>CAMRHE010000035.1:7918370-9181993 GCA_947044405.1 Leptodactylus fallax
CTATCTATCCCTCCATCATCTATTTTTATGTCTAGCTTTAGCTATCTCCACTTTCTTTCATCTACCTATATTATCTACTTACTATCTGTCTTCCCATCATCTATATACCTATTTCTGTCTGTCTAGCCATCTATCTCTCACTCTACCTGATATCCATCTGTTTATCACTACCTCATACCTCTCTCTATGACATAGACTCTATGTCATAGAGTCTATGTATATACTGTGCTGCGGTGTGTGCTGAGGTATATTAGTCTATGGGGGAGACATGAGAGCGGCAGCGGCTCGTCCTCGCAGTCACTACATTCAGCCCAGCTCCGGCTCCTCCCATCAGCCTCCTTGTCACGCTGATCCAGGAAGTGTCAGACTGTGGTGTTCAGCAGCTGCGGAAGAGAGAGAAACAGAGCTCGGTGCCCCTTGCAGAGACCCTTGTGCCAGGGAGGTAATGTACCACACAACCCGCTCCGTGCCAGTGCTGCCCACCTGCTGTCATTCGTAGCGCACTGATTGCTGGTGTGTAATGAATGCACCAGCTGCCTCTATGGCTGTCTCATGGGTGTAGTGTTCAGTTTGGCACAGAGGACAAGATAGTGCACTCAAAAAGTTTTTTTACAGGCATTGCAGTGCCATATGTTTCTACACTCGGACCAAGACAAGTATGTGAGGGGAGAATGTTGTCTTACCCTCGTTGCGTATGTTTGTGCCTGTGTGACAGGGTTAAAGTCCATAATCTGTTGGCCTGGGTCATGTGTGAGAGTGCCCGCTCTCAGGCGCCTGTTTCAGCTGACATATACTGGCTCAGAACAGTATTGCCAGCTGGTGAGATATGTACTGTATGTATGTGCTTTCCAGGAGTCTGGAGAATATTTTACAGGAATACCTAGGACCATATCAGTAGTAACACTACATAAATCCCCTCCCCTATATTATATCTATTTGCTGTAAGGCTGGATTACACCTTAATATTGGCATACATATACATCAGCCCATAGACTTTCATGGAAAAATATGTCTCAAAGGAGAATCATGTTTGCTTAGTTGGGATAAAATGGAATTCCACATCCACAATTGCGTTAAGAGATTCAGTCATTTCATGTTTAAGTGTAGCTATATGCAAACCCTCTTTTTTTTTTTTTCATATAGTCAACAGTAGCTGCGCAGGTTTGTGTATGTATGTGTGTATATACAGTCATATGAAAAAGTTTGGGCACCCCTATTAATCTTAATCATTTTTAGTTCTAAATATTTGGGTGTTTGCAACAGCCATTTCAATTTGATATATCTAATAACTGATGGACACAGTAATATTTCAGGATTGAAATGAGGTTTATTGTACTAACAGAAAATGTGCAATATGCATTAAACCAAAATTTGACCGGTGCAAAAATTTGGGTACCCTTATCATTTTATTGATTTGAATACTCCTAACTACTTTTTACTGACTTACTGAAGCACAAAATTGGTTTTGTAACCTCACTGAGCTTTGAACTTCATAGCCAGGTGTATCCAATCATGAGAAAAGGTATTTAAGGTGGCCAATTGCAAGATGTTCTCCTATTTGAATCTCCTCTGAAGAGTGGCATCATGGGCTCCTCAAAACAACTCTCAAATGATCTGAAAACAAAGATTGTTCAACATAGTTGTTCAGGGGAAGGATACAAAAAGTTGTCTCAGAGATTTAACCTGTCAGTTTCCACTGTGAGGAACATAGTAAGGAAATGGAAGACCACAGGGACAGTTCTTGTTAAGCCCAGAAGTGGCAGGCCAAGAAAAATATCAGAAAGGCAGAGAAGAAGAATGGTGAGAACAGTCAAGGACAATCCACAGACCACCTCCAAAGAGCTGCAGCATCATCTTGCTGCAGATGGTGTCACTGTGCATCGGTCAACAATACAGCACACTTTGCACAAGGAGAAGCTGTATGGGAGAGTGATGCGAAAGAAGCCGTTTCTGAAAGCACGCCACAAACAGAGTCGCCTGAGGTATGCAAAAGCACATTTGGACAAGCCAGCTTCATTTTGGAAGAAGGTCCTGTGGACTGATGAAACAAAGATTGAGTTGTTTGGTCATACAAAAAGGCGTTATGCATGGCATCAAAAAAACACAGCATTCCAAGAAAAACACTTGCTACCCACTGTAAAATTTGGTGGAGGTTCCATCAGGCTTTGGGGCTGTGTGGCCAATGCCGGCACCGGGAATCTTGTTAAAGTTGAGGGTCGCATGGATTCAACTCAGTATCAGCAGATTCTTGAGAATAATGTACAAGAATCAGTGACGAATTTGAAGTTACGCCGGGGATGGATATTTCAGCAAGACAATGATCCAAAACACAGCTCCAAATCTACTCAGGCATTCATGCAGAGGAACAATTAGAATGTTCTGGAATGGCCATCCCAGTCCCCAGACCTGAATATCATTGAACATCTGTGGGATAATTTGAAGCGGGCTGTCCACGCTCGGCGACCATCAAACTTAACTGAACTGGAATTGTTTTGTAAAGAGGAATGGTCAAAAATACCTTCATCCAGGATCCAGGAACTGATTAAAAGCTACAGGAAGCGACTAGAGGCTGTTATTTTTGCAAAAGGAGGATCTACTAAATATTAATGTCACTTTTCTGTTGAGGTGCCCATACTTTTGCACCGGTCAAATTTTGGTGTAATGCATATTGCACATTTTCTGTTAGTACAATAAACCTCATTTCAATCCTGAAATATTACTGTGTCCATCAGTTATTAGATATATCAAATTGAAATGGCTGTTGCAAACACCCAAATATTTAGAACTAAAAATGATTAAGATTAATAGGGGTGCCCAAACTTTTTCATATGACTGTATATATATATATATATATATATATATATATGGATTGGTTTTAAACATTCTCACCTGTCTCCGCAGTCGGTTCCTTCTCTGGTGTTTTGGCGAAAGTCCCTGCCGCATGTGATTGCTGAGGCCAATCATCAGCCTATGCAAAGGACACAGGATGTCACAGGTCACATATGTGGGTGATGTCCAAGTTCCTTTACTTAGGCAGGGATTTCCACCAAATCAAGACACTGGAGCAGCAGAACCTACCGGCGGTGGGAGACACCGGAGCATCAGGAACAGGTGATCAAAAAAGCAGTTATCCTGGACAATCCCTTTAAATTTACAAGCATCCACTGTTAATCTTACCATGGTTATGACTAACGACCGGTAGGTGAGAAACATGTAAACCAGACCTTCACTGATCAGGAGAACGCAAAGCAAAAGTCCCATGTTCTGAATGGAGCAGTGGTCAGGTAGGGCGCACACCACTCCATTGATTTCAGTGGGAGTGTCAGGGGTAGGTGAAATACAAGAACTCCCTTTGAAATGAAAAGAGCAGTGTGCACGATGTATTCAACAGGTGATCAAAGTTCCTTCCCCCCAGTACAAGTCCATAGACTTGTACTGGGGGGGGGGGGCGTTCCTCACAGCTCAGTGTCATCGCTGGGCGGTAAGGACCGCCCCCTCTGACAGTACAGGGCTATGGACAAGTACAGTCGGGGGGGGCGTTCCTCACAGCCCAGCTAGACTGTCAGGAACGCCCTTCTGACAGTGGGCATAGATCGTGCCTAAATTAACGGCACCGATATTTACAGCCCCAGGGCACATAATGGGAAAGCCGACAGTGCGCTGAATTCAGCGCACTGTCGGCTTTCTAGTGGTATATAAAACCGTATGTGCATGAGGACCTGAAAGGTTCTCTTTAAATCTCAGCCACTCTCATTGTACAGCACTTCACATTCAGCAGAATTGCCAGCAGTTAACCCACTGCATTCTCAGAATGTGTGGCCTTAGCCTAAGGCTGAAACCACACATTGTGGAAAAGCTGCGTTTTTTTTTTTTAGCTAAAGCTAAAGAGTGGATTTTGCAGGAGGGAGAATTATTCCTTTATATTTCTCATTCCTTTTCAAGCCTGTCTTGACTCCAAAAAACACAGGAAAATCTGCAATGTGTGGCTTCAGCTGAAGGCTGGTTTCTAATGACAACACCATAGGGACCTTTGATTGATACTTTAGGGCAGGAGTAGCAACCTTCGACACTGTAGCTGTTGTAAAACTACAACTCCCAGCATGCATACTTGCTCTGCTGTTCTTGGAACTCCCATGGAAGTGAATTGAGCATGTTGGGAGTTAAAGTTTCACAGCAGCTGGAGTGCCAAAGGTTGCTGACCCCTGCTTTAGGCCATTGACATATTGGGGAGGCATTTATCAAGCTTCTTGCAACATTTTTCTTCTGATCCTGCCCCTGAGTCGTTTATGATGTGCATTTTGTTTTATTAAGAAAGGGGCACTCCAGTACATGGTCAGTGTACAAAAAACCTCACTGCTTTGAAATCACAAATTACATAAGATGAATTTTGCACTTTTTGAGAGCAGTTGAAACTGCATTAAAAGAAAAAAAAAGCATATGCAGTTTTGGGCTCATGCTACATGTTGTGGAAAAGCTGCATTTTTTGTTGCAGAATTTGCTTCAGTTTTTTGAGTTAAAGTCTTCAAAAGGATTGGGAAGTATAAATGAAGCACTTGTGCGTCTCCTGTTTGTTAAATCCACTTTGGCTCAAAAAAAAAAAAAAAAGTAGCTTTTCCACAATGTGGGGCCTTAGCCTAAAGCTGCTCAAACAACAGCACAACTTGGTGGTTAGACTTGTAGTGCTGGGTGGGGTCCTGGATTCACATATGGCTAAGTATAACATGTGCATGGAATTTGTATGTTCTTCCTGTGCATGTGTTTTCTCCCACACACCAAAGACATATTAATAGGGTATTCACCTGTGAGTCCTATTTAGGACAATGAGTGATGACAATGGGGCATGTTTATTA
Organism: Leptodactylus fallax; assembly: GCA_947044405.1. NCBI lineage: Eukaryota > Metazoa > Chordata > Amphibia > Anura > Leptodactylidae > Leptodactylus > Leptodactylus fallax. The sequence continues at coordinate 7,923,221 of CAMRHE010000035.1, forward strand.
AGACTGACGTATTGTATGCCAGTCTTAATAAATGGCCTGACCTGCGCAAGGAATTAGAGATTTATGAAGAGGCTGCGGCCTCTTCATAAATCTGTTGGACATCTCTGCTCCAGAACGGAAATATACGTAGATTTCCAATGTAACTCACCCGAGAAAACTGACATTAGTTTTAATAAATCAGCAGAATGTGGCGGGTGAGGGTCGGATAGAATACAAAGACTATGTACATTTTAAATCTGTTGTAAAACTGTTTAAAACTAATAAAAATTGGAACAGAAAATAGCTTTCCAGTCTCTAACTGACCTAAGACAGGGTTCACATATGCGTCGGAGTCTCCGTTTGGAGATTGTATTGCAGTGACCTCTAAAAAATCGTTGGATGAAAAAGTCCTATAAATCCGACTTTTTCATCTGGCGGTTTAAGTTGAAAACAGCGGACACCCTATAGACCCCATGAGAGTCACTAGGGTCTATCGGTTATCATTGGTGTCTGCTGTTTTAGTGGTCCATGTGTGGACTGACCAGAACAATGGACCCCAGGATGCAAGTCTGAACTTGGCATTAAGTAGACAATCCCTTTAAGCAAGCACTTTGTAAATGACCTACAGTTCTGTACATTGAGGCTGGGTTTACACAGAACGTTACTAATACAATTAGAAAGTGCATGAAATTCTTAAGTAAAAAAGCACTATGTAAATTCAGCCTAAATGTAATATAATTCATGAACTCTATTGACCCTGTCTTTCCAGATTTTTGTTTTGTTCTGCCTTTTTCTTATTGCACCGTATATTAATAGTGTGTCTATTGTATTAGTATTTGCATAAAACTGGAATATGCCAGATACAAACTGGAGCAGTTGCCCATAGCTACTAGTCAGACGACCTCTTTGTTGTGTGGACAGCACTTTCTGTTTGCATTAGAGGTAGATGAAGTTCACTGCTGTTTGCAGTCCTCTATACGTTGTTAAACAATATGCACCAGCAAGTCTCATACATTTTTAAGTGTTCACAATATTGTATCAGTAAAGGAAAGCTCACCATCACCCTTTAGTGTAATTCTAAGACAAAGGTACCTCTGATCATTTCAGAATGATATATTAGGGTGTATTTTCACATAGCTGCATGTATAAGCCAATCAGACAATTATACAGTATAATAATGTGATCATTGGCAGCTGCATGCAAGTAGCTTTTCAACCGCATGCAGCTGGTACTTACATAGTACGGTTGAAAAAAGACCTATGCCCATCAAGTTCAACCAGGGGATGGGAAAGGGCATAACATTCTTTGCATTTCCATAAGCATCAATGTTATTTTTCTCTAAAAAGGCATCTAATCCTTTTTGAAGCCTGTCAGCTGTGACCAGTTCCTGGGGTAGGCTATTCCACAGATTCACACTCTTTACAGTGAATAAGTCTTAACAGCTCTTGAAACACTTTTTTATTATCTTTTGAGGGGATTTTACATGGAACAGCTTTTCCCTATATTTCATGTATGGGCCATTTATATAGATTTATCATATCTCCCCTTAAAGAGAACCTTTCACGTTCTTATGTATATGCGGTTTTACATACCACTAGAAAGCCGATAGTGCCCTGAATTCAGCGCACTGTCGACTTTCCCGTTATGTGCCTCGGGGCTGGAGTTATCGGTGGTCTTAGTTTCAGCGTCCACCGTCAGAAGGGCATTCCTGACAGTATACCTGGGCTGTGAGGAACGCCCTCCCTGACAGTACTCATCCATAGCCCTATACTGGGGGGGGGGGGGCGCGTTCCTCACAGCTCAGCGTCATCACTGGGTGGTAAGGAACGCCCTCCCTGACTGTACTCGTCCATAGCCCTGTACTGCCAGAGGGGGCGTTCCTTACAGCCCAGCGATGACGCTGAGCTGTGAGGAATGCCCCCCCCAAGCACAAGTCTATGGATGAGCACAGTCAGGGGGGACGTTCCTCACAGCCCAGCTGGAATCATTTTCAGGTGTCGTCTCATTTGCAGAGCCCCTAAACTAGCAGTACAGGGCAGACTCACTGAAAGTGACACCATTTTGAAAACTACACCCCTCAAGGAATTTACCAAGGAGTATAATGAGCATTTTGACCCCACAGCTGTCACAGATTTTATTAACATTGGAACATGAAAATGAAAAATTACTAAAATGTCACTTTGTCCCCAAATGTTTCATTTTCACAAGGCGATAAAGGAGAAAAATAACCCAACGGTTCTTTACACAGTTTCTCATGAACATGACAATATCCCATATGTGGTCATAAACAGAACTACGATACTTTTGTTAATAAGGCCGGGTCTGGTTTAATTACTACCCGATCTTCTGCAATAATAGTAAAGGGAGGATTAGCAGACAGTGCATGTAATTCCCCTATTCGTCTGGCTTAGGTAAGAGCTACCAGTAGAACGGTTTTAAGGGAAAGATTCTTAATTGTGATAGAGTCCAGAGGTTCAAAATGGGATTTAGTCAAAGTGGACAGGACTGAATTTAAATTCGATTGGGGGGACCCTAGAAATAGTTATAGGTCTACTACTGAAGGAAGCCTTGATGAACTAGTCAAACCAGGGATAGTCAGCGCGTTTAATACTGAGAAGAGCGCTTAGGGCCAAAACTTGTACTTTTAAAGGCAATCTGTCAGGGCAATTTGGGACACTAAACCACCCACACGTCCATATGGACCTGGGGTTTAGTGTCCCAAATCACCCTGTTATAACGCAATCCATGGCCACATTAAAAATAAAAAACCTTTATACTCACCCGCCCGCTGTACTCACCGCGCCTGCCCAGTTCTTCAATGAAGCCAGAGGAGTACACCTCGGCTTCAGTGCGCATGACCCTCAATTACGTAGTGAAGCTGGGGTGTCCATCTTTGGCTTCACTGAAGAACAGCGCAGGCGTGCCACCGAAGAATCTCATGAATAAGCCAGACCGTTCTTGCCAAACAGCGTAAATCGGACCCTTCTCTAGGTAAAAATAAAGGTTTTTTATTTTTAATGCGCCTGCAGATTGCATTACAACAGGGCGATCTGGGACAGTAAACCCCAGGTCTATAAGGACCTGTGGGTGGTTTAGTGTCCCAGATTGACCTGACCTGACAGATTCCCTTTAAGGTGCTGATAGAAAGACCCTTCTCTAGCCCTTTCTAGAGAAATTCAAGAATCTGACTCCTAGGCTCCTCCGCTAACCCAGGGGAACCCCTATGAATCAGACCCTGAGAAAACCCCCTGGATGCTTACAATCTTCACTCAAATTCCAGACCTCAAATGTAGATGACTGGACTCTGGGTGGATAATGGGACTTTGACAGAGAAGGTCCGTGTTGTCCGGAAGAATCCAGGGGTCCGAATTGGACAGGATCCTTAACCAGGCTCTCCTTCCCCAAAAGGAGGCAATTAGGATAACTCTCACCCCTTGATATACAGGGCGAGGACCAGCGGTTCTGACAGCTGAAGAATCTGACTCATAATCCTCATAAGGGGAAGGGACATCGTACTACACTGCCTGTTTATATGAGATTGTGGTCATGTTGTTGGATATGATCCTGACATGACGGTTTAGGATATACTGACCTGTGGCCTCCAGGATATTTAGAACTGCATTTAGCTCCTTCTGGTTGGAGGAGCCCCAAGCAAGGTTCCTCATCCAGGAACACCTGATTTCCCATGTGGCCTCCCACCCCCAAGCGCTGGTACCCGTGGGAGTCAGGGGATCTTAGATCTTCCCTGGGACTCCTACTTCTAGGTGATCCCTGACTAACCACCAGTCCAGGGCAGCCCTTGTAGTGCAAGAGACCCACATTAACCTGTCCAGAATTTATTCCTCCTGTCGGCAAGCAGCCATGATTTCTCACTGAAGGTCCCAGGAGTGGCTCTGAGCCCAAGGGACCGCTGGAATGCGAGCAGTGAGAGACCCCGGGATGGACATGGCTTTCCTTATGGTAACTTTTGGAAATGGAATAACTGCCCTCACTAAGAACTGGACAACATTTATTTTCTCTGAAGAAAGAAAATATATCTGAGTAGTTGAATCTAAAATGATTCCAAGGAATTTCTTCTCTTGGGAAGGAATTGTTTTTTTGTTTTTTTTTTCAATTTTACTAGCCACCCTAATTTCTCTAGAATTTTCAAAACCATCTTGACACTGTCCAAAGAGGCAGTTCTAGATCTTTCCACAATGAGAAAATCGTCTAAATATGAGATAAAAAGAATAACCTTTTCTCTTTTCGGATGGTGGGAAGGCTCCAAGAAACTGTTCCCTAGGGGCCATATCCCTTAACTGATTTTTTTAATTCTCCTAATCAGATCATCAGGGATATTGCCGTGCATATAGCACTATATTGGGTTTAAGAGGTGCCCCGATGGACTCCCAAGTACGCATCAAGAAACTTTCTGCTTTCTTCTCAAGTGGGTCCCTAAGGGTACCCATATCTTCAAAAGGAAGCTCTAGATATGACGACACCAATCTTAGGCACCGTATCCCAAAGAGAGCAAGCTTCCTCCTCAAGTGGGAGTACTTGCGCTTGACCCCAACCCCCCTCGGGTTAAATCAATTGTCTGGGTTTTTTTACATCCTTTTTTTTTTACATGAGTTATGAAAAATATGTAGGGCAAAGGCATGCCTAGCTCGCTCAGTCCATATTCACAAAATGTGGCACATGTTTGGCACAATGTGCACCACAATATCACCGCCTCTGTTCCAGAAAACTGGTGTAGAGGGATTGATAAATTCCCCCACTGAGTATATTAACAGAAATCTATGTATCAATCAACTCCTGACTTATAGCATGCTGCTTGCAGATTGCATTGCATTTTCCATGTGACAGGTTGGCTTTACAGTTCACCACCTTCCATATTGTTTTATTTATTATGCTTACTTGTATAGCGCCATCATATTCTGCAGCGCTTTACAGTTTTAGATCCGACATTCTGTGCTGATTGTTTCTTATATATAAAATCTCCTAGTAGTGGCTGCAAAAATGAGTAATTCAATTAGTAATTAATATATAGTTATATTAAAGACTAAAATATTTGGAATGTAATTTTCAGATGTACTAAGATTAGTTCAATAAACATTGCCAAAATCAATAGTACCGTACTTGGGATATAAGAAAGGTTATGTTTAAACATACATGTTTTCTGAGGCACTGTTTGAAGCCAGGTTTGACTTCAAAACCTGCATCTAAAAACCTGAACGTGTCAACAGATATATCAGTCTTTAAAAACCCAATCCCGACATCCACCGTAATAGTATGGTAGATGTCAGGTCAATTAAATATGATGGCCACTCTGAAGCAGGGCGGCCACCCCAGCCGCCAGGTCTCCACTATTCTGTACACTGGAGACCTGACACTAATGCCTGCAATTAGAGTTCTCTCTGATCGTGGGCATTTTCACTTTCTATGGACCCCATATGAACCTACATCGGCTCCAATACCTTTTTCAGTACAGGACGGCTCCTATGTGACAAGATTGCGGGAGCCATCCTGTTTCCATGACTGCTGGGAGCTTTATGAAGGCTCCTAGGCTTGTCTTCACTAGATCTCTATTGAAGCTTGCCTGTGACAAGCCTAAAAATAAATGTAGTGATTTCCTTTGCCTAGATCTCAAATAAAAAATAAACAAAATCAAACATAAACAAATTGTGCACCCACATGGTCCAAAATGCCTGCATTACAAATGTATGAAATTATTTTTCCCATATTGTGAATGCCATAGTGGGGGAAAAAAATGTCCAAACCACCCCATAGTTTCGCTGTTTCGCTTCCTAAAATAATTAGAATAAAAAGCGAATAAAACATCATACATTCCCTAAAATGGTATAAATAAAAAGTACATCTGCCCTGAATACTTAAATATAAAACGCAGTTTTTCTCTAATTCTACCCTTTTCTGAGTTTTTTTTTCTAGCTTCCCAGTACACCCTATGGAATATTAAATAGTATCAATACAAAGTACAATTTATCCTGCAAAAATTAAGCTCTCACACGTTTCTCTGAACAGAAAAAAAAAATATAACTTTTGGAAGGCAGTGAGTAAAAAATTAAAATTGAAAAATGGCTGCAGCGGAAAGGGGATAAAACAAGTTTCTCACAAGAACAGTATCTATTGAAATATAAGCACAGTCAGATAGCAAGGGTTCACATGAATAAAACGCTGCCTCTGTTGCTGAGATATTAGTTTAGATATGCTAATGGATGTTTGTTGCAGTGAGGGTGCTACATGCAGGCGATAGTTTTTATTCTTCAGCCCATTAGCACTGGGCATACAGTCATCTAAAGAAGGATAAGTTTAATCATCCTATGCCTTCTGCTTCTGACACAACTAGTGAACGGGTCTGAATAAGTGAACTGTCGATTCACACAGACGCCAGAAGTCCCTTTGTCTATGAAGTCTGTATGCTAATCTCAGAAAAGCCTTTTAAGGCTAAGGCCCCACGTGGTGTCCCGCAGCAAAAAAAGCGCTTTAGACAGAAAGTTTGCAGAGTTTTCCGCTGTGGACTTTCTGTTGCAATTATACCTATGGGGAAACCGCTGGCGTTTCCGTAGGTATAATTGACATGCTGCAATTTCCAAAATCGTGCCAGTTTTGGAAATTGCCGCGTGTCCACAGCGCGTTTTTTTCCGCAAAGTGAGCATGGGATTCACTAGAATCACGGCGTTTACACCACGTGGGGCTTTAGCCTAAAGGATTGTTCCATCTGATCAACACCCTATTACTTTGCAGCTCCTTCTATAAGCTTATCATAGGGTGATCATCCTCCAGTTTTCAGTTATTACAGGGCATGCTACAAACCCTATTAATGTCCTAGAAATCGCCTTGAAGAAATAGATAGATGTAGCTGCAGTTCCCACAATGCTACTAAATAATGCTGGAGGCTTCCTGTGATGGATTAGAAATTGCAGTTACATTATAAGGCTAGGTTCACACTTGCACTAGGCTCTCTGTCGTTGAGGCCCCCCCACTAAAACAGTGGTTACCTGCGAACCCCATATAATAAAATGGGGTCCGCCAAGTTTCTGTCGTTTTTATACTGAAAGCAGCAGAGAGAAAAGTCCTCCGTACAAGACTTTCCTCTATGCTGATTTTCAGCGGAGTCTCTCCACTCCGCAGATGTGAACCTAGCCTAACTTGGAGCTCTATATCAGTCTATGAGAAATATATTTCTACTCTTTGTTGAGATAAGCAATGAGTATTGGGGAAGTATAATTAAAGAAAGGTACAGGAACAGACTAGAAAAACTAGTGAAGAGAGCTAGTAACGGGCACCCCTCTAACCGGTTTCTCACAGACCATGGAGAAAAGAATCCTGGAGAAGCTGAAATCTATCATGCTAAACCCAAGGTACATTTATATCGATACAATAATGACTGACACAGAGCATCAAGATAAGCTGTTAAGTTTCTTTTGTATTTAGTTCAGCTGCCTTCATGGCAAACGAGTTTCCACTTCAGGATAAATAAAGTTCTATTCTCTTCTATTCTGCTATCTCACCACTCTTAGGTCTAGCTGCTTCTATATACAGTACTTGTTGCATTGGTGCGGCGCTGGCACATGGAACAAGCCTATGGAAGCCGTGGTGGAACATAGAACTAGTATATAGGTGCAGCGCCTGTACAGGGACTCGCTGATCCTACCTGCCTGCTTCAGATGCCGATGCATATTAAGTCAGTACAGTGTGGTGCCTGAGCAGGCAAATAGGAGCAGCGAGTCCTGAGATTGGTAAGATTATCAAATTCAATGCTCCCACTCCAGACGAGGGGCACAAGATTTATTACTGTATGTGTGGGAGAAGGGCACAAGGGGCATTAATAATAATAATAATAATAATAATAATTCCTTAATAATCCCACCATGGGGAAATTCAGTGTGTTACAGCAGCAAAGATATGCAATGCAAAGATAAGCAATACAAATACATCATATACAAGAACGTTCCAACGTAGAGGTATTTAATTGATAGTAGACAGACTGATAGAAAGGTACAGGTAAAGAAGTAGCGGAAGGGGGGGGGGAATATCACAACAGAAAGATATAAGTTCTCTGTGTTGAATGATCTCCGCTTAGGTCGGTGTTGGTTGTACATTATACTGTAATGGGTGCAGAAGAGGCTACACATACATATATTTGCTGATTTAGCCATTACCAAACAAATTGGCAAGGTGTGACGCTAAGCTAGATGTGCACGTCGTCAATGTGTTCACTTGATCACCCTCCAAACAATTGTTCTTTTAATGTGTCACATTGCAGATATAAAACACACAGTATTATCATAGTAGAAGGATAATATATACAATGTCAGAGTATACATAAGGAAAACATGATACTGGAGCCACCACTGGCCAAAATAGGATTGGGCCATTTGAATGTAGCACCAAAACCCTGATTTTTCCTACACCTGTCTTAATTCATTGCCTGACAGGTGCAAGGCACAAGATGCACCTGAATTATTAAGAGTCCTTGACTATACCTGACTGGTATAGGTTTACTGTAACTCATGACAGAAAACTGACATGAGTTTACACCTGAAATTGCCTTGATCTCTGCCCTGCTCCATCCACTTTTCTAAAAAGTGTTGAGCAAGTTGGAAAATGAAGAAAGTGGCTTTTTTTTTTTTTTTTTATATATATATATAAACTGCCATGCGTCACTCATTCACTTATTTTAGTAAAGTTCCCCCCCTGTTTTGGCATACGTGCACATGAAGTAGCAATACAAGGAACTGTACACGGAGTTTTGTCTTGTGCCCCAAATTCTTCTACAAAAACTGCCCTGTGAAACCTGCAATGGAAAGCTGAAGCTGGGCCTCGTATTTACAGTTTGGGTTTGTTCGCCAATTAGCCTCATATACAATGACATATAATTCGACATAACATGAGCCTCGTGCTGCGGACTCTGTGGTAATTCAGCCATGGAAGCTGCAGCGAGATCGAGCAGGGAGGACTGAAAAAAGACATATCTGCCACTTTCTCCCTTTTAAAATAATGCAAGGCCGGTTTCAGAAGGAGTTTAGAGCTGATATTTCGAAACTGCCTCAAATCAGATCCAAATTATGCCAAATGTACATACCCTTAGACATCTAGCAGTGGGCTCAGCAGGTATCTGACTGTGGAGGTGCAATGAGTGGATTTACAGTTTTGTTTTTTTGTTTTGTTTTTTTGTGCCTCATGGGTTATTCAGTTTCAGTGGGTTAATGGGGTTATCCAGTTTCAGCAAAAGTGTTCTTGTTTGTGTAATGAGAAGTTATACAATTTCCTTTCTGTAGCCACTCTTCATTCTTCAGTTTTCTAAATTTATGCTTGCTGTATTTCATTGATTACTTCCAATGGATAAAAGTCAGTCCATGGTGGGCACACAGGTGCACAGCTTGTTACAAGACAGATGTCAGATTACTGTGCTGTGACTGTAATGAGCTGTGCACCTCTGTGTCCATCACATGGTCATGGACTAATTTTTATCCACTGAAGTGAACAATGAATAACAACAAGCAGAGATCTAGAAATTGCATAACTTTCCATTATACAAACAATAACATTTATTTGCTGAAATTGGACAACCCCTTTAAGCCCTTCCTGACATCTACCATCATAGTTCGGCACAGCAGAGAAGGACTTCCCGCATACCATTGTACTATTACAACGGAAGCATGGTGCGCACACAGCAACTGAGTATATAGCTGACACTTTTCTCTAACACCCACGGTCAGAGCTGAGCTCCAATGGCAGGTGTTAACCCTCGCGACATCTCAGAGGTTTTACTATCTAATGTGCCCCCAATCACCCACGGGGGTTTGCCAGTGTTCTAATTTGGCAGCTCAGGGTCTGATCAGTGACCCAGTGTCTGCCCGCCACATACTTGGGTGATCCTGCCCATAATGGAGATGTGTGATGGTTGTTTTATAAATAAAGAACTGTGTGTTGAGAATTAACATTTGGGTGAGCACATTGCCTTGATTTCGTTTGGACTCCACCAGCCCAGGAGGGGTACCATTTTGTCTTCTTGTTCCTTTACACTGAGGTTCCTTGTGGGCGAAAAAGGCTCCAGCTGGTCTTGAAACACCCTCAGATCAAAAGTATATGTGTCGCTCTACACAACCGGATAAGGTGAGTAATCCTTCTTCACCAAACTACCTATTATACGCTGCTACATATGCAGAATTACACTACGTAGTGCTCAGTGCTCATCTATTTTTGTAAGCTGTATGACAAGAAGATCATTTCAAAATTTTTTTCATAATTAAACACAAAACCTATTGACCAATATCTACCACTAAGACAAAGTACAATGTGTCACGAAAAAACAATCTCAAAATCACTTTGGTAAGTTGAAATGTTCCAAAGTTATTACCACATGAAGTGACACATGTCAAATTTGAAAAATCGAGCTCTGTCACAAACACATATATTAGGTAGCGTCATAATCATCATGCAGAATAAAAGTAACATGTTATTTATGCAGTACGATGAACACTGCAAAATTTAAAGTTAAGAAAATACTGAATATAGTTGTGTGCATTAGGCATAAATTATAGGCACCCTGAGATTGGGGAATTGAAAAATACAATTAGTCCCACAGAAAACAAGTCTTTAAACAGCTACTTTGGTACAAAAGTAAATATGACTTTCAGAATGTGATAATGAAAAAAGTAAAAAAAAAGAATTGCTGCATTCTGAAGGTCAAACTGACCAAATGTAGACTTGTGGTCTCTCTTGTCATGTCAGTTTTAATAAATAATAAATGTACTTGCCTATGATATAATAATTGAAAAACATCTTTTCTTAGAACTCTTCATTACATTGTTGTGAAATGTAATAATCTTGTTGATATGATGATGTAATTCATTCCCAGATGTGACCCATGGGATATATCGGGAGGCCTCAAGGTTTATTTATTGATTTCTTCATAAAAAGTAGATACAGGAAAAATATACAGAATAATACTTGTAGCACTCAATTGTCAGGCTTCTATAGTTGAAGTTATTATGTTTAGAGATCAGAAACTTCAGCCAGCCAGCTTTCTGTGTGTATGCTTATGTGCAGTCCCGTCAGTGTGAACACACCACGTAAGTGTGATCCTCCAACAGCCAATCATTTATTCCATTAAAGTAGTTGTGTCTTAGTACCTTGGACAGTCCTGTCACTATATACTTATACATATAATTCCAATGTATCTTATACCCTTCACATGCCCTTGTGTACCAAGATAGAAGTGAATGTCAACAGATGTATATAGTTAACTTTCTATGTCCCATTCACATAAATATTGTAACTCATAATATTTAACAGTTCTTCATCTTTTTTTTCCTGCTAGAAGTTTCTTAATAAATTGACAATTTAATATTACCATTCGGGGGTTGTTCCTGCACACTCTCCCGCTATCCGATCAGTGCTGCAGTGTCAGACTGCTTAGGGACACACACCTTTAACACAAGGAATGGTAACACCCAGTTGCAAGTCATTGATAATCTTCTAGCAGGAATAACAGAAGTACAGTACAGCACAGAGTTATAAATTTAAGATAATTTCCATTTAGTGTTTAATAAAGCAGATATGTCAGTAGAATTGACAGAACTGTTAGAATTACGGTGAAATGTAGCGGAGGAGGCAACCTTTTGTGTGCTCAAAATTATTGAATGGGGAAAAGTGACCACCAGCATTAACTAAACATTAGTCAGACATTCCCACTGGGTGAACAACACAATCGCCCATATTCAAGGAGGTGGTGAAAGGTCATGCTCAACAACTGTCAAACCCCCAAAATATCAAATTGAGTCCCTATTGGTATACCTTTCAAGTAAATAAATGCCCACAATATCCAGTGGGGAAGGTGCTCTTCATTAGTGCATTAATCTGTTATAAACAACCATGTAAATAAGGCTAGGGCCACACAGCGACATTTGTAGCAACGTTGCACAATGCGATGCTGCAAAATGCATGCGTCTGCGATTGTTTTTTTTTTTTTAATACTTTAAAGATAATTGTAATGAACTATCCATACCTTCACAAATACACATGAATATAAAAAAAATCTTGCTTTTTTTGCAAGCAACTTTAGTGAGATTTTAAGTCATGCTTACAAAGTAGCCCTAAACATATATTGTTGGCTGGTGTTGATAGCCAATCCATTTGAGGTGGGTGCCTTGTACACAAACACAGTGATTGTCCGCTCTCAAATGATCTTAGACAAAGGCTCCATGCACATTAATGTGTACTTTGTCAGTGTGCTAGCCTTGTTTTTAATGGACACATGCAGATATCAGCCATATGTCGTCTGTGTCATTTCCCACAGGCCCGTCAATGCCCATTTTCATGTTCTTGTAGCCGTAATATGTAATGGCAGTTCCATAAAGATCCAGGTATATATTATGTAGAACAGCCAATAGAGTGTATCCACATCACCTATGATCGCAGCCTTCTTGCTACAAGGCTTTTCTACATTATCACTATATTTTAATAATAGATTTACTTGAGGAGCATGTGCCATGTACTTTACAATCAAGTAGTCTTGTTCAAAATACAGCTGTATCTTTGTATTTGTCTTGCACTTATATGTGGGTGTTTTGTTCTCTTTCAGGTCTAATATCAGCTCCAATGATGTAACCTTTTTCAGTTTAAGGTAAAGTATTTGTGCTCCATTATGTATTCACATACTGTTAAGAGGTTCAAGCGACTAGAACATAAGGCTGCTTATAAACGTTGATATAGATATACAGTGGGGAAAAAAAAGTATTTAGTCAGCCACCAATTGTGCAAGTTCTCCCACTTAAAAAGATGAGAGAGGCGTGTAATTGACATCATAGGTACACCTCAACTATGAGAGACAAAATGAGAAAACATATCTAGAAAATCACATTGATTTTTTTTTTAAGAATTTATTTGCAAATTATGGTGGAAAATAAGTATTTGGTCACCTACAAACAAGCAAGATTTCTGACTCTCACAGACCTGTAGCTTCTTCTTTAAGAGGCTCCTCTGTCCTCCACTCATTGCCTGTAGTAATGGCACCTGTTTGAAATTGTTATCAGTATAAAAGACACCTGTCCACAACCTCAAACAGTCACACTCCAAACTCCACTATGGTGAAGACCAAAGAGCTGTGGAAGGACACCAGAAACAAAATTGTTGACCTGCACCAGGCTGGGAAGACTGAATCTGCAATAGGCAAGCAGCTTGGTGTGAATAAATCAACTGTGGGAGCAATAATTAGAAAATGGAAGACATACAAGACCACTGATAATCTCCCTCGATCAGGGGCTCACCCTGTGGGGTCAAAATGATCACAAGAACAGTGAGCAAAAATCCCAGAACCACACGGGGGGGGGGGACCTAGTGAATGACCTGCAGAAAGCTGGGACTAACGTAACAAAGGCTACCGTCAGTAACACACTACACCGCCAGAGACTCAGATCCTGCAGTGCCAGACGTGTCCCCCTGTTTAAGCCATATCCGGGCCCATCTGAAGTTTGCTAGAGAGCATTTGGATGTTCCAGAAGAGTATTGGGAGAATGTCATATGGTCAGATGAAACCAAAGTAGAACTGTTTGGTAGAAACACAACTCGTCGTGTTTGGAGGAGAGTGAATGCTGAGTTGCATCCAAAGAAACCATACCTACTGTGAAGCATGGGGGTGGCAACATCATGCTTTGGGGCTGTTTCTCTGCAAAGGGACCAGGACGACTGATCCGTGTAAATGAAAGAATGAATAGGGCCATGTATCGTGAGATTTTGAGTGCAAACTTCCTTCCATCAGCAAGGGCATTGAAGATGAAATGTGGCTGTGTCTTTCAGCATGACAATGATCCCAAGCACATCGCCAGGGCAACGAAGGAGTAGCTTCGTAAGAAGCATTTCAAGGTCCTGAGGCCTAGGCAGTCTCCAGATCTCAACCCCATAGAAAACCTTTGGAGGGAGTTGAAAGTCCGTGTTGCCCAGCGACAGCCCCAAAACATCACTGCTCTAGAGGAGATCTGTATGGAGGAATGGGCCAACATACCAGCAACAGTGTGTGCCAACCTTGTGAAGACTTACAGAAAACTTTTGACCTCTATCATTGCCAACAAAGGATATATAACAAAGTATTGAGATGAACTTTTGTTATTGACCAAATACTTATTTTCCACCATAATTTGCAAATAAATTCTTTAAAAATCAGACAATGTGATTTTCTGCATCTGTTTTCTCATTTTGTCTCTCATAGTTGAGGTCTACCTATGATGACAATTACAGGCCTCTCTCATCTTTTTAAGTGGGAGAACTTGCACAATTGGTGGCTGACTAAATACTTTTTTTCCCCACTGTATATAAGTGAAATCCTGTGCTGTTTGTGAAGGGAGTTATATAAGTATTATAAATAAATAAATGCTCCTCATTTATCTTCAGTATCCTTTTTTGCTAGGACTTCCTAGTTCACAAGACCTTAGTCTTATTTGACTGAAATTCACTGTTCTAAAATTCCAGGTTTTTGTATCTACCTTTTGTAAAGTTTTATTAATTATTATTTTGAAACTTACAATATTATGGGTGCTGCTGCGGCGCATCAGGACCTGCAAATCTGAACTTGTACAGTACCTCCTTCCACTCCCCACCCCCCGCTTTTTGTCTTTCCTATACTTTCTGAACAATGTGTAGCCCTCTATATTTTCTACCTGGAAATGGCACCCATTAAGCCAGGTTTCTGTTATGCCCACTATATCATACTCTGTGTCTATCATTAGAGTTTCCCAGTTCGTCCATTTTATTTGCCAGACTCCTTGCAGTAGTCAGCAAACCTTACCATTACCTCTATTTTCTTAGGTTCACATATATTCCCATCCCATTTCCCTTTCTAACAACAACCCCCAGTATATTCCCATCAACTCCTACTATTTCCGTACTATATCCCTGTGTTTGTATAATCGCTTTAACCCCAAAAGATCCCAGTCTTTCTCCAGCCACACCTTCCCTTATCTATATAGGTGGAGCTCGTCCCTGACATAGAGCCTATAAATGACAGAGAAATCCTTCCTGCAGCAATTTCTAAGCTACTTTATGAATTCCCTAAGCTTCAAATATCTTTGTAGTGACTCTTGTGACATTGGTTGTATTCTAGAGTATATTACCTTGGAGGTTATTGACTGCTCTTCTATCTCCCTTAAATTGTTTTTAAAGACCTTGCATTTCACACTCTTTTAGTCATTGGTACCAATGTATACTATGACTTCTGGGACCTCCCCCAGCTCCATGCAGCAATCTGTTTATCCAAGTTACAATATGCTGAATCCAAGCATCTGGAAGACAAACACTGTTTGGCCTTAAAGGCCTCGGCAGCAGATTACCTTGTCTGTCCACCTAATAACAGAATCCCCTACCACCAGCGTCTGTTATATCTTTGCTGCGTTCCTAATTCCATCCTTCCTACAGCAGTCTTTATCCCACTTGCTATGAATAACGCCCTGCTGTAGTGATGCTACTCCTGGACTTCACTTTCGATTAGCAGTCAAACAGGCATATTTACAAGGGTGCACTACTTCAGGGCTAGTCTCGCTGGTTCTTTTTCACCTACCCCTTTTTCTTGCAGTTACCCAGCTAGCTATCTCTGGCTCCTGTGTTTGCCCACCTCCACCCACCCCTTTTTCACTGGCCGCAGCCAGTGTCTGCTCAGTGAACACTAAACTTCTCTCAAGGTTTGCAATTCTCCTGACTGTTATCAGTTGGATATTCAGATCCAGAACCTGGTCTTCTACATAAACAATACAGGTATATTCAACCTCAGATGGCTGTTCAAGACAAATATACATTGCACAAGACATACATTTAGTAATATTATTCATGGAGCTCATATTTAAATGGGAATGCAATTATAAAAATAAATATATAGAAAACCCCTTTTCCTCTATAACTGTTACTATTTTAGATCAGAATACAAATACTATACGCAAGATAGGCTAACCAAACTCTAATTTCCTGTGTCCCTGTGTTGAGCTATGGCCTGGTTTTCCGGGTCTTATAAAATTGGTAAGAAGTCCCGGAAGCTTTGTTTTACAGTTTACGTATTTGAAAAAAATGGGATTCATTTGGCATCATCTGCAAGTTGCTTCTCATTTTCTACTTTAGTTAGTTCCCTTCTTGCAGCTTTTATTGGTTACCTTATACTTCATCAAAGCTTATTCTGCACCTTCAGACTTTTTGTTTGTTTGTTTTTAACCTTACTCGTAAGCTACATTGGAGAAAAGGAAAGAAATGGAGTATAAATTTATGCAAAAATTTCAAACTCTGCAATTTGGACTTAATATTCATGCCAGCTTCATGTCACACTATGTTTGAACCATGAACTGAACTCAATATTCATGCCAGCTTCAAATCACACTATGTGTGACCTGTGAGGGTCACAAATCACCTCCTGATAGCAAACAGATGACAGCAAGAATTACTGATCCCTCCGTCACGCACCACAAGTTTCCAGACTGTTTTTTTTGACCTGTTGTAAATAACTTCTCTACTTAGATTGCAATTTTTTTTAAGGACTCTAAAATGCTTTGAAAACCATGTGTATAAAAATCTGTTAATTTTCAGTTCTTGTATCACACCATGTCTGATGAAGGGAGCAAGTACTCCTGAAAGCTTACTTATAAATATACTCAGTTAGCCTCTAAAAGGTATCGCCTGATTTCTTCACTCTTCCACTACTTTCAATGGCTAACACGGTACAACATTATACTACTATCAACCTGTTCTTGTTTCTCACTCACAGGGCTCATCCTCCTTTCTCTATAACCTGTTCTGTCTGTAAGACTTTAGTGAATATCTCTCTGGCAATGAGTTCGGCAGTTTAACAGGCAGAGGAGGAGTTGCTCACAGGAGATAGAAGCATTTTTGAGATATTTTCACCTAAACTATTCATCTACAAAAAAAAAAAAATACATTTTTAATTATAATTTGTAAGGTTTTACGGTAATGCTGTAACTATTCTTTTGATCACTGAGATCATTATTTGCTACTGAGCATGTGAAACACAATCCTTCCTAAAACAGGTAAGTGAGGGAAAAGGTAGAAGGAGAGTCAGTAAACAGTGGAGATTAAAGGAGTAGAGGGGGCAGTAGAGGGTAGATAACAACTAAGTAAATGACAAATACCAGGAGTATGGCTATGTAACTGTATTTAAGACTAGCTTACAGAGACATTTCAGACCCAGACACATTAGTATTTTCTTTTCTTTCTACATGTAAACCATTTGTACACATTTTATAAATGAAAAAATCTTTAACACAAAAGCATGAAAAAGATTATGTTTGGCAGTAAAATGTTAGATGTTTATTCATTACAACAGCTTCATTACAACAGCTTCACAATCTAATTCACTGTTTACTTTTTTCCAAGTTGCCAGTTCTTCATGTTCCAACAGTTGTTGAACTCTCTTGAGCCACTGTGACTTGCTAGGATGATTACTGTAATGCTCCAAGGCTGTGGAGCCCGAGTCGTAGAGTTGAATTTGGGGTCAGTTTTGGGTGGAGTTGGAGTCAGAAAAAAGTGACTAACTCTGACTTCAAAATTATGTCATTATTATAAAATATATTATACAGTTATTTATATTGTGTAATTAATTAGAGGCGTGGTTTGTTACATATTTACTTTTATAGGACAGGGCAGCACGGTGGCTCAGTGGTTAGCAATGCAGCCTTGCAGCGCTGGAGTCCTGGGTTCAAATCCTGCCAAGGACAACATCTGCAAGGAGTTTGTATGTTCTCCCCGTGTTTGAGTGGGTTCCTCCGGGTACTCCGGTTTCCTCCCACACTCCAAAAACATACTGCTAGGGAATATAGATTGCGAGCCCTATATGGGACAGTGACTGTCAATGTCTGTAAAGCACTGTGAAATATGATGGTGCTATATAAGTAAGCATAATAAATAGGAAGTCAGTCACTAGCTTTTTGTGAATTAAAGGAACTATACTGCATCTCTCTGACTATGCTTGTCAGCAATTTATGAAGGAGTTGGAGTTGGGCTGTGGAAAAATAGACAGAGTCAGATCTCTGGTCTTGCTAAGCAGGAACATCAAGAGCTTTGGTGCAGTAAGAAACCATGTGGGAATTTGAACTGCTGAAGCTTCAGGAAACTGAAGATCTTATAATTGCTTTAGTCTATGGGAACATCGTATTGCCTTGACTCTTGTTAAACAGTCCTTTCATGCAATGGAGATTTTTGTTCTTACCTTTCTTCTTGTCTTTATTACAGCCGAGAATTAATGGGGCTGTGTCATCATGATAAGACTTCGCAGAAGAACATGTATCACCTTAGCAATTTTTATTTTCATTATTTGTTCTATTATGATGGGCTTGAAGTCACTGAGACCTGAAACAGCTGCTTTTGGAAATCCTTTTGGACTTGGCCTTTTACCAGAAATGCAGAAAGTGACCGCTGTTCATAAAAATTTAGGCATTAAATTGAGTAGCAAAGAACACACCAATGAACATATAGATAGAACTCTTTCACCAAAACCTGGAGACCTGGACATGGAGTTACCTGTTCCTAATTATGACTTCCATGTGTTTTATTACACTTGGTATGGAAATCCTCAATTTGATGGAAAATATATTCACTGGAACCATGACCAGCTGAAACATTGGGATGCCAAGATTGCCAACAATTACCCAACTGGAAAACACAATCCTCCTGAGGACATTGGATCAAATTTCTATCCAGAGTTAGGATTGTACAGTTCCAAGGACCCTTCTATTCTTGAAGCTCACATGAAGCAAATGCAATCAGCAGCTATAGGTGAGCTCTACAATGTATGGTGTATATTTATTATGTGTGTAATGGTAATGTTGTTCTTGCTTTGTTGGGGTTTTGTCATAACCTTATAAAGAATTATCACCAGTAACATAGGGTTGTTCGTTATACTGATATGTGTTCAGTAAAAGTAAATAGAAATCCGATTTTTAGATTGATTGTTTTACTTACTTTGTGTTAAACAATAGTATACACTCTACTCAATGTTAGTTTTCTTCGCTGTTCATTTTAGTTGTTCATCTTTCATTATAGTCAGAATAGGACAATGTAAAATGGAAAATCTGTTGTCCTTATTACATGTCTGTATATTGCAAGTTAGTTTAAAGGGAACCTTTTCTCAAAACTTTTTGCCATTTGTTCCAGTAAGGATTTCCATTGTGCCTGTGCCTTACTGCTTCTGCTATTCTGTATCCGAATAGAAGCAGTCCAAATTGTAGCCCAAACTTTACTTTCTTTTCTTGGATCCATGGCCATAAATCGTTGTCACTCTTGAATTGTCCACAATTTCCTGTATGAGGTCATCAAAAGCTTAGGTCATCATTCACATGAATTATTTAACACTTTCTCTTGCTGTCCCTGCTTGCAGGTCTTAAATCAACTTTTCTTTTTGTTAAATTAAACTGAGACATTTTAATGAAAATCTGTGCAAAAGCAAGTAGATAAGTTCCCCATAGCATCTAACTAATCTATAGCTGTCAATCCTTTAGCACACTGCACAAAATGAAGAAATGATCTGATTGGTTGGGATTGGCGCCATGTTCTGGAGGTTTCTTATTGCACTAGTTTTCATGGACATTTCTGTAAACTCTAAATGAACAGTAAAATATTATAATATTAATAGCCATAAAACTCATTCCACATTGCAAAATAATGGGTCTGTAAGTAAATGGGTGACATTAAACTTATTTCAGACCAAGTATTATAATTCTACATTGCAGTCTACAGTCACCGATGCTTCCTGTCATTGGAACAGCATGAGAAATTTTCAGGGCAATTGAGCAGTGTAAGGACTTCCATTACAACGGTGTGAAGTTATAAAGTGCCACTGTAACTGCAATTGTGATGCATTGTTAAAATTTAAAAAGTTCAATGGGCCATGAGGGATGATCTGTGAGAGGAATACTTAGATGAAATACAACATTTGGTCTCTGTCCATATCTCTCCTTAATTCAGGTTTGGTTTTACTGGTTTCTGATATTCACCACTATTGACAAGCACTGCGAGATTACATTATGTGAACAGAAATGACTGATATTAGTAAACATTAGTGTCAATTACCTTTAGAAATGACCTCGGAAACATCCTTCGTTTCATTTCACCGATGCATTCAGAAGGGGGGGGGACAAAAGACTTCCTTGTCCTGATCAGTGGTGTTCTGAACCCACTGATCTGCAAGGGCAAAACCCATTTAAATGTAAGCTTATTGGAACAAAGTTTTATATGTCTTGGCGCCCTAAAAACATTTTATCAGATCTTTACCTTTTACAGGGTCGTTCAGTTTTCAGGCCTTTTTGAAACTGCTTTTGGAGCTGATTTTGAGGCATAAAAGCCTCAAACAGATTTAAAAAAGCATTGTTAACTCCCTCTTAAAGAGAGAGCACAAAAAGTTATAGTTCCATTTGGCATATTTGCTCTTTCTATACTTTATTGTAAAGAGAGCAGTAGTAATAAGTATTAATTAGTGTTGTATTGTGTTCCACAAGTCTCTTTTGTATACAGTGTAAGCTTTGTCTCTTTAAGAAATGTAAGACTTGTTTATTTTATTTACAGGAGTGATATCCCTATCATGGTATCCACCACAAATGAGTGATGACAGTGGTATACCAACTGAGGATTTAGTACCAAATATTTTAGACATTGCTCATAAATATAGTCTAAAGGTAAGTAGGGGATTACAAATATAAATAATTAAAAATGTTGCAGAGTTTTAAAGATTTGCTGTAACCATCTTACTGGTGACAGCTGTTGTCTTAATTGGTTGCTAATGAATACAATCATGAATGCAGGTTCTATTCTTTCTATGGCCAACTTTCTATGCTCTGACACTCATGGCTGGGCTTCTGACAAGTCTGACTTCTTTACTGAAAACAGAGATCCCTTAATTGGTTGTTTAGTGCTTTGGAAAGCACCAAAGCATTATTTTCTGTTATTAAATATATATTAGGACATTCTTCTCCAAAGGCTTTATAGACAGATAGTGATGGCAAGTCTAGGGATCATTGTTGGGACCTTCGGCAACCATGGTGACCCATCGGTACCTTCACTATAGTGTCAAAAGGTGGTAGATGGGCTGACACATCCAACATGTGATTGAACCTTAAAGGAGTTATCTGGTTTCTAACACTAATGGCCTATCTTTAGGATAGGCCATAAGTATTAGATCTGCAGGGATGTGACACCCGGGGAGCCCTGCAGATCCCTGGTACCCAGACAGCACGGCTCTTAGTATTGTTTGCATACCACAAGCTGTGCTGCTCACTTGCCATTCAAACTGTAGTGGCAAGTGTAGGTATTGCAGCGCTGTCCCATTGAAATCTCTGGGACAGCGCTGCAATAGCTACACTCACCGCTACAGTTTGTAAACAATACCGAGAGCCACACTGTCCTTTCACAGTCTGGTTATAGAAATCGCTCATTAGTATATATAAGTGGCCCAGGTTTGGTCAGGGTTTTAACTGTATATAGATACAGATGATGTATTCAAATAATTTATTAACCATTTATTTTGTTTGTACTGTTGCTACTGAAAATCCTATTGTTTAGTCTGTGGTATTTTACGACATCCTTCCGTTGTTGGGTTCAGCTGCTGTATAGCTCCCCAGTAGCTAGGTTCCATAGAGATATGTATATCTCTGGATGCTTTCCATTATGTAAGGACACACACCAGGGCTTTCCCTGTTTGTCATTGCAAATGAGCGTCCCTCTATCCAGGTGTGCTCTTCCTCATCTGTAACTGGCTTCAGATTTGGACACCATGATGAGTGCATAGCATTATTTGCCAACCGTACCTTCCTTTTCCTTCAAGACCTGCCCCTCTTGTCCACTGTTTTGTCCATAATTGATACCTTTAGCTTCCACTTTGGCATTAAGGTTAATTGAGATAAGATCCACTTTCTGGCAGTTATTGAGACGGTAAGGTCCCTGCTGTACTAAAAACAACCTACCTGGGTATAGTCGTAGATAGACAACACAGTTACTTCTATGGAGACAACATGCATGCTTATTTTTTTTTTCCTCCATCTGACTAAAAGATCAGAACAATGTTGGGCAGCTCTGCTCTGAATTCTAGGAGTATGTTTTAGGCTGCTTAAAATAAAGCTGCTCCCAAAGTTTTTATATATTTTCCATAATTCTACTGTCTGGCTCCGAAAAGCTTTTTTGGTGAGTTTTGTAGAGTGAACCTTTAGATGCTTTGGGTGGGCTTTCTGTCTGAAATAACCTTCGAAAGCATTTGCCTACCTGTGGACTAGGGAGGGTTAGCACTTCTCCACTTGTACTGTTACTACCTGGCCAGTCAACTTGCTTTTGGTTTGACTAGTGGTTGTTCTACATGGATTATAACCCTGCAGAATGACTAGAGCAGGTGGGGCCCTGTTCAGGTTCTGCAGGGCTTCTTGCTAAGAAGACCGAACGCCTATAGATCTAACCTCCCTATCCCTAGAAAAGTTGCAATTCAGATATGGTACACCACACTTTACCTAGTCTGTGGCATATGGATATTTTGCAAGATCATATGCAATGACTTATTGATTAAAATGACACAGCTGATAGCTTTCACTAGATATATTATCAGATTTGGCCTCTTAAAGATAAACAGCTCAGGTTGCCAGATTTAATCCTTTTTTTCCTTTTTTTACATTTCCGATTGTTTTAATTCAGATTTACTTTATAGGTTACATTTCACATTGAGCCGTACAGAAATCGAGACGATCGCAGTTTGCATAATGATATAATATATATAATTGACAAGTAAGTTTTTATTTGGTCTTATCTCCTAATATTTGTTTTGCAATTTGTGTATTCTGTTTCCATGAAAATTCTTTATAAACATGTATACTATGAAACGGTGCAAAAAACGGCTTCCAGACACTACTTAAAAGTTTTTTTTTAGGACTTTAATATTGAATGCTTATCCTTAGAATAGACCATCAATAACAAATGGGTGGTGCTCAAGCAAGTGCTGTATTCCCTTTATTGCTTAGCAGGAACAGCTCCGTACGTCTTTTGGCTGTGCCTGGTATTGCAGCTCAGTCCCTTTTACAAGGGCCTTTCGTGCCTGTTTACAGTATTTGTAATATGGTGGAGTTTTTAAGTTTGAAAAATGTTGTATATGCAGGTTTTCAAGTATACATAATAATATAGAATAAACACCCGAAAAACTTGCCATAACCAGAGCATGCCGAGTTTTAAAAAATATTCAGATTACTCCAAAAACCCTTATATGGAACACTTTTTTTATATGTAGACTTTTCAGTATGTCACTATAGATGTTAAAATGTCATCTGGTCACAACATTTTTAATCTAAAAAACAAAAATTTCAGCCTTAGTGACCCATCACCTGACTGTTTTCAGGCGAAGTAATATTGTATTTCCTGGCCTAAACATGGTTACTGTGAATTGAACTTATAGCATTATAATCATTTATAATCCTGTAGGTTTCAGAATTTCTGAAATATACCATACTGTGGTTGTAGCATGTATCATTTATCAGTATGGTGCTGTAAGTTTACTTACACGGACCATATTTTTCGTATCAAACACAATTGTGTTAAAGGGGCCCTTAGAACCAAAATGACAAAACCTTCTGGTACAGTATATCTGCCTTATGTCATTTCCCTGCCTGCAAGTGACTGCTGAGCTTATTGCTGGCCTATACAATGCATTCCAATTCACCAGAATCTACATCCATACAGTGCTCAGTATCCAAATTGCAGGGCTCCAATTAGATTCGCAAACACAATAGAAATAAATTTTAATCCCAAGTGTAAATTTAGAATTGTCAGCAGAGGATTGTGGGAGCTAAAGGATTTAGATGTGTGATGTGATAATGATAACTGTGGTTTAAGATCTTCATTGAAGGCAGTGAGGTGTGAGAACACAGGGAAGATGAGCAGTGATGTGGATGAATTGTTTAAGCATGGAGCTTAAACAAAGCTGACAGACTTCATAAGTTTATGTAGCAAGTAAATAAGTTGCTTAGGCTCAAAAGAACTTCCCATTAACAGATGACAGAAAGTCTAATGACACTAGTGATTCTTATTTCATGCCATTGCTGTGCGTGTGAAAGTACTAAACTGGTAGCCTTACTCATTCACATCATATCATGAGTCTATAAAAACCTTCCAGTTCCGTTACATGAAATGAAATTGTTTTGTTTTTTCTACATATTAAAAATGGCAAATGTTTATATGGACATACAGTGCAATATGTCAGTTAATACTCCTGATGCATACCTCCGACATACATCTTAAATGTCATGTGAACAGGTTCTTAGAGCAATTTCTTAGTTGAATAGAGCCTTTTTCATGGTGCTTGATTTCTGTCAGTGGAAATTGAAGGCTGTATCATTTCTTCCCTATTACTCACACTTTGAGTAACAAGTATACAGTATATTTTCTAATACATGTTTTAAGGCCAAAATTAGGTGTGTACTTAAAAAGGGAGACATTAATATATTTCATATATAATTCTTATTCCTTTGTAGTCTACTCCAGACATTGGCTTAAAAACAGCATAAGAAAAAGCACTCTTAACCCCTTCCCACATCATGATGTAATAGGTCATATGTCATGGACATACTGCTGGATGCCATGAGCAGCAGGTGTCAGCTGTAACATACAGCTGAAACCATGCTGCAACACCCCCAATCTAAGAGAACTCTGATCGAAGATATTTAACCACTTGGATGGTCAGTTGTGACCACCGCAATTAAGGAGCTCCCTTTCCATGGCACCCAGAGGACATAAAAATTACAAATCTAAAAAGTAAGCCAGAAATGGTGTTTTCATCCAAAAAATGAAATAGGAGGGAATGATGCCAATAAAAAGTATAGCTTGTACTGCAAAAAAATATACCCTTAAGTAGTTAATTAAATAGCAAAATAGTAATGTTTTGACTTTGGCAATGGAAAAACAAATGAGTTTCCAAAAAAGGGTTTTTATAGTATAGAGTTAGTTAAACATGAAAAACGATAGCTATCTTTTTATACACAGTGGCTTGCAAAATAATAATTTTGACTAAATTACACATAGCTGGACTCTATTAACTAATTAAGTGACTTCTGAAGACAATTGATTACACTGGATTTTATTTAGGGGTATCAGAGTACAGGGGGTTGAATACTTTTGTACATCACATTTTTCAGATTTTTATTTGATTAAAATTTTGAAAACTATGTATCATATTCGTTCCACTTCACAATTATCTGCTACTTTGTGTTGGTCTATCACTTAAAATCTCAATAAAATACATTTAAGTTTGTTTTTGTAAGGTGACAAAATGTGTAAAAGTTCAAGGGGAATGAATACTTTTGCAAACCACTGTATATATATATTATAAAAATACCTACATTATATAATGTATATAAATTAGATATCACCGCATCCTGAACATCCTATAAATCTAAAGCATCTTGTCTCACAAAATAATCCTTTAACTAACTCTGTAAATGGAAAAATCAAATAAGTTCTGGCTTTTAAAAGATGGTGATGCAAAAACAAAGGATTTTTTTTAAAGTGTTTTATTGTATAACAATAGAAAATTCATGAAAACTATATAAATTAGGTATCACAGTAATTGTACTGACATGCAAAATAAAGGTTACATTATTTCTACTCTATGGCAAATGGTGCAGTATTTTAAAATGAAAAATTACAGTGCCTTGCGAAAGTATTCGGCCCCCTTCAACTTTTCAACCTTTTGCCACATTTCAGGCTTCAAACATAAAGATGTGTAATCAAGTCTCCGTATAAATGCACCTGCTCTGTGATAGTCTCAGGGTTCTGTTTAAAGCGCAGAGAGCATCATGAAGACCAAGGAACACACCAGGCAGGTCCATGATACTGTTGTGGAGAAGTTTTAAAGCCGGATTTGGATACATAAAGATTTCCAAAATTTAAACATCCCAAGGAGCACTGTGCAAGCGATCATATTGAAATGGAAGGAGTATCAGACCACTTCAAATCTACCAAGACCTGGCCGTCCCTCTAAACTTTCATCTCAAACAAGGAGAAGACTGATCAGAGATGCAGCCAAGAGGCCCATGATCACTCTGGATGAACTGCAGAGATCTACAGCTGAGGTGGGAGAGTCTGTTCATAGGACAACAATCAGTCGTACACTGCACAAATCTGGCCTTTATGGAAGAGTGGCAAGAAGAAAGCCATTTCTCAAAGATATCCATAAAAAGTCTCGTTTAAAGTTTGCCACAAGCAACCTGGGAGACACACCAAACACGTGGAAGAAGGTGCTCTGGTCAGATTAAACTAAAATCGAACTTTTTGGCCACAATGCAAAACGATATGTTTGGCGTAAAAGCAACACAGCTCATCACCCTGAACACACCATCCCCACTGTCAAACATGGTGGTGGCAGCATCGTGGTTTGGGCCTGCTTTTCTTCAGCAGGGACAATGAAGATGGTTAAAATTGATAGGAAGATGGATGTAGCCAAATACAGGACCATTCTGGAAGAAAACCTGTTGGAGTCTGCAAAAGACCTGAGACTGGGACGGAGATTTATCTTCCAACAAGACAATGATCCCAAACATAAAGCAAAATCTACAATTGAATGGTTCACAAATAAACGTATCCAGGTGTTAGAATGGCCAAGTCAAAGTCCAGACCTGAATTCAATCGAGAATCTGTGGAAAGAGCTGAAAACTGCTGTTCACAAATGCTCTCCATCCAACCTCACTGAGCTCGAGCTCTTTTCCAAGGAAGAATGGGCAAGAATTTCAGTCTTTCGATGTGCAAAACTGATAGAGACATACCCCAAGCGACTTGCAGCTGTAATCGCAGCAAAAGGTGGCGCTACAAAGTATTAACTTAAGGGGGCCGAATAATATTGCACGCTCCACTTTTCAGTTTTTTATTTTTTACAAAAGTTTAAAATAACCAATAAATTTCGTTCCACTTAACGATTGTGTCCCACTTGTTGATTCTTCACCAAAAAATTTAAATTTTATATCTTTATGTTTGAAGCCTGAAATGTGGCAAAAGGTTGAAAAGTTCAAGGGGGCCGAATACTTTCGCAAGGCACTGTATATGCCAGAATAGTTTTCTTTCATCATCCCCAGAAAAAGGTATAGCACACCTCCAAATCTATAAAACAACTTTTCATAAATGAATAATGCATGTAAAATATAAGGAACTTTGTGATATATCTTATTAATTAAATGTTTCCTTCTTCATTTGAGGCTGTGTTACCTTTTATATAGTAGTGTTTGGAGGGATGCTGAAGGTTTAATATAATGTAGTCAATAAGTTATTATTACCCCAAATTGATTCCACTGAAAAATACAACTTGTCTTGGAAAAAGCAAGTCCTCAAACAGCCACAATGCCAGAAACGTAAAAAAGTTACAGCTTTCAGAGAGCAGCAATATAATAAATGGATAAAATTTGTCGTGTTCTGAAGGACAAAGCTGTGTCCTTAAAGGGTTGCAGAGGACCAGTCATCTCTGTCTGTTTTAGCAAATAATTGTCTCAGTGAAGTAACCATTCTAGATCATCTTCTTTTATAACTCTGTGTTCCGTTTCTCTGTTGTTGTTCAAGAATTTCCAGGAAGAATAACTGCCTGTTACCAGCTGGGGACATTTCCCTAAACAATCTAAAAGTGTTAAATAGAGTAAATGCAAGATCTAATTTTCATGAGTAGCTGCTTATTTTATCTACAACAGATTAAATACCTAGAAAGATCTGATCTTAGACTAAAATAACAGAAAATCCAAGAACACTGCATTTTCAGGGTTATATTTTGCATGTTTTTTGGATAATTATGTATTTAGATGGTTTTTAATTCAACATGTATTTATATTGTAGATATGGTGAGCACCCTGCGTTTTACAGATATACGACAAGAACTGGGACAAGTCTACCAATATTTTACATTTATGATTCCTATATAACTTCATCTGATTCATGGGCTAAGCTTTTAACAGCCTCAGGATCTCACAGCATTCGGAATACCAAATACGATGGAATTTTTGTGGCTTTGCTTGTAGAGGAAAAACATAAGTTTGATATTCAAAGAAGTGGTTTTGATGGAATTTACACTTATTTTGCCACAAATGGTTTTACATATGGTTCCTCACACCAATACTGGCAAAGTCTGAAAGATTTTTGTGATTCCAACAATTTGATATTTATTCCAAGTGTAGGGCCAGGATACATAGACACCAGCATACGTCCTTGGAACTTAAAAAATACCAGGAATAGAATAAATGGAAAATATTACGAGACTGCACTGAATGCAGCATTGCTGGTACGTCCTAGCATTATTTCTATCACTTCATTTAATGAGTGGCATGAAGGAACTCAGATTGAAGCAGCTGTACCTAAGAAGAATGCTCACGTAAAGTATGAGGACTACTTACCTCATAAGCCTAACATTTACCTCGAGCTGACTCGAAAGTGGTCAGAAAAGTATATGAAAGAGAGAGAACGGCTTGTTTAATGACTCTGAGCTTTATGTACGCAAAGCAACTTTTTTGCAGTTTAATATTTTAGTAATTTGTAATTGAAGATTTGAATTCGTAGTAAATTGTTATCAAATTTTTATTATACACTGGAATTTAAAGTAAAGTTTTTTTTAGTATACTTGGAATGTTTAGAGTTATGTCTGTATTTGTCAGGGTTTTTTTTTTTTTGGGGGGGGGGGGTCAGGCTAAAGTATAATGATATAACTATATCATGACACATTTTATTGACCCTTTTTACTGTATACATGGATTCCAATAGAAATTCTAGGACCCTTGTTGTAGCCACACAGCACTAGTGACACACATTGGAGTGTGTTTTCTGTTGTACATCGTATCCAACACAAAAAAAAAGCTAAATGTATTTTTTTAAAACTTTGCACTGCACAAAATATGAGACATTCTTAGTGCAAATAGGACCTCTAAGGCAGTTACTGATGGTGTCCCTGTAAAGTTACATTCACATGACTGAGGTGCAAAACAGCTGTGAAAATCAATTTTTTCACGGCCTTCTTGCACGCAACATGACTTTTATATTTTAACAGTCTTTTTGGTTTGCACCGTCAAAATAATGGTCCTATGAATAGCCCCCATTCACTTAAATTAAATTTAATGCTGCCATGTTATGTTGGACGTCACATGGCCATTATTCACTATAGTGTACATATAGTTTTTCAGTTATCTGACAAGAAGGGAAAAAGCTGTGGCCCAATTTTACAGGTAGTGGGAATTAATCAACAGTATACAGTGGGGAAAAAAATTATTTAGTCAGCCACCAATTGTGCAAGTTCTCCCATTTAAAAAGATAGAGAGGCCTGTAATTGACATCATAGGTAGACCTCAACTATGAGAGACAAAATGAGAAAACATATCTAGAAAATCACATTGTCTGATTTTTAAAGAATTTATTTGCAAATTATGGTGGAAAATAAGTATTTGGTCACCTACAAACAAGCAAGATTTCTGATTAAAATACTTTTATGGTATAATCTATAGATGCCCCACCATAACTGAGGAGCTAGAGGATCAGTTGTACAAACAAATTGAGTAGACAGCACAGGCAGGTACAGTGGTCTTGATGGGAGATTTTAACTACCTGGATATTGACTGGGGTCATGGTTACGCATGGTCTGTAAAGGGGAAGAAATTCATCAACTTGTTGCAATTTTATGGTCCAGCTTGTAGAAGATCCAACTACAGGGGATGCTCTTCTGGACTTGTTGCAAATGTCATTGTTGGTGAAAATCTTGGTAATAGTGACCATAATATAATCAGATTACACTTAAATGGTAAGATTGGGAGGACAAAATACCTTCATTATAAAAAGGCCAATTTTCCCAGGTTAAGGACTGCACTTCAGGATATAGACTGTGAGTAGCTATTGTCAAATAGTGATACCGAGGTTAAGTGGGAAATATTTAAATCTACATTAAGTAAGTATATAGCAAAATGTATACCCATAGGGAACAAGTATAAACGTTGTAAATTAATCCCCCCATGGCTTGCAACTCTGGTTAAAAGCAATAAAAAAAAAAAAACAGACTTTTAAAAAATATAAATCTGAAGGTTCAAGTGAAGCCTTTGAGAATTACAAAGCGCTTAATACAGGTGCATATCAATAAATTAGAATATCTTTGAAACGTTTATTTCAGTAAATTAAAAAAGTGACCTCTGATATTTTCTAGATTCTTTACACACAGAGTGTTCTAATTCAAGTGTTTTATTTCTGTAAATGTTGATTATGGATTACAGGTAATGAAAACCCAAATCTAAGAAAATTAGAATATTGTAAAAAAGTTGTGTTGTAAATTCAGTGTGGCACCTGCCAAGGTTTCCTAAGCCTTTAAATGATCCCTCAGTCTTGTTCAGTAGGACACACAATCATGGAACACTGCTGATTATGAATTGAATTACTGAAATAAATGAACGTTTCAAAGGTATTCTAATTTATTGAGATGCACCTATAAAATCTGTAAAAGGGAAATAAAATCAGCTAAAATATGTAATGAAAGGCAGATGGCTAAGGAAAGCAAAATTAACCCACAAAAACTCTTTAAATATATAAAGAACTAGCAGAAGGACCCGGCTTCGCACGGGTATATTTAATTTTTTGCTTGTGTAGTGACCCCATAAGAATTGGCCAGTTTTGCACTTGACATCCAGTATGGCAGTCCAGTATAGGTATAGTCTATTTATGGCTGTGTTGCTAAGGAAACCTGGTAAATGAAATGTGAACTTATATTGTCTGATGCACGTCATATGACTGAAAACATACGTTCCTGCGAACTGCTATTGACTCATACAGGTCATAAATAGCTTGGTTGCGATGGAAACCTGGTGTAAAGCCGTGTGTATGTCAAGACTGAAGAACCTGCGATTTTCCATTGGTCCATAAGCGTCATGTGATCATGTGTATCTCAGTTTGGATATCAGTGAAAGACCTGCGATCAGTTGTTATGGAAAACCTGGAGTAAAGCAGTGTGTATTTGACCTTGTGTAACAGTGTCATCCACAGCGCCCTGCCCCTTTAAAGCTGACCCACAGCAGTGAAGAAAAATGGCTAGGTTGTTATGGAAACATGGAGTGCAGCTGTGTGCATGTGGATGACAATGCCTTGTCAGATTGGAGACGGGCTTGGGTCTGCTGGGTTGTTTCAGCATCTCGCTGTTGTCTGTGACATACCTTGTCAGATTGGAAATGGGCTTGGGTCTGCTGAGAGTTTTCATTAGCTCATGCAGCAGCCATGCGTTTTGCTGCAGGGGGCATGAGTAGTTTAAAAACGTTTCAATTTATAAGAATGCTGAAATCCAGTATGGCAGTCCAGTCAGTGGCGTAAATACCGGGGTAGCAGTGGTAGCGGCTGCCACAGGGCCTGGGACATTAGGGGTCCCATCTGAGGCGGCTGTGAGCAGGAGAGGAGATCAGTAAGTCCCACAAACACTGCTATCATTATACTCTGGGGTCTTTTCAGCAGGCTTCGGGCCTCCTTGGTGACGTCCCAGATGTCGGTGGGCCAGTCCGACATCATTATGCGTAGCTATGCCTGGCTCACGTGACATCTGGTCCAACATTGAAGAGGTAGCAGGGAGTGCGCATAATACTATATGAAGGGGCCACTATGATACTGTGTGCAGGGGCCACTATGGGGCAGAATACTGTGTGCAAGGGCCACTATGGGGCATAATAGCGTGTGCAGGGGCCAATATGGGGCATAATAGTGTGTGCAGGAATGCTGTTTGTACGGGGGGGGGCGGTTGCCGGGGGGGGGTCCCATGTCAAATGTTCGCCTTGGGGCCCAGCCATTGCTAGTTACGCCACTGAGTCCAGTATAGGTACAGTCTATTTATGGCTGTGTTTTTATGGAAACCTGGTAAATTAAATGTGAACTTATATTGGCTGATACACGTGATATGACTGAATATTTAAGGACTTGCGAAATGCTATTGACTAATACAGGTCATAAATAGCTTGCTTGCTATGGAAACCTGTGTGCCTGAGGATAGTAAGCGCCTGCGAGCTTCTATTGGCTGATAAGGGACATGTGACCGTGTGTATGGCAGTTGGAATATGAGTGAAAGACTTGCAGGCTTGTATTAGCTAATGTTGGTCTTATATTATTTTTTTCTCCAAAAAAAGGGCTAGGGCTTATTTTTGGGGTAGGTCTTAATTTTTTCCATGCACAACAATCACACATTTTATCACTTTTTATTCCAATTTTTATCAGAGGTGAAAAAGTGAAAAAATGTCAGTTTGGCACTTTTGATTTTTGAAGTTTGTAGACCGGGTGTTTTCGGACATAAGGATGCCTAATGTGTATGTCTTTCACAATAATTTTTTTTATATGTATTCTAGTGAAAGGGGTGGGGATTTGAACTTTTATTTTTTTGTTTTTTTTATATATTTTTTTTAACTTTTTTAATATTTTTTTTGCAATTTTTTTTTTTACAATTCTATTAACCCCCTCCCTAGGGAATTGAACCTGCAATCGTCCCATAGACTACAATACAACTGTCTATGACCAGACTCAATAGTAATATTCCTATGACAGGCCTGGGAACCTTCATAAGGCTCAACGGCTGTCAAAGGACCAGGTCGGCCCAGCCTGCAATGAAAAAGGTGCAAGGTTCAGGAGACAGTTGGAACACTTGGGGGGGGGGGGGGTGTTACACTCAGCAATGCCCGTGATCAGAGTGGACTGATAATGTGTAATGTACAGCAGAGATCCGGTACGATGGCTATGGTAGCCGCTCTGCAGCAGAGCGGCCGCCATCTTTAAGGACCCAGCATCTGCTGTAATCGCACGGCAGATGTCGGGAAGGGGTTAAACCCAACTGTAGCTAGGGCTTATTTTTGGAGTAGGGCTTATATTTCAAGCCTTCTCCAAAAAACCTGGAAAATCTAGCTAGGGCTTATTTTCGGGGTAGGGCTTATTTTTGGAGAAACACGGTAATACATCAACCAATATACTAGTTGGATAAACATAGAAATGGTCCAAGCAAGTTAAACGGATGGATTACACCCATGAGTACTAAGTCCAATCATTGCTGTTACCCCTATTCTTAGTTTTTAGGGATTCTCTAGTGACTCGTACAGTGCCAAGGGGCTGGCGCAAGGCTAATGAGGTGCCTATTTTCAAAAAGGGCTCTATGTCTACCCCAGGTATTTACAGCCCGGTGAGTTTAACATGTTTTGAAACTGAGAGTCTCTTAAGCGACTATATACAGGAGTATGTGACTGTACGTAATATAAGTGACAGCATGGATTTTTAGAGGCATTTTTTGATTTACGTACTTGACTCCCTGCCTTCCTTTTTCTGTTCACAGGGCCATATGAGGGCTTAATGTTTGCGGGACAAATTGTTCTTCATAGTGGTACCATGTATTATTCTGTACAATGTACTGGGAATCTAGAAAAAAAATTCAGAATGGGGAATTTTGAAAAAAAAAAAGTACATTTGTGCGACTTTCTTACGGGCTTCGTTTTTTTTTACGGCTTTCATTCTCCAGCCTAAATGACATGTCACCTGTATTCTATGTTTCAGTACAATTCCGGGGATATTGAATTTGTATAGTTGTATTTACATTTTAACCCCTTAACAAAAATCCATAACTTTGCAAAAAAAAATAAATATTTTTTTTCTAAAACTCACCATATTCTGACACCTGTGACTATTTTGTATATTTCCGTGTACGGGGATGCATAAGGCGTCTTTTTTTGTAGGGCCAGGTACTTTTTGGTTATACCATTTTGGGGAATATCTATTTGCCTTATAGAAAAAATATTTGTGGAAAAAAAAAAAAAAGTTTGTGGAGCGGGCAATTTCAAACACCTAATGTATACCTAATATGTATGTGTGTTTCATAGTAATTTTCTACTTTTAATAATAATAATACATTTTATTTATATAGCACCAACATATTCCGCAGCACTTTACAAATTGTAGGGTTCAAGTACAGACAAAAAAATACATTACAGAGAAATAGTCAATTCACACAATGGGACTGAGGGCCCTGCTCGCAAGAGCTTACAATATATGAAGTAGAGGGGGTGACACAAGAGGTAGCAGGGGCGGCATAGGAGGTAGCATTGCTTATACAGTAGAGAAGTGGTTTATGTGATAGATGTTACTTTCATTAAACATAAATAAAGCTGTATGAGCCATCACCAGTCAGTGTCCTTTTATGTGCAGATAGTGCCTGGACATATAAAGTTACAGTCCGATACGGCATCATATCCTGTAGGGTAATGTGGGAGCGTGAACAGAGGAGGTTCGTTTTCGGCATTCTAATTGTGGAAGGGTTTAGATTAAGTATTGTGATACTTTTATATGTATTCTAGGGAAGGGGGGGGGGTGATTTGAATTTTTAATACATTATTTATTATACTTGAACCCCAGGGGGTCTGATCACTAATGTAATGCATTACAATGCTAATGCAGTGCAAAATACCACCATTTGTATGACAGGCTGCATAAATAAGTCTCTCATACAAATGAATGCCAGACAAGCCTGGGAGCCTTCAATAGGCTCCCGGCTGTCTTGGCAACGGATAGTCAGCCCCAGATCTTGTTGCGGGTGCCGGCGCTCCTCGCCAAAATGGTGACGCTCATCCGGCACCAACAAAATGGTGCCTTGCTGAAAGCTGTGGGCATTAGCACTGGTTCTCTTCTGTATAATACATATTTGAATACTCAACATCCGCCGTACTATTACGGATGTCGGAAAGGGGTTAATGACAGAAGTTGTCTGACCTGACTTGTTTTTATGAAGAGGTGAGTAGAAGTCTGGACAGATGGGATGTCTGTGGATATAGTGTTCCTGGACTTTGCATAGGCGTTTGACACTGTCTCTCATAGAGGTTTAATGAGTAAAATCAGGCCCATTCTCTTGGAAAATATAGTTTGTAATTGGATTGAAAACTGGTTGAAGGATTGTATCCATAGAGGTGTGGTCAATGGCTGCAGCTCAGGTTGGTCTTCTGTTATAAGTGGTGTACCCCAGGGTACAGTGCTGGGTCCGCTGTTATTTAACTTATTTATTAATGATATAGAAGATAGGATTAATAGCACTGTCTCTCTTTTTGCAGATGTAGCTAAGTAGTACAATACAGTCTGTGGAGGATGTACGTAGGTTATAAGCAGACCTGGACAGTGTGTTTGGGCATCCACATGGCAAATGAGATTCAATGTGGATAAATGTAAAATTATCCATCTGGGTAATAATAATCCACATGCAACATATGTCCTAAGGGGAGTAAAGCTGGGAGAGTTACTGGTGGAAAAGAAACTGGAAATACTTGTAGATCAGGGGTTGGCAACCCCCAGCACGCTTGCCAAGAGCAGCACGCGAGGCTTATTTCCCTGGCACAGCAGCGGATTCCTCACCCAGCAGCTTCGATCGGACCAAACATGGCCGAAACGAAACTGCTATTATCTTATTATCTGTCTCTTAAGACCCCAGAGTATAATAAGCGGAGACTTAGGAGAAGTGATGAAACATAAAAAACAATGATACTCACCTTGTTCCCTGCGCTACACGACGGCTGTGCGATCTGCAAGCGCTTCTGACAGCTGACAGGGCCTCAGGGGTCACGTTCGACGTCATTACGCATAATGACGCGACGTGACCCAAGAGAGCCAATCAGCGGTCGCTGACTGCAGGCAGAAGCGCCGAAGAGAACACAGCGGCTGCAGAGCGCAGAAAAAGGTTAGTACCATTGTTTTTTTATGTTTGGCATCTCTCTTGGCCCTGCACTTATTATACTCGGGGGTCTGAAGAGAGTTATGGAACATAATACCATGTGCTGGGACAGCTATGGGACATAATACCGTATGCAGGGACCACTATGGGACATAATACCGTGTGCAGGGACCACTATGGGACATAATACCATGTGCAGGGACCGCTATGTGACATAATACGGTGTGCAGGGACCGCTATGTGACATAATACGGTGTGTAGGGGTCACTATGTGACATAATACGGTGTGCAGGGACTGCTATGTGACATAATACGGTGTGCAGGGACTGCTATGTGACATAATACCGTGTGCAGGGACAGCTATGTGACATAATATGTTGTGCAGGGATCACTATGTGACATAATACGGTGTGCAGGGACCGCTATGTGATATAATACGGTGTGCAGGGACCACTATGTGACATAATACCGTGTGCAGGGACCGCTACGTGACATAATACCGTGTGCAGGGACCGCTACGTGACATAATACCGTGTGCAAGGACCACTATGTGACATAATACGGTGTGCAGGAGCCACTATATGACATAATACTGTGTGCAGGGGCCACTATGTGACATAATACGGTGTGCAGAGGCTGTTATGGGATATAATACCTTGTGCAGGGGCCGCTATGGGACATAATACAGTGTGCAGGGGCCACTATGGGACATTATTCTGTATAACGGTGTGTTTTCTGCATTAAGGATGTGTTTTTGCACAGAAAACACAGGCATTTTTTTTGTGCAAAAATGCACCATGTGAACGCAGTTTTACATTGAAGTAAAAGTTCCAGTGGCCTAAGAATATAGCTGCATCCAAATACATAATGTGTATTCACCATAAGGATGCCGCCATATGGAGCTCCTGGACACATACATTTACCACTAATTGGGGGCTGCACATGTTCTTTCATTGCTTCTAATCGGAAAGTACAGGAGCATCCCAGCAAATAGCAGTAAATGCATGTGTCCTAAAGCATCTTGTGGCAGCACTTCTGTGTTATGGTTTGTGGTATATGACTTTAGTTTAGGGGTCGTCAGACTTACAATTATTAACCGGCACTCCGAGTACCTCATCTTTGATTTTTTTTATTAAAATCAGCATGCCGAACAAAAAAGGTTGCCTACCTCTGTTGTAGATCATAGGTTAAATTACAGCATGTTGTGTCAATCAGCTGCATCTAAGGCCAGCAGGATATTGTCATGTATGAAAAGGGGAATGGACTCACTGGACAGGGATGTAATATTTTCAACTTTATAAGTCATTGGTGCGGCCCCATCTGGATTATGCAGTTCAGTTCTGAAAGTATGTCCTAGCGTTGGAAACCGGTTGAACGTCAAAACTGGTTTTGAAGCCTCAAAACTGATAAGGGACAAGGAGTACCTCAGTTATGAGGAGAGACTAAAGGACTTAAATCTGTTTAGCCTGAAGAAGAGGCGTTTGAGGGGAGATATGATAAACCTGTATAAATAGAATAAATATAAGGAAAAGCTTTTCCATGTAAAATCTTAAAAGACAAGGGGCATTCCCTCCTTCTGGAGAAAAAAAGGTTTAATCTCAATAGCCAACGAGGCTTTTTCACTGTAAAGACTGTGAATCTGTGGAATAGCCTACCCCAGGAACTGGTCACAGCTGACAGGCTTCAAAAAAGGATTAGATACCTTTTTAGATAAAAATAGCATTGATGCTTATGAAAATGCATAGAATAACATGCTCTTTCCCATCCCCTAGTTGAACTTGATGGACATATGTGTTTTTTCAACCTTACAAACTATGTAACAAATGTCAATAAAGGCAATAAGATGAATATGCAATTGACTTTGGTTTTTGGTGACAACCAGTTGGATTTTTTTGGATGTTATTGTATTGTTGGAGGATGGTCTCATTGCTGCTAAAGGGTTTAGAAAACCGAATGCAACTAATGTGTTATTGCATTACTAAAGGTTACATCCAGGTCGTGTTAAATCAGCAGTCCTATATAGATAATTTGTCTGTTTGAGAAGAATTAACAGCATGGAGACTACCTTCCAATAACAGGCTAATGAAGTAAAGGCGAGATTGACACAGAGGTTATCCCCCTTTTGAGAGAAGCTAGGCTTTCTCAAATTGAGTTGTTAGATGCACCCCAAATGTTCTAATAGGGGTACAAATGCCTGTAGCAGGGCTGTTTTTTCCTTTCAGTATAGAGCACAAGTGGATATTGTATGTTCAGCTTTTTTTTTAATAATTGGAATACAATTAAGAATGGTCTTCAATTGACTAGCATGTTTAAGATAAAATAAAATAATCCTTTAATAGTCCTACAATGGGGAAATTCAGTGTGTTACAGCAGCATATATAATACAAATGCAAATACAAAAAAGCTCCAAGGTAGAGGCATTACAGTGACAGTAGGTACAGATAAAAAGGTAAAGGTAAAAAAGTAGTAGAGGGGATGTCACAACTTCAGATCTTTCAGTTCTCTGTATGTAATGATCTCCGCTTAGGTCGGTGTTGGTTGTACAGCCTAACCGCGGTGGGGAGGAAAGACTTCCGATAGCGCTCCTTCTCACACCTAGGGTGGAGCAGTCGGTCACTGACAGTACTGCTCAGTGCTATCACAGTCTCATGCATGGGATGGGAGTTATTCTTCAGCATGGAGCTCACCACGGACAGTATCCTTCTGTCACCCACCACCTGCACTGGGTCCAGTGCAGGTAGGTGCACATATTTTTCTGTCACGGTAACAAACAGTGAGAGGAAAAGATATTGTAAGTTTGTTCACATGATAACTATGAAAATGTTGTAAGTTGAAATATTTGAGAATTTAACTGTTACCTACAGTCTATACATTATATTGCTATCCAATAGCAAATTGCAAACACAGGTTATCAGGAGAGCACACGAAGCAGACAAATGAAGGCGCACATTCATTTTGCTGTAATAGATGGAGAGAAAATGAAATGTAAGATAAAGTTGAACAGTCTTTATATATAGTTATGTAACATCACACTAGACTTAGAATACTGTACACTTGTTAAAACACCCCCATTCACTAATATTTGAATCCACTTTCTGGGCACAGTTCAGACATCACCTAATGACTTAATTCTGCAAGCAGAGAGAAAAAACTGTTTATCTGAAAAGCTCAGCTGTTGAATTTCTTGTTGCTCCATGGATTTTCCTGATTGTGGTTTTACCATTCCTCAAACTTTAAATTGCTGTCACTTTATGAGACTTTTCATATTGAACTTACATTAAAAGCCGCTGCCTCAATCCATTCAGAATTGCTTGACTTTTTCAAGCAAGTTGGAAATATCTGCGAGTTCATGTTAAAAGTGATTTACTAACCGGAAGAGAGGAGCAAGGTGATTTATTCACAGCTATGATTTCCCTGGGTGGTCTGGTGGTATGGATGTGTTTATAGGTATGGAGTAAAGGAAATGTGTCCTCAATACAGTGACCTAGTAATATTTATGCTTTCAAGTCAGAAATGGAAAACCATAAATGCCTTATCTCCCCTTATATGCTGTTACAGTATATAGTTTTGTACATTGTGGTAAGAAATGTCAAACCCCCTATCTTGTTATGTGATAACCCCAAAAGAGACATTCACTAGACTAGAAGTTGAAAAAAAAGCCAGAGCTTCTCATCCATCAGGTCCATCAATATTGGTAGATCATGCACAATGCTCTTCTGAATAAAAAGCTTTTTACCAGCGAATAAATAGCTGAGTACAGCGTTTGCTATCTTCCGCAGACCAATAGATTTAACTATAGTGCCAATGTGCATTCTCAACTCTTGCTCCCTTCAAACAGAAAATACACAACTGAGAAAAGGCAAATAAAGAACAAGCGCATGGGATCAAAGTCATATACATATTTAATATAGAAAAACTCCCACAATTTTATAAAAATTAATAATGATAATTTTATTCATAATATTATAAAATCATACAAAGACAACAGACAAAAAATATAATACATATAGGGGAAAGACCTGGATGGTCATAAATAGCGGAAATACCTAAGACAAGGCATGCTGAACGGAAGTGGAAAATATCATACAGTTGTGCTAAAAAGTTGACATACCCCGGCAGATTTTTTGTTTTTTTGGCCTTTTTTCAGAGAATATGAATGATAATAAAAACTTTTTCTCCACTCATGGTTAGTGGTTGGTTGAAGCCATTTCTTGTCAAACTTCTGTGTTTTCTCTTTTTAAATCATAATGAAAACCAAAAACATTAAAATGAACCTGTTCAATGGTTCACATACCCTGGTGATTCTGGCCTGATAACATGCCCAGAAGTTGACCCAAAGGGGTATGAATGGCTACTTAAGGTAACTTCCTCATCTGTGACCTGTTTCCTTGTAAACAGAGTGTGTGCATAAAAGCTGAGTGAGTTTCTGGGATCCAGACAGACTGTTGCATCTTTCCTCCAGCCACTGACGTTTCTGGATTGTGAGTCGTGGAGAAAGCAAAAGAATTGTCCACGGATCTACGGGAAAAGGTAGTTGAACTGTATAAAACAGGGAAGGAATACAAAAGATATCCAAGGAATTGATAATGCCAGTCAGCAGTGTTCAAACTGTGATTAACAAATGGAAACTCAGGGGCTCTGTAAAATCCAAACCACGGTCAGGTAGACCAATCAAAATTTTGGCCACAACTTTCCCGGAATGCAAAGAAAAACCCACACATAACATCAGCTGAAATACAGGACTCTCTGAAAACTATCCATGTGGCTGTTTCAAGATGCACAATAAGGAGGCACTTGAAGAAAAACGGGCTGCCTGGTCGAGTTTCCAGAAGAAAGCCATTACTGCGCAAATGCCACAAAGAATCTCACCTTCAATACGCCAAACAGCACAGAGACAAGCCTCAAAACTTCTGCAACAAGTAATTTGGAGTGATGAGACAAAAATCAAACGTTTTGGCCACAACCATAAACGTTACATTTGGGGAAGTGTCAACAAGGTCTATGATGAAAGGAACACCATTCCTACTGTAAAGCACGGAGGTGGATCACTGATGATGTGGGGATGTGTGACATTCAAAGGCACAGGAAACTTGGTCAAAGTTGAAGGAAAGATGAATGCAGCACGTTATCTGCAAATACTGGAGGCAAATTTGCACTCATCAGCCAGGAAGCTGCGCATGGGACGTACTTGGATGTTCCATCATGACAACGATCCAAAACACAAGGCCAAGTCGACCTGTCATTGGCTACAGCACAAGAAAGTGAAGGTTCTGGAGTGGCCATCTCAGTCTCCTGACCTTAATATCATTGAGCCACTCTGGGGAGATCTCAAGCGCACAGTACATGTAAGACAGCCCAGGAATTTGCAGGAACTGGAGACTTTTTGCTAAGAAGAATGGGCAATTTTACCATCTGAGAAAATAAAGAGCCTTATCCACAACTACCACAAAAGACTTCAAGCTGTCATTGATGTTAGAGGGGGCAATACACGGTATTAAGAACTGGGGTATGTGAACTTTTGAGCAAGGTCATTTTGATGTTTTTGGTTGTCATTATGATTTAAAAAGAGAAAACACAGAAGTTTGACAATAAATGGCTTCAACCAACCACTAACCATGAGTGAAGGAAAAGTTTTTGTGTTATCATTCATATTCTCTGAAAAAAGGCCAAAAAAAACAAAAAATCTGCAGAGGTGTGTAAACTTTTTAGCACAACTGTAAATGCACAACCATCATAAGATATAACATATAAATGCAAGGGACTCATAGCCTATGTATATCTGGATCTTGCACAATAAAAAGGGTGGTAACAACCATTCCAAATAGAAACCAGTATATAAGAGAGACCCATAAATAAATTTGATGAGGCAAAAAAGTGATATGCCATACCGCTGACAGCACGCTACACCCGACGCGTGTTTCGCCCGTTACGGCTTTGTCCAGGGACAAATGAGGCTGTGCATGCTAGGTTTTTATGTAAGCAATCTCCAATGGAATGCAAAGCAACCAGGTGTATACAATAACAGTAAAGAAACACATACCCAGGTGGTTTTTTGTGTATAACACTTATCATGTGTGCCAAGACGGCGGCTGTGAACTGGGCATGCACGAAATTAGATCAAAATCCCATGAGATTAGCGGTAAATCTTGCGCATGTGCAAAAAGATAGAGAATTTTTTTTTTTTTTTTTTTTCCCTTCCACCTTTCTTTACCCTTTCTTCCGCTCTTTATTCACTGTGAATTGCCTGATGAAAAATATAGCACTATGAATGAAAAAAGATGAAAACTGCGAATGCCTGCAAGAATATAGCGCTTATGTGTGGAATGAGAAGATGAAGAATTCAACAAAATATAAACATATAATGCAACCCTACCTATATAAACCAACCATAACCCTGAAATACAATAAATGTATAGACTACATGAAGGCTTCATAGTAACACATGAGATAATAGATGCTCTACAATATGTACAATAATAAGAAGTGATTGCAAGTAATGAAACACAATATGTGCTAATTTAAATGACAATATGAAACATATAATAAATATAATAAAAGTGACAAAGTGCAAATAAGTGCCAGTGTGCAATGTGCACAGTGACCAAGTGAAAAGTAATAGTAATATCACTGTATAAAAATATAAAAGAAAATAAAAAATGTGAAAAAGTCTCCAGCAGGAATCTAGAAGCAAGACCGAATTCGACATCAGGACACAGTGACACCTGAAGAATATTACAAGATGGTCGAAATAGACACAGTCGCCACTGCACAGAACCACCTACATAAAAGGACAACAAAATAAAAAATACAACTAGGTTAATATTGAATGTAAAGCAAAACAATGCAAAACCATGCCTCACATGAAGAAAGAGACCAAAAAGTAATATACCGTAGGTCGAGACATCAAACGAGCAATAAACATATAAACAGTGCGATAAACACTAGTGCCTTGGAGAAAAAAAAACAAAACTTTTTTTTGAAAAATAAATAAATTATAATATTATAAAAATGAAGCAAAACTAATACCTTCATTGAAACCATAGGGATATACTGTATTCAGCATAAATATCCAGCAGGATTCCATTTGGGACAACTTCTTCCTCCAGTTCCCAGATCTAGGCCCAACATGGATCTGGTCAACAGCTCGCACACGAAAGCCAGATGGATCTGTATTGTGGTTAATTTTGAAGTGTTTCGAAATCGTTTTTAAAGTTGAAAC
Source organism: Leptodactylus fallax (assembly GCA_947044405.1). NCBI lineage: Eukaryota > Metazoa > Chordata > Amphibia > Anura > Leptodactylidae > Leptodactylus > Leptodactylus fallax. The sequence continues at coordinate 7,966,099 of CAMRHE010000035.1, forward strand.
ATCCTCAACTTCTCTTGCATGAGAGATCCCCAATATGTGCTCACGTACTCTGCGACGTAACTCTCGTGAGGTCAGACCTATATAGATTAAATTACAAGGACAAGTTGCAAAATAGATGACACCCCAAGACTGACAGTTGAGCTGATGTCGAATGGTAAAACGGCTCTGATCATAATTCCAAAATTCAGTTGCTTTGTCGATATTAGGACACGCAACACAGTGGCCGCATGGTTTACAACCCAGTTTGGGAGGGATGCCACCTATGTAAGATTGTTTCAAGTCACCTACAAAGTGACTATGAACTAATTTGTCCTGTAGGTTTTGTGACCGTCTATATGTAATCGATAGTTGGGGATTAATATACCTTTTCAAAATGGGGCCTGAGGTCAGTATCCTCCAATAGTTTATTAAAATGCTTCTTAATCCGAACCAGTCGGAGTTGTAAGAAGTAATAAATCTTACCTGTTTAGTAGAATCATGCTGGTTTCCTTTGTCTCTCCTTGGTTTCTTGAGTAGTTAATCTCTATTAGTCAGTCGAGCCCGTTTGTAGCCCATGCAAATCAAACGTTCATCGTATCCACGTTGGCGAAAACGTGTCTCCAGGTCACGTGCTGATCTTTCAAACACTTCATTTGTCGAAAATATGCGTCTAGCTCTTAAGAATTGGCCTACCGGAATGTTCTGAATTAAAGAATTCGGATGCACCAATCTGCTATGAAGAAAGGCATTTGTAGAAGTCTCCTTACGACATAGATCCATACAGTGGGGAAAAAAAAGTATTTAGTCAGCTACAAATTGTTCAAGTTCTCCCACTTAAAAAGATGAGAGAGGCCTGTAATTGACATCATAATTAGACCTCAACTATGAGAGAAAGAATGAGAAAACAAATCCAGAAAATCACATTGTCTGATTTTTTAAGAATTTATTTGCAAATTATGGTGGAAAATAAGTATTTGGTCAACAACAAAAGTTCATCTCAATACTTTGTTATATATCCTTTGTTGGCAATGACAGAGGTCAAATGTTTTCTGTAAATCTTCACAAGGTTGGCACACACTGTTGCTGGTATGTTGGCCCATTCCTCCATGCAGATCTCCTCTAGAGCAGTGATGTTTTGGGGCTGTCGCTGGGCAACACGGACTTTCAACTCCCTCCAAAGGTTTTCTATGGGGTTGAGATCTGGAGACTGGCTAGGCCACAGGACCTTGAAATGCTTCTTACGAAGCGACTCCTTTGTTGCACTGGCGGTGTGCTTGGGATCATTGTCATGCTGAAAGACCCAGCCATGTTTCATCTTCAATGCCCTTGCTGATGGAAGAGGGCTTGCACTCAAAATCTCACGATACATGGCCCCATTAATTTTTTCATGTATATGGATCAGTCGTCCATGGCCACCCCCATGCTTCACAGTAGATATGGTGTTCTTTGGATGCAACTCAGCCTTTACTCTCCTCCAAACACGAGTTGTGTTTCTACCAAACGGTTTTACTTTGGTTTCTTCTGACCATATGACATTCTCCCAATACTGTTCTGGAACATCCAAATGCTCTTTAGCAAACTTCAGACGGGCCCAGATATGTACTGGCTTAAGCAGGGGGATACGTCTGGCACTGCAGGATCTGAGTCCCTGGCGGCATAGTGTGTTACTGACGGTAGCCTTTGTTACGTTAGTCCCAGCTTTCTGCAGGTCATTCACTAGGTCCCCCCCGTGTGGTTCTGGGATTTTTTCTCACCGTTCTTGTGATCATTTTGACCCAACTGGGGTGAGATCTTGCATGGAGCCCCTGATCGAGGGAGATTATCAGTGGTCTTGTATGTCTTCCATTTTCTAATTATTGCTCCCACAGTTGATTTCTTCACACCAAGCTGCTTGCCTATTGCAGATTCAGTCTTCCCAGCCTGGTGCAGGTCTACAATTTTGTTTCTGGTGTCCTTCCACAGCTCTTTGGTCTTCACCATAGTGGAGTTTGGAGTGTGACTGTTTGAGGTTGTGGACAGGTCTCTTTTATACTGATAACAATTTCAAACAGGTGCCATTACTACAGTTAACGAGTGAAGGACAGAGGAACCTCTTAAAGAAGAAGTTACAGGTCTGTGAGAGCCAGAAATCTTGCTTGTTTGTAGGTGACCAAATACTTATTTTCCACCATAATTTGCAAATAAATTCTTTAAAAATCAGACAATGTGATTTTCTAGATATGTTTTCTCATTTTGTCTCTCATAGTTGAGGTCTACCTATGATGTCAATTACAGGCCTCTCTCATCTTTTTAAGTGGGAGAACTTGCACAATTGGTGGCTGACTAAATACTTATTTTCCCCACTGTATGTATAACACCATCATTTCCCACTGTCATCCGTACATCCAAATAGTCGATATCTATATGGCTATATTTCCAGGTAAGATGGATATTTCTTGTATTGTGGTTAAGATAACCTAGAAATAATTCCAAGTCAGAAGTGGACCCTTGCAAAATCATCATGACTTCATCAATATACCGGCCCCAAAATTGGACATGTTCCACTAAAGGGGTGGATCTGTCAGGAAGATGAGTCTCTCCCACAGCCCCAGGAATAAATTTGCATATGAGGGCGCAAACAGGAATTGGTTTACTTTGGTTTATAGTGCTCTTTGCTATGTATTGTATGTTTTTGTTTTTTTTTTTTTTTTTTTTCCGGAGGGGGAGGGAATTAGCATTAACCACTTTAGTACCGGGCCAATTTCTGGTCCAAGAGCAAACACATTTTTGGGTATTTTGTATGTGCGGTTTTGAGGGATGTAACATTTTTATCATTTGGGTTATTCAACTAATTTCTGCGTCTTTTTTCGGTGACATTTAGGGCTTTTTTTTTATGTTGTTTTTATTTTTGCATGTTTTTAAATTTTTTTTTATATCCGGGAAAATATAAACAAAAGAGGAGGGAAAACCTGTCTGTTTTTCACTTTACATTTTTTTTTTTTTATTTAATAGCACAAAGTGCTACTAAAAAACTTTTTAAAATAGTTTTTTCCTCTCCATTACGGTAATTTTTATTTTGTATGGTGTCGTCAGGGGTGGGGCTAGAACCTGTAATAAGTTGGTGTTTTTGACGTCTTATTTTTTTTATTTTTTAAATTATTTTATTTAATTTTTTTTTTTTTAACTTTATTATTCATTTTATTTATTTATTTATTTTTTTACATTGTGTCCCCATAAGGTCATAATAGACCTTTGGGGACATCTGATCACTTTTTTTTGAAGGGGTTGATTTCCCCTGTAACTGGGGCTGGTACATTTAGCCCCAGTTGCAGGAGGAATACAGTCTCCTGCCCGTTACTATAAAGCTGATCTGGGTCCTGTAGGTCCGGTTATAAACCTTCCCTTCCTTCTCTCTGGGAGCTCTGGCTGAAGTTACAGCTGGCTCACTGTTTCAGCAGCTGCACAATTTTGTAAACTGCTTGGATGTACCGGTACGTCCTTACAGAACTAGACAACCACCTTCCAGACATATATACCCAATGGGTGGTCTGGAAGTTGTTAAAGGGGTTGTCTGATTTCAGGCAAATTTTGAGACACAAATTTTAATATTTGTGTAATTAAAAGTTGTACAATTTTCCAATATATTTTCTGTATCAATTGCTCATGGTTTTCTAGATCTGTTTGCTGTCATTCATTCTGCTTTCTTCCAGTGGAAAAAAATCAAACCATGGTCATGTGATGGACACAGGTGCAGAGCTCATTACCAAGCAGATATCTGATTACTGTGCTGTGACTTTGAATGAATGAATGAATGACAGCAAGCAGAGATCCAGAAAACTGAGGGAGGAATTGATAGAGAAAGTATATTGGAATATTGTATAACTTTTCATTATACAAACAATTCTGCAATAGAATAAACCACAGTGCTTATCGCAGTGTTTGACGGAAGCAAACGTGCAACAGTTGGGCATATTTATCAATAGAAGTCTCACACTTTTCTGTCTACAATTTATGCCATAAAGTATAGTACAAAGCTTTTATAACATATTTATGTAGTATAATGTTGTACCGTGTTAGCCATAGAAAGTAGTGGAAGAGTGAAGAAATCAGGTGATACCTTTCAGAGTCTAACTGAGTATATTTGATAGTAAGCTTTCGAGAGTCTAGCTCTCTTCTTCAGACATGGTGTAATACAAGAACTGAAAATTAACACTCTTTATATACATACAAAACATGGATCTTCAAAGGATCTTGGAATAACAAAATGCAATATAAGTAGAGAAGTTATTTACAACAGGACAGGAAATAAACAGTCTGGAAAATTTGTGGGGCGTGACGGAGGGATCTGTTATCTGTTTGTAATCAGGTGGTGATTTGTGACCCTCACAGTTCATACATAGTGTCACATGAAACTGGCTTGAATATTAAGTCCAAATTGCAGAGTTTGAAATTTTTGCATTAGCTTATATATTCCCATTCTTTTCTCTCTCTCTCTCTCTGTGTCTTAAAATGTCCCATTAAAACTACAACCCGCAAATCTTCAATAAAGTGGTCTTCTCCGGAGAATGTGCAGCCACTGGGACATCTGTTCTGCTGTTATTAATGGTGAATCTGTGTGAGTCAGTCTCAGTCATCCGCTGACTGTGTCTCTGCCCTGTTTCCCCCGCATAGAGCCCTGTGGTGGACACTGCACACACATTATGAGATACACCACATTGGAAGACCTGCAGGAAAATGTCCCCCTAATTCTGTGCACCTGTTGTGACTGTGGGACAGGTATACTGTCAGCGGTGTGGATGTGCTTGCAGGTCATGCACCTGTTCTGCAGGCAAGGTGAGGTGCCATTTTCAGTTGGGGCCTTCAGGGCACTCTGAACAATAGTACGCCTCAGGTTTTGTGGTTGTCAAAAGGAAAGGAGAGGGGGGACTGGAAATATATCTTTAAGACTGTTGTCCCTATGTAGCACAGGTTGGAGCTCCTTGGCAATCCTTCGTAGGATTTCCAGCTGAGGGTTGTAGGTGACTACTAGGGGCACTCGGGCTTCTTTCTGGGTCTCTTTATATGTGAGCAGACTGTCTCTGTTAATGGCTGCTGCTTTGTTTAATTGGTTGTCCGTCACTTTGGTTTGTATCCCAATCGGAGAAATTTCGTCCTCAGATCCAGGAGGTGCTTCTCCAGTTCTGCTTTGTCGGAGCAAATACGATTGTATCGTATAGCCTGGTTGTAAATAATAGATTGTCTTGTGTGCTTGGGGTGGAAGCTGTAATTTCTCAGGTAGGCCGTTCTGTCTGTGGGTTTGTGGTATATTGATATGAGTAGCCGATGGTCTTTAATGTATATTGTGGTGTCCATAAAGTGGATTTCACTCTCTGAATAGCTAAGTTTAAGGTTGATGGTAGGGTGAAAGTTATTGAAGTCATTATGGAATTGAAGTCTGCAGTCCAGATGACAACGATATCATCGAAATAACGAAGGTAAATCATAGGTTTGGTGGTGCATGTTGATAAGTATGCTTCTAACCTCCCAACAGAACCAGTAACGCAGCTCATACAATTCATCCTTAGCCACAACTATTTTACTTTTGGAGAGGATCTATATCTACAGCGAATGGGAACTTCAATGGGGACCAGATTTTCACCCTAGTATGCAAATCTCTTTATGGCAGAACTGGAAGGAGCATACTTATCAACACTGCTGACAGTATACCTGTCCCACAGTCACAACAGGTGCACAGAATTAGGGGGACATTTTCCTGCAGGTCTTCCAATGTGGTGTATCTCATAATGTGTGTGCCTCTATGTGGGGGAAACAGGGCAGAGACTCAGTCAGTGGATGAACTCACACAGATTTACCATTAATAACAGCAGAACAGATCTCCCAGTGGCCGCACATTTCTCCGGAGAAGACCACTCTATTGAAGATTTGCGGGTTGTGGTTTTAATGGGACATTTTGAGACACAGAGAGAAAGAAAAGAATGGGAATATAAGCTAATGCAAAAATTTCAAACTCTGCAATTTGGACTTAATATATTTCATGTCACACTATGTATGAACTGTGAGGATCACAAATCACGACCTGATTGCTAACAGATAACAGATCCCTCCATCATGCCCCACAAATTTTCCAGACTGTTTATTTCCTGACCTGTTGTAAGTAACTTCTCTACTTATATTGCATTTTGTTATTCCAATATCCTTTGAAGATCCATGTCTTATATGTATATAAAGAGTGTGAATTTTCAGTTCTTGTATACACCATTAATGAAGAAGAGAGCTAGACTCTCAAAGCTTACTATCAAATATACTCAGTTAGCCTCTAACATATTTATGAACAGCGTATGCCAGAAACAACAGAAAAATAAGACTGATTCAACACTTTTGAAAGATGTGCACCAGAATGGGCGTGGTTTAAAAGTGTCTATCTTTACGACACCTTTACACTATCGAGCAAAATGGTAACAATGTTTTGAACTTTTGAGTTTCAAGCTCCATATCTCACCATCCATATTTGTTTAAAATTAAAAACTGGATTTGTAGACTAGTTTAGTTTTGCAAAGCTTGACAGTATTGATATATAGCCCAGAATTGTTATTAGGCTCGCAAATTCTTATAAATTTAGCACACATTACATAATTTCTTTGCAAATGCTTATTGAGCATCTTCAAGGAAAAAATTATCTTGATCAACAAACAAACAAACAAATCAGAGATAGAAACCTTTCTTCAAACACACCAAGAGATCACAAGCATAGAATAATAAAATCAAAGGACAAAAATGTATAAAGATCTGCCTAGACATTATTTCTATATTTTTACCTATGGCAAGATGTCTTTTGAATTCATATGATATGTAATAGTATAATCACATAAACAAATCTAAATCAGAAACTAATCTAAGTACCGAAAAAAGTAAATGACTTTCTAATTAATTAATTATGTCATTCTTTATGAAAATAGTGGAGGTGTAGCTTATCTTAGGGGTTACAGCAGCTCCAGAATAGTGAAAAGTCAATCCACTCTTGTCCATGATTAAAGGTCTAAACATGCCAACAAATGTCAAAGCACCACTTGTGTGAGATTTGTGTGTGACATAGGTCAGCGTGAGTGTGTGTGCATCAGTTATTGAACAATGTAAGTGCGTGTGTGTCCAAGACATGCAGGGGGGATTTATCATCCGCATATGGCAGTTGTAAAGGTAAGGTTTGCAACTTTTTGAATACCATTTTCTTAACTTTTTAAGCCTCCCTCACTTTCCTCTGAAAAAGGGCAAGGCCATCATCTCTGGCAGATTTATAATTATTTAGTCCAATTTCTATGTCCATTGTACATAAGGTTAATCTAAGCACTTAATCTCTCCCTCCAATATAACACTCAGTTTGCAATCTGACTACCAATAAAATTGATTATCTTGTGATCCTTCATAGAATACAGTGTATTGGATAGCAAGTGAACAATGAAGTGAAATTTATGTTGGAAGCAGGAAATATTGGAAAATGTAAGCATCAGATCAACTTTCAGAATGGCTAAGTTGTAAGGGCTAGACGACTAGGACAGTGCATCTCCAAAATGGCAGGACTTATGGGCTATTGCGCTATGCAGAGTAGTACCTAAAAAAATTTATCCAAGGAAGGACATGGGAATCAATAGCTTACTGGTGCGTGGAAAAGAGGGAAAGGGGTGGACAAAGGCTATTTTCCCTGGTTCTGTTCAGCAGAAAAACAACAGTAGACCTAATTGCTGAATGAACAAATGGCTATGAGTAAAGTTGTCATAACATAGTGTGATAGGATTGGCTTGAGGATTGCCGTCTCCTGAGACAGACGGGCACATTGAGCACAGCAACAAGAGTCCACTCCGGCCCAGTGTGGTGCAACTGGACACTACCAGTTTTATTTGTTTAGTTTTTCACGCAGTCAAACAAAACCTAAACAGTACAAAATAATAATCCTCAGCCATCTGACCAGTACCTGCACCAGACGTACAGTACCTACTTACAGCGTGCTGAGCCTACTGCACAGCTTCCTAAACACAACAAACAGCAGCTGTTTTACTCTCAAGTAGTTTTCCCAGGAACAGAGATCCATCTACCTGCTTGTTTTTTTGCCCTTATATAGACACCTCAAGATCGCAAGGAATTAACCCCAATCATCCCAAATACCTGAAGTGGCTAAATGGAGTAGAGACCTACCAAGCTCTCCCTACTCCAGCAGCCAGATCTTTTTTTTTTCCAGCATGGAACACAGCTATTCTCACTACAAGCTTTCCCTGCTGCATTTAGAATGTATAAGGAATGCAAAGAGGATCTCATTGTACAAATAGAGGAATTTGCTTCTAGTGCCATCTATTGAAAGGTAGTTCGCTATAGATTAAAATCTGGTTTTCAAAGAAACCTAAGAGCATAATCTGGGAATAATAGCCAAGCCAGTATAACTCCTCTAGAAGGAAGAGGTCTGTGCAGTCAGAGCTGATCGTCCCACTGTTATGCCATCACCCATCCTACTTGAGCAGCAAGAGCAGTGCTCCCGGCCCACCCCCCAGTGCACCAACTACAAGTTGTTTTTCTCCAAATCTACAAAAGTGACATACATAACGAAGTTATATGTATATACAAAGTATTTGTAATGTGCTATGTAACATGGTGGTGACAGCTGAATTGGTTTGGGGAAGGTGATAGACTTCCTTTTAAATGTAGAAAGAAAAGTGGTTATGATTTACTACTTAGCCCGATTTGTGCAAGTGCTCTGACAATTAAAGGGAGTCTGTCATCAGTAAATTGGTTATACCTCTAATGACTGTCTTTGTTATTCTGCTTTGGAGTCCCATTTTCATGTAAATCACATTTGCTGTTTTATTCATATGTAAATGAGGGGGAAGTGCTTTGACCAGGAATATAGAGCTGAGACCAAAGTCTACTCAAAGCACATTTCCCTCATTTACATATGAGTACAACGGCATTTAACATGAAAAAGGGGCTTCAAAGATGATTGACATATCCAGGTATATCTGTAAACTGTAGAACCACCTCTACTAGGTACTGTGATTAGGTTTATATCTAATTTACTGCTGACAAATGTCCTTTAAAGGGTACCTGAGTTTTCATAGGAACTGAAAAATAATGCTGGATCTTGCTAATGAAGTTGTTCTAGAGCTATATTACCATATACAAGTGTCTTTTTAAGGGAGATATTACTACCATTTTGCTGACAATGCAGTCTAACTTTCTGTCTGAGCATGGGTGTGTGTACCTGGAGTGGAAGTCTCCAAGTAGTTCACTGGGTGAGACTTCCAATGCAGGCGTTCCCATGAGATTCTGCAACTCACTCAGGGAAGTTTAGAAAGTCTCCTCCAAGGTGACAGGGACATGTTCAGTCCATTGCAAGCAGTCACTTGCTCAAAACCTGTTTACTGTGCTAGGATCCTCCTAAAGAGTGAAACAACAGGCGGGGGAAGTAGAGATGTGTCTTTCTCTCTATGTGCAGGCTCTTTCAAGTGAAAAACAGGAATCAGCTCCTAGCTGAGAGCCAATACTTTTTACTGCTTTACATCTAATCCCAGCCCAAAACTGTTAGCCCAGCGCACTTTTAACCATTTGGTTGCTGTCTGTATAGCACGAAAAACTGTACTAAATAGGGAGCCATTAGGGAGACAAAAGAGTTGTCTCCTTTCAGTGAGTGGAGCCAAATGATCCAGCTCATTGAAAAGAGCCGAAAGTATGCACTTACTCTGTTGTAGATCTAAATTTGTGCCAGTGCTTACAATGAAGCTGCTCTCTGTCAACCACAGTCTGTAAAGAGTTTGCAGTACAGAGCTGAGGGGGAGGTGCCTGGGAGTTTATACTGTGTCTGATCTGCATGGAGAACACCTGAGAACAAAAAGCCACCCACCAACTTCCTATATTCTGTCTTTGCCTCCTCCACTTCTAGTGTTGAGCTGCAGGCAGAGAGCTCAGGTGTATCATATCTGCACAGGTTCATGCATATGGGGTCGAACCAGTCAGTCAGTAGTAGAACAGTCATGAGTAAGATGATCAGCTGTCTGCGTCCTGCTCTATTCTCTGTGGTGACAGGGTTGGGTTTTGGAGCCCCACAGATCTGGTATTGCTAATCTAACTGGCTGCACTGGTGACTGACTTCAGTCAGTCATTGGCTGGGTGGGCATCTCCAGGCTTTTCCTATTTTCATTTTTATGTTAGAGCCCCCATGCTGAGCGGTTTGAAATACAATTTCTGTGGAAAGCATAGAAATCTTTACTTCTCTGTAGCATTACTATGAATGCATGAACTATCTATGATAGGGGTAGACAACCTTTTTTGTTTGGCATGCCGATTTAAATAAAAAAAATCAAAGATGAGGTCCTCGGATTGCCGAGCAATAATTGTAAGGCTGATGACCCCTATACTAGTAATATAACACAAACTGTAACATAGGGGTGCTGTCATACTGTTCTCCCAGCCACATGCGTTTACCGCTATTTGCCTTGATACACCTGTACTTTTCCATTAGAAGCAATGTAAGTACATGTGCAACCCACAATCAGTGGTAAATGTATATGACTGGGAGAAGTGAGGTAACACCTGTAGGGTGTCACACTATGTATCTGGATTCTGCATCCCCGGCCGCCAATACTTTCACTTTTCTGTAAGTGAAAAGCAGATTAATTTCAGCTACATTTAATTCCTGGCTGTGTGGTAACAGCAAAACTACAGCCTGTAACTAATGGGTGTCACACTTACCCCAAAGTGACAGCACTGGCGCCCAGGGACTGGATTTGGCTATAGCCACATCTGGGTACAGAGTGTGTCACCTCCTGAAGAGAAACACCCTTAGGCCTCCTGCACACAAATGGCATGAATGTGGTTTTCACTGACCTATACATTAAAAATGAATTGACAGGGCTGCAAATGCAGACAGATATAGGACCTGCTCTATATTTTGCAGCTCTTCAAATTGGCCCAGACACACAGACGCAAAAACGACATCTATGTGTATGGGCCCATTGAAATGTATGGCTCCGTACTTCTATCCACAAATGCATATAAAAAGTATGGTCATGTGCATTACAATTTAGTAACTCCATGTGCCTCATATTAAAGGGAGTCTATCTTTAGATTTAGGCAAATTTCCCTAACGACATGTTGGAATAGCCTTTAGATAGGTTATTCTATCCCTACCTTTCTTTATCTTTTCTCCGACATCATTTTTTGAAATAAATACTTTATTCTTATATGCTAATTCTGTGCACGGAGCACAGGAGGCGTTCTGAGCACAGCACCATCATATCCAGTATTCCACCACCTCTTGCTGCTGCACGCCCCTTTACGTGAAGATATCCTCTTCTTCTTATTCTTTGCTGCGTCAGCAGCACTTCTCACTACAGTGCATGCAAATTCTGCACATGCACTGTAGTGAGAAGTGCTGCTGCTAATGCCTAAATCTAATGATAGGTCCTCTTTAAAGAGAGTGTTTCATGTGCTCATGAATATGTGGTTTTATATACTGCTAGAAAGTCAACAGTGCGCTGAATTCAACGCACTGTCGGTTTTCCCAGTATGTGCCCCGAGGCTGGAGAGAAATTAACCGGTATCACCCCACTGTCAGAAGGGAGTTCCTTACCGACCAGCGTCATCACTGGGCTGTAAGCAACGCCCACCCTGACTGTACTCTAACATAGCATTGCACTGTCAGAGGGGCGTTCCTAACCGTCCAGGTAAGGAACGCCCTTCTGACAGTGGGGAGATAATGGTGCTGTTAATTTCTCTCCAGCCCTGGGGCACATACCGGGAAAACCAACAGTGCGCTGAATTCAGCGCACTGTCGGCTTTCTAGCAGTATATAAAACCGCACTTTGATGAGGACATGAAAGGTCCAATTTAATAGCAATTAACCCCATCTTGTCCCTCACATTAACCCTTGTGTGCTTCATATAAGTTGCTGATATGTGAAAGACATGGAGGTACTAATTAAATATCTTCATTATTGAGGTCCTTTATTAGTACCCCCATATGTCTCACCTGTTTGTAACTCTTATGTAAGGCACATAGGGGTTAATGTAAGGGACATGATGGGGTTAATTGCTATTAATGTGAGGCACATGGAGTTACTAAAACTAAATTAATAACCCCAAATGCCTGACATTAATAAGAATAGTAACCCCAGCATGTACCTGGTGTTTTTTTCCTTTCACTTTGCTGAATGGAGCTCTCCTCTCCTCCTCCCCTTTGCAGGGATGCACAGGGCTCCCCCTCCTGGGCTTTCCTCACTCCCCTCATTGGTGGGCAGAGAGGGCATGCGGCCAACAGTGGTACGCGTGCCAGGGGTTGCCGACCCCTGATCTATAACAATGCAGATTTTTCAGACTACTCTTGATGACAGTCTTAACTGCTTTAAGTAACTGTCACCTTGTATCTGTTGCTGTACACAACATTACAACCTAGAAACTTCTAGTCAGTGTTGATTTTAGGGATAAATGCTGCCTAATGTGCATTAATATGAGCTTTAACTTGCTGTCTAGAGCATCACCCATTACACTGTTACTAGTTATAATTTTACTAGATGGAAGATAAGCTTTAAATCAACATAACCGTTAAGCAAGCATTAAAATTCCCCTGAAGCTGCAGACTAGAAGCTGAATGTGTAATGTGATTGAATTACATATATAATGTGAACACAGGTGATTTATTCATTGAGATCTACTGAAGATAAACTAATGGCAGGAAATTGGGGAAAATATTTCCTGAGCTTTTGCTTTTAAACCATGATATGCATTCAAAGTCCCTTATCCCTAGCATTACACTGGTGGCATCTCCATGCATGCTGATGTTATAGCTAACAATACTTACATCAGTTCATGAATACAGTTTGTATTATTGATATATATGCATTATACATGGGATAATGCACCCCTAATATAAATTATGAATAGTCACCATGGAGTTGGCTGACCATATGGCCCCAGGCAAAGGGCTTATTCACACAACCGAGTTCCATGTTTGAAACACAGTCTGTGAGTGAGCTGTATTTTCCAGAAGGTCCATGGCCGTGTAAATGGAACTCACTGTATCATAGTGATTGAATAGAAATAACTGCACTATAGTAAGTTATGATGCATCAAGCTCCCAAACAGACAATCTGTTACTGCACCAAGCTAACGTAAAGCTGTCACTAGTGCTCTGCCTGTTTGGGACCTGTTTGGTAAATTAATGCAAATAAAACCCCTAATATCTATTTTTCAAGAAATTAGTGTAAAAAAACTGTATATAAAAGAGGGGAAAAGCTATTTCAGCGTAGCTCATGCAGAGAGTCACTTTGGTAGAAATTGAATGGACATAATAAAATTGTAACTGTCACAGAATAACCTTGTGTATTAATACTGTTGTATTACACAATAGGGATTGTGTACTGGTCACCAATAGGCTCCAATTTTTTACTGGGTGTCTGTGTAGGGAATAGTGAAGTCTGCTGTGCTACTGCATGCAGCAAAAAAATATGTACTGAAGTATATGGCCCAACAGACGCCAAGAGGACACTTGCCTCTGTCAGGTTAATAGTTGTTTTTTAGTACATTTCCACCAATATAGCCTTGTATTTGGATAAAACATACTTTAGTGTGGAAAATTAGCATGTACGTAAGTATACAAATAAAAAGGTTGACCAAGATGACAAATAAATTTGACCAAGGTGAAACAGAAATTTTACTTGTGTGCAGTATAGCATTAAATTGTAGGTTGTAATATATACATTTATATATCGATTATGCTGCATGTCAGGTTGGTTTAATTTCTATTCTTTGTATGCCATTGTGCAGCCTTCCTAGAACAAAATTAATTTCATATGCTTTTTTTATATTTGTGCTGTCACTGTTTAAATACAAAGCAAATATTACTTAAACATAACCTTAATAAAACTTGTAGACAATCAAAAGTTAAACAGTTTTTCAAATATAAATAATTAAATTACAGAGTATTAAAGATTGTCTCTAATTATCTCAATAGTGACAGTCTGTTGTATTGATCAGTTGCCAATGGATACAACCATGGAGGCAGAAATCTCTATACTCTGTTCTATACTGTGAAACCCAGCAGGAGTTTAAGTCAGCTGCCCAACTGATCAGGATGATTCATACTTATTTCTCTCTTCCCTATTTTAGTATTCAAAGTACTCATTGGGGGAGATAAACTAATGTAAAAAATTGGCATCCATAGTTTCCACATTTAATAAATGTTTTTACACACTTTCTTACAGTTTCTGACAAGTGGGTAGGGTTTATTGTAAAGGGAATGGGGCTTAATATGCAACAGTATGTGCCAAAATTTTAGATTTTTTTTTTGTCAGAAATTAAGCCAACTAAGTAGTGTAAAGTTAGACATGCAGTCTACAAGTGAACCAGATGTATCAAATAGCATAGGACACTCTCTATGTTTGCACTAAATCTTAAACAGTTTATCTGCCCCAATGAGTGGTTTGTATCAAATAGACTCAGCAGCCCTGGTGGTCATGTAATTGATTGAGATAAGCAAATCATTTTGCAACGTGTTGGGTTTGTTATGAATTTTCTCTTCAGACCCCAGAGACCCCCAAGTTGAGGCAGGGGGTAGATGCAGAAAAACAAAGTACAAATAATGATATTTAACTTTCCATAATTATCCACTGTGTGACATCACTGGTGACATGGGGTGCATCAATGTCATGATGCTTTCACAAAAGGACTGAATGGCACAGCAAAGCCCTGGAGACTTGAGAAACAGTGTAAGTGTTTGTCCCACACCTCCTCCAGGCCTTTGCTTATTATACTCTGGGGTTTGAAGAGAGTAAGTACTGTTACTCACTTGTACCAAATCCAGCACTGTATGCTGCCCTGTTGCCCTTCTCTGGCTGCAAAACCCAGTGCTCACTGATGATGTCCAGAGTTATTTAACCAAGGCTCAGGCAGTTGGGATGCTGATGGATTATAAAGGTAGTAAGGGTGGGTTCACACGTTCGCCGGAGTCCGTCCGCCGCGAATCCGACTGAAAATCTCGGACATGCAGGACTTTGATTCCAGCGAAAAAAAAAACGGCTTCGCGGCGCAGAGGGTGTAAGCGCACACCCGCGCATTGCTTTAAAAACCCATTCAGATGAATGGGGTTTTAAGCAATGCATCACAAACCTTCCCCTATCCAGCCCCTTTACAGTTTTCTGAGATTTTCAGTCGTATTCGTGGCGGACGGACTCCGGCGCAAGTGTGAACCCACCCTTACCTTGATATTCCCTTGGTTTCCGCCTTTACTATTTACTTTACTATTCCAGTGGCCAGCTGCAATGCATTCAGTCCACTATAGATTCTACTTTGCTACATCACTACATCAGGTCCTGCTGTTAGAGACTCCATTCTTCTATATCACTGAAACAGTTCAGCCTAAATACTAACTCTCTTCTGCTGTAACACTGGTCCATCTCCACTATATTGCTGGTTTAGTTTTTTTCTCTGCTGGATCTATTCGGTTATACTAAGGCTATTTCACACTACTGTTATTAATGTCCTTTGCTGTTAACCAAAGATGGAGCCCCATCTGTCTGTGTCTGTTCCCATTGACTCTATTATAAACAACCTGATGGATGCTATCTTCTGTTATGTTTGTTTACAGTAAAGTATGTACAGTTGAAACCAGAAGTTTACATACACTATATAAAAAGACACATATGCATGTTTTTCTCACTATCTGAAATGAAATCAGAATAAACCTTTCCCGTTTTAGGTCAATTAGGATTACCAAAATTATTTATATTTGCCAAATGCCAGAATAATGAGAGAAAATTTTTGAAGGCATTTTTATTACTTTCTGCCAAGTCAAAAGTTTACATACATTTCATTAGTATTTGGTACCATTGCCCTTTAAACTGTATGACTTGGATCAAAAGTTTGGGATATCCTTCCACGAGCTTCTCACAATAGTTGGTAGGAATTTGGGCCCATTTCTCCTGACAGAACTGGTGTAACTGAGCCATGTTTGTAGGATGCCTTGCTCGCACTTGTCTTTTCAGCTTTGCCCATAAATTTTCAATAGGATTGAGATCAGGGCTCTGTGATGCCCACTCCAAAACATTGACTTTGTTATCCTTAAGCCAATTTGTAACCAGTTTGGCAGTATGCTTCGGGTTATTTTTCCAACGCATTTCTCAACCCTGTTGAGGGTGCTCCACTGTGGATCTATAAAGAGATGCATAGAGAGGGCAAAAAAAAAAAAATCACACTCTTGTGGATAGTTGAGGGTCCTACAATAATATTGCCACCACCATTTCAAACATTTCAATGATGTATATTACCAGGACAACAGAAGACATAGTTTCCTCCTGGTCTAAGTTAAAGCACAAATATATTCCAGTGCAAACCAACCCAAACAAAAAAAAAAAAAAAATCACTTGAGGAATATTGCTGCTGAACTTCAGCCAATATTTCACAGGGACAATAAACTAAGTGAAGCATAACCAGATTTGCCTCTCCTCAGATATAAACAACTACAAAACTTAAGGAATCTCCTGGTTAGAAGTGTCCTCACGTCACTCATCAGAGACTGGCACATTTCCGTGCAACAACAAGAAATGCTAGACTTGTACCCACATTGTTTCATCAAGCACAGTCCACATACTAAACACGATAGGACTAATATTTCTAGATCATTTTCAGGTACATCCTCCAATCTAGAGTACATGATATTGTGTACAACATGCCCCAATGAAGGAATTTACACTGGAGAAAAAACAAACAAACAAACTGCAGGCCAAGATGAATCTACACAGGCAACCAATAAAATTTCAGCTGGATGTTCCAATGGGAAAATACTTCTCTGGGCCAGACCACAGCTTGTCAGACAAAGTCCTAATTCTAAAAGGTCTATCCAGGAATGACAGAGAGGGAATTCAAGCTGATGATACAATTCAGATCATTGACAAAAGGACTCAATCACCCCTTACATGGGCACAATTCATCCCTCTTCATCAAACTGACTACAGATGACTCCAAACCCCTAAACCCTCCAAATTCTAACCCCTATAATTTCATTTTTATTACCAAATCTTATCTTACTAACTTATCACCTCATGAGCTATTTGTCTTGGTGTAGCATCTTGCTAATGTTGTGCTGTGTTTTCAGTCATTCTTTTGTTAATGCTTGAAGAAGGAGCCTCTGTGCTTTGAAAGCTTGCAAATGTAATTTATCTGGTTAGCTAATAAAGGTATCATACCTAAGATCCTTTTTTTTCTTTTTTGAAACAAAAGTATCAAATATTGTATGATCTGAAAAGCAAAAAAACAAAACAAAACAAAACATCTTTTACACGGGGATGAATGCAAATGGACACCCAATGGAAGGGGCTTCATCTGCATCTGTCATTTAATGTCCGTTGCTTTCATCCTGTGAAGTTAGACTGCATCTAACTTAGCTATCTGCACCACCCACATCTGTCTCTTCAGACTTTAGCAGAATCATTGGACAACACTTACCAGATCCACCACTCTTTGAACCGTAACAAAAATAAGGATAAACCCATTTGCGATGTCCAGCATACATGTACAGTGGATGTCTTGACTTTAAACATTATACCCACTCAGTAACTGGGTAGGCATCATGGCTCACATGTGTCTAGTGTTTTACACAGCAGACATCCCCCAGCAATGTCAACTATCAGAGACAACTCCAATCACAAACATTTAAAAGAGGTCAGTCAACAGGAAAATCGGTATCACACTTATCACAGCACCTTGTACTCTTTCCATGGATGCCTTTTTATTTTACATTGCAGCTCCATTTTCATAAAAAACAGCATTTTATTGTTATGCAGATTAGCTGAAAAAGGCTTTAGGTGCGTTTCTTCTCCTGCTTCACTCTCTGCTCTAGATAACCGCCCCTAACTGCGCTCCTCCATCAATTGCCTGAGTGACATCTCCCACTCTGTCACATTTTGCAGTTAGGGTTATTTATCAGGAGCAGATAGTGAAGCCCCAGCAAGAGAAGAAATTCCCCAAAGCCCTTTTCAGCTAATTTCCATAACAATAACATGCAGATTTTTATGAAAATGGAACTTCAAAGCAGAATGAAAAGGGCATATTTGGAAAGTATAGAAGCAGCCCTACAAGGTACTGTCATTAGTTTGATATGGATTTTCCTGCTGACAGACTCACTTTAATCTCTCAGATACAATGTTCTGAGATGCAAACTGAACCACAGCACCTGAGAGGTTAAGTTTAAGTAGAGGGCTTCCTCCAGTGACAATCTCCCCTTCCCTGGGGCAGGGTTCAATCTCAATCAATATAATTTGCAGTCTCTGGTATAAAAGTTCTAATGGTAACATGTTCAAGCGCTCTAGGGGGCTAAAAATGAAATAAAGGTTATTAAAAATATAAAAACAACTAAAAAAAAAAACTGTCAACCCCATTTTACAAATAAAAGTAAATACAAAAAAAAACAACCTCTCCCCACAAAAACAGTTCTGACACAGCTTCATAGCCAGAAATATAAAAAAGTTCTGGGTGTCAGTATATGGCAATGCAAAAAAAAAAAACATTTTTTTACATTATTAAAATAAAAAAAATATAAATTTAGAACCACTGTAATCCTAATGATTTACAGAATAAAGGTAACATCTCATTCAAAACCAGACAAAGGCATCAGCTGAAAAGGGTTAAAGTACATAAACCCACTTTAACAGGGGTTAAAGAGTCAACATTTCTATTTTCACAATTCAATAAACTTATCCAGGATTCTATTCCTTCATTAAAGTTTTGTTGGATGCAGAAATCTGTAATATTGACTATTTCTAAATTTTATAAACTAAGAGCATTTTGAGATCCATTAGTCTGCCAGCTATTTTAGCTGTACATGATATTAATTATAACTTGTTTTAAGGAAAATCTGACAATAATGTCTTCTGGTAATCAGTAGACCAATTCTCTTACTTTTATCTGCTCTAAACTGGTTAGGTAAAGAGTAAAATTAATGAATGTTTTTTGTAGATAAAAATATGTTCTGTTCTACATATATTAAGACATTTTATTGTTAAGTTGCTGATGACTGCCATTACAAATTTTTTTTTTTTTTAGGTAGACACAGCAACCTGTTTTTAAACAATAGGACAAATAATTTCACATAGCAGGCAAACAAAGTAGCATTTTTAATGCAATGTACTTTGCAAAACTCTTGAATTTACATAAGCTAGCAGTATAGATCCTTGAGATGGGAATATCCCTTTAAATCACATAGAAAAACTAAGAATAGAAACCGTATTCACCATTGTCTGCTGACACAGTCGTAACTTGAAGCTCCTGGGCTCAAGTGCAAAAATTGTACTGGTTCCCTTACCTTTCTTGTGCCATTTAGAATAGAATATTTTGTGTGGCAATTGTTCCCTTTGGGCGCTCTTAGGATTTACACCCCTATAGCTAACAAAATAACAGTTCCGCAACTGTGAATCGTATGCCTGGGTTATATAAATCAATACGTACTGTGGGTAGAGTGTCTGAAGGCAAGGGAGCAGTTACTGTATGGGGGCCAATAAAGGGACAGTATATTGTTTGGGGATCAATAAAGGGGACAATATACTGTGTGGGGGTTATTAAGGGGGCTTTATTCCATGTAGTGAACAGGAAAGTGGGCATTACACTGTGTGCATGGTAGCAAATGGGGCAATATACCATGTGGGGGTACAGGAAAGGGAGTGTTATACCAGGTGGGGTCCAGGAAAGGGTGCATTATATAGTGTGAGAACAGTAAAGGAGACTTTATGCCATGTGGGAGCCAGTAAAGGGCTGATCAGCAGGTGAGGCTCTGCTTTGGCTTTCCACTGCAGGGAGTTGGAGGGCCAGAAAATGAAGAGGAATCTGAGGCAAAAGTCAGCCCAAATTGCTCTTCATTTTCCACCATCTGAACAGGCTCTTACTCTTCCCTGACTGTCTGAAAACTACAACACCCCCAGCAATGCCAGATCCTCAGGAATTGTTGAGAGTTGTAGTTTTATTGTTGCCAACCACTGTACCATAATGTAGCAGTGATTGTTGCCTCAGACATTAGAGCAGGCACTAGCTCAGCCATTTAACCCCTCAGATGCTGCAGTCAATACAGACTGACACCTCTGAGTAATATAGAAAATAAGGGCTAATTTATCAAGAACAATGTATTCCGCTAGCCAGAATTTGCTTGCCAATTTAAAATGAAGTGCACACCTCATCATAACCTTCGGGGTCCATGGACCTAAACAGAACTCCACATCAGTTCCTTGTTGATGTAAAATTCTGGCAGAAATAATTATAAATCTGACAGCTCCTAGTATCAATTCCACTGGTGGGCTCTAGACATCCCAGTCCGAAACCACTATTAGTTGTAGTTTTGCAACATGTGAGAAGTCACAGGTTGCAAATTAATGCTATAGAGCAGGGGTCGGCAAACCCTGGCACATGTGCCACTGTTGGCACGCATGGCATATTTTGCTGGCATGGGACCTGCATACATTAAATTGCTGCCCTCCCTGCCCACCAATGAGAGGAGTGAGGAAAGTCCAGGAGGCGGGGCCATGTGCATCCCTGTAAAGAGGAGGAGGAGAGGAGAGCTCTGTACAGCAAAGTGAAAGTAAAAAATGCCAGGTACATGCTGGGGCTACTATTCTTATTAATGGGGTTATTTTAGTTTTAGTAACTCCATGCAGGGCCGGCGTTAGGGGGGGGGCAAACTGGGCAATTGCCCAGGACCCGACCCCAAAGGGGCCCCCGGGATCCGAAGCCTGATGACTCCGGATCCTGGAGTCAGGACCGGCCATATTGATAACAGAAATGGAACCAGCATCATGTGCTGCAGGGCCCCTTTCCAAGGTGAGTAAAAATAACAAACATTTTTACTCACTTGTCCTTGCGTCTGATGTCATCTTCTGTTGTTCCGGACATCACCGCTGAGGCCTTAGCGGTCACGTGGGGCGTGCCTCACGTAACCGCTGAGGCCCAATCACAGGGCTAAAACGCGTGACGTCAGCCGCAGAGAAGAGGAAGCGCCGGCAGAGATAGCGGAGCAGCGCGAGGAGGCCCAGGAGAGGTAAGGCAAGGTAAGTATAGCTGTTTGTTATTTTCCCTCACCTCCCCCAGGCCTTCGATTATTATACACTGGGGTCTCTTCAGACCCAAGAGTATAAGATAATACTAGAACTAAGGGAGTCTGTAGGGCCACTGTGGAGCATTATACTGGGGGGGGGAGTCCCTCTGGATACCATATTATACTGTGGAGGGCCACTGTGGAGCATTATAATGAACCGGCCATGGAGTTATTGGGGCCTGCACAGTACTATAGGGGCTGACTAAACTGGGAACATACTCAGTAACACCAGATAATCAGCACATATGTAAGACTTCAGTGAAGGAGCTGTGGTGTAGGCTATTAGCAGGAAGCTGTTGGGTGGGGCCCCAGAACAAGTTCCTCTGGTGGGCCTAAGGCCCTTCAGTCCGACACTGTATAACGGAGAACTATTATATATAAGGGTGGGTTACTATATATAATTGGGAAACTTAAATAAGAGGGGGCTATTATTTATAAGTCGGGCTCTTATTTATAAGGGGGAACTATTATATATAAGGCATACATTATAAAGGGGTGCTATTATTTATAAGAGGGGAAATGTTTATAAGGTGGGTATAATTGTTAAGTGGGATTATTTATAAAGGGGGCTATTAGTGATAATGGGGACTATTATTTATCAGAGTAACTATTATTTATGAGAGGACTATTATTAATAAGGGAGCAGTATTATTTTTACGGGGTGACTGTTACTGATGAGGGTTAATATTGCTAATACAGGGCACTATTTATCATTTATAAGGGAGCTATTACTGATAAAGGTGTAATATTATTTATAAGCAGGGATTATTATTTATAAGGAGGCACTATAATAACTGATGACTGGGTGCAAAAATCTGTTAGGTGGTACAAAGGTGCTCATTTGATTTGTGTGTGGTAAAATGGGGATTATAACTTTTTTGTTGGCAGAAAGGAGGCGTTATTATAGGGGTTGCCACTGCAAGACGATGGTGGTGTTTGCATATCAGCATTTGGGGCCCTGCTTTTAATTTTGCCCAGGGCCCCACTTTGTCTAAAACCGGCCCTGACTCCATGTGCCTCACATTAATAGCAATTAACCCCATCATGTCCCTCACATTAACCCCTGTGTGCTTTACATAAGGGTTACTAACATGTGAGACATATGGGGGTACTAATAAAGAACCTTAATAATGAAGATACTTAATTAGTACCTCCATGTTTCTCACATATCAGTAACTCTTATGTGAAGCACACAAGGGTTGATGTGAGGGACATGATGGGATTAATTGCTATTAAAGAGGACCTTTTATTGGTTAATTTCTCTCCAGCTCGCTCAAACTCACCTGTTGCAAGTAACAGGTGTGGGCAATATAAAAATCACACCTGAAGCCAGATAAAAAGGAGAGAAGTTGACTCAATCTTTGCATTGTATGTCTGTGTTTGCCATACTGAGCATGGAGAACAGAAAGAGAAGTAGTGAACTGTCTGAGGATTTGAGAACCAGAATTCAGAAAAATGTCAACAATCTCAAGGTTACATGTCCATCTCCAGAGATCTTGATGTTCCTTTGTCCACGGTGCAAAACGTAATGAAGAAGAAGTTTACAACACATGGCACTGTAGCTAATCTCCCTGGATGTGGACAGAAGAGAAAAATTGATGAAATTTTGCAATGCAGGATAGTCCAGATGTTAGATAGGCATCCCCAATCAAGTTCCAAAGAAATTCAAGCTGTGCTGCAGGTTCAGGGTGCATCAGTGTCAGCTCCAACTATCCATCGACATTTGAATGAAATTAAATGAAATGCTATAGCAGGAGACCCAGGAGGAACCCACTGCTGACACAAAAACATAAAGCTAGTCTGCAGTTTGCCATAATGTACGTGAGAAAGCCAAAATCCTTTTGGGAAAATGTGTTGTGGACAGATGAGACCAAGATAGAGCTTTTTGGTAAAGCACATCATTCTACTCTTTACCGAAAATGGAATGAGGCGTACAAAGAAAATAACACAGTACCAACAGTCAAATATGGTAGCGGTTCAAACAATTTTTGGGCTTTTTTTGCTGACTCTGGCACTGGGTGCCTTGACTGTGTGCAATACATCATCAAATCTGAAGGATTTTGGGTCGCAGTGTAGGGCCTAGTGTCAGAAAGCTGGGTTTGTGTCCTAGGTCATGGGTCTTCAAGCATTACAAGGATCCCAAACATACTTCAAAAAGTACCCAGATATGGATGGAAACAAAGCACTGGAGAGTTCTGAAGTGGCCAGAAATAAGTCCGGATCCCATTGAACACCTGTGGAGAAATCTTAAAATTGCGGTTGGGAGAAGGCACCCTTCAAATATGAGAAGGTGTAAGAAGCTTGTTGATGGATATAGGAAGCAAAAAAAATATGGAGGATAACTCTGCAGACTCTGTGAAAAGCGCTGCAGGAGAAACCGCAATGCATTTCCGCCACAGTTTTTCCTGCAGCGCTTTTTAGCTGCAGCCCGCAACGTGTGACCTTTGCTTTAAAGGGGATGTCCAGTTTCAGCAAAGAAATGTTATTGTATATAAAATGAAAAGTTGTATAATTTTCCAATATACTTTCTGTATCATTTCCTCATGGTTTTCTATATGTCTGCTTGCTGTCATCCACTGTTTACTTCAGGTAAAAAAAGATCTATTCATGATCCTGTGATGTACAGTCCATGGTCATGTGACATATGGTCCATGGTCATGTGATGGACACACAGGTGCACAACTTCTTATCAGGCAGATGTCTGATTACTGTACTATGACTATAATGAGCTGTGCACCTGTGTGTCCATCACATGACCATGGACCGTATGTCATATGACCATGGACTGATTTTTAACCCCTGGAAGTAAACAAGGAATGAGAGTGCAGAGATCTAGAACACCGTGGGGAATTGATACAGAAAGTATATTGGAAAATTGTATAACTTTTGATTTTGCAAACAATAGCATTTATTTGCTGATGTTGGGCAACCCCTTTAAGTTTATTTTAATAACTGCTATAAAAGGTAAAAAATAATTACTAAGTAGACACCAGGTAAAAGTAAATCTATTTCATTTGTACAGCAAACTGTGTGTGCTATACAGGACCCTGAGGAAACACTGAACATCCAGCTTCCAGCAGCCATTTCTGAATATTATTTGTAATATTGCCAGTGTTTCTTGACTTATGGTCTCAGGTTACTATACTTTCAAGTTACAATGGTCATCCCAGAATGAATTAATATTGTATGTTGAATCTCTTCCAGCCTTCTTAAGATCGTTTCACATTGTTATGTTTATTATTATTTAGTATACTAATTTGGTACTACACTTTCTTTCATCAAGCATGTCTGCATGATGAAACAAAAGAAGTAATTATATATTACTATATATATGACCAATCCGCATCTTGAAAATTGATGGAAGTGTCCTTTTAATAGAAACAGCAACAGTGTTTTGCTGTTTCCATTAAGGCCGAGGCCCCACGTAGCGTTTTACATTATCTGCAAAGTGTATGGGATTCTGGCTACACATTGCAGAAAAATATCCGCGTTTTTGTACATTGCAGCATGTCTATTATACCTTTGGAAATACTGTGTGACGTGGCCAGAATCCTGGGTCCATCAGCTGCAATAACCTAGGACAGGTAAGTAAATAAACAAACAGTCTCCCAGACAACTCCTTTAAATCCATAGTGCTTTACAGTTGAAGATAGTTTAAATACAACACAGAAAAGACACAAATACAAAAATAGATGGAATAGACTAACTTAGTGACCAACAGGTACTATGGGATAGAGGACCCTACCTGCAAGGACTTACAATCTATGTATATTCAAGTACTATTGGATGTTGTTCTCCTATATTACTTTAATTTACAGAACCATATATGTAGTCTTAGAAGGCCAATATATGATTTTTAGGACTCCTTAACCCCTCTCTGACATCTGCTGTACTATTAAGGTGGGTCTTTAAAGATGGCAGCTGCCATAGCTACTGGGTACATTACAGCGGAGACCCAGAGCTAACTCTGATAGCGAGCACTGCACTGCGGTGTGGCCCCCCAAAGTGAAAAAATGTCCCCGCAGTCGCTCCCCACTGGCTCAAACCTTTTATGTTGCAGGTTGGCTCCCGTGTAGCAAGATCGCGGGAGCCGACCTGTTCCTATGACAGCCAGGAGCGTTATAAAGACCAGCCTCAATAGTAATGTCATAGACCAGCCTCAATAGTAATGTAGTGAATCTTCTATAGACTGCAATCTCCTATAGACGGCTAATAAAATAGTAAAAAAATAAAATAAAAAAAAAGTAAAAAAAAAAAAAATTCTAAAAAAAAAACAAACCAGAAAAATAAAGGTTCAAATCACTCCCCTTTCCATTGAATACATATAAAACTAAAAAAAATTACTGTGAAAGACATACACATTAGGTATCCCTGTGTCTGAAAACGCCAGGATTACAAACTTATAAAAATATTTTTATAATGTTGTAGCGGGAAAAAAAGAAATCAAAAGTGCCAAACCTCCATTTTTTCGCTGTATCACCTCTTCTAAAAATTTGAATGAAAAGTGATCATAGCAATAGACATTTCCTAAAATGGTATGACTAAAAAGTACATCTGGCCCTGAAAAAAAAAAGGTGCCCTATACAGAAATATAAAAAAAAGTTATTGGTGTCAGAATATGGTGACTTTAAGAAAAAAAAATTTTTTTTGCAAAGTTTTGGATTTTTAAGGGGTTAAAATATAAATCATACTATATAAACTTGGTATGCAAGGAATCATATCGAAACAAAATACAAGTGACATGTAATTTTGAAGGCCGTAAAAACAAAGCCCGTAAGAAAGTCACACAAATGCATTTTTCTCCAATTCCACCCAATTCTGAAATTTTTTTTCCAGCTTCCCAGTACATTGTACAGAATAATAAATGGTACCATTATGAAGAATAATTTGTCCTGCAAACAGCTCTCATATGACTCTGAACGGAAAAATAAAAAAGTTAAGGGCTTTGGAAGGTGGGGAGTCAAAAATGAAAATCGAAAAATGCCACCAGCGGGAAATTCTTCTGAATTATACACATTTATATAATTATTTAAATGCAAAATGGACTTGCAAATTACAATGTTATCCTTCAGAGAGTTGCTGACATTACGGTTGCTTGAAGGGATAGAACATAACCTAGATATGTCCACTCTGATACATATTTTTGTTTCTATGTGGAGATAAATTGAAGAAAAGACTGTCTACTGAGCATTTCAACATTTAAATTATATAGCAGAGGAAAACTTCAAATATATTTCATCTATAAACTGATATATATTTATCCAAAAGTTTCTGAAATGAACTTACTTTAAAGAAGTATGCAGATTTCAGCTGTATGCTATTAACAAAAAATAAGTAACTACTTTTACTTGAACAATAAATTGATGGCATCCAGTGTAATATATTATACATGAGCAAGATATCTATTCCAGATAGCAGATGGTCACCTGTCCACAAAAGGAACCACTTTCCTGCACCTGCGTGGGTCAGGCTGAGCAGCATTCCTAGAACTTATGATAAGTATTGCTTTGCCTTTTTAATGATTCATGGATCCCATAATCAATATACACTTTAAAATTCTTAGTTGTTTTTATCTCTGCCTTTTTTAGGCTATGAAAAACAGTTTTACTAAGCTAAATGCACCAGAATTCTGCCTTAATTTGGCCTACATGCTGAACACAGCATGTATTATGACACTTTTTCTGTCCTGCCTATGAAGAGGGGTGCTTTAGTTAGAAAGGGATGTGTCATGCTGAAAAGGAGGCATGGTTTAAGATGTAACAATTTGCCAATTGGAACGCAATTTCTGCTGTAAAGTAAGCCAACTAAGGCTGAGGCCCCACGTTGCGGAAACGCAGCTTTTTTTTTTGTTGCAGATTTTGTTGTGGTTTTCTGTTGCAGATTTTGCTGTGTTTTTTTTTTTTTGAGCCAAAGCCAAAAGTGGCTTCAAAAGGCATTGGGAATATATAGGAAGTATACTTCTACATTTTGCTCAATCCACTCCTGG
Source organism: Leptodactylus fallax (assembly GCA_947044405.1). Taxonomy (NCBI): domain Eukaryota; kingdom Metazoa; phylum Chordata; class Amphibia; order Anura; family Leptodactylidae; genus Leptodactylus; species Leptodactylus fallax. Next base: position 7,993,151 of record CAMRHE010000035.1, read on the forward strand.
CTTTTGCTCTAAAAACCGCAGCAAAATCTGCACCAAAAAAATCTGCATTTCCGCAACGTGGGGCCTCAGCCTATATCAGTTTTAATTGTGGACTAATATATAATCCAGCATCATCCACTGTGATAAATCTGGCACTTTTTTTTAAGAATATTTAGTCCAAATCTTAGACAAGATTAGTAAATGTGCCAAAATGATTTGTGTATTTCACCTATATTTAAGTTCGAACAGATTGTGGTCAATATCTGTAACCCATTAAAAATGACTGTGGCTTTTACCTACCTAACTGACTCTAAGCAGCCTTCTCCATTACTTACTATGTGTTGATGAAATGGATCAAATCTCCATTATGTGAGGATCAAGATTTGTTACCTACTTTTTGCAATTTTCTACTAAGGAACAAGTAGTAACAATAGAGGGTGCATAAAGTTACAAGTGGGAGCTATTTATAGGGCTCTAGACTTGTCATATTTGCCTTTTCTGTCATTGTACTTACTATATTTTTGGCTAGTAAGCTGCAATGGATGGCAAGATAGATCCAAGAAGAGAAAAAAAAAAAGCTTTAAGCTAAGGCCCCACATAGCGGGCCGGAGCAACAATGCGCTGCGGGAAAAACTGTGGCGGCAATGCATCGCGGTTTTTCCCGCAGTACATTTCACAGAAAGTCTGCAGAGGTTTCCTCTGCAGACTTTCTGCTTCAATTGTATATACACGGTGTTTCCGTAGGTATAATTGACATGCTGCGATTTCCAAAACAGCGTGCCTGCTGTGCGTGATTTCCCATCCACTTTGCAGGTACTGTAAAATGTTGCGTTTTTTTCTGTAGCGTTTCCACCACATGGGGCCCTGGCTTTAATACACTGTTGACTGCTGTTCAGAAGGCTTAGGCCCCACATTGCAGAAACGCAGCAGAAAAAAAAAACGCTGCATTTTACAGTACCAGCAAGGTAAATGAGATTCTGGCTAATCCCATCCACACACTGCGGAAAAAAAAAAAAAAAAAAACACATTGCAAAAAATGCAGCATGTCAATTTTACCTGTGGAAATTCTTGCATTTTCCCCATAGATTTAAAAAAGGAAGAAAAAACGCAGCAAAAAAATGTTGCAGAAAAAAAAACATGGCAGAAATGCATCACATTTTTTTTTTCTGCAGCGTTTTTCATTGCGTTTTCACTGAGTTTTCCTCTGTGGACTTTATGCCCTTATTATACCTATAGGGAAAACACCAGCATTTCTGCAGGTATAATTGACATCCTGCAATTTATAAAAACAAAGGCGGTTTTGAAAACGCAACTTTTCCACTGCAGATTTTTTTTTCTGCAGTGCGTGGTTGGGATTAGCCATTCACTTTTGCTGCAGTGTATCTACTATGGCAAAAACGCTGCGTTTTTGCAATGAGGGACTTCAGCCTTAGCCTTACTCAGAAAAACATGGAAGTCAATTTCCCTACAGCAGTCCTCATCTATAAGTCTTACTCCAGCAATATTTTTAGTTACATAGGTCACAATACCAGCCCTGATTGTAATCTCAACATTGTATTTTCCAAGTGACACTAATATCACCACCGACAGTAATGCTCACTGCAGACTATCTCCACAATTGGGTATCAAAGTACCCACACACTGCCGCCATGTTAAAGATATTCAGAGACATATTGTAAGAGGTCCCTGCAACCTACAATGTGTTATTTATAATAATGTTGTCTTAAAGTGTGGGGCAGAGGAACCTGTAGGTCAAGGTTTTACTGCTACTTCTGCTTCCTTTATAGCTACAACCATGAAACTACTTGAAACTGCTCTCTTAAGGTAAATAGTAGTAGTGTCAGCATAGCAATGATATTCTAATGGAATGGTTCATACCACTGTGTTCACTCCAAAGAAATTCCACTGAAAAGTAGCATGCACATAGTTGTTATAACTGGAACATATGCTACAAAAACATCTATGATCCTGTGGTGCCCTCTAGACCACTGATAGAAACTTACAGGTGAACAGCCAAATGAGCAACAAATTGTACTAAAATAAAAAATTGATATGTTCCAGCTAGGGTATATGTGTGACATTATGGGTGTGCGCTTTGAGTTGGGGATTATCTCATTAAATTCTGAACACATTTGCCAGGGGGTTAGAGAATTAGGGAAGCATGCAGCTCCCAATCCACAACCTTGCTTATATAGCATTATTAGCCATGTAACGGTGGCATGGTTGTGTACTGGAGCAAATTAAGACCTTCGACCTAGGGCTTTTTCCTTTTTTCTTTACCTGACCCTGATCTCCATGAAGACTTCTCCCGATGACTTTGATGTGGAGACAAATTTGGCCCATTACTTCTGTAGCCATCTCCAGTTTATATAGCAACAAAAATTAAGACCACAGGCCAGACCATATAAACAAATTAAGACCATAAATCAGGTCCCATAATAACCCCAGACTACATTATTTTGGATTCTCGCCTTTATAGCCAAAGATCCAAGAGCACTAAATTAATTCAGAGCCTGTAGCAGATCCTTAAGTTAATGCAGACATTTAGATTAGATAACAAAATACAGACCTCAAAATAAATACAGACCAGTAAACCACTATTAGTGTCTCAGACTCCTAAGACCCAAAACTAGACCCTCTAAATACAGAAGCAGACACCCTAAATAAATTCAGACCAAAGATTACCCCTAAATACAGTCCCTAGGCCAGACCCCTTAAGCTATTACCATATACATTTACTGCTGTTCATACCTTGCAACTTTGCCCTCTGGCATCAGGCCTTGCGCTCACATATGTGACCACATGTGCCAGGTCCATCTATGCGAACAAGACCTGCACACATATGGTCATGTGACAATATGTATACAGATTCTTCTAAAGTAAAAGGTCCTGCATACATTTGTGCTTTCAGGAATCACTGTACATCATAGTATGTGTTTTGTTATATATTCATGATATTCATGGCACAAACATCTATACAACTGCAATGTGCATAAACCATGTGTGCACCTTTGGGTAGGCATGAAACCCAGAGTTTACTCCAACTGGCCACTCAAGCCAGTCATATTATATTTCCATGTTGTGAATGTGCAATATGGGTTTTACAAGAGATCCTACAAGGAAACAGTAGATGTGAATTTTTTTAACATTTCAGACAGAAGCAAATTAATAGAATTTTACAATGTCTGTCTGAAATCTCAATGTATAGAAAACACATATATTGAGAAGTTTTAATAGTTTTAAGCTTGCTTAGAAGTTACATGAAAAATAACCATCCGAAGATTGTATTCTTACAGTCTAAGAGTTTCCAAGCAATTCACAGGGACATTAAAATGATACATCTTTACCCTTTGAAAAGTCTATATTTTTTTTTCAGCTGCATTTCGCAGTCTGTAACCATAGCTCAATGTTCCAGCACTTATTGTCATTTCTCAAAAGAAGGACAGGATCTTTTTTTATATGTATTATAACTATCCTTTTAGTATTATTAATGGGAAACAAGACTGCCAGAGCATTTATGATAAAGCAAAATCTACAGTTTCTACAGCATCCTATAAAAACATAGATTATGGTTTTAGAAACAACTTCCTTTAGAACATACTTGGTGGACTACTAAATATAATGACATACTGATTCATCAATCAAATATAGTATAATCTTCTAGTTTTCCAGTATGTCAGATAATATGCACACTGAGAAATGAGACAAAACTACTTCATTTTTAATCTAGGGTCCATCAGGGTTTAGTGGGATTATTATACCAAAAAATTAATTAGTGAATAGTCAAAATCAAGGATGTAACTAGCAAAGACTGGGCCCCACAGCAAACTTACAACTTGCCCCGCCCCACGGTATAGCACCCCTTTTCCTGGCCCCCACACAGTATAATGCCCCATTTACACACACTATAACGTCCCAAAGTAGCCTCCAGAAAGTATTATGTCCCACAGCACAGTGGCCCCTCCACACAGTATTATGTCCCACAGCGGCCCCTCCACACATGTATTATGCCACATAGTAGACCACCTACGAACTATTATACTATCGGGTCTTTTCAGACCTCAGAGTATAATGATTGGAGACCCAGGGTAGGTGACAAACATAAAAAACAGTTTTACTTACCTCTCCTAGGCTCTGGCACACTCCCTACTGCTTTCGGCCCGCTTTGATGCCCACACAGATGTCACATGGGCCAGGCCAATGTTGAAATGCATAATAACGCTGGCCTGGCCCACGTGAGATCACTAAAGAGGCCCGAAGATTGCAGGGACTCACGCCAGAGTGCAGGAGAGGTGAGTAACACTGGTTTTTATGTTCACTCACATCCCCTGGGCCTCCGATCATTATATTCTGGGGTCTGAAAAGATAATAGGAGCAGTATTTGTTGGGGTTCGTCCAAAAAAACTCTTGCGATGGACCCACAAACTCACTTACCAATCCCCACTCCTGCTCACAGCCGCATCCCCTTCTGCCCTCCAGGGGGCCCCAGCAACGTGATATGAGATGCAGAAGGGGATGCGAAAGCGGCTATGAGCAGGAGCGGGGATTGGTAAGTAAATAGGGCCCATTACCTGCTGAGGTTACTCCAGCAGGTAACGGCCTATTTATAAAAAAAAATAAAAATACACCCCCTAATGTCCCGGGCCCTGTGGCAGCCGCTGTGGCTGCTACCCCGGTACTTATGCCACTGGTCTAGATCTAGTCATTCCTATTAGAAATCTAAATGTAAAAATAATGCATCCAGCAATTGAGGGGAAGTGTGGTAGATTTGGAGTGTTCACAGTAGATGGTTGCATTAAGACTAAGGCCCCATGTTGCAGAAAAGCAGGTTTTTTTTGTTGCAGATTTTGCTGCAGTTGTTTGAGCCAAAGCCAGAAGTGGATTGATCAGAAATGAGAAGTATAAGAACTTCCTATATATTTCCCTTTCTTTTAAAGCCACTATTGGCTTTGGCTAAAAAAAAAACACAGAAGATCTGTAACAAAAAAGAGTGAATTAAACCTACCAGTAATTGGTTTTCCATGAGTCCTTCATGACAGCAATACAGGAGGTTGCCCTTGTGCCTTTTGAGGGAACAGGAAGACAGTGTTTTCTAAATTACTACACCAGAGTAGGTTCAACACCATTTTATTAGCCACTGCCTATGTTAACATCACATAAATAGAACGGCATACATCATATCCAGAAACAAAAACAAAAAGTAGGGGGTATACCATGGTGCTGTCAAGAAGGACTCCTGAAAAACCAATTACCGGTACGACTAATTCACCCTTTCCAAGCCGTCCTCATGACAGCACCACAGGAGTAGTACCGGATTACTCCAGTCAGGGGGGGGATTATAGCCTGTAGAACTTTCCGTCCAAAACTACTATTGGACACTACATCAAGTCTATAACGCCTGATGAAGGTATGAGAGTTCGACCAAGTGGCAGCTCTACAAATTCGATCTATGGTGGCTTCTCTTTTTGCTTATGAGGAGGCTACCCCCTGGTTCAATAGGATTCTATTCCTTCAGAGAACAGAGTCCCTGCACTGTATAGGCCTGCTGTGTCAAGGATTTTATCCATCTGGACAGTATGCTCTTTGTAGCTTCTTTTTCTCTTATTTTTACCTTAAAAGAGAACAAATAGATTCTGATCTCTATGGAATGGAACTGTTTTTTCTAAATAATAAAAGGACTGCTATCCTCACATCTAGAAAATCTCTTCTTGGAGATTTTTAGGGTCTGAGCAGAATGTTGGCAAGATAATCTCTTGATTTCTATGTAACGAGGAAGACATCTTGGGAATAAAGGAGGGATCTAATTTTAGTACTATTTTATAGGATTCTAAGATAAGACTCTATTATAGAAAGGGAGTGAAACTATCCTATTCTTCTAGTTGTTGTTATTGCCACTAGAGAGAACATTTTTTCCATGATAAAAGTTTCAAATCCAACAAGTCCATAGGTTCAAATTGTTGAGAAACAAGGGCCTTCAGGACCACATTTAAATCCTAAGGTGCCACCGTTTTCTTAAGGGATGGTTTCAATCTGGACATGAGCTGTATAAATCTTTTTATCCATCTGTTTTTTATATTCCTGCAGGGTCTTTGCACAATTAGCGCATTTTTTTTTACTCTTGTTTAGAGGGTAAATCCTTTCCTAAAAACATAATACAATATGCTAAGTGCCACATTCTATGGATAGCATATACACATTTACTTTTTTCCCCGTTTACTTACATGCCCCTTTGGAGAATCAAAAAAGGCCTCAGGGCAAGGTTTCTGTGGTCCTCTCTTTCTTTGCTCCATATTACAACAGGTAAGACACCCACCGCAGACAAAAAGAAACTCCTCTAGTAGCTGCTACTAACAGTCCAAGTTTCACATACCTTTATGTAATGTTCTTTGCAGATGAGCAGCAGGAGACCCCCTGGTAGGCTGCCCCATCTGGCAGGACTGCATCCTCTTCGGCTCACCCTGCAGATGTCTTCTTTGCCACCTCCGAGTGGGTTAGAGTGGCACTTTGGGTCGCAGCTCTGACATCACACGCGCCAAATGTGCCCTGGAGAGAGGGATGCCAGTGGCAGCTGAGAAACCCAGAGAACTGCATCCCGTCAAGAAGACTCTGACTGCTGGATGTACAGCCCCATCTTTAGGTTATGTGACCCTCTACACCAAGGGGTGCTAACCTGGGCCACCATGAAGGAAGGAGGGAGAGAGCCAGCCCCTGATCCACATCAGGTCCTATTAGGGTAAGAGAACTCCTCTCTACATGTGTCTCTGAGGGAACAGGAAGAAAACTGGAGGGAGTAGGTGGTGTGGGGACTTTAACCTCTCTGTCCCATCAGAGGTCAAGAGGGCAACCTCCTGTGGTGCTGTCATGAGGATACCCTAAGTAGTTTTTCTTAAATAGTAGAAGGTGAGGTTCCCATGCTGTTAGTGTGCAGAATTATAGTCAGGAGACTGAGGTAAAGATAAAAAAACAACTCTTGGTTTCTTTACTTGGCAGCAAGTGGCAGAATGATTCCAAACAAGATGGAGGCACACAGTTGGATAATGTAGCTTTCAGTCACAGGCTCATCTCTGCAAATGAAATGAACACCAAACTAGAGCGAGAAAGGCTTACGTCAGCTAAGCTCTGTCCCCCTGCCAGAACATTCTTAAGCACATTGCAATTGAATAGGGGACCTTGCTCATGCTCCTCTTGCTCCAGTCTCAGATGGTTTAGCCCTGGAATTAAAGACACGGTAATGTAAATCACAGTACACAATAGCAACATGAAATCATTGCCAAGACATTAAGAAACTGTATACAACAGTGCAATGTTTCATAAAATAGTACCGGAATTTTATTTCATGTGTTTTTTTTTATTTTCTATATTGTAGATTCAAATTAAAGATATGCAATCTACAGGTGCATCTCAATAAATTAGAATATTTTAGAAACGTTCATTCATTTCAGTAATTCAGTAATACAATTCATAAATCAGCAGTCTTCCATGCTTGTGTGTCCTACTGAACCAGACTGAGGGATCATTTAAAGGCTTAGGAAACCTTGGCAGGTGACACACTGAATTTACAATACTGAACTTTTTTACAATATTCAAATTTTCTTAGTTTTGGGTTTTCATTACCTGTAATCCATAATCAACATTTACAGAAATAAAACACTTGAAATATAGGAGGTCATTTTTTTAATTTAATTGCTGAAAGAAATAAACGTTTCAAAGATATTCTAATTTATTGAGATGCACCTGTATGAAGGAACACATAGGAAATTAAGCAGTGAACAAAAAAAGTGTTAAACAAGAATATGCTGTATATCTTAGATTCTTAAAAAAAACATTTTGGATTAATGACAGCTTTGCACACACTTGTCATTTCAATCAGCTTTGAGGTAGCCACCTGGGATAGTATTCCAACAGTTGTAAAGGAGTTTGCAGAGGCGCTGAGCACTTGTTGGCTGCTTTTCCTTCTCTCTGCAGTTCAATTGATCCCAAACCATCTTAACTGGGTTTAGTTCAGATGATTGAGGAGACCATGTCATCTGGCAATGCATTAGGTCAATCTCATTCTTGGTCAAATAGTCCTTAGGGTGGGTTCACACTTGCGGTGGAGTCCATCCGCCGTGAATCCGACTGAAAATCTCAGAAAACTGTATAGGGACTGGATAGTGAAAAGTTAGCCACGCATTGCTTAAAAACCCATTCATTTGAATGGGTTTTTAAAGCAATGCACGGGTGTGCGCTTACACCCTCTGCGCTGCGAATCCAGTTTTTTTTCGCTGAAAACAAAGTCGGACATGCAGGACATAAAAACCAGTGTTTCTCACTATTCCTGGGCTCCAGTGTGACTTCCTGCTGTGTTCAGGTCTCTTCAATGACATCACAGAAGTCACGTGGACCCGGCCAGTGTCACGACGCATAACGATGCGGCCGTAACCCACATCTGTGACATCATTGAGGAGATAGCAGGGAGTCGTGCTGGAGCCCAGGAATTATGGGACATTAAACAGCGTGGAGGGGACACTATAGAAAATTATACTGTGTGGAGGGACCACTGAGGAACTGTACTACTGTATGGAAGGGCAATACAACAAACATAGCACAGAATATAGTATGTTGAGACAAAATAACTGGTAAAAGACAATACTGACATTCTCTAACATACAAAACATAAGCCATCCTAAAGAGAATATGCTCAAAACAGGGTGCACCTATTAATAGACATACAACCAAAAAAAAAAAAAGCATATTCATGACACGGTGCAGAGAAATATCATTAAAAAAATATATATAAAAAATGTATTAAATACAGTTAAATACATATACAAACATGTACATAATAAAGATGAAACAAAGAAAACTAACCGATGTCAGACATATGGCCGAGGTAAAAATATTCATCAATTTATATATATCCAAGGAATAAAGGCAGCAGTCCAGTAGTTTACAAGTAGAAAGTTATGAAGTTTATTCAATGTGTAGGCAACGTTTCAGCTCTAGTGAGCCTTTGTCAAGGAAAGTGCATGTGCACATAGGCTAGTATATATATCAAGTGAGTATACAATTGCAATTTACATCCAATCAAGTACAAAAAGTGATATTATCAATATAAATCATCATGTTGTGTTCATGTATAAAGATATAAAGTGACAGTGCATATAATTCATAGTCTATATAGATCAAAAGTGAATATGCATAATAGTAAAGCAAGAATAATATCAATAATCCAATTAATGTACAACAAATCAATAAATAAAAGTCAGCGTCTCCCACCTCTGAGCAGACCTGTAACTCCCTGTATCAAAAACATGCATGTGCTGTACCTTTAATGACCTCTAGATGGCATCCCTTATAAACTGTGGCATTTGAGCCTGGTATTAGGTGTTCTACCTTTAATGACCTCTGGAGGGTGCCCCTGATAAGATGAGGTATGATTTAGCCTCATATCATTAAACATCACTTTTTTTTAGCTGTGCTGATATTGGATTTATTATCTTAAATGGCACATATAAATTATGGTGTATCTCCAAGTAATACAAGCTATAAATGTGTGTGTGTGTGTGTTATATATATATATATATATATATATATATATATATATAGCTTTATGTTTGGGGCATCTTCCCCTAAGTAATATGGAGTTTCTTTCCACGCCTACTCCCATATTGAGGAGTTCTATTGGCGTACATTTCTTGGGCTTGCTCAGTATCAGTGCCCCTTTCCAAGGTGGTGGCAGTTGGTTTCTGCCTTTACTGCACATGTGCGAGTCTATACTTCCTGGATTACCCAGTCTAGCAGCAGCACATGCTGGTTTAGCATGTTTATGATACAGGGAGTTACAGGTCTGCTCAGAGGTGGGAAACACTGACTTTTATTTATTGATTTGTTGTACATTAATTGGATTATTGATACTATTCTTGCTTTACTATTATGCATACTCACTTTTGATCTATATAGACTATGAATTATATGCACTGTCACTTTATATCTTTATACATGAACACAACATGATGATTTATATTGATGTCACTTTTTGTACTTGATTGGATGTAAATTGCAATTGTATACTCACTTGATATACAGTCATATGAAAAAGTTTGGGCACCCCTATTAATCTTAATCATTTTTAGTTCTAAATATTTGGGTGTTTGCAACAGCCATTTCAATTTGATATATCTAATAACTGATGGACACAGTAATATTTCAGGATTGAAATGAGGTTTATTGTACTAACAGAAAATGTGCAATATGCATTAAACCAAAATTTGACCGGTGCAAAAGTATGGGCACCTCAACAGAAAAGTGACATTAATATTTAGTAGATCCTCCTTTGCAAAAATTACAGCCTCTAGTCACTTCCTGTAGCTTTTAATCAGTTCCTGGATCCTGGATGAAATTATTTTTGACCATTCCTCTTTACAAAACAATTCCAGTTCAGTTAAGTTTGATGGTCGCCGAGCATGGACAGCCCATTTCAAATTATCCCACAGATGTTCAGTGATATTCAGGTCTGGGGACTGGGATGGCCATTCCAGAACATTGTAATTGTTCCTCTGCATGAATGCCTGAGTAGATTTGGAGTTGTGTTTTGGATCATTGTCTTGCTGAAATATCCATCCCCGGCGTAACCTCAAATTCGTCACTGATTCTTGTACATTATTCTCAAGAATCTGCTGATACTGAGTTGAATCCATGCGACCCTCAACTTTAACAAGATTCCCGGTGCCGGCATTGGCCACACAGCCCCAAAGCATGATGGAACCTCCACCAAATTTACAGTGGGTAGCAAGTGTTTTTCTTGGAATGCTGTGTTTTTTGACGCCATGCATAACGCCTTTTGTATGACCAAACAACTCAATCTTTGTTTCATCAGTCCACAGGACCTTCTTCCAAAATGAAGCTGGCTTGTCCAAATGTGCTTTGCATACCTCAGGCGACTCTATTTGTGGCGTGCTTTCAGAAACGGCACTTCGCATCACTCTCCCATACAGCTTCTCCTTGTGCAAAGTGTGCTGTATTGTTGACCGATGCACAGTGACACCATCTGCAGCAAGATGATGCTGCAGCTCTTTGGAGGTGGTCTGTGGATTGTCCTTGACTGTTCTCACCATTCTTCTTCTCTGCCTTTCTGATATTTTTCTTGGCCTGCCACTTCTGGCCTTAACAAGAACTGTCCCTGTGGTCTTCCATTTCCTTACTATGTTCCTCACAGTGGAAACTGACAGGTTAAATCTCTGAGACAACTTTTGTATCCTTCCCCTGAGCAACTATGTTGAACAATCTTTGTTTTCAGATCATTTGAGAGTTGTTTTGAGGAGCCCATGATGCCACTCTTCAGAGGAGATTCAAATAGGAGAACAACTGCAATTGGCCACCTTAAATACCTTTTCTCATGATTGGATACACCTGGCTATGAAGTTCAAAGCTCAGTGAGGTTACAAAACCAATTTTGTGCTTCAGTAAGTCAGTAAAAGTAGTTAGGAGTATTCAAATCAATAAAATGATAAGGGTACCCAAATTTTTGCACCGGTCAAATTTTGGTTTAATGCATATTGCACATTTTCTGTTAGTACAATAAACCTCATTTCAATCCTGAAATATTACTGTGTCCATCAGTTATTAAATATATCAAATTGAAATGGCTGTTGCAAACACCCAAATATTTAGAACTAAAAATGATTAAGATTAATAGGGCGCCCAAACTTTTTCATATGACTGTATATACTAGCCTATGTGCACATGCACTTTGCTTGACAAAGGCTCACTAGAGCTGAAACATTGCCTACCCATGGAATAAACTTCACAACTTTCTGCTTATAAACTACTGGAGTGCTGCCTTTTTCCTTGGATATATACATGGAGCTGTTGCCAGAGGTTCTTGGCTGAGCACCCGCCATTATCCTGGTGCTGTGGACTTTCTTCTTTTTCATCAATTTATATAAATATTGCACATGTAATCCTGGTTCATCAATACCTATTAATTTAGTTGAGCAACAATAATGTTCTTCCTTTCTTCTCACTTGCACCAGTAAACAATGATGGATATCTGGACATTACTAAGAGCAGAGGAAAGCCACTAGAAAAACAAAACAAAAAATGTATGGCCGGGCCACTATGGGATATTATACTTGGTGAAGGGGCCACTATGGGACATTATAGTGTGTGTAAATGTGTTGTTATACTGTGTGGGGCCAGAAAAAGGGGGTGCTATGCTGTTTTTTGGGGGGGGGGGAATCTGACATTTGCTATGGGTCTTCGTCTTTATTAGTTATGCCCGTGCTTGTGCTATAAGCCTGCCTAAATAGATGTGTTTTTAGGGCAGGTTTGAAGCTGTTGTAGTTGGGGATTAATCGGATTGTCTTGGGTAAAGCATTCCAAAGCACCGTTGCAGCTCGAGAAAAGTCTTGGAGACGGGAGTGGGATGTTTGGATAACAGAGTATATAAGTCTTGGCAGAACGGAGAGGATGGGTAGAGAGGTAGACAGTGACAAGGGAAGAGTGACAAGGGGAGTGCAGTGCTATGGAGGATTTTGTGGATGAGTGTAATAAGTTTATATTGTATTATGTGGTGAATTGGACAACCAGTCCAGCGACTGGTACAAGGTAGATGCATTTGTTTACCAGTTTGACAGAAAGATCAGTCTGACGGCTGCATTTAGGACAGATTATAAAGGGGAGAGTTTAGTAAGTGAAAGACTGATTAGTAAAGAACTGCAATAGTTAAGACAGAGTGAGAAGAAAGGGGATTCTGGAGATGTTTTTCAGGTGCAGGTGCCATGAGCATGCGATTGACTGAATATGTGGGGTCTGAGTCAAATACAACCCCGAGACAGTGGGTATGCTGAGTTAGTTTTATAGTAAGATCACAGGCAGAAATGGAGATATCAGGGTTAGGCTGGTTAGTAGATGGTGGGAACACAAGAAGTTCAGTTTTTTAAATATTCAGTTTCATATAAAGAGAAGACATGATAGATGACAGCAGAGAGACAGTCACTGGTGTTCTGTAGTAATGCAGGGGTGATGTCACGGGATGAAGTATAATATTGGATGTCATCAGCATAAAGATGGTACTAAAAGCCAAATCTGCTGATGGGGCTCTGTAGAGAGAGAAGAGGAGGGGGCCTAGGACTGAGGCTCGAGGAACCCTAACAGCAAGGGGGAGAGAAGAAGAAATGGCACTTGCAAATGATACTCTAAATGGTCAGAAAGACAGGAAGAAAACAAAGAGAGTGTTGTCCTCGAGGCTAATAGAGTGAAGCATACTGAGAAGCTGGTGGTTTACAGTGTCAAAAGCTGCTGAGAAGATTAAGAAGAATAAGTAAGAATAGTTGCCTTTGGATTTAGCCGTCAGTCAGAAAATTATTATGTTGGGGTTAGATATACAGTAGATAAACTATATTTATCTGTATACACATACTATAAATACAGTACCTATCATATAGTTATGCTGTCATGGCCACTTTAAATCTCTTTAATCTGTTGAGAAGATGCAAAAGCCGGGGTAGAGTACCATGTACATAGGCAGGAAACTTCGTTCAGTACATGTAGCTAATTGTGTCACTACCTGTAATCTTTATGAAATCTTCTAAAGGTAGCCTTAAAAAGGGTGAAGCATCCCTCTACCCCTAAGAATAGTGGAAATTTGTGAAAACTGTTACAAAGGACCAGCAGGACAGCGCCAATGTTTCTGTTTGCATTAGCCCTAAATTCCCCTATTTATCCCCCTGTTGGGAAGTAATCTGTAAATGAGCATTGCAGTGTCCTTTACCTGTACTATATAGCTGTAAGGGGGGGGGGGGGGGGTTATTTTTACAACTCTGACATCTACAGTAAATATAAAGCAAAGGCAATTACTTGCTATACCAACACCTTCTCCATTTAATCAAGCCAGTAGATGGATTTATAAAACCTGCCTAGAATCTTGTTTTGTGGAAATGTGCATGGTCACACCTTCAGTTACCATTAACATGTTATCTCTTATGCATACACCAACAGTACGCAGTCTCCTCCACACAACTGCACAGCATTACATACAGGTTTTACCATACATGTGTGTGATCCTTTCCTATAGTACCACTGGTAAAAATGAAGACAGAGGTATTATAGCCTGACCTCACTGGTTTCAGTGATTACTGCTGGGTATGGTACTTGTGCTATGGATAAATTAAGGCTGAAAGTAATTTCTAGTTTTATCTCTTGAAACTAATGGGATAAATAATTGCCTAGCTATATATCCATCAATCTGTTAGATAAAATAAATGCACCATTTGGCATGTGAATATGTAACTGGCAAGATAATTGTTCTCTAAGACAGTATGTATACAAAATTATCCTATGTGTGAAAAATCTTGTAAAATGAAATTTATACATAGAATTTTGCAAACGATTTCTAGAACAAAACAGTGTGATGACTACTTGTGGTATATATATATATATATATATATATATATATATATATTAGTAAAGAAATGTGGCAAATGTCCACAGTTAATTAAAACTGATGAAAATAAAATATCTACTTCCAGAGATTAGTTACATTTCTTTACTTAATTGATTTGAAAGCTCACCCCACAGCATTGCCTAGAATTAAAATTCCATTAATGTCTTGTCTGATATTTTCTTATAGCAATGCCCTTGAATTATGTTGTAGATTTAATGAAAGTTAATTGCATGTTGACTACAGACAATGTAAATCTGTTTTATATTGGCATAATATGATTATACTGGTTTTCTCTGTAATGTCTTAATGCCAGTACTCATGCTATACAAACCAAATGAAGCAGTTTATTTCAAGGGCCAGTGTAATGGATCTGAACAATGGAGCTATTAACGAGAGTTCGTACAGTAAGATACTTTTCATGCACCCATGTTCCAGAGTAATGAACTGCATAATTATTAAAGCTGAGGAGCTCATTTAAAGAGGAGGAATTGTCTTTGGGAAACTTCTGATGCATCATAATAGTACAAGTTTAGTTGTGTTATGGTATTTCTCGTCACAGCTCACTAAGTTTCATGTACTCTAAGATAAATTATGGAAATGTAAATCAACTAAGTTCCAAATCCACTGATGTTGAAGACCTGGTAACTAAGAAAATGATAAATGCTGGTGGTTTTCAGTGTACAAAGTGGACTGTAATTCATCATTTGGGCATCCTGAATCTATGTAGTCTGTGAGGACTGGCACTTAAAAATAATATAGTACCATTTCAGGCATAAAGGCATATCACTTAGCATATATTTACTGTACATCAACTCAAAACCTGTTGCAAGTAAAGCATATTTCAGTTGTTTCATCACTATTTCTATTAACAGCCTGTATTTTAGTATATCATAACAACGTGAACATGTAGTGAAAATACAGTTTACAGTTATACTTTCCAGGAGGTTTGCACATTTTATAGCTCCACCCCTGCTTGTTCTTGCATCTTGTGTTCTTGTTTAAGCCTTAACACAAAAAGGGGCACCTAAATTAATGAGAAAAACAAAGTAGACCCATTCCTGGAATTCTGAAACACTAAAAAGGTATGATTGTGATCACAGCATTTACATCACTATGGCTGCGGTTTAAAGTGGCTGGGGGAGGCAATAGACTCCCTTAAAGTAATTCTACCACTGGATTACAAATTGGCTAAAAAGCCTTTTCAATAACAATAATAAAATGTTATTTTACAAAGCAAGCTAGAACTTGGATGTTACCATTATATTCAGAAACCCATTTGTTATCATTTTGGAGCATTTTATTCAGCAAAGTGCAACTTATTGCATGTTAAAACAGTGTAATTAAAATTTTGAAAAGTACCAATGGGACTCGTGAGACAGAAGGCCTCAATGTTTTCTCAAGATTATGATTTATGCAAGATATGAAAAGCTCCAGCAAAATACTACAAAGAAAATGGAAATGTTTTAATTATTAAATGGTTTGTAAATCTATGTTATGGTATGAAAGTGCACAGAGGTAATGACGGGTAAACTTCATGGCCTCTGTAACTGAAATTTAGAAGCTTTAACAATTGCTTTTTTATTGGACTACAAATGCAAACATCAATATCCAACCAGGGACCTGGAAATCTGCAAGGTCAGTATTTTGCAAATGTTATGGTAATTCATGTGGGTATCAACACTACTATCTGACATTCCAATTGACCTCATAATGAGAATGGCAAGGTACATCTATGTGGGATATCACATTTATGTAACCAGATACACTATATTGATAGAAGTATTGAGCCACTTATACATTACATCTACAAGAACTTTCATGACATCCCACCCTATATGTATAACAATTGAGATAGAGTTGGTCCCACCCCCCCTATGCAGTTCAAACAGCTTCCACTTTTCTGGGAAAACTAGATTTGTATCTTTGTGAATTTTCATCTAGAACAGCGTTTGTGAGGTTGGATGAAAATGCCTAACTCAGAATCTATGTTCCAAAGGAGTCGAGGTCTGGATTCTGTGTGGGTCAGTCAAATTCTACCACACTAAACTTATCCAAACCTGCCTTTTTGAATGATGGTTTACAGTCAGTTTGAAGAAGAAAAATGCTTTCCCTAAACTGTTCCTGCAAAGTTGTAAGCATGCAATTGTCAAAAATGTCTTGGTATACTTAAGCATTAAAAGGGAGTGTTAAATAATATTTGACTGCAATATTCCTGACCTATTAGTGTTAAGTCTATTCTGCTGACAAAACTCTTGTATCTTATGGTGCATGGGTGTGGTTAGGGTATACTATTCTAGTATTGTAAAAATACAGTAGTAGAAAGTATAAGGATGTTGGGAAACACCCCCTCTCATGAATATAAATGATTGACAGACACACATGTCTGGGTCTCTCTCTGTAGGGGTCTCTCTCTTTGGGTGTCTCTCTCTTCCTACTTGTCTTACTTCCTCCGACACCTTGGAAGGATGTCAGAATTGTCCTACAGAAGACCAACACACATTGATGAATAAGCATGAGAACCATCTTGAAGAAACCTAACGCTGAACTTCTCCTATGATGTAAGACATTGACTGATATTTCTGTTATGCTGGAAGGTTTCCATGTATCTGTTTTTCCATGAAGACTTCAATAAACTTCCATATTTTTATAAGAAGCTGACAAGCCTCTAATAATGTTACCTTATGAGTCAACACGTGAGTAAGGATTTCATTCAATTGTAAAGTATTTTACAATTAGCAGGATATTATTTTACAATGGCGAGCTAGTCAGTCGATTTTTTTCCTGTTTTTTCTCATTCCTTCTACTTGCAAGAGGGGGACGAGATAGTATTTTGCACATTTTATAAAGTTGCAAGCTTCAGGAAATTTCGAAAATTACCTAGATGAATGAAATATGCTTACACCTGAAAGTTGCACGTGTTCCAGTAACCTCTACAGACGGAAGCCTGTGTGAGGAAAGCCTGTGAGGAACTGAAGAATTTTTGACAAGCAATAAAGGAGGACTACAGATGCCAGACGTACTGAGACGTGCTGATGAAAGGAACCAGTTGTCCCAAGGAGAAACTACAAGTTATAAGGTGACGGTTTTCTACGGTTGTAAGTAAAAATTTTACATTTAATTATGGAAATTATAGTGTCCTTGCCTAAAAAGTGTAACTTAGAGTTTAAGTTTGTGCCTAGTGAAAGGTTACAGAATATATAGCAGAATCTGTATGCACAGTGTGCACAAGCAAATTCTATCCTAGAAACTAAGAAATCATTGTGTGTTCTAAAAGAGAAAGAGAAGTTAAGGAATATTATGCATATGGTTAAGGTATTCCATAACATTATAACAGAAAAGTTACCAGAGAAAGAAGTCTGTAATGTAATTTCTGTTAATACACAAGAGACAGCTGTTGAAACGGATTCACAGGAATATCAGCATGCTGACATGAAGTGTCACGTGGCTGTAATGAGCATAGATAGCTCATCACAGAATAGTGAACAAATGGAGCCTGTAAATACTCAGGATGACCATAATAAAGGCACAGATATGTCAGTATATAAGCAATTACAAATTAAAGAAACTAAGCTGAAAATAAAGTTACAGAAACATTTGACCAATCTGAGTAAGGACATTCCCACATATGATATAGATATCCATGTGTGTAGAAACTCAGAAATTTTTGAAAGTTATGCAGATAAGCTTGATTTATCTACGAAACAGAAAAATCTCTTGTTTAGAACTTGGCTTCCTGCAAACTTTGCGAGATGTCTATCAGCAAAGATGTCTTATGACAATGAGTCAAATGAATGGTTACAGGACAGTGATGTAGACCGATTAAAGAAATTAATTTGGTGTACTACAGGTGACAGCATGCCAACATCTAAAATTCTGAATGAAATAAAGATTGGCAGAGCTGAATCTACATATTCAGTTATGTCTAGATTTGAGAGGACATATAAAGCTGTTGTTAGCAAAGTCAACTCTCAAACGATGGTGAGAACTTTTGTCAAGAAATTCAGATTTTTGGATCCAGTCACTCTGGCTATTGCATCAGATAAAAAGTCTTTATTTGAAGCTGCTAGTTTACTGGACATGGCCAGAAGACATCAGAGACAGATGGCAAATGTAAGACAAACAGGGACAAATCAAAGAATAAAGCCACCTAAAAGAAATCTGTCAAATCAGATTACAGTGTCACCTATTTATAGAAAGAAAAGTGAGGAAATGTATGAGAAACGTAGGAAATTACACGTTGTATATAAGCCATATGTCATGAAAGAAGTTCCATTCATAAAAATCCCATTATCAGTTGTAAATAAGCAAATGTCAAACTCTCAGCCAGTCAAAGCTATTGATAGAGTCAGTCACCTAGGAAAGCAGGCACAAAATAGCGATCCTGACAGAGTAACAGCTGTTCCCAAAATGTTAAACTGTCATAGCAACCCATCTTTGACATCTGATCTATTCCTGATCAGAAAAATGTCAGAAAGCTTAGAATATCTAAATGACAGATCATTACTCAACCTATTGGTGGATGTTATTGACAGAAGGGTCATGGGTCGAGCTTAAAAATATTGCTATATTAATGACTGTTTATTGGTATCATTTTACTATTCAGGCTGTAGAAAGATAAATGTTTCATATGAGAAGAAATTAAAATGATCAGGTATAATTCAGATAGTTATGTGATGATGTTTATAAAATAGTCCTGATTATGATATCGATAATAATACTATATGTATACATCATATTATATATATATATATATATATATATATATATATATATATATATATACATACACATGAGTGTCAAGTAAAAGTCACTTGATTTTACTATGTTAAGTGGTGATATATATTTTGGTCACATCCCACTCTGGATACAGAGAAAGGGAAAACAAAGGTATATAATATGATCATATAGTATTCGAAGTCAAGAAAGTAAACTTTTTCATTGGTTAAAATTGTTAGCATATCAATTTGATTTTTTGCTAAAATTTTATCTATTTTTCTCCTTAGATATTTCATATATGAAAAAGCAACAGTTGAATCACTCATCAATTTTTCATTATAGCCCAATATATGCATGAATTGTCTAACAATTAATTTGATAAACAGATTAATATGGTGTGACTAATAGCAATGCATATTAAAGGAAAATAAGTCATAACTTACGATAGTTTTTTTCTTTGTGTAAGTGCATGCAAACTCTGAAAGCATGACACTCAGTGTGGTCAGTTGATTGACAAGGAATAAATGGTGACGTGATCCTGTTGGGTCCATTGTAGTGTAAGTGTCAATGTCATGTCTTTATGTTAACTGCAGTTCTGTGATGTTAGAGATAGGCCTAAGAAAAAACCAGGATGCATCCAAGAAGGAAAAAGTATAACACATCTAAAGACGTCTATATTTATTTTTTGTCCTATGTGAAACATTATATTGAATGTTCATTGGGAAATAGCAGATATATTTAAGATACATCAAAAGGAAGCTCATATGATGTAAAACAGAAAATCTAAACACATATGTTCTTAAAGCTGCAGAAGTCACATGAGGTTTGAGTGTAAGTGACAGCTGCTAAGACATGTAGGTTGAATGTACATCTTAGTTCATGAATATTTAGATAGTCAAAGAATTAGCTTTTGACAAAGATAATACAGATAGCTTTCCAATATATTTGGTTAAAATGACAAAGGTTTATTGGGGTAATTTTATCAAGAAATGATAAATATATTATTCATAGTGTGTAAAGCTGGATATGATCTATAACAAGTATTGTTTTATTGTATCACTGGTTATGTATTCTTACAAAGGTACACACACACTTATATACAATCAGAACCTACAAACATTGGGAAAATATAATTGTCTTATATGTAAATGAGATAAGCTAATCTTCTTCATGAAAGGACAATTAATATTAAGAGCAAAGAGAAGTTATATCAAGAGATATATTCTTTGTTTATTTTGCAAACTTCTGATTATAGAATGTGACATTTTGGAATATTTATGTTTTATAATACTTATTTCATATGTTGTTTAATGTGTTTACATATATACAATCATTACACAAAAATATACACATTTAATTAGGTAAAAGGATGTATTTTTTAAGTTTGATTCTGAGCAGAGTCAAAAGTTGGTCACATTTTGCAAGTGTCAGTTTATACTATTCTTGGAGTGATGGTATTTAAAAGGTTAAAGGTCACAGTTTTCTGTGAAGAGCCAGTTGTTAAAAAAGGACAAAGCAACTTTAAGATGTGGTATTATTCATATATCTTTTGACTAAATGAATAAAGTTGAATATTGTGTCTTAAATAAAGAGCACAATAATATTTAGTAAAGTAATGCTTAATATAAAGGTATTTCTTTATTAAAAAGGATAGTAAAGTGATTGTACTTTAAAATTTATGAATAAGTATGATAACACATTCATATTGGAACATATTGATGTTTAGTATATTTATGCTAAGTTATGATCAAAGAATAAATATTGTGAATCTCTATAAAATGGTAATAATGAAATCACATTGTTTTAAGATTATGTTGCAATTTGTCAAAGTGAACTAAAGTATATATATGTTAATAGGTATAGGTATATATATATATATATATATATATATATATATATATATATACTGTATATATAAATATTGTGTCCAAAGTAGTATTGTGTGATCATTTGATAAAATATGAATATCAATAATTGTTATTATCATATTAATATTTTGCATATAAAAGATAATTATTATTATGAATGATATGGTACACTGTGATATTATATGGTAGTAAGTCACCTAGTTAGGTGAAATATTAGGAAAAGGGAAATTTATCTTCAATCAAGTCCAAGATTATGATAAAGTTTGATATCAAATATTAATAAAAGACTTTGACAGTTACAAGACGAAAAAGATGTGCAGAAAGAAACAACTCAAAGGTGTGAAAGCTATACACGTAAGCTTATGCCAAGGACTGTGTTCATAATTTAACAGTTACTGATGAAAATTATTAATGGAGTTTGGAAACATTGATGATGATTGGACTGAGTTATAAAGATTGTTCTTCATCAACATTCTTATGGAGTCCCATCAACTGCAAAACTTCAAGGAAATTTGCTTGGTAAGCAAAAGAGTAATGGATAATGAACCCTACTACATATATTCTTTATTTGAGACTGTTAATACTAAATGAACTGAAGTGACAAAGCAGCAGAGATGTGTGTCAATATTAACACTTTGCAGTGCTGCCTCAGAAGTGTCACAGCTGCTCCACAACTGACAAGTGATCATGGTGAAGAAGAATGTCACTACAGTCTGTGTCTCATGACAAGTTATCATAAGGAATACATACTTAATATATGGACTGTGTTGCTATATCAATATCTTCATAATATGAACTTTATTGGACAATGTGATAATATCTGCCACAACATGACGGAAATCTATAAACTAAAGTTAACAAGTCAAAACCTTCAACAACAACATTTGTGCTAAACCTTCTATTATGACAGAAGAAGATGACCAGAAGAAGATGATGAAAGAAGCCTAGAAGTCTAGTTTAGTTAGTATATCAAATCATTTTCCTATTTGATCACGGTTTACCATAACATTTATTAATGTCATAATTTATTGCAATTTGATAAAATTATTGTTATATGGACAATTAATTTATTTATGAAAATTAAGTTCTAGTATAAAAAAAAGAAGAAGGAAGATGTAGTCTAATTATGTTCTATGAATATTGTCTAATGATATGTATCTTGAGGGTTCAAACAGATGTATATCACCCTCAAGAGGGGGAAATGTTAAATAATATTTGACTGCAATATTCCTGACCTATTAGTGTTAAGTCTATTCTGCTGACAAAACTCTTGTATATTATGGTGCATGGGTGTGGTTAGGGTATACTATTCTAGTATTGTCCAAATACAGTAGTAGAAAGTATAAGGATGTTGGGAAACACCCCCTCTCATGAATATAAATGATTGACAGACACACTTGTCTGGGTCTCTCTCTGTGGGGGTCTCTCTCTTTGGGTGTCTCTCTCTTCCGACTTGTCTTACTTCCTCCGACACCTTGGAAGGATGGCAGAATTGTCCTACAGAAGACCAACACACATTGAATAAGCATGAGCCAAGATGTCTGCAAGAGAACCATCTTGAAGAAACCTAACTCTGAACTTCTCCTATGATGTAAGACATTGACTGATATTTCTGTTATGCTGGAAGGTTTCCATGTATCTGTTTTTCCATGAAGACTTCAATAAACTTCCATGTTTTTATAAGAAGCTGACAAGCCTCTAATAATGTTACCTTATGGGTCAACACGTGAGTAAGGATTTCATTCAATTGTAAAGCATTTTACAATTAGCAGGATATTATTTTACAGGGAGTTGTCTGAAACTGACATTTAACCCTTAGAACAGATCATTAAATTTATATTAGTGGGGGCACACACCTAGGCCTTATACTGATAAGTTGTTTTAAGAACAGTGTACAAATGAATGAGAATTGAGATGTAATGATGGAGCCTGGCCAGTGCACAGTGTACAAAGCTGTTTGCTTATGGCTCTGTACACAGTGCTAAAAAGAGCTGATCAGTGTGGGGCCCCTAACCAAGCAGTTGTATGCAAGCCTTACATCACCAAGCACAATGTATTGGGTGGAGCAATAGGCACACCACCATGGGACTCTAGAGCAGTGGAAAATGTTCTATAGAGTCATGAATCATACTTCTCTATCTGCACAGTCTGATGGGCAAGTCTTGGTTTGGTGAATGCCAGGAAAACCTTACCTCCTGTATGCATTGTGCTAACTATAAAGCTTGGTGGAGCAGGTACAGATATAGCAGTCATTAACATTAAGCCTGGCACTATGCTTGCATGATATCTTCTGCATTCAACATGCTACAAGACTTATCAGGAGCTGCCTATCAATCATCTATCGGACTTCCAGATACAGAAGCGTGATTTACAAAACACATTTCCACCATTACAGAGTCTAGTGGTGGTATGCTTTATACCACTCCATCTGAATGGCACTGTGCTTGGTGATCTATGCAGCTGCAAGGGCTATGGAAACCCATGCCATGGAGATCCCAATGCACAGTTTTCATGCTGATGTTAATGCCAGAGGAGATTTGGAACTCTGTACTTACTGAGTTAGCAGAGAGTTGGAGACTTTTATGCACTATGCACCTCAGCACTCGATGACCCAGAACTGTAAAGGTATGATAACACAGTAGAATTTGTACAGGCTGATAAATTCAGCTTCAGGAATTTTCTGTGACCAAATTCTGGCGCAATTTGCCTCAAAGTCAGCTCCAAATTCAGACATGTGAGTATACTCTAACTTTTACATGGTTTGCCATTTCATGGCTGAGTTGTTGTAAATCCTAAACACTTCCACTTTTCAATCATATCACTCACAAGCGATCATGGAATATCTAATAGGGAAGAAATTTCACATATTGACAGGAAACAACAGTGACATCCTATTACAGTACCACTCTGGAATTCGGTGAGTTCTTTAGAATGATCCATTCTTTCACAAACGTTTGCAGAGGCAAACTGCTGGATTTTATATATCTGTGGCATTTGTTAAGATTAGTGATGTAAATCTTCATACTTGAGAGGAAAAATGTTTTACAGCGCTTTCACAAGGATTTTCCTGTTTTAGATCAAGAGGAACCATTTTTCATCCTGGTGTTTTTAGTTTTCACTCCCCACTTTTCAAAGGTCACAGCTGTTTCCGTTCATAGAACCCTATTAGGGCTTATTTTTTGCGGGACAAATTGTACTTCATAATAGCAGCATTTAATATTCTGTGCAATGTACTGGAAGCTGGTAAAATCTAAATGGGGTTAAATTGGGGGGAAAAAAAAAAAAAAAACTGTGCCATTTACTCACAGGCTTTGTTTTTATGTAGTTCAGGTGCAGTAAAAAATATATTATATTAGATGGTACCGATATTCTGATATTAGATCACAGCAATACCAAATGTATATAGTTTTTGTTATGCTTTAATATCTTAAATTTGTGATGTTTTGATATTTTTTTATGAATTTTTTTGGAAGGCAAACTGGTGGAAAAAATGTTTTTACGGCCAATTAATTTTTTTTTTTGTGTTCTTTTGTTCCTACTACAGCATTCACCAGATGAGATAAATATTTTTATATCTTAATAATCTTGGCATTTGTTTATGTTTATTTTATAAATGTATTCTAGGGAAAGGGAGTCTTTAGAAGGATCCTCACTATCATAACAACTGAATGGCTTGAGCAATCTTGAAATCCTGGTTTGAAAGTTGAATTAAAAGTGATGCATTGGATGCCTTGGTTACATCTGACCATGACATTTGAGGGTTTAATAGAAAATAATTATAGATGAGCAAATCAAAGCTGCAAAAGTGGAATTTGAACCGAATTTCAGGAAATCTTCGATTTCGCCATTTCCGGATTTCCTCACGCTTCAAATCACATTTTTTAATGAAATGGCTGCTGCACTTGTTAGGACAAGGGACAAAGAACTCTGGGAACACAGGATCACCCACAATGCCAAGCATGCAGCCAGTGGTGAACCTAGCCTCTTTGCTGCCTGAGACGGATTATAGAAAGACCCCCCCCAAAAAAAAAAATGCTACTAGCTTCACATACTGCTATCGTCGCACAATATACACAAAGTTATAAAACAGTTTTTAACCACTTCCATACCAGATGCTTTACCCCCTTTCAGACCAGGCACATTTTCAAGTTTTTTGTATGTGCAGTTTTGTAGGACTATAACATTTTTATAATTTGCGTTATTCAACTAATTTCTGCATCTTTTTTCGGTGACACATAGGGTTTTATTTTTATGTTTTTATTTTTGCATGTGTTTTAATTTTTTTTATATCCGGGAAAATATAAAAAAAGAAGAGGGAAAACGTGTCTGTTTTTCACTTTCATTTTTTTTTTTTTTTTTTTTTTTACAATGGTGTTTTATTGGCGTATTTTTTATTTTTTATTTTATTTACTTTTTTTAACTTTTCTATTAATTTTTATTTATTTATTTTTTTACATTGTGTGTCCCCATAAGGTCATAATACACCTTTGGGGACATCTTATCACTGTTTCTTTTGTAGGGGAGGCTGATTTCCCCTGTAACTGGGGCTGGTACATTTAGTCCCAATTGCAGGAGGAATACAGCCTCCTGCATGTTACTTTCACATTACTATAGAGCTGATCTGGGTTCTGTAGGACCCAGCAGCTCTAACAGACTCTGATCCCGTCGGATCATGTGACTGCCGGGTCAGAGGAGATCTGCAAGATGGCAGCGCCCATAGCATTGTATACAGCACTCATTGAACGCTGTATACACAGCGATCGGGAAGGCAGGGAAGGTAATAAACCTTCCCTGACTTCTCTATGGGAGCTCCGGCTGATGTGACAGCTGGCTCCCCGTTTCAGCAGCTGCACGATTTCATTCAGCTGCTGAGTTGTGATTGGACGTACCGGTACGTCCTTGCAGAACTAGACAGCTACCTTCCAGACGTAAAAACCCAATGGGTGGTCCAGAAGTGGTTAAGAATTCTTCCTGTATTACTGCAGTATCAGATCAACAACACGGCATTAACAATGAAAGTAACTTCACACATCTTCTGCTTGGTGGATGGACGAACCTACGTGGCCCCCATTCTGTTTAATAGTAGCCCCGCAGATAGCTGAGTACTGTACTTCGGCTATATTTGGCACTCCCATTGAAGTGAATGAGAGCGTGGTTTGGCCATCCACCAAGCGACACGACTATATATATGAATTCCCACCCAGTGGGGGGGGGGACCCAATTCTCAGGTTCAGTGGGGATCTCAGCAGACAGACCCCCATAAATCAGGTATTTATCCTCTATCATTTAGGTGAATACAGGGCAGTAACATTTTGTGACTTACAGGTGATGTCTGACTAATCGGTCACATTTCCCTTCTCTTCCCTTTGGATCGCCATGACCACTTCTTCCAGCTCTGACTTGTCTCTGCAAAGTTTGCAACACAGATATCTTTGGCTCCTCACTTTTCCAGGCATCCAACCCACATTGTCCTAACCTGCACAAAGCCCCCATCCTGCTGCTACCCGAATTATAAAATATATGATATAACCCCATAGATTGCATAATATCCCCAAGTGCATCTTTATATTAATAATGTCAGTGTGTACCCTGTATAAATAGTGCCCCTTATCAATGCCCATGTGTACCCTGTATAAGTAGTGACCCTTATCAATGCCCCAGGTGTTTCCTAATTAAAAGGTTTTCCAGTTCATTAATAAATTAATCAGTGGGGCTCAAAAACCCAGGACCCCCACTGATCAGCTTTTTGAATGAACTGTGGTAC
Organism: Leptodactylus fallax; assembly: GCA_947044405.1. Lineage (NCBI taxonomy): Eukaryota > Metazoa > Chordata > Amphibia > Anura > Leptodactylidae > Leptodactylus > Leptodactylus fallax. The sequence continues at coordinate 8,019,903 of CAMRHE010000035.1, forward strand.
CTGTGTAAGCACCGTGAACGCTTCTACATAGTGTCATTTATTTCATAGTGGCCATGTCATGTAACTACAGCCTCGTCCTATACATGTCTATGTGACAAGACTGTAATTACATCACACAGTCACTATAAACAGACAGTGCGTGATATAAACAGGCACCATGGCCCCTTCATACAGCTAATCAGAGGGGGGGGGGGGTCCACTGATCTTTTATTGATGATCTGTCCTAAGGATAGAGCAACAATAAAAATGAGCAGGAAATCCCCTTTAATAAAGCCCAAGTCACCTTAAAGGGTTTGTCCAGGATAGCCACTTTTTTAATATGAAGCTGGGGAAGGTGCTCTGGTGTCTCCAAGCACGTTCCAGTCCTGCTGCTCCAGTATTTTCTTCCAGTAGAAGTCCCCACACGTCCACGTCCCGTGTCAGTGACCTCAGCTGTCATGTGCGGTGGGGACTTCCGCCAGAAAAAAACACCGGAGCAGCAGAGCCAGACTGCGGTGGGAGACAGAGCACAAGGGACAGGTGAGTAGGTGTTTTTTTGTTTGTTTGTTTTTTTAAATCACTTCCCCCAGTCTCATATTAAGAAAGTGGTTATCCTGGACAAGCCCTTTAATTAATTGCCCCCTTATATTATGCCCCTGATTCCCCCTGACAAATACTTCTCCCCTAATGACCCTTTACATAAATGATGCCCCCTTCTATTCATAATGTCCCCTAATGACCACTGTTGGGGGTTAAGTCCCCCCGGGATGGATGTCACCGTAAGCCTAATTAAATAAATAACCAGTTTCGAGCGCTCGGGAAACAAGATGTACACAGGTATCGTGTATGAACCGTTTCTTCTTTATTGCGTAGTTCAATACAGTTTTAAAGGTAAGCTCAGTTACATAACAGTCATGTGATCAATGTACATATATGGGTTTTCCAGTTCCGTTACCAGACAAAGTTGTTCAGTTTCCCATCACCCCAGATGTTTCCTTTTCACCTAGTCTAAATGTCCTCCTTATCTTTCCTGAGAATGGTACATCTCTGAGAACAGCAGAACTGTTGATATTCAGACCCTGAGATTATATTCTATCTCTAAACTATTTAGTCTGCATGGAGAACATTTCACCCTGTGTCTTCTATATACTGCATTATAAAATATAATACAAGTCATGCTTTAACCCTTACAATTCCCCCATTTTAGGACTTTATTTTTAATTAAGTTCAATGAATACCTTCACACTGTTTGTGTGCCATCTATGATGGATTCTCCATTGAAGAGGTTAAAAATAACATCCTATCTTACATATTGGTTAACTGTATTCCATTTCCTTCTCAGTGCTTCGCAATGTGAAGCGTGTATTCAGGTAGATTTTCCCTCCAACTTTACTGAGGTGGCAGTTGTCAGCAATATCTGGAAGGGGCCATCATATCTGGGTTCAAGAGATTTCCTTCTCGCGACTACCCAATCACCAGGCTGCAAGCTATGCGTTCCTGAAAAATCAGAAGGGTCTGGAATAGAAGAGAACACTTGTTTATGTGTCTCTTTCCGTTTTATTGACACAAATTTTGTACATAGCTGGCAATATTGTCATAGTTAAGCTGTAATGTCTGAGGGAAGTACAATCCTATTTTAGTTGCACTTCCAAACAATATTTCAAATGGTGACAACCCTGTCCTCCTGTTAGGAGTAGTTCTTACTGAATATAAGGCTAGAGACAGGCATTCAGGCCAAGGCTTTCCTGTCTCTGCCATGGCTTTCTGAATCTTTAATCTGAGTGTACCATTCAACCTCTCCACTTTGCCTGAACTCTGAGGATGGTAGGGTGTGTGAAAAGCTCGCTCAATCCCTAGTGCAGACATTATTTCTTTCATTATCTCACCTGTGAAATGTGTACCTCTGTCAGACTCAATCACCTCGGGCACTCCAAACCTACACACAAGTTCAGACATCAATTTCTTGGCAGTTGCTTTGCTCACAGGGTAGGCCTCAGGCCATCCTGAAAACAAATCCACACAGACCAACACACACTCGTATGTTCCAGACTTAGGCAACTGTATGTAATCTATCTGTATCCTCTGAAATGGGTACAGGGATTTTGGTGTATACTTGGTGGGTGTTTTAACTACCTGTCCTGGGTTGTGTAGAGCACATATGTGACATGCTTTTACGTGGTTATTAGCAGCTCTTCCAAAACCTGGGGCAAACCATAATTTACCCACTAATGACTCCATGGCATTTCGAGAGGCATGCACCTTACCGTGGGCCAAGCCAGCCATCTGGGGGTAGACTGCTGCGGGCAGACATAATCGATCCCCCATTTTCCACATACCATCATCTTCTGTAGCACCTGCTTTCTTCCATCTTTCAGTTTCCACACTGGTAACCTTTGAGTACAGCCCTTTTGGGTCTGCTAGGTCAATGTCCATTTTGCTCACCTGGTTGGGACCCCTTCTGGCCAGTAGTGCTGCAGCCTTGGCTGCTATGTCGGCTCTCTCATTTCCACGGCTTTCAGGGTCCCTTCCTTTTGCGTGAGCTCCGACTTTCACAATTGCCAACTGCTTTGGGAGCAGTATGGCCTCCATCAGTCGACTTACCACATCTCCATTCTTAATTGGCTTGCCCTGTGCCGTTAGGAAGTTCCTTGCCCTCCATATTGGACCATAATCATGTGCAATGCCAAAAGCATACCTGGAGTCAGTGTATATGTTAGCTGTTCTACCTTTGGCTATCTTACAAGCCTCCATAAGGGCTTTAAGTTCAGCTTCTTGGGCTGACATGTGTGGTGGAAGAGCTTCCTGGACTATGTCGTCATGTTCAGTGACTACAGCATACCCTGTAACAAATTTGCCTTCATCTGTCAGATACCTTGAGCCATCCACAAACATCTCATAATCAGGATTTTGTAATGGCACATCTGTGACATGGTCAAATCCCACTGTTTCCTGTGACATAAGAGCCATACAATCATGTTCATGCTGGCTGTCAAACAGTTCTTCTTCAGAGAGAGAGTTTAAACATCTTCCACTCCCCCTTTTGAATCATGAACTCCTACAGGAAGAAGAGTTGCAGGATTCAAAGTTAAACAGCGTTGAAAAGAGATGTTTGAGGAGGACTGCAGAGCAAATTCCATTTTGCACTGCCGTGCCAAAGAAAGGTGACATCTGTCTACCTGTGTGAGGATAGCATGGATGTCATGAGGTGTATACACAACCAATAAATGATCTAGGACAATGTCTGAGCTTTTCTCAAGCAACGCTTGTACTGAGAGGACCACCCGCACACAGGAGGGGGTCCCCCTGGCTTACAGCGTCTAACCGTGAGCTGTAATAGGCCACCGGGCGTTTCTTATCCCCGTGTTGTTGTGTGAGAACTGCAGTTGCATGCCCCATCATCTCAGTCACGTAGAGCTGAAAAGGTTTCTGATAGTCAGGTAGGCCTAGGGCCGGAGCACTGACTATCTGCAACTTCAGCTGGTAAAACGCATCCATGGCCTCAGATGTGAGGCTGAATGGTTTTGAGGAGAGGCTATCGTACAGAGGTTGCATGGTCAGAGATGCAGATCTGATCCATGGCCTACAGTAGGATACCAATCCCAAAAAGGTACGTAGCTGAGCATGAGAGGTTGGCACCTACATGTCTCTCACCACCTTGGTCCTCTCATCTGACAGGTGCTTGGTACCCTGGCCGAGACAGTGTCCCAGAAACACCACTTTTTGTTTTCAAAAATTGCAACTTGTCCTTGCTGGCCTTGCAGCCGTTCTGGTAGAGGAAACACAACAGGCTGATGGTCGCTGCTTCACAGGTTGATTTGTCTGGGGCACAAAGAAGAAGATTATCAACATATTGTAACAAGATAACATCATCATGTGGAAAATACCAAGTACTCATGATAAGTGTAAGACACCTTGTGAATTGGTTAGGACTGTTTTGCGCCCCTTGTGGTAGTACTGTCCAAGTGTACTGTTTACCCCTAAATGTGAATGCAAACAAATACTGACAATCGGGGTGTAAAGGCACAGAAAAATATGCATTGCAAAGATCTACACAACTATACCAGGTGGTACCTGTGGGGACAGCTGACAGCAAGGTGTGTGGGTTAGGTACCACTGGGGTTTCAAGTAGTGTTACTTTATTCAATTCCCTAAGATCATGAACCATACGGTATGTGTCTGGTTCTCCCTTTTTGCCCTTTTTCTTCACTGGGGAAAGAGGAGTGTTAGCTACAGAAGTACATTCCTCTGCTTTCACTAATTCCACTATTGTTACTGCTATGGCATCTTCTTGGGCATGAGTCAAAGGATATTGTTTAATCCTGGGTGGCTGAGCACCAGGTTTCAGGGTTACCATAACAGGGGGTACATCCAATTTACCTAAGTCTGTTTTCCCAGTTGCCCATAATGCTTTTGGCACTTGGGATAACAGTACATTTTCTTCTTCAGTGAGGACAAAAATACAATTTGGTGTACTTAACTCGGCAGATAACAAACACAAAATCTCATGGTTAGTATGTGTGACTTTTACATATGCTTCTCCTGATGAATGCAACATGATATTACAACCTAATATTCCCATCACATCTGTACCAAGAATGTTATCTGATGTGTCGGAGACTAAATACTTAGTGAGTATCCTGCAACCCTGAAATGAGGTTTCTACAGGATCAGTTTGATCTAAAGCATCCACCGTTTTAGTGAGAAGTCTTCCATAATAAGCTTCCACAGTCACCTTTCTCTCTTTTAGCAGATACCTTACTTCAGGTGATAACAGGCAAGACAATAAATTCACATAACATAGTACAAGACATAATTTCATATGCTTGAGTATTTTCTGGAATATTTGACACATATATATTGTCATTGTACCTTACTTTTCCATTTAACCTTAGGCTAACACTTTTATCAAAATATTTTCCCTTTGGGCATAAATAGTCATCATACACAGGCTGCGGACCCCGGAGGCCCAAAGCCAAGTTTCACTTTGTAATAATTGACATGTAACATTATTGGGTAACAGCATCATGTTCAGCTTGTGATTTTCTGCGTGCGCATCACATCGGATACAACGACCTTGGAGTTACTTGGCAGTCAATTAATGTTTTGGTTATTCCCTGCAGAGCGCTACAACAGAATACAGGAATACAATTCAAGGGGATAGCAGTTAATACTGACACCAAACTTACATATTACTATTTTTGTACAATTTTCAAATATTTCCCAAACCCCACAGACTTTAGAATTTTCTTCACTGGATTCCAACCAAAAGTTGAATCCCTGTGGAACAACACAATATCCTAGTTTCTTCTTTTTAGGGGACATTTCCTGAAAGCGGATTTAATAATACAGGTTGCCATATATATATATATATATATATATATATATATATATATATATATAATCCAATAAACATCATACCGATGGTGGACAGTTTTTCTCTTTGCACTATATCAGATTCTCTGAATATTTTGTTAAAGTAAGTAATATTTCATACAGAACTGGGAGATAAGATGGGTTATATTAAACAAGAATACTGAGAAGGGTGATGTCTCCCTTCAAGCCTGATTCTCGGAGTGAGGTGGGGGTGATTCATTATTTCCTGAACTATCATCCCTTATCCTATTCTATTGCTTCCTTCTATCAGGGCATATATGCCTCTTTGCAGCTTTTTGTCTTGAATCAATCCTGCATGGTCTAATCTCCACTGATCCCAAAATCTACTGTCTACTAACCCAGTCTGGTGTATTCCTGCCTTTTTCAGAATTTTCTTTACCTGTGTGGCTACTTCTTTCCCTATCTCTATTAGTTCAAATGGGGTGTACCATATCTTAGAGGGTCCCATCCCCATCTTGGCTGGTAGCTAATCAGCCAGTGAGCTTCTCACTCCTCTAGGGCAACCTTTGAGACAATAGAGGGTCACTTATGACTACTTAGTGAGAACTCCCAGACAGACTCTTTCTGTCTTCTATGAACTACTCTACTTGTGCAAGTTCAGAAGTAGCGCTCAGGGCAATGCCTAATGGCTTCCACAGGCTCAACTTTCTGCCTGTGTCCCCTTACCAAAACACTCCCAAATCACTACACGCACTTCTTCGCGTGGATTCTACTAAGTCCTTCGTGCTACTACTCAGGTCCCAATCGACCTTGACCATCCAGACACGGCTGGAGGCTAGTGTTCCAAAACAAGGACTGTTCAATCACTCAGTGCTTCTCAGTTCCGAACCTTGTCCGCAACTCTAGACTCTAGGGGTTAAGAATAGAGAACTTTTCCCCATTCTTTGCAGCCTCATGTATCTTATAACACAGGTAACATACAAACATCAGTAGACAGGTAAGACAAAAAGCAAAGAAAACAATTTCCATCATTTACAGGTGACATGTCCCTTTTAGGTTCTTCCGTACTATTCAATTGGCATCAAGATGTCATATAAACATGCAGCAGCTTACCTCACTCATCGATACAGAGTATAGACACACAGGGGAGCTCAGATATACTAATTGGCAAGATAAGGTCTTTCCTCACAGTACTGTTTTTATCTGAGGTCCTCTGGTCCCGTCCTCAAGTCGATCGGTGAGTGGGTCGGCACTCTATCAGCTGCACATCAGACGATCTCGAGCCCCAGGATGGTTTGCCAATTTCTGTTGGGGGTTAAGTCCCCCCGGGATGGATGTCACCGTAAGCCTAATTAAATAAATAACCAGTTTCGAGCGCTCGGGAAACAAGACGTACACAGGTATCGTGTATGAACAGTTTCTTCTTTATTGCGTAGTTCAATACAGTTTTAAAGGTAAGCTCAGTTACATAACAGTCATGTGATCAATGTACATATATGGGTTTTCCAGTTCCATTACCAGACAAAGTTGTTCAGTTTCCCATCACCCCAGATGTTTTCTTTTCACCTAGTCTAAATGTCCTTCTTATCTTTCCTGAGAATGGTACATCTCTGAGAACAGCAGAACTGTTGATATTCAGACCCTGAGATTATATTCTATCTCTAAACTATTTAGTCTGCATGGAGAACATTTCACCCTGTGTCTTCTATATACTGCATTATAAAATATAATACAAGTCATGCTTTAACCCTTACACCACTTATATAATTGATGTCCCCTAATAAATGCTTTGCCTCATTAGAGAGGCGCCACTGCATGCAGCTAATCAGCATCCATCTGGCCCTGTGATGTCACAGCCCTATAAAAACCATCGGCCATTTTAGGTTCAGTCATTTCACATCGCTCTTACTGCAGGGACAGACATCAGCAGGAGCTAGGGAAAGACTTAGAAAACAGAAAGAAGTTCAGGGAAAGAGGATTACAAGTGTAGGGGAAGTATAGGGAGAAATTGAAACAAGAATTTGGGGTGGTTGCAGCGCCATTAACATCAAGAATTTTAATACACATTGCAGCACTCAATGCCGTTATACTGCTGCTCATTACTCATACCTGTGTCTTCAAGGTGGAACACAACAAGCCTTTTGCAGTGCAGTACAGCAAAAGACAGTGAATTATCATCCACTAATATGTGCAGTTATGTGTTGTAATGCCTTTTTCAAGGCGTTTCTTAGTGGGGAAAGACATAAGAGGCATATTAGCCATTCTGTTCAGAGTATAAAATTACAGGCCATTTCTCAATACAGTAGTGGCAAGAATCAATAATTCTTAGAACAACAGCTAACTGTAGAGATTAGTTGCTAAGAATTATTGGTTTTTCCTACTACTGTATTGAGAAATGGCCTGTATTTTTATGCTCTGACCAAAATGGCGAATATGGCCCTTATTTGTTTCCCCACTAATAAACACCTTTAAATGAGTGTTAGAATAACAGCTAACTGCAGAGATTAGTGGCTTTCACTTATTTAAAGGTGTTTATTAGTGGGGAAAGAAATAAGGGCCATTTTCGCCATTCTGTTCCAAGTATAAAATTACAGGCCATTTTGCAGTACAGCACTGCCAAAAAAAAAAAAAAAAAAAAAAAAAAAAAAATCACAATTCTTATCCAGTAATCTCTGCCTTTATCCCGCTTTTTTTTTTTTAAAGGTGTTCATTAATGGGGAAAGAAATAAGGGGCATATTCGCCATTCTCTTCAAAGTAGAAAATTACAGGCCTTTTTGCCCTGTATTCATTTCCTTTGCAATTACATTTTTTTTTTCATCTAACAGTATGTCAGACAGAGAAGCGACAGGCCAAAGGCCTAAATGTTTCTGGCGCAGGCATAGGTCGCAGCAGAGTAAGGGGGCGTGGCAGCAGGGGTCACTTACAGAGGCCTGAGCTCCCAGTGTCAGCTAGCGTGTCTTGACTAGCAACCCAACGGTTGTATAATGGTTGACTCAGTCATCCACTTCATCCCAAGTCACATCAGACACCCCCTGTTACGATCAGGGGACCTAAGCAGTACTAGTTAACACAGAAACAAATAGCAATAAACTATACAGGAAATATCCTGCAATAGAAAGTAAGCAAAGAAATGGGGAATTTAAATAAACAATGCAAATATTCAGATGTGAGGAAATACTGAGATTAATAAAGGATATAACTAAATACTATGCAATATTGATGAAGGGCAAACAACAAGGCATGAGAGAATAAGATAAATTCTGAAAATAAACTAAAACAAACACAGAAACAACAACAACAACATATCATTGAAGGTAACACACAACATACAGCAGGGAATTCAAACCAGCAAAGACTGTGAGGAAATCACAGATGACCTTTCTGAGAGATTTGCAGGGAACCACACCCAAAACAGGTAGCAGAGCAAAGTCATGTGTGAACAGACTGTTATCTACAAAAAATACTAAAGTACACTTCTGGCCATGTTTTCTCCCTAAAATGGCGTCAGAAGGAACGGATGCTTAAGAGGCTAGATAGAAAAGCCTAGTAAAGGGAAATACTAACATTTCAGAAAAGTCCTGTCTGTTCACACTTCAAAAACACTTACCCGCAGTGAGAAGCCTAGAATCTAATATTCTTGCTTACTCATGGTTCACATGTAAAAAAAATATCTGCTGGAGCTGGATCTGCGGTTTCAGAAATGCAATAAAGCTGAATCAGGCTGATCGCTGGATAGAAGATGACCTGCTCAGAGTCCAGAAAAGACTGAGCTAAAAAGCTAGCCAAACCAAACCCAGCCCCCAGAAACTCACATGACACCAAGCAACCAGGAAAAGGGAAAACCCGGAGAACAACAAAAACAAAACACAGAACCATAACAGTACCCCCATCCCCCCACGAAGAAAGGGTTTACCGATCCCTTTCCTGCGCATTGGGCTTTGAAGGGACATCTTTGGAAAAACTCTGCCACAAGTCTATCAGCATGAATATCAGAAGCAGAAACCCAAGAATTATCTTCAGAGCTATAACCCTTCAATTTAACAAGAAACTATAACCTCCATCTAGAGAACCTAGAATCAATAATCCTTTCAACTTCAAACTCTAAATCACCATCCACTAAAACAGGCGAAGGAGGTGCAGGCGAAGGAACTACTGTTGGAACAGACTTCTTACACCAGGATTTATGAAAGACATCATGGATCTTAAAACTACTAGGTAACTTCAGATGGAAGGAAACAGGATTAATAATGTGGACAATCTCATATGGACCAATAAACCTTGGTTTAAACTTGGGGGAAGGAACTCTCATCTGGATATTCTTAGATGAGAGCCACACCTTGTCACCAAGCCTAAAGATCTCGCCAACTGAACGTTTGCGGTTGGCAGAGACTTGAGCAAAATTTTGATCCTTTTCCAAATTAACTAGGACTTGGTACCACATATTCCTCATCCTGTTAGTCAAAAACTCCACTTCAGGGCAATCAGAAGACTGCGTCTGAGAAGAAATAAACCTAGGATGAAACCCCTGATTACAGAAAAACGAATAAACCAAAGTTGCCGAGCTCGCCCTGTTATTAATAGCAAACTCAGCAAGAGGTAAAAAGGAAATCCAATCATTCTGATCAGATGAAATATAACACCGCAGATAACATTCAAGAATTTGATTAGACCTCTCAGTCTGTCCGTTAGTCTCGGGATGAAAAGCAGAAGAAAAAGACGAGGAAATTCCCAATTTCGAATAAAAAGCCCTCCAAAAACCAGAAACAAACTGTACACCTCTATCAGAAACCATATTTTCAGGAATTCCATGCAGACGGACAATATTTTCAAAAAACAAGGGCACCAATTCTTTAGCAGAGGGTAATTTAGAAAGAGGAACAAAATGAACCATCTTAGAAAATCTATCACAAATTACCCAAATGACAGTTTTACCTTGTGAAGATGGCAACTCAGAAATAAAATCCATTGATATGTGTGTCCAAGGCCTAACAGGTAAGGATAAAGGTGTTAACAACCTCACTGGCCGCAAACGCAACAACTTAGACCTGACACACACACACATCACACGACTGAACAAACTGGCGTACATCAAAGGACAAAGAAGGCCACCAAAAAAAAAAACAAAAAACCATCAATCAAATCCCTAGTGCCAAAAATACCAGGATGGCCAGACACGGTAGAACCATGAACTTCTGTCATAACTTGAACTCCAAAGAAACAAACAACTTGTCACCAGGACAAGCATCAGGTTGCAAATCTTGTCTCCTCTGAACTAAGGCTCTCAAATCTGGGGAAATAGCAGAAATTATTATCCCCTTAGCCAAATATTTTCAGGCTCACTTATATCCTGTTGGCAGGGGCGCACCGCTAATGAGGCGAATTGAGGCGGCCGCCTCAGGCGGCACTGTCCGGGTGGACGGCATTTTTACTATTTAATGTAAACCAGCCCAGGACAGGCCGCTTTAAAAAAAAAACAAAAAAACCAGAGCTAAGCGGGGCCTGTCCTGGGCTGGTTTACGAGACGTCGCATATCAACGCAGGCGGCGATACAATGACGTCATCACACCGTCTACACTGAGACACAGACGTCGCGGACAAGAAGAGGAGGCGGTGGCTGCATCAAGGCATCGCAGGTGAGTATAATAATCGGAGGCCTAGGGTTGGTGAGGGAACATAAAAACCAATGTTACTCACCTCCTGTGATCCGATGTAACTCCGAGCAAGCTTGAGGCCTCTGGTGACGTCATCAGGTCGCGTCGCCGGCCTGATCACGTGACGTGTGTGCGCAATTAAACAGGGCCGAAAGCTGCAAGGAGTGCACCGGTGTCCAGGATAGGTAAGTAACTCTGGTTTTTATGTTTGTATTCTCCCCTGGGTCTCCAATCATTATACTCTGGGGTCTGAAAAGACCCCAGAATATAATAATAGTTCATGGGTGGTCCACTATGGGGCATAATACCCTGTGCAGGGACCACTGTAGAGCATAATACTCTGTGCAGGGGCCACTCTGGAGCATAATACAAGTGCAGGGGCCACTATAGAGCATAATACCAAGTGCAGGGGCCACTATAGAGCATAATACCGGGTGCAGGGGTCACTATGGAGCATAATACAAGTGCAGGGGCCACTATGGAGCATAATACCAGTGCAAGGGCCACTATGGAGGATAATACCAGTGCAGGGGCCACTATGGAGCATAATACCAGTGCAAGGGCCACTATAGAGAATAATACCAGTGCAGGGGCCACTATGGAGCATAATACCGTGTGCTGGGGCCACTGTGGAGCATAATACCGTGTGCAGGGGCCAATATGGAGCATAATACCGTGTGCAGGGGCCAATATGGGGCATAAAACTGTGTGCAGGAGTTGCTGTGGAACATAATACCGTGTGCAGTGGCCAATGTGGGGCATAATACCGTGAGCAGGGGCCACTATGGAACATAATACCGTGTGCAGGGGCCGCTGCGAGGCATAATACAGTGTGCAGAGGCCGCTGCGGGCCATAACACTGTGTAGTACTGTGTGCAGGGGTTGCTGTGGAACATTATAGTGTGTGTAAATGGGGTGCTATAAACATGGGCTATGGCACCTGTTTATATTATACGCTGTCTGTTTATAGTGACCGTGTGATGTAATTGTAGCCTTGTCACATACTGTAGACATGTACAGGACGAGGCTGTAGTTACATTACATAGCCGCTATGAGATGAATTACACTATGTAAACAGAGAAGCGGTCATGGCGCTTACACAGGTACCATTCAAACAGCTGATCAGTGGGGGTACTGGATTTTTGAACCCCACTGATTAGTTTATTGATGACCTGGAAAACCTTTTAATTAGTTAACACCTGGGGTATTACTAATAAGGGGCACTATTTATACAGGGTACACACGAACATTATTAATATAAAGATGCACTTGGGAGTATTATTCATTATGGGGGGGTTATATTATAGGTGAGGACAATGTGTAGGTGAGGACAATGTGGGTTGGATGCCTGTAAAAGTGAGGAGCCAAAGATGTCTGTGTTGCAAACTTTACAGAGACAAGTCACAGCTGGAAGAAGTGGTCATGGCGGTCCAGAGGGACGAGAAGGGAAATGTGAAGGATTAGTCAGAGACGTCACCTGTAAGTCACAAAATGTTACTGCCCTGTATACACCTAAATGATAGAGGATAAATACCTGATTGATGGGGGTCTGTCTGCTGAGGCCCCCACTGAGCCTGAGAATTGGGTTTTTTCCCCCCACTGGGTGGGAATTCAGCATGACCACAGCCATATATATAGGTGTGTCACTTGGTGGATGGACGAACCCGCGTGGCTCTCATTCACTTCAATGGGAGTGCCAAATATACCCGAAGTCCAGTACTCAGCTATCTGCGGTGCTCCTATTATAGAGAATGGGGGCCATGTGGGCTCGTCCATCCACCAAGCAGAAGATATGTGAAGTTACTTTCATTGTTAATGCCGTGTTGTTGATCTGATACTGAAGTATTACAGGAAGAAGAATTCTTAAAAACTGTTTTATAACTTTGTGTATTGTGTATATTGTGCGACGATAACAGTGTGTTAAACTAGTAGCATGGAAACTCAGTTTTTTTTTTTTTTTTTGGGGGGGGGGCGTCTTTCTATAGTCCGCCTCAGGCAGCAAAGAGGCTAGGTTCACCACTGCCTGTTGGTGAGCAGAAAAACTTTGAGACAAGGAATCAGCCTTAATATTCTTATTACCAGGAATATAAGAAACTAAATAATTACAGAAAAAAGTAGAGAAAAAAACTGGGATATTATGGTTTAGCGCTGCAAGTAAGGGTATATCAATAAAATATTTGCAAAGAGAATGTTTGTGAATAAAAACACACGTTTTATTGGTTCCACACTGGACGTACAAGAATAGGCTACGCGTTTCGACGCTGTACTAGTGTCTTCATCAGGCCATAAACTAGATATACACAAAACACAGAAGGTATAATCAATGGCTAGGTTTTAGAGCAAGGGTAGTCATAGTGTAGGTCCAGATAAAAATACTAGGGTATAACATATATAGCAAGGTAAAATAAAATATACGATAAGAGTTTAAAATTAGCAATTAAAAAAGAAGGTAGCACAAATAAAATAGGGTAACACATATAAAAGGGTTGGATGCCCATAATAATAATATGGCATAATATAATACAGGTTGAAACTTAGTAGGATAGAACCAACATACGTAGCAATGTCAATGGTAGAATATGGATTGTACTAGCAGACAAGAATAAATGACTGGGTAGATAAATGAATAAATAAACTATAATTGAATAAATAAATAAATACATAGGTAAGTGTAGTTAGTGGATGGAATTAATAATAATAGTAAATAAGTACATAGAATGAATACAATATGAAAACAGATTTGAAGAGTGTGAAAGTTGCATGTTAGGAAGACACTGATGATGATGATTGAAAGTATGAATAGGAAGTGGTTGTACAAGTAGAGAAGAAGACAGTGATGCAGGAGAAGATGATGATGATGGTGAGTGGTAAATTATGAAGGAAGAGCTCAACTTACATATAGCAGTCCAGGGCAGGAGAGGAACCAAATTGACAGGAAGCAGCATGGAGGCTGCAAGTATATAGTATCTTGAGGGGGCGTGGACATTTTTTTTTCCTCATTCTTTATTGATGGCTAACAGTAGTTGATGTTAGAAAGTTGTTGGGACGTGAGAAAGGCTAAAGATGATTATAATATATGAAATAATGGAGAAGATGGCTGGTGTATATGCATCTACCCCAACGGGCGTGGGGCATGAGTATACAGAAGTATATGTATATATAAATGTGTAACTAATGTCTAAAGTTACATTCCCATAGGCTTGAAGGTGAACACATGAGCAAAATGTATGTGTAGGAAAGGTATGCAAAAAATGAATACAGTGCGGGTTCAACTGTAGTTGTGAAATAGCTGTAATGTGTTAGCGGGATAACAATTAGAATGATGACTCAACAACATCATTTAATCCATTGGGACTAAGTGTAATGAGTTTATAGATCCAAAATGCTTCCCTCTGTCGAAGTTTTTGGAAGCGGTTTGGGATTGTAGATGGAATGTGTTCTATCGGCAGTATTATTAAACATTGGAAATTACATTCATGTTTAAGAGAGCAGTGTAGGGACAAATTATGTTTTTGATACCCTTTTGTAATGTTGGTACGATGGCCATTCCTTCGACAATGTAGTGGCTGGATGGTCCGGCCAACATATTTCAGTTTACATGGGCATTCTATTAAATACACTATGTAATCAGTGGAACAATTTAGGTGGGATTTGATTGGAAAGGTTTAATTTGAAATGTTAGAATGAAAGTTGAGTGCCTGATGTTTGATGTTTAAGCAACAAAGGCATCTTGGGTGGCCACATCGATAGGTCCCAGGCGGTGCTGAAAACCCATTTGTGCCAGATGGTGTTAATGAGCGAGGTCGACTGGGGGCTAGAATATTTCTGAGGGTGGTGGACCTCCTAAAGGTGAGGGGGCTTCCTGTCAATTTGGTTCCCCTCCTGCCCTGGACTCTGATAATGTTAGTCTGACACCGCCGACATTAGAGTGGTCATGCTGGCGGTCAGACTAACATTACTGTTCTGTTACTATATTTAACAGCAGTTTTAACTGCTCTGATGAATTTGGAACTCAGCCCCTGATGAATCATTTGTGAGGAAACGTGTACGTAGGGCTATTTTTGAGGTTGCAGTAATATCAGTTATATGTTTAAAACATTGCTGAATTGGCTTCTATCTCAGTTTTAGTGAACAGGATGTTTTCCCTTGTTAAAAGGGGATACACCTGCTAGAATTTGTGATTAGCTCAATTATTTCATGAAGCCATTTCAGGTTATGTTCTGACATGCATATTTGGATGAGGGAGTTCAGTTAGTGGTGAGATATAGGGTGAGATTATAGCTATATCCACTGATATGCTGCCTATCCATATACTATTGCAAGTTTTTCTTAAGAACAATATTAGGTTTAGGATATACTGCCACTTTTAGGTGGTTTACAGCAGACTGCTGTGTTTGGCAGTTTAGAATGATTTTATATTGTGCCCTGAATTAATATATACATTTTATTGGATAATAATAAAAGTGAAGTTTTAGATTTAATTTACAATCAGTGTCTCCCATTAGATTTTCTTTTCTGTGAATGTAGTTTGATATTGGGGACTTATATTGATGAGGTTCTGTGAATAAAAACTTCAGACTTAGCCCTAGAAAAAAACATCAGAATATTCACTCAAAAATTCTGGAACATCTACACCAACAACAGAAACAGCACAAACAGGAGTGGACACAGAACTACATTCACAACCCCAACTAAGCACTCTTCCTGAGCGCCAATCTAAAACAGGATTATGTATTAACAGCCAGGGGTAACCCAACACCAGGTCAGAATGATGGTTTTCAAGCACCAAGAAATTAGCTATTTCATCATGGGTATCACCTAACTTTAAACATATTTCAGTAACAAACTGAGGAGAGGAACAAGCAATGGGAGTAGTATCAATAGCATGATGCTATTTATGCGGGGTTTTGTTTGACTCAGACCTTTCCTTCACCCACCATATCCAATAACTTGCACGTTCATGTCATCTCCACCTCAAAAACATCTCCAGAATCCGCCCTTTCCTTACCACAAATACACTAAAGACACTTATTGTTGCCCTGATTCACTCTCGCCTTGACTACTGTAACTCCTTACTAATCAGTCTTCCCCTTACTAAACTCTCACCTCTACAATCTATTCTGAATGCGGCGGCCAGGCTCATCTATCAGTCTAGACGCTACAGAGATGCCTCTGGTCAGTGTCGGTCACTACATTGGATGCCTATTCAATACAGAATACAATATAAACTTATTACCCTCATTCACAAGGCTCTCCATAATGCTGCACCTCCCTACATTTATCGCCCAACCCGTACTATCTGTTCACTCAATGACCTAAGACTAACATCCTCTATTATCAGAACCTCCCACGCTCATATACAAGACTTCTCCCGAGTTGCACCACTTTTCTGGAATGCTCTATCCCGGACTATTAGATTAACCCCCAATTTCCACAGCTTCAAGCGTAAACTAAAGACATATCTTTTCAGACAGGCCTATCAAAACTCCTAATGTAAACCCTTCCGTAGTTAGAATCCCTAAAACATACCCTATGTTCCCGCTCCCACATTACCTCACAAGATATGATGCCGTATCAGACTAACTTTATATGTCCAGGCACCATCTGTACGTTAAAGGACACGACTGGTGACAGCTCATACAGCTTTATATATGTGTAATGACAGTAACCTTTATCACAAAATTGTCTGACCATTGTACAAGCAATGCTACCTCTGATGCCGCCCCTGCTACCTCTTGTGTCACCCCCTCTACCTCATAGATTGTAAGCTCTTGCAAGCAGGGCCCTCAGTCCCAGTGTGTGAATTGAATATTTCTTTGTAATGTATCTTTTTTGTCAGTACTTGAACCCTACAAATTGTACAGTGCTGCGGAATATGTTGGCGCTATATAAATAAAAAATTATTATTATTATTATTATTATAAGAAACCTCTATTTCAATAGAAAAAGAGGAAGGGCTAAACGCTTTGCAAAAGCTAAGTCCACTAATTTTAAGGCCGCTCTAGAATCCACAAAAGCAGCTGCAACATGAGCAGCTAGTGAGCAAATAATAGTGACAGACAAAATAAGTTTACTATGAATGCCAAAACTCACCTGTTTCTTTGGGGTAACAAAAGAACGCACTGAACACTTATCAATAAAATGCCGAGGGCTTCCACAATAATAACAAAGTTTATGTTGTCTCCAAAAAATTATTCGCTCAGCAGGAGTCTTAAACATATCCACCTGCATAGGTTCATTCACAAACAGCTCATCATTATGTCTGGACTTAGCTTCCAATCTTTCCCTTAATTGACGGTCCACTTGAATAGCTAGAGACATAGAAGAATCTAAAGAGTTAGGCACAGGGAATCCAACCATAAAGTCCTTGACACGATCGGACAGACCTTTATGGAAAGTGGCCGCCAAAGCCACATTATTCCAAGCAGTTAGAACAGACCACTTCCGAAACTTTTGACAGTAAATTTCAACTGGTTCAGCACCTTGCTGGAGGGACATTAAAGTGCTTTCTGCCACTGTCGCAGCATTAGGTTCAGCATACAATAGACCCAAAGCTTGAAAAAATGAATACAAAGATTCCAAAGCGGGATCTCCACGTTTCAGGGAAAAGGACCAATCTTGAGAATTCCCCCTCAGCAGAGAAATTACAAAACCCACCTGCTGAAAAGGACAATTACACTGAAAATTGTCAAAAGTAGCACGATCACCAGAAAAACATCAGGCATTCTCATCTTTGGATTCAAGTTTGCAGAACAAGCCTGAAGCTCCTTCACAGCAGCTGACAATTGCTCAACCTGTCTGACAATCCAAATTCTGCTCCATAATCAATGAAGGATCCCATCTTCAAAAAGAGGATAAAAAAACCCCAAAATTCTACCATGCTTTTCTTTATATTTATTGGCGGGTCATAATGTTACGATCAGGGGACCTAAGTAGTACTAGTTAACACAGAAACAAACAGCAATAAACTATACAGGAAATATCCTGCAATAGAAAGTAAGCAAAGAAATGGGGAATTTAAATAAACAACGCAAATATTCAGATGTGAGGAAATACTGAGATTAATAAAGGATATAACTAAATACTATGCAACAGTGATGAAGGGCAAACAACAAGGCATGAGAGAATAAGATAAACTCTGAAAATAAACTAAAACAAACAAAGAAACAACAACAACAGCAACAACATAACATTGAAGGTAACACATAACATACAGCAGGGAATTCAAACCAGCAAAGACTGTGAGGCAATCACAGACGACCTCTCTGAGAGATTTGCAGGGAACCACACCCAAAACAGGTAACAGACCAAAATCACATGTGAACAGACTTCTATCTACAGAAAATACTAAAGTACACTTCTGGCCATGTTTTCTAACTAAATGGCGTCAGAAGGAACGGACGCTAAATGAGGCTAGATAGAAAAGCCTAGTAAACAAAACACAGAACCATAACACCCCCAGCCAAGAGTCGGTGAGTTCGTCAGACACAAACCTTAGTTGGCATGACCCGGAAGCAGGCCATGTACCCTCACAAGTCCTGAACCTGCCTCTGTTCTTTTCTGTTCCCTGTAGTTAGAGAAGTGCTCTATGCTGTGGGCTCAGATCCACTATGCAGTGAGGAGGAGCTACTACAGGACAGTCAGTAGCTATTGCCCAGCCAATATCTGGAGGAGACATCTGCCGCTTCCTCCAGTAGGCGGTCAAGTAGTGATGAGGAGAGTGGCGTGGGAGCTGTTGTTGCGAGCGGTCAGGCTCCGGGCTCAGAGACTGTTGAGAAGGACATCAGTGACCTGCAGACAATAGTGGATGACGATGTAGCCAATCGCAATTATGAGCTGGGTGAAGAAGGGGCTTCACCGTCATCGGGAGAAGAGGGTGGCAGCTTGCGCACAATTCAGCGGCGGAGTCAGCAGGGTGACAGCAGTGGGAGCTTGGGAGCCAAACGTGCCTGAGGTAGAGTACCCGCTTCGCAGCAGCCTACCTGCCTGGAAAGCAGTGGTGCAGGGGTTCATGGAAGCAGTGGCAGTAGCAGTCAGTTAGTGCAGAGAGTTGGGGGTAAAATCACCTACTCGACAGTGTGACAGTTTTTTGTTAAGCCGCCGGGAGAGGTGAACATGGCCATATGTTCAATCTGTGGGCAGAAGGTGAAGCGTGGCCAGAGTGCCAATGTTAACACCACAACCCTGCATCAACATATGCAGGGTCACCATAAAGTGGCCTTGGAGAACCCTGGCTCCAATGTGGTGGTCCAGCCTGCCGCAGGAATTGTTGCATCACCCAGTGGCACACACCCCATTTCAGGCAGTCAAGGCTCCACCACCTCAGCCAAAGGAAGCTGTGTGTCATTACCATCATCTGCTGGTTGTGATGCTCCTGCTCCTCCTCCTCCTCCTAGTCAGTCATTGCGTCAGCAATCGATCAGATAATCTATATCTAAGAGACAACAGTATGCGTCCAATGGTGTAGAAGCTGAACATGCTCCTGTCCAAGTTGCTGGTGCTGCAGTCACTCCCTTTCCAATTGGTGGACTCTGCACCTTTCAGAGAACTGATGGCTTGCGCCGAGCCGAGGTGGAGAGTCCTAAGCCGTCATTTCTTTGCCAAGAAGGCAGTACCATCCCTGCACAAATATGTAGAACATAAGGTGGGCCAGTCCGTGAGCCTGTCGGTGTCTGCCAAAATGCACGGCAGAGCTGACGTGTGGAGTTGTAACTACGGTCAAGGATAATATATGTCATTTACGGCCCACTGGGTTAATGTGGTGCCTGTCCAGACACATCAGCAACTTGGACAGGTGACGTAGCTTCTGCCTCCACGTTCTCATGCTGTTGGTCCTGCAACAATGTCCATCTCATCCTCCACTGTGTCCTCAGTCTCCACTGCTGGGACAATTCCCAGTGCTCCTCCAGCATATCACATGTGCAGGGCACAGCGGTGTTATGCAGTTCTACACCTCGTTTGTCCGGGCAAACAAAGTCACACAGGGGAGGAACTGCTCCATGTCCTCAATCAAGAAATTGAATCCTGGTTTTCACCAAGACAACTTAAAATTGGAACCAGGGTAACTGACATCGGGAAGAACATGGTGTCAGGGCTGTATGAAGGAGGGCTGAGCCATGCGCTCTGCATGCGGCACATGTTCAATCTTGTTATCAAGCGTTTCCTTAAGTGTTCCACCCATCTGCAAGACATGCTAAAAATAGCAAGGAAACTTTGCATGCACTTCAGCCACTCGTACACTACCAAGCACACCCTCCTTGAGCTGAAAGAGTAGAACGGTCTCCCATTGGCTGATATGCAATGTTTCCACACATTGGAATTCAACCCTCCATATGTTGGATTAACTATATGAACAGAGAAAAGCCATAAACGATTTCTTGATCATCCAAGCGGACAGAGGCACTCCCCTGTGTAACTTTAACGTTAGCCAGTGGCAGCTCATGTGTGACACCTGCCGTTTGCTCGTTCCCTTTGAGGAGGCCACTTTGTTAGTCAGTCGCCATGACTACAGGATGAACAACGTCATTCCACTGATTCACATCCTGAAAAAGATGCTTTTCAATCTGGCTGGTCAGGGGACTGATGATGTGGCACCTACATCTCACGGCCACATGAGCCCTGTGGGGCTGAACTGGAGGAGGAGAAGGATAAGGAGGACATTGGAGCACAAGCAATGTGTAGCCAAATGTGTGGAGTGGAGGAGCAGAAACCGAAACAGCAAGAGGGAGATGAGGAGGATGAGGCAGATGACCCAGACACACCGTGGCAGTATGCAGTGGAGATGGATGCAGGGAGTCCCTCCGAGTCACTTGTGCAAATGGTCCGATGCATGCTCACTTCATTGAGCAATGACAGCCAAATTGCCACTATTCGGCTGAGGGATGACTACTGGCTCTCCACCATTTTAGAGCCTCGCTACCAGGGAAAAATGGGGACCTTTTTTACACCCACTGAGAGGGAGGACAAACTGAACTACTATAGAGACATGCTATGTAGCAAGTTGGGCGCTGCCTATCTGCACCATCGTCCATCTTCTTGCATGTCTGACCGGGGGGCCCTAAGTACTCAACTTGCACTGGCATGACAGCTGTGGGAAGGGGTGGGGGTGGCAGGAGCAGTATTGACTCCATCAGCAGCAGCCTGAGCCTAGAGTCGCTGATGAGCAGCTTTCTTCACCCGCATAGTGAAGAAGTTGCTCATCAACATATAGACACAGAGCAGAACTTGAACCAGCAGGTGGTGGCATACTTAGAGTGCACCCTTCCACCCGTCGTGGAAGATCCGCTGGACTATTGGGCAGCCAAACTGGATTTGTGGCCGCAACTGGCTGAGTTTGCCCTGGAAAAGCTGTTCTCCCCAACCAATAGTGTGGCATCAGAGTGGGTGTTTAGTGTGGCGGGGGCCATAGTTACCCCAAGGAGAACTCGCCTGTACACCCAAAATTTGGAGAGACTGACCTTTGTGAAGATGAGTCAGGCGTAGATCAGCCAGGATTTCCACTCTCCAATGCCTGATGCAGCAGATTAAATGATCCATGCTTCCTCACCACACTCTGTCACCAGGTCACTGTATGGCCTCCTAAGACTGCTGCTACCTCCACATTATATTACTTTACCACTCTGTGGTGTCCTCACGCTGCTACCACCTCTAAACTCTGCCACTGGGTGACTGTATGGACTCCTAAGGCTGTTGCTACTTCCACATTATATCACCTTCCACTCTGTGGCCTACTCACGCTTCTGCCACTGGGTGAATGTATGACCTCCTCACGCTGCTTCCACCTCCACACTCTGCCACTGGGACACTGTATGGCATCCTAAGGCTGTTGCTACCTCCACATTATATCACCTTGCCACTCTGTGGCCTACTCATGCTGCTGCCACCTCTGCACTCTGCCACTGTGTGACTGTATGGCCTCCTAAGGCTGCTGACACCTCCACACTCTGTTACCAGGTCACTGAATGACTTCCTAAGGCTGCTGATACCTCCACATTCTATTACCGGGTCACTGTATGGCCTCCTAAGGCTGCTGCTACCATCTTTATAAACCTGATGTACTATTAACCCCTTAAGGACCAGGCCATTTTTCATTTTTGCATTTTCGTTTTTGCCTCCCCACATTCCAAGAGCCATAACTTTTTAATTTTTCAGTTCACATTCTCACATGATGGCTTATTGTTTGCTAAACAAATTGTACTTTGTAATGGCACCATTCAATATGCTGTGCAATGTACTGGGAAGCTGGAAAAAAATTCAGAATGAGGTGCAATTTGAGAAAAAATGCATTTGGGCCAATTTATTATGGGTTTAATTTTTACGGCGTTCATTGTGTGGTAAAAATGACATGGTACCGGTATTCTGCGGGTCAGTATGAACACGGCGATACCAAATTTATATAGTATTTGCAATGTTTTGATAATTTTTAAAAAATGAAAATCTTTGCAAAATAGAAAAAAAAAATTTGTGTCGCCATATTGGGACACCTGTAACTTTTTCATGTATGGAGCTGGGTAAGGCGTCTTTTTATGCAGGACAAGATGATGTTTTTATTGATACCATTTGGGGAAAGATCTGATGGTTTGATCACTTTTCATTCAATTTTTTATAGGATGCAAAGTGTTGGAAAAAAACGCTACTTGGCTATTTAGATTTTTTTTTGCTGTTGTTAACCGTATAGGATAAATATTTTAATATTTTAATATTTCGGGCATTTTGGAGTGTGGGGATACCTAATGTGTTTATGTTTACTTTTGTTTATTTAATTTTACTGTATATCAGATCTAGGGACAAGGGGGTGATTTGAACTTTTATGTTTTTTTATACTGCCTCTGGCAGCGTGCAATATATATAATGCAATGACAAGCCTGGGAGCCTTCAATAGGTTCCCTGCTGTCATGGCAACTGATCGCCGCCCTCCGATGACTTTCAGGAGGGAAGCGATCGGTGAAAAATGGCAGCACCAGTGGTGCATGCACAGTTTAGACGCCGCAGTCCCGTTTGACTGTGGCGTCTAAGGGGTTAACAGACGCGATGGGTTAGCCAGCATACGCCCTGTATGGAGAGAGCTCAGCTCCTGAGCCCTCATCACACATCCAGGTACGACATTGATCGTTAAAGGGTTAAGGTAGTTGTTGGGGAAGGATTAATAGGAATGTATCACCTATGTTTTTTATTAAATAAAACTAGATATTGAAACATATTCCTTTTTTCTAATATGTTTTCACTTTGTGGTTGTTGATTTTTTTTTTTTTTATTCAATTTCCTGTACATGTTTATGGGGGCTGCCATCTTGCTGCTGTTAACAGTATTTAGAGATATGATTCTTAAAAAAAATGTTTGTCTGTTGGATTTCCAAGCAAGAATATTTGAAATACTAAAGTTTAATTTTGTAAAATCCTTCTTTCTTCTGAGGTTCACCTATGAAAAATATAAGTATAAAAGTAAAACAGTGTGACTTCACTACACTACTTAGCAAGGCTGGGAATCAATCCTCATTGAGTATCAAAAGTTTGTCACAATCTTTACCCCTCTTTTCCTGTGAGTGAGAGGAATGCAGGTGTGTCCATGGCTTTAGAGCCCCTTTTGTGTGGTCACCATGGCTTTTCATGACTGTCCTATAAACCACTTTTTGCTTCAGTTTTTCTGGAAGGACCTTTTGACATATGACTCTCCCCTCTTATCTGCTAGTTGTTATGACTGCTA
This sequence comes from Leptodactylus fallax, assembly GCA_947044405.1. Taxonomy (NCBI): domain Eukaryota; kingdom Metazoa; phylum Chordata; class Amphibia; order Anura; family Leptodactylidae; genus Leptodactylus; species Leptodactylus fallax. The sequence goes on from CAMRHE010000035.1 coordinate 8,043,570, forward strand.
GGGCATCAACCCTGCTGATTGTTGGCTTACTGCTAAAAATCCTTGTCATACCTGAATCCTTTGCAGTGTGGCAGACCTGTGACTAATGTCTTTAGTTAAGCAATACATGCTACCAAAAGCTGTGCCTTTGTAAGGATAGCATACCTCTGGGTACCTTTGGACAAAATCATCATGTGCTATTTTCTCTTCAATTTTATTCATGTGAAGAAACAATGGTTAAAAAGTTGAAAAAAACAAAAACAAAACAAAACATAAAAATGTTAGGAGTGTCTCTTCAGCTGCTGTATCTTTAAGGTTGCCATGACAACTTAGAGACGCTTTTCGGTTGTATACTTCCATGCCTTGACCTACCAGCAGCTGATGAGTCCTTTATAAGACCACTCCTTTTTTATAGAGGTGCCGACTAATTTCATTGCTCACTAGTTTTGCTCTGACTGTCTGTGTATACCTGCTTGACCACTGGCTTGCTCCTTGGATTTCCCTTCGCCTCTTGATTCTGTTGTTTTTGTTGAGTTCCCAGATGAATTCATAACCCTTGGCTAGTGTCCCGGATATTGCTTTTGTCTCCCATTTCTGGTTATTATGTGCTCTCCTGGTTTTGACTTTGCTAGCTCAACTTCTCTGCATCCACATCTCTTTGTTAGTTTTCTGGAATTTGTGTTGATTTCTGCAGCAGTGCATTTATTATTAGTACATTTATCTGTTTGGTGACAATTCAGATCCCCAGATCCAGCTCAAGTCCATCTCTCCTTGGGGCGAGCTCTGGTGAAGGTGTCTGGGGGTCTGTCTTGGCTCGCAGAGGTGTGCTAGTTGTAGATACTGTAACTGCGAGCAGGAGAGACAGCTATCTAACCATAACATAACAGACTAAGATCTTTGAAGGTTTTAAATTTGTACCCCACAAATTTTAGTTGATCTCTCAAGGATGTTTGCAATAGAAGTCTTTGCTCTACAGCTGCCTGAATGTCATTCTTTTCCCATAAGCTTTGTAACCTATACATCCTAGAGCTTGTTTTTGTGAAAAAGAAATACTTTGAGAAATAAAAGTGGACAAAAATCTCCTGGTTGTTAAGCAACTTCTCTCCATCTACATATTTTTTACATATCTGTGCTATTGGAGCACTTCCTCCAGAAATGGACGCCCACTTAGGCACACTGTAGGGTTATTGGTTAAATCTGATGGACCTGTGTCTTCATCCAACCTAATCTACTATGTACTATGTACACTATCTCAATTCTGACACCAAATGTTTTACAGTAGTCTCAAAGGATAGTACAGGTTTGCAACACACCAGTATTCTCAGTAAAAACAAAGTGGGGCAGATTCATGAAGACTGGTATTAATCATGCTAGTCTTCATAGCCCTGTAGCTGGTGCCTAGGGGAAAAGGTATGCCATCTTGTAGCTGGCGTACATTTCCACATATTATTTATGCCAGATTTCTGATGTATATGATGATAAATCTTGCAGGGCAGATAGCCCCGCCCCTGCATGCCCTAGTCACACCCCTTTTTGGTAAATGAAATGAAAAAGTCATTTTTTTTGCACAAAAACCCAGTGACTATACTAAATATTATGCAAATACAGGAAAAACTAGTAGTCAAATGAAACAATGTGCTCAGGTCATGTACTATATACGTACATTAAACAAACATACAGAATATTATAAAGTAGTCATTTGGGTCAGGTCTCTCATGGAGGAGCTTAAACATTGTGTGTACCATTCAACAATAATAGTGAATCCTATAGATTTGTAGATCACATAAATCAACTATCAAGCACAGAGCACACAGAGCCAATATACCCGCCTACCGCCCTCCTTCCCGATCTATTCTTATGCCTATATGGGCAGAAAACTAGAACGTTTCAGAATCAAAGTCAATATAGTGTGCATCTGTACAAATCTGCTTGTTTGGTATACAACCTGGTATCTGATATTAGTCTATTAGAAGAGAGGAACCAGGAAAAGTAAATCTGACATTCTACTAATTATAAACAATATTGAAGTTGAAGAATCAAACTGAAACATTAAATTAACCTTTTCCAATACAGTAATATTATTTAGTCACTATGTGGTGGCAATATTTGGTTATGGTGTGGCAATATTCCCTTGAACAGTAATATTATTGGCATAGTACTATGTTTTCTTAAGTAACAGGATAATGATAATATTTGTACAGTGGCATTAATTGGTAACTGTTTGATTGTATTATTTAGAGCCTTGTATTAGCATACATGGAAATATCTCTCCTGCAGAAGGTATCCATTGCAATATGTTATAATGTGTCTGACCTGTGTTGACTTACACTGTAATATGCTTACATATGAAAGAATACATTGCTGCCCCATTGTTGTTTCCAAAGAACACTGAAAACATAAGAAAATAAAAAACAAGCATAAGTGCAAACAGTCTTACAAAATTATGTTGTTTATAGCTACAAATAGCTAACATTTAGACACAATTTTATGCATTTTCATTACAGAGATTTACAAATATTTATTAATGTAAGTTATTGCATAGAGTATTTAAAAGTAGCTACATGTAATATGCATTCAGTGCTAAGTGTATTTTAGAAAGGATTTTGTATTCAATGTACCTTTTCTTCATCAACCAACATTTGCTTTTCTAATCTCTAAAAAAAATATAACGACTGAATATGAATTAAACAAATTTTCCTGCATAAGTCTAAGTGACATTTAACTTTAGTTCCATTAGTGCTATAATTATTCTGACTTTTATTTAATCAGCTAAATTACAGGAAATCTGCAATATTTTTAAGTTTCACATTAACAAATATTCTGAAATAAAGAATAGAGCAGTAAAGATTGCTGCTATATGACATTTTATGTTAAAGGATTGCATGAGCATATATGTTGATGGCACATCTCTAGTATATGTGATCACGTATGACTGCTTGGACTGATCATGGGAACAAAGTGGCCACAGTCTCTAATTCAACACCGCCATCTTGAAAAGATCCAAGTAGGCTCTGGAGGTTTCTTGGCACCAAATCCCATTATAACAATGATCAGTGGGGATACTAGTAGTCAGACTTGAACTCCTTCTACAGATACAGTATTAATTCAGTCTTTAAAGGGATATCCAGCTTTTAGCAAATTAAAGTTATTCAGTGTGCAATGAAAAGTTTAGCAATTTTCTAATATACTAGGGGATAGATGGGGGGCATATTTTAGCCATGTGACTCCAGCCTAATAGTTCAGTGGAGCTTGGTGGTTTGTGAGTAAACTCCATCTAAACAGATTTCATTATGCTTTATACTGTAAATAGTAAAATAAGTATAAATTAACAAGACAACTAACAAGAGGTTTGTGCTCTGCTATTATCCCATTATATCCTCTTTTTTTTTTACCATGTCTAAATTGAAAGCAAGGAATTCAATTTATTCTTAACAACAGTAAGTGTGACTATAAACAACCATATGCTTTACAATCATGTGGCGAGAAGGAGAAAATTAGCTAGAAACTCTTATTCAAAGAAGGTCTCTCATGGAAAAACATCATTTTACATCCATTCTGACAGCAATGTTGAAAATCAATTAAATTTTTAGCACTAAGTACAAAGGGGGTTCACAAGAGGGAACTTTCTGCTTCATCTCTTTAATGAAATTCAAATTAATATCCCTTTGGAGTGGTTTATATTATATGCACAAATCCATTTTACAGTCTTCTTTTTTCAAACTGAAACAATTAAAATATGTATACCAAAAAACCCTAGAATAATAGTGTCTGCCTGAAATCGTCTGCTGCTTTCAGTTTAAAAACAGCGGAACCTATTATAGTCAAACCTCGGGCTCCATATGTACAGTGCCTTGCGAAAGTATTCGGCCCCCTTGAACTTTTCAACCTTTTGCCACATTTAAGGCTTCAAAACATAAGGATATAAAATTTTAATTTTTTGGCGAAGAATCAACAACAAGTGGGACACAATCGTGAAGTGGAATGAAATTTATTGGATATTTTAAACTTTTGTAAACAATAAAAAACTGAAAAGTGGGGCTTGCCAAATTATTCGGCCCCCTTAATTTAATACTTTGTAGCGCCTCCTTTTGCTGCAATTACAGCTGCAAGTCGCTTGGGGTATGTCTCTATCAGTTTTGCACATCGAGAGACTGAAATTCTTGCCCATTCTTCCTTGGAAAACAGCTCGAGCTCAGTGAGGTTGGATGGAGAGCGTTTGTGAACAGCAGTTTTCAGCTCTTTCAACAGATTCTCCATTGGATTCAGGTCTGGACTTTGACTTGGCCATTCTAACACCTGGATACGTTTATTTGTGAACCATTCCATTGTAGATTTTGCTTTATGTTTGGGATCATTGTCTTGTTGGAAGATAAATCTCCGTCCCAGTCTCAGGTCTTTTGCAGACTCCAACAGGTTTTCTTCCAGAATTGTCCTGTATTTGGATCCATCCATCTTCCCATCAATTTTAACCATCTTTCCTGTCCCTGCTGAAGAAAAGCAGGCCCAAACCATGATGCTGCCACCACCATGTTTGACAGTGGGGATGGTGTGTTCAGGGTGATGAGCTGTGTTGCTTTTGCGCCAAACATATCGTTTTGCATTGTGGCCAAAAAGTTTGATTTTGGTTTCATCTGACCAGACCACCTTCTTCCACATGTTTGGTGTGTCTCCCAGGTGGCTTGTGGCAAGCTTTAAACAAGACTTTTTATGGATATCTTTGAGAAATGGCTTTCTTCTTGCCACTCTTCCAAAAAGGCCAGATTTTTGCAGTGTACGACTGATTGTTGTCCTATAGACAGACTCTCCCACCTCAGCTGTAGATCTCTGCAGTTCATCCAGAGTGATCATGGGCCTCTTGGCTGCATCTCTGATCTGTCATCTCCTTGTTTGAGATGAAAGTTTAGAGGGATGGCCAGGTCTTGGTAGATTTGCAGTGGTTTGATACTCCTTCCATTTCAATATGATCGCTTGTACAGTGCTCCTTGGGATGTTTAAAGTTTGGGAAATCTTTTTGTATCCAAATCTGGCTTTAAACTTCTCCACAACAGTATCACGGACCTCCCTGGTGTGTTCCTTGGTCTTCATGATGCTCTCTGCGCTTTAAACAGAACCCTGAGACTATCACAGAGCAGGTGCATTTATACGGAGACTTGATTACACACAGGTGGATTATATTTATCATCATCAGTCATTTAGGACAAGATTGGATCATTCAGAGATCCTCACTGAATTTCTGGAGTGAGTTTGCTGCACTGAAAGTAAAGGGGCCGAATAATATTGCACGCCCCACTTTTCAGTTTTTTATATTTTACAAAAGTTTAAAATAACCAATAAATTTCGTTCCACTTCATGATTGTGTCCCACTTGTTGATTCTTCACCAAAAAATTAAAATTTTATATCTTTACGTTTGAAGACTGAAATGTGGCAAAAGGTTGAAAAGTTCAAGGGGGCCGAATACTTTCGCAAGTCATTGTAAATGCTATTTTAGTGGTCTGCCTTTCCATTGTTCTGGTCCTCTGACGGACCAGAACAATGGACAGCTGACTCTAGTGTGAACATAATATTAGCTGACATAAAGCTGAAGTTCTAAATCAACTGTAGACAAAAACGTCACACAATCATTACTGTACAGTTTCTTATTTAATACAATGTAAAAAAAAAGAATAACGATTTTAACAATTTCTTAATTTAATTTTTCAATACTGTGGATTTCTTATTTGAAAGTACTGCTCAAAGTGAGTCCTCAAAACAGCTGGAGATGCCACCTCATCCTGGGTGTTGGGATGCATAGTCTCAATAACAGCTTTCAGAGGCATAACACGAAGTTCCTAAGCCCCAAAGCAAAATCCGTGCCAGGCCCCCAACTATAATGTATAATTTATTGTATAGGTCTCCTTATATTGGGAAGAGATACCTTACGGACCCCTAAGGTTCTTGGATCTAGATGCAACCATGCCCTTTGCATCCCCTCAAGGTAGCCCCCGGTCGTCAATTTTACAATCCTTTCTTCTTTCTGAATCTTCCTCTCTTTACTTCTTCATGGCAGCACAACTTCATCAGCAATATTCCACTCCACTGCATCTACCTTACATTAATCAGACCCAAGCACTGCGACCATATACAATATTCAAACACTTCAATCGATTATTCTCACCATACAAACTTCCTTCACATTGCGTAATAGCCAATGAAGAGAACATGGTTCTATACCTTTACAAATAGTAATAGTACAGCGGATGCCGGGTGCTTAAATATGGCGTCTGCTCGGGACCCGAGCAGCCGCTATAGCCGCCGGGTTTCTGCTGTATTATACAGCGCACACCTGGTGCTAATGCCCGCTATCAGTGCCCACAATGATCGCGGGCATTAACCCCTCTGAACGAGGCACCATTTTACCGGCGGCGCGCCTGTCTTTCATTACTTTCTATTGCAGGCTACATAGAGTAGCCATTTTTTTGCAGTGCCTGTTTAAGACCCCCTAGGGGGTCTAATAAATGTCCCTAGAACACATATAAAAGTAATTAAATACTGTGAAACACATACACATTGGTATCCCTGTGCCCAAAAACGCCTGATCTACAAATCTATAAAAATATTTTTCCCGTACGTTAAATGTCGTAGCGGGAAAAAAAATCAAGTGCCAAACCACCGTTTTTTCACCGTTTTGCCTCTGATAAAAATTTGAATAAAAAGTGTTCAAAGCAATAGTAATTCCCCAAAATGGTATAACTAAAAAGTACACCTGGTCCCACAAAAAAAGATGCCCTATGCATCCCTGTACACGGAAGTATAAAAAAGTTACGGGTGTCAGAATATGGCGACTTTTAAAAAAAAGTTGCACAGTTTTGGATTTTTGTAAAGGGTTTAAAATGTAAATAAAACCATATAAATTTGGTATCTTCGGAATCGTACCGAAACATAGAATAAAGATGACATGTCATTTTGGCTGTAGAGTGAACGCCATAAAAACAAAACCTGTAAGAAAGTCACACAAATGCACTTTTTCTTCAAATCCACCCCATTCCGAATTTTTTTTCCAGCTTCCCAGTATATTGTACAGAATAATAAACGGTAGCATAATGAAAAAAAAATTTGTCCCGAAAACATTAAGACCTCATATGGCTCTGAGAATGAAAAAATACCAAAGTTATTGGGTTTGGAAAGTGGGGGGGGGGGGGTGGTGTCAAAAATGAAAAAAGAAAAATGTCACCGGCAGGAAGGGGTTAAAGAAGCAAAAACAAATGACTTCTCTGGATCTGCAAAGATGGCCTCAAATCCAGTCAGCTTGTCCAATGAAGAGAACTCCTCTGATTTTTCTGTCACAGAGCAAACTTTGCCCACAAAATCCAAAAAGAAAAAGCAATTCTTAAAAGAAGAATGTGGCCAGGTCCGCTGCACCCTCTGCCCCCCCACCCTCCCGCTAGCTATGCCTCTGCTCTACATTCTTGATGCAGCCTGCAGCCATACAGTTATGCCCTTGAATTGGCTATGTATTTTAGGATGTGACACAAGTAATTGAATATGATTCATAAAATGGTCAGAGTTTTATCCACTAGAAGTAACAGAATGAAGAGATCTAGAAAACTGAGGAATTGATAAAGAAAGTATATTGTAAAATTGTATATCTTTTTATTATACAAACAATAACATCTGTCTCTCCTATTGGTCTGAAAGTGGCCAAACCCTTTAAACTCCCAGATGGATGCAGATGGATGTATCATTAGGCTGAGGCCACACAGGATGAATTTCCACCAATTTGCACCAAAAATCGTCCCATGTTTACGATTTCTTCACCACTCATGCCACTTTTGAGGAAAGCAGGTAAAGCTGGACAGGAAGTGTGCAGAGTAGAGGCTGCGGTTTTCATGGCGCAACTAATGTATCATATGTTACACCAAAAAACTGGCATAAATTAAAGCTGAAACCTAAACCAGTTCCTAGGTTAGTATAAGCCTCTTTAAAAATGTGGCACATTTGATGCCAGTGCAGCAGATTATTAACACTAATGTACTACACACCAGTCTTAATAAATCTGATCTAATGTGATACTTTGGTGGTTATACTGTGGGTGTAGAGACTATAGATATTAGACACATAGAAACATGCAAATGCTATGCTGATTTTGCATGGTGCTCCAAAATTTTGTTCAACAGCAAAGTTGACCTGGGAAATGTTTCAAAATCCTCTAATGCAACATTCAAAAAAATACAATATTTAAAAAATTCAGTATGTCTTACTCAACAATTCTGTGTAAGCTTCCGCTTACATGAAACATGATATTTATGCCCTTTGGCTACATGCTTGTAATGCAAATATAGAAGACTATTCTCATTGCATTAATCTTTTATCCATAAAATGTTCATCATCACCTTCATTAAAGATGGTTTTTCGGAACACCAGGAGCAGTGGGTATATCTCTCAGAAAAAGAAAATTCAAACAGTCATCCATCCGCATAGCAACATGTAGAGCTGCACCTTTTTCCTCCTTGTTGACCTTACTCCTTCAAGTCAGCAACAGAATGAGCAGATTGGTTAATTAATCCAGTGTTCCTGAAGCTGCTAGACATGATAATTTAGCTCTAGCTCCAGGTAGACTCACAGTGCTCAGACTCCAGCCTGATAAATTATACTGACAGTGACAGAGGTTGTCTGCTTAGTAATAAAAGATTCAGCAATGCTACTATTCTCATTTGTTACAGTTCATATTCCACATTTATTCTGTTCTCTTTCTTACTATTGGCAATAGCAGTACTATTTTTTTGCAGGTACAATAATAATATGCAAGAATAATATAGGAAATAATATACACTGATAAAATGAGTGGTATTTTAGGCGGTTTTATATATGTTTAAAGTAGACAACTATTTGTCTCATACAGTATATTGTGTGTGGATTTTGTTTTGTCTTTAAAAAAAACATGACTTTCATGCAATGTAAGAAGTGTTTTATGTGTGACTTTTTTATTTTATTAAAACTAGACAGTGAAATATATCACACGTTTTTTAGGCATGCTCTGTGCAGGGAGGAGGAATAGATAGGCTGTGACATTATCTATTGTTACTAGTGGATGTAAAGATAGTCAGTGGTGTTATATAGAGATGTGTTCGTTTATTGTAACCCTGTCTGTGATGTACATTAGGTGACTGCTGCAAAAAAAAACCTACATAATTGGTAAGTGCCATGATATAATTAGGTTTAGTGGACAGGGTGTAAAACGCTGGATTGAGCACTTTTTATAAAACTATATATTGTTCTTAAAAAAATATTTAACATGAAAACTTGGTTTAAAAAGTAGGTCATTTTCTGCTAATACATTCCCTTTAAATGGTCACCAACTTTTCAGACAACTTAGTCTCATTTTATAGAGCATGTGATTTCTGGATCAAAATGTAATGCACTTTATTTAAAAACTACTGCTTTCTGCTTGAAAAACATCTCTAAAGTTCCTGCCACTAGACGTCTCCCTTCTTGCTGCTTTGCGGTTCATTTCCTGTTGTTAGGCAAGGTTCGTCCATAAATACATTAGATAAGCAGGACAGAATTACAGTAAGAGAAGGGTAGGGTCAGTACATGGAGATGGGAGGGGTTGATTCTCCTCACTCTCTACACACATTTACAAACTGTTGCTCCGTGCAAAGGACTGAACATTCTGCAAATCTCACAGCTTAGAATGTAAAAAAATAGTCTTCAATGTAATGTACTTGTATCTGCTTCTAGCTGCTTGTGTGATTACAGATGGGATGTTATTCACAGCCAGCAAACAGCTTTATTGATTGTGCTCATACATTGATTTTATCCTGTGTTTTACCTGCTTTCCTGCATAGTAATGCTAGAATGGAGTGGGTAACTGCATGTATGTGCCCTATATTTACAGTACAGCCTTCCCAGATCTCCTATATTATGGTCACTTGGCTCAGTTATTTGTATTACTATTATACAGTTACTCCTGGCAGTATGGCAGAACAGTATCAGTAAAGGGGAGGAGATGAAAGACTGCTCCTTTGTAACGTCTCTGCCTGTTCGGGTCTCTGTGCCACCCTCCACTCGCACGCTGTGGCGAAGTAGGCGTGTTCAGTTTGATTCCTTGCTTAAGGTTCTTGTTGCTCAGTCTGAACACTATCCTAGACTATGTTATTGAATTTCATCCACACCCGTTTCCTGCACCTTGTTTCTTCTGCTCCTAAAATAATATTAGTCTTGCCTGTGTGATTGACAGCCTGTCTACCAATCAAGTCTGGGGCAGGTCCTGAACTTGCTATAAACAGGTCATCAGCTCACACATGGTCGCTGGCTGTTGATATTCTGTCTTGTGACTTTGTCCCTGCTAGCTCCTTTTTCTGCTATTGTATTTCTGACTTCTGACCTTTGGCTCCCCCTGTGACTACTCTCTTGGATTTTGGTACTGCATTGCTCAACTGTTACTGATCCCTTGGCTTGCTGACTCTGCTTCTGTGTTGTTTTGTCTTGTCCTGTTCTGTGTGTCACTTATTTAGTGAAGGGATCGGCTCCAAGTTGTCGGCCGTCACTTAGGACAGTCAGGCAAGTAGGCAGGGCCAGCGGGCGGGTTCAGCTTTAGGGCTCATTGTCTTGTTGTGCCCCTCCCCCCAGGGTTCACCAGCAGCTACTGGGAAATCGCTACTCTATCAATTCCCTTACATCCTTATTCTACACATCCCCTACTTCAGTGACAAATGCAAAATATGTTTCAGCCATAATGTGATTATTAGCAGCAGAAAAACTGATAGGACATCATGTATGAAGGGTTATACAGTCATAGAATAGACTGCCCAGCAAGACGCTGCATATATTTCAACTTTTCATGAAAACTCAGGTACACTTTAAGTCATATAAAGAAGCTCAACAAAAATGCAAAACATAATAATACCACACCTAGCACATGCTACATTTAAAAAAAAAAAAAAAATGACCTTCATTGGCCCAAAAATGCACCAAAAGTGAAGAAAAACATTACAAAGTAAAATGTTGTTTGTAGTATATTTTACACTAGTAGAATACCCGCGGCTTCGCTCGAGCAAAATATGTTAAATTGTTGGTTATGCTAGCTGAAGTAAAATTTTCAGTGTCACACTGAATTTGACATTTTCAGAGTGCTACAGTAAATCTTTTTTTCCACTTGAAATTTTTCTTATTATTTTCGCATTTTACTTATTTGTCGTAACATTGATGTGAACAACAACTTTTTTTTTTATTTCAACATTTTTATTGATTTTACATATGCAATACATATTATGTAGTATAAACTATTACAACTATTTTTTAAACTATTTTTTATCAAAAATTAAAATTTATGCACCGTACACAAACATATAAAACATTTACACCCAATTAACAACATAGTGCAACCCTTCCCCCCTCATTGTAATCTATAAGTAGTTCACGGACAAAAGAGTAAAATTGGTTTACAGTTAAACAACTGTAGTGCTTTTTGGTAAACAATGTTTCTGGTTTTACCTTCAGGTGCATATATGAAAAGATTTTTGGGGTTACCCACTCTAGAGCAAGCAACGTACAACTGTCCATGTGAAAAACATGGGCTCTCCAAATTAATGCTGGCTACTTTAACCCCTTAACGTCATTGGACATACTATTACGTCCTGTGCGCTTGGTACTTAGCGCAACAGGACGTAATAATACCCCGGGTCTGCCCAGTGACCCCAGGCTGCCTGGAGATCCCACTACCTGGTTGATCCTGCTGAGACCTGCGGAAGTGAGCGCTATGCGTCTGCATAGCGCTGACTTCTTGTATAGATTGCAAGACACTTGTATGCTCGTGTCTTGCAGTCTATAGTGCTGAGCCAGCAATCAAAGCATTGCTGGCTCAGGTGTCCTAATGGCACACATGAAAAAATAAAAAAAAGTGAAAAAAAATAAAATAAAGTGTTTGAAAAAAATTAATAAAATAATAAAGCCCCAAAAATTCCCTTTTCCTATATAAATGAATTATATAAAAAAAACTAAAAATTAATAAAAACAATGCATATTTGGTATCACCGCGTCCGTAACAACCTGTACAATAAAACTGAAACAATATTTAATGTACACGGTGAACATCGGGAAAAAAAAAAACGGAAAAAACTCGCCAAAAGTAATGATTTTTTGCCATCTCACCTTACAAAATATGCCATAAAAAGTGATCAAAAAGTCATATGTACCCCAAAACAGTACCAATAAAAAGCACAGGTGGTCCCACAAAAAAATAAGCCCTAAACCAACTCTGTAAACCGTAAAATAAAAATGATACGCATCTCAGAAGATGGCGATGCAAAAACAATTAATTTATGTCTCCAAATGGGTTTTTGTTCTGCAAAATTAGTATCGCATAAAAAAAACAATATAAATGAGGTATCTCCATAATCGTACCGACCAGTAGAATAAAGGTAACATGTTACTTATGCTTTATGCTGCGTGAAAAATTTCAAAGGTAAAACGCAGTGCCAGAATTGATGGTTTTTTTTTAATCCAACAAGAAAGAGTTAATAAAATTTATTCAATAAGTTATAGGCGCCCAAAGAGGATGTCATTACAAAATACATCTCACCCCGCAAACAACAAGCCCTCATATGACTAGATCACCAGAGAAATAAAGAAAATATAGCTCGTACAATGTGAAGACAAAAACCCCAAAAATCGCCAAATCATTAGAACATAACTGGCTGCGTCAGGAAGGGAATGTATAAGCTGTGCGAGCGTATATCAGGGGACACCCCAGATTTAGAACTTATGAGGGAAAATAAACCAGAAGTGACCCCCAGAGTGACCTCCCCAATAATAGGAACTACTGGGGAAATAGTAGGGAATTTGATGTTTCCAATGCACTCCGCACAGCTTACCTATTCACTTTTCCCCATCCGCTGTGTATTCACGTTTGGGATGCTAATGCTTACTACACCCCTTGATAAATTCTTTGAGGGGTTCAGTTTTCAAAATGGGGTCACTCCTTTGGGGAATCCACTGTTATGGTACCTTACAGGCTCTGCAAACATGACATGGCGTCCAGATACCAAACATCTGAATCTGCACTCCATAAGCCACATAGCGCTCCTTCTCTTCTGTGCCCTGCTGTGTTCCCAAACTGCAGTTTATGCCCACATGTATGACACTGGGGTACCCAGTCTGTGGATTCCACTTTACTGGCAATTCTTGGGCTCTGCAAAAGTGACATGGTGTCCATAAATCAAACTGTGCTCTAAAAACCAAAATAGCGCTCCTTCCCTTCTGTGCCCGGCTGTTCCCAAACAGCAGTTTATACCCACATATGGCATTAAGTACGTTATCCTGGGTACACCAGTGTCATGCATGTGGGCATAAACTGCCATTTGGGCACACAGCAGTGTGCAGATGTGAAGGAGCACTATGTACTTTTGGAGTGCAGATTTAGATTGTTGGTTTTTGGACGCCATGTCACATTTGCAGAGACCCTAAAATCGCCCCTACAAAATGGGGGTCACTTCTTGGGGAATTCCAGTTTACTGGCACCTCCAGCGCTCTGCAAAAATAATATGACGACCAGAAAGTCCCTCTAAATCTGTACTCCAAAAGCTAAAAAACACAGTGCTCCTTCCTTTCTGAGTCCTGCTGTGTTCCCAAGCAGCAGTTTACACCCACATACAGTACAGACCAAAAGTTTGGACACACCTTCTCATTCCAAGAGTTTTCTGTATTTTCATGACTATAAAAATTGTAGATTCACACTGAAGGCATCAAAACTATGAATTAATACATGTGGAATTATATACTTAACCAAAAAGTGTGAAACAACTGAAAATATGTCTTATATTCTAGGTTCTTCAGAGTAGCCACCTTTTGCTTTGATTACTGCTTTGCACACACTTGGCATTCTCTTGAGGGTCCCTTTTGAGGGGTTTCCATTGTATTGGTACTTTAGGGGCTCTGCAAATGCAACATGGCACCTGAAAACTATTCCAGCCACATCTGCCCTCCTAAAGCTAAATAGCGCTCTTTCCATTCTGAGCCCCACCATGTAACCATACAGCAGATTATAATCACATATGGGACATTTCTGTGTTCAGAAGAAATTGTGTAACAAACTGTGGGGAGCTTTTTCTCCTTTGTCCTCTTGTGAAAATGAAAAATGTGGGGCTAAATTGACAGTTTATTGGAAAAAAAATAAATTTTTTATTTTCATGTCCAAATGTTCATAAAATCTGTGAAACAGCTGTGGGTTCAAAATGCTCACTATACCCCTTGACATGTTCTGTGAGGGGTGTGGTTTCCAAAATGGGGTCACTTTTAGGGGGTTTCCACTTTTTTGGTACTTTGGGGGCTCTGCAAATGCAACATGGCACCTGAAAACTATTCCAGCAAAATCTGCCCTCCAAAAGCAAAATAGCGCTCTTTCCATTCTGAGCCCCACCATGTACCTATTCAGCAGTTTACGACCACATATGGGGCTTTGCTGTGTTCAGGAGAAATTGTTTAACAAACTATGGGGTCCTTTTTCTCCTTTAACCCCTTGTGAAAATGAAAACTTTGGGGATAAAGTGACATTTTAGTAATTTTTCATTTATACATCCCAATGTTAGTAAAATCTGTGAAACAGCTGTGGGGTCAAAATGCTCACTATACTCCTTGATGAATTCTGTGAGGGGTGTAGTTTCCAAAATGGGGTCACTTTTAGGGGGTTTCCATTGTTTTGGTACTTTGGGGGCTCTGCAAATGCAACATGGCACCTGAAAACTATTCCAGCTAAATCTGCTTTTCAAACTTCCAGTGTCGCTCCTTCCCTTCTGTGCACTGCCGAATGCCCAAACATCAGTTTACACCCACATGTGGGGTATTTCTGTGCTCAGGAGAAAATGTATAATAAACTGGGAGATGCATTTTCTCCTTTAACCCTTTGTGAATGTGTTAAATTTAGGGCTAAATGAAGGGATTAGTGGAAAAAAATGAAATGTCTAAATTTCACCTCGATATCGTTTTAATTCTTGTGAAATGCTTAAAGGGTTAACAAACTTCCCAAATGCTGTTTTGAATTATTTCAGGGGTGCAGTTTTGAAAATGGGGTGATTTATGGGGGGTTTCTAATATATAGGCCTTTATAATCCCCTTCAGAACTGAAGTGGTCCCTAAAAAATTAGTTTGGGAAATTTTCTTGTAAATCTGGAAAATCGCTGTTACACTTGTAAGCCTTCTAACATCCAAAATAAAATAAAGGACGATTAAAAGATGATGTCAATATAAAGCAGAGATATGGTAGATAATATTTCTTAATGTATTTGGGTGGTATGACTGTCTGAAAAGCAGAGAATTTCACATTTTGAAAATTGCGATTTTTTTTTCCAAATTTCCATCAAATATCCAATTTTTTTTATAAATAAATACAAAAATATTGATTAGTGTTTACCACTAACATGAAGTACAATGTGTCACGAGAAAACAGTCTCAAAATCACTTGTGTAAGTTAAAGCGTCTCAAAGTTCTTGCCACATAAAGTGACACATGTCAGTTTTGAAAAACAAGGCCTGGTCCTTAACGCACTTTTGGGCTGTGTCCTTAAGGGGTTAAGTGATTGACCTTGTGCTTTGTTTATAGTCATAGCAAATGCAAGTCGGATTGGGAACTGCAGATGCTTAAAATTGAAGGGCATGTCGCTTGGTAGCAAAGGAATACGCAGAATGAAAACATTTGCTCCCTTAGAGTTTTCCATAAGAATAATGGCTTCAATAACATTGACCATAAGACTTTTAATGCACAATCTTGTGCCGTTACACATTTTTGGTGGGTCAAGGTTCCGAAGCAAAATTATTGTGGCTCCTATTTTTAAAGTGAGCTTATGCGGTGGCATTCCAGGAGGCTCCAAAGAATTCAGGAACTCCAATGGATACATTACGGCTTGTTCACTCTCCATGACTGAATCAATGGACATGTATGTGGTCGCTAGACCAGGCAGCCTTCCCTGAATTAGTAGATTTATGGAGCTGACGCTATCATTTTTAGGCGCTAGGATTGCACGTTCACAAAGCCACTGACGGTTGTTAAAATTGTTCCAAATATCAGGGAAAACTTGGTCAATAAGTTCCATTACCGAAGATGTCATTTCACGAAAATCTTCCGGAAAGGAAATGAGACCAGTAGTGGAATCAGTAGGGAACCTGTCCTTTCCAACGCATAGTAGCTGGTGTGTAAATTTGTCCGCAGTTGTATTTCCCATCAAATGAACCTGCATATTAGTAGTAAGAGTTTGCTTCTGAACATGTATCCACAGATAAGAAGATTTTAGACAGGCATTCAGCTCATCCGCTGGTGTTGCTCCCTTAAGAACAGGTAACGTCTGTCAGAAGTCACCTGCAAAAATTACAACAATTCCCCTCATAAAACAATTGGTTCACCGCAGATATTTCAAGGTGCGATCAAGGGCCTCGACCGCTTTCTTGTGCGCCATGGTACATTCATCCAAAACAATTACTTTGCAAGTTTGTAATACCTTAGCTTTCCCAGAGCCCTTAGTGATATTACAGACAGGAGTTTCTGACAGCGCTATATTAAAGGGCAATCCTAGTGCTGAATGAGCCGTGTGGCCTCCATCTAAAAGAGTGGGCGCAATCCCAGATGATGCAACAGCCAAGGCAACGTCATTGTTTGAGCGAATTTCTGCAAGCAGCAAATTAAAAATGTTTTACCAGTACTTCCTGGTGCATCTAGGAAAAATAGTTCCCTATTTCCACTGGAAATCTGACCCATAATTGCCATATAGGCCGATCTTTTGGTCATCAACCAAAAGAGGTTTATTTAATATGACAAATTCTTTACATTTTTCCAAATCATAGCTTTTTTCTTGCAGAATATCTCTGTTCATAATATCAAAGTCTGGTCGACTTGGTGCTGGTAAACCTAATTCTATTAGAGTTTTACTATTGATAGATATGCACCTTTCTTCTAATATCAAGAGGGCTTTATTGAATATGTCAGCAGTGAAATTTAAGGCTACGTCTGGATTAACTCTCCTTTGCACTCTAACAATATCTTCAAAGGTATTCTTTGTATTTGTCCCAAAGCGCGCAGGGATTGGAAGGTGCGCAGGTTGTAATTATTATAGCAAACAGGTCTTAGTTGAGGTGGAAAGTGAGTGAAAGATGCTTCCTGCAATGTCATGTCCCAGTGTTGATCGTCTTCGATCAGACCACGCTTTTGGCATGCTTCCCTGTAAGTTTGACACAGCTCTCCATCAACTATTTTCAAATCTGTGAAAGAAGTTGGCCCACGGACAGTGTGAAGCAGTAATCGGAGGTAGTAACACTATGCGTTGTTTGGATGCACTGTATACACACGTCCAAGAGCATCACTGGAACGTCCGTCCCATCCTGGGACCCTTGCACCTGGTTTCCTCTTGCAAAATACTTTTCTCGATTTATTAAATGTATAATATTTTGGAACATCTGAATATAATAAAGTCCTCGCAAATGGATATGCTTGACATAGGAGAAAGACAGCTGTCAATGTTGTATTGGGTGGTCGAGCAGCTCTTTCCTCTGCATTCTTGGGAGTAAAATAAACTCGTCCATTTTCAAGATGGACACTGAGATGAACTACAGTCGGATTTCTTTCATAAATGGAAAAATTTAGTAATTGCCACAGGGCTTCATTACTACTTATATACCTTCCCATCTGATACAGCATAATCTCTTGAGATGTACATTTTGGATTCTCTAGCTGGAAAACTGCCATATCACTGCCCTTGTTAACATATTTGCAAATGTATTTAATTGACTTAACAGAGTTACAATATTCTACGTTAATGTGCGCATCAAACATTTTTGAAAGCAGTGGAGAGTAAGGTACAACCCATCGATTATCTATTTCAAGATCTGTGTTTTGTTTAACCCGTTTTAATCTGATTGTTGCAGTATATCCTCCCTGTTCAGGTTTCCGTCTTCTGTAAAGAGGATAAGCATCATCTCCTGTTTGTGTTTCTACAATCAAGTTGCGAGGATACTTTTTAGTATATTTTCCTTCCTTCATACATGGCAATCTTGGGTTAAGTGGCCCACATGGCCCATGGATCATATTTTTAGAAATAGTTTCAAAAAGTACCAGATCCTCTTCTGGATTTAGAAGCTCAGCAGGAATAACACTGTCAATTTGATCAGGGTGTATCTTATCCTTTAGCCATATCAGTAAATGAGCATGTGGAAGACCTCTTTTTTGCCACTCAATTGAATACATCCAACACTGACTTTCACCAAAAATGTAACACTTTGTAATTACGTCCATGAGCTTGATCAGTTTTTGTTTAAAAACCCTTGCTATTATATCATGTCGATCAGAGGGGCCCTGACCATTCAGAAGATTTTCCTTTATCTCTGGCCAAGTTGGATTACATTTAACTGTAATAAACAAATCAGGACGACCATATATCCGAACATATGTCATGGCGTCCTGAGCATACTCATGCATACAGTGGGGAAAAAAAGGATTTAGTCAGCCACCAATTTTGCAAGTTCTCCCACTTAAAAAGATGAGAGAGGCCTGTAATTGACATCATAGGTAGACCTCAACTATGAGAGACAAAATGAGAAAGCAAATCCAGAAAATCACATTGTCTGATTTTTAAAGAATTTATTTGCAAATTATGGTGGAAAATAAGTATTTGGTCAATAACAAAAGTTCATCTCAATACTTTGTTATATATCCTTTGTTGGCAATGACAGAGGTCAAACGTTTTCTGTAAGTCTTCACAAGGTTGGCACACTCTGTTGCTGGTATGTTGGCCCATTCCTCTATGCAGATCTCCTCTAGAGCAGTGATATTTTGGGGCTGTCGCTGGGCAACACGGACTTTCAACTCCCTCTAAAGGTTTTCTATGGGGTTGAGATCTGGAGACTGGCTAGGCCACTCCAGGACCTTGAAATGCTTCTTACGAAGCCACTCCTTCATTGCCCTGGCAGTGTGCTTGGGATCATTGTGATGCTGAAAGACCCAGCCACGTTTTATCTTCAATGCCCTTGCTGATGTAAGGAGGTTTGCACTCAAAATCTCACGATACATGGTCCCATTCATTCTTTCATGTACACAGATCAGTCATCCTGGTCCCTTTGTAGAGAAACAGCCCCAAAGCATGATGTTGCCACCTCCATGCTTCACAGTAGGTATGGTGTTCTTTGGATGCAACTCAGCATTCACGCTCCTCCAAACACGACGAGTTGTGTTTCTACCAAACAGCTCTACTTTGGTTTCATCTGACCATATGACATTCTCCCAATACTCTTCTGGAACATCCAAATTCTCTCTAGCCAACTTCATATGGGCCTGGATATGTATTGGCTTAAGCAGGGGAACACGTCTGGCACTGCAGGATCTGAGTCCCTGTCGGCGTAGTGTGTTACTGACGGTAGCCTTTGTTACGTTAGTTCCAGCTTTCTGCAGGTCATTCACTAGGTCCCCCCGTGTGGTTCTGGGATATTTGCTCACCGTTCTTGTGATAATTTTGACCCCATGGGGTGAGATCTTGCGTGGAGCCCCTGATCGAGGGAGATTATCAGTGGTGATGTACAGTATGTCTTCCATTTTCTAATTATTTCTCCCACAGTTGATTTCTTCACACCAAGCTGCTTGCCTATTGCAGATTCAGTCTTCCCAGCCTGGTGCAGGTCTATAATTTTGTTTCTGGTGTCCTTCCACAGCTCTTTGGTGTTCACCATAGTGGAGTTTGGAGTGTGACTGAGGTTGTGGACAGGTGTTTTTTATACTAATAACAATTTGAAACAGGTGCCATTACTACAGGTAATAAGTGGAGGACAGAGGAGCCTCTTAAAGAAGAAGTTACAGGTCTTCGAGAGCCAGAAATCTTGCTTGTTTGTAGGTGACCAAATACTTATTTTTCACCATAATTTGCAAATAAATTCTTTTGACAATGTGATTTTCTGGATTTGCTTTCTCATTTTGTCTCTCATAGTTGAGGTCTACCTATGATGTCAATTACAGGCCTCTCTCATCTTTTTAAGTGGGAGAACTTGCACAATTGGTGGCTGACTAAATACTTTTTTTCCCCACTGTATGTCTGGGACTTCCAGTAAATGTAAAATAAACATACGCCCAATGTCAGCCACGTTGCCATCATTATCAACAGCATCCCTTAACTGAATGTATTCATCCACTCTAAGTTCTTGTTTGTTCAATCGTATGTACAAAAGACGCTCACTTTCCACCTTGGCATACATATCAACTATAAATTGATGAAAAAGTTGCCTACACTGTAAAATGTGGTTAGAAGACCCATGTTTGATCATTATTTGGTAGGCATAAAAGTCCATAGCTGATATTTTTTTATTGGTTGGCCTAGCAGTCTTGGGATCCGTATGTGTTAGATTAAAGTGATAGCCATCTTGGCCATTCTAAAATATTATCGGATATTGCAGAGCATCACATGATCTATGTGTTTCTGCAATACGTTAAAGATTGTCGCTTCGTCGCTGAATAATTATATCTCAGCTTTGAAAGTCCTGTTCAACCAGTACAATAGCTACTTCGTTAACAGTGGGAGAATTAAATCACCTTTAATGCTCACCAAACGGTGTCTTGTCTGCTCTTATTACAACTTGATATTCATCACATGGCATTCTTCTAAGGCTGTTTTGAAAAGGTTTACTGATTGTGCTGATGGAAAAATCTTTGCAAATTCAACACAATCTCTTTTTTTGTCTCAAGTATAGCTTCATAACGTCTATCAGCTTGCATTTGTTCGTCTCCCAAAGATAAATTTGTAAAAACTTTAGATCTTCATTTGCTACAGGAAGCATTGAACCGATTTTGTGATATATTTGGCCCTGGACTCTAAAAATTGGCATAAATCCTGCTTCCTGTAGTCTAGCTGTCATACCAAAGGATGTCATCTGGAAAGATGAATTGTATCTCCTAATATTTTGCAGAAAATGCTTTGACTCGGGAGTTGTTCCGGACATGTATGAAAGAAGTGGTTCAGGAGGTAGATCTAAAGGTGGCAAACTGACTTTGCTATTTGAGCAGCACATACCAGGCGATTCCAAGTTAAACTTCTTTGCTTGAAAATGTTTACATTACCTAGCTAATGTGCACATTACCTACTAGGCACTCGTTAAAGTGCAGATACTGTATAATGACATGTTTTGCCGAAACAACAGCAGCAACGTCGCTGTGTAGGCTTACACAGTGAACGCAATGCCAGCAAAAAAAAAAAAAAAAAAAAGATCGGGGACAGTATAGGGAAAGGTTGAAGACGGTTTGCTTTCAAAAAAGCAAATGGACGGGTGTGTGTGTGTGCATGCACTTACACCCTCTGTGCTGCGAAAAGCCGTTTTTTTGTTGTTTTTTTTCATCGGAAACACAAAGTCCTTCGTGTCCGAAAAAAAAAAAAAAAGCCGCCTGCTTTGCGGCGCAGAGGGATGTAAGCGCGCGCGCACACACACACATACCCGCCCATTTGCTTTTGAAACCCATTCAAGTTGAATGGGCTTTGAAAGCAAACCGTCTTAGCTTATGCTATGCACTGGGCACACATGTGACACACAAAAAAAAAAAAAAAAAAAAAAACACCACAACCGGCGACGACCGGAGACGCTGCTGGCAAAAGAAGACTAACAGTGGAGGGAGAAGAAGAAGGGGGACGAAGTAGGGACAACTTCCGAACTTTAACGATCCGCAAGCCGTGAATGTGCACATTACCTAGGTAAAGTGCGGAAAACTCCTGATTCCGCACTTTAATGGAGCAAATCAGTTAATCTGCAGATTACCTAGGTAATGTGCACATTCACTGATTTCGCACTTTAACAGTAACATATATAGATTTCAGTGTTGGCCTTAAGCCAGTTTGTTTAATTAAATGGCAAACCCCATTCTGTTACCACTGTAGCTGTTATTTCTTTTTATGAATTGTTTGTTATACTTCTGGGATTATACAGGTGCATCTCAATAAATTTGAATATTTTTGAAACGTTCATTCATTTCAGTTATTTAGTAATTCAATTCATAGTCAGCAGTCTTCCATGATTGTATGTCCTACTGAACCAGACTGAAGGACCATTTAAAGGCTTAGGAAACCTTGGCAGGTGACACACTGAATTTACAATACTGAACTTTTTTACAATATTCAAATTTTCTTAGATTTTGGTTTTCATTACCTGTAATCCATAATCAACATTTACAGAAATAAAACACTTGAAATAGAACACTCTGTGTGTAAAGAATCTAGAAAATATAGGAGGTCACTTTTTTAATTTAATTACTGAAAGAAATAAACGTTTCAAAGATATTCTAATTTATTGAGATGCACCTGTATATTGCGCTAAAGTAATCTGAGGACATATTGGGAGTAATCATAGTGCAAAAGGTGAAAGCTGTGGGAAGACCTGCATCAAAATGTGCCATAGAAAAAAAATAAAAAATTTCCCATTCTTGCTTTTGGGGAAATCCAGCAGTTTGTTCACTATGTACAGTGCCTTGCGAAAGTATTCGGCCCTCTTGAACTTTTCAACCTTTTGCCACATTTCAGGCTTCAAACATAAGGATTTAAAATTTTAATTTTTTTGGTGAAGAATCAACAACAAGTGAGACACAATTGTGAAGTGGAAAGAAATTTATTGGTTATTTTAAACTTTTGTAAAAAATAAAAAACTAAAAAGTGGGGCATACTATTCGGCCCCTTTACTTTCAGTGCAGCAAACTCACTCCACAAGTTCAGTGAGGATCTCTGAATGATCCAATGTTGTCCTAAATGACTGATGATGATAAATATAATCCACCTGTGTGTAATCAAGTCTCCGTATAAATGCACCTGCTCTGTGATAGTCTCAGGGTTCTGTTTAAAGCGCAGAGAGCATCATGAAGACTAAGGAACACATCAGGCAGGTCCGTGATACTGTTGTGGAGAAGTTTAAAGCCGGATTTGGATACAAAAAGATTTCCCAAACTTTAAACATCCCAAGGAGCACTGTGCAAGCGATCATATTGAAATGGAAGGAGTATTAGACCACTGCAAATCTACCAAGACCCGGCCGTCCCTCTAAACTTTCATCTCAAACAAGGAGAAGACTGATCAGAGATGTAGCCAAATGGCCCATGATCACTCTGGATGAACTGCAGAGATCTACAGCTGAAGTGGGAGAGTCTGTCCATAGGACAACAATCAGTCGTACACTGCACAAATCTGGCCTTTATGGAAGAGTGGCAAGAAGAAAGCCATTTCTCAAAGATATCCATAAAAAGTCTAATTTAAAGTTTGCCACAAGCCACCTGGAAGACACACCAAACATGTGGAAGAAGGTGCTCTGTTCAGATGAAACCAAAATCGAACTTTTTGGCCACAATGCAAAACGATGTGTTTGGCGTAAAAGCAACAAAGCTCATCACCCTGAACACTCCATCCCCACTGTCAAACATGGTGGTGGCAGCATCATGGTTTGGACCTGCTTTTCTTCAGCAGGGACAGGGAAGATGGTTAAAATTAATGGGAAGATGGATGGAGCCACATACAGGACCATTCTGGAAGAAAACCTGTTGGAGTCTGCAAAAGACCTGAGACTGGGACGGAGATTTATCTTCCAACAAGACAATGATCCCAAACATAAAGCAAAATCTACAATGGAATGGTTCACAAATAAACGTATCCAGGTGTTAGAATGGCCAAGTCAAAGTCCAGACCTGAATCCAATGGAGAATCTGTGGAAAGAGCTGAAAACTGCTGTTCACAAACGCTCTCCATCCAACCTCACTGAGCTCGAGCTCTTTTCCAAGGAAGAATGGGCAAGAATTTCAGTCTCTCGATGTGCAAAACTGATAGAGACATACCCCAAGCAATTTGCAGCTGTAATCGCAGCAAAAGGTGGTGCTACAAAGTATTAACTTAAGGGGGCTGAATAATTTGGCACGCCCCACTTTTCAGTTTTTTATTTTTTACAAAAGTTTAAAATATCCAATAAATTTCGTTCCACTTCACGATTGTGTCCCACTTGTTGTTGATTCTTCACCAAAAAATTAAAATTTTATATCCTTATGTTTGAAGCATGAAATGTGGCAAAAGGTTGAAAAGTTCAAGGGGGCCGAATACTTTCGCAAGGCACTGTATAGCTCCAGCTTAACCCCTACCTGCTGGAGGAATTTTTTGATTTTTGTTTTTGACTCCCCATCTTCCAAACCCCATAACTTTGTTATTTTTCCGTTCACAGAGTCATATGAGGGCTTAATGTTTGTGGACAAACTGTTCTTCATTTATTATTCTGTAGAATGTACTGGGAAGCTGGAAAAAAATTCAGAATGGGGAATTGGAATTGGAGAAAAAGTGCATTTGTGCGACTTTCTAATGGGATTCATTTTTACGGCATTCACTTTGCAGCCAAAATTACATGGCACCTGTATTCTATGTTTCGGTATGTTTCCGGAGATACAAAATTTATATAGTTTATTTACATTTTAACCCCTTAACAAAAATCTAAAACGTAGCAGAAATTTTTTTTTTCTAAAAGCGGCCATATTCTGACATCCATAACTATTTCCGTGTACGGGGATGCATAGAGCGCCTTTTTTTGTGGGGCCAGGTTTACTTTTTAGTTATACCATTTTGGGGAATGTCTGTTGTGTTGATGATTTTTTATTCAAATTTTTATGAGAAGGGAAACAGCGAAAAAACAGTGGTTAGGCACTTTTCATTTGTTTTCCTGCAAGCGGACACAGGAATACCTAATTTGTATGTTTTAAACAGTAATTTTTAAAGCAGCCTGCCATACAAATGAATGGCAGACAAGGCTGGGAGCCTTCAAATGGCTCCCGGTGGTCATGACAATGAGACGTTGGCCTTAATTCTCGCTCCAGGTGCCAGCAATCCCCGGCAAAATGGTGGGAACTGGGGTAATTAAGTATGGTAATTAAGTATGGGCACTGATCGCAGGCATTAACGCCAGGTCTCTGCTGTATAATACCTATTACAGAGGATGTCGGGAAGGCATTAAACCAAGATTCACACATAGTAGTAGTATGCTGTGCCAAAAGATGCAAAAAAGCTGCACACTTATTTCCAAAATTTGATGCAGTTACATGGTACTTTACCCCTTGTGCGAATCCAGCCTTTAAAGGAGTCTACCACCACAAAAATTGTTTTCATTGCACAAATATGGTATGTTCACTATAGTAGCATAATTAGTACGGTTGAAAAAAGACATATGTCCATCAAGTTCAATCGGGGATGGGAAAGGACATGACTTAAAGAAGTATTCTTTACATTTCTATAAGATGCTCTAAAAAGGCATCTAAACTGTTTTTGTAGATGTCAGCTGTTGCTGCTGTGACAAGCTACTAGGGTAGGCTATTCCACAGACTCACAGTCCTTATTTTTGAAGAAGCCTTGTCAGTTTTTGAGATAAAACATTTTTTCCTCCAGGCAGAGGGATTGCCCCCATGTCTTTGAGGGGATTTGGAGCAACTTTTCCCAATATTTCTTGTATGGACCAGTTATATATTTATACAGGTTTATCATACCTCCTCTTAAACACCTCTTCTCCAGAATAAACAGATTTAACTCCTTTAGTCTCTTCTCAAAGCTGAGGTCCCCCATGCCCCTTATCAATTTTGGCCATCCATTGAATCTTTTCTAACTCTAGGACATCCTTTCTATGAACTGGTTCTCAGAACTGAACTGCATATTCCAGATGGGGCTGCACTAATGATTTATTAAGAGGTAATATTACATCTCTGCAAGTCCATACCCCTTTTATTATATATCACAATATCCTGTTGGCCGTAAAAGCAGCTGATTGACACTGCATATTTTAATTTAATCTATGATCTACAAGTACACCCAGGTCCTTCTCCACCAGTGACTCTCCCAGTATTACTCCCCCTAGGACATATGTTGCATGCAGATTATTTATACCTAAGTGAAAGCAAGAAAAGGAGCCTACACTGTGAGCATAGAGCCTAATGAAACAGAGGGCCATACTCAGGCAGCCTGAGAGAAGTGACGACAGGATCGTTAGTGTCACAGAGTTGCAGCTTTTGCAGTGATTGAGAGTTAGAGACAGTGAGGAGACCAAAACTAGTGGAGGGGCCGTGGAGGCCATGGTTTGGCACCAGCAGTGGAGTGGTGATGAAAAGGCCTACAGCATGGTAGCCATCAGAGGCCTATTCTCAGGTACCAAATGGGAGACATGAGACCATGTATTGTTTCAGTACAGTGGGGGGTAGTGCTGTTCACTGGAATTCAGATGTAGGGGACTGGACCTGGTTTACAGGTGGCCAGCTTGACTTGGCCATTTTACACTCCACTAATAGGCCTCCACTTACTTGTCCTCTTGTTGAGATGGGATACAATGCTACAGACACCAGCCACCCCATCCTGGATCAAGCTGGCCCCACATGTTAGGTCTACAATGCACGGTTGCTAGTGAGCCTCAGAACTGTATGATTGTGGGGTTGTGTGGTCTGAGACGGACCAGACAAGGAGCTGGAGAGAGGGCTTGCGCTCACATTCTCTACCGTGTGCCTTATGGACTGTCACATGGACTGGGAAAGTGAGGCAACATCTGTTGGGATGGCAACCTATGTTTTGGGGACAGGCTGAAAGACTACTTTCAATAGGTTCAGTAGTAGAGAATTGTGTACTGGAAACTGGGGGGTTTGAGCAGTCACAAACCATGGGAGGCAATCGGTACAAGTGGCAACTTGGTTAATAAATCTGGCTATGGTTAAGAGGCAGCTGGATAGGGTCAAAGTAGGCAAGGCAGTGGTTCCTGATGGTGTTACCCCTAGACTCTTAAGGTGTTGCAGCACTGGTGGTATTGTTCAACATGATAATACGCACATAGAGGGTGCCAGCATTATGGAAGATATCCTAGACTGTCCCTGTACCAAAGTCTAAGGGATGCAAGGGCCTGAGTGACTATCACCCTATAGCCTTGACCTCTCAGGTTATGAAGATGCTTGGACATTTTGTGTTGAACAACTTGAGCATGAGTGGGGTGTGTGGCTCCATTCTTGGATTGCCTTTAATTTGCATACAGGGATAAAGTGGGTTTGAAAGATGTCCTAATTCATATTCCCATAACATATTCCCACCTAGAGTGTCGCAGCGCTAACGTGCGAGTTAGCTTTTTTGACTTTAGATGTGCATTTAATATTATCAAGCCTAGGCGGCTCAAGATCAAACTTCTTCAGATGTAGGTGGCTGACAATCTGGTCAGGTGGATTTGGGACTACCTTACTGGCAGACCTCCACAGCTCAAATTGAGTTCCTATCCCACTGAGTACAGTTAAGAGTGACATAGGAGCACTGCAAGGTACGGTATTGGCGCTTTCCTGTGCACTGTCTACAGTCATGGCCAAAAGTTTTGAGAATGACACAAATATATTTTCACATGATCTGCTGCCCTCTGGTTTTTATGTGTGTTTGTCAGATGTTTTTATCACATACAGAAATATAATTGCATTCATATTATGAGTAACAGAAGCTTATATTGACAGTTAGAATGAGTTAATGCAGCAAGTCAATATTTGCAGTGTTGACCCTTCTTCTTCAGGACCTCTGCAATTCTCCCTGGCATGCTCTCAATCAACTTCTGGACCAAATCCTGACTGATAGCAGTCCATTCTTGCAGAATCAATGCTTTAATTTTGTCTGAATTTGTTGGTTTTTGTTTGTCCACCCGTCTCTTGATGATTGACCACAAGTTCTCAATGGGATTAAGATCTGGGGAGTTTCCAGGCCATGGACCCAAAATCTCTATTTTTTGTTCCCTGAGCCATTTAGTTATCACCTTTGCTTTATGGCAAGGGGCTCCATCATGCTGGAAAAGGCATTGTTGAGCGCCAAACTGCTCTTGGACGGTTGGGAGAAGTTGCTCTTGGAGGACATTCTGGTACCATTCTTTATTCATGGCTGTGTTTTTAGGCAAGACTGTGAGAGAGCAGATTCCCTTGGCTGAGAAGCAACCCCACACATGAATGGTTTCAGGATGCTTTACAGTTGGCATGAGACAAGACTGGTGGTAGGGCTCACCTCTTCTTCTCCGAATAAGCTGTTTTCCAGATGTTCCAAACAATCGAAAAGGGGATTCATCAGAGAAAATGACTTTACCCCAGTCCTCAGCAGTCCACTCCCTGTACCTTTTGCAGAATATCAGTCTGTCCCTGATGTTTTTTCTGGAGAGAAGTGGCTTCTTTGCTGCCCTCCTTGAGACCAGGCCTTGCTCCAAGAGTCTCCGCCTCACAGTGCGTGCAGATGCACTCACACCTGCCTGCTGCCATTCCTCAGCAAGCTCTGCACTGCTGGTAGCCCGATCCCGCAGCTGAAACACTTTTAAGAGACGGTCCTGCCGCTTGCTGGTCTTTCTTGGGCGCCCTGGAGCCTTTTTGGCACCAATGGAACCTCTCTCCTTGAAGTTCTTGATGATGCGATAGATTGTTGACTGAGGTGCAATCTTTCTAGCTGCAATACTCTTCCCAGTTAGGCCATTTTTGTGCAGTGCAATGATGACTGCACGTGTTTCTTTAGAGATAACCATGGTTAACAGAAGAGAAACAATGATGGCAAGCACCAGCCTCCTTTTAAAGTGTCCAGTGGTGTCATTCTTACTTAATCATGACAGATTGATCTCCAGCCCTGTCCTCATCAACACCCACACCTGTGTTAATGGAGCAATCACTGAAACGATGTTAGGTGGTCCTTTTAAGGCAGGGCTGCAATGATGTTGAAATGTGTTTTGGGGGATAAAGTTCATTTTCTAGGCAAATATTGACTTTGCAAGTAATTGCTGTTAAGCTGATCACTCTTTATAACATTCTGGAGTATATGCAAATTGCCATTAGAAAAACTGAAGCAGTAGACTTTGTAAAAATTAATATTTGTATCATTCTCAAAACTTTTGGCCATGACTGTATACATCCAACTTCAAATACAGGTTCATGCTTGTTGCAGAAGTTCTCCAATGATTCAGCCATAGTAGGGTGTGTCACTGGTGGAAACAATAAAGAATACTGGGATGCAGTTGCATCCTTCGCAGCATGGAGCAGGGACAAGGATGTAGAAAGGACCAGGTCCTAGGAATACTTGGGGATATATCTAGATGACAAGCTCGACTAGGGGTGGAATGCCAAGAAGGTATATACACACACATGGACAAACTTGTTGGTACCCCTCATTTAATGAAAGAAAAACCCAAAGTGGTCACAGAAATAACTTCAATCTGACAAAAGTAATATATTAAAATTCTATGAAAATGAACAAATGAAAATCAGACACTGCTTTTCAACCATGCTTCAACAGAATTTTTAAAAAAGAAAACTCACGAAACAGGCCTGGACAGAAATGATGGTACCCTAACTTAATATTTTGTTGCATAACCTTTTGAGGCAATCACTGCAATCAAACGATTCCTGTAACTATCAATGAGACTTCTGCACCTCTCAACAGGTATTTTGGCCCACTCCTCATGAGCAAACTGCTCCAGTTGTCTGGGGTTTGAAGGGTGCCTTTTCCAGATGGCATGTTTAAACTCCTTCCAAAGTTGCTCAATAGGATTTAGGTCAGGGCTCATAGAAGGCCACTTCAGAATTGTCCAATGTTTTCCTCTTAGCCATTCTTGGGTGTTTTTAGCTGTGTGTTTTGGGTCATTATCCTGTTGCAAGACCCATGACCTGCGACTGAGATCAAGCTTTCTGACACTGGGCAGCACATTTCTCTCTAGGATCCCTTGATAGTCTTGAGATTTCATTGTACCCTGCACAGATTCAAGACACCCTGTGCCAGATGCAGCAAAGCAGCCCCAGAACATAACAGAGCCTCCTCAATGTTTCACAGTAGGGACAGTGTTCTTTTCAAGATATGCTTCATTTTTCCGTCTGTGAACATAGAGCTGATGTCCCTTGCCAAAAATTTAGATTTTTGTCTCATATGTCCATAGGACATTCTCCCAGAAGCTTTGTGGCTTGTCAACATGTAGTTTGGCAAATTCCAGTCTGGCTTTTTATGATTTGTTTTCAACAATGGTGTCCTCCTTCTTTCATTAAACAAAGGGTACCAACAATTTTGTCCACGTGTGTAAGAGGGGGTCTATCAAGCTGTTTTTACTTTGGCAACTGAGGTTGTTGGAGGTGTGTAATGAGCTATTGGTTATCTTCTATCTATCAGTGGTAGCGGGTGACCTGTTCTATGCAGCTTCAGCTTGTGGCAGCAATACTATGATGCGGGGACACTAAAAAGTTGAAAAAGTTATTTAAAAGGGCAGATTTGATTACAGGGTGTAAATTTGACAACTGTGAGGAGGTTGTGAGGCTGAGGTTACTGGTGAAACTCAGATTGATTAGTGACAACAATGTCAGGATTCTCTATATAGCTGCTGCACCTTTAACGTTTCCATGCCAACCTCGGAAGCTTTTGCAGTTTCAAAGGCTTCCTAGCTTGGTCCAGTTAGCAGCTGAGGAGGCCTATATAAGACCCCACCCTCCTGACAAGCACCAACTAATTAGTTTGCTTCCTAGTTTGGCTCTCCATATTATCTGTGTATACCTGTTCACTTATTGACCTCTGGTTTGCTCCCTAGATTCTCTGTTTGCCTCCTGAATCTGCTTTGATGTGCTCACTTGGATTTGTGACCCTTGGCTTGTTTTCCGGATACTGTTTATCGTCTCCTGATTTTGTGTATTATGTTCTCTCCTGCTTTTGACCTGTGCTTTTACAACTACTCGTGTCCACACCACTGAGTAAGTTTTAGTGGATTTTGTTTTTGTTTCCTCAGTGGTGCATTTATTATTGGCACATCTCTCTGTCTAGTGACAATTCAGATTCCCAGATATGGCGCAAGTCCATCTGGCCTTGCAGTGAGCTCTGGTGAAGGCATCTAGGGATCGGTCTTGGCTTGCAGAAGTATTCTACTTATAAATAGCTATCTCTACTGCTCGCAGTTATCATCCAATCTCCTGCTATTGCTTTGATTGTGGCCTTGCATCTACATTCATAACAATCAACCCTCTACACCCTGCTCTGAAGGGTCAGCACAGATCTTTCAGTGGTAGATTACTTCAACTTTGCTGCAGCAGAGAAAGGTACAGAAGGTCTTTCTTCCTGTCAGCTATCACATACTTCAACAGCAAAAACTAAGGGCGAGCAAATCAATGAACAGCTTTACCCCTATGGTATTCAGTTACTTCCTCACTGCACTAAGCCACTATATAGGAACTCAAGCTGTATAGAAACTTCTTATTGAGGTTCCTGTAAATGTTTGTATGTACTCTATGTGTATGTCTTGTTCGATTACTTTAACAGATAAATGTGATATAGTGTACTGTTGTGCATGCCCTTACTGGAGCTGGTGAAAAACCTAATTTTCCTACGGGGACCAATAAAGTTCCATTCTATAGTTTGTTGTCATCTGCAAAACACAGTGCTATTAATGCTATCTTCTATATTATTAATAAATAAATTAAATTACAGCAGACCCGGTACTGAACCCTGGGGTACATAACTTATAACAGAGGACCAGTTTGTGCTGCAGTCATTGACTACAACTCTCTGGATACGATGCTTTAATCAGTTTTCAATCCAATTACAAACTATATTTTCCACGTCGATGGACCAGATTTTAACCATTAACCCCTTCCCGCCGGTGACATTTTTCGATTTTCGTTTTTGACTCCCCTCCTTCCAAACCCAATAACTTTTTTATTTTTCCGTACTCAGAGCCATATGAGGTCTTAATGTTTACAGGACAAATTTTTTTTCAAGATGCTACCATTTATTATTCTTTACAATGTACTGGGAAGCTGGAAAAAAATTCAGAATGGGGTGGATTTGAAGAAAAAGTGCATTTGTGCGATTTTCTTACAGGCTTAGTTTTTACGGCGTTCACTCTACAGCCAAAATAACATGTCACCTGTATTCTATGTTTTGGTACGATTCCGGGGATACCAAATTTATATGGTCTTATTGACATTTTAACCCCTTAACAAAAATCCAAATCTGTGCAAAAATATATATTTTTTTAAAAGTCGCCATATTCTGAAACCCGTAACTTTTTTATACTTCCGTGTACGGGGATGCATAGGGCGTCTTTTTTTGCATGGCCAGGTGTACTTTTTAGTTATACCATTTTGGGAATTGCTATTGCTTTGATTAAATTTTATTAAAATTTTTATCAGAGGCAAAACAGTGAAAAAACGGCGGTTTGGCACTTTTGATTTTTTTTTTCCCGCTACGGCATTTACCGTATGGGAAAAATAGTTCTATAGATTTGTAGACCGGGTGTTTTCAGACACAGGGATACCCAATGTGTATGTGTTTCACAGTATTTAACTACTTTTATATGTGATCTACGGAAAGGGGGGGTGATTTGAACTTTTAATATTTTTTATTTTTTTTTTTTTTTGTTATTTTGCATTTATTAGACCCCCTAGGGGTCTTGAACCCCAGGTGGTCTGATCACTAATGCAATGCATTACAATGCTAATACAATTCAATGCATTGCAAAAAAACGGCGCTTCTATTGCAGGCTATATAGAGTAGCCTGCTATAGAAGTTAATGAAAGACAGGCCTGGGAGCTTTCACAAGGCTCCCGGCTGTCATAGCAACGGGACGCCGACCCTGAAACTTACTCCAGGTGCCGGCGATCCCTGGCAAAATGGTATAAAACAGCAAAGACTCGATGGCTAAGGCGGCCGCAAGACTCCCATGCGGCCACCATCTTTAAACACCCGGCATCCGCCGTACTATTTCGGGAAAAGGTTTAAATGTCTATGAGGGACAGTGTCAAACACCTATTAAAAGTCCATGAACACTATATGCAAAGCCTCACCTCTGTCCATACTTCTACTCACCTCTTCATAAAAACAAATCAGATTACTCTGACAACTTTTGTGCTTAGTAAAACCATGCTGTCTGTCACTTATAATGCTATGTACAGTCACATACTGTTGTATATAGTTGCTTAAGAGCCCCTCAAACAGTTTCCCCACAATGGATGTTAAACTCACCGGTCTATAATTACCTGGAAAAGACCTAGAGTTCTTTTTAAAAACAGGTACCACATTTGCCTTGCTCCAGTTCTGTGGCACTGTACCAGTCACTAGAGAATTCCTAAAAATTAAGAACAGGGGTACAGCAACGACTGGACTGAGTTTCTTAAGTACTTGTGGGTGTAATCCATCTGGACCTGGAACCTTGCTGTTTCATTTGTTTACGTGGCTTGGACCATTTCTATGTTTATCCAGTTTAGTATATTGGTTGATGTATTACCAGCATTGGTGACATCTACTTCACCTACTCCCTGTTCTTCTGTATATACAGAGCTAAATAACCCATTTAGTAGCTCTGCTTTTTCTTGGTCTTTGGTGACCAACTCTCCATTATCTTTATTTAGGGAACCTACCTGTTCTGACCTTGGTTTTTTGCATTTATTTATTTAAATAATTTTTTGTGGTTACTTTTGCTTTCCTTAACACCTTTGCAACCAGAGGAATCAGTTGCAGCTTTCTTTGCAACTTGGATCAACTTTAAAAGATAAGTCATAAAGCGAGTGTGTGAGCTTGCGAGTGTGTTTTGATTATAAGTGTGGTTTTGGTCTAAGTGTGACTTAAGATTAAGTGACTTTAGATTCAGGGAATTAAAAAAAAAAAGGGATTCACTTTTTATTTTGAATTGTGCTTATTGTTTTGCTGCAATAATCCCCATTATGTAAGATGTGCTCCATGCTTACCAATGCGGTCCAGTGTATATCTTGCAGCATGAATTCTCTGTGCGAGCAGCCGCTTGAGGGGGGCATACTGCTGTGCAAGATGTAATCACATTGCACATTTGGAAGCCCAGATCCTGGATCTAAATGAGCAAATTGCAAGACTGAGATCCATTGATAACTTGGAAAAGAGTTTGTTGCTCACAGAGCAGGAACTCGCTGGGGTAAGTGCAGAGGGGGATGGTAGCATGGAGGTGCAGGAACATGAGACAGCTAGCTGGATGACAGTTAGAAAGCAGTGGGGTAGAGGGAAGAGTGCCAGGGAGGTTAGTCCTGAACTGGCACACCCCAACAAGTTTGCTAAATTGGCAGATGAGGGGGATGTTAGTACAGGGGTAACACTGCTGCTGCAAGCCAGGGGAATGTCCGCTCCAGTAAGAAGGGGGATAGGAGTGCAGAGAAGACTAGACAGGTGGTGGTAGTGGGGGATTCAATTATTAGGGGAACAGACAGGGCAATCTGTCACAAAGACCGGGATCGTCATACGTTATGTTGCCTTTCTGGTGCTCGAGTTCGACACATTGCGGATCGGTTTGATAGATTACTGGGTGGGGCTGGTGTGGATCCAGCTGTCGTGGTGCATGTTGACACAAATGACAAAGCTAGCGGTAGGTGGAAGGTCCTTAAAAATGATTTCAGGGATCTAGGGAGCAAGCTGAAGGCAAGGACCTCCAAGGTAGTATTTTCAGAAATATGGGGATAAGTGAGACATGGCTGAACTCTAGCTATGACTGGGCTGTAAATATACAGTGGTATTGTATGTTTAGAAAGGAGCATACCAATAGAAAAGGGGGAAGGGATTTTTTTATACGTAAAATCCTACCTTAAGCCAGTCCTGCATGAGGACATCTGGGAGGAAAATGAATATGTGGAGTCCTTATGGGTGGAAATTAAGGGAGGAACAAAGAATAGAAAAATACTCATAGAGGTATGTTATAAATACCCAAATATAATGGAGGAAGCTGAAACTATACTAATAAAACAAATAGATGAGGCCGCAAAGCATAATAAAGTCATTATTATGGGGGATTTCATGAGGATTTCATTTTATGGAGATATCAACTGGGAGGCAGAAACCTGCAGGTCCAAGAAAGGGAACAGGTTTTTGTCAGTAATAAAAGACAATTACCTATCACAAATAGTGCAGGACCCAACAAGAGGTGAGGCACTTCTAGACCTAATTTTAACAAATGAACCTGGTACATTGTCACAAGTGGAGGTTGGGGGACATCGAGGTAATAGTGACCATAACATAATAAGTTTTCTTGCACACAATAAAAAGATGTTCAGTAGAGGGGGAACAAAAACACTAAACTTCAGGAAGGCCAATTTTAACCAGCTGAGAGAGGAGCTAAGCAGCATAAACAGGGACAATGTCCTCAAAGTGACAGGAACACAAACAAAATGAGACATTTTCAAAAGCATTATAAATAGGACCACTAAAAAACATATACCTTATGGGAATAAGCAGGCCAGAAATCATAGAAAACCAATATGGCTAACTAAAATGGTAAGGAGTGCAATGAAGGATAAAAAGGAAGCTTTTAAAGTACTGAAGCAAGAAAGTAGTGACACAGTATTAAAAAACTATAAAGAGAAAAATAAAGTGTGCAAAAGACAAATAAAGGAGGCAAAGATCAAAGCTGAGAGAATAATTGCCAAGGAAAGTAAAATCAATCCAAAATTATTCTTCAATTACATAAATAATAAGAGAATAAAAAGTGACAATGTGGGCCCTCTAAAAAATAATCTGGGTGTAATGGTGGAGGAGGATGAGGAAAAAGCACAACTATTAAATGCCTTCTTCTCTACGGAGGAAGTGCGGTGCTGCCTTCAAAACACTAAAATAGAGAAGTCGCCGGGTCCACATGGCATACACCCCCAAGTTCTGAGGGAATTATGCATAGTGATAGATAGATCCTTATATCTAATATTTAAGGATTCAGTAACGACTGGGTGTATTCCACAGGATTGTCGCATAGCAAATGTGGTGTCAATTTTCAAAAAGGGGTCTAAAAGTGAGCCTGGAAACTACAGGTCAGTAAGTTTGATTTCTGTGGAGGGTAAGATATTTGAGGGCTTTCTAAGGGATGCTATCCTGCAGTACCTCAATGTAAACAATCTTATAACACCCAATCAGCATGGGTATATGAGGAATAGGTCCTGTCAGACTAATCTGATCAGCTTCTATGAAGAGGTCAGTTCTAGACTGGACATGGGTAATGCAGTAGATGTGGTATATCTTAACTTTTCAAAGGATTTTGATACTGTGCCACATAAAAGATTGGTATGCAAAATGAGAATTTTGGGACTGGGGGAAAACATGCATTTGGGTTTGCAACTGGCTCACTGATAGGAAACTGAGGGTGCTTTTTTATGGTAAATATTCAGACTGGGTCACAATCACCAGTGGGGTGCAACAGGGGCCAGTATTGGTCGAAGAAATAAAATGTATGATTATGTACTTAATAAATTACTGAGTAAGACTGCCACTGAAAAAGACTTGGGGATTTTGGTGGACAGTAAGCTTACCTTTAGTGACCAGTGCCAGGCAGCTGCTGCCAAGGCAAATAAAATCTTGGCATGCATCAAAGAGGTATAGATTCATATGACAAGAACATAGTTATGCCTCTATACAAATCACTGGTACAGCCACACATAGACTATTGCGCGCAATTTTGGGCCCCAGTATACAAGAAGGACATGACTCATAAAATAATCTAGCTTGAGCTGAAGCCTACCCTTCCAACCCCCCTTTAACTTTCTTGTGACCCAATAAACACATGGACATCAAGGTTGGAAGTAAAGGCCACAGCAGCATTTATTAAACACTTCACATTTTTCTTAAATAAAGAATAACTTAGAACTACATAATCATAAATATCACATAATTAACATTTAAATAACATGCAAATACCAACATATATAAACACAACCTTCATGGACCTATAACTATATAAATACCTGTCCCCAACCAGTTTCACCTAGAAGGAGGGGTCTCTGAAGGCACCAATCCCAGACCACATCACCAAACCTCCGAATTTTACCCCCAACTGTGATCCACCTGGCCCAGGGGAACCAACATCGGAGGGTATCCTCAAGCAGTCTGATTCCTCAAGCAGCATCCACCATGTCATTCTACCACTTAAATTTTCCACTGAAGCCTCCAAAACCCCTCCTTTATACACCATGGCGAGCAGGTGCATTCAGGTGCACCCCATCCGGCCAGAACAGGTCAGCTGACCCCACCTCCAGTTTCCTATGTCGGACCACAATGCCCCCATTCCAAGCCACAAACCGGCTCACCAACTGATTAATTTTTGCACGGGCCTTATTGAGACGCACAACCGACCTGGCATGCCACCACCTCAGCCGTGCCACAATGTCTGACCAGACAATAAGTAACCCCGGGAACATGGCCCACAATCTCAACAGGTCCAGCTTAATATCCCGCATCACCTCCCGAGATGCCCGTAAACCCAGATCATTCCCCCCGGCATGCATCACCAGCACATCGGGAGCCTGGTCCCTGTCCACATACCTCTGCAATTCCAGAAACAAGCGGGACCAAAGCAAGCCATGCACCCCCAGCCACCGGACCTGCGCCACCTCCCGATCAAAGCCCATCTGCCCACCAGACCACTCGGACACCGCCCCAGTCGACATAGGAATGTCCCACTATCTATACCAAACACGGCAACACACCTGTAAAAACAACACAACAGAATAAACAACAGGCCCCACCCGCAGACCTCACTCAACCACCACCAAACCACCGAGCCCCATCACAGAAGCTGAGGCCGCACATATATCTTGAAACGTTCTGATTCTCACCTCCCAATCCTCCGGATGACCGCGGGTGGGAGACCCCAACGAGCCGCCTCTGTGGCTACCCCAATCCGGAATGAATCGGAACTATACTTCCGGGCCGAGCGGCCCAGCGCCTCCAATCCCTTCCTGAAAACCTGGATAAACTGAAAATGGGATAAACAACCAAATCCCTGTGCATCAGCAACGCCAAGCCCCCTTCCGGCCGCAGTCACAT
This sequence comes from Leptodactylus fallax, assembly GCA_947044405.1. Taxonomy (NCBI): domain Eukaryota; kingdom Metazoa; phylum Chordata; class Amphibia; order Anura; family Leptodactylidae; genus Leptodactylus; species Leptodactylus fallax. The sequence continues at coordinate 8,081,318 of CAMRHE010000035.1, forward strand.
AAAGGAAACAAAACAAGCCACCAGACAAACAGGTGACCCCGGCAAGGAACCCAATTGCACCACCATACCTCGACCCACTTGATCTGTGTCCTGGACGTCGGACCCAGGCACACCAATTCTTCACCCACAACCAAACAATCCACCACCCCCAAGCCCCCAGGGCACCTCCTGGCCGGAGAAACCAATTCTGACCCTCAGCAGGCCAAATGAAACCGGACCTCGACTATCCCTGGTCCCCCGAACCCTGCCTAAAACCCTTCACTGCCGGCCTAACCAGGAATGACTTCGTCCAATCTCAATACCCTTTAAACTGGAACCAGAAGGCCAGGGCCGACAAACGCCTGGACAACCCTGCCGAGGATACCCCGTTATCAAACGCAGAACCAACAAAGAGAACCGTCGCCTCCCAATCCGCCGGAACCCCCTCACCATGCAAATCTCTCACCAGACGCTCCGATTCTGACCAGCACTGCGAGCACCCGTTCCATGTGGAGTCACACAGGGACAGATGAACCAGAGACAAGGCCGACCTCATACCAGCCACCACAACTCCTCCAGGCAAGGAACCCCCTCCGAGTCCGCCTCCGGCACCAGCTCCTGGAACTTGGCCCACTGAAAACAAGAGATGGCGTCAGCAACAACATTCTTCGACCCAGGAAGGTGCACCTCCACAAAATTCGCATTCAGCTCCAGCCCCCTCAACACTATCCTTGCGCAGCAGCCTGACTACCGGCGGGGAATTGGCCGTCTGAGAATTAATGGCCTGAACCACACCCATGTTGTCACACGAAAAACGGACCCTGCGGTCCCGAAGCCTATCACCCCGAATCACCATTGCAACCACTATGGGAAATAGCTCCAGCAGCTCCAAGTTGCCCACCAAGCCATCGACCCTCCAAGCCTCCGACCATTCCCCCAAACACCACTGACCCTGAAAATATGCCCCAAACCCATGTACCCTGGCCGCATCCGTAAACAATTCCAGATCCGTATTGGACACCGGAGCTCCTATCACCAAGGACCGCCCGTTGTAACACCACAAAAAATCCCCCCAAACAGCTAAATCCTCCCTCAATTCCCCCTGCAACCGGACATAATGAAAAGGCTGGCGGACACCCGCCATAACCCTAGCTAGGCGCCTGCAGAACACCTGCTCCATAGGCATAATACGGCATGCAAAATTAAGCCGGCCCCACAACAACTGTAAATCCCTCAACTTAATTTTTCACTGCCGTGCTGCCCAGCCCACCAAGTCCTTAAGTTCCCCCAACCTGTCAGTATCAATCATGATCCCCAGGAACTTGACGACCATGGAGGGACCCTCTGTCTTATCTGGCGCCAGGGGAACCCCAAATGAATGACAAACCCACTCCATGTCCCTCAAAAACAACGAACAAACCCACATATCCGGGAGGCCAACAAACAGGAAGTAATCCAGATAATGCAACACCGAATCCAACTGGGTCTGCTGTCGCACCACCCACTCCAGGAATGTGCTAAACGCTTCAAAATAGGTGCACGAAATCGAGCAGCCCATCGGAAGGCACATTTCAACATAATAGTCCTCCTGCCATTTACACCCTAACAAGTGGAAACTGTCCGGGTGCACTGGCAAAAGGCGGAAAGCTGCAACAACTCTGCCGCCACCCTATTTGGATAACGCACGAGATACTCCCCCATCTTTTCCACCCTCACTGGCGTCGCCCCTCTTCTGGTCAACATCACCCCCTTTTCCCTTACCCTTCTTAAAGCAACGGGAGAGGGCGTGTGCACCACCACAACCAGAGCATTCGTGCTTGAAGTGGCAGTCATTGCCAAACTTGCACTGACCCTCATTAAATTGCCAGCAACTTCCCCTACCACTCGCAGCCGACCTGTCGCTGAGCCTGAACCGCCGGCTGCCTCACGAAAGGGCCGACCTCTCCCCCCAGGGGCCGCCATCAGCTTCATCCAAGAGCTGATGTCTTTATGATCCCACAGCAGAGAGGGACAAACAGCCTTCCGCTGACGGAAGTGTTCATAATACTGGAGCCACGCATTACCCCGGTAAGCCTTCCCAATGGAATCTAGGTAGCAAAACAAGGCTGAGCAGTTCTCCCCAATCACACTGGCCAAGATTGTAAAGACCTGCAGCCAGGTAGAAAAGGTCCGAGGAATAAGGTGATAACGCCGCAGTTCCTCCTCCTCCTTCTTACACTCGTCCGGCTTAACCCGGTCCAAGTTAAATTTCTCCGGGGCAGTAGCGAAAAAATTTCCACATACTCCCCTTTCCAGATTTTCTCCCTAACCTCTGGCTTCAAATGGGCCCCCAAAGGGCCCTCGAAGCAAACATAAACCTCCCCTTTGGCAGAGTCAGCCATACGGACATCCTCCTGCGGCTTGGCCTTCACCGCCGCCTCCCCAGCTACCACCACCGGACTCCCTGCCGCCGCCCCAGCCCAATTCACTACTCCCAGAGCCCTGGACAGCTTCCGCTCCAGCAATCGACCCCCCAGGGAACCCCACACACCCGTTGGGGACCCCCCAGCCCCACTACCCCAGGATTAAACAACTGTTGCACCCCTCTAAGGAAAAACTGTAGCCCCTCCAAGGACAGAACAGGTGACCCCTTCCCCAACCATCCCCCCAGAAGTGGAAGGGGTGGTTGTAGACTCACCCAGCCTCACAGGGGCAACGACCCCCACAGCCATCCCTCCAGAACCCCCACTGCCTCCGGGCAGGGGGAATGCCGGGGAACCCTCGCTGGATAGGGCCGGCCGACTGCCACCCGCTTGGTCCCCAGAAGAAGCCGGCATCAGCGCTGGGCCTGCGCTCTGCAAGCCATGCCCCCTGGGTGCACGCTGATGAGGACCACCGCTGGAGAAATCCAGAGACAGGGGGCTCCGCCCCCTCCCTATCGCTGCTGAACTCGGCCTCCTCGATGTCACTTCCAGGGGTGGGGCCGGCGGACCCGGAGTCCGCCCCTTCTTCCTCTTTGTCCCAAAATGGCCGCTGGCCCGGAACTTCCAGTCGGGCCGCGGCGCCTGCTCTAGCTGTACTCGCCGACTGGGCCGCCAGGCCTGAAGGAGGAGGCTCTGGATGGGAGCCAGACCACCGATCCTGCCGGGCCCGCCCCCCGCTAGGTACCTCAGCAGGGGAAGTGGCCGTCACAGCACCACAGGGGTCCCAACGCCGGGGGGAGGGGGAACGGCGCCGCGATCAACCCGGAACTGCGCACCCAGGCCGTGCTGCTGGATTCCTCCCAGCCCGGCCCTGACCAACAAGAGGGTGTCGGCCAGCAGCAGAGGCCGGAGGGTCCCTGGTGGGGCTCCTTCTGCGCCGCGGGGACAGCTCTGGACTGAGCCGCTCAGGAGGCCATGCAAGTCTCCTATGCGGCCAAAAATCCTGAGCCTCCGCAGGAGCCACGGAGACCGGAGAGTTCCCCAACAGCTGCTCCTGTAGCCAACCAGCACCACGTTGAAGGGCAGCCTGGCATACCTGAAGCAGCAGCGCATCAATCTCGTCAGATATGGTGTATGGTGAGTAGAAAAACTTGTTCCACAACTTTCCTGTCACAGCTCCTGTTCCTAGTGTGTCCCCCCCCCTTACCTCCCTCCCTTATATAAACTATAACTATTCCCCCACCTCCTGTCCTTACACTGACCTCTTAAACTTCCCATGACCTGTCTAGCTCCTCATTCTATTTACTGTCATGTGCCCCCTCCACTACCCCTTCGGGTCCGCTGCGTGGGGCTTTCTTAACTGAACTAGAGAGAGTGCAGAGAAGCGCCACCAAAATTATTAGGGGAATGGGTGGATTGGAGTACAACGAGAGATTAACAAACTTGGGGTTATTCAGTTTAGAAAAAAAGAAATCTACGGGGAGAACTAATAACAATGTACAAATACATGAAGGGACAGCACAAAGAACTTTCTAATGATCTTTTTACTCCTAGGCCAGTGACAAGGGGACATCCTCTACATCTGGAGGAGAGAAAATTTCACCAGCAACATCTTTACTGTAAAAACAGTCAGGCTATGGTACTCACTGCCCCAAGAAGTGGTGATGGTGGAGTCATTGAACAAGTTCAAAGAGGGCTTGGGTGACTTTCTTGAACAGAACAATATTATGGGTTATGGGTCTAGATTCTGTTTATCCAGGGTTTTATACTGATTGCCAGATTGGATTTGGGAAGGAAGTTTTCCCCCAAAATGGGGCAATTGGCATAAGCCTCATGGTTTTTTTTTGCCTTCCTCTGGATCAACATTGTAGGGTACTGTAGGGTTATAGGGTGGACTTGATAGACTGATGTCTTCATCCAAGCTCATCTACTATGTAACCTGCCTTTCATTATGTATTTTACCTGTTTTTATTTCTCTTTCACATATTTTATTGTGCGCTTTAAAATTTTCAAAGGCTAGAGCTGACCCTTTGAAGTTATACTTTTTAAATGCCTATTTTTTATTGTTTATCGGCCTTTTAACCATAGCTGTAAGCCATGGGGGGGGCGGGTTAGTTTAAGACATTTATAATTGTTTCCTATGGGTATACAATTTGCTATATACTTACTCAACGTAGATTAAAATGTCTCCTACTTAACCTCTATATCACAATTTGACAATAGCTGCTTCCAGTCTTATGTCCTTAAGTACAGCAGAAAGATAATGGTGCCGCACAGAGTATATTGTTCGTGGTGCTTTGTGGTATGGTTCTCTATCCCAATCAATGTCCAGAAGAAAACCTCAGCACACACATCATTTGATGCAATTATAAAGTACAGTTTATCTGGCTCAACAGAACTTCAGCATTTCAGAAAACATCCTATGTCCGGAAGTACAACCAAGGAAAATTGGACTTTTTAAAATTTATGGATTTTGCCCTCCCACACTTTTTTTGTCTTCTACAATCTGATTAGATTAAGGTCCTTATTACTAAGGTTTTTGACAACCGTGACATTTCCAACAAGTCCTGCAATATTAGAAATGATCAGATACAACAGAGCCTCTCCTCTTGAATCTTCAATAAGCTAGACCATAAAATTGGTCTGCAATAAGTTGATGAATTTCTTCCCCTTTAAAGGCAATGCAGGACCAGCTACTTAAAACTCCCATCAAGACCACGATACCCTCCTGTGCCCCCCACTCAATTTGCTTATACAACTGACTCTCTAACTCCTCAGCTATGTAGGTGGGGTCTATAAATTATGCCAAAAAGTATTTTATCAGTAGTCACATCCTTATGCAATTCCACAAACAAGGATTCCACATGTTCACAATCTTCATCCACATTTGCCTCCTTTACATTGACTTTGTTGCCACCTCTGACATACACTTTAACTTGCCATTCAAGTACACAGATTAATTTCCAGAATTGTGAACTCTTGAAGTTTTATGGCCAGATTAATCTATACTTTCTGGTTGTAACAAATGGACCTCTTTAGCAACTACTCTTATACTCCCACCTCTACAGCCTATCCTCTCCCTCACCTGTCTACCACTATAATGTCTACCTGTCACTCCCCCCTCATTCCTAGTTTAAATGCTCCGGCAACTCCGCTAGAATTCTCTCCCCCAGCTCAGCAAACTCCCTTCCATTCAGGTGTAAGTTATCTGTGGAAAACAGCTTGCACCCCAATGAAAAGTCAGCTCAGTGTTCTAGGAACCCAAAACCCTTCTTTCCTGCACAAAGACTTGAGCCATTTATATAACTCCCTTAGCTCCCACTGCCTTCCCTGTGTTGTGCATGGCACAGATAATATTCCGGAGGATACCTTGGAGGTCCTCCCCTTCAGCTTAGAGCATTTTCCTCTACGATTATTCTTAAGAAGCCTCCACCAAAAATTTATCCTGTCATTGGTACCCACATGGACCACGACAACTGAGTCTTCCCCAGTCCCTCCCAGCAATTTGTCCACTGTGCAATCACTCAAACAGTCCACCAAATAACACTCAACACAGCCAACTCCCCTTTTTAACTCCACTTAGTCAGCAGTCACTTTGGTTATGCCTCACTTAACACTATGCCGTATGCAACTCCTTCACCAATGCAAGTGAAAGAGTGCTGCAATTGCAGCTTCTAGTCACAAAAAGATCATGTTGCAGTCGCAATAGCCTTGAGTTTGCAATGTGACTCCATTCACATAAAGGTGCATCTCAATAAATTTGAAACGTTTATTTCTTTCAGTAATTAAATTTACCGAATTTTCTAGATTCTTTACACACAGATTGTTTTATTTCAAGTGTTTTAGTTTTGTAAATGTTGATTATGTATTACAGGTAATGAAAACCCAAATCTAAGAAAATTAGAATATTAAAAAAGTAAAGGTTTCCTAAGCCTTTAAATGGTCCCTCAGTCTGGTTCAGTAGGACACACAATCATGGAAGGCTGCTGATTATGAATTGTATTACTGAATTACTGAAATGAATGAACGTTTCAAAAATATTCTAATTTATTGAGATGCACCTGTATATTGGTGAAGGAGTTGCATGGCAAAATGCTGAACTTTGATTATATGACTGGAGTAGAAGACAAAGTGCAGCCCTAGCCTAATTGCATTGCGATTTGTGACTCTTTCATTTCTCTTTCTTATTTTTTACTGTTTGCACTATTTCTTCTGTATTACTGTAAAAAAATTCTCTAATAAAAATACAGATTAAAAGAAAAATAAAACTTATAGGTTTTAAATTTTTTATAAAGTGTCAAAACATAAATACTATATAACTTTGGTATTGCTGTAATTTAAAATGTATTTTTTTACTCCACTGAGAATGCTGTAAAAAAGGAACGCTCCAAAACAATTCCCACAATCAATGTTTTACATTAATATATTATATGAAACATTAAATGATAGCATTTAAAAATGCAAAAAACAAGCCCTCATACAACTATGATGGCTGAAAAATGATGGCTATTGGAAAGAGAAGTAACTAATTCTGTTCAAGACCTCCTCTACTGCATTTACCTCCATTTGAAAAAAAAAAAGTCCCAGTAAAATGGAAAATGGCAACTGTATACTGCCTCTATTCTCCTGCATTCTGCTACTGTATTTTCACTCTTATTCTGCTATATTTTGCCCTCTCACAGTGATGTATACTGCACACCTTCACCGCAGTGCTAATGTCTTTTGCTCATGCCTGCAGGAGAAGGCATCCTGCACAGACATGTGTTGCTATTGCCACTACAATGAAGTAAATCTTGGCAGAGGCTCCATTAAGATATTACACCATTTGGACTAAATTTTCCAGAGAGCTCATCAGATGACTAGCAAGAGGCAATAAAAGTCCCCAATGTTTATTGGCTCTTATGGGTGGGAGGGCAGTGTTCAAGACTTTGGCTATGCGGTGCTGCCATCTTCATATTATCCATTAGCGGCCATATCAGGACTACAGTGCAGTACTACCAGAATATCAGTGAATGGCTCATGATTCTTCATGGTGTCTGTGACCCACAATATGGGAACTAGGGATCTAAGACATTTGTAATACATTACATGACATTACCATGACCCTACGTATGTTTACACTACTTTCTCTGTTCTCCATATAGCACTGATGTGGGATTAAATCTGTAGATAAACTACCTTTAATAAATCCCCAGCATATGAATAGGACTTTGAAAAGCAGTATGTCTGTAAGAGTTTGGACCTGATCTCAGTGTTGATTATTTAGTCAGGCTGTAGTTTTATAAGTGAGCTTTTTTTTGAGCTTTTTAAGACCTTGAACATAGGGGGATGTTATTATAATATTATCTATATATAATCTGTAGTTTTTTTAAATATTATATATACAGTATACGCAGGGGAGTACTAGCCCCATATACACAGAGTACATTGTCTCAAAGTGGCCTCCAGACAGTATAATATCCGATAGAGTCCCTACCACATAATACAATATCCCATAGTGGCCCCTTCACACAGTATAATGTCCCATAGTGGCCCCTCCACACAGTATAATGTCCCACAGTAGCCCCTACGGTGTTTGTTGCTAATATTGCAAAAATTTCGGGTTTGACAGAACCCAAAGTTTTTGGGGTTCAACACTGGAGCCTAGCTCACCTCCCCTGGGCCACCAATCATTATACTCCAGAGTCTGAAGAGACTCCAGAGTATAATAATAGCAGTTTCAGTTTGGATGTATTTGGTCCAAACGGAACCGCCAGACGAACCTCACAAGACGAATATGGTGGGGTTTGCCCAACAAATACTCGTGCATCCCATATCAGCGATGTCCTGACGCTGTTCAGTGTCAACGACATGATATGGGACGCACAGGGTGCCCTAGAGGGCAGAAGGGGAAAAGGAGGTGGGCGTGAGCAGGAACGGGGATCAGTAAGTAAATAGGGCCTGTTACCCGCTGGGGTTACTCAAGCAGGTAATGACCTATTTAGCAGGGGCCCACCAGGACCCCTAAGGTTGTGGTAGTTACTGTACACATATATGTGACCGTTGAGGCCAATCAGCGGCCTCAGGAAAGGGAACTGAGACGTCCCAGCCGGCAGACAGAGGTCTATGTTTTTTGGGGGTTTTTTTCACCTCCCACGGCCTAATAAAAAAAATAAAAATAAAAACATGAAAAAATGTTGGACAACCTCTTTAAGAAGACAATTGCCTTTTCAGGCCACTTTGCGGTGTACAGGAACTTGGTAGATGATACATGCTCTGCTAAGGATTCTGGGAAAATACCACACTTCTATACAGCAGTTTGTAAAAGTGCCCCTACAAGTATGCCTCCTTTTACCACTATTTTATAGTGCCGCAGCCCAGATGGAGGGAACCGGAGAATGGGTGTTGCATTGGCGGATGCTGCGCCACCAGAAAGGCCGAGTGCCCTCAACCACATTCCCCAGCTCAGGTCCTAGGCTGGACACCGATGAGGGGTGCCTTCTGTGCTACCTGATGGTGCAGGTTACCCCAGGGAGCTTCCAGTTGGAGAGGGGACCTCTGAGTTGGTGTGATGGTGTTCGGATGGGGCCCTGATGGTAATGCAGGAACGACTCAGGAAGGCAGTTGTGCAGTTGAAACAGGTTTAACTTTACTTAGCAACTGAACAATGGAACAAGCAGCTTCCAAATTGGGGTTGTAGTCTCCCACTATTCAACTCCCCCGGCCTTGGTCTTGAGGGGATGCCCAGTGATGTTCAGGCTCTAGTGCCATACTCTACTCCAAGACTAACTCCACACATCAGCCTCCAGCAGCAGATACTGAGGGCTGTACTCCAGGGTAATTCTGGCAGGGGTGTGGTGTAGGCCCGAGATAACACCTCTTGTCACAGGACTCCTCCACTGCTTCTTGCACAATGTTTAAAGGCAGACAGTTCCCTGTATCAGGGCTGTCTCTATAAGAGCCTTGGGCTGTTTCTTCCTCCTCAGGGACTGCGTTAGGAACAGTTAACCCGCAGTCTTCAATGCTGGCTTGCTCTGTTACCTCTGCACTCTCACACTGCACTAAACTCGACTAGACTGAGGCTCTAATGGTTCCCCTGGAGACAAAAGTCTCCTCAGAGCCCACCCAGTGGCTTGTGATAGGCCAGGGCTGTACCAAGTGTAGGTGGTGAACAATGGGGAAACTAATAGGGCTACAAACAATAACATACAACATATAACATATAACCAAGATGTACAAACATACCCAGAAGCACAAAGACAAATACAATTAAAGCAGGAATACTCTAGGATTCTGCAATAGCAAAATCAGTAATTGCACAAGAAACTGAAACTGAACCCAGTGCATTTCTGCTTTCCCTTATCATAAATTGCACTTAAGAAATGACTGTGAATTCCTTTCTATTATTTATTGCGTTGTTTGCAATCGTCTGTACCAGTTTGAATTGCTCATATTGATGATGCAGTATTTACCCACACAAGATCAACTAAACGGTTAAACATGATTAACCACATGTCATGCATGTTCTTTTCCACCATTACAACACTCTGCTATAACTACACATCTGGGTCTACTAGGCCCAGCTTAATTTTGCATTGCCTTACAAGGGCAACATCGTTCGACATGGGGGCATATGGACATCATAAAGCAGGGCCCCTGGCTGCTAGAACCGTCATTCCCGGCACTGGTGAAGCACTGTTTTGCCCTCCCTGGTTGAATTTCTTCAGGAGCTTCTCCTCATAAGGAGAATGGAGGCCCTGGTGGCGGAGGATTCCCCTGACCCCTCCAAATTTGATGCTCTCTGGCGGCCTTGGGTGATGTTCCAAGAATCGTCTGAGTTCTCTTCCTTCTTTTCCTGATATAGTGATACCCTGATGCTTCTTTATTCCCTTTTTCTCTCTTCCGTCCTTTGGAGGAGATTATTGGTCGCTCTTCCATCTCTCCGTTCCCCTCTCCCTATTTCTCTCTAGTATATGTTTTCCTGATTGTAGTTCCCATTGTGTGTTCCTTTGTCTGTTTGTTCCTCTCCCATTACTTTTAAGATGTTGCTTTATGGTCCCGTATATCTGGGCCTTCAGTTCCTCTGGTATTGCACTGTGCTTCACAGCGTTAGTTTGGGTCTTATTCTAAGCTTCTTGTTTATAGGCGAGGCCTGTGTGCCTTCGCGTCATTTGTTTGCTCGCACTATTTTGTTTTCTTTTTCCACTTTACTTAAAAATTTTAATAAACTTTGATTAAAAATAAAGGAGGGCCCCCACTTTTTGAGCAATTGTCATCATATGACTGCAGCAGCCAGTTACTAGCCTTAGTGGTAATGTGTAAACAAAGGTATGTGACCAACTAATCTCAGCAGTTTTGTGCTGTTTGTTTACATGTCACCACTGTTGTCAGTCATTGGCTGCAAAAGTCATGTGATGATGAATTGGACACCAGTTCTGCTCCAGCAAAGACATGGCAGGGGATGCTAAAACAACGGTGTAACTAGGGACATATACATGTGAGTTATGTTTTTTTTTTTCAAACAATTTTAAGCCTCCATGTCATTCTTTTAATAAATTGGACAAATCTTTTAAGTTGTTATACCCCTAAATATATGTACCTACACAATCTAACCAGTCAAAGAATGAACACTCTATATAGAATTCAAGTTTATCAATATATTATTAAAAAGGCCAGAAACTCATCAGTTAAAAGCATCGAAAACAAATATACATGAGAGGGAAAGGAGGTCATGGCTAACACCTTCCAATGAGGTGATAGTAGTAATCAATTAAATACATATAATAAACAGATAGATGTCCTAATTCATGTACTATATACATAAGTTCACAATTCATGTAACAATCCAAAGTACATACACACATATAGTCCATATATTGTATTGCTGATAATATGATCACCAATTCTGAATACTATATACAAACTAGCTATGCAAGAGTAAATCAGGCAAATTTTGATTGCGTTTGGCAGAAAGAATGGGTCTATCTGACAAAAAATAAAACAAAAATCTGATGCAAAATAGACCAACACCTATTGAAAATTTGTATAATTTCTGTCCATCTTCTATGGTACTCAGTAATAATACCAACCCTTTTTCTTATTTGGCTATCAATACAGTGGGTACGGAAAGCATTTTTCACTCTTTGTTTCATTGCAGCCATTTGCTAAAAGCAAAAAAGTTCATTTTATTTCTCATTAATGTACACTCAGCACCCCATCTTGACAGAAAAAAAAACAGAAATGTAGATATTTTTCCAAATTTATTAAAAAAGAAAAACTGAAATATCACATGGTCATAAGTATTCAGACCCTTTGCTGTGACACTCATATTTAACTCACATGCTGTCCATTTCCTTCTGATCCTCCTTGAGATGGTTCTACTCCTTCATTGGAGTCCAGCTGTGTTTAGTTAAACATTTAATAAAAATTAAACAGTTTTATTTGTGCTTTTCAGGCAGTCAAACAAAACTGGGCCTACTGCACAGCTTCCCAAACACAAGACACAGCAGTTTTTGACTTTCAAGTGCTTTACCCAGAAGCAGAGAGCCATTTACCTAAGCACTGTCTGCCCTTATATACACATGTGTGGATTGCATGGAATTAATCCCAAATACCTGTAATGGCTGAATGGAGTAGAGGTACAGCTAACTCTCCATACTCCAGCAGCCAGACCCTTTACCAGGTTTTAGGTAAACCATACAGCAAGGAACACAGCTTTTCATGCTACAAGCTTTCCAAGCTGCTTTTAGAATGCATATGACAGGAACCAGGGAGAAATGTAGATTCCTTCTACCACTTTTCAGCTTGTCTTGTCACATATCCTACTCCCTATTTCAACTTCAGGGGCGGAACACTCCATGCACTTAAACAGGATGCACTAGACAGGGCATCTGCATTTTCCTGCTGATACTCAGGTCTATCTGTAAAGTTTTTTTTACTCAGGTAAAATACAGGATGCTCTTCCCTTCCCCTCACTTGTGACAACACCGCCCCAATGCCAACATCAGAGGCATCAGTTTGAACAATAAACAGTTTTTGGAAGTATGGTGTCATCAACACTGGCTGGGAACAAAGCGCTTGCTTCAGGCTTTGAAATTCCTGCTCAGCTTCAGCAGTCCATTTGACCATGACTGAATCCTTACCTTTTGCAAGGTCAGATAAGTGGGCAGCAATACTGGCAAGGTTTCGAATAAACTGCTTACAGTAACCATTTCAGCCCAAAAATGCTCTGACTTGTTTTTTGTTTACCGGCCTAGGCCAGTTCTGAATGTCCTTAATCATGTTTATTGGTGGGCGTGGCTTGACGCCGAACAGAATGGCCGCAGCTTAGCTGATCTCCGTGACTTCACTGCGCTATTGCGGCTCACAACGTCAACCGGCATCACTCACCGCCGGCATACAGCTCCACACAGTCCCTTGCAAGTTCAGGAAGGCAGAGGAATGGCGAAGAGGGGAAAGAAGGGTCCCCCTAAACAGCTCACGGACTTCTTCCGAGAGCCATCTGCATATCAAGATGGAGCGGATGTCTCTCCTCTCCTTCCGTTACAGCAGGCAGGGGATCACCCATGCGAGGAGAGACCAGGTAACTCAGGTGGGATGCATAGAAGACCCAGTTCTTCACCACTGGGCACCTCTGGGGACAGTAATGACTCCTAAGGGAGTCACAGTAGCAGCGCTGAAAGCCAGCAGCAATGTAAGGAGCCGGACCGGAACCCCTCGCGGCAGCATGTGGGGGTTGCTGGTCCTCTCCTCTAAGTGCTCCTTCCGGCCCCTAGGGAGTCTGGCCGGAACCTCCACGATGGTATGCGGGGGTTGCCGATCCTTTACCGCTCGGGCCACGGGATTTCCTTCTGGTGCAGGTGCTCGGTCAGAACCTTGATATTCAGGACTTCCGCTCCAGGTAATCGCTGGCTGTTCAGTTTCCCCTGGTGGTAAGCGTTGCATATTTCCTGTCCTGTTACCTCCTGCCTAGACTTCCTGCTTCTGTTGTTTGACTATCCTTCTGGCCTCCCGATTTTGTACTTTGTTCTCCCTCTTCTGCTAACAACCCCGGCTTGCCTTCAGACTTCGATTTGGTACTGCTCTGCTCTCTTGCTACCGACCCGGCTTGTTTGACACATCTATTTGGATTTCCCTTTTCTACTTCGCTAATCTCACGCTGACAACTCGGACTGTATGACAACTCTTTGGAACTCTGCTGCCATCTACTGCCTGCCGTCACCCGCTGCTTTCTACTCTGCAGACTGACATCCCTACTCCTGCTACTACTGGTAAGTTATTCCGGTTTATGTTCTGCTGTGTCTGGTGGTGTGCTGTGCGTCCGGCGCTCTCTGACCCGTGCCACTCTGCCAAGTTCATCCCCACCATCAGGGGCCCTGGTGAACATCACTGGGGGTGGGGTTCGGTGCGGTTGGGAGAGCGCGGGACGTTCAGCACGGTTTTTACCATTTTGATTTGGTTTCACTGGTGCTGGGACTTACTGCTTAGCTCAACGCTGCATCTGGTTCCTAACAAGCAAGCTCTTAAGAGAGGGCTACAACCTCCCTCAGCGGCCATTTTGGAGGGTAACTGCCAACCTGTGGCTTCTGCTGCTCCAGAAATATCCCAAACGGGCACTAACACTCCCACACTAAGCCCAGTTAAGCAGAAGATGAGATAGTACACTACCTTTTGTTTTGACTCCCGCCCGGGGTCAGCAGCAGAGGAACCCTAACTCTGATTCAGATGTGCTACAAGCTATAACTGCGGGTACTCAATCTGCTTCTAAGTTTTTCTTGAAGGATATACAGTAATACCTCGTACATTCGCGAGGTTAGGGTCCAGAACCGGTCGCGGATCGCGAGGAATCGCTAATGTTTGGTACAAGCAATTAGAAGTGCTTACAATGCCGATTTCTAATGTTTAACCCCTAAATATCAATAAACTTTACCCTACAGTACTGTACAGTATACTAAAGTATACTGTACAGTACTGTATATTAATACATTCATTCATTTTTCTTATACACTCACAGTAAAATGAAACTAATTACCGGGTACATAACGAACAGGACGCTACTACCCAATAGCGAAGGTGTTTTTTTTTTTTTAAATTTCACAGATCTGAGAAAAAAGAGCAAAATCTATATATGTTAGTTGCCAAAAAAATATCGCGAATCTGTGAATTCGCAAATTCGGAAACGCGAGTGTACGAGGTATTACTGTAATGTTAGCTTTGTACAGATCTATCCAGAAAGATATCACTAAGGCGATCACATTCGTCTCCTCCACGGTTGACTCTCTTGACGACAGACTTAACTATGTCGAGAATAAAATGGGCGAATTCGCTTCAACACACAATACCATAGTAGATGCCCACAATGAGCTAGAGGAGGAATTGGCGGCAGTTAAACTTAAGCTCGCCGACATGGAGAACAGAAACAGACAAAACAATGTTAAGTTCCGTGGCATTCCAGAATCAGTCGCCCCCTAGGCATCTGATTCCTTACCTACAACAACTAATTAAAGCGACCCTGCCACATTGCTCTGATGCTAACCTGATTAATCGGCAGAGCCCACCACCTGCCAAAGCCGAAAGGCATGCCTGACGATATTCCCAGAGATATGCTTGCCCGTATACATTTCTATCATATCAAGGATCATCTTATGTTCAAATCCAGGAAGAGATCTCTGCCTGAGCCGTTCAAGACAATCCAGCTTTTCGCAGACCTCTCCCAGGCCACCATTGCCACCAGGAAAAAGCTTGCTCCTATTACAGCGATTCTGCGTCATCATAGTGAGAATTTACGTATTACTCTGCCAGGCATCGCTCCTATTCTAGACTAGATATGTTTTTGGCCCCAATCGACATGCTATTGAAAATACAATGTTGTGAGATAGGAAATATTACGTGGTCCGACCACGCGCCTAGTGCCCTCACAATCCGCTCTGGTTCCACAACTGCCCCTCCTGTGTCTTGGCGTAACAACACATAAGTTATGTCCTTGAAATCAGTGACCGAAAAATTGACTACTGATATCGCCAAATTTTTTTATATCAACACCCCTTCAGTAGTTGACAAGTTTTGTCTTTGGAATGCTCATAAAGCCTTCACTAGAGGAATACAGCATGCCTCTCGCTTTAAGCGTCAAAGATCACAAATAATGAAGGATCTACTTGATTCCATTGCGACCTTAGAGCAGAGAAACAAAGCCACATCCGATCCCATCTTATTCAACGCCCTGAAAAAGGCTAGAGATGACTTAAGTTCTCATCTGTTGGTGGACTTTGAAAGGCACTCCAAAAGACTAAAAGCCCCTTATTATCGGCCGTACAATAAAGCTAGTAAATTGATGGCACAGCGTGTCAAGGCGGCCAGAATGAAGTCTAAAATCCCGTTTATCCTTTCTAAAGCGGCAAATGCAAAAGTATACCATCCATATTATATTGCTCACGAGTTTAGCAAATATTACCAGGACCTTTGTTGGCAGCGGATTAACGTTTGACTGTCCAGGCGTTCAACAGTAAACAGATATTTATTGAGGAACAAGAATATTACACTGTATTCTGTAACTTATGATCTCAGCTTCTTGTCTGTGAGCTTCCATGTGCTCTGCTCTGTGCTGCAGTTACAACAGAGAGAGGAACTTCCTGGTTTTGTTACTCTAGCCCCCACCTTTTTAACAGAGCTTTATTAACAACTTAACACTATGCCTAGAGACAGAAGCTTATGCAGTTATAAACATATAAACAGTAGTTGTTGCAATACAGGCAATAATAAACATTATTCCAACAACCTTTATAACTTGAAGGATGACCCGGACACCACACAGCCTTATATTCCGGATGTTAACCACCTCCTAAACTCCCTGCAGCTTCCTTCCATTTCTCAAAGCCAGCTCCACTCTCTAATTGCCTCTAATTCACCCAAGAGGTAGCTAAGGCTATTGATGGGCTGAAGCTTAAAAAATCCCCTGGCCCAGACGGGTTTTCAGTGGATTACAAATTGTTTAAACCACTTATACTTACTTACCTTACAGAGGTCTTCAATTTAGCCATGTTAACTGGTAAATTTCCCAAGAAATGTTATCTGCTACGATAGTGACGATACCTAAACCAGGCAAAGATCCCTCTCTCCCTTCTAACTATCGGCCCATATCATTATTGAACGCTGATGTCAAGCTATTTGTCAAGGTTATTGCAAATAGACTCCTTGACATCATGCCTGCCCTGATAGGGTGCAACCAGGTGGTATTCATTAAGGGGAGGCAGGCTTCAGACGGTACAAGGCGTGTGGTTGCGCTGATAGCGGCGGCCCAGGCCCGGTGGACGCCTTCCCTGCTCCTGTCCCTGGATGCGGAGAAGGCGTTCGATAGGGTACATTGGGGATACCTTTTTGAGGTATTACACAAGTTTGGTTTCCTAGGCCCCATTGCGACTGCTATTTCCGCACTTTATTCTGGTCCATCCGCGCGAGTGCTGGTGAATGGAGTGCTGTCCTGTCCCTTTTCAATTTCGAATGGTACGAGACAGGGGTGCCCGTTGTCTCCTTTATTATTTTCCCTAGTGATGGAGCCCTTAGCTGAAAAAATTAGATCACACCCTGATATCACTGGTGTCAGGTTGGGGTAATCAGATCACAGAATTAATCTGTTTGCAGACAATGTGATATTGTCCCCCTCTTATACTGACTCCACACTACATGCGGTGTCCCAGACTTTGTCTGATTTTGGTGCATTATTGTACTATAAAGGTAAACGAATCCAAATCCCATATTTTGGGGATTGGCCTGACACCAACCAATATTCGCCATTAAAGACTCCTCGCCCTATCATTGGTGCCCACAGTCAATGCCCTATCTGGGAATTCAGCTGAGATCGAATCCAAAAGACCTAGTTAAGTCCAACTGTCAGGTCTGCTGACTTCCCTACAGAAGGAGCTTGATGCCCTTATTAAATTTGATAGTAGTATAATGTTGTACCATGTTAGCCATTGAAAGTAGTGGAAGAGTGAAGAAATCAGGCGATACCTTTTAGAGGCTAACTGAGTATATTTATAAGTAAGCTTTCAGGAGTACTAGCTCCCTTCATCAGACATGGTGTTATACAAGAACTGAAAATTCACAGATTTTTATACACATGGTTTTCAAAGGATTTTAGAGTCCTTAAAAAAACCAAAACAAAATGCAATCTAAGTAGAGAAGTTATTTACAACAGCTCAAAAAACAATCTGGAAAGTTGTGGTGCGTGACAGAGGGATCTGTTATCTGTTTGCTATCAGGTGGTGATTTGTGACCCTCACAGTTCATACATAGTGTGACATGAAGCTGACATGAATATTAAGTCCAAATTGCAGAGTTTTAAATTTTTGCATAAATTTGTACTCCCATTGTTTCCTTTTCTCCTGCGTCTTAAAATGTCCCATTAAAACCACAACCCGCAAATCTTCAATAGAGTGGTTTTCTCCGGAGAAATGTGCGGCCACTGGGAGATCGGTTCTGCTGTTATTAATGTTGGATCTGTGTGAGTTCATTCGTTGACTGAGTCACTGCCCTGTTTCCCCCACATAGAGGCCTGTGGTGGGACATTGCACACACATTATGAGGTACACCACATTGGAAGACCTGCAGGAGAATGTCCCCCTAATTCTGTGCATCTGTTGTGACTGTGGGATAGGTACACTGTCAGCGGTGTGGATGTGGTTGCACGGAGAAATACACAGAGAAAATCACTCTATTGAAGATTTGCCGTGGATGTGATGATTGTTATTTCGCAGACTTCTAAATTCCGCTGCAACTAGAGAATAAAAAGCCTTTATGCTGTAGCGGATAAAAATTGGATTTCTGTTTGAGTGGGGTAGTTAACGGTAATATGGTATTGGTTATTGGGTTGATAGGAATAGTGGCTTCTATAGAGTTGGTCTCTTTTTTATTTACTATAACGAAATGACGTGTGAGAGTGAGCTTCCTAATGTACGAATGGAGATCAATGAAAAGGTGAAGATCAGATGATAGGCTTTTGGATAGGAGACCTAACTCGGCTGATGTTAGAGAGTGTGAGGAGAGATTGAACACATTGCTAGGGTGTTGTTGTTCTTTCTTTTGGGTTATGGGTTTGTTGACTTGTCTAGAGGTCTTGCTGCCTCTGCAGCCCCTTGGTCTTCTCCCATTTCTATTACGGGTGGGTTGTGATCTAATTTTCTCTTTAGGCTTACTGGGGTGTAGTAGTCTGAGATCTTGGTGAATATTGGGGTTTCCCTTACATGGTACGTAGGGGTTGGGGTGAGTTTGGGGGGGGGGGGAGGCCTAAAAAACATACAGATGTATTGAAAGCGGTGGTTGCTCCTTCAGGAAATGGATCTGTTAATGCTAGAGCTTTCTCAATTTGTGTAGTGGATAGTGGTGTATTGTAAATAGTTATTAATGAATCATCCAATTTAGTATCCAAGGAAGAGATGCTAGTGGTTCGGATGGGACATGGGGAATTAAACTGGATTGGCAAATCTGCATTGGGCTTGGGTTTGGTGAAACCCTGGGGGTCAGATGGACCTCCAAAAGTAGTAGGGGGTAAGACCAAGGAGGTAGTTTGTTTTGCTCCTAGAAATGATTCTTGAAGAGTATCTATTTGGCTTGGGAGGGACTCTTAGTTAGTTTTGTTAGTTAATGAGATATTAAATGAATGGTGAGTTTTACTCCCATGACTGGGATTGGATAGTTTGGTCGATTGTGCAGGGTGGAGCGGTCTCAAAGATACTCTTTTAGGAGTGGGATTGAGCAATGGTAGAATTCTTTTGTTAGAGGGTCTGGAGTTCTAATTACTAGATAATGGGGGGGGGGGATTAGTAACTGGATTATTATTACTTTGGGAGATAACAGACGTCTGCTCCGAGTGAGGGGCGTGAAGGGGGGGCCTCACATGAGTTGGGAGTTTATGTTTGAGCCAGAATTTCACATTCTCTTGTTCATAATCAGTTCGATCTCTATCTAATTTGTCACTTTTGTGTTCAAGTAGTTCTCTTTCTAGGTTCAATATTCTGGTACAGAGAACTATGCTCATTCGTATGAAATCAGGGTGGAGGTTATGCTTTTCAATTTCCTGTATAGAGGTTTCAATCTCCACCTTAAGGTCCTGAGCCAAGGTTTGTCGTTTGGTGGAGATCTTCTCCATGAGACCTCTGCTACAGGACTCTAAATAGTTATCCCAATCAGTAGTAAAGACAGAATCATTAGGAAAGGGGGAGAGGTATTTGTAGCGTACACCTCTTGGTACCAAGCCCTGAGGCGAGTTGATGTCCAGCTGCTCACCGGTGCCAGTTATTGACCTCTATATACGACTATAATGGTTGTGACTGTTCACAACCCCAGAAGGTGAGAGTACATCTTGAGCACTAAAAAGTTTTTTGTGCAAGTGTATTCTTATCCTTTTCTATTCTCTTCACCTGCTAATATAAAGTCCTGTCTATTCATTTTCATGGTCCAACAATATCACGCTTTGTGCCGCTCTTAACATGTCAAGTTTGATCAAGTGGGTTTGACCTGGTAGTTCAGGGAATACCTCCCTGTTGTGCTGCACAAACTCTTTTTCCTCCTGAATTTGTGAACCAGCCATTCCAGTTTCTGGTCTGGTACATTAGGTATCCAAGAGGCACAGACCCCTTTACATATATTGTTGACTGCTAACAACACCCCATGGTCCTTTCAAGGTTTGATTTGGTATTGCTTGCGTTTACCTGGCTTATCTACTCTATAATCTCCAACCTTCTCCAAAATTTCATATGGCCCTTGCCGTTGAACCACAAATTTGCACTCAACTGTAGGAACAAGAACCAAGACCCTGTCACCAGGGTTTACAATAGGCATCACTTTTTCAATTCTATCTTGCATTTGGGCAATGTGGTCAATCACACTCCTGTATGGGGTGGCCTTAAAGACCATGGGGATGTCAACCATACACTAACTCATAGGGCGAAAACCCCATAGAGGCTTGAGGTGCTTCCCTTAAAACAAAAACATCAGATAGGGTAAAAGGTAACCCAAGTCTTTCCTATCCTGTGCCACCACTTTTTTAAAGCATCCCTTTTAAGGTTTTATTGAACCTTTCGACTAAACGATCTCTCTGGGGATGGTAATCTGAAGTACAGAAATGCATTATCTTCAGTAGTTTACACAACTCTTTTGTGACCTTGGACATAAAGGGTGTCCCCTGATCTGTAAGTATTTCTTTAGGTAACCCTATTCTGGTAAACATAAGAAACAACTCTTTCTGAAATTTTCCTTAGGTGGATAAAGAGTAGCATAATCAGCAATATCCAGAATGTGCTGGTGACTTCTAGACTTATCAAGAGGTATTACCAGAACCATTGCAATCCTCTCAAAGGGGGTTTGAATAATCGGCAGAAGGTTCCTAAAGTTTGATACAGGGTTGTGCAAATGAAATAGTGAACAGGACTTACAGTATTCTTTTTTCTTCTCTATATATACTTGACCAATAAAATGTTTGCAAAATGCGGTCTTTTGTTTTATCATAAGCTAAGTCTCCTCCTAGCACATGTGAGTGAGCAAGATCCATCACCCTTCGGCGATGTGATTTAGGGACTACAAATTGCTCTACAACCCACCCACTGACTTCATTGAGCTAAATGTGGGAATATTCTCTCCGCTACAGGTTCTTCGGGTACCCCATTTATTACTTTTACATTTCCAAGAGCAAGGGTTAATATAGGGTCTTTGAGTTCAGCAGTCCCACTCGAGAGTCATCACTTGAGACTGGCAAGTCAGGGAGTCCAATTTCAGTAGTGTCTTCCCCTGCGAAAACCTTCTAATGGGAAAGTCTCATTCTCACTCAGAGTCATCCCTACGGCTTGTGCATGGTTAGGTTCACCCAAGGGAACTGGATCAATAACATATACATTTAAACATTTCTCCCTCATTTCCCACAACTATCAAAACAAAGGAAAATCATAGCCCAAAATGACATTATGCATTAAAGTCTTTACAATTCCAATTTCATGAATTACTTTTCCGCATGGAGTCTCAAAAGACAATACGGCAGTGGGGTAATCTTTTGTATCGCCATGTATGCAAATGTCTCCCATATGCCTGTGTTATAATTTTCTGGTGTCAACCAAGCTGGCATTGACAAGAGTCACCAAACTATCAGAGTCCAACAGTGTCCTTCAACAGTCACATTACAAGCTTGTCGCTCTGTGTTTTGAGAGAGAGCGAAGCAGAGTAGGAAGGACTAGCAAACAGTGACATCCTCCACCCAAAATCACACTGCATAGGCTCATCCAAAAGTGGACAATCAGCAACATGGCCCAGCCCGTGACAACTCCAGCAAGTAATGTTCTTTAGGCACTTTAGGGCGAATTGGCCTAGAGTTGCTGGATAATAAGTTCTGAGCCAGTTCCTACTTTACGAGCCTCCTTCATATTAGGAACAGTCTTACCCATTTCAGGTTCAGGTACCCACTTCTAGTTCCTTGGGGCCAGCCGAGTAGAAGAGTGGTCTTGGAGATAATCTTCCATATTTAGATACTGCTCTAACAGGGCAACTAGCTGGTCCACGTCCTTGAGCACAGTTTTACCCACGCAGCATTATATCTGAACTGGCAAAGCTCAAACAAATAGGTCCAGGACGACTCTTTCCACCACCTGAACAGCAGTAGAGTAACATTTGTGACCTTACAGGTTTATCCATCTGGAACTTTCAGGTATGTACCCGCTGGGCTCTAACAGTAGGGTTAACACCTAAGTGAGCAAGGATTTTGGCCTTCAGTGTGTGGTACTGTCTAGCATTTTTCTAACTTAAATCAAAGTAGTTTTTGGTGATCTCCACTGAGAAATTGAGCAACTGTATCTGCCCACTGGTCAGCTGGAAGTGTTTCCCTCTCTGCAGCTTTTTCAAAAATGGTGAGGAACGCTTTCACATCATCCTCTGGGTTAATCTTTTGCAGTGAAGCTTGAACTCTCCTTCCAGGAGTAACACTTTACGCTTGGACTTGAGGCCTTTCTGGCAGCAAATTTATCTGCTCCATCAGATTTTTATTAATCGCCTGCTGTTCTTTGAAAGTGGCTTGTGTGGACTTTATGAGCAGACGGTTTGTCTCATGTTGGTTGGCATTAGTCTCTCCCTGGTTGGCATTTGCTTGTTGTAGCTGAATGTAAGCCTGGATCAGCTGTTTAACAACTTCCTCCATGCCTGCAAGGTTTGGTTTTGCAGGAGTCACAGACTTAACCCCCAACAAAAAACTTGTTGGATTTTTGTGCACTCCTCTACTTTTCCATTTGTCCTGTCACAATATATACCATTGTTTATAGCTGATCAATTGTGTCAACTATAATTTTGACATCTAAAAAATCCAATTCAATTTGTGTAATAAGACGGGTAAGCCTGATATTCATGTGATTGTTGTTACAATCAAAAATTAACCTTCTCCAACTTGGCCTGTGGACCCTTCAAATGAAAAGCAGGTTGTCAGTCTCTCATCCAAGAGACCACTCGACCACTAGAGGCATCACAGGTGTCAAGAACTGCCTCCCTCTTCCAAAAACCCAGGAAAAGCTTTGCATATGAGGGCGCACAAGTTGCCCCCATAGCTACTCCATGGGTCTGTAGATAGAAATGGTCCTTGAAGGCGAAAAAAATTATGTCTAAGGGCAAATTCCAAAACAAGTTTAATTTAGTTCAATTCCACTGTTTACCACAAAAAACAGGAGGCCCTATGTCCATCCTCATGTAAGATATAGGTACACAGAGTTTCAACATCTGCACTCACCAAATACATGCCCTCTTCCAGGACAATCCCTTCAATTTGTTGGAGAACATTTTTAGAATCTCTCACAAATGATGGCAGGGTGAAAAAGAGGCTTGAGATAGCAGATTTTTGGATTTCTAACTTCCTCTCCCTGAGGCAATTAGTCTGCCAAGAGGATGGGTACAGTTTTAATGAGTTCTTGGCAGAAAATAACTACCCTCAAATCTGTTTGGAAATTATGTTCTGGTTAAGAGCAATATTTATAATATTCTCCAAAGCACCCTTAAAACTCTCTGTCAGATTGGAATCTAACTTCTTATAGCAATGAGCATCCAATAGTTGAGGAAGGCCCTTCCTCTTATATGCCCTTGCTGACCATACTACCACATTGCCACCCTTATCCAATGGTTTTATAACCACATCCTTCATCTTCTGTAGTTCTTGTAGGGCTTGTCTTTGTTGAATACTAAGATTGCCTTATGTACAACTTTAAAATATCTTAAACAGAGCCTCACATGTAGACCTCACAAAAATCTCCACCGGTGGGCTCAAGGACGAGTGGGAATGTGGTTGGTCTCTTCCAAGAGAAAGAAGGACTCCTACCTATTGATGTTGTTGTTCCAATAGAAGGTCTTCTAATAGCTAAGGTGCCTCTAATTCCTCCTTGGCTGTAAAGGGGGACAAAGATACATCATCTCTTGTAAAATGTTTCTTTAATAGTATTTTCTTGCAAAGAAAAAAAAGCATCCTTTATCATTGTCAAATTTTGCTGCTGGACAGAAGGTGAAGCCCAGAGAGAAAACTTCAATCTGATCAGAAGTTCGAATAATGTCTGACAAATTAATTACCTTGAAATCTCCATGTTCGGATCCCTCACTCTCAAACTGATTCATTGTTTTCCTCTTGATGAACCTACTATTGTACTATTGTTGGCATCTTCTTTATCCAGACCCACCGAGATTTGTGACATTACTACTATTGGAAATTACAGAGCTGTATTCTTTTAAAGTTGTATTCACTTTTCTGTTGCTAATGTAACAAATTATATTCAAAGCCCAATCTCTCTTATAAACCACACAATGTGATTCACAGTAATTGCTTAAAAATAAAAAGCCTTTAGTTGATCATGTATTAAAAATAAAACTTCCAATGAATCCGGTGGCCGAGAAACTTAAAAGAATTGAAAATATTAAGAAATTTTAAAACAACTGTAGGTTAATGGCTGCCTTTGACGCTTTTCAAATGTATCACTGTTATTCAATAGAAATAGTCACATATTTTCAATCAAATGCAGTAAATCAATTGCAATTTTCAATAAAATTCTGAACTTACATCTTTGCTTAGGAATATTTTAATGTTTTTTTCTACACTGAAAAGTATTATAATAATTTCCGAGTGGCTGATAAAAAGCTCTAATAACATTACCTTGGGACTTGGTAAGATAAAAATATTACCTTTATTAGATCACAGTGTATGATGTAAAGTATCCTTAAAACTAAAGTGTATTGGTTATGCAAGACGATTTAACTATAAGGATAATCTGCAGAAAAACTTATACTGCACTCAGGGGAACATTTTTCATTCTCAGTTTATCTAGTATGGGCTTTGTCCCTGGAAGTATGTAAACTATTGGTTAGCTTTAAAATGTGTTTTAACGGCATGATTATTTCTGCTTTCATAAGACAGAACTAGTGCCCCTCTGGATGAATTTGACCTATTATCTTATTGGATGTGAACCTATTTAACATTTAATGTTTAACATATTTGCATGTATCAACTAAAACTTTTAATGTAAACACTGTACAAATTGCCATTTTTTTTTTTTTTAATAAAACCTTGCATGTCATACCTGCTCCTCTTCTTCAAGACTACATGTCTAGGAACTAGGTCGGATAAAAGATGAGTTTTGGGGATGCCCTTGGTAAGAGCTCTGTGACCACGAGTGTAACCTGCCTATTTTCCATCATATGCCAAGGAGGTGTCCCAACAACTCTGCTGGACTTCCCTGTACTCCAGGATGATCGCTTACCCATTTCACCGTTCATCTCCAGGTACCTCTCCCACTTGAGTGTATCGGAGGCCTCATTGAAAGCTGAAGACACAGTGCCACCATCTCCTCCACTGCGCCTTTCACAGATAGTGCACCCATCCACTGCTTCCGGCCTTCTGCCTCAATGACCCACCTGCACCTCTGCTTTTCTTTCCTGACAGACTTGATCCATCAGAACCAATCCTTCAGTGCAGAGAAGCCCATGTAGCACTGACACACTTTCAGGTTCTTTGGGACCTCATACAGGCCCTCCATACCAAGCAGGACTTAGATGCTGTTGTCGCCCACCTGAAGCAGGCCCATTCTCAGGCATCGGACACTGTCAAAGCAGAGGTGACACAACTTAGCACCAAGCCAATACCACTAACCAGACGGTCTCTGAGTTGGAACATAGTCCCAATCTTGCTCCCACCTTCATAATCTTGCCCTCCAGCTCGATGATCCAGAAAATTGAGGTAGGAGAAATATGTGCCTGCGGGGTATTCCAGAAAAGGACACCCAAGATGGCTTACCCATCACCTACTCCTAACCCTATCTTTAATATTGTATCATAGCGCCCCCTGGATGCCATATTATATATATAATACCGGGTTCAACGTTCCGGCCCGATTGATCCTGCAAATCCCTGAGATGTCCTGTGCAGACTGCATTATTACTCTGAGAAAGAACACATCTTGAGATGCGCCTGGCCCATTCGCCCCATACCTTTCGAGAATACCACAATTGGACTTTTTCCAGGATATATCGATGCGCACACTAGCCATGCAACGCACCCTGAAAACTCTTCTGAATCTCATTAAGGATTGTGGTGGCACATATCGCTGGGTACACCATTTCCATTTCATCATACGCAAGGGCTCTGCCTCCCTACTACTGCTTTCCCCGGCTGATCTACCAGAGATGTTTATCTTCCTCAACACCAAACCCATCAAGGTCCAAGATTCCATATTGTATTTCCCTTCAGTAGGTCTAGTTCATTGGGTCTCAGTGTCCCCCAATGATAGTCAAGATTGCCCCCTGTTCCCTCGAGCCCCTATCTTCCGTTGACCCTCCCCCCATCCTGTCCATGCTCCTGTCCAGGTGGCACTACACTTACGTCACAACACTGAAGAACGCATAAACACTACATACAGCATATGGTATTCTTCAGTGTCAGCTACAGCACACCCAGGAGGTGTCAATGGAGGGGTCCAGGACAGGGGCGTGGACAGGTCAAAATTATTGGCTGCTACTCTGTGTATGGGGGGGGTATAAGAGGATATCATATACTGTGTAGGGGCCATAAAAAGGGGTCATATAATGTGTGGGGGCAAAAAAGGGGGCTATATACAGTTTGATGGGTCAGAAAAAGAGGGTCATACTGTGCAGGGGAAAAAAAAAGGGGGTCATATACCATGTAATTGGCCAGAAAAAAGGGGGTCATATACCGTGTGGCGAGCCAGAAAAAGATGTGGGGGGGGCAAAAAAAAAAAAAAAAAAGGAGGGTTTTGTATCATGTGGGGGTGTCAAGACTCTTGTACCGGGCTCCGGAGACCAATTGCTGGGTTCTGAAGTGTAACAGGTAGTAGCTAAAACTGGCAGTGCAGCAGTAGTGTGCTGGGCCTTGTAGTGCAGCGGTAGTATGCTGGGCCTTGCAGTGCAGTGGTAATAGCTGGGACTTGCGGTGCAGCGGTAGTATGCTGGACTAATTAGGAACAATCGGTCCCGGCTCAAGGACTGAGAGAAGCAGGCTTCAACACAATACTTAGGCACTGAGTGATCAGGTGCAGGAGTACAAACAATCAACAAGCAGGAAACAAGATGGCCACAGCCAAGATACACAAAACGCCATCTTACTAAAGGATCAGTACTGGCAAAACAAAGAGTTCATCAAATCAAGATCCTGACATTACTCCCATCTCAGAAATGGCCTCCGGACGATCCCAGACCAGGCTTCTCAGGATATTTACAATTAAATTGATTAATTAATAAAGGGGCATTGATGTTGTCCAGGGGTTCCCAGGAATTCTCTTCTGGAGTGTAGCCTTGCCATTTGATAAGATATTGCAACCGACCCCTACAGATCCTGGAATTCAGAATCTTCTCAACAACAAATTTCTCTTGATCCTCCACTATGACAGGACCAGGAGGAGGAAGTGAACATCCAGGAAAAGGATTGGGAACTGCAGCCTTCAGCAAAGAGACATGAAAGACAGGATGGATTCTCATGATCTTTGGAAGGCCCAATCAACAAGTTACTAAATTTACCAGACCGCTAATCTTAAAGGGACCAATGTATTATTGTCCCAGTTTTCATGAGGAGCTCTTCAATTTCTGTTTCCTTGTAGATAGCCAGACTGTATCCCCTACCTTAAACGTTGGTGCTGGTTTACGAAATCTGTCAGCTGCCTTTTTAAATCCTTCCTGAGCTGCACTCAATGTCTCCTTAAAAATTGCAAGATCTTGTTATAAAGTGGTAATTCTCTCTGTAACTGCTGGCACAGAAGCATCCACAGGAAATCTAGGAAAGATCTTTGGATGATAACTGAGGTTAGCATTTAAAGGTGTTACTATCGTAGAAGCACTCTGTGAATTGTTATAGGAGAATTCTGCCATGAGAGCAAATCAACCTAATCATCCTGTAGAAGACAGACATAGCATCGAAGATATTGCTCCAAGGTCTGATTGGTACCCTCCGTCTGTCCATTCGATTACGGATGAAAGGCAGAGGACAAACAGACATTTATGTCCAATGCAGAACAAAACCCCTGCCAAAACTTTGCCATAAATTGGACCCCCCAGTCTGATACAACCTTGTCTGGAACTCCATGCAGACATTCTGAATTATTAAATCAACAGTATCCTTAGCCGAGGGTAGACCTGCACAGGGAATGAAATGAGCGGCTTTTGTCAGATGATCGACTATGACTAATATCATATTCTTCCCCTTGGAGGTTGGTAAATTCACAATGAAGTCCATAGAGATGAACCCCCAGGGGCGAGTTGGAATAGGAAGAGGTTGTAACAATCCTGTTGGTGAAGAACGTGGTGTTTTACATATGGCACAAACGTCACAAGAGTGAACATAAATCTTGACATCTTTCCGATAGCCAGGCCACCGGAAAAAACTAGATAAAAAGTCTTGTAGCTTCTGTATTTCCCTGTGACCTGCCACCTTGGAGTCGTGCATCAGCTTCAAAATCTTCACCCTCACCCCTTCAGGAACATATATTGACCAGACATTGACCATGAACCCATACGCCGTTCCTCGGACTTAGGCATACATAATTTGTGGGTTGTGATAGGAATGGATCTGAATCGTAAGCCCCCTTAATGTCACTCAACAAATCTTGGTTGTGGATTACTCCTAAAAAGTTGGAATTCGACAGTATCATCTTGGGTGGAGTATCAGAAGTAGGGTCCGCGGAATAAACTCTGGATAGAGCATCACCTTTACCATTACGAGAATACGGCCTATAAGAAATTACAAAATGAAATTGGTTAAGGAATAAACTCCAGCAAGCCTGTCGTGGAGATAGGACATCTTGCTGATCTAGTAAACTCCAGATTACGATGATCAGTGAGGACAATAATGTGTTGTGAAGCACCCTGAAGATGATGCCTCTAGTCTTTAAAGGCAGAGATGATAGCCAATAACTTCTTGTTCCCTACATCATAATTTCTCTCTGTATTTGACAGTCATTGAGAAAAGTAGGTGCAAGGATGCAGTAGACTCTTCTCCCCTGATCTCTTTGAGAGGATGGCCCCAAAAGCACAGTCAGAAACATCCATTTCAACAATGAAGGCTCGTCAGGATCAGGATGAATTAAGACTGGAGCTGTAGTAAACTTTGTCTTTAAACAGTCAAAGGCTTCTTGTGCCTGGGTTGACCAGGTAAAACCTGCCGTCTTTTTCGTAAATTGCGTGATAGGGGAGACAATTCCTGAAAAATTCTTAATGAAGCGTCGATAAAAATTGGCAAATCCGATAAAGCACTGAACTTGTTTAACAGTCCTGGAGATGGGCCAATCAAAGATTGCCTGTATTTTACTAAAGTCCATGCTCAGCCCTTGTGGTATAATCATGTACCCCAAGAATTGAATTTCCGATCTATGGAACTCACTCTTTTCAAGCTTTATATAGAGATGATTCTCCCTCAAACATCCTAGAACAGTCTTCACATGCTGTTGATGTTCTTCTGGAGAATTTGAAAAAAATCAAAATGGCATCTAGATAGATCACCACAAAGAGGTCTAGAAGATGCCTGAAAATGGCATTTACTAGGTGTTGGAAGGTGGCTGGGGCATTACAATGCCCAAACGGCATGACCAGGTATTCAAAGTGTCCATAACGAGATCTGAAGGCGATTTTCCATGAAGAGGGACAAATGAATTCTTCAGCCAAATTCTCATCGATGTATGTTTTGAGAGATTTCAATTCTGGTTCTGCTAGTGGATAAATGCTACCGAAAGGTATAGCCGCACCTGGCCGAAGCGCTATGGGGCAATCATACAGACGATGTGGAGAAAGTTGATCTGCTTTCCTCTTATGACAGACATCAGCAAGGGTCTCAAATAGGAGGTAGGCTCAGAACTGGAGCTGAATCTTGAGTCTCCAAAGTAGCAGGAACATGTTTCCCTGGAAAACGTGTCTCCTTCGTTTCCCAGTTGAAAAAAGGATTCTGGGTCTGCAACCAGGGGAAACCCAAAATAGGAAAATGCGGAGGGGTGATCAGCATAAAGGTAAGCATCTCTTGATTATCTGGTTTCAAAAGGATCCTCAGGGGTACAGTCTCTTGATCCACTATTCCTGAGCAGTGGCGTAACAAAAGTCTTGTGGGCTCTGATGCAAACTTTTGCCCGGGGCCCCCTACCCCCTCCCTACAGCAAATTCTTGACAGTGATGGTTACGGGTGCTGCAGCAGTATCTCAGATACTTGAAAGGGATATAGCTGTGGTACCCACAACTGCAGTTCTCAAGAATATGATGAGCGAGCAGCGCTTGGCATAAAAAAAAAAAAAAAAAAAAAAAAAAACAACAATACTGGGAGCTGTGTGCTTTGGGAAACAGCTGATCTGCAGGGTCCTAACAGTCTAAGAGATATAAGAGATCAGTGGGAGTCCAATACCTGGGGCCCCTGCTGATCAATTCTTTGAAGTTACTGTGGTGCTTTTGTGAGCGCCGCAACTCCTATTTATATTGCACAGCATCAGTTTTATAATCACCAAATAATTATTACAGCCTGTAATAGTGCACTGCTGCTATAAAACAGATGGCGTGTGATGTGAATGGTGAGGCCCCTTCACTATGCTCCACAGTAGCCCCCACCCAGTATTACATGCTCCACAGTGGCCCCCACCCAGCATTACATACTCCCAACACCTCTCCTCCGCTCCAGTGCTGCTATTATACTCTGGGGTCTCCTCAGACCCCAGAGTATAACAATCGGAGGCCCAGGGAAGGTGAATAAAAATAACAAACACGAATACTCACCTTGCCTCACCTTTCCTGGGCATCTTGGCTCAGTCTGGCTGTCTTCAGGATCTTCGGCCATCTTCAGACGTCCCTGCTGAGGCCTCTGATTATAGCGGTTACGTGGGGGTGCACTGACATCATTACGCCGCTACACCCCATGTGACCGCTGGGGTCTCAGTCATGTGACAGAATGGTTCCAGAAAGGATGCTGAGCCCAGGAGAGGTGAGTATTAGTATTTATTATTTTAATCACCTCCCCTGGAGTAGCATCTATTGAAAAGGGGCCCCTTTTCATTTACAATATGTATAAAAGTCGGGGAACCAGGCTTTCTCTGATCGCTATAACAGTGGTCCGGGGCCCAGCCATCTCCAGCTACCTGCGGGTCTCGTACCCCGCCGGGCCCGGTCACACCCCCTGCGACCGCGATCGTTACGCCACTGGTCCTGAGACTAGTGGAAATCCATCCACCATCTCCACCACAGGAGAAACCCTCTTCCAGATTCTTATCCCATGCATCTTAACAAACGAAAATTCTATAAAGTTCTCACTGGCTCCTGAATCTATCATGGCTGTACTAGAAACCCACTGAGAATTGATCAAGATCTGAATAGGGAGAAGGCAGTGTGATCCCTTCTCTCTTCTTTCCATGTGAGAAACAGCAGAGGATATGACACCATTCAGTAGTAGACTTGGCTCGGAAACAACTGACCCAGAATCAGAGAAGTCACATTCAGCAACTGCTGCAGCGGTTCTAAGTGGACGATTAGGACAGTTCATAAGGAAGTGACCCGAACCACCACAGTACAGGCACAAACCTTCTCAAAGCCTGTGTTCCTTACGGTCCTTACTCTGACGTCTCTGTAATGAATCTATCTGCATTGGTTCCGGCTCAGCCTCCCTGGGAGGGTTGCTCAGAGAACCCTTAACAGACGAGGAGGGAGAAAAACTGCTACTCCGATCCAAGGCGATCCATCTTTCTCTCGTCTGTGTTCTGTAACGCAAGTATCAATATGGATACAATGGTTAATAAAATTATCCAAGCCGGAGGGAGCCTCTGCTCAGGCAAGTTCATCTTTAATGGTACTGGACAAACCATTATAGAAAAGTGGAAGCTGAGCATCACTGTTCCAGTTCGTATAAATAGCCCATCTTCGGAACTTCATAGCATAGTCTGTGATGGATCGCCTGCCCTGGCCTAAAGTTAATATAGTTGTTTCTTAAGTAGCATGCCAATTAGGGTCGTCAAACATTTGCTTTATACCTGTGAGGAAATTGCTCAGGTTGTTTAAGAGAGGATCATCAGTCTCAATTAACGTATTGGCCCAAGCTATGGCTTTGTGAGTCAGAAGCATGATGATACGCAATATCTTGGACCGATCGATCGGAAACTGGCTAGCGTGCGCGACAAAATACAACTGGTATTGATTTATGAAGCCAGGGAACTTGTCATGTTCACTGCCAAATCTAAATGGTGGTAACTTAAGAATGGAAAGGGCAGCGGGAACGGGTACCTGTGTCTCCAATTGTGTAGTCCAGTTACGTAGTTCTTGAATTGCTTGATTGAACACCTGGGCGTTATGGTTAGATTGTCCGTCTATTGCATCAATTATTGATTTTAAAGACTGCATTTCAGCATGCAGAGTAGTAGTAAAATTATATAAATTCTTGAAACGCACCTCCAAACTCTCTAACCCAGCAGTCTCCGTCATCATGGCCTAAGTATTCTGTCAAGACTCTTGTACCGGGCTCCAGAGACCAATGGCTAGGGTCTGAAGTGCAACAGGTAGTAGCAGGAACTTGCAGTGCAGCAGTAGTTTGCTGGGTCTTGCAATGCAGTAGTAGTAGCTGGGACTTGCAGTGCTGCGGTAATAGCTGGGACTTGCAGTGCTGCGGTAGTATGCTGGACCAATTAGGAACAATCGGTCCCGGCACAAGGACTGAGAGAAGCAGGCTTCAACACAATACTTTGGCACTGAGTGATCAGGTGCAGGAATTCAAACAATCAACAAGCAGGAACCAAGATGGCCACAGACAAGAAACATATACACATCTTACTAAGGGATCAGCACTGGCAAAACAAAGAGTTCATCAAATCAAGATCCTGACAGGAGGCTAAAAAAGGGGATTTTTTGATCTGCCAATGAGGGGAAAGCAAGCAATCCCTTTCTTTGCTTCCTTTTCCCTCCTCTGCCTGAGGGACTGCCTACTTCCATCTGAGGCATCCGACTTTTGTCTCTGCATCTTGTATTCTCTCTTCCTTGTTTCTCCCCTTTTGCCTTCTCACAATCCTGTTCCCTTCCGACCTCTAATCCTTCTCTTTCCCTCCATTTCTGTCTCTTCTCATTCCTTCTCCCACTCTCCTCCTTTCTTCTTCTCTACCCATTTTTTTTTCCTCCTTCCTTTTACGTGGAGTGTGGTTATCCGTGTGGTCCTGTCCGTATAACTGATGATGGCGGCATCAAGTCTGCAAACTAGGCGTGGTGGGATCTCTCAACGTGAGGGGCCTGCACAGCCCTGAGAAGCGCTCTATTCTCTTCAATCTACTTAAAGGTAAGTGCCTGCACATTGTGAGATCAAAGGAGAGTTTTCTGCAGGAACACAAACTATTTAAGGGGGACCAGTATATTGATCTCTCGGGTCCCTGAACTGGGAGCATTTGGAGACTCGCACTGATTGGGGGTTCAGATTGAATAAGCTGGAGGGCTGTATTGCTTCTCAGATATATACTTTCGCTTCACTCCACCTTCCCACCAACATATTGACTCTTGGCCATGACCATGACTACTCGTTCTACTCCTTACTCACGTATTGACTACCTTTTTATCCAGCATCAACACCTTCACTCATTAGTTTCAACATCTATAGACAATACCACGTTTTCAAAACACACACTATTCATGATGGAGTTGTCCCTGGTATCTCCAATACCATTCCGGTGACAGTGGAAACTCAATGTTCACCTCTTAGCGGACGCTGCTGACATTCAAACACACCTAACTGAGTATTTTGCTTGGGAGGAGTTTGGGGGACTTGATCCTCCAGTGATCTGGGAGGCCCATAAGTGTCTGATACAAGGTGTTCTTACTCAACATAGCTCCCATTTAAAAAAGGAGCATATTGTGCATAATGTGACAATCCCCCGTCTACAGGTCTCCTCCCTAAGACAGTCAATCACCTTCCACTGGGGCAGACCATGCCCTGAAATATCTGGGAGTCTCTCTCACTTCTGAGCCGAAAGACCTCTTTCAAGCCAAACCTCCCCTGCTATCATCTATACAGGCGGATTGTGCCAGGTGAACAAGAGACACAGTCATGTGGTTTGGCAGATGTACTGTCTTCAAACTGAATATCCTGCTCAGTCTCCTCTACTTACTACAGGCCTTGCCTATCCATATCCCATCTTTTTTTCTGGCCCTCTCTACCATTCAAATCTCCTTTATCTGGTCAGGTAAACATGCATAGCCTTACTCTCCATCCAAAGCATAGAGTCGAACTTGCTCTTCTCGATTTAATACTGTACTATTATGCCGCCCATTTGGTTCGGATAGTAGACTGGTACAGACATGGATCTCTGAAGCCCTGGGTTAACATTAAGCAGGCTTCCTCTCCGTTACCCATACAGACGGTTCCTTGCCTTGAATCTTCTCAAGTGTCATCTCTCTGATCCTATCCCACAATAGGCCCCACACTCCACATTTGCTCCAAGTGCCTTATATGCGCTCATTTTCTTCCTATGTGCTACCACATTTTCTTCCTATGAGCGACCACATAGAGTAAAGGGGTTTTTCAGAACTGACGTCGCCACAGTGTATATATTGGACACTTCTGGTGTGAGTTGGGTTGGTGGTTGGGCCCAGACATCCCTCCCCCATTCAATCTTTACCCCTTCGACGCCTGGAGTGATCTGCAGATCTGACATTTTGTACACGTTTCTGGAACGGCTATGCGTAGACGAGGGCCTCCTACGTCATTCTCTCGCTTCCATTTACAAACTATTGATTGAGCCCTCTGATGAGGTTATTCCCCTATTCATGCAGATATGGGAGACGGACCTCAACTTATCTCTCACACAAGCCCAGAGGGAACGTATATATCGCCTTGCCCACGAAGCCTCGATTAGCTCTTGCTACCAAGAATCTAGCTTCAAACTTTTGAGTCCCACCCTGTTCTTCCTCCATCATTGCGAGTCTCCAGTGCGCACATACAAGCGGTCCTTGCTTTTTTTTTTTTTGGTCCTCGCCCCCGTGCCTGCATTCCACAATTCTGGAAGCGAGTGGAGACTGCTTTTCTCTCCCTCTGGATTTTAAGAGTCAGTGAGCATATGCGCATGGAGAACCTCACATCTTTCCTGTATGACACAACCGAAGTATTCAATAAAACATGGTACTATTGGTTGGAGTTCCAACGCACTGGAGAGTACCAGACGCTTCTTGGATCTGTGGCTCCTCCATGGGGTTTGGATGGTGTGTCATGATTCCTATGGTTAGCGGACCTCTTCTATGTGGAACGCTGGGGATGACTGTTCCCATTGCTTGGGTGCCTGGACCATGCGGATATCTGTGCCTGTGTCTGAGACTACATTCATTTATTAGACCCCCCACAGTTTTTTCTTTCTCGCTTTTTCTTCTTTTCTATGCCCCTCTCCCCTTCACCTCACTCCTCCACCCCACCTGCCTCTTCCCCTACCGTACTCCACCCCTTCCCCCACTTCTGAACATTGCCCCCTTGTTGGAGTTTATGACTCTGTTTACCCTTTTGTACGATGATTGTACTGCTATATGACTTCTGTACATTCCTGTTTTAATTTGTACTTTGTTGAAAATCAATAAACTTTGCAAAAATGAAAATGTTTTTTTTTTTTTTTTCTAACTTTTTACAAATCCTTGCCTCTCTTTCAATTTTATAACAAGTTGAACAAACTTTAAGTTTAAGTCCTATTCATTTATCATTGCTCGGCACAAAAAATCTCCTATCTGACACATTATATTTAAAGCTCACACTCTATTATTATGAAGCACACAATTTACAGTATTTGCAATTATTGCATAAGCACAAATTGAAGTCTACATGTCTTCTGATTAATGCTTGGTCCTATCTTTCAGACTCTCTACTGAGATGTTTTGTGCACTTTCCACATTGCTAAGCAGTGGCTCAAATATATTACATTTCTAAGAGACCATGATCTAATGGTGCTTTACACATTTACTTATCTGACCAATGTCTTAATAATCAGACCAGTATCAATCTAAATTTGTGAGTGTAAGGGTAAGGACACATGTGGCAGCCGTGTGTCAAGCTACTTCCTCAGTTTAATGGCCCCCTCCAGTTGCCACCAATTTAAAGCACCCTTCAGTTGCCCCCAAGTTTAATGTCCCCCTCCAGCTACCCCCATAGTATAATGTCCCCTACAGTTGCCACCAGTTTAATGATCCCCTCCAGGTGCCCCCACAGATTAATATCCCTCTCCAACTGCCCCATGGTATAATATCCCCCTCTAACTACCGCCACAGTATGATGTCCCCGTCCAGCTGCCTCCACAGTTTCATGCCCCCTCCAGCTATCCCCACAGTATATTGTCCCTCTCCATCTACCCCCACAGTTTAATGTCACCCCTCCAGTTGCTCCTACAGTTTAATGTCCCCCTCCAGCTTTCCCCACAGTATAACGTGCCCCTGCAGTTGCCCCCACAATATTATGTCCTTCTCCTGGTACCTAACAGACATAAAAAAAAAAACTAATATTCCCCTTTCCCCGTTCTACTGCTGTTCTATCTGCTGTCTCTGGTTTCAGAGGCTTCAGGGAGCTGCAGGTTCAATGCAAGTGATGTCACTACATCGTGCCTAGTACTCCCGGAACAGAGACAGAGGCTGAATGGTGAAGTACGGAGAGGACAGATCCATGCTTCAACATTTTTGTATTCAACTCATAATGGGACATACCTCAAGGCCGACCAGGACATCGGGACTGCACCTGGGATCTGGGACTGTCCTTCTGAATCCAGGATGGTTGGGAGGTATGAAAACAGTGGTGGTATGCATTGTTGTATGGCAGGAACTGCCTTAGGGCACTACATGTATCCTTATCCTAAATGGCTAATTCTGTCAGATTAACCTCTTAGATCTCATGATCACAACTGATCATAGCATGTGAGTGGTTAGAGAGAGGAAGGGCTCCCTGTCTTACCCGATGTGATCATGGGTGCCACGGGGTAGCCATGCCAATGGCCTCCAAGCTGCCATATAAAGATGTCGACATGGTCCAAACACAAGCAAGACCTAATAGGCTAATGCTGAAAGTATAATATACTGCTATACATATATGTTGCAGTGTATTTTATAAGTGATCAAAAGTTGGAGTCTTTTTTCATTTCAACGTTTGAACTATTAACCACTTTACACCACAGCCATTTTCTATTTTGCCATTTTTTTTTTTTTTTTTATTTCCCACACTCCAAAAACTCTGTATTTCTTATATTTAAAATGTTGCATTAGGCCCAAGTTTCTCATTACACAAGAGGCTAAAGGAGAAGAAGCACCCCATAATTTGTTATACAATTTCTGCTGAAGATGGCAATACCCCATATGTGGCCGTAAACTGCTGTATGGGTACATGGCGAAGCTTGGAACAGAAAGAGCACTATTTAGCTTTTAGAGGGTAAATTTTGCTGGAATTGTTCTTAGGTATCATGTCTCATTTGCAGACCTCTAAAATACCAGTACAACAGAAAACCCCAAAAACACCATTTTGGAAACTACACCCCTCAAGAAATTTATCAACATTTGGCAGCGAAAATGAAAAATTATATTTTTTGCAATAAAATGTTGCTTTAGCCACAAATTTTTCATTTTTACAAGGGGTTAAAGGAGAAAAGGTATCCCACAATTTGTTACACAATTTCTCCTGATTATGGAAATACCCCACATGTGGAGGAAACTGCTGTATTGGCAGGGCACAGGAGGCAGGGAGGGCAGAATCATTTTTAGGTGCCATGACACATTTGCCCCCAAGGTGCTAATGCAGTGGAGAGTACCAAGAAGTGACTATTTTGGAAACTGCACCCCTCAAAGGTGATCATTTTGACCCCAGAGATGCTTTCCAAAAAGAAATACACAGCAGATGGTGCAAAATGAAAATTTACATTTTCCCAGACAGGCCATTTCAGTGTCCAATGGGTCCAGCCCATATAACGGCACTGTGAAATGTCAGCTCTGCAGTTATTATGCTCTGTCTCATGATTTTGGAAATACCCTATATGTGGCCCTACTCTTTTGCCTACAAACATGGCAAGGCTCAAAAATGAAGAAGCACCATGCTTATTTGATACCTAATTTGGTTATTTACACTGCATTGGCGAGAAATTGCAGAAGGTCTGAGGCAAAATAAAAAAATGTACCCCCTATTTTAGAAACTACTCCCCTTGAGGAATGTATGAAGTGGCATACTGAGCATTTTTAACCCTCGAGTATTGCATTATTTATCCGCTGTGAAAAGTAAAAATTGCAATTTTTCCAGAGACACACCACTTCAGTGCCCGATATGTTGTGCCCAGATTGTGACAGCAGAGACACACAGACCAAAAACTGTTAAGCGGGTTATCCTTGGTACAACAGCCTTTGGAGCTTTTGTCCATGACACAAGCCAGGCACAACATATTATGCAATGAAATGACGTATTCCTGGAAAAATTGTCATTTTCACTCTGTGAAGCTGATGGTGCATTCATTTCTGGAAAATAAGTTAATGCAATACTTGGGGGGTAAAAATGCTCAATGTACCCCTGAATAAATTCCTTGAGGGGTGTAGTTTCCAAAATGGGGTCACATGTCAGGGAATTCCACTTTACTGGTATTTCAGGAACTCTGCAAAAGTGGCAACCAAAACCCAATTAGCGCTGCTTCTTTTCTGTACCCTGCTCTGTACCCACATATGCTAGTTAAGTGGGGTGACCCAGGTACAACAATGTCAAATATGTGAACATAAACTGCTGTTATGGCACACAGCAGGGCACAGAAGGGAAGAAGTGCTGTTTGGCTTTTAGAGTGCAGATTTAGATGGTTTGGCTTTTGGACACCATGTCATGTTTGCAGAGTCCCTAAGGTGGCAGTAAATTGGAATCCGCCAGAATGTGACCACATCTTGAAAACTGTGAAAGCATTAGTTTCCCAGAAGTGAATATGTAAGCTGTGCATTGTACATTGGGTACACTAAATCCCATGCTATTTTCCACTTCCCTCCTATGACATGGAGGAGGGGGGGGGAAATCAGCGCTGGTGTATTCTCCCTCATAAGCCCCAAATATGGGCTGTACCCTGATATACGCTTGCGCAGCTTATACATTTCCTTCTTGTCGCAGCCAGTTATGTCCTAATGATTTGATGTTTTTGTCTTCACATTGTACAAGATATATATATATATATATATATATATATATATATATATTTTTTTTTTTTTTTTTTTTTTCTGGCGATGTGGTCATATGAGGGCTTATTTTTTTGCGGTATGAGATATACTTTTCAATGCCACCATTTTGGGGTGCCTATAATTTGACTAAATTTTATTAACTCTTTCTGGGTGGGATGTAAAAGAAAACATCAATTCTGGCATAGCTTTTTAACATTTAATTCTGAAAGGCATAACATTTTTATTTTTCTGTTGACAGAGCTGGTTGAGGGCTTATTCTTTGTGGGACGACCTGTGCTTTTTATTGGTACCATTTTGGTTTTTATCTGACCTTTTGATCACTTTTTATTGAACATTTTGTGAGGCAAAATGGCGAATAATCATTCTAAGTTTTCTTTTAATCTCTTTCAGCGTGCTGGGTTAACTAATGTTTTAGTTTTATCGTTCAGGTTTTTATGGACGCAATGATATCAAATATGTAATGTTTTTAGTTTCTTTTTATATAACAAAACATTTTATATGGGAAAATGGGATTTTTGGGGCTTTATTCATTTGTTAACATTTTTAACACGTTTAAACATTTTCTTTAACTTTTTTTTACATTTTGTTTTTTGTACAAATAGGGGATTGAAGCAGCTGGTTCAATAGGTATACACTGCAATACACATGTATTGCAGTGTATAGTCATGGCCAAAAGTTTTGAGAATGATACAAATATTAATTTTTACAAAGTCTACTGCTTCAGTTTTTCTAATGGCAATTTGCATATACTCCAGAATGTTATAAAGAGTGATCAGCTTAACAGCAATTACTTGCAAAGTCAATATTTGCCTAGAAAATGAAATTTATCCCCCAAAACACATTTCAACATCATTGCAGCCCTGCCTTAAAAGGACCACCTAACATCGTTTCAGTGATTGCTCCATTAACACAGGTGTGGGTGTTGATGAGGACAGGGCTGGAGATCAATCTGTCATGATTAAGTAAGAATGACACCACTGGACACTTTAAAAGGAGTCTGGTGCTTGCCATCATTGTTTCTCTTCTGTTAACCATGGTTATCTCTAAAGAAACATGTGCAGTCATCATTGCACTGCACAAAAATGGCCTAACTGGGAAGAGTATTGCAGCTAGAAAGATTGCACTTCAGTCAACAATCTATCGCATCATCAAGAACTTCAAGGAGAGAGGTTCCATTGGTGCCAAAAAGGCTCCAGGGCGCCCAAGAAAGACCAGCAAGCGGCAGGACCGTCTCTTAAAAGTGTTTCAGTTGCGGGATCGGGCTACCAGCAGTGCAGAGCTTGCTGAGGAATGGCAGCAGGCAGGTGTGAGTGCATCTGCACGCACTGTGAGGCGGAGACTCTTGGAGCAAGGCCTGGTCTCAAGGAGGGCAGCAAAGAAGCCACTTCTCTCCAGAAAAAACATCAGGGATAGACTGATATTCTGCAAGAGGTACAGGGAGTGGACTGCTGAAGACTGGGGTAAAGTCATTTTCTCTGATGAATCCCCTTTTCGATTGTTTGGAACATCTGGAAAACAGCTTATTCGGAGAAGAAGAGGTGAGCGCTACCACCAGTCTTGTCTCATGCCAACTGTAAAGCATCCTGAAACCATTCATGTGTGGGGTTGCTTCTCAGCCAAGGGAATCGGCTCTCTCACAGTCTTGCCTAAAAACACAGCCATGAATAAAGAATGGTACCAGAATGTCCTCCAAGAGCAACTTCTCCCAGCCGTCCAAGAGCAGTTTGGCGCTCAACAATGCCTTTTCCAGCATGATGGAGCACCTTGCCATAAAGCAAAGGTGATAACTAAATGGCTCAGGGAACAAAACATAGAGATTTTGGGTCCATGGCCTGGAAACTCCCCAGATCTTAATCCCATTGAGAACTTGTGGTCAATCATCAAGAGACGGGTGGACAAACAAAAACCAACAAATTCAGACAAAATTAAAGCATTGATTCTGCAAGAATGGACTGCTATCAGTCAGGATTTGGTCCAGAAGTTGATTGAGAGCATGCCAGGAGAATTGCAGAGGTCCTGAAGAAGAAGGGTCAACACTGCAAATATTGACTTGCTGCATTAACTCATTCTAACTGTCAATATAAGCTTCTGTTACTCATAATATGAATGCAATTATATTTCTGTATGTGATAAAAACATCTGACAAACACACATAAAAACCAGAGGGCAGCAGATCATGTGAAAATATAATATTTGTGTCATTCTCAAAACGTGTGGCCATGACTGTATAGGAGGCTGTCAGCCTATGCAGACGCATAGATTCACAGCCTCCATTCAGGGCAGGATCAACCAGGTATATGGAGGGGAAGCGGTGGAGCAGACCCGGGGTCACTGATCAGACTCCAGGCTGCCAAATAAGAACAGTGGCACCCCCCAAAAATGTAGTGAGGGTCTGATCGGGGCCCCAATATATAATAAAACCCCGAGATGCTGCAGTCATGACCGCAGGATCTCAGGGGTTAATACCCACGGTCAGAGATCAGCTCTGACTGGAGGTGTTAGAGGACAGTGTCAGCCGTTACATAGGGCCGACACCTGCAAAGCACGGTGCACACACAATTTCTGTGTTTGCACCATGCTTCTGCCATACTAGTACAGCGGTATAACGATGCTAGTTATCAGATCTGGAGTCCAATTGGTGAGACAAACAGTACAGTACTTAAATAGTAAGAGATGCAGGAGTAGTACCTCAGAAGTAGAAGAAACCATGGTCAGACTTTGCAGAGTTTGGTACACGGGAGCAGTATAGTAATGGTGAGGATCAGAGATAACAGGAAGCAGACAGCCAGAGTAATCAGGCACAGGATGGAGTAAGCTGTGGGTTTATATAGGGATAGCTACCCTATGATTGGCCACAGAGCAGGTGAGATCCATAAGCTAATCACTCCAATAGAAGGGACCAGGTTCAGCAAAGCACAGAACAAACAGACTTCTGCAATGGCATAATTGTCAAGGCTGCAGAACCTGGCCGGGAAATCAAGGGTTCAAGACCCAGCGAGCTCAGTTCCTGATGTTACTCCCCCTTCTCCAGGAGTGTCCTCTGGATGGTATTTAACTTGGCTTGCCTGGGTAGTACTGATGAAATTCTCTTACTAGTTGTGGAGCATGAATGTTGTGTACTGGCTCCCATGAGTTATCTTCAGGACCATATCCTTGCCACTTTATCAAGTACTGTAACTGATTTCAAGAAATTCTAGAATCCAAAATATTTTCTACTACATATTCCTCTTCTCCTTCAACAATAACTGGGTCAGGTGGAGGCAAGTTACGTCCCGGCAATGGATTTTCCACAAAAGGCTTGAGAAGGGAAGAATGAAAAGCAGAGTGAATCCGCATAGAGTCTGGAAGTTTTAAACAAAATGCTACAGGATAAATTTGAGCCACAATTTCAAATGGTCCAATAAATTTCTGACCTAGCTTGGTTGATGGTATCTTGAGGTTCAAGGTTTTGTAGAGAGCCATGCCTTTTCTCCTATACCAAAGGAAGGAAAAGACTTGTGATGTCTGTCAGTAGTTTTCTTATAGTGATCCTGAGCTTCATGCCGAGTTTGTCAATTATTCTTGAACTTGCTTCAAGATAGATAGTCTGTCGGTGACAGCAGGAACTGAAGAAGAAATTGGGAGATTAAGAATGAATACAGGATGAAAACCCATATTGGCAGAAAATGGACTCTGAGACGTAGATGAATGCTGGGAGTTGTTATAAGCCAGTTCCGCTGTA
The DNA here is from genome assembly GCA_947044405.1 of Leptodactylus fallax. Classification (NCBI taxonomy): domain Eukaryota; kingdom Metazoa; phylum Chordata; class Amphibia; order Anura; family Leptodactylidae; genus Leptodactylus; species Leptodactylus fallax. Next base: position 8,124,055 of record CAMRHE010000035.1, read on the forward strand.
GGAAGAAAATTAACCCAATCATCTTGGAGATAACAACGCAAATACTGTTCAAGGGTTTGGTTAGTATGCTCAGTTTGGCCATTAGACTGTGGATGATAAGCAGAAGATAAGTTTACTTCAATTCGTAGAGTGGCACAAAAACTCTTCCAAAACTTTGAGGTAAACTGTACCCCACGGTCAGGAACTACACTGTCAGGTATGCCATGTAGGCGGAAAACTTCTCGAATAACCAATTCTGCAGTCTCTTCCACAGAGGGTACCCCCTTTGTGGGTATAAAATGAGCCATTTTGGTAAGACAGTCTACCACTACTAGAATCGTATTCATATTTTTTGAAGATGGCAGATCAACAATAAAGTCCATAGAAACAGAACCCCAAGGATGAGATGGAATAGGAAGAGGCTAAAGTAATCCCACTGGTGAGGAACGAGGGGTCTTATTCCTAGCACAGGTTTGACAGGAAGAAACATACTTCTTGCCATACATTCATCTGGTATTTAGGCCACCAAAATGAGTGGGGCAAAACTTCTTTGATCTTTTTGACTCCCATGTGACTTGCGGGTCTAGAGTCGTGAACAAGGTGCAGAATTTCTAATCGAGTGGTCTCAGGAACATAAATACACTGATCAAGAGTCCAAACCCCGTCTTTGAACGCTAAATCTATATCTGTGGGGGGATGATTAAGGAAAGGGTCTTCCTTATAACCTTCTTTGATCCTCTGAAGTATACCCTTAGAAATGGTTGCCTCCACAAAATTCTTAGCAGGCAGGATGGTGGTTTCGGGTGTGTCATCTTGCGTCATTTCGGAAAACATCCGGGATAAGGCATCTGCTTTTCCATTGCGGGATCCCGGTCTGTAGGAAATAATGAAATTAAATCTTGCAAAAAATAGAGACCATCTAGCATGTCTACCAGAAAGTCTCTTGGCTGATCTAATAAATTCAAGATTTTGGTGATCCATAAGAACCTTCACCACATGAGATGCTTCTTCAAGAAGATGCCTCCATTCGGTGAATGCTTTTTTAATTGACAGTAATTCTTTATTCCCAATGTCATAGTTTCTTTCAGGAGGTGACATCAGGCAGGAGAAAAAAGCACATGGATGAAGCAACTGTTTATCCCCAACACTTTGGGACAATACTGCTCCTACTGCCAAATCTGAAGCATCCACTTCAACTGTAAATGGGAGGTCTGGATTAGGATGACTCAGAAGTAAAAAGTGTCTTTAATTGGGTAAATGGTTCCTCTCCACTTGAAAACCATTTAAAAGGAATTCCTTTCTGAGTTAATTGTGTTATTGGACTAATAACTTTTGAGAAATTCCTAATGAATTTGATGTATAAATTTGCAAAGCCAACAAATCTTTGGACCTCCTTGACATTTTTGTGAGAAAGCCAGTCTAAAATAGCTTGGATCTTACTGGGGTCCATGCGGAATCCTTCTGTAGAAATGATGTACCCCAAAAACTGAATCTCTGTCTTTTCAAATTCACATTTTTCAGTTTAATATATAGTTGTTTTTTCTTAAATGGCTCAAAACCATGGTAACCTGCTTACAATGTTCTTCAAGATTTTCAGAGTATATTAATATGTTGTCTAAATATGCCACCACAAATTGATCCAGCAGATCTCGGAAAAACATCATTGATAAAATGTTGAAATCTCGCTGGGGCATTGCAAAGTCCAAATGGCATGACAAGCAATTCAAAATGCCCATAGCGGGGGGGGGGCTGAGCCTGACCGCTATACAAGACGGCCGCTTAATTCAGAGCTCCCATCTTACCGCTCGGAGTATCTGTCTATTTTGCGTCTTCCAGCCTCCAAAATGGTAAAAACACTGAACACTGAAGGAGAGGTTGGGGGACAGACCGGAGACCCCCAAGACTAGGAAAAATGACGGGGAAATGGAGAGATTCCTCCGCAAAAAACAGGCCTTGTCTCCTACGTGCCTTAATAACATGGCGCCGCCGCCTCCAGCCCCTGCAGACTTTGAGGAGCCAGATGACTCTGACCAGGACCGCGTGACTGGCGGCACAGACGCATCTGAATCTTGCGACTCCATTACTATTTCTTGCTCCTTCCTGAAGAGAGCCCTTTCCCAAGCTATTGCTCCGGTGATGCGGGGAATTGGGGGACATTAAGGCTGAGGTGAGCCACATGGGACAGCGCCTAGACACAGTGGAAACCACTCAAACCGCCATTATCACTTTCTGCAAGGCAACGGAGAATTGCTGCAAACAACAACTGAATGCTCTGAACATGGCACTGGAGAAGAGAGAGGATCAGGAGAACTGCGGGAGGCGGAAGAATATCCGCTTTAAAGGTATTCCTGAAACGGTGTCCCATCAGGAGCTACCAGAGGCAGCGAAGAAACTTTTTGGCCATTACTGGGTGCAGAACAAGGGGCTAATATTTCCATAGAGCGCATCCATAGGGCCCTGTGCCCTGTCCCGCCGGCTGGCGAGCCTCCTCGAGATATGGTATGTGCCCTCCTGTGCTACTCTGATACTGCCGCGGCCTTTCGTGCTGCGAGGGCCTGCAAAGACGTGTCCTTTGATGGGGACCCTGTCTCGCTGTACCAAGACCTGGCTCCTTCCACATTGTACAAGAGCTGCCTTCTTACACCCTTCACCTCCTACCTACGTGACAAGAAGGTGCTTTTCTGCTGACTTTTTCCTTTCGGCCTCTCGTTCCTGTCTGATGGCAAGCGGCGTACCGTTAGAGTCCCAGATGACTTATCCACGGCGTGGGAGCTACTAGGTATTGATCCTATACCCATCCCGTCCTGGCTGGCGGTTACAGAGTAGCATCTGGATTTCCCGAAACTACCGGCTACAGACCAGTGGATGCAGGTGTGGAAGGGGAAGCCATACGAGGGCCAAGAAGATGCCTACTCACAGATCCTTAACCCCAAATTCACCGTGATTATCTATGGTCTGAGGCTGTGAGTATGTTTTTGCAGTCCCAGTCCCTGCCTCACCGGGTTCTCTGGACTAGTGGGACACTCGGTTAACTACTCGACGCTCACAATGTTGGGTTGTGAAAGATCCTCAGTGCGCCAACACCGCTGTGGCCCCACCTGAGTCTCCTTTCATATAAAAACCACACTCACCGCCAGTGAGTGTCGGGTTCACAGATAAATACAAGACAAGCTTTCTAAATTTTATATATTTATTAACCCCTAAATGGGTCGGTATTAACATCTAACATATACAGATCGGAACAGATATGCAGATATATGCAAGCATTAACAGTTACTAGTTACAAGATACAGTACAAATAAAATAAAAGGGATAAAGGTGAAATGATTACTTTACCACACATGTCCTTGATGTGGTTCTGTAGTCCAACACTCACACATGCTCTGTCATGTGTGAATAACCAGTGGAGGCTTCTTGGCATGTGGCATTAACTCCTAGCATGTGGCATTAATACAATAATCCAGCCTGCATGCTCTCATCACAGTCTCTCAGCATTAGTCCAGTAGTCTCATCACAAAAAAAAATCTCCTCATGGTGTTCTCTTGTAGTCTGTGATGGTCTGTCTCAACTCCATAGCATAATCTCCATAGCATCATCTTCATAGCATAATCTCCATAGCATAATCTCCATAGCATAATCTCCTCCCACAGACCTCTTACCTCATCTTTTATACCCTTTATGCCACCTCCCAGAATGAGGTCACTGGCAACAGCAAGTCTGATGAGTTAATGCAATCAAGTCCAGATCTTTTATATAGAGCTGAGACCAAGTGGAATGATACAATGTTATCAGCCAGGTCTGATCAACAGCCCAGGCTTGAACAATGCACTATTGTTTCTTTGATCACTCAGGGCTGTATATAGTAGTATAATGTTGTACCGTGTTAGCCATTGAAAGTAGTGGAAGAGTGAAGAAATCAGGCGATACCTTTTAGAGGCTAACTGAGTATATTTATAAGTAAGCTTTCAGGAGTACTAGCTAGCTCCCTTCATCAGACATGGTGTGATACAAGAACTGAAAATTCACAGATTTTTATACACATGGTTTTCAAAGCATTTTAGAGTCCTTAAAAAAATGCAATCTAAGTAGAGAAGTTATTTACAACAGGTCAAAAAAAACAGTCTGGAAACTTGTGGTGCGTGACGGAGGGATCAGTAATTCTTGCTGTTATCTGTTTGCTATCAGGAGGTGATTTGTGTCCCTCACAGTTCATACATAGTGTGATTTGAAGCTGGCATGAATATTGAGTTCAGTTCATGGTTCATACATAGTGTGACATGAAGCTGGCATGAATATTAAGTCCAAATTGCAGAGTTTGAAATTTTTGCATAAACTTGTACTCCCATTGTTTCCTCGCCTCCTGCGTCTTAAAATGTCCCATTAAAACCACAACCCGCAAATCTTCAATAGAGTGGTTTTCTCCGGAGAAATGTGCGGCCACTGGGAGATCGGTTCTGCTGTTATTGATACTGGATCTGTGTGAGTTCATTCGTTGACTGAGTCTCTGCCCTGTTTCCCCCACATAGAGGCCTGTGGTGGGACATTGCGTACACATTATGAGGTACACCACATTGGAAGACCTGCAGGAGAATGTCCCCCTAATTCTGTGCATCTGTTGTGACTGTGGGATAGGTACACTGTCAGCGGTGTGGATGTGCTTGCAGGTCATGCACCTTTTATGTAGGCAAGGTGAGGTGCCATTTTCAGTTCGGGCCTTCAGGGCACTCCGGACGATAATACGCCTCAGGTTTGGTGGTTGTCGAAAGGAAAGGAGAGGGGGGACTGGAAATATGTCCTTGAGTCTGTTGTCCCTATGTAGCACAGGTTGGAGCTCCTTGGCAATCCTTCGTAGGATCTCCAGCTGTGGGTTGTAGGTGACAACTAGGGGCACTCGGGCTTCTTTCTGGGTCTCTCTATATGTGAGCAGACTGTCTCTGTTAATGGCTGCCGCTTTGTTCAATTGGTTGTCTGTTACTTTTGGTTTGTATCCCAATCTGAGAAATTTCATCCTCAGATCCAGGAGGTGCTTGTCCAGGTCTGCTTTGTCAGAGCAAATACGATTGTATCGTATAGCCTGGCTGTAGATTATAGATTGTCTTGTGTGCTTGGGGTGGAAGCTGTCGTTTCTCAGGTAGGCCGTTCTGTCTGTGGGTTTGTGGTATATTGATGTGAGTAGCCGGTGGTCTTTAATGTATATTGTGGTATCCAGAAAGTGAATTTCACTCCCTGAATAGCTAAGTTTAAGGTTGATGGTCGGGTGAAAGTCATTGAAGTCATTATTGAATTGAAGTAGGGCCTCCTCACCTGCAGTCCAGATGACAAGGATATCTAAGTTTAAGGTTGATGGTAGGGTGAAAGTCATTGAAGTCATTATGGAATTGAAGTAGGGCCTCCTCACCTGCAGTCCAGATGACAAGGATATCTAAGTTTAAGGTTGATGGTCGGGTGAAAGTCATTGAAGTCATTATGGAATTGAAGTAGGGCCTCCTCACCTGCAGTCCAGATGACAAGGATATCATCAGGGCTGTATAGGAATACAATGGAGCCCTATTGTTACAGTGGTACTTCTATTTACCATATACCTAGGATTAGGGCTGCGCACATTATGAATCAATGCAGGTAAGAAGGGAGATACTATACCCAGAGATCAAAATACATCCCTGAGCCACAGCCACACTTAAGCAGAATCATCACACCTCCTCCTTTAGATGGAAAGCACCTCCGCCTCCAGCTTCTCAGGCTCTGGCCCCAAGGCTTCCTCACCTCCCCCCGGGGTCCCAGCAAACTCGGGCCTTGTCAGACTCCGAGGGTGGTTGAGCGCCACGCGCCTTCAATATGTCCAGACTAGGGTCAGCTTGGACAGCCTCTCTGAACTCTTGGCTGGAGTGAGACAAAAGAGAGGTGCCTGTTACATAGCCGCCGGCCCCTTCTGCCTCTCTAGTCTGACTAGGGACACTTCTAAGGCCCAGGCTCTGAGCCACGTACACTTGGCTACCTCCTGCCTGTTCCGGGTCCGCTTTTTGAGTGCGGGCATCCCGTAGCTTTACACTCATGACCTCAGGCCCTTGGGAAACCATTCCAGAGATCCCATCCTGGCAATCTCTGCTCTCCTGGCTACCCTTGGCCTGCTCTCTCAGGGTCTTCCCCACACTAGCAGCTAGTTGGGAGAGTTCTAGGGGGTTCTGCACCTCCCCCTTTGCTTCCAAACCTACATCCTGTCCCTCCTGTACTTGGGTGGGTGATGGTGATATCTTGGGCAAATGACTGAGCTCATGCTTCCCCAAAACATCCCCCCACAATACATTGACAGGTAATACATTGGACATACCCCCTTCTTGGATCACACCTCCAGTACCCCATGCCATCTGCACTTGGGCCATGGGCACTCCTGGAATAGAACTGGACAGAAGAGACGTGTATGTCTCATACCGGTCGGACTCCTCCGGCTTCAAGGGAGTGAGGCTAGTCATGGCGGTCTCAGCACCGACTCCAGGTGGTGTAGGCAACGGTTCAAGGGTCGGAACGCCCTCCACCCTTTTAGCACTCTGGCTGTGGGCTAACACCGCACTACCAGCAGTCTGTCCCTCACCTGGATCGGCCATAAGATCCCCATAGCCTACCTGACCACCTGGTACATGGTCAGCAGTTGGGTGCTTATCGGATGCACTGGGCGAAATAGTAGAAGTCGCTTCCAGTGACTCAGAAGAGCTACCCTGTACACTTTCACAACAAGCATTGGCAATTACATTGACAGTACCTTCATTAGCAATTGTTAATCCACACCGGGCCTCAATGAGATCTACAGTAGACATGTTAACAAGCTGGGAGGGAGACACCCCCGCAGATGTGGGTGTGTCTACAGACAAGGTCTCATTGGCTCCTAGCACGGGTGTGAACAAAGCATCAATAACATTTTTGATGAGCTGGGTTGCAGGAAGTTCATTGGCATCTTCCCTGCTCTCAGCTGAAGGCAACTCATTAGCATTTACATTGACTGCCATGGGAAGTATCTCAGAGAGGGGGTTACGGGCCCTCTCTACAGATATGACAGACACATTATCAACATTAATCATAGACAGTTTAGCACAGTAAATTGGGTTGCTCCCCACCCCATATTGGGACATCATAGGTCCTAAATCAGTTCCCAACAGTACCTTAGCAGGCAAATCAGTCAATAGTCCCACAGTCCGCATTCCTTTTCCTGCACCCCCGTCCAGATACACAGATGGGCCACCTGCTGTGGCTTGGGAAGCAGGGAAGTTCTCAGGGCGCTTGGGGCACTCCTCCTTGAAATGACCTGTATGGTTACAGGCATGGCCCCGCCGCACCTCCCCTTGGGGTTTGGGGAAGGTCACCAGGGTGCCCAGAGTTCTTGGGACAGGGGAGGGACCACCCGGGGCATAGTTTGTCTCACCCGACCTGACGACAGACGGCTGTGGTGAACTCCGGCCTGGCTTCTCCTTCCAACTTGAGGGTCTCTGTAGGGTTGTTGGAGTTTGCGCAGGGGCGGTTTGTGCCCGCTGGGAGATTTCCCCGCCTCTTCAGCTCAAGCTGATACTCCCTCTCGGCCTGTCGCTCAGCAAACTTCCTCTCTCTCTCTGCCTGTCGCTCTGCAGCCTTCTGTTCTTGTTCTACAGCTTCCAGAAAACGGTCCAACACCTGCAGGTATGTGTTAGGGTCACTGGTGCCTACTTGCTGTAGAGCCATTTGCCAGTATGAAACCATTTCCCCAAGGCTGGGGCTACTGGTCCCTCCTGGTGAAGTAATCCTTGGGACCGGGCTGCTTGCCGCACTTCCTGGCCTAGCCCCAAAATCAGGACTCTGCTCGATTCTCTGCATGGCTGTGGCTGCCTCCATTTCAGCCATTCGCTCAGGATCTCAAAAAGCCTAGTTCAGCAGTTCTGGGCTCTGCTTCTGAGCCCACTAGCCATCCACTGGTATTTGCCAAATAAAAGATAGGATAGAATACAAAGAGTAAGGGAGGGAACAGCACTGTATCAAACTTTCACTGTATCTTAATGCTTGCTTTAATACCGAGCTTGTCTCATAGGATTACCATAATCCCCAGCATGTGAGTGATAAAGGTCACCAACACATGCCGTTTATCCTAAGATCCCACTGCTGCCACCAATGTGAAAGATCCTCAGTGCGCCAACACCGCTGTGGTCCCACCTGAGTCTCCTTTCATATAAAAACCACACTCATCGCCAGTGAGTGTCGGGTTCACAGATAAATACAAGACAAGCTTTCTAAATTTTATATATTTATTAACCCCTAAATGGGTCGGTATTAACATCTAACATATACAGATCAGAACAGATATGCAGATATATGCAAGCATTAACAGTTACTAGTTACAAGATACAGTACAAATAAAATAAAAGGGATAAAGGTGAAATGATTACTTTACCACACATGTCCTTGATGTGGTTCTGTAGTCCAACACTCACACATGCTCTGTCATGTGTGAATAACCAGTGGAGGCTTCTTGGCATGTGGCATTAACTCCTAGCATGTGGCATTAATACAATAATCCAGCCTGCATGCTCTCATCACAGTCTCTCAGCATTAGTCCAGTAGTCTCATCACAAAAAAAATCTCCTCATGGTGTTCTCTTCTAATCTGTGATGGTCTGTCTCAACTCCATAGCATAATCTCCATAGCATCATCTTCATAGCATAATCTCCATAGCATAATCTCCTCCCACAGACCTCTTACCTCATCTTTTATACCCTTTATGCCACCTCCCAGAATGAGGTCACCGGCAACAGCAAGTCTGATGAGTTAATGCAATCAAGTCCAGATCTTTTGTATAGAGCTGAGACCAAGTGGAATGATACAATGTTATCAGCCAGGTCTGATCAACAGCCCAGGCTTGAACAATGCACTATTGTTTCTTTGATCACTCAGGGCTGTATAGGAATACAATGGAGCCCTATTGTTACAGTGGTACTTCTATTTACCATATACCTAGGATTAGGGCTGCGCACATTATGAATCAATGCAGGTAAGAAGGGAGATACTATACCCAGAGATCAAAATACATCCCTGAGCCACAGCCACACTTAAGCAGAATCATCACATGGGTGGCTGGTTGACATATGTTCAGTTATATGCTTACCCTATTCTACATGCGGTACTCCCCGCGGTTCTGACGATCAGGTGGATTATGTACAGGTTATGGTCCTGCGTACCCTCCGACCCCCTCAGCTCAATTCTCCTTGCGCTGATCCGTTCCCAGTCCTTAGAATGTTGCTCACTGTTTATAGGCAAATAGTTACTACATTTGTTACTCTGTCATTCCTTGTCTTGTGTTTTATGTCCGGTCCACGGGTGCTGTGCTGCCCCTTCTGGCATCAGCGGGTCCCCTTCATAAATTCCGTGCTCCCTCTTTTGCCTCATAAGGATGGCGACAATTAATATTACCTCCTGGAATGTGCGTGGTCTGAACACCCCCCAAAAGAGATCTCAGCTTCTGACACTCCTTAAGAGGTTCGGCTCAGAAATTTACTTTTTGCAGGAGACGCATTTTAAATCAATGTCAGTCCCTAAGCACCCTACCAAATATTTTAAGCACTGGTTCCACAATTGTAATGCCAAGGCCTCCAGGGGCATCTTTATTGCGATTGCTAAATCTGTCCCTTTTGAACCACTGGTGGTTTGTGCTGACCCTGAGGGTTGGTTCATCTTTGTGAAGGGTAAAGTGGGGAACCTGCTGATGTCACTGGGAAACTTTTATGCCCCTAATGTGAAGCAAACAAACTGGTTGTCTAGTACACTGTCTAGGTTTAGAGCCTTTGCTGAGGGGATCAGGGTGGTTGGGGGAGATTTCAATGTCGCTCTTAACCCGGCCTTGGATTCCTCTACCGCCACCTCTGTCCACTCTCAGAGGGCACTTGCTGGCTTACAGAAAGCCCTTCATGAAGCAGATTTTTTAGATTCTTGGAGGATGTTCAACCCGTTCTCGAAGGACTACACATATGTATCCACTGTTCACCGCTCCTCCCATAGACTAGACTACCTGTTTTTGTCAAGATCGCATGTGAACGCTTTGACAGCTGTGAACATTGGATCTTTTACTATTTCAGACCATACACCGGTGTCCATGTCGCTGACCCTCCACGCCTTACTGGAAAGGACTTGGGACCAGAAGGTCAAGGAGACTTAACGAGACCCTCCTAGATAGCCCAGGCCATGTAGCTACTTTGACCACTAAACTTCAACGCTTCTTTGCAGAAAACCCTGCTTCAGAAACCTCGCATGCTATAACATGGGATGCACATAAAGCTTTCATTCGAGGTGAGTTGATAGCCCTGGGGTCGAGGGTCAAGAGAGAACGCATGGCACGTCTTAATGACCTGCTGTCTAAAATCTATGCGCTAGAGTGTATTCAGAAGCGTTCAGGGGCCTTTGCAGCCCAATCAGCTTTTTCTGACCTTTGTACACAGTTACGTGACCACCTAAATGTTCAGTATGCCAATAACTACCAGTATGCTAAATTCAAATGTTATGCCCATGGGAATAAGGGGAATAGGATGATGACCCACTTAATTAAAAAAAGAAAGACTCCGCCTTAATTAAAAAGATCGTGTCTGATCAGGGTGCCACAGTCACTAGCACGGAGGACATAGCAGCTCAGTTTCAGGAATATTTTCAGAATTTATATAATCTGAAACCCGCCCTAGACCCCCTTGACCCAACCACCGTACAACATATAAATAATTTCCTTCAACATCTTCGCCTGCCCACACTAACTGAGGAGAATAAAATCTCCCTTCTTCAGCCAGTTTCTGAACAGGAAGTAAAGTCTACCCTCACCTCCATGCTGTTGGGGAAATGCCCAGGCCCAGACGGGCTCCCAGTAGGGTATTACAAAGTGTTTAGTGCCACTCTTCTCCCACATTTAACTACCTGGTGTGAGGCTACCCGACTAGGAGGTACGCTCCCCTCCCAAGCTCTGGAAGCGACCATTACGATCCTACCAAAGGAAGGAAAAGACTTAACTAAATGTGGCAGTTATAGACCTATATCATTGCTGAATGTTGATGTGAAGCTGTGGGCGAAGGTGCTGACATCGCGTCTCCAGCTCCTTCTCCCTTCCCTGATACACACGGAACAGTGTGGTTTTGTCCCTGGAAGGGAAGGCAACCATAACTCCTGCAGGGTCATTCAGCTGGTACAATATGCCCTTAGGACCCATCTGCCGCTGGTCCTTCTTGGTACTGATGCCGAGAAAGCCTTCGACAGAATCAATTGGCTGTTTATGGAGCACACTCTAACTAGATTTGGCATTCCGCCTTCCTTTATACAAGCTATTCTTTCTCTGTACTCAAGTCCCTGAGCCAAAATTAGAGTTAATGGGACTCTGTCAGAGCCGTTTTCCATATGGAATGGCATGAGGCAGGGTTGCCCACTCTCACCCACATTGTTTATTTTAGTGATGGAGACTCTTTTGCAGGCCATTAGAGATCACCCCGACATTAGAGTTATTACAGTAGGAGACACACCCCATTATAGCACTGCCTTTGCTGATGACTTGCTCCTCTTGGTATCTGACCCTATCCGCACATTTCCCCAAGTACTACAGCTACTAGACCGGTTTGGCCAAGTGTCTAATTTTAAAATTAACTACACTAAGTCGAAAGCAATGAATATTTCTCTCCCTGACTCGGAACATTCTATTCTACAAGCGCAATCCCCATTTAATTGGCAACCCTCTAGCATACAGTACTTAGGAGTTCGGATTACCAAGGACCCCAACTCCCTTTTTCATTCTAATTACCCTCCTCTCCTGCGGGAGGTGAGGAGCCATTTATCTTCGCTGTCCATGCCTTATGTTTCTTGGATGGAGAGAAAGATTCTGCTCCGAACCTATGTTATGCCTAAATTTCTATATGTGATGCAGATGATTCATATATCTATCCCTCAATCCTACTTTAAAAGTGTAAAATCTTTATTTATTTCCTTTCTATGGGGGGGGGGGGGGTAGAAGAGCAAGACTATCCTATGACAGGCTTATTCGACCCAAGCGGTTTGGAGGATTTGGCATGCCGGACATAGCTACATATTATAAAGCAGTTTTACTCAAGCGCTGGCTATGTTCACACAAACTAGGCCAGCAGGCATTAGATGTTGTGGCAGAATTGTCTTCCATTGGCTCTCGACCCAGGGCTGGTCTTTGGGGCCTTGTTCCGCACACTGAGATTCCTTACAAAATTTCTGCTGCATTGGTGAGGGCTTTCAGGGACATGGACCGTTTGAAGCCGTTAGTGAGCTCACCACCAGCACTATTGCCGGGTGACTTGGCCCCCTTTGTCTTGCGCCCTGGAACAATGGGGGTATCAGCGGCATGGGAACCACTGGGCGGTCATCGACTACGGGATCTTTTGCAATCAGATGTTATTATGGAACAGGCTGGTAGTGGTCTTCTGAACTTCCTCCAAGTAGCTGACCTCACAAGATCGCAAGCCCAGCTTAGGCGAACTCACCCTCAGCCCCCTGTCCCTGTCTGGTTTGAGTCTCTTTTGTTGCACTCTAGACTTCCAAGGGGCCTCATTTCCCTAATCTACCAATACATCCTGTCCTTAACTCCCAATGTTAAACCCTCATACATAGGTAGATGGGAAAGAGACTTGAACTGCTCCTTCACGGAACCGGAGATAGCGCGTATGCTTACCCTCACCTAGATGTGGCGGACCTTGATAAGACTATACCACGAAATATCATTACGTGCTACACAGTCCTGCTACTTTGGGATATATTGTTTTTTGTTGTATTATGCTGAGCTGTATTGTACTGTACCTTATTGGAATGTACCCCCATTCCTTGATTTCCAAATGTCTCGCTAAAAAGCACTGTATTGCCTATACTTTTTTCTTTTTTTCCTTTTCAATGCTATGTTATGGTACTTTGTACTACTGTTCTTTCTCAATAAAAAGAAATTTGACAGACAAAATGCCCATGGCATGTTCAAAATGTTGTCTTCCACTCGTCCCCGGGTCGTATACGGACAAGATTATATGCCCCTTGTAGATCCAACTTGGTAAACATCATTGCTGACCGTAATCTCTCAAGTAACTCTGGAATAAGCGGAAGAGGGTAACGATTTTTGACGGTTATTTGGTTTAGTTCCCTATAGTCAATACAAGGACATAATGTGCCATCTTTCTTTGGTACAAAGAATATAGGTGCTCCTGCTGGAGAAGTGGAATGCCATATAAATCCTTTGGCCAGATTTTCCTTGATGTATTCATCCAGGACCTTCAGTTCCATCTCTGCAAGTGGATAGATGCGTTCGTAAGGTATGGATGCACTTGGTAAAAGTTCAATAGGACAATCATAAGTGCGATGAGGAGGTAGTTGGTCAGCATTCGTTTTGTCACACACATCTTTAAATTCCTCATACAGTTCAGGTAATTCTACAGAGTTAGCGATAGGTCTTTCAGTAGCTCCCACCTGGGAAGGAATTAACTGCTTCAGTTGACAATTTTGTTGACAATATTCAGAAGTGAAAGTTACATTTCCTGACTTCCAATCTACTGAAGGAATATGGATGTTGAGCCATGGTATGCCCAAAATTACTGGAAATTTTGGTGAAGAGATTAGCTGGAAATAAATCCTCTCCTCATTACCAGGATCAATCAATACTTCCAGTTCGGTAATTTCATGAGTAACAGGACCAGAATTTAAATGTGACCCATCAACAGTCACTAATTCAACTGGTGAAGATCTTGGACTGTGCTCAATATGATTATCAAATGCAAACTTAATGTCCTTAAAATTTCCATCTGCACCAGAATCCAAGATTGCTGTAGTGGACAACTTGTAAGAACCATAAGAAAACTGAACTGGTAAGGTGAAATGAGGTTGGTTAGAAGTCATATTATCTGGACATGGTGTGGTGGAAAACAGATGCTGTGCCACCAGACTAAGCGAAGCACAGTGGGGACAAGACTCCAAATTTGGTCTAATTTCAGTTGCAGCAACTGCCCGTTGAGGTTTATTAGGGCAGTCAAGAACATAATGTCCAGGTTGTCCACAATAAAGACATAGTTTTTCAGCAAGGCGACAACGTTTTTCAGCAGTCGAAATTGGTCCCCGGATGGCATCTACTTGCATAGGTTCTGGGGCAGAACTTGTTTGAGAAGATATCTGCATCTTTGGGAGAAAACAACCTTCTCGTAAATGGGAGAAGTTGCCTGGATCATAATAACCCCATCTTTCTTGCTCTCTTTCCAGGAATCTTTGGTCAATATGGACACATAACCATATGTACTCCTCAAAGTCATCTGGAAGTTTTATTTTAACAAGTTCATTTTTAACTGATTCAGAAAGTCCTCCATAGAACTGCCATTTTAGTGCAGAGGTGTTCCAGGAAACATCAGAAGCCCAGTGCCGAAACTCTGCAGAGTATTCTGCAACAGAGCGTCTTCCCTGGCGAAGATCACGCAAAGCCCCTTCATTTGTGGCACAACGGTTGGGGTCATCAAATACTAGATTCATTGCTGCAAGAAAGTCCTTCAAATCATCCAAAATGGCATGATCCTGTTCTAAATAGGGTGATGCCCATGCTTGAGCATCATCTACTGTATTAGCAGGGCAATGATGAACACAACTTTGGACCTATCCGTAGCGAACTGAGAGGAATGCACAGAAAAAAATCATCCGGCAATGATTAAGAAATCATTAAGAAAATGTCTCTTTCCACCAAATTTTTCCGGTAGTGGAATCCGGTAAACTTGAGAAGTGGCACTGACAACAGCAGAATTTGCACGCAATTCATGTATTTGTCCTTCTAATTCAGTGACTTGACTTTTCACTTTATTTAATTGTCCTTGAAGGTTGTACACAAGGTTGTGTAATTCCGAGATCTGGAATGCATGCTGTGACAAGGCAGACTCCGCCCCTCCAGCCTCCATGTTGGGCCTGATTATTAAGTAACAATGCAAGTTATCAGATCTGGAGTCCAACTGGTGAGGCAAAGAGTACAGTACTTAAATAGTAAGAGACGCAGGAGTAGTACCTCAGAAGTAGAAGAAACCGTGGTCAGACGTTTGCAGAGTCTGGTACATGGGAGCAGTAGATCCCCCGTAGTCAGACGTATGGAGAGTTTGGTACACTGGAAAAGTACAGTAATGGTGAGGATCAGGGCAAACAGGAAGCAGACAGCCAGAATATTCAGACACAGTATGGAGTAAGCTGTGGGTTTATTTAGGGATAGCTACCCTGTGATTGGCCACAGAGCAATCCATAAGCTAATCACTCCAATAGAAAGGACCAGGCTCAGCAAAGCACAGAATAAACAGGCTTCTGCAGTGGCATAATGGTCAAGGCTGCAGAACATGGCTGAGAAGTCAAGAGTTCAAGACCCAGCGAATGCAGTTCCTGACAACTGATTTGTGGGAAGTCCTTCCCGGAAGCGCTGTACTATTATGTCGGGAAGGGGTTAAAGAGACTCATCAGTGCATACAAGCCCACAACAACAGAAAGAGCCTCAGTTTTTTTTGCCATGGTTTCCACAGGAAAAATAATGTTAAATTTTTCCAAAGAAAAATGCAGTGTGAACCCAGTTTTACAGTATATTCTCTGAAACACAATGACAGTTTCCTAGCAACGATCAACAAATGTAGTACATCACCTATTGGAAGTGCAAGCTGTGATATATATTCATATTTATTTTCCATCATGTTGATGTCGCTCTTCTATAGTGAGTATACTATTGCTTGCTATAAGAACTTAGTTATAAGTCCACCTAGGAAAGTGAATATTGAAAAAAAGATTCCAATTCCTACATAAAATACTGTACTGTCTTTACTAATTTATATCCGTTTGCTTGCACACTTGCTGTGTTGCCTAATTTTTCTTTAAAGGGGTTTTCCGGGCAAAAATTTTTTTAAAAAAAAGGTATTTTAGTGCTATTAATGGGTTAATAATTGCACCAAAATACCTTTCGCAGTGTTTTGAGTGATTTCTGGCTTTCTCTAGGAGCTCCTGGCATCCTCTGCATTTGTTTACATGCTTCCCTAGCTTCCTGCTGTATTAGCCTACAGCTCCCATGATCTCTCTCTCTCACACCCCCTCCCTGTTTCCGTAGCTAGCCCGTGGACTACTAGCCCTATCTATCTACCTACCTACCTAACTAACTCAGCCCCAATCCCCACCTTCCCAATCATACTTGCCTGTCTTCTGTGTCCTAGAGATCAGTTTCTTCTGTCCCACCGGCATCTTCTTCTGTGGACTTCTTGCACATGCGTGGTATGCACTCTTCACTTCTGCTGGTGAGCGTACAATAAAGCTCTAAGATAGTTAAGTATGATGGGGATGGGGGGGAGTATTGGTGATGCTTCATTTCCGGAAATACGGAAACGAAACGTCACTAGAAAATGTGCCTGGGTTGGTCACATGACCACCCCAGGTATATAGGAAAATATAGATTAGAAGTCAATTAAAAGTTAGGCGGGAGGGGGTTTAGTTTAGGGAATAATTTTCAATTTATCCCAGACAACCCCTTTAATGATATTTGGAGAACATCAACAAGTTGACATATGTATTATTCTTAGGCCACTGTATTTGGAAACAGCCATAATACAGTCACATTTTATTATTTATATTATGACTGCAAGACTTCCTCGTAATTATTCTGGTTCAATTGATCATAACTTTGTGCACCATTTAATGTTATAGTGATCTAGATTTGGTTCAGTAAACCCATGGGACCCATTGGTCCAGGAGTTAAAATAACGTTATACTTGTTCTGACTGTTTAATACTGGGATTATTATGTGTCTCTGTTAGGTATTTAGCTTAGTAGTATTTCTTTGTTCATTGAAACACAGATTACAGTAAAATTATTAAATAATCATATTTTTCTTTCTATACAGTATTTCAGTGTTTATGTGTTAATAAAACTCATGTAAAGCGTACGCGGGTTAATCTGTCAAATTGTCCCCTTCTATATTGACACATGTTGTAACTACAGTGGGGAAAAAAAAGTATTTAGTCAGCCACCAATTGTGCAAGTTCTTCCACTTAAAAAGATGAGAGAGGCCTGTAATTGTCATCATAGGTAGACCTCAACTATTTGCAATTTATGGTGGAAAATAAGTATTTGGTCAATAACAAAAGTTCATCTCAATACTTTGTTATACAGTGCTGGCCAAAAGTATTGGCACCCCTGCAATTCTGTCAGATAATACTCAATTTCTTCCAGAAAATGATTGCAATCACAAGTGCTTTGGTAATAATATCTTCATTTAATTTGTCTTTAATGGAAAACCACAAAAAGAATTGTCAAAAAGCCAAATTGGATATAATTCCTCCATGCAGATCTCCTCTAGAGCAGTGATGTTTTGGGGCTGTCGCTGGGCAACAGGGACTTTCAACTCCCTCCAAAGGTTTTCTATGGGGTTGAGATCTGGAGACTGGCTAGGCCACTCAAGGACCTTGAAAAGCTTCTTACGAAGCCACTCCTTCGTTGCCCTGGCAGTGTGCTTGGGATCATTGTCATGCTGCAAGACCTAGCCACGTTTCATCTTCAATGCCCTTGCTGATAGAAGGAGGTTTACACTCAAAATCTCACGATACATGGCCCCATTCATTCTTTCATGTACACGGATCAGTCGTCCTGATCCCTTTGCAGAGAAACAGCCCCAAAGCATGATGTTGCCACATGCTTCACAGTAGGTATGGTGTTTTTTGGATGCAACTCAGCATTCACTCTCCTCCAAATACGACGAGTTGTGTTTCTACCAAACAGTTCTATTTTGATTTCATCTGACCATATGACATTCTCCCAATACTCTTCTGGAACATCCAAATGCTCTCTAGCAAACTTCAGACGGGCCCGGATATGCACTGACTTAAGCAGGGGGACACGTCTGGCACTGCAGGATCTGAGTCCCTGGCGGCGTAGTGTGTTACTGATGGTAGCCTTTGTTACGTTAGTCCCAGCTTTCTGCAGATCATTCACTAGGTCCCACCGTGTGGTTCTTGGATTTTTGCTCACCGTTCTTGTGATCATTTCATCTTTCATGGAGCCCCTGATCGAGGGAGATTATCAGTGGTCTGTATGGTATGTCTTCCATTTTCTAATTATTGCTCCCACATTTGAATTATTCACACCAAGCTGCTTGCCTATTGCAGATTAAGTCTTCCCAGCCTGATGCAGGTCTTTGGTCTACACCATAGTGGAATTTGGAGTGTGACTGTTTGAGGTTGTGGACAGGTGTCTTTTATACTGATAACTATTTCAAACAGGTGCCATTACTACAGGTAATGAGTGGAGGACAGAGGAGCCTCTTAAAGAAGAAGTTACAGGTCTGTGAGAGCCAGAAATCTTGCTTGTTTGTAGGTGATCAAATACTTATTTTCCACCATAATTTGCAAATAAATTCTTAAAAAATCAGACAATGTGATTTTCTAGATATGTTTTCTCATTTTGTCTCTCATAGTTGAGGTCTACCTATGATGTCAATTTCAGGCCTCTCTCATCTTTTTAACTGGGAGAACTTGCACAATTGGTGGCTGACTAAATACTTTTTTTCCCCACTGTATGCTGCAACTTAAATATGCTGAAAGTAGTAGTAACATAAGTAAAGAGGTTTTCTGGAACTTAGATTTTGATGACCTACCACTGCGCAACAATGATTTTCCTACTGAGAGAAAAACGTGATTTATAATAAAATGAGTGCGCCGATTCCAAATAAGAACTCGGAATTTGCCTGACACGTCTATTTTAATTTTAATCGAAATTTTAATTTATACATGCAAAGCCTATTCAGTTATAATATTAATGCATTATATACATTGCCTTGTTAAAGTATTCGGCCCCCTTGAACTTTTCAACCTTTTGCCACATTTCAGTCTTCAAACGTAAAGATATAAAATTTTAATTTTTTGGTGAAGAATCAACAAGTGGGACACAATCATGAAGTGGAACGAAATTTATTGGTTATTTTAAACTTTTGTAAAATATAAAAAACTGAAAAGTGGGGCGTGCAATATTATTCGGCCCCTTTACTTTAAGTGCAGCAAACTCACTCCAGAAGTTCAGTGAGGATCTCTGAATGATCCAATGTTGTCCTAAATGACTGATGATGATAAATATAATCCACCTGTGTGTAATCAAGTCTCCGTATAAATGCACCTGCTCTGTGATAGTCTCAGGGTTCTGTTTAAAGCGCAGAGAGCATCATGAAGACCAAGGAACGCACCAGGCAGGTCCGTGATACTGTTGTGGAGAAGTTTAAAGCTGGATTTGGATACAAAAAGATTTCCCAAACTTTAAACATCCCAAGGAGAACTGTGCAAGCGATCATATTGAAATGGAAGGAGTATCAGACCACTGTAAATCTACCAAGACCTGGCCGTCCCTCTAAACTTTCATCTCAAACAAGGAGAAGACTGATCAGAGATGTAGCCAAGAGGCCCATGATCACTCTGGATGAACTGCAGAGATCTACAGCTGAGGTGGGAGAGTCTGTCCATAGGACAACAATCAGTCGTACACTGCACAAATCTGGCCTTTATGGAAGAGTGGCAAGAAGAAACCCATTTCTCAAAGATATCCATAAAAAGTCTTGTTTAAAGTTTGCCACAAGCCACCTGGGAGACACACCAAACATGTGGAAGAAGGTGCTCTGGCCAGATGAAACCAAAATCGAACTTTTTGGCCACAATGCAAAACGATATGTTTGGCGTAAAAGCAACTCAGCTCATCACCCTGAACACACCATCCCCACTGTCAAACATGGTGGTGGCAGCATCATGGTTTGGGCCTGCTTTTCTTCAGCAGGGACAGGGAAGATGGTTAAAATTGATGGGAAGATGGATGGAGCCAAATACAGGACCATTCTGGAAGAAAACCTGTTGGAGTCTGCAAAAGACCTGAGACTGGGAAGGAGATTTATCTTCCAACAAGACAATGATCCCAAACATAAAGCAAAATCTACAATGGAATGGTTCACAAATAAACGTATCCAGGTGTTAGAATGGCCAAGTCAAAGTCCAGACCTGAATCCAATGGAGAATCTGTGGAAAGAGCTGAAAACTTCTGTTCACAAACGCTCTCCATCCAACCTCACTGAGCTCGAGCTGTTTTCCAAGGAAGAATGGGCAAGAATTTCAGTCTCTCGATGTGCAAAACTGATAGAGACATACCCCAAGAGACTTGCAGCTGTAATCGCAGCAAAAGGTGGTGCTACAAAGTATTAACTTAAGGGGGCCGAATAATTTGACACTCCCCACTTTTCAGTTTTTTATTTTTTACAAAAGTTTAAAATATCCAATAAATTTCGTTCCACTTCACGATTGTGTCCCACTTGTTGTTGATTCTTCACCAAAAAATTTAAATTTTATATCCTTATGTTTGAAGCCTGAAATGTGGCAAAAGGTTGAAAAGTTCAAGGGGGCCGAATACTTTCGCAAGGCACTGTATTATATGCATTATATGAAACATACGGTTCTGATCCTGATGAAGAAGAAGATGTTGATTGTCACAATTTATTTCCTGATCCAGAACAACTGGAGGGTCAGCTGAGCCAATCAGATTTAGATGATATGGTAAGAGAGCTGTCATTATCTAAAGAAAAGTCATCACTGCTAGCTTCTAGACTTCAAGAATGAAATTTGCTACAACAAGGCACCACAACTTCACACTTTCGTCATCGACACACCAAGTTAGCTGCATACTATGCAATGGAAAGTGATGTCTGTTTCTGTACTGATGTAAATGGTCTTATAATGGAGTTAGATGGTACACATGTTCCCGATGAATGGAGGCTATTCTGTGAAAGCTGTCTTGTTGCACAATGGTAACGAAAAACCATCTGTTCCATTGGCTCATGCGTTTGGAATGAAAGAGGCTCATGCTTCTATGGAGTTAATTTTGGAAGTGATCAAATACTCAGAACATAAATGGAAAATTTGTGCTGACCTCAAAGTGGTAGGTAGCACTGCTGCTTGGCCAACAGTTAGGGTACACAAAGCATATGTGTTTCTAATGCCTATGGAACAGTTGTGATTACAACAGTCATTACAAAATGAGACAGTGGCCTCTCAGAGTCGCGCACACAGTTGGTCAGTACAATATACAACACAAATCACTGGTCGATCCACTTCAAGTTTATCTTCACATTAAACTTGGTTTAATGCAAAATTTTGTAATTGCACTTGATCGTGATGGAAATGGTTTCTAGTATTTGAAGGAGAAGTTTAGCACACTGAAAACTGAGGCTAAAATAAAGGCCTGAATTTTTATTGGCCCCGAAATCAACAAACTAATGCATGATGACACATTCAGAAAAAAACTCAACCCTCTGGAACTTGCAGCTTGGGATGCATTTGTGCTAGTAGTGCAGAACTTCCTTGGGATCAGACGAGCTGAAAACTATGCTGAATTAGTAGACAACATGCTTACAGCATATGAACAACTTGGATGCCGAATGTCATTGAAAATGCATTTCTTACATTCCCATCTTGAATTTTTCCCACCCAATTTGGGACACGTACAGTGGGGAAAAAAAGTATTTAGTCAGCCACCAATTGTGCAAGTTCTCCCACTTAAAAAGATGAGAGAGGCCTGTAATTGACATCATAGGTAGACCTCAACTATGAGAGACAAAATGAGAAAACATATCTAGAAAATCACATTGTCTGATTTTTTAAGAATTTATTTGCAAATTATGGTGGAAAATAAGTATTTGGTCACCTACAAACAAGCAAGATTTATGGCTCTCACAGACCTGTAACTTTTTCTTTAAGAAGCGCCTCTGTCCTCCACTCATTACCTGTAGTAATGGCACCTGTTTGACATTGTTATCAGTATAAAAGACACCTGTCTACAACCTCAAACAGTCACACTCCAAACTCCACTATTGTGAAGACCAAAGAGCTGTGGAAGGACACCAGAAACTAAATTGTAGACCTGCACCAGGTTGGGAAGACTGAATCTGCAATAGGCAAGCAGCTTGGGGTGAAGAAATCAACTGTGGGAGAAATAATTAGAAAATGGAAGACATACAAGACCACTAACAATCTCCCTTGATCAGGGGCTTCACACAAGATCTTATCCCGTGGGGTCAAAATGATCACAAGAACAGTGAGAAAAAAATCCCAGAACCACATGGGGGGACCTAGTGAATGATCTGCAGAAAGCTGGGACCAACGTAACAAAGGCTACCATCAGTAACACACTACGCCGCCAGGGACTCAGATCCTGCAGTGCCAGGCGTGTCCCCGTGCTTAAGCCAGTACATATCCGGGCCCGTCTGAAGTTTGCTAGAGAGCATTTGGATGTTCCAGAAGAGTATTGGGAGAATGTCATATAGTCAGATGAAACCAAAGTAGAATTGTTTGGTAGAAACACAACTCGTCGTGTTTGGAGGAGAGTGAATGCTGAGTTGCATCCAAAGAACACCATACCTACTGTGAAGCATGGGGGTGGCAACATCATGCTTTGGGGCCATTTCTCTGCAAAGGGACCAGGACGACTGATCCGTGTACATGAAAGAATGAATGGGGCCATGTATCGTGAGATTTTGAGTGCAAACCTCCTTCCATCAGCAAGGGCATTGAAGATGAAACGTGGCTGGGTCTTTCAGCATGACAATGATCCCAAGCACACTGCCAGGGCAACGAAGGAGTGGCTTCGTAAGAAGCTTTTCAAGGTCATGGAGTGGCCTAGCCAGTCTCCAGATCTCAACCCCATAGGAAACCTTTGGAAGGAGTTGAAAGTCCATGTTGCCCAGCCACAGCCCCAAAATATCACTGCTCTAGAGGAGATCTACATGGAATAATGGGCCAACATACCAGCAACAGTGTGTGCCAACCTTGTGAAGACTTACAGAAAACGTTTCACCTCTGTCATTGGCAACAAAGGATAAATAACAAAGTATTGAGATGAACTTTTGTTATTGACCAAATACTTATTTTCCACCATAATTTGCAAATAAATTCTTAAAAAATCAGACAATGTGATTTTCTGGATTTGTTTTCTCATTTTGTCTCTCATAGTTGAGGTCTACCTATGATGTCAATTATAGGCCGGCCTTATCTTTTTAAGTAGGAGAACTTGCACAATTGGTGGCTGACTAAATACTTTTTTTCCCCACTGTAAGTGACGAACATGGAGTGCGGTTCCATACAGATATTTCTACGATGGAGAACAGATATCAAGGCCGCTGGAATCCCAACATGATGAGGGACTACTGGTGGTTTTTGCAACTGGAAAATATGACAGTTCACAAACGCAAAAGCTGATGTCTGAAACACTTTTAACAGTACTGGGCCTTACTCAAGTAATACTTATAAACTGAAAAACTAGACTTTTTGAAATTTTATTATTCCATTACATTTTCATACACTGTTTACTACGAAAACTTTGATGTAGCACAGGTAACTGTTGGAGTAAAACTCGTTCTGTTCAAAATTATTCAATGCTTTCCAAGTTCTTAATTCATTTAGGCATACTTATGCATAGCAATATTTCCTGATGTGTTACAACAATTCTAACTTCGGATTTGGAATCCACACACTCGATTTAGTATAGGACAAATGGTTTTTGCCCAGTAGCAGACGAAAAGTTTTTTTATGGTGAATCGATAGCAGATCTGTGGGGGATTGACAAAAGGTCCCCCTACCCATCAACACAAAATGGGTAGCCATGCCTAATATTGATGACCTACTCTATGAATGGGATATTAATAACTAAATCCTATAAAAAGCACTTTAACCCCTTAAGGACACGGCCTAAAACACCTCAAGGACATAGCCCCATTTGTCAAAACTGACATGTGTCACTTTATGTGGCAATAACTTTCAGATGCTTTAACTTACCCAAGTGATTTTACGATGTTTTTGACATATTGTACCTTCATTTTAGTGGTAAACATTGATCAATATTTCTTGCATTTATTTATAAAAAGAGAATAGAACATTTCATGGAAATTTGGAAAAAATAGTAGTTTTCAAAATGTGAAATGCTCTGCTTATCAGACAGATAGTCATATCACCCAAATACGTTAATAAATATTATCTACCATATCTCTTCTTTATATTGGCATCATATTTTAATAGTCCTTCAATTTATAGTTTTCAGGTGTCATGTCTCATTTGCAGAGCTCCTAAAGTAGCAATACAATGAAAAGTGATCCCCAAAAGTAGCAGTAAAATGGAAATCCCTAAAAAGTGATCCCATATTGGGCCATTTCAGTACCCAATATGTTACGCCCAGCTTTGTGCCTTTAAGCAGTTATCCTGGGCACAACAGCTTTTGGAGTGTTGTTACTGACACAAGCTGGTCACAACACATTATGCACTAAAATGAGGTATCCCTTGAAAATAAATTAATGCAACACTCAGGGGTTAAAAATGTTCACTGAACCCCTGGATACATTCCTTCAGGGGTACAGTCTCCAAAATGGGGTCACGTGTCAGGGGATTCCACTTTAGTGGCATATCAAGGGCTCAGCAAAAGTGGCATGGTGTCCAAAAACCAAACCGTCTAAAACTGCGCTCCAGAAACCACACAGCGCTCCTTCCCTTCTCTACACGGCTGTGTCCCCAAGCAGCAGTTTATACCCAGATATGATATTACGATATTCCGTACGTTATTTTGGGTTCAACAATGGTGAACCTGTGGGCAGTATCTGCTGTTTGGGTACACAGCAGGGCGTAAAAGTGAAGGAGCACTATATAGCTTTTGGAATGTAGATTTATATGTTTGGTATTTGGATGCCATTTGCAAAGATTCTATTGTGCCAATAAAGTTGAATCCCCTATGGAGTGACCTCATTTTGAAAACTTTACCCCTCAAAGAATTTATTAAGGGGCATAGTGAGTTAGTTAGTTAATTATTTTTCCTAGGTGTGAATGCACAGTGGATGGTGAAAAGTAAATATGTAAGCTCTGCGGAGGACATTGGATACACCAAATACCCTATTATTTTCTCAGTAGTTCCTATGATTAGAGGGTCACTCTGGGGGTCACTTCTGGTTTCTTTTGCCTCATAAGCTCTAAATCTGTGGTGTTCCCGGATAAACGCCCACACAGCTTATACTTTCCCTACCTGCTGCAGCTAGTTTTGTCCTATAGATTTGGTGATTTTTGTTTTTTTTGTTGCCATATTGTACAAACTATAATTTTTTTTTTTATTTTTCTGGTGATGTAGCCATATAAGGGCTTAATTTTTGTGGGATAGTATGCATTTTCTAATGATACCATTTTGGTGTGTCTATAGCGTATTTACAAAATTTTATTAATGCACAGCCCTGCTCATTTGCACATGGCTCATTACATATGAATACCTGGGTGTGGTGGACTATAAATATAATATCTGTCCAAAGTGTGGATTAGGGGAGATCACACCCATTGGGGTTATTCATCCCCTTTTTGTTGTCATATCTTACATTTTTTAATGATTAGCCTTTTTGGCATTTTAAGTTAGACGCACTAAAATTTACATATTTTTTCATTATCGTTTTCCACTGCCTTTTCCTTTTTCCCTTTCTCCCCCCCCCCCCTTTTTTTTACCTTTTGAGTTACAAAATTAACTCTTTCTGGGGGGGATTGAAAAAAAAAAAAACATCAATTCTGGCATTGCTTTTTACCATTTTAAATTTTTTACCCTTCGCCATACAACATAAATAATGTGTTACCTTTATTCAATAGGTTGGTATGATTACAACGATACATAGTTCACATAGTTTTTTATGTATTACTAATTTTGTAGAATAAAAACTTGGTTAAGAAAATCAAATGTTTTTGTATCGCCATCTTCTGAGGAGTATAACATTTTTATTTTTCTACTGATGGAGCTGGTTGAGGGCTTATTTTTGGGGGAACAAGCTGTATTCTTTTTATTGGTACCATTTTGGGCTATACAGTATATGACCTTTTGACTTTTTTTTTTTTTTTTTTTATGACATTCACCATGCAGGTTAGCCAGTGGTTTAGTTTTATTGTACAGTTTTTTTCAAGGATGTCACGGTACCAAATATGTGGCGTTTTATACTATGCTTTGTGTTTTTAAATGATTTATGGGAAAAGGAGCATTTTATGGGGGGTTATTTTATTTTTAATACTTGTACATTTTTTTCACATTTTTCTTTTGTCCCAATAGGGGACATGAACAAGCAATCAAAAGAGCTATACACTCCAATAATTGTATAATGGCTGGCAGCCTATGCATAGGCTGGCAGGCCTAACTAATCAAACCTAGAGGAATTAAAAGAACAGGCCCCGGACTGATGAGAAATTATCACGTGCTCCCCCTAGGGTGGCCATAAGGTACCGGGTTTCTAGAGCAACCCATTATATGCCACGGTCATGATTGATCACAGCATTTAAGGGGTTAACTCCCACAATCGGAACTCAGCTCCGGCTGTGATTGTAAAAAACAGCTCCTCATGTCTTCTGAGCAGGTGACATTACCATGACGTAATAGTATGTCATGGTGCGGTAAGGTACACATTTACATGAGGTAATATTACATCATGGTGTGGGAAGAGGTTAAAACATCTTATGAAGTTCTATAAAATTCCTTTATTAATAAAGCGTAACTGTACAGAATAGCCCACATGCAATATTAAGTAGCCTTTCACATAAAGCAAAGTTTAAATCTCTGCCGTGCTGTCCAGTGAACAGACGGACCGCTAATACATACAGTGGGTATAATGGGGTCCATTGGGTGTCTGATGTTTTTAAACTGAAAGCGGCCGACAAAAAAGTTGTGCAATCTGGACTTTTTACCATCAACCGATTTCAGACACTGTGACAGAGTCTCCTACAGAGGTACACATGTGAAAGTAGCCTGAGCATCAGCGCTATTTCCAGAACCTTATAGAAACAAAATAACATTCAAGGCATGAACAAGATCTCGGTGGGCTACTAGCCATGTTTTTCTTCACATTATTTCTAAATAGGATGACATTTTCAAATATAATAGTTACTACTACATACAATGTTTGTTTAGGTAAAAATCATTGTAAAAATCTACTTGATTATAATCAGGCGTTATTGAACACTTCAGTATTATCTCCTTTTCTACAGAAGTCATCATTAAAGGTGAATTACTGATTAACTGTGAAGTGTCAAGGGGTCAAGTAATTAATTTTTAAGCAAACCTGATAAGAAACTGCTGATCATTTGACTGCAAAAGTAAGCATGACATAAAAGAAACTATAAAAACCTATTAACAATTAAACAATGCATAGTATGTAAAATATAACTTAATATAAATAAATATATATAAATATATATATATATATATATATATATATATATATATATACACACGTGGACAAAATTGTTGGTACCCCTCGTTTAATGAAAGAAAAACCCACAATGGCGACAGAAATAACTTGAATCTGACAAAAGTAATAATATATAAAAATTCTATGAAAATGAACAAATGAAAGTCAGACATTGCTTTTCAAATGCTTCAACAGAATTAAAAAAAAAACAAAAACACATGAAACAGGCCTGGACAGAAATGATGGTACCCTTACAGGTGCATCTCAATAAATGTGAATATTTTTGAAACGTTCATTCATTTCACTAATTCATTAATACAATTCATAATCAGCGTCTTCCATGATTGTGTGTCCTACTGAACCAGACTGAGGGATCATTTAAAGTCTTAGGAAACCTTGGCGAGTGAAACATTGAATTTACAATACTGAACTTTTTTACAATATTCTAATTTTCTTAGATTTGGGTTTTCATTACCTGTAATCCATAATCAACATTTACAGAAATAAAACACTTGAAATAGAACACTCTGTGTTTAAAGAATCTAGAAAATATAGGAGGTCACTTTTTTAATTTAATTACTGAAATAAATAAACATTTCAAAGATATTCTAATTTATTGAGATGCACCTGTAACTTAATATTTTGTTGCATAACCTTTTGAGGCAATCACTGCAATCAAATAATTCCTGTAACTGTCAATGAGACTTCTGCACCTCTCAACAGGTATTTTGGCCCACTCCTCATGAGCAAACTGCTCCAGTTGTCTCAGCTTTGAAGGGTGCCTTTTCCAGACGGCATGTTTCAGCTCCTTCCAAAGATACTCAATAGGATTTAGGTCAGGGCTCATAGAAGGCCACTTCAGAATAGTCCAATGTTTTCCTTTTAGCCATTCTTGGGTGTTTTTAGCTATGTGTTTTGGGTCATTATCCTGTTGCAAGACCCATGACCTGCAACGGAGACCAAGCTTTCTGACACTGGGCAGCACATTTCTCTCTAGAATCCCTTGATAGTCTTTAGATTTCATTGTATCCTGCACAGATTCAAGGCACCCTGTGCCAGATGCAGCAAAGCAGCCCCAGAACATAACAGAGCCTCCTCCATGCTTCACAGTAGGGACAGTGTTCTTTTCAAGATATGCTTCATTTTTCCGTCTGTTAACATAGAGCTGATGTGCTTTGCCAAAAATTTAGATTTTTGTCTCATTAGTCCACAGGACATTCTCCCAGAAGCTTTGTGGCTTGTCAATATGTAGTTTTACAAATTCCAGTTTTGTCTGATTCAAGTTATTTCTGTGATCATTGTGGGTTTTTCTTTCATTAAATGAGGGGTACCAACAATTTTGTCCACGTGTGTATATATCAGTATATATATATATATATATATATATATATACTGATAGTAATGGCCATGTCCAGTAATGTTTGACAAAAAAAACACAAGTTAACAAATCCATAGGTATTCTTAGAAAAATGCAGGTTGTCCATGGTGTATAAATTAATACTGTGCATTACCCACGTCATGCACCAAAACACAGCCATATAAAATTTGTGTAAAATATTAACAATAGCAAAGAACAAGCTGTAGTGTGGACCCCTCAAAAAAACATAAAGGATGTTAAACCTACAAATGTTTACTCAAATAAAAATGAAAAAATATTTACAAAATATCTAAATATGTACATGGAGATTACAAAATACTGGTAGAACTGAAGAGCCAACTGAGCATGGCATCAGCACTGGAAAGCACTTTGGCAGAGACTGAAGCAACTTATGGCTCCCAAGTTGCTCAGTTACAAGCAATGATCACTAGTGTGGAGTATCAGTTGGTATAAATCAGACCTGATCTAGAATGTCAGAACTATGAATTCAAAATGATAATGGACCAGAAGACTCACCTGAAGCTAGAGATTGCTACATACAAACGCCTCCTGGTTGGCCATGCTATTTACAGTTGGGAAAAAAAGTATTTAGTCAGCCACCAATTGTGCAAGTTCTCCCACTTAAAAAGATGAGAGAGGCCTGTAATTGACATCATAGGTAGACCTCAACTATGAGAAACAAAATGAGAAAACAAATCCAGAAAATCACATTGTCTGAATTTTAAAGAATGTATTTGCAAATTATGGTGGAAAATAAGTATTTGGTCAATAACAAAAGTTTATCTCAATACTTTGTTATATATCCTTTGTTGGCAATGACAGAGGTCAAATGTTTTATCTAAGTCTTCACAAGGTTGGCACACACTGTTGCTGGTATGTTGGCCCATTCCTCTATGGAGATCACCTCAAGAGCAGTGATGTTTTGGGGCTGTCGCTGGGCAACACGGACTTTCAACTCCCTCCAAAGGTTTTCTATGGGGTTGAGATCTGGAGACTGGCTAGGCCACTCCAGGACCTTGAAAAGCTTCTTACGAAGCCATTCCTTCGTTGCCCTGGTGATGTGCTTGGGATCATTGTCATGCGGAAAGACCCAGCCATCTTCATCTTCACCCTTGCTGATGGTAGGAGGTTTGCACTCAAAATCTCACCATACATGGCCCCATTCATTCTTTCATGTACACGGATCAGTCGTCCTGGTCCCTTTGCAGAGAAACAGCCCCAAAGCATGATGTTGCCACCCCCATGCTTCACAGTAGGTATGGTGTTCTTTGGATGCAACTCAGCATTCACTCTCCTCCAAACACGACGAGTTGTGTTTCTACCAAACAGTTCTACTTTGGTTTCATCTGACTATATGACATTCTAGTAATACTCTTCTGGAACATCCAAATGCTCTCTAGCAAACTTCAGATGGGCCCAGATATGCACTGGCTTAAGCAGGGGGACACGTATGGCACTGCAGGATCTGAGTCCCTGGCGGCGTAGTGTGTTACTGACTGTAGCCTTTGATACGTTAGTCCCAGCTTTCTGCAGGTCATTCACTAGGTCCCCCCGTGTGGTTCTGGGATTTTTGCTCACCATTCTTGTGATCATTTCGACCCCACTGGGTGAGATCTTGCATGGAGCCCCTGATCGAGGGAGATTATCAGTGGTCTTATATGTCTTCCATTATCTAATTATTGCTCCCACAGTTGATTTCTTCACACCAAGCTGCTTGCCTATTGCAGATTCATTCTTCCCAGCCTGATGCAGGTCCATTTTCCAATTTTGTTTCTGGTGTCCTTCCACAGCTCTTTGGTCTTCACCATAGTGGAGTTTGGAGTGTGACTGAGGTTGTGGACAGGTGTCTTTTATACTGATAACGTTTCCAAATAGGTGCCATTACTACAGGTAATGAGTGGAGGACAGAGGAGCCTCTTAAAGAAGAAGTTACAGGTCTGTGAGAGCCAGAAATCTTGCTTATTTGTAGGACGACCAAATACTTATTTTCCACCATAATTTGCAAATAATTTCTTAAAAAATCAGACAATGTGATTTTCTAGATATGTTTTCTCATTTTGTCTCTCATAGTTGAGGTCTACCTATGATGGCAATTACAGGCCTCTCTCATCTTTTTAAGTGGGAGAACTTGCACAATTGGTGGCTGACTAAATACTTTTTTTCCCCACTGTATGTTTCTGATCATCACATGACACCTGGAATACATGGATCTCACCATAAAATTGGCCATCAAACTGCCGAGCATAGCCATGAACCTAAATACTAATTGCATCAAACCCACACTGAAAAAATTCTGAAATATAATTCTATACTCTTTCTTGCGCTTCCTATTTGTCATTATTACTATTGGGTATATTAAGCAGTGATTTTTGTTTCAATGGTTTGTGGTTAAAAAAAAAATTGGTCTTTGATTCCTATAGTTGTTCTACTGGTTTTAAATTAGGAAAAGGGGTATAGTTCGGGAGTGACTCCTTATATACAATACCCGTCTACAACTCGGATAATGAGATGTAAAAAAGGCACTGTCATTTCAACAAACTCAGTATAAATGAATAGTAGAGACAATTACAGTATATGAAACCTTGCAATATACCACAACTGAGACAAATGTCTCTGCGCTCATCATGTTGCTTCCCTGCTCCTCCTCCCTCTGCTAAAATTACTTTTACTGCAAAAATATAGCTCAGATTACTTACATCTATAGAAGTCTATGGAGAGGGAAGAACAATGGAGTGTTTAGAAAGTGCAGAAGATAACAGAAGAAAGATAGTCCGGGGCACCACGTTGCGAAAATGCAGCATTTTTCCCATGGCGGAAATACAGCGGCAAAAATGCTGCATTTTACATTACCTGCAAAATAAATGGGATTCTGGCTGATCTCATCCACACATTGCAGAAAAAAATCTGCAGAGGAAATGTTGTGATTTCAAAAAGGTGAGCGTTTTCGCAAATTGCAGCATGTCAATTATACCTACAGAAACACTGCCATTTTCCATATAGGTATAATAGAAGCAGAAAGTCAACAGAGGAAAATTCTGTGGACATCATGTGAAAAATGATGCGGAAAAAAACATGATACATTTTCGCCACAGTCTTTTCCGCAGCGTTTTTCGGCTGTGCCTTGCTATGTGGGGCTTTAGCTTTAGTCTGATGCTGCAGCTAAATATGAGCTTTTCATTACAACCCAAGCACTTTATCCACATCATTACCTGTCTGTACTTCTCTGTATATGCCCTGCATGGTGCAGGGTTGTTCCTGAGTGAGATAGTTATAGAAGTGATTCTTCTGTACTTACTGGGGAGATTGATTAAGAACTTAGACCAGTTTTCTGGTATCACAAATCAGGGATTTTCAACATTTTCAATGCTTTTTGTGCCAAAATGTGTCACAAATGGCATTTTCATGCCATCCTCACCACTTTCCAGAAAAGGGGGCATTACAGGGGATAGCGTCGGTTGGGCCATTGGCCACGCCATATTTATCATTTGGTGTAAATGATGCCTGAAATCTACACCAGCTACAAGATGGAGTAGATTTCAGTGTAGTACACAGCCCCTCGAGGATGAACCTATTTTATGATGAGGCGTGTGTCTCATCATAAATCAGGCACATCCTCTGGCAGAGCAGGGATTATGAAGTAGAAATTCTAGTCTTGATAACTCTGAATATGCATTGTATGCCATCTAGTCTCCATCCACCAGAACAAACAGAATTATAAACTACAGATACAAAGGCGGAACAGATAAAACGGCAGAATATGCGTTATATATTAACCAGACTAAGACCAAGGGGCCCCACGTAGTGTAAATATTGCGATTTTGCTTTGAAGTTGGAAATGTTAAAAAGTATCATCCTATAAAATGTAGGGATTACACACCGTGGAAAGTAAGTGCACCACTAAACCCTATATATTTTTTGAAAGTAGACAACCTGAAGAATACATGTGTCTTAATGGGTTTTCAATAGCGACATCCACCTTCATGTAACTTTGTGACAAACACAAATAATTGTTTGAAAAAATGCACTAAAACATATATTTGCACTTAAAACTCCTATTCAATCTTACATTCACACACAAAATACATTTAAAATAAAAGATCAAGGTGTACATAATTTATATATACCACAAACACCAGCTACAACAAGAGCTCGTACTCTCAAAAACACTGATACAGAAGACAAGCAAGATTTTGCTTTTATTCGCTAATATGTTAAAAATCTATACTGCACCTAGCAAACTGTGACTGTGATACCAAAATCTAACTTTTTTGAGATTGCACAGCATACAGTATATAAAAACACAGCTTAATATTTCATATACACAACTATCTTCATGCAACTTTGCAGCAAACAGAGATTGTAAGCAAAAATTGCACAAAAATTCAAATTTGCCACTAAAGTGCATGCTCAAGCAGTCCCTTTCTGCAAACAAAATGTACTTTCCAAAAAACTGCAATATGTGAGGAATTCATACATACCACACACATATATATATTTACAGGTGCGGGTGTTAAAGAAACGCCAAAATCGCAGAAATGTGCAAACCAATTTTGTGCAGGCAAATTAAATAGGAGTTTACATAAAAATATAATTTTCTACCCCCCCCTATAAAAATTGTAGCAATTTATACTTTCATCTGTAGTGATAATCGTTATTACTATTATTTTAGCGTGTAATGGATATTGCTAGAGGCGTATTTTACTCTATAAAGATCAGGTATGGACAGAGATTGGGTGAAATGTAAACTTTATTGATGACTTTGTGCATGTGTTGTGTAAGTGTTTGATACAACTCTTTTGGGGCTGCGACCTGGACAATGGTAAACATCTGGGTCACAGCGCCAGTAAACTTCCTGGTTATGTTCAGAGGGGTATTACATAAAAATACCTCTCTAGTAAGGCTCAGAGGGGTATTACATTATCCCTCTATGTGGCAATCAGAGAGCAAAAGTACAGTATGCTCTCTTCTCTAATTGATAGGAGAGGGGATAACATGGACAGACATCCCTGCTATCCCCCCCCCCCCCGGGGTCACATACAGGTTATGCACAGATAATGATGATGATGATGATTTCTCATCTCTGTACAGTCTGCAGGGCGGCTCCTCCCCCCTTCTCCTCCTACCGCAGCTCTTAAGATGCTTCCTGAGACAGGAGGGTGGAGGACATTTTAGAACCCATATCTCAGGATCCGTTAGGATTATTAAGAAGATATGGGATTCAATTTAAAGATGAGAATCACATCTTTAAAATGATATCAAGATCTTCATGATAGCCCTTACAAAATTCGGAGTGAATTGCTGTTAAAAACGCTGTCGGAAATTGAGATCTGCAATGGGATCTCAATGCTGAATAGCGTTTTCAACAGTGAATCGCTCCGGAATTATAAGGGCTATGATTGAGATTCTCATCTTTAAAATGAATCCCAGATCTTCCCGGAACCTGAGATATCGGCATTAGAACTAAGGACGTATTAGATACGTGCTTGGCTACAGAAGTGCCACCCTGGGAGGATGTATAGATACGTGGCTGGCAGGGAAAGGGTTAAAGCTTATAACTTGACTTTTCAGCAACAGAAATCTTAGTACGTGGCACCATAGGAAACTCATTACTTCATGCTTCACATAAATAAATTTAGCATAACAATTTGATTTAAATAATATTGTAGGTAATTTTCGGGCAATATTCCCTTAACCATGTATAAAATAGAACAAACGTGTGAGCTATATCAGGGCATACAGCATTATTAGATAGTATTGGTAGATCTTCTGTTTCCTTGATGCTTTTTCTTGCATTCTAATCTGCTGGATTTTTCCATATGTTTTCATAGAGTATATATTCATGTGGACATGTTTTACTTAAGGACTGACATATACTGATGCTAATCAGATTGACAGATTATAATTTTCTTAACATATATTATGCTTTACATAACTACAGTACCAGCGCCTTCTTTTTGCAGCCTTTCATAAAATTCTTTCATTCTGTCTTTATTTACACTCCCCTATCAGTTACATATATAAGGACAGGGTGCAGGAGAAATAAAACAAATAAATAGAAATAACTTCTTGCTTTTGAATAAGACATACCCTAAGTATTTGTGCACAACTACAACTTGTCCTGTTTCCATGACAATGAAATGCTGCTGCATTCAGTCATCATTTAAAACTGTTTGTAAACTGTTCTACATGCAGGGAAATTGTTCATCCAGAAAGTGTGTCTTTGATCTAATATTATGTTAATTGTGCCAGAATATGCTCTCATTTCAAAGGCATGGGGGAGAAGACACCTTAGTAAATGGTTATAAAATGACATAATAATGTATTATTTATTTACATATTTGCGGAAATGAAACCCAGTAGGGTGATGAATTGATTGCCAACACCATCGAATGTCACAGAAGGTTTATGCTTCAGTAATCTTATTTGTAATCTCTTCTTCATGTGTATTTTATGTGCAGCTCACTCGATCCAAAAATTGACCATCATAAAAGTAAGTTCTCTAAACCTGTTAGCTCTCCTGATGTGTGTTTTAGTAAGTAATTGCATTCTGATACATCTTTTCTTAGAACTCTATGTTAAACCGTTCTTCTGCTAATATTTTCTTCTTTAGGCTGTGTTCACACTGAGTTGTTTGGCAGCAGATTTTGACGCGGAATCCGCCACAAAATCCGCCTGAAAAAACACCTCCCATTCATTTCAATGGGAGTCAGTAGCGTTCTTTTTTTCCTCTAGTGTTTTTTTTCCGCTAGCAGAAAAAAAAAAGTGACATGACCTATCTTCAGGCGGATTCCGCCTGGAAAAACCAATGGAATTCAATGGGAGACGGAAAAAACGCGATGCAGTTTTTGGATGCGGATTTCAACGTGGTTTTTGAAACGGTTTTTGCAAAAACCGCGTCCAAAACCACGACGTGGTTTTTTGAAGCTGAGTTCCTAGGCCCACACCAAAAGAGATATAAACTACATCCTACATCCGCGTCGAAAAACTGCGTTAAAAACCGCGTTAGAAAACCGCATCTGGTCAAAAAACGCGTCCCAAAACCATTTCCTAATTCCTGAAGCTGATTTTTTTCTGCCTGCAAAAAACTCTGTGTGAACATACCCTTAGGCTACGGCCTCATATTGCGGAAATACTACGCTTTTGGCAACTGCAGAACAGCAGTGGAAAAAAACACTGCATCTTATAGTAACAGCAAAGTGAATGAGATTTTGATTAGTCTCATCTACACATTGCAGGAAAAAAAAACGCAACATGTTAATTTTAGCTGCAGAATCCCAAGAAATTTGTAGGGAAAGAAAAAGCACAGAGGAAAACACAGCAAAAACTAAATGAAAAACACTCCCAACACATTTTCACTGTGTTCTTTTCTACACTATTTTTTAGCTGCATGGGACCTTAGCCTTATGTGTCTTTACATGGTCTGCACTGTCCAATCAATGCTGACAGTGTTATATACAGTAAAGAAATGATATACCTGTATATTTATAAGTGGTTTGTGCGGGGGGGAGGGGGCAGTTGCCGGGGAGGGGGCAGTTGCCGGGGGAGGGGGGGGACCCATGTCAAATGTTCGCCTTGGGGCCCAACCATTCCTAGTTACACCACTGAGTCTAGTATAGGTACAGTCTATTTGTGGCTGTGTTGTTATGGAAACCTGGTAAATTAAATGTGAACTTATATTGGCTAATACACATGATATGACTGAATATTTAAGGACCTGCGAACTGCTATTGACTAATACAGGTTATAAATAGCTTGTTGCTATGGAAACCTCTGTGTCTGAGGAGACTAAGCGCCTGCGAGCCTCTATTGGCTGATAAGGGACATGTGACCGTGTGTATGGCAGTTGGAATATGAGTGAAAGACTTGCAGGCTTGTATTAGCTAATACAGGTCATTTTTTGGGAATACTGTATCTCAGGAACAGTATGTCCTAGAGAGCTGAGACCCAGTCTAAAATCTTCCCGGACACCTGATGTACCTGTGTACCAAATTTGGTGAGGATCGACCCAGTCGTTTGATCTCGCATAAAGAACAGACAGACAGACAGAAACTCATTTTTATATATATAAGAGATATATATATATATATATATATATATATATATATATATATATATTTTTTTTTTTTCCTTTTTATAACTTTTATTTTTAATAACCCTAGGATGTTTGTTTATACAACATAAATTTCATGTATAACTCACACCAGTTTTCTGGCGTGAGGTATAATACATTTGTTAGGCTGAGGCATGCCCCCTCTGTCCTGCCTTGCTCTCCACCCTGCTCCACCAACTTTTGTGGCAAATGAAGCACAGAATGGAGGCGTCAAAATGCGCCACAATTATACCCATTTACACCAGGAAACAGGAGAAGATGGGTTATTAAATTCACCCGATTGTGTCACTGGATTAAATACAATAATTTTGAGTGTTGTTTGACAAAAGTAAATTTATTTGTACATTTACATGAGGAAAAAATAAGAAAGTACTTGAGTCCAAGCCATGATATTTCATGGGGAGTACAAATATTCAAAAGACATGTTATCTGACATGACTAGTATAACTAAAGAAAATGGTAAAAGCATTGCTACCATTTGAGACATACTAACCAGGCAAGGTAATTGAGTTTTTATGACCACCTATTCTAAATCAATAGGCATTAATGTGGAGTTGGTTTCCATCTTTGCTGCTAAAATGTTATGAAGGCCCTGGTGCATGGTTTTTGGGATGATGCTAAGGTCAGGGGAGGTTTGGAACTCTGCAATTAGCCTACATTCACATCAGCATAGAAGTCTCTGTATGAGACTCCGTCGCACTGTCTGTCTGAAATCGGCAAATGAAAAAGTCCTACACTAACACTTTTATGTTTACCGCTATTTTAGCAGTCTGCCTGTCTGCTGTTCTGGTCCTCCTACAGACTATGACATCATAGCACAGGAATAGATAATGCACACACATAAAGATACTGTAGCTGTGACATTTATAGCAGATTCCACAAGAAAAATGAAGCCAATAAGAAAAAGCCATGTGAAAAACTTACTGTATCCCATGAATCAATAGCTTGTGGAACCAACTTTAGCAGCAGTACCTGGAAATAATGTTTTTTTGTATGACTTGCTCTGCTATGTTGCTTTAGTTAATTGAGACGTGCAGCTGTAAGATGGGGAAACAGCCCTCATGTTATGAATGTAACTGTTTCTGTAGATAAGTTTATTTTTTTTTATAAACTGACATTTGTTTGTTTGACCACAAGAGGCCACTGTTACCTCAGAAATAGAAGAGACTGTGATTCTGTAATTCTGTAATTCCCTGGAGTAGTGACATGGAGACCCTGTTCTGCAGAGGAGGAACAAGAAGAGTGTGTGTGTCTGGCAGCCATCTTAGCTGTGTGTGCTTCTGAGCTTTTAGAAGAAGAAGGGCTGAAGTGAGAGGAAGAGACATTGTTAAAGGATTACAGACAAGAGGTTGCTGAAGCAGAGACTGTTTGCTCAGACAGCATCCTAAGGTGAAGATTACTATCAAGGAACAGCTGAGAGGTGGCCCAGTCAGTGAGACCACATGTTTGGATGAGCCCTGCTTTCAGAGGTTCCAGAGAGAAACGGCAAGGTACCCCACAATACTGAATCAGTAAAAGAAGTAATCGTGCACGCACCGCAGTAGATTTTTGGCGCAAATTGCTTGGGACTGAGTAAGGGCCTGTAGTTAGATTAGTTAGGCATACTCATCTTCACAGGCCACACTACTGGTGAATTATCTACCTATTTGGTAGTAATTCCATTGTTGTAACTCCCAGAGAGGAGCTTCTAAGGAAGTCTATAAGCTACATTTTACACATTGTCATATTTCTTTGGCTTGCAAGCTGACCTACTATGATATTTACTTGGTTATACTTTGTTTGTGGGGAATAGGGGTATTTGATAAGTTTGTAAGCTCTTGTGTTATACCGCCGGTGCCTCTATCACACTCATTGAATTGTATCCTGTGACTAGGGTGATAAAAAGGTAACAAGCGGCTGGTTAGTAGCCTGCAGATAGGTAAAAGCTTGGAGTATATCGGAGGCGCACATTAGAGGGCACCGCGCTGTACAACACCAGGGTCTCAGCATAACTGGCTGAGTGTATGTAAATCGTTGGGAGTATTTTTCTGGTAAATAGGTGTTACTACACAATGTAAAATCTTGTTTTTTACTAAATTGACTTGGAGTTGCTTCCTTTGTTCGTGACATCGCTGTATCCTGGGGAGCCCACCCCGGTACACGGCTTACACAGCCACTCCCTTATGCACAGCTTACTTAAGGTCCAGACACAGCATTTCAACTGGGCTGAGGTCTGGACTATGATAAGGCCACTGCAATACCTTCATTCTTTTCTGTTTCAGCCATTTTATTGTAGATTTGCTGGTGTGCTTGCAATCATTGTCCTGTGGCACGACTCAATTTCAGCCATGCATGGCCTCACATTTGTCTCTAAAATGCTTTGGTTCATGGTTCATTCAATGACTGCAAGGTGCCCATGACCTGTGGTTGCAAAACAAGACCAAATTATTGCCCCACCTCCACCATGCTTGACAGTTGGTACAAGGTATTTGTGATGATAAGCCATACTTGTTATGTATTTTTCTAAATGTAAACTTGAACTTGAATATTTAACATGCCAAAGTATGCAGAGTTTTAGATGTAGCTCTTGATATATTTGAAATATTTCTGAGCATTGCTCAATCTGACCTCAATCTGGGGTGAACGTATTGGGATGTCCACTCCTGGGAAGATTGTTACCTTTCTTGAATGTTTTCCCTTTGTGAATAATATTTCTCACTGTAGAATGATGGACTTCAAATTGTTTGGAAAAGGCCTTCTAACCCTTCCCGGATGGATGGGCAGCAACAACTGCTTCTCTACATAG
The DNA here is from genome assembly GCA_947044405.1 of Leptodactylus fallax. Lineage (NCBI taxonomy): Eukaryota > Metazoa > Chordata > Amphibia > Anura > Leptodactylidae > Leptodactylus > Leptodactylus fallax. The sequence goes on from CAMRHE010000035.1 coordinate 8,163,554, forward strand.
TTACATAGTAGATGAGGTTGGATGCAAACACAGGTCCATCAAGTCCAACCTATAACCCTACAGTGTTGATCCAGAAGAAGGCAAAAAAAACCATGAGGCTAATGCCAATTGCCCCATGTCAGGGGAAGCAATTCCTTCCCGACTCCAATCTGGCAATCAGTATATAACCCTGGATCAACTTTTGCTTAAAATCTAGAACCCATAACCCGTATTTTTCCGTTTGAGAAAGACATCCAGGCCCTCTTTGAACGTGCTCAATGAATCTGCCAACACCACTTCCTGGGGAAGACAGTTCCATAGCCTTGTTGTTATTACAGTAAAGAATGCCCATCTATGTTGCTGGTGAAACTTTCTCTCCTCCAGACGTAGTTCAAAAGTTATTTGTGCTGTCCCTTTGTGTATTTGTACATTGTTATTAGGTCTCCCCGTAGACGTCTTTATTCTAAACGGAATAACCCCAAGTTTATTAATCTATCGTTGTACTCCAATCCACCCATTAATCTTGGTTGCCATTCTCTGCACTCTCTCTAGTTAAATGATGTCCTTCTTGTATACTGGGGCCCAAAATTGCATGCAATAGCCTATGCGTGGCCGTACCAGTGATTTGTATAGAGGCATAACTATGCTCGTCATGAGACTCTATACCTCTTTTGATGCACCCCATAATTTTATTTGCCTTGGTTGCAGCCTGATACCTTTCATCCAAGGCATTGTGTTAACACATGCCTGAATACTCCAGACCAGCCACCAAAACTTCTGTTTTTATAGAGGTGGTAACACTTGTTGATCAGCTAATCAAGAGTTTTTGATTAGCAGCAGCTGGCTTCTACCTACTCTCTTAATTCCTAGGAAAGCAGTATGGGTGTACTTAATTTTTCACACACTGCCTGGGTAATTTAAATAAATAATGACACAGTATAATTTGTCATGTTATGTTGTTCTAAGGTTGCAGTTACCTAATTTTAAGACCAGATATTTCTTTATGATGTCCCAATATGTAAAACCATAGAATTAGAAGATAGTGTACATTGTTTTTGTATTTATTATTTGTATAAAAAATAATTAAAAAATACATTTGAAAGAAATTGAAGTATGAATTTTTACTGACTGGAACCATTCACTGATCACAAAGAATGTAATTATTTATTTATTTATTAGGGTTATCAGTAGAGATGAGTGAATTTCTCAAAAGTTTGATTCTGCAGTTCGATTCGAATTTCCAAAAAAATTTGCTTCTATCCAGATTAATTTGTGGTGAATCGCGTTAAAAAACACCTATTTCCTGGCATCAGAGAGCCTGTATAGTGGTGTATAACACTGTGCCTTGCAGTAACACGCATAGGGAGCCTACTGTGGTAGTGAAACATTACTGTGAGTCAGTATGACATGCACATGACAGGCATCGCACTTAGAGACACTGCACACTTCACTTATTTGACCAGTTATGGGGTGAAAACTGACCAACTAACTCAAGTGTGAACTCAGCCTTACAAGTCCATGTTAGTGCCAGGTAGAAAGAACCGTGCAGAGGCCCAACATCCTACTGTAGCGTGAAAGAGAACACTCCTTTTACACCTTCGTCTGCTGATTCCACATAGATGTCTACAGAGTGACAAGGCGACGTAATAATAATAATAATAATAATTTTTATTTATATAGAGCCAACATATTCCGCAGCACTGTACAACTTGAAGGGTTCAAGTACTGACAAAAAAGATACATTACAAAGAAATATTCAATTCACACACGTTGACTGAGGGCCCTGCTCGCAAGAGCTTACAATCTATGAGGTAGAGGTGGTGACACAAGAGGTAGCAGGGGCGGCAACAGACGTAGCATTGCTTGTACAATGGTCACACAATTTTGTAATAGAGGTTACTGTTATTACACATATATAAAGCTGTATGAGCCGTATCCACTCGTGTCCTTTTACATGCAGATGGTGCCTGGACATATAGAGTTAGTCTGATACGGCATCATATCTGTAAGGTAATGTTGGAGCATAAACAGAGGAGGATACGTTTTAGGGATTCTAACTACGGAAGGGTTTACATTAGGAGTTGTGATAGGCCTCTCTGAAAATATATGTCTTTAGTTTACGCTTGAAGCTGTGGAAATTGGGGGTTAATCTGATAGTCTGGGATACAGCATTCCAGAGAAGTGGTGCAACTCGGGAGAAGTCTTGTATACGAGCGTGGGAGGTTCTAATAATAGAGGATGTTAGTCTTAAGTCATTGAGTGACTGGAGAGTACGGGTTGGGCGATAGACAGAGATGAGGGAGGAAATGTAGGGAGGTGCAGCATTATATAGAGCCTTGTGAATGAGGGTGATGAGTTTATATTGTATTCTGTATTGAATAGGCAGCCAATGTAGTGACCAGCACAGACCGGAGGCATCGCTGTAGCGTCTAGACTGATAGATGAGCCTGGCTGCCGCATTCAGAATAGATTGTAGAGGGGAGAGTTTAGTAATGAGAAGACAGATTATTAAGGAGTTACAGTAGTCAAGGCGAGAGTGAATCAGGGCAACAATAAGTGTCTTTAGTGTATTTGTGGTAAAGAAAGGGCGGATTCTGGAGAAGTTTTTGAGGTGGAGATGACATGAGCGTGCGAGTGATTGAATATGGGGGGGTGAAGGAAAGGTCTGAGTCAAACAAAACCCTGAGGCAGCAGGCATACTGCCTAGGAGTTATGGTAAGGCCAGAGACTGCAATAGATATATCGGGGACAGATGTATTAGATGGTGGAAACAGCAGTAATTCAGTCTTTGAGAGATTCAGTTTCAGATAGAGCGAAGACATGATATTTGAGACAGCAGAGAGACAGTCACTGGTGTTCTGTATTAGTGCAGGGGTGATGTCACGGGATGTAATGTGGAGTTGGCAGCAGCATGAGGAGGCCACAGAGTGGCAAGGCAACATAATGTGTAGGTGGCAGCAGCATGAGGAGGCCATACAGTGACCCAGTGGCAGCGGCATGAGAAGGCCATACAGTGACCCAGTGGCAGCAGTATGAGGAGGCCATACAGTGACCCAGTGGCAGCGGCATGAGGATAGCATACAGTGAACCAATGGCAGCGGCATGAGGAGGGCATATAGTGACCCGGTGGCAGCAGCATGAGGAGGGCATACAATGACCTGGTGGCAGAGGCATGAGGAGGCCATAGAGTCCATAGAGTGACCCCGCAGTGGCAGCAGCATGAGGAGGCCATACAGTGACCCAGTGTCAGTGGCATGAGGAGGGCATACAGTGAACCAGTGGCAGCGGCATGAGGACGACATACAGTGACCCAGTGACAGCAAAATGAGGAGCCCATACAGTGACCCAGCAGTGGCAGCAGCATGAGGAGGACATACAGTGGCCCAGTGGCAGCGGCATGAGGAGGGCATACAGTCATCCAATGACAGCAACATGAGGAGGGCATACAGCGACCCGGTGGCAGTGGCATGAGGAGGCCATACAGTGAATCAAGGGCAGCGACATGAGGAGGGCATACAGTGACCCAGTGGCAGCAGCATGAGGACACAGAGTGACCCAGTGGCAGCGGCATGAGGAGGACACATAGTGACCCAGTGGAAGCGGCATGAGGAGGCCTTACAGTGACCCAGTGGCAAGCAGCATAAGGAGGACACAGGATTGCAAGGCGACATAATGTGGAGGTGGCAGCAGCATGAGGAGGCCATACTGTGACCCAGTGGCAGAAGCATGAGGAGGCCATACAGTGACCCAGTAGAAGTGGCATGAGGAGGCCATACAGTGAACCAAGGGCAGCGGCATGAGGAGGACATACAGTGACCTGGTGGCACCGGCATGAGGAAGGCATACAGTGACCTGGTGACAGCAGCATGAGGAGGCCATAGAGTGACCCAGTGGCAGCAGAATGAGTAGGCCACAGAGTGGCAAGGCGACATAATGTGGAGTTGGCAGCGGCATGAGGAGGGCATACAGTTACCCAGTTGTAGCAGCATGAGGACATACAGTGACCCAGCAGTGGCAACAGCATGAGGAGGGCATGCAATGACCCAGTGTCAGCAGCATGAGGAGGCCATACAGTGACCCAGAGGCAGCAGCATGAGGAGGCCATACAGTGATCCGGTGGCAGCAGCATGAGGAGGACACATAGTGACCCAGTGGAAGCAGCATGAGGAGGCCATACAGTGACCCAGTGGCAGCAGCATGAGGAGGACAGAGTGAACCAGTGGCAGCGGCATGAGGAGGATTAACAGTGACCCAGTGACAGAGTGTCGATGTAGCAGCAGTGTGAGGAGGCCATACAGTCACCCATTGGCATAGTTAAGAGGTGGCAGCAGCATGAGTAAGCCACAGAGTGGAAAGGTGATATAATGTGGAGGTAGCAATAGCCTTAGGAGGCCATACCATGACCCAGTGACAAAGTGTGGTGAGGCAGCATGGATCATTTAATCTGCTACATCAAGCATTGGTGGATGGAAATCCTGGCTGATCCATATCTGATTCATCTTCACAAAGGTCAGTCTCTCCAAAATTTGGGTGGACAGGCCCCGGCCGCACTAAACACCCACTCTGATGCCACACTACTGGCCAGGAAGGACAGCTTTTCCTGGGCAAACTCGGCCAGTTGCAACCAAAAATCCATTTTGGCTACCCAGTACTCCAGCGGATCTTCAATGTCGGATGGCAGGGTGCACTCTAAGTATGCCACCACCTGCTGGTTCAATTTCTGCTCTGTGTCTATGCGGGTGAAGAAAGCTATTCATCAGCAACTCTAGGCTCAGGCTGCTGCTGATGGAGCCGATTCTGCTCCTGCCACCCCCACCACAGCTGCCATGCCAGTGCAAGTTGTGCATTCAGGGCCTCCTGATCAGACATGCGAGAGGATGAATGATGGCACAGATAGGCAGCGGGCAACTTACTACATAGCATGACTCTATAGTAGTTCAGTTTGTGCTCCCTCTCAGCGGGTGTAAAAAAGGCCCCCATTTTTCCTCGGTAGAGAGGGACTAACATGGTGGAGAGCCAGTAGTCATCCCTCTGCCGAATGGTGACAATTCGGGTGTCACTGCGCAAGGAAGTGAGCATGCATTGAGTCATTTGCGCAAGTGACTCTGAAGGAATCCCTGCATCCATCTCCACTGCATACTGCCACGGTGTGTCTGAGTCATCTGCCTTGTCCTCCTCATCTCCCTCTTGCTGTTCCGGTTGCTCCTGCTCTCCACCCATTTGGCTACACATTGCTTGTGCTCCAATGTCCTCCTCATCCTCCAGTTCAGCCCCCACAGGGCTCATGTGGCCATGAGATGTAGGCGCCACATCTCCAATCCCCTGACCAGCCAGATTGAAAAGCATCTTTTCAAGGATGTGAATTAGTGGAATGACGTTGTTCATCTCATAGACCTGGCGACTAACAAAGTGGCCTCCTCAAAGGGAACGAGCAAACGGCAGGTGTCACGCATGAGCTGCCACTGGCTAACATTAAAGTTACACAGGGGAGTACCTCTGTCTGCTTGGATCATCAAGAAATTGTTTATGGCTTTTCTCTGTTCATATAGTCGATCCAACATATGGAGGGTTGAATTCCAACGGGTGGAAACACCGCATATCAGCCTATGTTGTGGGAGGCCGTTCTGCCACTGCAGCTCAAGGAGGGTGTGATTGGAAGTGTACAAGTGGCTGAAGTGCATGCAAAGTTTCCTTGCCCTTTTTAGGATGTCTTGCAGATGGGTGGAACACTTAAGGAAACGCTTGACAACCAGATTAAACACGTGTGCCATGCAGGGCGCATGGCTCAGCCCTCATTGACGCAGTGCCGACACCATGTTCTTCCCGTTGTCGGTCACCATGGTTCCGATTTTAAGTTGTCTTGGAGAAAGCCAGGATTCATATTCTTGATTGCGGAGACGGAGCAGTTCCTCCCGTGTGACTTCATTTGCCCAGGCAAACGAGGTGTAGAACAGCATGACACCGCTGTGCCCTGTACATGTGGTATGCTGGAGGAGCACTGGAAATTGCCCCTGCAGTGGAGGCTGAGGACACAGTGGAGGATGAGGCGGACACTGTTGCAGGACCAATGGTGTGAGAACGTGAAGGCAGAAACTGCATCACCTGTCCAAGTTGCTGGTGTGTCTGGGCAGGCACCACATTAACCCAATGGGCCGTAAATGACATATATTGTCCTTGATGGTAGTTACAGTTCCACACGTTGGCGCTGCCATGCACTTTGGCAGACACCAACAGGCTCATGGACTGGCCCACCTTCTATTCTACATATTTGTGCAGGGCTGGTACTGCCTTCTTGGCAAAGAAATAATGGCTTGGGACTCTCTATCTCGGCTCAAGCCATCAGTTCTCTGATAGGTGCCACCAGTGTCCACCAATTGGAAAGGGAGGAACTGCAGCACCAGCAACTTGGACAGGAGCATGTTCAGCTTCTGCACCGTTGGATGAGTGCACGCATAATGTTGTTCCTTAGATATAGATTCTCTGATCGATTATTGATGCAATAACTAGGAGGAGGAGGATGAGCAGGAGCATTACGACTAGAAGATGATGGGAAGGACACACAGCTTCCTTCGGCTGAGGTGGTGGAGCCTTGACTGCTTGAAATGGGGTGCGTTCCACTGGGTGATGCAACGGTTCCTGCGGCAGGCTGGACCACCACAATGGAGCCACGGCTCTCCCAGGCCACTTTATGGTCATGCTGCAGGGCTGTGGTGCCAACATTGGCACTCCGGACACGCTTCACCTTCTGCCCACAGTTTGAACATATGGCCATGTTCACCTCCCCCGGCGGCTTAAAAAAAACCTGCCACACCGCCGAGTAGGTGATTTTACCCCCAACACTCCGCACTAACTGACTGCTACCGCCTCCGTGAACTCCTGCACCACTGCTATCCGGGCAGGTAGGCTGCTGCGAAGCGGGTACTCTACCCCGGGCAGATTTGGCTCTTGACCTCCCTCTGCTGCTACCCTGCTGACTCAGCCGCTGCCTCAGGCGCAAGCTGCCACCCTCTTCTCCCAATGATGATGAAGCCCCTTCATCACCCGCCTCCCAATTGTGATCAGCTACATCGTCATCCACTAATGTCTGCAGGTCACTGATGTCTTCCTCAACGGTCTCTGAGCCAGGAGCCAGCAACACCAGCTCCCACGCCACTCTCCTCATCACTACTTGCCCGGCTATCGGAGGAAGCGGCGGATGTCTCCTCTACATCTTGGCTGGGCCCTAGCTGCTGACTGTCCTGTAGTTGTTTCTCCTCACTGTATAGTAGATCTGAGCCCACAGCATAGAGTACCTCTCTAGCTGAGGGAACAGAAAAGGCGAGAGGCAGGTTCAGGACACCTGAGGGTACAAGGCCTGCTACTGGGCTATTCCAACTAAGGGTTGTGTCTGACGAACCCACCGACTCTTGGCTGGAGGTGTCTGATGTGACTTAGGATGAAGTGGATAACCGAGTCAACCGTTCTACAACCATTGGGTTGCTGGTCAAGACACCATCGCTAGCTGACACTGGGAGCTCTGTAAGTGACCCCTGCTGCCATGCCCCCTTACTCTGCTGTGACCTATGCCTGCACCAGAAACATTTAGGCCTGTGACCTTTCCCTGTGCATGGCCTGTCGCTTTTCTGTCTGACATACTGTTAGATGAAAAAACGTAATTGCAAAGGAAATAAATACAGGGCAAAAAGGCCTGTAATTTTCTACTTTGAAGAGAATGGCGAATATGCCCTTTATTTCTTTCCCCACTAATGAACACCTTTAAAAAAAGCATGATAAAGGCAGAGATTACTGGATAAGAATTATGATTTTTTTTGTCAGTACTGCACTGCAAAATGGCCTGTAATTTTATACTTGGAACAGAACGGCAAATATGCTCCTTATTTCTTTCTCCACTAATAAACACCTTGAAAAAGGCATTAGAACAGATGACTGCAGAGATAACTGGATAAGAATTCAATTTTCTTTGGCACAGTAGTACTGACAAATGGCCTGTAATATTATGCTTTGAAAGAACAGTGAATAAGCCGCTTATAATCAACACCTTGAAAAAGGCGTTAGAACAGAGAAGTGCAGATATTACTGGATGATAATTCACTGTTTTTTTGCTGTACTGCACTGCAAAAGGCTTGTTGTGTTCCACCTTGAAGACACAGGTATGAGTAATTAGTAGCAGTATAATGGCAGTGAGTGCTGCAATGTGTATTAAAATTCTTGCTGTTAATGACACTGCAACCACCCCAAATTCTTCTTTCAGTTCCTCCCTATACTTCCCCTACACTTTTAATCCTCTTTCCCTGAACTTCTGTTTTCTAAGTCTTCCCTAGCTCCTGCTGTCCCAGCAGTAAGAGCGATGTGAAATGACTGAACCTAAAATGGCCAAGGGTTTTTATAGGGCAGTGACATCACAGGGCTGGCTGGCTGCTGATTAGCTGCATGCATGGCATTGTGGGTGATCCCGTGTTCCTAGAGTCCCTTGCTCCTTGTCCTAACGTGTGCAGCAGCCATTTTATTAAAAAATGCGATTTGATGCATCAAAGCATGAGGAAATCCGGAATCGAGGCGAATCAAAGATTTCCTGAAATTCGGATCGAATTCCACTTCTGCAGCTTCAATTCGCTCATCTCTAGTTATCAGGATATCAGATACCTATATTTTTATGTGGTGCATACTGAATAAAGTTTAAACTAAAAATACTTTTATTTTCATTTTAACTGATTCTTTTTAACAATCATTTTTGGTTTAACTAGAGAATTTTAAAATTTTTCCCTCAACTGTATTGTACTGGCATATATTATTATAATACACCAATTAACCATAACATTAACCCCATGTGCCATATATTATGTATGTAGTTAGCAGCCCTGTACGCAGCAAGCTGAATTGACTGTGTATCCTGATATCTTTATATCATAGCCACCATTAACTACAGTGCCTTGCGAAAGTATTCTGCCCCCTTGAACTTTTCAACCTTTTGCCACATTTCAGGCTTCAAACATAAGGATATAAAATTTTAATTTTTTGGTGAAGAATGAACAACAAGTGGGACACAATCGTGAAGTAGAACGAAATTTATTGGATATTTTAAACTTCTGTAAAAAATAAAAAACTGAAAAGTGGGGCGTGTCAAATTATTCGGCCCCCTTAAGTTAATACTTTGTAGCGCCACCTTTTGCTGCGATTACAGCTGCAAGTCGCTTGGGGTATGTCTCTATCAGTTTTGCACATCGAGAGACTGAAATTCTTGCCCATTCTTCCTTGGAAAACAGCTCGAGCTCAGTGAGGTTGGATGGAGAGCGTTTGTGAACAGCAGTTTTCAGCTCTTTCCACAGATTCTCCATTGGATTCAGGTCTGGACTTTGACTTGGCCATTCTAACACCTGGATATGTTTATTTGTGAACCATTCCATTGTAGATTTTGCTTTATGTTTGGGATCATTGTCTTGTTGGAAGATAAATCTCCTTCCCAGTCTCAGGTCTTTTGCAGACTCCAACAGGTTTTCTTCCAGAATGGTCCTGTATTTGGTTCCATCCATCTTCCCATCAATTTTAACCATCTTCCCTGTCCCTGCTGAAGAAAAGCAGGCCCAAACCATGATGCTACCACCACCATGTTTGACAGTGGGGATGGTGTGTTCAGGGTGATGAACTGTGTTGCTTTTACACCAAACATATCGTTTTGCATTGTGGCCAAACAGTTCGATTTTGGTTTCATCTGACCAGAGCACCTTCTTCCACATGTTTGGTGTGTCTCCCAGGTGGCTTGTGGCAAACTTTAAACAAGACTTTTTATGGATATCTTTGAGAAATGGCTTTCTCTTTGCCACTCTTCTATAAAGGCCAGATTTGTGCAGTGTACCACTGATTGTTGTCCTATGGACAGACTCTCCCACCTCAGCTGTAGATCTCTGCAGTTCATCCAGAGTGATCATGGGCCTCTTGGCTACATCTCTGATCAGTCTTCTCCATGTTTGAGATGAAAGTTTAGAGGGACGGCCGGGTCTTGGTAGATTTGCAGTGGTCTGATACTCTTTCCATTTCAATATGATCGCTTGCACAGTGCTCCTTGGGATGTTTAAAATTTGGGAAATCTTTTTGTATCCAAATCCGGTCTTAAACTTCTCCACAACAGTATCACGGACCTGCCTGGTGTGTTCCTTGGTCTTCATGATGCTCTCTGCGCTTTAAACAGAACCCTGAGACTATCACAGAGCAGGTGCATTTATACGGAGACTTGATTACACACAGGTGGATTATATTTATCATCATCAGTCATTTAGGACAACATTGGATTATTCAGAGATCCTCACTGAACTTCTGGAGTGAGTTTGCTGCACTGAAAGTTTACAAAAGTTTACAATAACCAATACATTTCGTTCCACTTCACAATTGTGTCCCACTTGTTGTTGATTCTTCACCAAAAAAATTAAAATTTTATATCCTTATGTTTGAAGCCTGAAATGTGGCAAAAGGTTGAAAAGTTCAAGGGGGCCGAATACTTTCGCAAGGCACTGTATTTTAGCAACTTGTGGTAAAATACAACAGAGCCACAAGGAACCCAGAGTGGAGTCGGAGATGAGAAAACAGTGCAATTGTGTACTGAAACCCTGTTTGCGGACAGTGAGATTTGACTAGTGGAAGCAGCTCCACTACATCCTTCACATATCTCACTCGAGGAACTCCAGTTGTGCTGAAGACCGATAGTGCATGACTGTCATTTTACCAGTTCTCAGCTCTATAGGCTGTTAAAGAGTTGTTCTTCTTTCCAAATTTTTAGTAATGAACCAAGTAAATCCTAGAGTGAAATACCAGTACTACTGGCAACCAAAGCACCAGTCCCCCCTCAAGCTAGGGCAGTTGCATTGCCATTGGTGTCAGTAATGGCATGTTTGAATCATCTCCCAAAGTTCAGTGGTTCCAGTGTATTGCTGGGTGACTGAAAGGAGAGATTGGTGTCAATGGCTATGATATGCAATGTGGCTACAAATTTGAAAGAAGTGTTTGCCCTAAGTATGCTAGAAAGGGAGCCAAGAAAGACAGTGATACTGCAGCCGGATGACCGCATTTTTAACTTTCAGCAGATCTGTGCCCTGAAGGAGGAAGTCTATGGTGATGTGCCAACACAAGCAGCTGTGTGAATAAAATTATTTGCAAGGAGGTAGTGTCCCTTGCCAAGTTCGCTAATGGACTCCAAGAACTCTTGGCCATGTTGCAGAACAAAGCAGGGACCAGTGGGGAGCTTCTTGCACACCCAGGTACAGTGCTGCTGGACCAGTTTCTTATGGGCCTTCACAACAAGTAGTTAGAGGATTCTGAGAGATAGAGAGGAGATGGCACTATAGTAGCCCGTTTGAAAGGTACTTAGGGAGGAGACTGGCAGGGAAGGGAGAAGCATCACTAGTTGTAATTCTGACTGCTGGAAATACAGCATCTATCTTGAATGTTAATATATATCAGGGCAGATTTACTAATTCTGACTTAAATGTTAGATAGTCTTAAACTAGGCAGTCTTATACTGGTTCATAAATCTGGCGTATTGTTAAACTGTGTAGTCTACCATTACATCATTTATTAGTTGGATTAGTTTGTCAACAATTTTGGTGCATTTTTTAGGACACGGCGTCATGTCTTAAACCCTGTCCCTTCTCTGATAAACCACTTATTTTTTTAATACATATCCTAAAAGTGTCTAAATGTGGAACACAGAATGTTAGACTAGTTTTTTGAGCACATTACAACAGGATTCTAGCACATTTTGCTCAGTAAATATCCCCAATGTCCATGTACAAGAAACACTGAAACAAAATACTTGAGGTTTGCTTCAGAATTCCTGCCTCATAACAGTGTTCAGCCCAAATTAGGGTATGCATTCACTCCTAATCTGGGGGCAAAAAGTTCAAATTACCAGCCCTAGAATAACAAACCAGTATTTTTGTTTTCTTTATTCTACAAGGTAGTTGCTCAACAAGGAATTCATCACTATTAAATATGTTTTAATTTTCTAAGAACAAGCTGTATCCACAAACACAATGGAGCAGATTAACTGCGGTGGAAACGCATTGCGGTTTTACCCACAGCTCTTTTCACAGAAAGTCTGCAGAGTTTTCCTCTGCAGACTTTCTGCTTCCATTATACCTATACAGAAATGGCCAGCATTTATATAGCTATAATTGACATTCTGCGATTTGCAAAACGCAAGTGTTTTTCAAATCTCAGCATTTCTGCTGTGCATTATTTTCTGCAATGAGTGGATGGGATTAGCCAGAATTCCATCCACTTTGCAGTTAATGTAAAACACTGTGGCGTTTATGCTGCGGCCAAATCACAGTGTTTCCAGTAGGTGGGGCCCCGGCCTAAAAGTTAAACAATTTTAGTTTATCTGCTCCAGTGTCTGATGACTAATGGCATGGTATATAGATTTCACTGGCAGACAGGGTACCCTAACACAGGCAATAGGGCAGATAAACTAATAAATTTGCACCAGTATTCTGGCTTAATTTGCAGCAAAAAACTGGCATACATGCTTTACATCTCATTTTCTATATGTTTTAGACACTTTCTAACAGTTTGTGTGCCTTGTACGGCACGTGGGTGGGGCTTGGTAAAGGTGTATGGTATAACACGCTAAACTTCCACCATTTTGGAAGTTGTGCCACATTTTTGTGCCACAAATTCAGCCACTGCATCACATTTTTGAACCTTAATTTTGGGAAACCAAGCCATAATTTTCACCCAAAACTGGCATACATGCTTTACATTTAATTTTCTATGTGCTTTAGACACTTTCTAACAGTTTTCGCCTCATATAACATGTGAGCAAGCCTGTTAAAAAGGGGGCATCCTCTAATATCTCACTGCCAGGCAGGGTACCCTAACACAGTCAATGGGGCAAATAAACTAATGAACATGCACCTTAATTGTGACGTATTTTGCAGCAAAAAACTGGCGTACATTCTTTACACCTCATTTATCTTCCCCGAATATACAGCAGATTACACCCAGAATCTGCCTTCCACTGTTTTCAATGGGAGGCAGAGATCACAGCAGGACTCTGAAGAAATAAGTGTCCTACTTGATCTTGCCGCAGATTCCGAGACTCCATGCTGTCTCCCAGCAGCTCAAGACTCCCTGCTGATTAGGCAGAGGGAAGCCACAGCAGAATGCCAATGCCCTGCATTGGAATCCTATCCCAGGTTGCCCATGGCCAAATATGGAATTCGTCTTCATATTCCGCCATGTGCATGTACCCTAAGAGTATTTTTACATGGCAGAATTTGGAGCTAATTTTAAGATGGATTCCACCTCATAATCGGCGTCAAATTCTGCCCTGATGCTGCCTCCTATTGTTTTCAATAGGAGGCAGAGATTGTGCAAGGATGCTGAAAAAATAAAGAGTCCTGCTCGACCTTGTCACGGCTTCCATGGGCAACTCATGCCTCCGAACTCACGGCGCGAGCCATTCCTCTCATTAGTCTCATTTATCTGAGCTTAACCAGGAAGAAAAGCCCCCACATGTAGACAATGTCCAGTATACCTGACTGTCTCATACACAAATGCTATATATGAGAGTGGCAAGCTAACATGCCTGTTAAATGCTGTATATTCGGATGGCACGCTTACACAGGCACATATATCTGACTGGAAGGCTGGGTACCCTTAATAGCAGCTATATGCAAATGAAAACTTGCACTCCTACACGGAAACCGTATATATGATTGGCAAGCTGGGCATTCGTAGACGTACACTTAATGTCTAACTGGCACACAGGACTCCTTGGTGCTAGTGGCTCGCTCAGGGCCCCGGTAGCACGTTCATCCCCCAGCGCTCCAGTTCGGGGGGATGCGCGCACACTTTGCCCGCGCTATGTCAGTGCGCGCCCCCGCACCCTCCTCCCTCCTCCAGGTCCCTCCGTCCTATCTGTTCGGTTCAGTCCTGGCTGCAGCCTCTCGGTTTCTGACGAGGGAGAGATGGAGGCAGCGCCGACCTCTGGGAGCTGGGAGCCCATTGATGCCGTGCAGAGCATGTAGAAGGAGACATCGGTCAGCACCTCTCCTCAGTGGTAAGCCCGTGCCAGGCTTTTCGTGCTACTCCTCAATGTCAGGTGCATGTCTATGTATAGACCATGGCTTTGTAGATAGCTCCTGTGTTCATGGTCAGGGCTACAGTGCACCTCTATTCAGTCATGGTGGGACCTAGCTGTACAGACCGGGAACTGAGGCTGGCACATTACTGGCACATGGGATCTAGTGATGGTATGACTCCCGGTATGGAATGTAAATGTCACGGGTAATATAACCAGCTGCATCCTCATGCATGTAGACCATGGAAACAACCTCTGCAGAGGCAGATGGCAGCGACTTGTCAGGAAGGATGGACCTACCTGTGCTTATGTGGGGTGCTGGTGCTGTAGATGGTTGGAGGATTGTATTGTAGGCTATGGACATGTGTCTGGCCCATGAGATGCCTTATCAGAGCAGAACCTGATCTCTTGTGTCCTCCGACGCCTGGACCTATAACATCATCGTAGGTGCATGTGCCCATCATGAGTTACAATGATCTGTGCCCAATGATGCACTCTTCACTGCAATGGTCACCCTTGGTACCAAATAGTTCAGTGCTCTCTAACTGCCTTTTTCATATGGTTACTTTTTAGATTTTGCAATTTGCAGTTCACACCATGAAGATCTTACATGTTTTATCATATTGCACCTGAAGGTTGCAATGCCAAGCTTTTTGACATAGTATTTACTAATATGCTCTTAAGGCAACAGGGTTTGGACAGTAACACAATTTGCCTGGAAATTAGGATGATTTAATGTGTGGTATTATATACCGTTTCAATCTATTACCCCAATAATTGTAACTAGTAGCAAATATTGATAGTGAGAATTTGTATTTATAGAAATATTTGTATTGCATATATGAGATGTATGTTTATGCAGTATAAATACAGTGATACCCCAAGTTAGAAGAAGTGCTTGCAATGAGCAGATCCTATTTTTATATGCACAGCACACTTTAATGCAAGTCACAGCTTAAGTTGGTATATTTCCATTTGTGTGGGTGAGATGAGCAGCCAGTGCAGACAAATGGTTCAGTGAGTCTGGACTATATAACACAGCAAAGCTATGTACAGGACATGCGTTATATCTCAAACTTATAGGGGATGTCTTTGTAGAGCTATATGTCTGTTGAATAAGGCTGTACTAATACAGTGCTAGATCTAGAGCATGAGATGGCATATTAAAGTAGGGAATCTATTACTGTCACTTGCAATCATAGCATGTTTCTGTTTTTTAGCTATGAAATGCTGGACCTTGTGTAAATGACTCCTTTGTTAGTTGGCTCTTATGAGTATTGCAGCATAGCCAATATTACTTCCTACCATTCCTCTGTAAAGATTATTCATTTTATTGCACATATTGCTATGTGATTGTTTTCCTTGGAGCATACAAAAATAATATTTTTCTATCTCCCTTCCTATATGTGTTTAATTCTTTTAAAATTGCTAGTCTGTTCCAGTGAGGATTGGGTTTGAGATGATCATTTTATGTTATTGAGGTTGTGCAATTGCAGCATGCTGTCCATCTAAATAGGTGCTGAAATTGGAATCATTTCTTCAGATTGTAATCATTTTACACTTGCATTTTAACAACTATATTAAAAAGGTTACAATTAAGTCTGTGATTGTCTTGGGGCCCAGAGGGAAGTTACCATTCTGTGTTTCACATTGGTTTCTCTAGTTGCAACCTGCTTATATTCTATTTTGGCTTCCAGATAAAGTCTCCATTGTTCTCTGTGTGAGTAACATCAATTAAAATATTCTGCAAAGGGATATTCAATTGTGACTGGTACTTTATATTCAGGGGCTACCCACTGGGGTGATTCAGTCTGTGACACATGACATCTCAAGATTTTATTGTAAAAAAAGAAACCACTTAAAGGGGAGCTATCAGATGGTTTTTCCATCATAAACTGGCACCATAATGTACAGGATACAGTAATTCCCTTTGAATTTTTTTCTGTTAGGCTGGGCTAGTTTCACACCTTGTTCAGATGATCTGCCCTCATTTCGAAGAATCTCTCTGAGGAAAGCATACAGCGTTGGGATAAGAGTTGATTTATATACATACTAATAGCGATCACATGTCCGTGGAGAGCTTGACTTCTTCTGTTAGCTCTGTACTCTCTTGACTTGAAACACCTAATTTGCACACAGAATAAAACCTTTTTTTTCTAAAATGAGTATTGCTTTGTTCATTATTTTAACCTATTCTGAGCTGTTTTCAAAACATTTCTTTTGACTGGACATCCCCTCTAAGGGTATGTTCAAACAGTTTTTGGAGCTAATTTTGAGGCAGATTCTGAAAAAAAAAACCTCTTGAAATCTGTCTCCCATTAATTTCAAAGGGAGGCAGTGGCAGATTTTTTTCAGCTAGCAGAAAAAAGATGCACCCTGTCCTACCTTCAGGTGGATTCCACCTGAAACCAAAATAGAAATAATGGGAGGCAGAAAAAAACACTCAAAGAGGATATTGAGGTGGTTTTTCAAAAACGCTTGAAAAACTGCTAGGGGATTTAGGAAATAGAACACTGTGTACTAGATAAAAAAAAACAGCTTCCAAAATCAGAAAGCTTTTTAAAAACTGCTTCAAAATCCTGAAGCAGATTATATATGCCTGACAAAAAATCTAAACCCGAAATGTATATTCTGATATGCCATAAATATCTAATAAGTGTAAGTCTTAATGTTAGGACCCTCAATTGTTGAGGGAATGGGGTTACTGTGCCATCCATTGTGATTTTGCATCTGGCAGAAGATGGCAGGTAAAGCAATATTCATCTGTTTATAAAACCTTTCTTTTACTTTAAAATGTAACTAAACTTTTAAACAACTTTTTATTTTCTGGTAGCATTTGATACAGTAATAAATGTAATATATTTTATTTACAAATTTTGACTGTGCAGAAATTTCATTTCTTTTCCTTGTTTCTCTATCACTAGCTGAAATCTGTACATCACTTTTCACTGGAGTATGGGTGGTCAATCTCCTGAAATAACAATAATACATTTTATTTATATAGCGCCAACATATTCCGCTGCACTGTACAATTTGTAGGGTTCAAGTACAGACAAAAAAGATACATTAATGCAGGGAAGCTGAAGCTGGGGGGGGGGGGTCACTTCATATAGTTATGTCTTGAGCACTTTAAAACTTAAGAACAGTGGTTCTCCTTTCATATGAAAAATAAGATTCTTACTTTTATATGCCATTCTACTTGTATTATTTCCAGAGATATCACCACTTGAAAACACAGTCAGGATTGGCATATTTATAAGGAACTGCTCCAAATCCCAGCTGTGTTTTCAGTTGGTGATTTCTGTGGAAATAATACAGCTAGAACTCAGCTTTCCTGTGTTATTCAAGAGGCTGCCCACCTTATCCACAGAGTTTAATTTAACTTCCTCAATGACATCTACAGTTGAAACCAGAAGTTTACGTACACTATATAAAAAGACACACATGCATGTTTTTCTCACTATCTGAAATGAAATCAGAATAAACCTTTCCCATTTTAGGTCACTTAGGATTACCAAAATTATTTATATTTGCCAAATATCAGAATAATGAGAGAGAGTTTTTTTTTAAGTCGTTTTTATTACTTTCTGCAAAGTCAAAAGTTTACATAAATTTCATTAGTATTTGGTACCATTGCCCTTAAACTGTATGACTTGGGTCAAACATTTTGGATATCCTTCCACAAGCTTCTCACAATAGTTGGTAGGAATTTGGGCCCATTCCTCCTGACAGAACTGGTGTAACTGAGCCATGTTTGTAGGCCGCCTGGCTCGCACCTGCCTTTTCAGATTTGCCCATAAATTTTCAATAGGATTGAGATCAGGGCTTTGTGATGACCACTCCAAAACATTGACTTTGTTATCCTTAAGCCACTTTGTAACCAGTTTAGCAGTATGCTATGGGTCATTGTCCATTTGAAAGACCCATTTGCACCCAAGCTTTAACTTCCTGGCTGATGTTTTGAGATGTTGCTTCAGTATTGCCACATAATGTTCTTTCCTCATGATGCCATCTATTTTGTGAAGTGCACCAGTCCCTCCTGCAGCAAAACAACCCCACAACATGATGTGCCACCCCGTGTTTCACAGTTGGGATGGTGTCCTTAGGCTTGGAAGCTTCTTCCTTTTTCCTCCAAACGTAATGATGGTCATTATGGCCAAACAGTTCAATTTTAGTTTCGTCAGACCACAGGACATTTCTCCAAAAATTAAAGTACCTGTGTGCATTTGCAAACATTAATCTGGCTTTTTTATGTTTCTTTTGGGGTAATGGCTTCTTCCAGGCAGAGTGGCCTTTCAGCCCATGTCAATACAGTACTTGTTTCACTGTGGATAATGACATACTCTTACCAGCTTCAGCATCATCACAAGGTCTTTTGCTTTTGTTCTAGGGTTGATATGCAAATTTTGTACCAAAGCACGTTCATCTCTGGGACATAGTACCTGTCTCCTTCCTGAGCGGTATGATGGCTGGACATTCCCATCTTGTTTGTACTTGTGTATAATTGTTTATACAGATGAATGAGGCACCTTCAGGTATCTGGAAATTGCACCCAAGGATGAACCAGACTTGTGCAAGTCCACAATTCTCTTCCTGATATCTTGGCTGATATCTTGGCTGATTTCTTCCTGACATCATGTGTATGATGTTATACAAAGAAGCAGTGTGTTTCAGTTGTGCCTTAAAATACATCCACAGGTTTGTCTCTAATTAACTCAGATGTTGCCAATATACTTATCAGAAGCTTCCAAAGACATGACATCATATTTCCCTCTCATTATTCTGGCATTTGGTAAATATAAATAATTTTGGTAATCCTAATTGACCTAAAACAGGAAAGGTTTATTTTCATTTCATGTCAGATAGTGAGAAAAACATACATATGTGACTTTTTATATAGTGTATCTAAACTTCTGGTTTCAACTGTATCTAAAGGGAGGTGGTAATGTAAACAGATTAAACGTTTGTTTTAAAGTGGTTGCAAAGCAAACAGTTGTGATATATAGGTATGTTAAAATCTGACATTTGCCCAGATAACAGTATTCACTCTATGTGCTGTAAACACTTGTTTCTGGTAGGTAACTGGAAGACTTGCCAAGTCAATCAAAAGCACAACCTCCATCTAATCACAGATTTGTTTGGTGATCTCATACAGCTGTAATGCTTGCTTATAAGGCTTCCATTACAAATAAGAGATAAATTGGCCAGATTTGAAAATTTGGCAGAACTGGGGAATTATAGTCTGTTATGCGTATGGGGTTCTCCTGACTCTTCCCTGACAGGTGAAGTTTTGGGCATAATAAATGTAATCACGCCCTATCCCAAAAGATGAGCTGCTGTAAGAGGTGTCTAGCAGAGGATGCTTTCTCTCTTTTCCTTATTAAAAACACATGCATGCTCAGTCAAATCAAGAACTTACAGAGGCCCCTTCACCCTACTCTTTATGTCATTCAATAGACACACACTCCTCTGATTCCAGTGCTTTTATATTTTTTTTTGTAGTCCCTACTGTTGCTGAGCAATCATTTCTGTTACTTTCAGCACCCAATATGCTAATTTGGCTCTCTACTGTCATGTGGGCGTTGCATTTCTGTCTGCTCCAGCCCAAGACCTGACAGTAGAGAGGCTATTAAGTGCATTGGGTACTGAAACTAACAGCAATGATTGCTCAGGAACAGTAGGGGCTACAGAAGAAATTCTATCAGAATCAGTAAAGTATGTCTATTAAAAGCTAAGCACTGGAGTTGGTGGAGGTGGTGAAATATCCTCTTTGGCTGGATATAGATTAGCTGGTGATTGGTTTGTTTGTTCTTTGTTTTCTTGGCGGGGGAGAGGAAGATATAGCTATTTTATTCATAACTTTGACATAGTGGGGTTCGCAAGATTAGTAAATTCTTAAAAGCTGACAAGTAAAATATGATTATTTCCTATAATGACTAAGAAATAATTCCCATAAAGATTACATATATAGGATTTTTGTTTGTTTTTGGAGGATAGCAGCGTTTCAAAGGCTTTTTCCCCCATGATTACCTTTTTTGTTTTCTAGAATTGCCTGTATACAACATTATTCAAATGCACAATTTACGTATTTACAGGGAGACTGTCAGCAATAAATTGACTATAAACCTAATTACAGTACCTTGTACAGGTGATTCAGCAGTTTCCAAAAATGCCTCATTCAGCTTTGGAGCCCCATTTTCATGCAAATTTACATTTTGTATGCAAGTGAGGAGAAAAGTGCTTTGCCCAGGTATGTAGAGCTGATATCAAAGACCAGGCATCCTAAGGTTCGCCCCAAAGCATTTTTTCCTGAATTTGCATATGGATAAAATGGCAATTAACGTTAAAATGGGGCTCCAAAGCTGAGTAACAGAGAAACCTATTGATTATGTTTCTAAACTGCTGACGGACTCCCTTTAAAATTTTCATACGGGAACTTTTGGAAAGAAAAGGTAATCCTGTAAAACTTCTTTAAAATAAAATACACTTCACACTTACATATTTTCTCTTTAACTGCTCAATGACATAGATCTGTGTGCAGTTTGAAAGAGGCTATTTAAGTTCCAGGTGTTTCACTGAATGTGATATTAAAAATGATAAAATATGTCTGTTTTGATTTCTGTAGTAGATACAGTCATGGCCAAAAGTTTTGAGAATGATACAAATATTAATTTTTACAAAGTCTACTGCTTCAGTTTTTCTAATGGCAATTTGCATATACTCCAGAATGTTATAAAGAGTGATCAGCTTAACAGCAATTACTTGCAAAGTCAATATTTGCTTAGAAAATGAACTTTATCCCCCAAAACACATTTCAACATCATTGCAGCCCTGCCTTAAAAGGACCACCTAACATCGTTTCAGTGATTGCTCCATTAACACAGGTGTGGGTGTTGATGAGGACAGGGCTGGAGATCAATCTGTCATGATTAAGTAAGAATGACACCACTGGACACTTTAAAAGGAGGCTGGTGCTTGCCATCATTGTTTCTCTTCTGTTAACCATGGTTATCTCTAAAGAAACACGTGCAGTCATCATTGCACTGCACAAAAATGGCCTAACTGGGAAGAGTATTGCAGCTAGAAAGATTGCACCTCAGTCAACAGTCTATCGCATCATCAAGAACTTCAAGAAGAGAGGTTCCATTGGTGCCAAAAAGGCTCCAGGGCGCCCAAGAAAGACCAGCAAGCGGCAGGACCGTCTCTTAAAAGTGTTTCAGCTGCGGGATCGGGCTACCAGCAGTGCAGAGCTTGCTGAGGAATGGCAGCAGGCAGGTGTGAGTGCATCTGCACGCACTGTGAGGTGGAGACTCTTGGAGCAAGGCCTGGTCTCAAGGAGGGCAGCAAAGAAGCCACTTCTCTCCAGAAAAAACATCAGGGACAGACTGATATTCTGCAAAAGGTACAGGGAGTGGACTGCTGAGGACTGGGGTAAAGTCATTTTCTCTGATGAATCCCCTTTTCGATTGTTTGGAACATCTGGAAAACAGCTTATTCAGAGAAGAAGAGGTGAGCGCTACCACCAGTCTTGTCTCAAGCGAACTGTAAAGCATCCTGAAACCATTCATGTGTGGGGTTGCTTCTCAGCCAAGGAAATCGGCTCTCTCACAGTCTTGCCTAAAAACACAGCCATGAATAAAGAATGGTACCAGAATGTCCTCCAAGAGCAACTTCTCCCAACCGTCCAAGAGCAGTTTGGCGCTCAACAATGCCTTTTCCAGCATGATGGAGCACCTTGCCATAAAGCAAAGGTGATAACTAAATGGCTCAGGGAACAAAACATAGAGATTTTGGGTCCATGGCCTGGAAACTCCCCAGATCTTAATCCCATTGAGAACTTGTGGTCAATCATCAAGAGACGGGTGGACAAACAAAAACCAACAAATTCAGACAAAATTAAAGCATTGATTCTGCAAGAATGGACTGCTATCAGTCAGGATTTGGTTCAGAAGTTGATTGAGAGCATGCCAGGGAGAATTGCAGAGGTCCTGAAGAAGAAGGGTCAACACTGCAAATATTGACTTGCTGCATTAACTCATTCTAACTGTCAATATAAGCTTCTGTTACTCATAATATGAATGCAATTATATTTCTGTATGTGATAAAAACATCTGACAAACACACATAAAAACCAGAGGGCAGCAGATCATGTGAAAATATAGTATTTGTGTCATTCTCAAAACTTTTGGCCATGACTGTATATTTGCACTTTCCAGACAGTCTATGTAGTGCTTGTATAGCAGTTAATTTATGGTCTAAATATAATAACTAGTATTAGTGTGTTTTAATTGTATTTTCTCTAGTGTTTCCTTTTAGCATATTTAATGGTATGGCCTGTACACTGAGAAACCTAATTGTGTTTCTTTATGTTCAGCTACAGAGGCCTGTGCATTATCCATAATATGCAGATTCAGAAAAAGAGAAATGGCGAAACCTAGGGTCGGGGGGAGTCCAACATGCCACATGTTTTTATGTGAAAGGCTACTATGTTAGTACCACTTTGTGAATAAATCATTTTATCGTTATCTCAAAAGAAGTTTTCTGCTCTATAAAGTGCAGAGAAAAAAATATCATCCAGGATTTTGGATCTTAATATGAACATTAGACTGGCTTCACACTGCTGAGTCTCAGATGTGAAACTCGGTCTGTGTGTGCACTGGATTTAGCAGGGACTCCTAGCATCATAGATAACTACAGTATAATGCTAGGAGTCCCTGCCTCTTCGCTACATACTGTTCTGTACTGTAATCACTATGAAACTGTATGTAGTGAAGAGGCAGGGACTCCTAGCATCATAGATATCTATAATGCTAGGAGTCTGTCTCCAGGCATAGTGTACAGGTTGATAAATGCGGTGCACACATGGACTGAGTCTCATGTCTGAGACTTGGTAGTGTAAAACCAACCTTAGTCTAATGCCACACATAGCAGGCCGCAGCCAAAAATCGCTGCTGGAAAAACTGCAGCGAAAACGCATTGCGGTTTTTCCTACAGCACTTTTCACAGAAAGTCAGCACAGTTTTCCTCTGCGGACTTTCTGCTTCAATACGGAAACTGCCAGCATTTCTATAGGTATAATTGACATGCTGCAATTTCCAAAAACGCAACGGTTTTGGAAACTGCAACATTTCTGCTGTGGGTATTTTTCTGCAATATGTGGATGGAATTGCCGCCACGGCGAAACCGTGCCGTTTATGCCACATGGGGCTTCAGCCTTAATCTGTCTCCTACCTGTTATTACCTATGTTTGGGGCAGCTGATCACTTTATGAGCATGGTAGTTTGTGGAGGAGTTACTGATTGGCCAGCCTCTCTTTAAGGCTAAGGCCCCATGTAGCAAACCAAAGCTAAAAAAATCCTGTGTCGCATCTTTCATTGTGTTTTTGCTGCGTTTTTCTCTGCAGTTTTTCTTTCACTATTAAATCTATAGGGAAAAAGCTTGCATATTAAATTGATATACTGCGTTTTTGAAACGCAGTTTTTTATGGAGCTGTTTCCGCAGTGTGTAGATCGGTTTAGCCAGAATCTCATTCACCATGTTGGTGCTTTCAAATGCAGCATTTTTTCTGCTGTGTTTGCGCAGCCAAAAACATGGGGTCTTAACCTTACATGGTATTTACATCTTAGATATTTATGGCCTAGCCAGAAGAGAAAGCTTATGAGACAATTGGATGCAGCAAAAGACACTGTTGTGATACTATTTCTTTTGTGTGTACAAGGTATTAAGGCATTTAAAGTGGATAATGCCTGTCCAGTGGACAGCCCAGAGCTTTTATATTATTTTTTATTGTGTCGGAAAAGTATCTGGCATTACCCGAGAATATAGTGGGGGTCCAAAGGATCCTTACCTGGCAGCTCCTGATCCTCTTCAAGAGTTATGACTGAAAACATTACTATGTGCCCAGAAAGCATAAGATTCAATGACGGATGATTTATCTAAAGGTGTGGAGAAGAAATATGAAGCAGTTACCCATCCAGCTGTCAGTTGTCTAAGGCCCTTTTGAAAGTACTAATTTGATTGGTTGGTATAGACAATCGCTACACTGCACCTTCCCATGAAGGATTTTGTAGTATAGTGCACAACCTACTACTGGCAGATAAAAAGGCAAAAAATAAACCCTAGCAAATCATGGAGACCATGCCAGAAGAAAGCCAATTTTCTACTTGTGTAATACTGTCCATGTTTGTGGTAATATCTATCTATCTATCTATCTATCTATCTATCTATCTATCTATCTATCATCTATCCTGCACTATTAGTTGATAACCGAGAACGACAGTTGTTGTCCAATGGCCACATTTTCATATTACATAATGAGGAGTTCAGTTAACACTGCTGATTCTGTTTGGGGGCATGTATTAAAAGACAAACAGGGGATTGTCCTTGTGGATTTTGTGGATTGTGCCTATTCTCCATGTCGTGAGCCACATAAGGATCTTAGGCCACATAGTACTCATATATGACACTGAGAAGAAATGGCTAATTGGAATTAAGGGCTTTTTACAAGAACATCAGCATGGAAATAGTTATTTCTGATACTTATGACATACTTACGGTATTTGAAAATTTTACTATTACTAAATTGATAAAAATAGGTTAAACACCAGTACCACTAATTGGTTGTTATAAATACTATAAGATCTTGACTTTCCAGCTTCAAAAACTGATCTTGGAGACCACGGCTGCTTAAGCAGCAATTTGTGTACATTGTCCTGAGTGGAGGCAAAAAGGGAGATAAACTGTGTGTTGGGGGGTAAAAGTGGACCCTTAAATTGTGTGGGGAACCATAAGGGTGCCATTAAATTGTGAATAGGGGAAAAATGGACCCATGGTAAGGTGTGTAGCAAAATGGGCCATTTAATTGAGTATGGGAACCTTTACACTGTGAGTAGAGGCAGAAAGGAGCCAATGCATGTGCCCGCTATGCAGTGGCGTAACTAGGAATGGCTGGGCCCCCCCCCCCCGGACCGCCCCCTCCACCCCCCCCCCCCAAAAAAAACGCATTCCTGCGCACACTATTATGTGCCATAGTGGCTCCTGCACACAGTATTATGCCCCATAGTGGCCCCTGCACACAGTATTATGCCCCATAGTGGCCCCTGCACACAGTATCATGCCCCATAGTGTCTCCTGCACACAGTATCATGCCCCATAGTGGCCCCTGCACACAGTATCATGTCCCATAGTTGGCCCCTGCACACAGTATCATATCCCATAGTAGCCCCTGCACACAGTATCATGTTCCATAGTGGCCCCTGCACACAGTATCATGTCCCATAGTGACCCCTGCACACAGTATTATGTCCCATAGTGGCCCTTACACACAGTATAATGTCCCATAGTGGCCCCTGAACACAGTATCATGCCCCATAGTGGCCCCTGCACAAAGTATCATTCCCCATAGTGTCCCCTGTACACAGTATTATATACCATAGTGGCCCCTGCACACAGTATTATATTCCATAGTGGCCCCTGCACACACTATTATTCCCCATAGTGGCCCCTGCACTGAGTACTTTGCCCCATAGTGGCCCCTGCACACAGTATTATATGTCCCATTGTGGATCACCCATGAACAATTATTATACTCTGGAGTCTTTTCAGACCCCAGAGTATAATGATCGGAGACCCAGGGGAGGATAGAAACATAAAAAAACAACGTTGCTTACCTGTTCCTCGCTCCGGTCCACTCCCTGCTGCTTTGGCCGCCTTCAATGTTGGACCAGGCCCACGTCACGTGATGCGGGCAAGGCGTCGCGACGCAAAATGACGTCAGGGACGTCACCAAACAGGCCCGAAGCCTAGAGAAGTGTAGGAGAGGTAAGTACATTGTTTTTTATGTTCCCTCAACTAACCTGGGCCTCCGATTATTATACTCCGGGGTCTGAAAAGACCCCCGAGTGTAATGATAGCAGTGATTGTGAGGTTCGGCCCCCGGCCTCACATACCGATCCCCAATCCTGTTTGCAGCCGCCTCCGCAGAATCGGAAGTGCAGGCGGCTGTGAGCGGGACCCCGGGGAACGGTAAGTATATAGGGCCCGTTACCTGCTGGGGTAACGGCCTATTAAAAAAAAAAAAAGCATCGGGGGGCCCGTGGGGCCCCGTAATGTCCTGGGCCCTGTGGCAGCTGCTACCCCAGTAGTTACGCCCCTGCCGCTATGTGGTAAAACCACATGGATGGCACATGGATGACATTACTTCATCTGTGGAAGAGTGAAATCAGGTGATACCTTTTAGAGGCTAACTGAGTATATTTGATGGTGAGCTTTTGAGAGTACTAGCTCTCTTCATCAGACATGGTGTTATACAAGAAACTGAAAATTCACAGAGTTTTTATATACTAAAGACATGGACCTTCAAAGGATCTTAGAATCCTTAAAAAATCAAAACTCAATATAAGTAGAGAAGTTATTTACAACAGATCAAAAAATAAACAATCTGGAAACTTGTGGGGCGTGACGGAGGGATCAGTAATTCTTGCTGTTATCTGTTTGCTATCAGGTGGTGATTTGTGACCCTCACAGTTCATACATAGTGTGACATGATACTGGCATGAATATTATGTCCAAATTGCAGAGTTTGAAATTTTTGCATTAACTTATATTCCCATTCCTTTCTCTCCCTCTGCGTCTTAAAATGTCCCATTAAAACCACAACTCGCAAATCTTCAATAGAGTGGTCTTCTCCGAAGAAATGTGCGACCACTGGGAGATCTGTTTTGCTGTTATTAATGGTGAATTTGAGTTCATGCGTTGACTGAGTCTCTGCTCTGTTTCCCCCACATAGAGTCCTGTGGTGGGACATTGCACACACATTATGAGATACACCACATTGGAAGACCTGCAGGAAAATGTCCACCTAATTCTGTGCATCTGTTGTGACTGTGGGACAGGTATATTGTCAGCGATGTGGATGTGCCTGCAGGTCTTGCACCTGTTTTGCAGGCAAGGTGAGATGCCATTAAAATACTACTGTTATTTCATCTGGTAAGCCTGGAATGCAAGACAAACAGGTATAGGACCTGTCCTGAGTTTTGCCCCAGGCTCACTGCCATATACATGGGCCCATGTTAATACACATGGGTGTGTGTATGGGGCCATAGAGACAAATGGGTCAGGGTGCTAGCCATGAAAAATAGTGTGATAACCCACTGTTATCTACAGTAGCAGCACTGTGGATGATATTTCTTCAAATCTCATCTACGTGCGGCTGCTAAAACCACAGCAGTTTTAAACCCACAACATGTCAATTATAGCTGTAGGTCTCACTCTTTTTAATGCAAAGGTTGAAAGTTACAAAAGACCCACAGCAACTGCAACAGGGATTTCCACAGCAAAACCATCCAATTTCAGGTTTTTTTTTTTTTTTTTTTTTGCTGTGGTGGCTTATATAAGAAAACACTGCTGTCCATAAGATGTGCTTCTCAGTGGTCCACTGAGGCTCGGTCGCCCAAGGGCCCGCACAGACCTGGACCCGGCCCTGTGTACAGGACAATCATACTAAGCTATGTACAACGTTGATCTCTGTGCATGTAGTTATCTATAGCCCCTCAAACCATGACAATATAAAAGTATATTCCTATCCCCTTAGCTTCTGTTCCTAAGGTCAGTACATTGGATCCAAGTTTTTAAAGCATTTTATTACAGTCTTGGCACACTACATATTCTTAGTTTATTTAACCCTATTTGATAAAATGAACCTGACCTTTGTAGTATTTGTTTTTATTAATGTAGATAAAATTGCCCTTAATGTTATATACAGTACATGAAAGCACTACGTGTAAAAACTAGATAAACTATTTTAGTGAACTACAAGAAACCTATCTAGTTTATCCATACTGTTATTTATGTGACCTACTATACTTTGATGAGGATTCACGAGATTTATAAATCAGGATAATAAACTAGCAGTATGAGGCAACTCAGATTTACTGTAGCTCTTTCTTAAAATTAGAAAACTATACTGTGTCTAATTTTCATAAATTTAATGTTGTTTTAAGAATTTTTTTGTCATACAACTTTATCCTTTAAGGCTAAGTTCACATTCTGTTTATTACAATCCATTGCTGTCATCCAGCATAGGATGAGAGCAAAAGACTTAAACGGCGCGGAAATGACTGAAACAGATGGAGCCCCCTCCATCTGAATTTACTCCAGTGTAAAAAACAGGATGGAAGCTTTCTTCCGTCATGTTTATCTTTTTTTTAGACAAATGAAAAATCCTACATGCACGCTTTAACCAAGTGATTTTGAGACAGTTTTTTTGTGTAAACTTTGGCTGATGTTTTTTGCAATTATTCCTTATGAAAATATAGGAAATTTTGCGATAATGTGGAAAACTTAGCAATTTTCAGATAGCAATATTACCCAAGTTAGTTATTTAAATATTATCTGTCAATATCTCTTCGTTATGTTATTATTATTTTTAGAAGGCTTGCAGTTAAAAATACAATTTTCCAAAGTTTCAAGTAAATTTCTAAAACCCATTTTTTAGGAACCAGTTTAGTTCTGAAGAGGCTTTTAAAGGCCTATATATTTGAAACCCCTCATATATCACCATTCAAACTGTTCAAAACAGCATTTAGGAAGTTTATTAACCCCTTCCCGCACCATGACGTAATAGTTCGTCATGGAAAGGGCTAACTTCCCACTCCATGAGGAACTATTGCGTTATGGCAATGTCACCCGCTCAGAAGCTATAAGAAACAGCTGACACCCTCCTGTAACACCTGCAGCCGGAACTGAGCTCTGATACTACGATTAATCATAACAGCAGCATCTAAGGGGTTGCATTAGCAACATCTTATCTGATCAACCCCCCCACCCAATTTCCAGAGGGAGCCAAGATGTTCTTTCGGGAACTGGGACCTGTTCCACAGCGTCGCGTCTGTGATCGCCTAATCACGTCAAGATCCTGGATCCAGATGCGATTAACTAAGCCAGCCAGCTTGTGCATATGCCATTATATCTATTTTGGAGTGTATAACACTAATCCAGCAATCAGATGATTCATGTCCCCTATTGGGACAAAAAAATATGTAAAAAAAGTATTGAAAATTTTTTTACAACTTTTAAAAAAATAGCCCCAATAAAATGATCCTTTTCCCTTTTATAGAATACTAGAAGAAGGACCCGGCTTCGCACGGGTATATTTCATTTTTTGTTTGTGTAGTGACCCCATAAGAATTGGCCAGTTTTGCACTTGACATCCAGTATGGCAGTCCAGTATATGTATAGTCTATTTATGGCTGTGTTGCTATGGAAACCTGGTAAATGAAATGTGAACTTACATTGGCTAATACACGTCATATGACTGAATATTTAAGGACCTGCGAACCGCTATTGACTCATACAGGACATAAATAGCTTGGTTGCTATGGAAACCTGGTGTAAAGCTGTGTGTATGTCAAGACTGAACCTGTGATTTTCCATTGGTCCATAAGTGTCATGTGATCATGTGCATCTCAGTTTGGATATCAGTGAAAAACCTGCGATCGGTTGTTATGGAAAACCTGGAGTAAAGCTGTTTGTATGTGACCTTGTGTAACAGTGTCATCCACAGCGCCCTGCCCCTTTAAAGCTGACCTACAGCAGTGAAGAAAAATGGCTGGGTTGTTATTGAAACCTGGAGTGCAGCTGTGTGCATGTGGCTGACAATGCTTTGTCAGATTGGAGACGGGCTTGGGTCTGCTGGGGAGTTTCAGCAGCTCGCTGTTGTCTGTAACATACCTTATCAGATTGGAGACAGGCTTGGGTCTGCTGAGAGTTTTCATTAGCTTGAGCAGCAGCCATGCGTTTTGCTGCAGGGGACATGAGTAGTTTAAAAAACATTTCAATTTCTAAGAATGCTGAAATCCAGTATGGCAGTCCAGTCAGTGGCGTAAATACCGGTTTAGCAGTGGTAGCAGCTGCCACAGGGCCCGGGACATTAGGAGACCCGGCGGGCCTCTGATGTTTTTTTTTTTTTTTTAACACCAGCAGGTAACGGGCCCTATTTACTTACTGATCCCCACTCCTGCTCACGGCCTCCTGCACTTCACCTTCTGCAGAGGCGGCTGTGAGCAGGAGCGGGGATTGGTAAGTAAGGCCTGTGGGCCGTGAACCCCACAAACACTGCTATCATTATACTCTGGGGTCTTTTCAGCAGGCTTCGGGCCTCCTTGGTGGCGTCTCAGATGTCGGTGGGCCAGTCCGACGTCATTATGCATTGCGATACATGCCTGGCTCACGTGATATCTGGTTCAACATTGAAGAAGTAGCGGGAAGTGCGCATAATACTATATGAAGGAGCCACTATGATACTGTGTGCAGGGGCCACTATGGGGCAGAATACTGTGTGCAAGGGCCACTATGGGGCCTAATAGTGTATGCAGGGCCACTATGGGGCATAATAGTGTGTGCAGGAATGCAGTTTGTGCAGAGGGGGGTGGTTGCCGGGGGGGGGGGTCCCATGTCAAATGTTCGCCTTGGGGCCCTGCCATTGCTAGTTACCCCACTGAGTCCAGTATAGGTACAGTCTATTTATGGCTGTGTTGTTATGGAAACCTGGTAAATTAAATGTGAACTTATATTGGCTGATACACGTGATATGACTGAATATTTAAGGTCCTGTGAACTGCTATTCACTAATCCAGGTCATACATAGCTTGGTTGCTATGGAAACCTGTGTGTCTGAGGAGAGTAAGCGCCTGCGAGCTGTTATTGGCTGATAAGGGACAAGTGACCGTGTGTATGGCAGTTGGAATATGAGTGAAAGACTTGCAGGCTTGTATAGACTAATGCTGGTCATTTTTTGGGAATACTGTACCTCAGGAACGGTACGTCCAAGAGTGCTGAGACCCAGTCTATAATATTCCCGGACACCTGATGTACATGTGTGCCAAATTTGGTGAGGATCGGTCCAGTCGTTTGTTCGCGCATAAAGAACAGACAGACAGACAGACAGGAACTCATTTTTATATATATAAGAGACAAACACAAAACACAGTATAAAACACTACACATTTGGTATCGCCACGTCCGTAGCAAACAGTACAATAAAAGTAAACCATTAGTTATCAAGCACAGTGAATGTCGTAAAAAAAAAAAAAGAAAAAATGTCAGAAGTAACAATTTTTTGCCACCTTGTCTTCAATAAAAAGTACAGTCAATAGAAAAATAAAATTGTTACACCTCTCAGAAGATGATGATGCAAAAATAATTGATTTTTTTTCCCCAAATGGATTTTTATTCTGCAAAATTAGTTCACTAATCGTACCGACCAATAGCATAAAGGTAATGTATTATTTATGTTGTATGAAGAAGGGTAAAACATTTTTTAAATGTTAAAATCAATGCCAGAATAGATGTTTTTTTTTTTCAATACCCCCCAGAAAGCATAATGATTTTATTACAAAATGCATGTCATCCCCTAAAAAACAAGCTCTCATATGGCTACATCACCAGAAAAATAAAAAAATATAGCATGTACAATAAAACAACAAAAAAACTAAAAATCGCCAAATCTTTAGGATTAAACTGGCTGCAGAAGGAAGGGAATTGATGTATAAGCTGTGCAAGAGTATATCATAGTACATCCCAGATTTAGAGTTTATGAGGGAAAAGACACCAGAAGTGACCCCCCCCCCCCAATAATACGGAGCTACTGGACAAAAAAGTGGACACTTGGTGTTCCCAATGTACTTCGCACAGCTTACATATTCACTTTGCACCATCCACAGTACATTCATGTACAAAAATACATATATGCACACAAGCCAACTCATGTATAGAAGAATCTTGATTTGTTATCAGTCCAGAAAAAAACTACTTGTGGGATCCAGCAATTCAGTTGAAAAATTCCAAAATTATAAAATATAACTTTTATTTTTTTTAAATGTATCATATATCTGTACTAGTATATATACAATGATATAACTGTGAGTTTTGAAATGTACAATGATGCGATGTTCCTAGGTCATGTGATTACAATTTTTTGTAGCGGTAATCTTGAACAGTTAATTATTTTTTTTGTGAGGGAACAATGATAATAACAGTATCAAATGAGACATTTATTATAAATATTATTTATGAGTATATTTACAGTGTCCATATTAGGACATCCTCAGATATCAGTGTCAAACATCAGATTAATAGCAGTTTACAACAGTGACAACGACTTTGATTCTGACAACGAC
Organism: Leptodactylus fallax; assembly: GCA_947044405.1. NCBI lineage: Eukaryota > Metazoa > Chordata > Amphibia > Anura > Leptodactylidae > Leptodactylus > Leptodactylus fallax. The sequence continues at coordinate 8,195,783 of CAMRHE010000035.1, forward strand.
TTTGACTTTGATTCTGACAACGACTTTGACTTTGATTCTGACAACGACTTTGACTTTGATTCTGACAACGACTTTGATTCTGACAACGACTTTGACTTTGATTCTCACTTTGATTCTGACTTTGATTCTGACTCTGACTTTGACTCTGACTTTGATTCTGACTCTGACTTTGATTCTGACTCTGACTTTGATTCTGACTCTGACTTTGATTCTGACTGATTCTGACTCTGACTTTGATTCTGACTCTGACTTTGATTCTGACTCTGACTTTGATTCTGACTTTGATTCTGACTCTGACTTTGATTCTGACACTGACCTCTGCAGTTTCTGATTGGCCAACAGATGAGGTCCGCCCGCTATATAACTGTACTTTACAGGGGCTTCAGACTCTTCAGACCTCAGTCCTCACAATAGTGGCAGAAGAATCATTTCAGTGCATCAATAGGTACAGACATTTCTGACTTTTACTTATCCTAAATAATACTTCATGTTTACTGCTCCCTTAGGGGGCGTTCACACTACTGTTGTATGTCTGTTCTGATAGGGTCTGTAAAAAAAAAAATGGACACCTATCATAACAGACCGTAACTGATGTTAATGTGTCCGTTTTTTAGACTCTCCGTTTTTGCTTATTTTTTTGTTCTTCTTTCTGAGCATACACAGAAAAAACCCAACAGTATAACGGAGGACCGTCCATTACTTTCAGTTAGCCATACACATTAATGTTAAAAAATAACGCACAGTTAATGCCTGCACCCCGCGTTATTCTGTCCGCTAAAAAAAAACCCACATGTCATGGATTTGGTGAGAAAGGACATGAATGGACAACATATCAAATCCCAGTGAAATCCCCCTGGGCTATCTATAAATTTGCCAGTGGCTAACTTGTGGCAATTTACTGGCACAGCATAGTGAATCGCATCTAAACAGGTCCCATTCACACTTTGCAGTTTCTGGGCTGGTTGAAAACCTCAGATGTTCTCTGACTTTCATCTGTGATTGAGACACAAGTCAGCAGTCAGTATGAAGCACATACAATGTTACACTGTGATTGGCCAGGATGCCTGACCTCTGAGTGAACTCACTGCTTACACTCACACTTGTATAAGGCTGCAGGCTGAGAGCTCCATGAGTCTGATAAAAAGTTGTCTGACACAAAGTTGTCTGATACCTGACTGAGTCAGAGATCAGAGTCACACATCATCTGAGTTTTTCAGTTACATACAGCCAGCCAGCACATACAATGGTGGAGATTTATCAAGTAAAATGCTCCATAATTCTGGTATCATTTTCACCAAATATCCTCTCTAACATGTTGTGTGCCACATTCATCAAGTGGAATAAATACTTTTATTACTTGTACAAAAAGGGGTGTGGACTCATAGTAAAGGTGCGTGACCTATAACACTGTGCTGCAGAAATACATCCAAATAATCTCTCTAAGGGTGGGATTCACACTGGCGCCGGAGTTCGTCCACCACGAAACCGACTGAAAATCTCAGGAAACTGTATGCGGACTGGATAGCGAAAGGTTAGCGACGCATTGCTTAAAAACCCATTCATTTGAATGGGTTTTTAAAGTTATGCGTGGGTGTGCGCTTACACCCTCTGCGCCGCGAATCCAGTATTTTTCGCTGGAAACAAAGTCGGAAATGCAGGAGTTTGTTTCCGACAAAATAAATTGGATTCGCGGCGCAGAGGGTGTAAGCGCACACCCGTGCATCGCTTTAAAAACCCATTCAAATGAATGGGTTTTTAAGCAATGCGTCGCTAACCTTTCGCTATCCAGTCCGCATACAGTTTCCTGAGATTTTCAGTCGGTTTCGAGGCGGATGGACTCCGGCGCCAGTGTGAACCCACCCTTAGAGAGATTATTTGGATGTATTTCTGCAGCACAGTGTTATAGGTCACGCCCCTTTACTATGAGTCCACACCCCTTTTTGTACAAGTAATAAAAGTATTTAAAACACTTTATGAATGTGGCACACAACATGTTAGAGAGGATATTTGGTGAAAATGATACCAGAATTATGGAGCATTTTACTTGATAAATCTCCACCATTGTATGTGCTGGCTGGCTGTATGTATCTGAAAAACTCAGATGATGTGTGACTCTGATCTTTGACTCAGTCAGGTATCAGACAACTTTGTGTCAGACAACTTTTTATCAGACTCATGGAGCTCTCAGCCTGCAGCCTTATACAAGTGTGAGTGTAAGCAGTGAGTTCACTCAGAGGTCAGGCATCCTGGCCAATCACAGTGTAACATTGTAAGTGCTTCATACTGACTGCTGACTTGTGTCTCAATCACAGATGAAAGTCAGAGAACATCTGAGGTTTTCAACCAGCCCAGAAACTGCACAGTGTGAATGGGACCTGTTTATATGCCATTCACTATGCTGTGCCAGTAAATTGCCACAAGTTAGCCACTGGCAAATTTATAGATAGCCCAGGGGGATTTCACTGGGATTTGATATGTTGTCCATTAATGTCCTTTCTCACCAAATCCATGACATGTGGGTTTTTTTAAGCGGACAGAATAACGCGGGGTGCAGGCATTAACCGTGCGTTATTTTTTAACATTAATGTGTATGGCTAACTGAAAGTAACGGACGGTCCTCCGTTATACTGTTGGGTTTTTTCTGCGTATGCTCAGAAAGAAGAACAAAAAAATAAGCAAAAACGGAGAGTCTAAAAAACGGACACATTAACATCAGTTACGGTCTGTTATGATAGGTGTCCATTTTTTTTTTTTACAGACCCTATCAGAACAGACATACAACAGTAGTGTGAACGCCCCCTAAGGGAGCAGTAAACATGAAGTATTATTTAGGATAAGTAAAAGTCAGAAATGTCTGTACCTATTGATGCACTGAAATGATTCTTCTGCCACTATTGTGAGGACTGAGGTCTGAAGAGTCTGAAGCCCCTGTAAAGTACAGTTATATAGCGGGCGGACCTCATCTGTTGGCCAATCAGAAACTGCAGATGTCAGTGTCAGAATCAAAGTCAGAGTCAGAATCAAAGTCAGAATCAAAGTCAGAGTCAGAATCAAAGTCAGAGTCAGAATCAAAGTCAGAGTCAGAATCAAAGTCAGAGTCAGAATCAAAGTCAGAGTTAGAATCAGAGTCAGAATCAAAGTCAGAGTCAAAGTCAGAGTCAAAGTCAGAATCAAAGTCAGAGTCAGAATCAAAGTCAGAGTCAGAATCAAAGTCAGAGTCAGAATCAAAGTCAGAATCAAAGTCAGAATCAAAGTCAAAGTCGTCAGAATCAAAGTCGTTGTCAGAATCAAAGTCAAAGTCGTTGTCAGAATCAAAGTCGTTGTCACTGTTGTAAACTGCTATTAATCTGATGTTTGACACTGATATCTGAGGATGTCCTAATATGGACACTGTATATATTACAACTCTAGATGGTCAGTATAATAAGGGATCATGACATCTTAGTTTAAGTAATGCAATAACATAATCACAGATGTACAGTCATATGAAAAAGTTTGGGCACCCCTATTAATCTTAATCATTTTTAGTTCTAAATATTTGGGTGTTTGCAACAGCCATTTCAATTTGATATATCTAATAACTGATGGACACAGTAATATTTCAGGATTGAAATGAGGTTTATTGTACTAACAGAAAATGTGCAATATGCATTAAACCAAAATTTGACCGGTGCAAAAGTATGGGCACCTCAACAGAAAAGTGACATTAATATTTAGTAGATCCTCCTTTTGCAAAAATAACAGCCTCTAGTCGCTTCCTGTAGCTTTTAATCAGTTCCTGGATCCTGGATGAAGGTATTTTTGACCATTCCTCTTTACAAAACAATGCCTGAGTAGATTTGGAGCTGTGTTTTGGATCATTGTCTTGCTGAAATATCCATCCCCAGCGTAACTTCAAATTTGTCACTGATTCTTGTACATTATTCTCAAGAATCTGCTGATACTGAGTTGAATCCATGCGACCCTCAACTTTAACAAGATTCCCGGTGCCGGCATTGGCCACACAGCCCCAAAGCATGATGGAACCTCCACCAAATTTTACAGTGGGTAGCAAGTGTTTTTCTTGGAATGCTGTGTTTTTTTGACGCCATGCATAACGCCTTTTTGTATGACGAAACAACTCAATCTTTGTTTCATCAGTCCACAGGACCTTCTTCCAAAATGAAGATGGCTTGTCCAAATGTGCTTTTGCATACCTCAGGCGACTCTGTTTGTGGCGTGCTTTCAGAAACGGCTTCTTTCGCATCACTCTCCCATACAGCTTCTCCTTGTGCAAAGTGTGCTGTATTGTTGACCGATGCACAGTGACACCATCTGCAGCAAGATGTTGCTGCAGCTCTTTGGAGGCGGTCTGTGGATTGTCCTTGACTGTTCTCACCATTCTTCTTCTCTGCCTTTCTGATATTTTTCTTGGCCTGCCACTTCTGGGCTTAACAAGAACTGTCCCTGTGGTCTTCCATTTCCTTACTATGTTCCTCACAGTGGAAACTGACAGGTTAAATCTCTGAGACAACTTTTTGTATCCTTCCCCTGAACAACTATGTTGAACAATCTTTGTTTTCAGATCATTTGAGAGTTGTTTTGAGGAGCCCATGATGCCACTCTTCAGAGGAGATTCAAATAGGAGAACAACTTGCAATTGGCCACCTTAAATACCTTTTCTCATGATTGGATACACCTGGCTATGAAGTTCAAAGCTCAGTGAGGTTACAAAACCAATTTTGTGCTTCAGTAAGTCAGTAAAAAGTAGTTAGGAGTATTCAAATCAATAAAATGATAAGGGTACCCAAATTTTTGCACCGGTCAAATTTTGGTTTAATGCATATTGCACATTTTCTGTTAGTACAATAAACCTCATTTCAATCCTGAAATATTACTGTGTCCATCAGTTATTAGATATATGAAATTGAAATGGCTGTTGCAAACACCCAAATATTTAGAACTAAAAATTATTAAGATTAATAGGGGTGCCCAAACTTTTTCATATGACTGTATATATTCAAGGTGATTAGTGAATGGGTATGTCTAAATAGAAGTTGGGTTTTTAAATTAAGGTGAAAATTTTAAGGTGTATGCCATGAGTAAGGGACCAGTTTGAGTCCTGAAATGCATAGGCTTTTTTAATTATGTAACTCTTCACTGTTTGATGCAATATTTTAACATTCCTTACATGGAGTAAATAAAAGTTATATTTTATAATTTTGGAATTTTTCAATTGCTGGATCCCACAAGTTGGTTTTTTCCACAGTGCATTCATGTCTGGGAAAACTAATGTTCGCTACACCCCTTGATAAATTCTTTTAAGGGTGCAGTTTTCAAAATGAGGTCACTCCCTAGGGAATTCCACTTTATTGGCACCTCAGGGGCTCTGAAAACATGACATGGTGTCCAAAAACCAAACAATCTAAATCTGCGCTCCTAAAGCCACATAGCACTCCTTCAAATCTTCGCCCTGCTGTGTGTCCAAACTGAAGTTTATGCCCACATGTATGACACTGTTGTACCCAGGATATCCTACTTAATGTCAGATGTGGGTATAAAGTGATATTTAGGCACAGCCGGGCAAAGAAGGGAAGGAACACTATTTGGTTTTTGGAGCACAGATTTAGACGGTTTGGTTTTTTGACATCATGCCACTTTTGCAGAGCCCCTGAAATGCCAGTTAAGTGGTATCCCCTGACATACGACCCCCATTTTAGAAACTACACCCCTGAAGGAATTTATCCAGAGGTACAGTGAAAATATTTAACTCCCAAGTGTTGCATTCATTTATTTTCCAGAAATGAATGCGCAGCTAGTGATGAAAAGTGAAAATGTAATTTCAGTGTGCAATTGTTGTACCCAGCTTGTGTTAGAGACGAACACATTAAAGGCTGTTATGCCCGGGATAACCACTTAAAAGTTATTGGAGTGTCTCTGCTGACACAAGCAGGGCGCTACATATCGGGCACTGAAAAAAAGTATTTAGTCAGCCACCAATTGTGCAAGTTCTCCCACTTAAAAAGATGAGAGAGACCTGTAATTGACATCATAGGTAGACCTCAACTTTGAGAGACAAAATGAGAAAACATATCTAGAAAATCACATTGTCTGATTTTTTAAGAATTTATTTGCAAATTATGGAGGAAAATAAGTATTTGGTCACCTACAAACAAGCAAGATTTCTGGCTCTCACAGACCTGTAACTTCTTCTTTAAGAGGCTCCTCTGTCCTCCACTCATTACCTGTAGTAATGGCACCTGTTTGACATTGTTATCAGTATAAAAGACACCTGTCCACAACCTCAAACAGTCACACTCCAAACTCCACTATGGTGAAGACCAAAGAGCTGTGGAAGGACACCAGAAACAAAATTGTAGACTTGCACCAGGCTGGGAAGACTGAATCTGCAATAGGCAAGCAGCTTGGTGTGAAGAAACCAACTGTGGGAGCAATAATTAGAAAATGGAAGACATACAAGACCACTGATAATCTCCCTCGATCAGGGGCTCCACGCAAGATCTCACCCCGTGGGGTCAAAATGATTACAAGAACGGTGAGCAAAAATCACAGAACCACACGGGGGGACCCAGTGAATGACCTGCACAAAGCTGGGACTAATGTAACAAAGGCTACCATCAGTAACACTCTACGCCGCCAGGGACTCACATCCTGCAGTGCCAGACGTGTCTCCCTGCTTAAGCCAGTACATATCCGGGCGCGTCTGAAGTTTGCTAGAGAGCATTTGGATGTTCCAGAAGAGTATTGGGAGAATGTCATATAGTCAGATGAAACCAAAGTAGAACTGTTTGGTAGAAACAAAACTCGTCGTGTTTGGAGGAGAGTGAATGCTGAGTTGCAGCCAAAGAACACCATACCTACTGTGAAGCATGGGGGTGGCAACATCATGCTTTGGGGCTGTTTCTCTGCAAAGGGACCAGGACGACTGATCCGTGTACATGAAAGAATGAATGGGGCCATGTATGGTGAGATTTTGAGTGCAAACCTCCTTCCATCAGCAAGGGCATTGAAGATGAAACGTGGTTAGGTCTTGCAACATGACAATGATCCCAAGCACACCGCCATGGCAACGAAGGAGTGGCTTTGTAAGAAGCATTTCAAGGTCCTGGAGTGGCCTAGCCAGTCCTCAGATCTCAACCCCATAGAAAAACCTTGGAGGGAGTTGAAAGTCCGTGTTGCCCAGCGACAGCCCCAAAACATCACTGCTCTAAAGGAGATCTGCATGGAGGAATGGGCCAACATACCAGCAACAGTGTGTGGCAACCTTGTGAAGACTTACAGAAAACGTTTGACCTCTGTCATTGCCAACAAAGGATATATAACAAAGTATTGAGATGAACTTTTGTTATTGATCAAATACTTATTTTCCACCATAATTTGCAAATAAATTCTTTAAAAATCAGACAATGTGATTTTCTGGATTTGTTTTCTCATTTTGTCTCTCATAGTTGATGTCTACCTATGATGCCCATTACAGGCCTCTCTCATCTTTTTAAGTGGTAGAACTTGCACAATTGGTGGCTGACTAAATACTTTTTTTCCCCACTGTATCTCTGGAAAAATTGCAATTTTCATTTTTCACTACCAGCTGCGCATTCATTTTTGGAAACTAAATTATACAGTTGTATGACATTGGTAAGTACGTTATTCTGGGTACAACAGAGTCTTACATGTGGGCATAAATTGCTGTTTGGGCACACAGCAGGGTACAGAATTGAAGTAGCACTATGTGGCTATTGTAGCGCAGATTGAAATTGCTTGGTTATAGGACACCATGTCATATTTGCAGAGGCCCTAAAGTGGTCACTACAAAATTGGGCCACTTCTTGGGGAATTCCAATGTACTGGAACCTTCAGGGCTCTGCAAAAACAATATGGCATCCAAAAAACGGTCCTTTTAAATCTGTTCTCCAAAAGCTAAAAGCATAGTGCTCCTTCAGAGCCCTGCTTTGAGCCCAAACAGCAGTTTACGTCCACATATACAACTTTTTGGTACCCGGGATAACCCACTTAGGAGTGCCTGTCTCTGTTAATACAAAGTGGGCACAACATATTGGGCACAAAAATGGCATACTTCTTTAAAAATTTTAATTTTCATTTTCCACATTCATTTTTGGGAAGCACTCTTAAGCTCGAAGCTTGAGAAATTCCTTGAGGGATGTAGTTTTTAAAATGGGGTCATATTTTGGGGGGGAATTATTTATTTTATCTCAGGGTCTCTGCAAATGCCAGCCAGTGCAGTGTGAATGTCCAAATTAGGCCTCAAATGCGCATTGGTTCTCTTTCATTCCTGAGCCCTGTTGTATTTCCAGGGAAGAGATTAGAGCCGCATGTATGGGGTTTCATAATCAGGAACCAGAGCAAAAATATCTGGAAAGCTGACGTTTCACAGTGCCACAATCTGGGCATGACTTATTGGGCACTGAAATAACATATATCTGGCAACATTTTAATTGTCATTTTGCATCACCCACTGTACATTTCTTTTTGGAAACCATCTCTTACTTCAAAATGCTCATTATATCCCTTGATAAATTCTTTGAGGGGCATAGTTTCCAAAATGGTCACTTTTTTGGGGTTTCCTTTGAAAAAATATTTTAGGGGCTCTGCAAATGTGACATGGCACCAGAAAACTATTCCTGCCTTCCAAAAGCCAAATACCGCTCTTTCCGTTGTGAGACCTGCCATGTACCCATACAGAAGTTTATGACCACAAATAGGGTATTGCCGAGTTCAGGAGAAACTGTGTATTGAAATGTGGGGTTTTTTTTTCTACCTTTATCACCTTGTGAAAATGAAATATTTGGGACTATATTTACAGTTTATTGGAAAAAATATATTTTTTATTTTCACATCCCAATGTTAATAAAATCTGTGAAACAGCTGTGGAGTCCAAATGCTCACTATACCCATTGATAAATTCCTTGAGGGGTGTAGTTTCTAAAATGGGGTCACTTTTGGGGGATTTCCACTGTACTGTTATTTTAGGGGCTCTGCCAATGCGACATGGCACCTGAAAATTATTCCAGCAAAATCTGCTTTTCAAATGCCCACTGATGCTCTTTTCCTTTGGCACGCTGCTGTGTGCTCAAAAAACAGTATATATCCACATGTGGGGTATTTCCGTGCTTGTGAGAAATTGCTTAACAAATTGTGGTATGTACTTTTTTTCTTTTGTGAACGTGTAAATTTTAGGGCTAAATGAAATGTCTAACTTTCACCTCAATATTGTTTTAATTCCTGTGAACTGATTAAAGTATTAAAAAAAAAAGTTTCCAATGGAATTTATGGAAGGCTATACTGAGCATTTTGACTCCACAGTTGTTTCATAGATTTTATTAAGGCTAGATTAATATCTGCATAGGAGACTCTGCCGCAGATTGCATCTAAAATCATCATTGAGAACTTGGAGGACTTTTCTCTCTGCCGGTTTTATACTGAAACCAGCGCACCCCTTAATAGTCTTTGGGGTCCGCAGGTAGCCACTTTTTTAATGGATGGGCACTCCGTCTTTTGGGTCCCCATGCAGACCCGAACAACGGACAGCCAAACACTAGTGTGAACCTAGCGTAACATTGAGAGTAACATAGTAGATAAGGTTGGATAAAGACACAAGTCTATCATGTCCAACCTATAAACCTAAGTAGTTGATCCAGAGGAAGGTAAAAAACCTTTATATCCTGTATAAGAAGAAAATTACCCCATTTCAGGAAAAGAAAATTGCTTCCCTATTCCAAATATGGCAATTGTACCCGGGTCAACATCCTTTCCCAAAAATTTGTAGTTTCTATAACCTATGATATTGTTATTCTTAAGAAAGGCATCCAGACCATTCTTGAACCTGCTCAAGTTATTAGTCATCACCACATCTTGTGACAGTGAGTTCCATAGTCTCACCACTCTTACTGTAAAGAAGCCACCTTTCCTATGACATTGTTAAAACCTTTTTTCTTCTATATGTAGAGGATGTCTCCTTGTAATAGTTTCAGGCCTAGGTGTAAAGAGATCAATGGAAAGGTCTCTGTGCTGTCCATTCCTACCTTTGTACATTGTAATTAGATCGCCTCTAAGCCGTCTTTTTTTTATCCAAACTAAGCAGTGAAAATGAAAAATGGAAAGAAGTACTACAAGGAATAGTGCAAGAAAGTGCTACAATTTGTTACGCAATTTCTCCTGAGTATATTAATACTCCATATGTGTTGTTTGGGCACATGAAAGGGCAAAGAAGGGGAGGAATTCCTTGTTGGATTCACTTCCAGTTACTATGACACCATGAGCCCCTAAGGCCGTGTTGGCAAACCTATGGCATGCGTGCCAGAGGGGGCACGCAGAGCCCTCTCTGTTGGCACACATGTTGTCGCCCCATCCAGGCTCTCTAATCACTCACTAATGGGTAATCCCATTATAGCTGAAAACTGTCATTGTAGGTTGCAGGACCACAGCTTACACCGTGTGACCTCTTCCCCGATGCAGGCGTGATGACGTAATTCATCAGCGCCTGCAGTGATAGAAGAAGGAGGACGCTACTTACCTGCTCTTCGTGGGAGTGCTGGTAAGTAGCATATTATACTGTGTGGCGGCCCACTGTGGAGCATATACTACTGTGTCGGGGCCCACTGTGGAGCATATACTACTGTGTGGGGGACCACTGTGGAGCATATACTACTGTGTTGGGGCCCAAAGTGGAGCATATAATACTGTGTGGGGGCCCACTGTAGAACATTTAATACTGTGTGGGGGCCCACTGTAAAATGTATAATACTGTGCGGGGGCCCACTGTCAAGCGTATAATACTGTGTGTGGGCCTATTGTTCAGCATATAATACTGTGTAGGGCCACTGTGGAGCATAAAATACTGTGTGGGGGCCCACTGTGCAGCATATAATAATGTGTGGGGGCCCACTGTGGAGCATATAATACTGTGTGGGGGGGCCCACTGTGAAGCATATAATACTGTGTCGGAAACACTGTGGAGCATATAATACAGTGCGGGGACCCACTGTGGAGAATATAATACTGTGTGGGGGGCCCACTGTGGAGCATATAATACTGTGTGGGGGGCCCACTGTGGAGCATATAATACTGTGTGGGGGACCCACTGTGGAGCATATAATACTGTGTGGGGGACCCACTGTGGAGCATATAATACTGTTTGGGGGCCACTGTGGAGCATATAATACTGTGTGGGGTCCAACTGAGGAGCATATTATAATGCGTGGGGGTAACTGTGGAGCATATTATACTGCAGGGGGGCCACTGCGGAGCATAATTTACTGTTTGGCGGCCACTGTGGAGCATATTGTACCGTCTGGAGGCCACTGTGAAGCATATTGTACCATCTGGAGACCGCTGTGGAGCACATTGTACCCTCTGGTGGCCACTGACTGTCCAGAAGTATACCAATTACAAACCTTTACCTTTCAGTACAAAGTTGTTTTGTATCATTGAAAACTCTGTAAAGCTGCATTCACACTACCGTATTTTGTAGGTCCATAATTGTCTGCAATTGTCCACACAGTATGAAGGTTAAATTGCCATGTTGGCACTTTGCGATAAATTAGTGGGTTTTGGGTTGCAGTTTACACCCTCGGTCTCTAAAAGGTTCGCCATCACTGCCCTAAGGTAACAGTGATTGACCTCATTTTAAAAACTACACCCTGCAAGAAATTTCTCAATGGATATAGTTTAGCATTTTGACCCCAGTTATGCTTCCCAAAAATCAATGTGCAAATTAAAATTTTTAAAGAAATGAACAATTTCAGTGTCCAATATGTTGGGCCCACTTTAAGCAAAGTGCCATTTTACTGCCAGATAGTTTAATATGTCAATGTGTATTAACAATATTTCTATTCATAACAGTTTCTTTGGATACAAATGCTGGTAAAAGATACATTTATGATGGGTTTGTATATTGAGACCTGTAGTCTCTTTCTTCTCATTCTAAGACCTTATTTAACCCAGAAAGACAAGAAAACTATTGCAAAACCACACACTTGAACTTTTACAAAAAGAATACCAGGGAAACAAAGCCACATGATAACAGCCCAAAATAACCATGCATTAGCTCTTGATTAAAGATCCACATTCAGATGAAGGCCATATTTATCGAGCCTGTGACAGCAGGGCAGAAATAGTGTTTGAGGTCTTGTAAACCTATTTTTATATAGTGTGGATGCAAAATTATTGACTCTAAAATACAGAAGCAGTGACGTGGATACTATCTATCAGAACTACATGATGTTTTACTGTACAAATTCCTTAGTTGTATTTTACTGGTAATTTGTGTGTACTGTGCAAGAACCTAAAGAAAGCTTCAGTTAAGGCTGGGTTATTTTTGCCTACAATTAAAATCTCAGTCTTTTTTAAGTTTAAGAGCAATTCTCGATCTTAATCTCAATTCACATGTTCTTGCTTAAAGAAACTTAAAAAAAATTCAATGAGCTGGCATAAGGAGAATGAGTCACATGTGTTTCACAAGGATTCCCTATCCTACCACCCAACTATTTACTACAGTGAAGAAACTGTTAATCCAAGTTTTCTGCATTTGGACAAAGCCTGCATGGAATATTTCAGACTGTTGGGCAGGGCTAACAGCAATTTCATAATTCTTACAGAAATCAGAACCACGATTGTTTGTAATGGTGAATTAATCAAACGAATTTGATTAACTACACAGCCCTAACTTCAGTTTTTGTGATAGTGACTTACTGCTAGCTTACTGAGTATATGCTAAGTATAGACTTGCTTTATCAGTATTAATTATCTTCTTAATTTTCTTTACACTTCCTTGTGCATTATTTTGGCTTGACATTTTAGGAGCGTTGGAACCAATTGTGGTCTCAAGTTTCAATAGTTTGAACTAATTGTTGGTCCTTCAACGAATGAACATTGTAACTTGAGGGGCCTCTGTATACCCTATTTGAATAGTGCAACAGCAAACACAGAAATTGAAAGTCTACCCTTAAAAGAATACATTTTAGCCAGAGTCATTCTTAATGTACCTGTTTTAAGACAATAACCACCTGATCTGCAGTGAATTATTCTGTATTTGCTATTAATTCTTGCTGATGATGTTTTTTATAGCATGCTTTAGATACTTTTCCATCAACAAACATGCTAAACTAATACCAGATTAAAGGCTTTGGGGATCAATCCCGTTAAGGACACTTACATTTGTGTGCAGAAAAATACCATAAATTGTACTTTTTGTACAGCTATTGAGTGCTGAGAACACATTTCCATTTGAAATCATTGAAATTCCAAAAGAAGAAAAACTCTCAAAGATTTAAGATGGTCAAACACAGTGGTGTACAAAGTGTTATAGCTGCAAATAAGTGAAGATACAATCTGGTAAACGGCACCCGATGTGCAGAATTTTAAAAGGGAATACTAAAATTGTTGGTTTAGTATTTTTTCATTACATTTTTTTTCTTCTAGAGAAGTGTGGAAGACCTACTACAGCAAATAATTACCATAAGAGGTCTTGTGTGACTTGTGGTTCTTTTAGAGCCAGTGACATTTTTAGTAGTACATTTTCTAACTATTTTCCTGGTTTCAAATAAACTTATATGACCTCCAATATAAGTAAATAGTTACATTTGATTTTATTTATTAATTTTTGTAATAAAAGATGTTACAATTTTAATCTATTACATTAAAAAAAATCTTACAAAAACAATGTCCCTATGTTCATAAGAGGAAATAAAAGTTAAAAAATAAATAAATGAATGAATGAAAAAAAATGAATTTGCAGATATTTTCTAACACAAAATGATTTCTTTCCATATGAAGAGGCCAATTTGAGAAACTGATATTGGTACTACTAATGCTTGCAATTGCATTAGATATGTATGACAAGTTTTTTATGGGTATGATCGCACCTGTGTTGGGTGACTGTTCGGGGATTCTGTCACCCATTCCGCTTGAAAAATGCAAGCAGGACTTTTCTATCCGCATTTTTTGGCTGGAAACGGGCGAAAACCCGGTGGATCCCATTATAGTCTATGGGGTCCGCGGATTTCCGTGGGTAACCGCTTTTTAAGCAGATTGGGTTTCCGTTTCTCGGGTCCCCAATCAGACCCGAAGAACGGAGACCCCAACGCAGGTGCGAACCTAGTGTCAGTGCAGCAGGCCATTACCTTGGCTAGTGGACTTAATAGTATTTGACGTATTTTTTCAATTCTCTGAAAAATTTTTGCCTTGTGTCATGATGTTTTATTTAATAGTTTGTGGGAGTATTTCAAAATTGTGGTTAGTAAATATACATTTTTGTAGTTGGAAACATTATTTTTGAGGCCAGTGATTGGCCAGCGATAATGGAATTGTTGTATCTAACATCATTGCTGCAGGAAAGGTGGGAACCAGTGCCACTAGAGCAGCAGGGGATTAGTCTGTATCTTATACCATTTTTTGCTCTTAGACAAGTTTCTTGCCACCTCCAACTCAAGAACATCCATTGAATCTGCTCCTTCCTCACCTCTGAAACTCCAAAAATGCTAGTCCATGCCCTCATAATCTCCCGCTTACACTTCTGCAACACCCTTCTCCATGCCCTCCCAGCAAATGCTCTTTATTCCCCCACAGTTCACCCTAAACCCTGCAGCTCGCTTAATCCACCTCTTCCTCTGTTCTTCCTCCCTCTGCCAATCACTTCACTGGCTAACCATCACCCAGTAAATTCAGTTTAAAATGTTAAAGTTGACATACAAGGCCATACACTACCTGTCCCCTTCATACATCTCAGACCTAAGAAGACTTTGAAGACGCATCTCTTCAGGAAGGCATACAACCTTCAGTAACACTACTGCCACCACACCATAACAACAGTTTCTACTCTCGCCTACTATCTCTTTCACCCTTTCCTCATAGATTGTAAGAGATTGTGGGCTGGGCCCTCGATCCCTCTGTACCAATTGGTCACTTAGTATTGTACTTATTCTGTATATTTTGTGTATGGTATGCAAATGTACAGCATCCTGGAACTAATGGTGCTCTAAAAATAATAATAACAAAGTTTCTGAAAATGCAGTTGGTTCTTTAACATATAAAAATGTCTCTCAGTAACTACTTTCCTATTCAACATCTTAACATAATGTGAAGTAATAGTTCTAGTAGTGAGTGACACATTTTGTAATTCTTAAGCTGAATATCTGCCATGATTGCAGTTTTATCATTGCAACACCTGATTGAGCTAGTTGTCCTTTCATGGTCTTGATAGAATACTGAAAACATCACCATCAATTAGTTAATGTATTTTCAAATGTGACTGTAGTAGCAAAGCTACTTAAAGTTCAGAATCTTTTGGGGTTTGTGTTCTGTAAAATGTTCCCATTTGCCATTATGTTAAAATACTGTCACTTATGGTTTGATGAGATTCATATTCTTGTAGCTTAAACACAAGTTAAAAAACATACAATTTTATGACTGCGGAATAATTAGAAACCTACTGCCATAGAAAAAATATTTTTGACAATTGATGAATATTGTTTGACATTGTAAAACTTTTGTCTAAATTTCTTTCTTTTTTTGCTGACACATTTTTAAGTGCATATCCTATGATAAAAATAACTCATTTTAGACTTATTCCTTTTTGACTATCCTATTGTGACTGTTACATGAAAGAGTGATGTTAGTACGGAGAAAAGGATGGAACCTTGTGAGGTGCAGTATTAAACAAAAATATATAATTTATATGCTACGGCCAGGGCCCCATGTTGCAAATATGTGGCGTAAACGCTGCGCCAAAAAAAAAAAAAAAATGTTGCGTAGTACATTACCTGCAAAGTGGATGGGATTCTGGCTAATCCCATCCACACATTGCAGAAAAAAAATCTGCAGCGGGAATGCTGCGATTTAAAAAAAAGTTGTGTTTTTGAAACTCACACCATATCACTTATACCTACGGAAATGCTGGCATTTTCTGCATAGGTATAGTAGAGACAGAAGTCCCTAGAGGAAAACTCTGCAGACTTTCTGTGAAAAAACGCTGTAGAAAAAAAGCAATGTGTATCCGCCGTAGTCTTTTCCGCAGTGTTTTTCGGCTGAGACTCGCTCCAGGGGGCCTTCGCCTAATACTGGCTTTGGTAGGTGTGAGTCAAGACGTTTAGTACTGGATATCTATTTTCCCAAGGTTGCCACTTTCTTTAGATATTCTTGCAAATGTATTGTATTGATTGTTGAATATTATTGCATGGTTTGGCATTTTGGCAACCAAAGTGTCAACCTTTAATATATTGGAGGTAGTTTCTCAGTTGTTGGTCAGTTGTTGCAGGTACAGTGGGTATGGAAAGTATTCAGACCCCTTTAAATTTTTCACTCTTTGTTTCATTGCAGCCATTTGCTAAAAGCAAAAAAGTTCATTTTATTTCTCATTAGTGTATACTCAGCACCCCATCTTGACAGAAAAAAAACAGAAATGTAGATATTTTTGCAAATTTTTTAAAAAAAAACAAAAACTTAAATATCACATGGTCATAAGTATTCAGACCCTTTGCTCAGTATTGAGTAGAAGCACCCTTTTGAGCTAGTACAGCCATGAGTCTTCTTGTGAATGATGCAACAAGTTTTTCACATCTGGATTTGGATTTTTCTTCCAGGATATCTCTGTACTTGGCCGCATTCATCTTTCGTTCAATTGCAACCAGTCATCCTGTCCATGCAGCTGAAAAACACTCCCATAGCATGATGCTGCCACCACCATGTTTCACTGTTGGGATTGTTTTGGGCTGGTGATGAGCAGTGCCTGGTTTTCTCCACACATACCTCTTCCATTTAAGGATTATGGAGGCCACTGTGCTCTTAGGAACCTTGAGTGCTGCAGAAATTCTTTTGGAACCTTGGCCAGATCTCTGCCTTGCCACAATTCTGACTCTGAGCTCCTTGGGCAGTTCCTTTGACCTCATGATTCTCATTTGCTCTGACATGCACTGTGAACTGTGAGGTCTTATATAGACAGGTGTGTGCCTTTCCTAATCAAGTCAGTTTAATTAAACAAAGTTGGACTCCAATGAAGGCGTAGAACCATCTCAAGGAGGATCAGAAGGAAATAGACAGCATGTGAGTTAAATATGAGTGTCACAGCAAAGGGTCTGAATACTTATGACCATGTGATATTTAAGTTTTTCTTTTTTAATAAATTTGCAAAAATATCTACATTTCTGTTTTTTTATGTCAAGATGGGGTGCTGAGTGTACATTAATGAGAAATAAAATGAACTTTTTTGCTTTTAGCTGCAATGAAACAAAGAGTGAAAAATTTAAAGGGGTCTGAATACTTTCCATACCCACTGTATATCAGAAATGGGAAGAGCAGCTTAAATATACCTACTGCATGCAAATATTCGCATAGGTTATTTAATTGGACCCACCAAAAATGTAAGGCCAAAATGTGATGTGAATGTACCTTTATGTAGTCGTTTTTGTATAATGGAGTAATATAGATTTTAAAAGGAGAGGTACATAGAACAGCATAAGCAATGGCAATTACAGTGGGGGAAAAAAGTATTTAGTTAGCCACCAATTGTGCAAGTTCTCCCAAGTAAAAAGATGAGAGAGGCCTGTAATTGACATCATAGGTAGACCTCAACTATGAGAGACAAAATGAGAAAACAAATCCAGAAAATCACATTGTCTGATTTTTAAAGAATTTATTTGCAAATTATGGTGGAAATTAAGTATTTGGTCAATAACAAAAGTTCATCTCAATACTTTGTTATATATCCTTTGTTGGCAATGACAGAGGTCAAACGTTTTCTGTAAGTCTTTACAAGGTTGGCACACACTGTTGCTGGTATGTTGGCCCATTCCTCCATGCAGATCTCCTCTAGAGCAGTGATGTTTTGGGGCTGTCACTGGGCAACACGGACTTTCAACACCCTCCAAAGGTTTTTTATGGGGTTGAGATCTGGAGACTGGCTAGGCCACTCCAGGACCTTGAAATGCTTCTTACGAAGCCACTCCTTCGTTGCCCTGGTGGTGTGCTTGGGATCATTGTCATGCTGAAAGACCCAGCCACATTTCATCTTCAGTGCTCTTGCTGATGGAAGGAGGTTTGCACTTAAAATCTCACGATACATAGCCCCATTCATTCTTTCATGTACACGGATCAGTCGTCATGGTCCCTTTTGCAGAGAAACAGCCCCAAAGCATGATGTTGCCACCCCCATGCTTCACAGTAGGTATGGTGTTCTTTGGATGCAACTCAGCATTCACTCTCCTCCAAACACGACGAGTTGTGTTTCTACCAAACAATTCTACTTTGGTTTCATCTGACCATATGACATTCTCCCAATACTCTTCTGGAACATCCAAATGCTCTCTAGCAAACTTCAGATGGTCCCGGATATGTACTGGCTTAAGCAGTGGGACACGAATGGCACTGAAGGATCTGAGTCCCTGGCGGCGTAGTGTGTTACTGACGGTAGCCTTTATTACGTTAGTCCCAGCTTTCTGCAGGTCATTCACTAAGTCCCCCCGTGTGGTTCTGGGATTTTTGCTCACCGTTGTTGTGATTATTTTGACCCCACGGGGTGAGATCTTGCGTGGAGCCCCTGATCGAGGGAGATTATCAGTGGTCTTGTATGTCTTCCATTTTCTAATTATTGCTCCCACAGTTGATTTCTTCACACCAAGCTGCTTGCCTATTGCAGATTAAGTCTTCCCAGCCTGGTGCAGGTCTACAATTTTGTTTCTGGTGTCCTTCCACAGCTCTTTGGTCTTCACCATAGTGGAGTTTGGAGTGTGACTGTTTGAGGTTGTGGACAGGTGTCTTTTATACTGATAACAATGTCAAACAGGTCCATTACTACAGGTAATGAGTGGAGGACAGAGGAGCCTCTTAAAGAAGAAGTTACAGGTCTGTGAGAGCCAGAAATCTTGCTTGTTTGTAGGTGACCAAATACTTATTTTTCACCATAATTTGCAAATAAATTCTTAAAAAATCAATGTGATTTTCTAGATATGTTTTCTCATTTTGTCTCTCATAGTTGAGGTCTACCTATGATGACAATTACAGGCCTCTCTCATCTTTTTAAGTGGGAGAACTTACGCAATTGGTGGCCGACTAAATACTCTTTTTCCCCACTGTATACCCAAGATAGTACATATTGAAAAGTAATGTGTTCAGATTGGCATTGATGAAAAACAGCGAGAAAACATTGTAAGATGCCAGAAGTCACTTGAATAATGCAATACATTGTTGACAAATTGGACTTTGATACGCATCCTTCCACATGCTAATCATTTAATCTCATAAAAGGATTAAAAGATTATGCAAAAGTCAGCAACAATCCATAATGATCTATGATAGAAACCTAAATTAGCTGTAGTACTGATTATAATGGAATTATCATGTTGAAAATTTAAGAAGCAAAAGGAGGACAACATATTAAATGTTTATCTTATGTAATAAGCACAACCTTGTTACACTGTACATCAATTCCTGTAGGTCCCCATTGACTTTCAGGGTGGCCACTGTAGAGGAAGAATCAGCAATGTGTCCTAACGCTACTGCCTTTATATTCGCTAAAGTTTCTGTGAAATAGAGCAGGGTAATAAAAACATTTACAGAGCACTATCATTTTTCTTGTGATAATGATATTGGCGATTTCAGTAACATGTCACATTTAAACATTCACCTTTTTATCGTGGTTGTAATTTCCACACCAGCATTCTATTACTGCATAATATTTCATCGTTGGGTAAGTTTTAATTGTCCCATCAGAGTGAACATACATTTATGTTCATATAAGTATTTTCTACTTCATTTCAAGTTATCCTGGCTTTCTTCAACTAAGGCCAAACGTTACAAATGAACGGATAGTTTGTATGGACCCGTGTTGGTAATGTTTTATAGGCATATATTAATTTTTTTTTGCCACAGTATTAACATAAATAATTTTCTTGAAACATTGTATTTGTTGTTTTGCACTGTGTGTATACATTTAATTTGCTGTGTAAAATTTATAGAATAATCAATTACATACAGAGGTAACTACCAGATGTGTCCATATGCCTTTCTGTAAATGTTATTAAGGGCACCAATTTCTCACACTACAAATTCAATACATTATCACAACATGCTAGCAAAACTCGTAACAGGCCACAATTCACATTACAACCACTGGTCACATACAGATACATAGAATAGACATCTCCAGAAACCATATTGCAAAATCATTTTTGTTATTTATAAAAGAGGAAAAGTAAGGAAGGACAAATCTGTACCTTTCTATAATGTGAGAATACAATGCCATATCATAAGCTAGTATAGCTATGGGTATAGTAGGACTGGCAGATGCCTATCTTGTTTCTACATATTTGAGGATAATCTAAATAAACCAATATCAAAGTGTTGGCTTGGTTGCCAAAACACTATGACCAAGTGCACTAATATTTTGAAAAGTCAAAAAGACACAAAAACAAGAAATATAACTCTAATCCAAAATCAAGATATATAACACTAATCTGGCACCAAATCAAATTTTCTAATTTGTCGGAGTCTGACACTCAGACCTGCACAGATCATATGTTCTAGCAGTCTCTGGGTGCCAGAAGCTTCTTATTGATGGGCAGCGCCACTCCTATATCCCGGAGACTGCTAGAATTCATGATCTATGTGGGGTCTGGTGTCAGACTGTGACAGATCACATACTGATGACTTTTCCTGTGGATAAGCCATCAGCATGAAAATTCAGTTTGGAGCCATAAAACTCATTTAAAGGTATAATGGGGTCAGCAAGCATATACAATCCCCAAAACCTCCATATGATTAGAATAGAGCAAAAAATCATGTATTCTGTGCTCTGTGCTTCAGAATATTACACAGAGCCAGACATCCCTTCAGCATATTGTCATGTTACTGTACACAAGTCACTTGAACCCACACTCATAACCAATGCTTTTTAACTGTCCTGGTGGCCTGCATATTTTCTATTTCAAAATGACCCCATCATTCTTGGTGTCAGCATTGCATCTTTCTAAATCTTAGTCCATAGTATTGCTATCCTCTCTTTCCTAGTTGGCAACATGGTTCCCAGCATGGTATTCCTTTAACTTGTGGTCGTCAGAGTGATTCCCCTCTCATTCCTAGTCCCTAGCATGGTATCTTTTTGCATTGTGGTCCTTAGCATGGCCCCCCTCTCATTCCTAGTTTACCACATGGTATCCCTTTAATCTGGGTCCTTAGCATGGTTCTCCTTTCATAATTCTTATCATGGTATCCCTTTAAATGGCGGTCCTCAAATGACTATCCCTCTCAATCCTGGTTCCTAGCTTGGCTCCCCTCTCATTCCTAGACCACAACATAGCTCCCCTTTCTATTTTCCTCTTTCACTGCTAACCTTGACAATACTTGCTGACCTTTCATAGGCCAAAATCTGAAGTTTAAAGCCAACCTAAGAAGGCCCCAAGAATGCTCATTTTTGTGTGGGGTATACATATAGCCTATCCCCTTTCTAACCCAGTTCCTGAGATAGACTTGGCAAAATTGCTACTGTTGGCATGTATGCTGAATACCTCAGTGGTAGATTGCATTGACTATGACATGGACTGTCTGCTCCAGTGTGATGCTGACGATTTTTTTTCCCCTGATGTCCCTTACAAGTCTCTTATTCTTGCTTGCTGCAGTACAGCACAGATGTGCAGCCATATTGGTGTAACAGTGTATATAAGTCAAAAGGGGTTACCACTGAAATTTTTTTCAAAAAAGTGGTCTATGGTTGGATAGGTTTCATTGTAGTTTATTTGTGTGGCTTGTTTCAGCCCTGTAACCAAACCAACCATATAAAACACTCACCCACAAAGACCTATACATGCATACTTCCACTTAAGTGAGACTAAGCTGTCCTTTATTTACATAAGATTCAGAAATAATATATTTATTACTGATTACTGTAATCAATAAATTACACTATTTATACCTTATCTTTTATCACTTTGCAAACACTAGTCGCAATTGTTCAAATAAATTCAGATATCTCCAACAGTATTGTATTCTGTAGTGTATACTGCTTCTAGTGTCTGACTTTGGGCTGTTAACTAAGGGCAATAATAATTTTATCAGGTAACATCTCAAAGTACTTTGCTATAGCTTATTATATCACTCTTTACAAACATAAACTAAATTGTATTAAATTATACTCTACTGTCCTGACTCGGATAAACCCAGTACACCACATCAACCTCACCCACTCTTGCTCTCACTTCAAATCTAAATATCCAATGAGATCTGACTCCACAGAATTTGAGAAATTGATAGTAGTCCCACTGCTTAAACTAATTATCCCATGTTTACCATATTTATGTTGTGAATCGAGAGCTCACGAGATTGGTCTTCCTACAATCCTGGGAAAAAGAACTGGGCATGTCCCTGACAGACGAGGATACTAAATTTATCCTGTTGGCATTCCATGGCTTTTCTATTTGTATCAGAAGTCAGGAAAGCCATTATAAACTTCTAACTAGATGGCACAAGACGCCCGAGTTATTGCACTCCTAACAACTAGCTCCTTCTAATCTCTACTGCTGATTGGATTTATAGACCATCCAAAAATGACCATACTATGCATTTGCTCTCTATTGTAAAGCCTTTAATTCCCTTGAAATGGCTACAGTCCTATCCACCAACTCATTTTGAATGGATCGCTAAAACCGGCCAGATTTGCATATTTGGCTGCAGGCTGTCACGATAAAAATTTTCAGACTTGGTCTCCTTGGCTAAAGTTCTCAGGCTTGATATAGAGCCCTATAGTGTTAGTGTGGACCTACTTGTGAGCTTTCATTGCCCTCTTAATGTCACTTGGGATTTGATGTGTTCTAACTATTCTGAGCCACTTATTGAGTGATGACGTTTATGTATGCCGATTTAAAAAAAATAATAATAATGCCACCCCCCTCCCCCCAGTTTATTCCATGAGGAGCCAATAGCTTCAGATATTAGAAACCAGAAGTCAAACAATGTTAAGTCAATGGAAAATATACAGATAAAACATAACTAATGGACATATTACAAATATACTGTACAACCTAATACCTCCCAGCCTGTTCAGACTACCTCCTAACTTCAAAGGGGTTGTGTGTAATAAAAATTAAATATACAGTAATACGCCAAGATAAATATTTTCCTAAATACTTTTAACTACTTATTCCATCTCATTTTGTCCACAGAACAATCGCTGCTGGTTTGCGTCTGGTCAAACATCACAGCCAAGATGTCTCGGCTCTGTATGTGTACTACCAACAGGCTCTGACAGGGAGGGAGCTAAAGTAAGGACAGAGGAAACAGTAACAATATAATTTGTACTCATTCACCCCCTACAGCAGCCTATGCCTCCTCTGTCTTTCCTTTGGTTGTATCTGTATATTTCTGTATCTTCCCTTGCCCACTTTCCTATGTTGGAAAACTTGTTTGGAATTCCAACATCATATTCTTAAACTCCTAGGAGATATCAAACACACTAAGGATACATATTTTTCTAACACAAGACAGAAAACTCCCGATAACCCCTATGCTGTTTGTTGAGGGGGTTGAGGTCAAAGTGATTGAGATTGTCAGGTACAGTAGACCGAAATAAAAGATTATTTTGTTAGGTGTAGTGGATGTACAGCTTAAAAACTGTCTTGCCCTTTGTTCTCAATAACCTTATGTCTTTCACATCATTTATCTGACTGTATTTTTGCCTATTTGTTCATGCAGTAGTTTACCCACTTGTGGTGTTGTGTGGTACTGCCCATACTGTTGAGTTAGTATTTTACTCACTTTTGTCCTGTCTTTGTTTTCTCCTCATATTCACACCCTTTATACCAGTAATAGTATCCTTTAGTGGTTATAATCATCCCAGAGGGGAGTCTGGTGATTGGGGTCACTCTGGTCATTGCGGCTACTCCAAATAGGTAGTTTGCGCTAGGGTATAAATTAGAATTATGTTGTTCAGTAACCAAAGTTATACAGTCTTAATCCATTTTTTATAAAAACAAGCTATGTCTTATTTTATGCTACATGGCTATTCAGAGGGCATGAATATAGTATGAATCAGAAATAGTTTTCTGGTTACTAATTATGTACTTTCCGCTAATGGAATCAACATCATAGGTACAGTAGATGCCTTCTTTCTCCTCTAATCGCATTATGTAATTGCTGCTGTATTCACATTTGCATTAGGATTTCACTTCAGGTAAAATTAAACAACTATTGTACTATCTGAGGCTCCGTAGAGAATGAAAAATGTCCAACTGATGGCAATAAATTATTACCCAACTATTGACCAAAAAACATGTGCTCTGCAAATGAATTATGTTAATATGAATTGTTACATAATAATGGAGTAGGATATATCTTCTTTGTTTCCTCTTTGTTAATGTGACTAGTAGTTGCCATAAACAGGCACCATATTGAGTTTGATATATGGGTTGAAAAAGAAGAGTGCGGATTGAAGTATATAATCTATTGGGTACTGTGATAAATGGTGGCAAGTTTAAAGTGACACTTTCGTGAGACAGTTTTAATATGGTCATCTATAAAATGTTCTCAATACAGCATAGTTTGTGGGGCAGCTGAGTGTTGCAACGTGAGAGACTCTATGCCTATTTAAGGTAAAGTGGTATAGGAAGAGATTCACTTAGATTTTACTGACCAATGTGAACGGCAATGTCCAATGAGTTTCTGTCACATTGGAGTGACTAATCTGTGAGTTCTGTGTGCAATATGCGAAATGTGAAAGAAAAACAGTTTTACGCTGCATATGATGCGCAGATGTAGTACATGTAAGTAGATGGTCCTCGCACAGAATATAAGGAGTTTGAGACTCTAATCTAACATGGTCATAATAACATAAAAAAATTATAATTTTTTATTGATTTAAGCAAATTTTATAGTTTGACACAGTATCAGAAGTTGATGAAATACTGATACAATAACATTAATGTTTATTTCTTATTTGGAGCTTTCAGCCATAACAGGATCAGGTTGGCACAGCAACCACTGTGTTAAAAAATATGTAAAAAATCTAGCTCGCATGGATGAGTAAAATATTTTATAACTGAGCTAGCATTTCAAGGTTGATCTGACCTCTTCTTCAGGCACCTTAGAATAGGTCAGACCAACCTTGAAATGCATAGCACAGTTATTAAATATTTTAACGATCCATGTGATTCTTCTATTTATATACATAATGTAATGTAGTCTAGTCCTGCATTTGCTCATTGGTTTGTGGAGGTCTTGTTGATGAGTTCTGCTGCTCAGGGCAGCACCCATGTAAACTTGGTGAAAGATTCTCTAATAAACACTCATTGTTGCACATGACCCTGCCAGCCATCTCTGGTGAGTGCAGTGCTTATTGTTTATTATTATCTATTACTGAAAGCACTATACCAAGGAGAGTTTGTTTTTACCCAGGTATTTTCAAGTAGCATTAACTAGAAAATAGCTTGTGTTTCTTTTGAGCAAGAAGAGCAGAGCATGTGTTGCTCAGTGTTGGCACCAGCTTAGGAGCCATCAGCAGCAGGTGTCAGCTATAGCATACCATTGACACCTTTCTGTAATGGCCAGGATCTTAGATAAATCTAGTCCTAAACATTTAACGCCTTAGATGTCAAGGCCACGATAAGTGAATGATATTTTGCAGATGTCTTCCACATGCTGCAGAAATTTGTCACATGGAAATTGACTTGCAGCGTGGATTTTTGAAGGAAGCAGCTTTTTCAGAATTTATGTTGAAGATTTTACCCCTTTGTAGCAGAAAACATTTGGACATACCCTTAATGTGAACTGTGTATGGCAAAATCATTTATGTGTACAATATATAGTGAAAGGATCAGTGTTCCATCAGAATCCCAATATTATATATTGATCTATGCTTCTCAGCAAAATCTACAAAACTGAATACAAATTTCTTAGTATACATTTTGATCAAAGTGGATAAGCCCAGTAGTCACTTCACGGTGAACTCTGTATATTTTTATAGTGGGTCCATACTCTATTTTGTGCATCGCCGCCACAGCTCATTTCGCACAAAGGGGACCATCTGGCTGTCCAACATCACCAATGCTGCCAGGCTAAGTCTCTAGACTCTGGGCCACATCACCCCACAGGTACATCTCCACAACAACAGCAACTGCCATGCAGAACCGCAACCAAATTGATCTAAAAAAGTTCACCTTACCAAATGGTCACAGTCAAAGGACCCCTTATACAGTCTCCTGCTATTTAAAAACACCTGGGTCGAATGGGAGGAGTGCTGGTACCAAGGCAAAACAAAAAATGGGGAAAACATATAACCGCTATGCACCAAATTTTAGAAAAACAGAACAGACTACACATCCCAATATTATACATTGATCTATGCTTCTCAGCCAAATCTACAAAACTGAACGTGAGGTTCTTAGAGTGTGCTGGCCTACAGCCTGGGAGCTTAGCTTGGCATCAGGGGTGTTGCTGTGCTGCTGGATAGCTCACCTGTGGGTGCTTTGTTTTGGTGGTTGCTATGCAACGCCACACCCAGTAGAGTAGGGACCCTCTAGACCAGGGGTCCCCAAACTTTTTACACAGGGGGCCAGTTCACTGTCCCTCAGACCGTTGGAGGGCCGGACTATAAGAAAAACTATGAAAATCCCTATGCACACTACACGTATCTCATTTTAAAGTAAAACAAAAAGGGAACAAATACAACATTCAAAATAAAGAAATAGTAAATTTAAGTCAACAAACTCACCATTATTTCAATGTGAAGTATGGGCCTGCTTTTGGCTAATGAGATGGTCAATGTCCGGTTCCATATTTGTCACTGCTAGCCGTAACAAGTGATGCAAGTGCACATCGGTTAGTCTAGATCTGGTTGGAGAGGCAGTGGAGCGGAGGTGGAGGTAGGGATAGGTTTAGTTGTGCAGGTTACTTTATGCCAGCTGTAGCCAGATCTCTTCTCTATGGTTGTGTTGTGGCTGGCTTTCCACGATGACACTTTTAGTATTGGTGCACTAGCTTATCAATGGAATTTGCTGCCATCTGCTGGATGAAATTTCTGATTGTAAAGCAGCGTAAAAGGGCTTCATGATGAGCCAGGGGTATAACCGCTACCATAGCAGCTGTAGCGTAGCGGGCCGGGTGCGGATGACGAGCGCCGAGCGTCTACACAGGAACGAGACTTCCCGTGTAGCGCTCGGCGGGTTATTTCAATTGTAAGCGCCTGTGCGCTCACAATTGAAATAACACATGGAAATTGCGACGTGGGCCGGGTAAATGGCCTCCGGGGGCCGGATGCGGCCCGCGGGCCATAGTTTGGGGACCCCTGCTCTAGACAGAGGTCACTATGAAGTGGCTAGTGGGCTAATACACCTTGATCAAAATGTATACTAAGAACCCTCATGTTCATTTTTTCCGAGTAGCATAGATTAATGTATATAATATTGAGGTGCACGGTATTTTTTTTTTCTAAAATATTGGTGCATCAGTGTTTATGTTGTATGGAAGCATTATTATGTGAACTGTGCACATCTACATACCCACATGCATACATATCCATAGCCATGTCCATAAACATCTTCCTTTAAAAAAAAACCTTGCATATGCCCCTCCAGTGCTGGATTAGGCCTTTTTCAAACATGAATTGTGGCTGTGTTCTCCACAAAGAGCACATGACCCTATGGATATCAGTAGGTATATTTAGGTGTTCTTTTTACACGGACTGTTAAAAAAATGCAGACCAATTGAAGTCATAGATCTATTATACAGAGATGTAGTTAAAAATTTTGAAAAAAAGGATGCTGTTTTCACAGAGGCAAAAGATTGTTCCATCATGGTAACAAAAAAAGCACTGAGACATTGTCTTAAGCTTGAATGTCGAACAGCATGTGTTTTTCATCCACAAATGGCCACAGACATGTGAATAAGGATTCATCTCTCATCTGCCACTGCTCACTGCACCTCTTCTCTCCATTGATGATGAAGAGCAAAGAAAGAGCACCAGCAGGAATATGAGTATAAACTCATTTCTACCGTGCCCATCTCCCTGCACTGTTATATATATATATATATTTTTACTGTGCTTTGCATTGAGGTATTATTTGGGTGTTGTGTTGCAATATTACTTGATGCTACATTCTTGAAATGTTTAACTCACACATGAATAAATGCCTTCCACTATGTCTTCTTCCCCTCTTTCTTTTCCGGTATATCGTTGATAAACATTTATGTAATGGGTTCTTCCCTATCATTTCCCGCTCCACTGAATAATTGATCCTTATACAGCTTGCAATTGTCTGCTGCACATCACCCTGTCTGCATAGTGTGATGTGCTAGAGACAATCTAGTATCTTTTATATGGTATGGTAGTGCCCAGTATTTGGCCATTATACGGCTGGGTAAAAGAATCTATAGAAAGGTTTGGAAGTACTTCCATAGACAGCCCAGGACGTGCTCTTTTAGCCAATGTCTGCCCTAGGCCATCACAAATATGCCCATATTATCAATATGTCATCAAATGAATATGACCACGTCAGCAGTTGGAAATCATCTTTGTACTGTGTGGTGCATTCACACAGTACAGAAATGATGTGCCCTCTAGTGGACAACAGTAAAAATATTAAAAATGATTTTATAATTTTCAATATTTCCTTAAATAAAAAATGAAAAATTAATAAAAAATAATATTCTTTTTGTGTGATTCCTTTCCTTTAATGCTTTCAGAATTTGAAATAAAGTATTCATTGCACTTATTCATACCATTGGTTAAGCCCTACAGGAGTGTTGTGAGTATCAGGCAGACTTTCATGACGTTATTTTTTTCCATGGCTGGTGGAGAAACAGTGCATAGTTAGGAGAAAAAACAGCACAGCGGACTGTGGGAACAAGTTATCTTCGGTTAAGTATGAGAATTGTTGATTTACCATGCTTTTAACTTTTTTGTGTGTCTTTTCTACAGGTTTCTGCTTCTCTTGGATTACGTCACATTTGGTGTTCATTATCAGCGTTTTAATTTCTTTTTACAAAATAGTCAAAGAGGGATGTGTGATGAAGGTGTTATTTCAATAAAGTTTCTTTATACTGTACTACCACTTTAGTAATGGAGTTGTCTGGTAAACAGTGCTCCATTATGAAGACTGGAGCTTAATGTTGGCCAGAAAAAAGGCCAAAACTAACCCCCTTTACTATCTCCGTGGAACCCAATTCACCAGGACTCCCAAGAAGAGCTGTGTAACATCATACCCAAACCATCTAAATTGATTATTTTGGTGGGTGGCCACAGGCTGGATTTTTTTATGGTTGAAAGGGCCAGTAGCCATAGATGTTCCCACCCTGATAATGCTAGCATGCAACTGCTGCTTTTCACTTAGATGGTTGGGAAAACTATGTGGGGTCCCCCCCCCTTTTTTTGAGGAAAAACAGAAGTCAAGGGCTAGCATTCTCAGGGTGGGGAGGTTCATGTTTATTGGCCTTTCCCACTCTACAAAAATTGCTGCCCCCATCAATTTAAAAGGTCCATATCTGATGGTGCTTGGTATCCCTGGTCGATTAGGTATTGGGATAATAGTAATGGAGGTTTGTGTTAACCTTTTTGTTATCACTAAGCCCGAGCCTCAGTAATGGAATGCTAGTAGGCAACTCCATTACTATTGCAGTAATTATAAAAAAAAACATACACATAATCTTTATTGAAATACCAACTACATAACATATTCCCCTTTGATCATTTAATGAAAAAACTTAAAAACCTGATCATTGACCTAATCCATTGAGTCCATCATAATCCAAAAGAAACTAAACCTGTAGAAAAAACACACACGTAGAGGTTAGGCACATGAAATAAATATTCTCATACCCGCCTGAAGAAGATTACTTCCTGTTATCTCCCATGTTTTTGTTCTGTTCCCTGGCTGTGCACTGTTCCTTCACCTGTATAGGAAAGCACACAAAGTCGTGAACTTTTGCCTACTTCATTTACTTGACACTCATTCATTCCATTGTTTAGTTTCTTGTGGGTCTTGACCAATCACTGTAAAGCATTGGTCATGCCCACAGGAAACCGACCATTGGAATTACTGAGTGCATTGAATACTAATTTGACACCTGCAAAAAACTGTGATAAGAATATCACTGTCATTGTATACACATTTAGGCTGAGGCCCCATGTTGCAGAAATGCAGCTTTCTTTGTTGCAGATTTTGCTGCATTTTTTTGAGTCAAAGTCAAGAATGGCTACAAAAGGAATAGGAAATATCTAGGAAGCTTCTTATACTTCTACCTTATGCTCAATCCACTCCTGATTTTGGTTTAAAAAAAGTGCAGCAAAATCTGCAACAAAAAAGCTGCGTTTCCACAACGTGGGGCCTCAGCGTTACTGTCCTTTCAAAGCGTTAGCTCAGCCTTACAGCACACCTGCAGTTATGTTTGTGGAATGGTACATCTGTAGTCTTGAGGATACTTCCATTGAATTTTTGAAGTACTGAATATAATCTACTGATTTATAACATTTATTAAAACATGACCATTACTTTGGATGTTGTGTAAACGCACAGTATTGTCTGCTCTGCATGAGAGAAAAATTATAAATATTAACTAGACGGTACCACTTCTCAACCAAATTACATCCCCTATTCCCCTCAGTTCCTGACATTTGTTGGTGTTCCAATGCTAAGAAGGGTACTATGCTTCACATATATTGGAACTGCACTTATGTATGACAGTTTTGGGATTAGAGTTTCTCCCTGTACCAGTGAATTATGGATAATCAGGTAGAACATATGTCACAGATTGCTCTCCTTTCTATCCCCCGGGCCGTGAAAAGTGAGACCTTCTCCACTTCTTCTTAAAAGCAGCCCACTGTGTCATTTCACGTCACTGGTGCTCATCACAAACATCGACGCTTACCAAGTGAAAGACTGAGATGTTTTAACTGCACTGTATTGAATCCTTGTCTGTAGAATAATTAGGCCCTAATGAAAAGTTCCCCTGGATTTGGCAACCCTGGGTTGTATTCATGTACTCAGCAGACTTATGTACCATATTTACTTTATGCCTCTTCCTTTGTTCTTCACCTTATTAGACCATGACCCAATTTGCGTCAGACTCTACCCTCTTTTTTTCTTCCTTTTTTTTTGTGTATTTTTCTTCTTCCCCTGTCTGCTCTCCTTATTGTTACTCATCGTACCTTATTGTTTGTCTTTCTCTGTCTCTCTCTTCTTTCTATTCTCCTTTTTCTCACCCTCTCAAAACCTCTCTCTTTGAGACATCTGGTGATGCCATTTCTATTCCCTCTGAATCATGCCTAATGTTGGATAATATTTTATGCTCGTACAGGATTGCTGCCTTTTTACAGTTCTATGGTACCTGACGCCAGACGCCCGAGCCTGTCTTATTTTGTTATTGTTCAATTCTCTGTCATATGCGTGGTCCTGAGGGACCTGTTATTCTATATCCATATTTTTCTATGTGTTACTGCTATGTATTGTACAAAACTCTTTTTCAATTCATCATTAAAGACACAGTATCGTGCAAAATTCAGGGACCTCCAATTTGTTTATTTAAAGTTTATTAGAAACCAAAGATCTTTTTCTAGAAACAGAACTTCTCCATGGGATGTGTTTAGTATTGCAGCTCAGGATCATTAAAATAATGATAACAATATACTATAGAGATGAATGACTTAACATTTTTTTACTGTACATTTGTTTTTATTAAGAGTTAAGCTTCACCTTTCACATGAATTCCAATGGAATGGCATACAAAATATTGTAATATGGTACTGAACTTTTATAATTGTTAATATTACAGTAACAAAACAATAGGGGCATTTTCAGCTCTCCTTGAATCTGATGTAATTGAAAAGATGCAACTATAAAATTGTAAATGCTATATCCAAAGTTAATAAAATCCCCAAAAAATGCTTAGGAACAGGAGAAAGCTGTCAGACAGTGGTGGGAAGGCGGGAAGGACTTCAGCCTCAGTTCCTGATACAATTGGTAAACAGTGATTTTCTGAAATCTACTTCGCCACCAAACACAAGTGACCCAGAGCTGGATCCAGAGTCGTCACTACTTTAGATAGAGCAGCATAAACCTGGTGACCGATTCCCTCTAATTTGCGGTATCTGAGTGCTGTCATTGCATTCAGTTTACTGCAGCGCTGAATTAGTGCATTACAGATTCGCCCAACAGTTGGCTTGGTGTATTTTGGATCTTGCTTATGTTGTTCAGAGCTAAATTGGTTTACAGATGGGTTCAGCACCAAGCATTGAGCTGGCTCACCTTTCTGTTGGGTTTGCACAATTCTTTGCTATTTGTTTTTAAATGTCTTCAGTTTTGCATTTGCAGTTAAATCTGCAACATCCACAGAATAATTTGCATGTAAAGCACCAAATTAAAGAAAATTACCAGTTGTGGTTCACTGACTCAGAATCAGGCATCACTGCTTCTTTTATTCTGGAATACAGATGTCCAACTTTGAGTCAACATTTTCTGAGTCATTTCCAGGCCCGAATACACATACAAAAGTAAAATACTGGAAAATCAATAGACGGCTGCTGCAAAAATTCCTTATCTCAATAGAAGAGCAGAACTGAATATTGTAGTAGTGAATTGTAATAAGCCCAGCTGTGCACTATTGTGCTGCTTTTCAGAGCAGGGTATATGGAAGTATGCTTACATAAATGATGCTATAATTTTATTTGATCCAATTCTGAAAGCACATTATGGTGTACAATTGACATGGTGACTTTCCCCTCTATAGAAAACTCCCTTGGGGAATATAGATCTAACATTGCACAGCTTAGCCCCTGTCAATGCCATAGGGTTGTATTTTCAAGTATTTCTGTTTTAGAATGGATCGTTACCCACAAAAATGAATTATTATTAATAGACCTCACTATTGATACTCAGAAGGGATTCCTCACAAAGGGAGAAGCTAAAGCTGCCAGTGGGGGGAAGTTAATTGAAATAGATTTGCATTTCAGACTATTGGATTATAGACAAGTGAATCCAATAACTTAAAAAAGACAGGCATTTTTTTTTTCCTGGAGAATCACAGATATCTTCATTAAAGTGTTTGTAGCTTAGAGTAACATGTGTAGTAAATATAGTTCCAGGGGGAATAATTAAAATAGTAAGGAATAATTGACAGATAAAGTAGTTTCGAATATACTATATTCTACAGATATGTTGTAGTCTAGCAATGTAGAAAATGAGCATATACAGCTCTGTCTGCCATTTAAGTTTGTCTGTGGTAATAACTATTATTGTTTTCCAGGTGAGAAGGAAAGCTGCTCTATCAGTAAGATGCCAGAGGCAAAATAGTTAAATTCAGCCTAGACATTTTATACTCATATTTTATACATCTCTTTACTTATGTGAGGCGCTAACAGCTACAACAGCGATTACAGCCATAATCATGACAGTGCATGACTCCTTGACTTTAGTAGTGCCATAGACACTGCTGGTGCCTATTACTAGAGTCTTTTGAATGAGAAGATTTTGACATTTGATGCATTTGACATTCACATTGGTCTAACTGGTTGCTACACACCACCACTGTGACATAAAAACAGACACAGTCTTATGTTAAGGCCCCACGTATTGGGCCACAGTGAAAAAGTTTTCCTCTGCGGACTTTCTGCTTCAATTATACCTATAAGGAAACCGCCGCGATTTCTGAAAAATGGCAACGGTTTGGGAAATTGCAGCATTTCTGCATTTCTGCTGCTCGTATTTTACTGCAATGTGTGGATGGGATCCCAGTCACGTTTTTGGAAATTGCAGCATATCAATTACACTTACGGAAACGCTGGCAATTTCTCTATAGGTATAATGGAATCAGAAAGTCCTTCTGTGAAAAGTGCTGAAGGAAAAACTGCAATGCATTTCTGTCACGGTTTTTCCCGCAGTGCTTTTTCACTGCGGCTTGCTACCTGGGGCCTTAGCCTTAGGGAGACACAGGATTCAGTTTTATTTTTCACATGGGTCTTGGAAATATTATGCAATAAAAATGCCTTTTCCTGTCTGGGAGAAATAGTGAAAATACTCAGACTTTCCGCTGCCAGTAGTACCTCAATCCCATCCTGATCCAAATTTATAAGGATCTCTATTGAAAATGTACTATATATTCTTATTGCTAAGTTTTGGAGACCCTCTGATCATCCATCCTGGGCCAACTGATTGGCACGGGTAAAGGACATACATACCCTAGAACATTT
Organism: Leptodactylus fallax; assembly: GCA_947044405.1. Classification (NCBI taxonomy): domain Eukaryota; kingdom Metazoa; phylum Chordata; class Amphibia; order Anura; family Leptodactylidae; genus Leptodactylus; species Leptodactylus fallax. The sequence goes on from CAMRHE010000035.1 coordinate 8,229,954, forward strand.
GACTACAACCCTGAATAATTCCATGGAGTCATTTCGGGCTATTTGGATCCTATGGGACACCTACTGTATACTACAGGGACACTGAAAGGCCTTCTTTTAGGCTAACTAGACTACTGGCGCCTCCCTCTTCCCCTTTACCTACCCCCTTTCTTTCCTTTGTCTTAAGTCACAGCTATGTTTCTTAGACTTTTTTAAGGTATATGTGATTGTAACATCTCTGCCTGTTCGGGTGTCTGCGCCACCCTATGCCCGCACGCTGCGGCACAGGAGGCGTGTTCAGTTTGATTCCTTGTTTAAGATACTTGTTGCTCAGTCTGAACATTGTCCTAGACTATGTAATTGAATTTCAGCCACACCCGTCTCCTACACCTTGTTTCTTTCAGCTCCTCAATAGTTAATCTTAACTTTGCCTGTGTGATTGACAGCCTGTCTACCAATCAAGTCTAGGGCAGGTCCTGGTCTTGCAATAAACAGGTCATCAGCCCTCACATGGGTGCTGGCTATTGAGATTCTGTCCTGTGACTTTGTCCCTGCTAGCTCATTTTCTGCTATTACCTGTATTCTTATTCCTGACCTCTAGCTTTGACTTTGACTATTCTCTTGAATTGTGATTTTGTACTGCATTGCTCAACTGTTACCGACCCCTTGGCTTGCTGACCTCCCTTTTGTTGTTGTTTGTTCTGTCTGTGTTCTGTGTTGCAACTTATTCAGAGCAGGGACCAACTCCAGGTTGTTGCCTGTCACCTAGGACAGTCAGGCAAGAGGCAGGGCCAGTGGGGGGAAGGGGGGTTCAGCTTTAGGGCTCACTGTCTTGTTGTGCCCCTGCCCCATGGTTCTGAAGCAGCACTGGGGAATTGCTCAACTGGCAATTCTCTTACAGTGATTGTTACTTTTAAATCCCTTTAAAGTCCTGACTTTATTGTTTTTGCTACAATTTTTCTTATTGTTTGTTATTATAATGGAAATGAATAAAAATTACAGTTATTTAAAAAAGAAAATGTACTATATATTTTTTAGCAAAACAGCTCTGGTGAAATTGCATAGGGAAGGGGAGTTGGGTGCATGTTGTGCTCCAGAGTCATGGAGGTGCAATGAAGATACTCCCTGACAGCTTCAAGTGCATCTACCACCAGGAAAATCGCTGTTAGGCTAAGGCCCTACATAGTGGAAAATTTACTTTTTTTGTATTTTTGTACAAATGTAAAACCCCTTTGGGCGGACCTCTGTAGGCAGGGTTTGTTGTAGTTCTCACATCACTATGGCGCAGTGCCTCCACCCGAATCTTTCTAGGAGCTCTGTAGGAATTCAGGAGGGTCTTGCTCTTCTGCTAGGGGCCAACTTGGGAAACCCCCACCTAAGTTCAGTACACAAATGTTGAGGGTAAAACTACTTAACCGGTTTATTATGGGAAGGGTAAACAAGGGCAAACTAGATCAAATGCAAACAGAGAAATGTTTCAGTATTTCGCATGACAATGCACAGGTACATCCTATAGTATTAAACCCCCTAGTGGTGGGAATGGACTATGTGCCAGGCCTGGCGGGTATAATAAACTATAGGGAATAGCACAGGGTTAAGATAGTGACCCATAGATGATAGTCATCACACACATGCAATCATACTACAGGTAACAGCTTGCACTCCTAAATAACAGCACACAATGAAGAATTACTAATGGCTGCAGCAATAAACAGAACAGTTCATCCGTTGGGGCCCAGTTGCCACGGATGATGGCGCGCATTCAGAAAATGTTGGTGCACTGTAGGCACAGCAGATCCTTTCTACAACAGTTATCAGAAATTTTCGAACAGCAAATTCCAACAAAGTCTACTCAATAACTCTTGTAGGGAACCTGGTGCCATCCTGGAGTCTCACTGGGTGCTGCAGCTTTCAGATGACAGGATACTAATGGAGTATGAGGCAGGAGTCTTCTTGGATGCAGCCCTGGGAACCTTTTTGGAGTCTGGTCAATCTGGACAGATGGTGCTGCTGATGCTGCAGGGATGCTGCTTCTTCCCTCAGAGTGAGCTGGTGGGCTGGCAGGACTGTCTCTATGTCCTGGGTTACCCAGTGCCAAGCTATGTGCTCCCTAGCAGTTGCTGGAAGAAGCCTTATCTGCAGCCCATGTGGCTGTCCTCTCTCTTTCCTGTGCAGACCTTTCCCATAACTCCCTGCTCAGTCAATTAGTCCCTTTCTCTGATACTCATCCCCCTGGAGTAAGGGGTGTAGGGAAATGTAATCCACTGTCCCTCAAAATAAAATGGCTGATGTCTGCTGTAATGGGTCCTGGCTTGGCATTAACTGCAGCATCTGCTGTATGCAAAGTGCTCCTTGCAGGGGTTACACAAGAAAGGAAACCAGAATTAATCATCATTTCTAGGTCCACGCTATTCATAGACAACATTGCTCATTTGCAGGTAGTGTGCTGTCTGTGGTTGATCTGCTTTTCACCTCTATTTTTTTGTTCCATTTTCTATATTTTGTGTGTCTCTGGGTCTGTAAAAAATGGATGACACACGGATGTCATCCCTTTTTTTTCACAGACCCATAGACTTTCATTGGTGTGATGCATCAGCATCAGTGAAAAACAATGGATGTGCTTCCGTTTTTTTGCAGACCGACAGACCACAAAAAAAACACTGATATCTGAATAAACACATTGAAATGAGTGGGTACATATGGCGTCCGTGAAAAATGTGGATGCCCCACGTACATGAAATGAAGTGTGAATAAGGCTGTAAAAGAGATTTCTTGGAATTACAGAAATATTGTATTGCCAGAAATGAGCTGAATGTAATACAATGAGCCTAGTCTGTTCGTAACTTCTGCTTCTGGTAAACCAAGTAGAAAACCTATGGAGGTATGTAAATAATGCAAGTGATTTCTGTCACATCACACCCATATGGTCATGTGACACAATCTCATAACTGTATTGTCCAGGGGCTGTAAATGTGCACTTGTGCCTACAGAGTAGTGGGATTTTCTGTGTCTTTTTCAATTATCTGTGAACAGACAATACTGGGAAATCAACTCAATAGAGTAACAACTAAATTGTATAAACCCTTTTAATATAAGGACGTATGACTGGAGAAAGACATCAATAACCTTTGGATTGTTTAAACTAGAAAAGAGGAGCCTTGTTAGGATTATAACTGTTCTTCTAGAATTAAAAGGTCAGTACAGCACACTAGAAAGTTCTCCAGAGACATACTGTATTTATTAGCTCTACCGATCACTAGACATGTTGCAAGAAATCACATGAAAAATTAAGTGTTCTGCATTCTTAGGTCTCTGAATATGCACATTATAAAAGTCATAAGTGCAATATGTATACCTGAGTGAAACATGTAAATGAAAGGCTTTGTATTGTGAGATTCTAGAGTGCAATTGAGCTGTCATTCTGCTGACTATGACTGCCATGTCCAGTTCCCAGTTGCTGTATAAAGAGCAGATCATGAGTACCAGCTGCTGCTAAAAGAAGCGGAGCGCTTTGCACACTAAGGTCTAATATTGAACTTCTAAGTTGTATGGAGCTCGAATACAGATGTAGCAGCCATGAAACCAACATTTGTATCACTCTAATGAACATTTGTTTCATGCTTATGCAAATTGCATAGTGCAGCTGCTATTCACTTTTATTGGGAAGGAGCCATGCTATACAAAGTGCGTAATGCAGAAATCGTGAAATGTACATTGTAAATGCAACAAACGTTCCTTTGGCGACTGCTCTTTTTACAGAAAAAAAATCGTACTATGTTCCATCTGATGTGGCATTATGGAGGCATATGGCACCCCACAGACAATCATGTGGCAGCACACAGAGTTCTTTCAGCTTCATATTGTATATAGTAGCTGCAGGAGAAGTATGTGTCATTATACAGTCTTTGTACATGTATGAGGCCAAAAAGGAAATTAACATTTATGACCATTGTGTACAGATGTATAAGTACAGTGCTGGCCAAAAGTATTGGCACCCCTGAAATTCTGTCAGATAATACTCAATTTCTTCCAGAAAATGATTGCAATCACAAATGCTTTGGTAATAATATCTTCATTTAATTTGTCTTCAATGGAAAACCACAAAAAGAATTGTCAAAAAGCCAAATTGGATATAATTCCACACCAAACATAAAAAAGGGGGTGGACAAAAGTATTGGCACCCTTTGAAAAATCAGGTGATGCTTCTCTAATTTGTGTAATTGACAGCACCTGTTACTTACCTGTGGCACATAACAGGTGGTGACAATAACTAAATCACACTTGCAGCCAGTTGAAATGGATTAAAGTTGACTCAACCTGTGTCCTTGTGTGTACCACATTGAGCATGGAGAAAAGAAAGAAGACCAAAGAACTGTCTGAGGACTTGAGAAGCACAATTGTGAGGAAGCATGAACAATCTCAAGGCTACAAGTCCATCTCCAAAGACCTGAATGTTCCTGTGTCTACCATGCGCAGTGTCAACAAGAAGTTTAAAGCCCATGGCACTGTGGCTAACCTCCCTAGATGTGGACGGAAAAGAAAAATTGACGAGAGATTTCAACGAAAGATTGTGCGGATGGTGGCTAAAGAACCTCGACTAACATCCAAACAAGTTCTAGCTGCCCTGCAGTCCGAAGGTACATCAGTGTCAACCCGTACTATCCGTCGGCGTCTGAATGAAAAGGGACTCTATGGTAGGATACCGAGGAAGACCCCACTTCTGACCCAGAGACATAAAAAAGCCAGGCTGGAGTTTGCCAAAACTTACCTGAGAAAGCCAAAAACTTTTTGGAAGAATGTTCTCTGGTCAGATGAGACAAAAGTAGAGCTTTTTGGGAAAAGGCATCAACATAGAGTTTACAGGAAAAAAAAGAGGCCTTCAAAGAAAAGAACACAGTCCCTACAGTCAAACATGGTGGAGGTTCCCTGATGTTTTGGGGTTGCTTTGCTGCCTCTGGCACTGGACTGCTTGACCGTGTGCACGGCATTATGAAGTCTGAAGACTACCAACAGATTTTGAAGCATAATGTAGGGCCCAGTGTGAGAAAGCTGGGTCTCCCTCAGAGGTCATGGGTCTTCCAGCAGGACAATGAGCCAAAACACACTTCAAAAAGCACTAGAAAATGGTTTGAGAGAAAGCACAGGAGACTTCTAAAGTGGCCAGCAATGAGTCCAGACCTGAATCCCATAGAACACCTGTGGAGAGATCTCAAAATGGCAGTTTGGAGAAGGCACCCTTCAAATCTCAGGGACCTGGAGAAATTTGCCAAAGAAGAATGGTCTAAAATTCCAGCAGAGCATTGTAAGAAACTCATTGATGGTTACCGGAAGCGGTTGTTCGCAGTTATTTTGTCTAAAGGTTGTGATACCAAGTATTAGGCTGAGGGTGCCAATACTTTTGTCCGGCCCATTTTTGGAGTTTTGTGTAAAATGAGCAATGATTTGACTTTTTTTTTCATTCTATTTTGTGTTTTTTCATTGCAAGCAAAATAAATGAAGATATTATTACCAAAGCATTTGTGATTGCAATCATTTTCTGGAAGAAATTGAGTATTATCTGACAGAATTGCAGGGGTGCCAATACTTTTGGCCAGCACTGTAAATATCTTCCGCTATGATAAACTGAATATATTTGTGAACTGAAGCCTTTGAACTGTTTCTCTGTCACATTTTTATGTTTGAAGAGATTTTTTTTGCATAAAACTGTTATCATAAAGAAACTATTGTTTCTGATAAAATGCACAGATCTCCATAATAAGGTGCTAGGGTAAGGTCCTACTCCTTGCAGAAGTAAAGAGAACTAGGCCCATATGTTAATTACAATGAAATCTTGTTTATTGAACGCAATTCACGGATGTTAGGGTCACTAATAATGTTGAGCTAACCCGAACTTTAAGCGTTCGGGTACCCGAACCCAACTGTGAACGTCAGCGCTGAAGTTCGGGTCTGGGTTCGGCACATCCCTAAAGCTGGTTGATTGACTGCTGAGCAGCCAATCAACCAGCTTTAACCCCTTCACACATTGTCACGTACATGTACGTGGGACAATGTGGGTAGTTACCGCTTCCCCACATACACGTACGTGATGGTGATCGAGCGGGCTCAGAAGCAGAGCCCCTTCGATCATCATGGGAGCCCAGCTGTATCTGACATGTCTGCATAGGCTGACTTCCTCTATAGACTGCAATACATGTATAGTGCAGTCTATACTGCAGAACCAGCGATTGTATCACTAGTTCAGGTCCCATAGTGGGACATCATTAAAAAGTAAAAAAAAAAGTTTTACAACCATTTTTGGGTCACAAATTTCAGGTCCCCATTGATTTCAATGGGGTTCGGGTCAAGTTTGGGTACCCGAACCGAACTTTTGGGCCAAGTTTGTCGGAACGCGTCGAACCCGAACTTTGATGAAATATATATATATATATATATATATATATATACACACACAGTGGGGAAAAAAGTATTTAGTCAGCCACCAATTGTGCAAGTTCTACTAATTAAAAAGATGAGAGAGGCCTGTAATTGTCATCATAGGTAGACCTCAACTATGAGAGACAAAATGAGAAAACAAATCCAGAAAATCATATTGTCTGATTTTTAAAGAATTTATTTGCAAATTATGGTGGAAAATAAGTATTTGGTCAATAACAAAAGTTCATCTCAATACTTTGTTATATATCCTTTGTTGGCAATGACAGAGGTCAAACGTTTTCTGTAAGTCTTCACAAGGTTGGCACACACTGTTGCTGGTATGTTGGCCCATTCCTCCATGCAGATCTCCTTTAGAGCAGTGATGTTTTGGGGGCTGTCGCTGGGCAACACGGACTTTCAACTCCCTCCAAAGGTTTTCTATGGGGTTGAGATCTGGAGACTGGCTAGGCCACTCCATGACCTTGAAATGCTTCTTACGAAGCCACTCCTTCGTTGCGCTGGCAGTGTGCTTGGGATCATTGTCATGCTGAAAGACCCAGCCACATTTCATCTTCAATGCCCTTGCTGATGGAAGGAGGTTTGCACTCAAAATCTCACGATACATGGCTCCATTCATTCTTTCATGTACACGGATCAGTCGTCCTGGTCCCTTTGCAGAGAGACAGCCCCAAAACATGATGTTCCCGCCCCCATGCTTCACAGTATGGTGTTCTTTGGATGTAACTCATCATTCACTCTCCTCCAAACACGACGAGTTGTGTTTCTACCAAACAGTTCTACTTTGGTTTCATCTGACCATATGACATTCTTCCAATACTCTTCTGGAACATCCAAATGCTCTCTAGCAAAATTCAGACTGGCCCAGATATCTATTGGCTTAAGCAGGGGGACACAACTGGCACTGCAGGATCTGAGTCCCTGGCGGCGTAGTGTGTTACTGACGGTAGCCTTAGTTACGTTAGTCCCAGCTTTCTGCAGGTCATTCACTAGGTCCCCCCATGTGGTTCTAGGATTTTTGCTCACCGTTCTTGCGATCATTTTGACCCCACGGGTTGAGATCTTGCGTGGAGCTCCTGATCGAGGGAGATTATCAGTGGTCTTGTATGTCTTCCATTTTCTAATTATTGCTCCCACAGTTGAATTCTTCACACCAAGCTGCTTGCTTATTGCAGATTCAGTCTTCCCAGCCTGGTGCAGGTCTACAATTTTGTTTCTGGTGTCCTTCCGCAGCTCTTTGGTCTTCACCATAGTGGAGTTTGGAGTGTGACTGTTTGAGGTTGTGGACAGGTGTCTTTTATACTGATAACAATGTCAAACAGGAACCATTACTACAGGTAATGAGTGGAGGACAGAGGAGCTTCTTAAAGAAGAAATTACAGGTCTGTGAGAGTCAGAAATCTTGCTTGTTTGTAGGTGACCAAATACTTATTTTCCACCATAATTTGCAAATAAATTCTTTAAAAATCAGACAATGTGATTTTCTAGATATGTTTTCTCATTTTGTCTCTCATAGTTGAGGTGTACTTATGATGACAATTACAGGTTTCTCTCATCTTTTTAATTAGTAGAACTTGCACAATTGGTGGCTGACTAAATACTTTTTTTTCCCCCTGTGTGTGTGTGTGTGTGTGTGTGTGTGTGTGTGTGTGTGTGTGTGTGTGTGTGAAAAGGGCTGGCATATGATGGTACCTATTTTTTTTTATTATTTATGTTGAGAACACAGAGCATAATATATGGATACTATAAATTGCTTTCAATAGTTGGTTGCAACTAACGCAATTGCCAAGACTCTCTTTAATACTGTAAAGCATCTAAAGGCAGCATAATACTTACCTATAAGATATTGCAGAATGCCCATCTGCAACAGCACTTGTTGATGAATTGAATGTATTCTTACTATTCATAGTAGTATAATGTTGTACCGTGTTAGCCATTGAAAGTAGTGGAAGAGTGAAGAAATCACTTCTTACTATTCATATTCATCTGTTTATATACTATCCACTATTCAGAACACTGCAGGCATTGCTGTACTTGAGAGCGATCCATTGCTTTAGTGAATGCTCACAACACACATTAACAAATGGTGACCAAATATTGTAGGTAAGCTTGTTATACATCTACACATTGGGTGACAGCGATCATCTGCCAAGCCTAATGTAATACAATGAGACATGTAATTTACAAAGCTTATAGTAGTAGCATATGTGTAAAAATTTTATCTGTGAACCATATGTAACTAAACCTCACTTTACTTCACATGTGTATATTTCTTTTGTATTGGGAAATCTGTACACTGTCTGTATTGCGAACACAGAAACTTTCTAGAAATCTTCCTTCAAGATTTTTGGTATTGTTTCTCTGAACCTGCAGCTCTTTCAGATTAATGGTCTGTCATCTTCGTCTCTAGAACTTTTTTAAGTCATGATTTGTGAAGCAATCAAAATGAGATGATGGCTTTGCAGGCAGCCCTTGGGACAATTGAGAACACATTAAACTTCAGTACCTTTCTTTGCTATTGTTGCTTACTCATATGATTTGGAACAATTTTACATTGTTATTGAAGTGATGATAATGTAGCGATCATTTACCCATTGCAAACCCCAAAGGTCTTCGTTTTTTGTTTTTTTTTACAGTGTCCTCTAATATATTTAAGACAAAATAAGAGAGAAGGTTAGCTATTATTAAATGCGGTCCAAAATGTGAAATAAGCAAAAGATGATTGATAAAAATGTTATTTTATTATATGTGCTTAGGAAATACAGATGCCCGTGTTAATAACAGTTTATCTTAATTCTTCACACAGATTGTGATTGCTGCAATTTCTACCTATATGTACACATACTGTACACACTTCTAAACCTCTTATTCACTGTCTACTTTATTACACTAAGTGTAATAAAACAAGAATAGCAAGACAGGCAAGACACATTTGTCAACAGGAATAGCTACATATTCAAGTGTAAAGGTCCTTGGAAAAAAGCTCTGACAAATGTCAACTAAAGCAAATGTCAGGACATCAGGTACACCTAGAATCAAAATGAGTCAGAGAGTTTGTTGGGTAACTCTTGCCTGTTTGACTAGTGAGAGGTAGGCATAAAAATAGGGAAAAACTGAGTGTAACATTCTGAAGCTTCTGGTTACAAGTAGTGGTCCTGCAGAGAAAACTAAATGTATGGCTATTGCTATAGGCCATGAGATCTACTATTGTTCATAGGAGAATTAAACATGTCTCACATTACGATTATTGTGGCAATGAATAGCCATATGACACTATAGGTAGTCAACAGAGAGTCCAAAGTGAAGGACTCCTGACTAGGCTACTTAGGATGTTTTCAAAACATCTATATGAGGTGGAAATTGAGTACAACAGAAGAGCCCAAGATTACACATAAGTACTGTGCACAACCTTAACACTTAACAAACATTCAGGGAAATGCCAGAAGTAAGAGAACCAATTGCTGGCATTCTTTTGGTACTTTAATATGAGTGATAGTTATGCCAATTATGTGAACAGAGGGCATCCATTTAGTAAGGTCACATAAAAGGCATAGGTTCAGCCCCCATAGGGCTGTGTGAGACACAGATGATGCATCACAATACTGCTCACCAAATAATTGACTAGTTTACGTACTCACAACCACTTTCCTATGATCATTACCGTAGGTAATAGACTGACTGTAGAACCTGGAATGCTAAAATTATGAAACAACTTAATTTTCTTTGAGGAATAATGATGAATTTTATTAACTGTCATGAATCAAAGAGATGTCGCTGGAGATGAAGTTAATTAAGCTGGGTTTTCTTGCAGACAGAACTTGCAGACTATATGTAAATTAAAAAACTACAGTATAGTTCATTAAAACACATAAAGTGTTATATATAATTACTGTTCCCTAAAAGTCATTGTTCTTTCCTTTTATTTCTTCCATTGCTAAGGATATTTAAACCATTCATTAATCTTATTCTGTTAAACACATTTTATACATAGCACCCTATAATTTAGAAATTCATAACAACTATATTTGATATCCATTAGTTACTGCACCTTATACATCACCATTCACTTAAGAATTTTTATATCCTTGCTTTTTCTTGACCAGGAGACCTCTTCATTTAAAATAAGGCATACTGATATAGACTAATGGGATCCGCCTGGTTTTTATACTAAAACCAGAGGATTGAAAAGTCCTCCTACGGAAGTGTGAATCCATCTTAAGAAGTTAGGACGCAAGCACAGACAACACTGTTAGTGAAGATATGCACATTGGGGGTGCATTTCAAGCCACATCTCATATTGACAAAACCTTATTTTTACATTGTATAGCATTAAATTACATTGCTAAAATTTAATTTATGTCTTTATATTTGTGTCAAATAAATATGCAGTTATTGTACGAAACCATTTTTGTAATTCTGGTTGCCCACACGAAAGTAGGTGAACCTTAGCATCTCATTGATCTTATACAGCTCAAACCTTATGTCAGAAAATGAAAAATTATGATGGCTTCCAATTTGCAAGAGAATGAAACAAGCCAAAATGCTGTCTTCATACTGTACATATACAAGAAAAGCATGACTGGAAGAAGGCGATTAAGTAGTTGTGGCTTCTGAAAGGAAAATCAACTGCCTTCAATATGTTAATGCCACTGAATGTAAAATTGTGAATCAAGAAAACCTAAAGACTTACTGAGCTAAACAAGCTTGAAAAGATTTCATTGTGTGACATTCTAGACCTGCACTTTTTGTTTTTTGGGACCTCACTTTCCAGAATGTGGTGATACTTCAACCTTGCAAAATTTTAAAAATGTCATCTTTTATCTTCAAATTAGTGTTTTGAACCCAGTAGAACTTTACAATAGGCACAAAATGAGTGATTGATTGTACTAAAGCAGAAATTGCTGACACCATAGTGTGGGAGTATAGGCTCAGTGGTAGCAGCAGCGGACCCAGACAGTCAGAGACAGACACAAAAAAGTCAGATACAAACAGGATTTACCCTGTACATTTATTTTTCCAAAATGGCAAAACAAAATAAGCCTTAACAGTCAGGCAAAATGATAACAGAAATCCTGCTTGTCTGAGCTATTAACTAAACAAAGAGGCCCTAACTATACGTGCGGCTTGCTTCACCACCTGGTCAACACACAAGGCAAAAACACAGGCAACAGTTCACACTGGTCTCTCACCAGATGGCAGGGTGTTAGGACAGAACCCGGCTCCTACTCTCTCCCCAGGAACTGCCGAGGACTGAGGTCTTGACAACCTTTTATAGGCCTTTTAATGAGTCCCATCTCCCAACTGTGCTTGAAGGCTCCTTCCTGCTGTAGGACAGGAAATGGTTAACAGAAAACCCTTCTCACAGCCAAGGTTTTGTTACAGATCTTTGTTGTAACTTCACTTACCATACATAAGTGAGGAATCTGGGGGAGATATAGCGACCTTCCAGAACTTTACCTGTCACCTTCTCACAATAGACAGGCCTGTGTATTTTATAGGAATTATTATTTTGTGAAAACTGGCTGCAAAAAACTGAGGGGCACTTTACCACTGCAAAATTGAGATATACACACATGGACAAAATTGTTGGTATCCCTTGTTTAATGAAGGAAAAATCCACAATGGTCACAGAAATAACTTGAATCTGACAAAAGTAGTAATATATAAAAATTATATGAAAATGAACAAATGAAAGTCAGACATTGCTTTTCAACCATGCTTCAACAGAATTTTTAAAAAAAGAAAACTCATGAAACAGGCAATCAAACGATTCCTGTAACTGTCAATGAGACTTCTGCACCCCTCAACAGGTATTTTGGCCCACTCCTCATGAGCAAACTGCTCCAGTTTTCTCGGGTTTCAAGGGTGCCTTTTCCAGACGGCATGTTTCAGCTCCTTCCAAAGATGCTCAATAGAATTTAGGTCAGGGCTCATAGAAGGCCACTTCAGAATAGGCCAATGTTTTCCTCTTAGCCATTCTTGGGTGTTTTTAGCTGTGTGTTTTGGGTCATTATCCTGTTGCAAGACCCATGACCTGTGACTGAGACCAAGCTTTCTGACACTGGGCAGCACATTTCTCTCTAGAATCCCTTGATATTCTTGAGATTTCATTGTACCCTGCACAGATTCAAGACACCCTGTGCCAGATGCAGCAAAGCAGCCCTAGAACATAACAGAGCCTCCTCCATGTTTCACAGTAGGGACAGTGTTCTTTTCAAGATATGCTTCATTTTTCCATCTGTGAACATAGAGCTGATGTGCCTTGCCAAAAATTTCGATTTTTGTCTCATCTGTCCATAGGACATTCTCCCAGAAGCTTTGTGGCTTGTCAACATGTAGTTTGGCAAATTCCAGTCTGGCTTTTTTATGATTTGTTTTCTACAATGGTGTCCTCCTTGGTCGTCTCCCATGAAGTCCACTTTGGCTGAAACAACGACGGATGGTGCGATCTGACACTGATGTTCCTTGAGCTTGATGTTCACCTTTAATCTCTTTAGAAGTTTTTCTGGGCTCTTTTGTTACTATTCGTGTTATCCTTCTCTTTGATTTGTCATCAATTTTCCTCCTGTGGCCACGTCCAGGGAGGTTGGCTACAGTCCCATGTATCTTAAATTTCTGAATAATATGAATAATATGTGCAACTGTAGTCACAGGAACATCAAGCTGCTTGGAGATGGTCTTATAACCTTTACCTTTAACATGCTTGTCTATAATTTTCTTTCTAAGCTCCTGAGACAACTCTTTCCTTCGCTTCCTCTGGTCCATGTTGAGTGTGGTACTCACCATGTCACCAAACAGCACAGTGAGTATCTGTAGCCATATATACAGGCCCACTGACTGATTACAAGATTGTAGACACCTGTGATGCTAATTAGTGGACACACCTTGATTTAACATGTCCCTTTGGTCACATTATTTTCAGGGGTACCATCATTTCGTCCAGGCCTGTTTCATGAGTTTTATTTTTAAAAAAATTCTGTTGAAGCATGGTTGAAAAGCAATGTCTGACTTTCATTTGTTAATTTTCATGGAATTTTTATATATTATTACTTTTGTCAGGTTTTTCTTTCAATAAAAGAGGGGTACCAACAATTTTGCCCACGTGTGTATGTTAGTGATGGCAAAAAGCACAATTGGACGCACTAATAACCAAAATTAATCTACTTTTTCTAGACAATATATATAATAAATACAGTGTCTTGCGAAAGTATTCAGCCCCTTGAACTTTTCAACCCTTTGCCACATTTCAGGCTTCAAACATAAGGATATAACATTTTAATTTTTTGGTGAAGAATCAACAAGTGGGACACAATTGTGAAGTGGAATGAAATTTATTGGTTATTTTAAACTTTTGTAAAAAATAAAAAACTGAAAAGTGGGGCGTGCAATATTATTCGCCCCTTTACTTTCAGTGCAGCAAACTCACTCCAGAAGTTAAGTGAGGATCTCTGAATGATCCAATGTTGTCCTAAATGACTGATGATGATAAATATAATCCACCTGTGTGTAATCAAGTCTCCGTATAAATGCACCTGCTCTGTGATAGTCTCAGGGTTCTGTTTAAAGCGCAGAGAGCATCTTGAAGACCAAGGAACACACCAGGCCGGTCCGTGATACTGTTGTGGAGAAGTCTAAAGCCAAATTTGGATACAAAAAGATTTCCCAAACTTTAAACATCCCAAGGAGTACTGTGCGAGCGATCATATTGAAACGGAAGGAGTATCAGACCACTGCAAATCTACCAAGACCCGGCCGTCTCTCTAAACTTTAATCTCAAACAAGGAGAAGACTGATCAGAGATGCAGCCAAGAGGCCCATGATCACTCTGGATGAACTGCAGAGATCTACAGCTGAGGTGGGAGAGTCTGTCCATAGAACAACAATCAGTCGTATACTGCACAAATCTGGCCTTTATGGAAGAGTGGCAAGAAGAAAGCCATTTCTCAAAGATATCCATAAAAAGTCTTGTTTAAAGTTTGCCACAAGCCACCTGGGAGACACACCAAACATGTGGAAGAAGGTGCTCTGGTCAGATGAAACCAAAATCGAACTTTTTGGCCACAATGCAAAAAGATATGTTTGGCGTAAAAGCAACACATCTTATCACCCTGAACACACCATCCCCACTGTCAAACATGGTGGTGGCAGCATCATGGTTTGGGCCTGCTTTTCTTCAGCAGGGACAGGGAAGATGGTTAAAATTGATGGGAAGATGGATGGAGCCAAATACAGGACCATTCTGGAAGAAAACCTGTTGGAGTCTGCAAAAGACCTGAGACTGGGACGGAGATTTATCTTCCAACAAGACAATGATCCCAAACATAAAGCAAAATCTACAATGGAATGGTTCACAAATAAACGTATCCAGGTGTTAGAATGGCCAAGTCAAAGTCCAGACCTGAATCCAATCGAGAATCTGTAGAAAGAGCTGAAAACTGCTGTTCACAAACGCTCTCCATCCAACCTCACTGAGCTCGAGCTGTTTTCCAAGGAAGAATGGGCAAGAATTTCAGTCTCTCGATGTGCAAAACTGATAGAGACATACCCCAAGTGACTTGCAGCTGTAATCGCAGCAAAAGGTGGCACTACAAAGTATTAACTTAACGGGGCCGAATAATTTGGCACGCCCCACTTTTCAGGTTGAAAAGTTCAAGGGGACCAAATACTTTCGCAAGGCACTGTAACACAGTATATAGTAAATATGTTCTAAATAAGTAACGTATACAGTATATAAATAATTTATATAATTTTCTTTTTCTTCGGATAGACATGCTTATCCCAGGCATGTTTAAATTCATTTTCTATAAATTTCTTAATAACTGTCAGCCAAACCCTCATTTGAACTACAGTTATATGTTCTAATGTTCAGCCAAGCATGTAGTTGTTTTCAGTGAGTAGAGAAGAGTAAGCTGCTGCCTGACCCCTCTGGTGAGGCCTGTCTCCTGTAAGAACAAAGGATTGGGCGTGTAGAAGTTCAATCTGCACCATCCTTCCCCAACATCATCTGTCTTGGAACAGTAGGCACACCCCCATACCCAGTTGTGCTATAATTGGCAGTTTCCACCAGGTTTGCTGTATGGGCACATTAAAAGCAGAAGGCTAGGCTGCAGATACAAGCATAGAGGACCAGTAAGGGAAATCTCCATTGTACATATTATGAGCGTATTATACCAGGGTATCCATTTTCTGAACAACTCCTGATTATTCTGTGCCTGGACTAGAAAGTGTGAGCGTTCTGGTATCTTCCTGCTTTAAATGGGTGTGTTAACAGTTAATTTTGTAGTATTTTAATTAACTGGTTAGCTTTAAAATATAAACCATGCATTATTATCAAAATAATATACTTTATAAAATGATTTTCTATAAGAAATATAAAAATAGAAACCCAACTGGTGTTTCTAAACTACTTAGCAGTTTACAGCATCCAGATATTGACAAAGAACTGTTTACTCATAGTGCTTTAGGGAAGTACTGATTGGAAGGGTTAAACGATCTGAAAAGTCTGCCATGAAATTGCACGGCTGTTGAGCACACTTTAAGACAAGCTTAAGAGTCCTGTGCAAATCCTGAGCTTTCCTCTGTAGCATTAGAAGATTTATCCAATTAGTATGAGGCAATGCTGTAAGCAGAAGGTTTTAGCATTCATCTACAAACACTGCGGGAGAACTGCACAGCACTGATTTTAGTTTGGTAAAAGTGCATTTGTGCTGTCATTGCAAATCTCAGGTTGACAGACTGCTAGGGGCATTCACCCAAAACATAACGAAAGTCAATAGTATTTACAGGACCAGCTAGGTTTGTAAGAAATATTTTCATGGTGTTCTGAACGTAAAAAGCAGTCCTGTGAAAAACTTGAGATTCTCGATCTGGAGGACTCAAAGCATCCTTGTGATATATATATTTTATACGACTGCCATGTAATACTACATATCCTCTGCAATGGCTGCTACAGGGGAAATTTCTGACTGGCAGTGGCTTCACCATAGAAAATATGCGATTTCTGATGCACCGACTAGTAATATTTGGCCATTTTCTCACTTACTGTGGTTTTAAGGGCCTATAATATACACATCATCTTGGAAACTTGTCTTTGAGGGACCAAAATTAAAGAGTTAACAGTTCTGATATGTCACTTTTTTAAGTGTAATCAAGTTTTATTGAAGTTTTATATGATATGTCACATTTTTAGATTTGGAGAAAAATAACATTGAAACAAACTACTAACAAGGTAGTTGGTGCACTTGTGGCGTATCATCACTGCTCTTGCCCCTCGGACCCCTTTCCTGTCCTGTCTCTGTCATCCTGTGCAGTGGGAGTTGATTTTGCTGTGTTGGATGGGTACATCATAGCAGTGGGAGGATCAGCTTCCACTTCACAGAGTGAGCCAGAACAGAGGATGGAAGCCTTGTTTCAAGACTACCAATGGCCTCATTTGCATATCACTTTAAAAAAAAAATTTCCAAATCTAAAAAAGTGACATACATAAAAAGGAATGTAATGATGGAAGTTGAATATTCGTTTGGGAGGTGTTTGACTCTCAGACATTTCCTTTCTGAGAAAATTTGAATACAATTGATCAGCACCAGCAGGGTCATATCATAGGTTCTTCAATTTCTGTAACTCTGTCTATCCTCTTTTTAAGTGGGAGCAATGAAAATTACTGAGGAGGGCAGCATTGTAGTATTCAGATTCTTTGCGGCCGCTAACTCTGTGCCATCAGTGAAATGCATGCGCCATTTCTTACACAAATGATTTTTAAATCTTCCTTATGTTATTTAGGAAAGAAGATTAGAAGCTTGTGCAATGATCAGCACAACTTTCAGTACCTTAGTGCAGTAGACCTTACCAGCAGATTATTTTGTGGAAATACACATACTTAACGGCTTCAATACCTAGGACCTATTTCATGGCTGAGAGATGTAAAATCGAACTAGTACATTCGGTAATATTTAGCATTATGTGTCAGAATACAGTGGTTTAATGAGAAAATTAGCATAGCAGTTTTTGAGAAAATTATTTTTATGAATTTTTCAAAAGAAATTGTTAAAGGATCTTTTACATTAGTTTGTTTTTGATCTAATGTTATTATGGGTTAAATCTTCTCTACTGCTAGTTTACATTGCATTGCATATTAATGCTCTGCATGTAACTGCTGGTTTTGTTTGTTTGAGTTGGAAGGGACCTCAAGGGCCATCGAGTCCAACCCCCTGCAGAAGCAGGAATTCCTAGATCATCCCAGCTATATACCTATCCAGATTCCGCTTGAAGATTTCAATTGATGAAGAACTCACCACCTCCCGTGGAAGCCTATTCCACTCCCTCACTACCCTTACTGTTAGAAAGTTTTTCCTAATGTCTAATCTGAATCTCCTTCCCCTTAGTTTCATCCCATTACTTCTCGTGCTTCCTTCTGCTAATGAGAATAGGGTAGATCCCTCTGCACTGTGACAACCTTTCAGATATTTAAATACCGCTATTAAGTCTCCCCTTAGCCTTCTCGTCTGCAAACTAAGCAGTCCCAATTCTTTTAGCCTTTCTTCGTAGGACATGGTTTGTAGACCTTCCACCATTTTGGTTGCTCTTCTCTGGACCTGCTCCAATAAATCGATGTCTTTCTTAAACTGGGGAGCCCAGAACTGTACACAGTATTCCAGGTGGGGTCTGACCAGGGCAGAGTACAGCGGAATAATTACCTCTCTTGATCTAGCTTCAATGCTCGTCTTGATACATCCTAGAATTTGGTTAGCCTTTTTAGCCACCGCACCGCACTGTTGACTCATGTTGAATTTGTGATCTATTATTATGCCCAGATCCTTTTCCCCTGTACTCTCACTTAGTACTATTCCTCCCATACTATATATGCTTCTTGCATTTCTGTTACCCAGATGTAGAACTTTGCATTTGTCCCTGTTGAATACCATTTTGTTCACTTCAGCCCATTGTTCCAGTGTGTCTAAGTCCTTTTGGATGCACTCTCTCCTCTCTAGTGTTGGCCATTCCTCCTATCTTTGTATCATCTGCAAATTTTATTAGTTCCCCATTAATCCCATCATCCAGATCATTTATAAAAATATTAAAAAGTACTGGGCCCAGGACAGAGCCCTGCGGCACCCCGCTTTTTACTTTCTTCCAGTTTGATGTATAGCCATTTAGAATTACTCGTTGTGCCCGATCATTTAGCCAATTGTGAACCCACCTTACTGATATTTTATCAAAGCCATACTTGATCATTTTTTCAATAAGAATGTTATGTGATACTTTATCAAAGGCCTTACTAAAGTCAAGATATACTATGTCCACTGCATTCCCCTGGTCCAACCATTCAGTGACTTTATTATAAAAGGAAATAAGATTAGTCTGACAAGATTTATTAGGCATAAAGCCGTGCTGGCTCTGATTAATTAAAGCCTTCCCATCCAGGTACCTAATTAAATGTTCTTTAACGATTTGTTCAAAGATTTTTCCTACTATCGAGGTCAGACTTACCGGCCTATAATTTCCTGGGTCGTCCCTATTCCCCTTTTTGTAGATGGGGACCACATTTGCCCTTTTCCAATCTAGAGGGACCACTCCTGTTTCCCATGACTTATTAAAGATTATTGCAAGGGGTTCTGTTATTTCCTCTGCTAATTCTTTTAAAACTCTAGGGTGTAAATCATCCGGTCCTGGGGACTTGGTTTCCTTAATCTTAGCTAAATGTTCTCTTACCAAACCTTCACTTATAATCAGCTTGGAGTCCTCATTCCCCTCATCACTATCACCATTAATGTTGATATTTCCATCCATTTCTTGGGAGAAGACGGATACAAAATATGAATTTAGTAACTCCACCTGCTGATCCACCATGTTAACTTTTTCACCCTTTTCGTTCTTCAGGACTCCAATGGTTTCCTTCACTTTTCTTTTGCTCTTAACATATCCCCAAAAACCTTTTACCTTACTCTTAACTTCTTTTGCAAGCTTCAATTCGTATTCAGCCTTAGCTTTTTTAATGCTTATCTTGCAGAGTCTGCAAACTGCTGTATACTCTCCCTTAGATATAGCTCCCATCTTCCACTTGTTGTATGTTTCCTTTTTCTTTTTTAGTAGGTTATGTAATTTTTTGGTCATCCATCCTGGAGTTTTTAGGTGATTCCCATTTTTCTTGCTTCTAGGTATTGTTAGTTCCTGTGCATTAATGATTTCCCTACGGAAAATTTCCCACCCCTCATGTGCATTTTTGTGGTTAAGTATTTTTCGCCATGGAATTCTACTAACCCTTACCTTTAGGCCCCTAAAATCTGCCCTACTAAAATTGAGCCTTCTAGTCTTTGTCTTCTCAGGTCTTCTTCGTACAACCCCAAACTCGAGTATAGCATGGTCGCTGAATCCCAATGTCCCTGCTATCCTTAATTCCTTAACCATGTCCTCCTTGTTAGTTAAAACTAGGTCCAGAATGGATGTTCCTCTCGTGTTTTTTTCTACTAACTGGGCAATGAAGTTGTCTGCTAGAGAGGATAAAAATTTGATAGAGCTTTTACTCGTAGCTGTGTGAGTTTCCCAATGAATATCTGGGTAATTAAAGTCTCACATGATAACAATTTCAAATTTCTTCGAAAGCGTGGTCATTTGCTGTGAAAAAATCTCATCCATGTCTTCTGTCTGTCCTGGTGGTCTATAATAAACACCTATTATGATGTCCTTATCATTGTTTTTCCCCTGAATTGTTACCCAAATATTTTCCAATAAGTTATCATTTTGTAAAACTGTGATTTCCGTGGAAATGTGATCTTTTTTAACATACAATGCAACTCCTCCCCCTCTTTTATTAGTTCTATTTTTTTTTTAATAAGTTGTATCCTTCCATCTGTATATTCCAATCATGCTTATCGTTCCACCAAGTTTCTGCAATACCAATGACATCATATGTTTCCTTCTGTATTATCAGCTCTTAATTTCATTCTGAGTATCCTGTCTTGGGTCCTCATTACCACATCTAGTAACCTTGTTTAGTATATCCTTTAGCTGCATGTTCTTGTCTTCCTTTTTACTTCCCATCCCCTCCTCTTCTAGTTTAAAGCCCTCCTGATAAGTGTGGCAAGTCTTCTGGCAAATATGTGTTTCCCAGGCTTTGTGAGATGTATCCCATCTCTAGCAAGGAGTCCATCATAGAGGTAATTCACTCCATGGTCCAGAAATCCAAATCCTTGCTCTCTACACCACTGCCGAAGCCACTTGCCTACAGACTGTGCCTTATCAGAAACTTTAATCCTATGCTTCGCTCTTCTGATATTAATTCTTTGTGTTTTCTGGTTCTGATCCTCTGTGACCCTCTGCAGGATTTAGGTCTCCTTGCTGGTGGTTCATAAGAGGAAGGATCATATAAACTGGCAGAGAAGGTATCACTAACATCAGTGGGCTTATAAACTGTGACAGGGCTTATGCCACTGTTCTTCTCATCTCTGCAGTGTATAGCATAAGTATCAAGCCTCCTGTGATGAGTATACTCCAGGTTATACTACGCAAACACTTACAACTAATACAGTAGCTCTTTTCTTTTCTGTTACATAACACTGTGATTGAATGTCTGTTTTTATATCAGACTATTCTATATATACACATGTATGTTGCTGCTAAGTTTAAAGGGGTTGCCTGGCTGGGATGAAAAAAGGACCTCATGATCCACCACCTCTAACTTTTCTAAGCTTACTTGATCTCTACTTCCTATACCTGTCTCAACAAGCAGGATGTGGCAGGAAATACCTGCTCGGGTCACCTATTTGGCCAATGATTGGTTACATGATCATTTCCTATGCTTCGAGAGGGAGAGAGAAGTAGAGGTCAGTAGGGACCATGGCAATGGCAAGAATAGCGATCAGTGAAGTCAGCAATGCCTCCCTTATTTTTTCAGTCTGCCTCACAAAACTTTTATCTTGCTAGACAACTCCCTTAATAAAGCAGAACTGATTTGATGGCTTCACTATAACTTTTAAAATATGTTTTCTGTGGCTTTCCATAGGACTGCAGGCAAATCTTTATTAACTTGATAGATTGATACTTTTTCAGGCATTATGATCCCCCATAGTGGCATCTGCAGTTTCTCTGTAACAACAATAGATACTGTGGCCTTAGGACAGCATCCAAGACCAGAAGTTCCTATTCCCATATACATTTTTGAGCCAAAGTCAAGAGCTGCTTGAAAAAGGAATGGGAACTATATAGGAAGCAGTTATACTTTTTCTTCTGTTAAATTCATTCTTGGCTTTGGCTTAAAAAAACGCAACAGAATCTGCAACTTTTCCGCAGCGTGGGGCTTTAACCTTAATTTCTACTGTATGTCCTCATTCAGACATGCAGAATCTGTTGCAAATTTTCACTTATGTTTCCACTCTGAAACGTACAAAGAAATTAAATGAGGTTTCTAAAATCCCATTTACACATAGGGTAGGAAAATGTACGTGGGTCTTTGGGTACAGTGACAATTTTTGCTGTGGATTCTACCCTATGCAAAGTGTTGTACGTTGGTTATGATGTCCTAAGAATAGACGAAAATGTAAAGGAAAATAACTAACAAAATAAACCAAATTATAAAAACTGGCCAGTAAACCAATAACTTATTAAAATTTGTAAAATTTTTGTTTTGCCCATTTGGTAGATTTAATTATTTACAGTGCTGGCCAAAAGTATTGGCACCCCTGCAATTCTGTCAGATAATACTCAATTTCTTCCAGAAAATGATTGCAATCACAAATGCTTTGGTAATAATATCTTCATTTAATTTTTCTTCCATGGAAAACCACAAAAAGAATTGTCAAAAAGCCAAATTGGATATAATTCCACACCAAACATAAAAAGGGGGTGGACAAAAGTATTGGCACCCTTTGAAAAATCATGTGATGCTTCTCTAATTTGTGTAATTAACAGCACCTGTTACTTACCTGTGGCACATAACAGGTGGTGGCAATAACTAAATCACACTTGCAGCCAGTTGAAATGGATTAAAGTTGACTCAACCTCTGTCCTGTGTCCTTGTGTGTACCACATTGAGCATGGAGAAAAGAAAGAAGACCAAAGAACTGTCTGAGGACTTGAGAAGCAAAATTGTGAGGAAGCATGAGCAATCTCAAGGCTACAGGTCCATCTCCAAAGACCTGAATGTTCCTGTGTCTACCGTGCGCAGTGACAACAAGAAGTTTAAAGCCCATAGCACTGTGGCTAACCTCCCTAGATGTGGACGGAAAAGAAAAATTGACGAGAGATTTCAACGAAAGATTGTGCGGATGGTGGCTAAAGAACCTCGACTAACATCCAAACAAGTTCTAGCTGCCCTGCAGTCCGAGGGTACAACAGTGTCAACCCGTACTATCCGTCGGCGTCTGAATGAAAAGGGACTCTATGGTAGGATACCCAGGAAGACCCCACTTCTGACCCAGAGACATAAAAAAAACCAGGCTGGAGTTTGTCAAAACTTACCTGAGAAAGCCAAAAACTTTTTGGAAGAATGTTCTCTGGTCAGATGAGACAAAAGTAGAGCTTTTTGGGAAAAGGCATCAACATAGAGTTTACAGGAAAAAAAAAGAGGCCTTCAAAGAAAAGAACACGGTCCCTACAGTCAAACATGGTGGAGGTTCCCTGATGTTTTGGGGTTGCTTTGCTGCCTCTGGCACTGGACTGCTTGACCGTGTGCATGGCATTATGAAGTCTGAAGACTACCAACAAATTTTGCAGCATAATGTAGGGCCCAGTGTGAGAAAGCTGGGTCTCCCTCAGAGGTCATGGATCTTCCAGCAGGACAATGACCCAAAACACACTTCAAAAAGCACTAGAAAATGGTTTGAGAGAAAGCACTGGAGACTTCTAAAGTGGCCAGCAATGAGTCCAGACCTGAATCCCATAGAACACCTGTGGAGAGATCTCAAAATGGCAGTTTGGAGAAGGCACCCTTCAAATCTCAGGGACCTGGAGAAATTTGCCAAAGAAGAATGGTCTAAAATTCCAGCAGAGCATTGTAAGAAACTCATTGATGGTGTAAGGGAATTGCCAGTTGAGCAATTCTCCAGTGCTGCAGCAAAAACCTGAGAGGAAGGGAATACAGAGACAGTGAGCCCTAAAGTTGACCCAGACCCTGTCCCTACCTACTTGTCTCACTGTCCTAATGACAGGAACAACCCGGAGCCGGTCCCTAGTCTGAATAAGTGACAACACAGAACGCAGACAGGACGCACAAACAACAAAGGGAGGTCAGCTAGCCAAGGGGTCGGTAACAATCAAGCAATGCAGTATAGAATCAAAATCCAAGAGAATAGTCAAAGTCAAAGCCAGTGGTCAGAAAATCAGAAGAGCAGGTAACAAGGAACAAGGAGTATAGCCAGTAAGCGAAATGCAATAGCAGGCACCAATGGGAAGGTGAGCAAACAATAAATAGGGAGAAAGAACCCGCCCCAGACTTGATAGGAGGACAGGCTGTCAATCACAAAGGCAGGACTAAAGTTAACTCTTAGTGGAGCAGGGGGAAAGCAAGGTGAAGGAGAAGGGCGTGGTGGAAAATCAATTAAGGAGGTGAGGGAATAGGACAGTGTTGACAGTGTTCAGACAATACAAGAAAAACCCAAGGAAAGAATTACAACCGGGCACGCCTCCTGCGCTGCAGTGTGCGCCTGGAGGATGGCGCCAAAGCCCGGACAGGCAAGGACGTTACAGTACCCCCCCTTTTACGAGAGGCCTCTGGACCCTCGCCAGATGGACCAGGTTTCGAAGGGTTCTGGCGATGAAAGAGATTAATTAAACGTGGCGCATGTAGGTCCCTACCAGAAACCCACGTTCGCTCTTCCGGGCCATAACCCTTCCAGTGCACAAGGTACTGAACAGCATTCTGCACCCGACGGGAATCCAGAATTTTTTCTACTTCATATTCTAGTTCCCCTTGGACCACCACCGGCGCAGGTGGACTGGAAGAAGTAAGGACAGGGGAGATATACTTCTTCAAAGCGACTTGTGGAAGACGTTGTGGATACGAAAAGAACTTGGAAGTTGTAATTTAAAAGATACTGGGTTTATGAGTTCAGAAGTGACATAGGGCCCAATGTAACGTGGTGCAAATTTCCCCGAAAGAACTCTAAGACGCAGATTCCTAGTGGACAGCCAGACTCGATCTCCCACTCTGTATTCAGGGCCAGGTAAGCGTCTTTTATTTGCCTGCCGTTTTTGATATTCTTGGGCTTTAACCAGGCTCAGACGAACCTGGGAACAGACTGTGCACAGTCGCTGATAAGTCTGTTCAGCAGTGGGATTAACAGACTCGGTGCTACGGAGAGAGGAGTACCTGGGGTTAAAACCATAGTTGCAATAAAACGGAGACATTTTAGTGGTGACGTTAACCCTGTTGTTTATTGCAAACTCTGCTAGAGGAAGAAAGGTTCTCCATTTTTCTTGAGCATCAGACACAAAACACCTTAAGTACTGTTCCAAAGTTTGGTTGAATCTCTCTGTCTGGCCATTGGTCTCAGGGTGGAACGCGGAAGAGAAAGACAGAGAGACCCCCAGACGACCACAAAATTCCTTCCAGAATCTAGAGACAAATTGTACACCATGCAAGCGGAGTATGTGATTAATAAAGAACGAGGCTAGACGTGGAGCACTAGGAATTTTCTTTAGGGGTACAAAATGACACATTTTGGAGAATCTATCCACAACAACCCAAATCACAGTCTTCCCTTGGGAACAAGGCAAATCAGTAATGAAGTCCATTGACAAATGGGACCATGGTCTCTTAGGTATAGGAAGGGGATGAAGAAGGCCCTTGGGTAATCTCCTAGGAGTCTTCATCTTAGCACATGTCTCACAGGCAGCAACGAATTCACATACGTCTCGAGACCAGGACCGCCACCAGTAAGAGCGGGAGAGAAGGTATTTAGTCCCAGCGAAGCCGGGATGTCCCATTAAGGTAGAACAATGAATTTCCTCCAAAACACGAAGACGAAGATTTGGAGGTACAAATAGTTTCCCAGTGGGAGTATTACTGGGAGCAAGATCTTGTGAATTAACCACTAAAGTAGCAAGATCAGGAGTAATAATGGCGAGAACCACTCCGGGAGACAAGATTTTATCTGGGACAGCCTTAGGGGCACCGCTGGGACCAAAACTGCGAGATAGGGCATCAGCCCGTACATTTTTAGAGCCTGGACGATAAGTCACCACAAAATTAAAACGTGTGAAGAATAGCGCCCAGCGGGCCTGCCTAGGAGACAGTCGCTTAGCGCTATCCAGATATAGTAAATTCTTATGATCGGTGAATACTGTGATCTGGTGTTTGGCCCCCTCGAGGAAATGTCTCCACTCCTCGAATGCCCATTTAATGGCTAGGAGTTCTCGATTACCAACGTCATAGTTGCTCTGCGTAGGAGAGAATTTCCTCAAGAAGAAGGCTACAGGTTGCAAACACGTAAAATTTTCAGAGCCCTGAGACAACACGGCACCAACCCCCACTTCAGAAGCATCAACCTCAATAATAAATGGGCGATCATAGTCTGGTGGTACTAATACAGGAGCCTCAACAAAACATTTCTTGAGATGTACAAAAGCCTCTTCCGCTTCCGGAGTCCATTTGGTCACATCAGCACCTTTCTTTGTGAGATCCGTCAATGGCTTCACTATAGAAGAGAAATTCTTAATAAATTTTCGATAATAGTTGGAGAACCCCAAGAAACGTTGCAGGGCTTTAAGGTTGGAGGGGCGTTCCCAGTTTTTAATAGCCATGACTTTTAGTGGATCCATACAAAAAGAATCGGGAGTAATAACGTAACCGAGGAAGGTGACCCTTTGGACTCCGAACAGGCATTTGGACAGTTTGGCAAAGAGAGAGTTTTGACGCAACAGTAGCAAAACACTCCTAACATGCTCAATATGTGTGGCCCAATCAGGAGAGAACAGTAGAATATCATCCAGGTAGACAACCACATAACGACCGAGCAAGTCTCTAAAGATATCGTTAACAAAGTGTTGAAATACTGCGGGTGCATTACATAACCCGAAAGGCATTACCAAATATTCAAAGTGACCTTCCGGGGTGTTGAACGCAGTTTTCCATTCGTGTCCTTCTCTAATCCGGATCAGATTGTATGCCCCACGGAGGTCAATTTTAGAAAACCAGCGGGCACCCACAATCTGATTGAAAAGATCAGGGGAAGAGGGTACTGATTTTTAACCATAATTTTATTTAATTCTTGGTAGTCAATGCATGGTCGCAGTCCACCATCTTTCTTTTTAACAAAAAAGAACCCAGCTCCCATGGGAGACTGAGACGGACGGATGTGACCTTTAAGAAGACTATCCTGAGTGTAATCCCGCATAGCCTCACGTTCTGGAGCAGAAATATTGAAGATCCTTCCCTTAGGGTATTTGGAGTCGGGAAGGAGTTCAATCGCACAATTGTAAGGTCTATGCGGCGGTAAAACTTCAGCAGCTTTAGGATCAAAAACATCATGAAAATCAGACAGAAATTCAGGAAGAAGCGTCTCCTCACTGAGACAGTCGGAGGCATGCAAAGCAATACAATGGGAGGAGCACTGATTCCCCCATTTCACTAATTCTTTTTTGGGCCAATCAAAGGTAGGGTTATGGAGGTCTAGCCAGGGAAGCCCTAAAATGATATCAGACGAGAGATCCTCCATAACAAAAAAACTCATGAGCTCCGTATGTATTGAGCCCACTTGCAAAGAGAATAAGGGGGTTTTATAACGGATTTTACCCCTGGCCAGTGGAGTAAAATCCGCCCCAGTAACCAACAGAGGAGTATCTAATGATACAAGTTCAATACGTAAAGCAGAAACAAACGAAAATTTAACAAAGTTAGTGGCAGCCCCAGAATCTACTAGGGCCTGCCCAGAAACAGATCTGCCCCCAAAGGACAGAGACACAGGTAACATCAATTTGTGAGATTTTTCAGAAGATACCTGACTGCCTGAGTGGTTCTTCTGAATACCACTCAGGCCCTGAAGTTTTCCGCTGGTGTACGTGGTTTGATGGAACAGTCTCGGATGAGGTGACCCGGTTTGCCGCAATACAGGCAGAGATGATTCCGGAGACGATATTCTTGTCTAGCCTTGGTATCCAGTGCTCCCAACTGCATAGGCTCATCTCCAGGGGTGACAGAAGGAGAAACAGATTCTTTAACAGAAAGAGAGGGATAGACAGAAGACTTATTGGGACCAATCCCCACCCTCTCTTTACGTCTGTCCTGGAGTCTCCTGTCAATGCGGAAGGCTAAGGTCATGGCCTTTTCTAAGGTAGGGGGATCAGGGTGACCTACCCAGACATCCTTCACTGAATCATTCAGGCCCTGTTTAAAAAGAGCTTTCAAAGCGGAGTCACACCAACCTGCTGTTATACTCAACTTCCGAAACTCAGAGCAGTAAGTTTCAGCGGATAGTTTACCTTGCCGGAGGGTAAGAAGTTGGAACTCGGCAAGTCCAATTTGATCAGGCTCAGCATAAATGGCCCCCAAAGACTTAAAAATTTTTTCCAGATCTGTCCACTCTTCTGCCTCAGGGGGGAGTTTAAGGGCCCAAGTCTGTGGATCCCCCTGTAAGAGGGAAATGACCACCCCCACCATCTGAGACTGCAACGCATGAGGGTTGACACGAAAATACAACAGACATGATTCCCTGAACATCTCAAATTTACCTCGGTCCCCTGAAAACCTATCCGGGAATAACATTTTAACCCTGGGAAGGGAAATGACAGCAGGTGGTGTAGCAGCGGCCTCAGCTTGATTCTGGGTGAGAGTGTGTACCTGATTGGCCAGCTCAGACACCAAACCTGCCAAACCCTCCATTGGAGTCACAAGGTCCTGAATAGAAGCCATGCCAGTAGAAGGGTTAAAGTTTTTTTTTTTTTTTAGGGCCTGCTATTCTGTAAGGGAATTGCCAGTTGAGCAATTCTCCAGTGCTGCAGCAAAAACCTGAGAGAAAGGGAATACAGAGACAGTGAGCCCTAAAGTTGACCCAGACCCTGTCCCTACCTACTTGTCTCACTGTCCTAATGACAGGAACAACTCGGAGCCGGTCCCTACTCTGAATAAGTGACAACACAGAACGCAGACAGGACGCACAAACAACAAAGGGAGGTCAGCTAGCCAAGGGGTCGGTAACAATCGAGCAATGCAGTACAGAATCAAAATCCAAGAGAATAGTCAAAGTCAAAGCCAGTGGTCAGAAAATCAGAAGAGCAGGTAACAAAGAACAAGGAGTATAGCCAGTAAGCGAAATGCAATAGCAGGCACCAATGGGAAGGTGAGCAAACAATAAATAGGGAGAAAGAACCCGCCCCAGACTTGATAGGAGGACAGGCTGTCAATCACAAAGGCAGGACTAAAGTTAACTCTTAGTGGAGCAGTGGGAATGCAAGGAGAAGGAGAAGGGCGTGGTGGAAAATCAATTAAGGAGGTGAGGGAATAGGACAGTGTTGACAGTGTTCAGACAATACAAGAAAAACCCAAGGAAAGAATTACAACCGGGCACGCCTCCTGCGCCGCAACGTGCGCCCGGAGGACGGCGCCAAAGCCCGGACAGGCAAGGACGTTACAGATGGTTACCGGAAGCGGTTGTTCGCAGTTATTTTGTCTAAAGATTGTGCTACCAAGTATTAGGCTGAGGGTGCCAATACTTTTGTCCGGCCCATTTTTGGAGTTTTGTGTAAAATGATCAATGATTTGACTTTTTTTTTCATTCTCTTTTGTGTTTTTTCATTGCAAGCAAAATAAATGAAGATATTATTACCAAAGCATTTGTGATTGCAATCATTTTCTGGAAGAAATTGAGTATTATCTGACAGAATTGCAGGGGTGCCAATACTTTTGGCCAGCACTGTAGCTGTACTACTAAAACTTTTTGTTTTGGGGGTTTCTTTGGGTTTTATTAGCCTGTTTTTGTGTATGGGGGGCTGGGAGCTTAAATAGGACCTGCCATTACTCTATACTTGTATATTTTAGTAAATGTTTCTATGGCTAACACGGTACAACATAATACTATTAGTCAATGTTTGTATTTATTGAAAGTTATGAATAACAACTCTGGAGAATATGTTTTTTAACTATGCATTGTGCAATACCTCTGTTATACCTCCTAGAAATTTATTAATGAATTCACTACTGGGTGTTACCATTCACCTTTGTCAAAGGAGCATGTCACTGCACAGTCTGACACTGTCCGCATTGACTGGACTGTAAGAGAGTGTACAGGGAAAGACTCCAACTTGTAACATCCACTTGTCAATTCACGCACAAATTTCTAATAGGAATATCAAAGGAACAAAACAATGAACAGTTCTAAAATAGTGCTCTACAATTGTTATATAATGGGGAATACAATAATATATTAAACCGTCTTAAGTAGAGGTGATAGGTCCTCTTTTAGATCCCAGGATCCAAATAGACACCACAAATAGGCATTACTTAGCATTGTCAGTCAAACCATTAGTAATAACTGCTGAGCTCATGTGTACATATGGGGGGGATGAGGAGAACCATTAAGCCTCAACCCAAATAAGAATTTATTTAAAGCTGCCTGCACTGCCCTATTAGATGTTATTTGGCTACAAACTGAAAACCTTGTAAATTATTGTAATTTCTGCACTGACTTTCTCACTTTTTGGTGGTGAACAGAGTTTTGCTTACTTAAACAATATAATAAACGTTTCTGATGATATAGCGTTTAAATAGAAAAGTACTGCAGTACTAGTGGTGATGTTTTTAGAAGGTTTAATAAGCAAATTCATTCCATCATCTACAGGTGCATCTCAATAAATTAGAATATTTTTGAAACATTCATTCATTTCAGTAATTCAATTCATAGTCAGCAGTCTTCCATGATTGTGTGTCCTACTGAACCAGACTGAAGGACCATTTAAAGGCTTAGGAAACCTTGGCAGGTGACACACTGAATTTACAATACTGAACTTTTATACAATATTCTAATTTTCTTAGATTTGGGTTTTCATTAGTTGTAATCCATAATCAACATTTACAGAAATAAAACACTTGAAATAGAACACTCTGTGTGTAAAGAATCTAGAAAATATAGGAGGTCACTTTTTAAATTTAATTACTGAAAGAAATAAACGTTTCAAAGATATTCTAATTTATTGAAATGCACCTGTAGACTGCCACAAAATATCATGTTTCTCATTAGAAAATTGAATTATATAAATACTTTTCCTTCCTCTTCAATACTTTTATCACATCTGTTGTTTCATTTGTCTTGTCAGATAAGCTCTTATGTGTGTATATATATAGAGAGTTAGAGTATTTCTGGTAATCCTTTGACTAATTCTGCAGTTTTCACCCTGCATGATAAACAAAGCCTTTGAAGCAGATGTAAACTTTACCTGTCTTTCTTCTGTTATCTCCTGCACCTCCTGCTCACTCCTTTCAGTACCCTCTCCATAGACTTCTATACACATGAGTCATCTGAGTCATGTGACCTGCAGTCTCCCTCCCTTGTGTTCAGAAGGGGGCCTGGCTGTGGGAGTCAGCACAACTGAATGGGGCACAGAGGCCTTTATAATATACTAGTGAAGATCATGCCCGGGGGGCCATTATGTGCAGTACAGTAGGTTTAGTACTGTATGAGAGATAATTGTGGTTATTCGCTGATTTCCACAAATAACCATTCTGCATCCGGGACTTCTGCGTCCCTTAGCTAGGGGTTAATAGCTTCATCGAATGCTAGTAACCAGGACTACATTATTTAAATCACATGGTCCTAGTTTATAATACTATCTGTACAATAGACCAGTGGCTTCTGCAGCTAGCCATTTCTTAAAGCTTCTCCTCCTGCAGCGCTGCTATTGAAAAACCTAGTGCCTATGGGGGAAATTGGAAGGCCAAACTAATTGTGAGTCACACTTCTAGTGTAGTAGTGAACCTCCCTACTTTGTTTTGAGATGGTTACAAATCCATGCCTTCAAAAACAAGACCTGGAGTATAGATCCCTTAGGAGACTAAGAGACCTTATAGAGGATGCCCAGCTGACTTTGAAGTGAAACTAATGAGGAAACATTACAAACCTTTTTGAGTTTTGGGAATGCAAGTTGTTATTTTTCACTGGCTGTGAACTGATATACCTGACTGCAATGTATTGGTTCCTGGTTTTTAAATCATAAGTGCAGATAAAGTTTTGTAGGCCAGAGGGAAGAAGAAGGGGGAGGCTGGTTCTGATTGTGAATTTGGAGTGGTGTAATCAGAGGCACATTACTGTTACTTAACGCCATTGTAGTAGGAATATTGAAATGTTCGTGATTGGGTTGAGGCCATACTACATCCAAAGTGAATTTATCAGTGTTATTGCTACAGGGGTTTATATTCTGCAGATTCTAATATGGCATGTGCAGTAAGGATTTACAAATCCAGTATACTTATTATTTCTTTGGACTTTAGTCAGGTCTTAGATGCGTGTATAGTACTATAATTATGTATGTAATATGTAAATAAATCTTTTGTTTGTGAATGTTGATGCATATGTTTCGGTTGTTTTGCCAAATCATATCATAACTTGTTTTTTCAGTGTATTGCCTAGTTGTGCTAAAGCAAACCACTCTTTAGCAAAAATATTAGGAAGTGGACAAAAGGCAGAGAAGTAGATCCAGTTCTGTTTTGAAATGACTGTCACATATTGTCTGGACCAGAGAAGATGGTCATACATGTGCCTGTTTATGCTGTGACACATTATATCAATTATCACACAGATAGTATTATTTCCATTAACAAAGTTATGTGATTCCTAACAACAAATCTTGGCTTACAGAAGATTTGAAAATGTTGTTACATAAGAGGAAGTAAGTGTTTAAGGCTGAGGCAATACGTTGCGGAAATGCAGCTTTTTTGTTGCAGATTTTTCTGCGTTTTTTTAAACCAAAGTCAGGAGAAAAGGAATGGAAAATACAAAGGAAGAGCTTAGATGTTTCCCTTCTGTTAAAGCCACTCCTGACTTTGGCTTAAAAAACCACAGCAAAACCTTAGCTTAAATTGGGAGATTGAGATACCATTAGGAATGGAGAGATAGTGTAAGTGAAAATAAGGATACAAATATTAAAAGTTCAAATATTAAAAAATATTAAAAGTTCAAATCACCATTTCCCTAGAACACATATAAAAGTACTTAAATACTGTAAAACACATAGACATTAGGTATCCCTGTGTCCAAAAACACCCGGTAAATGCCATAGCGGAAAAAAAAAATCAAAAGTGCCAAATCGACGTTGTTTTCACAGTTTCGCCACTAAAAAGTACACGTGGTCAAATGCACCCCATTCTGAATTTTTTTCCAGCTTCCCAGTACATAGTAGAGAATAATAAATGGAAGCATCATGAAGAACAATTTATCCTGCAAACATTAAGCCCTCATATGGCTCTGAGAACAGAAAAATAAAAAAGTTATGGGGTTTGAAAGGAGGGGAGTCAAAAATGAAAATCGAAAAATTCCTTCGGCGGGAAGGGGTTAATAAACATATTAAACAGGAGAGTACCCAATACGAACCCCTGTGGCACTCCATTGGTGACTTTGACCAAGTTTGAGTATTTACCATTAATAAATACCCTCTGTTTCCTATCAATGAGCCAGTTGCAAACCCAAATGCATATGTTTTCCCCCAGTCTCATTTTGCATACCAACCTTTTATGTGGTATAGTATCAAAAGCCTTTGAAAAGTCCAGATATACCACGTCTACTGCATTTCCCATGTCCAGTCTAGAACTGACCTCTTCATAGAAGCTGATCAGATTAGTCTGACAGGACCGATTCCTCATAAACCCATGCTGATTGGGTGTTATAAGATTATTTACATTGAGATACTCCAGGATAGCATCTTAGAAAACCTTCAAATATCTTATCTACTACTGAGGTCAAATGTACCAGCCTATAGTTTCCAGGCTCACTTCTAGACCCCTTTTTGAAAATTGTCACCGCATTTGCTATCCGCCAATCCTGTGGAACAGACCCAGTCATTACTGAATCCTTAAATATTAAATATAAGCGTCTGTCACAGTGCATAATTCCCCCAGAATTCGTGGGTGTATGCCATCTGGACCCGGCAACTTCTCTATCTTAGTGTTTTGAAGGCGGCACCGCAGATCCTCCTGGGTTAAACAGGTGACATTTAATGGAGAGTTAACATTACCTCTAATCATGTGCTGTCCTTTGGATTTTTTTTGTGTAAACCCGAAATCCAATTTTGGATTATTTTTACTTTCCTTGGCAATTATTCTCTCAGCCTTGATCTTCGCCTCCTTCATTTGTCTTTTACACAATTTATTTTTCTCTTTATAGTTTTTTAATGCTGTGTCACTACTTTCTTGTTTTAGTACTTTAAAAGCTTCCTTTTTATCCCGCATTGCACTCCTTACCGTGTTAGTTAGCCATATTGGTTTTCTATGATTTCTGGCCCGCTTATTTCCATAAGGGATATGTTTTTTAGTGGTTCTATTTAAAATGCTTTTGAAAATGTCCCATTTTGTTTGTGTTCCTGTCACTTCCGGAAGTTTAGTGTTGTTGTACCCCCTCTACTGAACATCTTTTTAATGTGTTCAAGAAAACTTATTATGTTGTGGTCACTATTACCTAGATGTCCCCCAGCCTCCACTTTTGATAATGTTTCAGGTCAGTGTCGGACTGGGATGTCTAGGGCCCACCAATGGTATTGTTTCTAGGGGCTCACCATCAGGACTCCTGCAGATCAGCGGTACCGAGACAGGGCGGCTAAAGGCAATAACATGTCGGGAGCCATGCTGCTCACCTGCCATATCATGCGCACCACTGCACTACCTAAACCTACTGCTACACCCTGTATGGCAAGTGAACAGCGTGGCTCCTAGAATTATTACCATTACCTGTATCGACACTGCCCTGAAAAAGCTGATCTACAGAGGTCCTTTTTGTTGCATCATCACAGATGTAATATTGATGGCCTATCCTAAGGACAGGCCATCAATATTAGAAAGATGGATAAATTCTTTAAAGAGGTTGTCCAGGAATTGGCGAAACCCATGTGCCAGACGGGAGGTGTAAAATAAAAAATAAATAAAAAAGCATACTCACCTGTCCCCAGTGCTCCGTTGTCCTCTACCAGTGTCCATTCAGCCTCTTGCTGGCGCCTCCTTGCTGGGAGTCCTGCACCTCATGTAACCACTAACACCAATTAGGTACAGGATTTCCAGAAATGAGGCGCCGTCATGAGACCGAACAGACACAGGCAGAGGACAACGGGGTGCTGGGGACAGTTGAGTATGCTTTTTTTGAAATTTTTTTTATTTTCACATCTCCCTGGCAGCCGCCACAGTGGAATTCATGGACAACCTCTTTTAAGGGGTTGTCTGGGTCAAATACCCCCATACAGTGGCTTCTTCACTGGTCCCCCATACTGTATAGGGAACAGTGATGGGGCCATTATATTGTGTAATGGATTGGTAGGAGAATCTCCCAAAAAATGAGGTGTGGGGACCGCGCTTCACCAAAGATGCTTTATTATACTCAAATAACACAACGCGTTTCGGGGAAATCAGATCCCCTTTATCAAGTGTACAAGAGACTAAACATAAAAACAATAAAAGAATACACATGTAAAGAGTCAGTAATTGGAATTTAGAACCAGTGAAATGAATGATACCATTCTATGGGTTAAAAGAAAAGTATTCCACCAGATAGTATTATCATGGATAGATAAATAATTAAATAAATAAATGAATAAATAGTGGTAATGAATGTACTCAAAAAAATAAATAAATAAGTAAAGCTAAAAGGCTAATAAATGCAATATAAAATCAAAATGCACATAAGAGTAAAAACTATACATAAAAAGGTATAAACCAATGTTTTTTGGTACTTACCAGCCTGAGGAGGTAGGCTGTGAGATCTGAAGTGAATGAGAAGTAAAAGTGGAGACCACTTTCAGAAAGGCTTATATAGGAATGGTGAAATGGGACCACCCCTAGGGGGAGGGGTTCAAACTTGTGGGTAAAGTTTAAATTGAGAGAAGAAAAAAAAAATAAAATTGATTGAAAGATAAAGTTTAAATTGAGAAAAAAAAAAAAAAATCATCAATTGGTAATGCTAAAGGTTTCATTCGCTTCCGGAGATCGCTACTGTGCATGTGTGTAGCGATCTCCCGCTCTGAGTCATATGTTTCTGTGTAGGGCGCAGGACTGATCTGAACTATGGTTGTTATGAAATATAGCACTAAAAAGAAGAAATAATGTTAATGAGTAATGAGAGGGCGGACATCATGCTCATATGACTGGGGCTAGAGAATGTATCATAATACATGGATAAATGAAAAATGAAAATGGGTAATAAACATATGATTATGGCTAAGAAATATATTTCACTATATACAAATATATACATAATAATTATATGTGATAGGCATAGAACAAAAATGATGACAATACATATGCATATGGGTTGAAAGGAATGTACTGGAGGGGAGAAGATAATGCCGGCGATGTGTGCATATGCAAATATATACACACGCCTTAGAATACCTAGTCATATACAGACTCAAGTGCTTCATTAAGCCCAGCTGGTGTTAGAGAGTTAAATTTAAAAATCCAATACATTTCCTTTCTCTTGAGTTTTTCAAATCTGTTGTTGGTATGGGCAGGAATGTGGTCTATTGGTGTGATTTTGAATGCATCGAAACAAGATTTATGCGACACCAAGGCATGCTTTGATACACTGTGTTTGAAGTAGCCATTAGTTACATTAGATCTGTGCTTATTTAGCCTCTCCCTTAATGCTCTGATGGTCCTTCCTTATGAGAGATCCTTTCAATTAAACGCCAATCCATAGCCCACGAATCCAAATCTCAAATTAATTTATTAGCTCAAGAGATTGAGCAATACAAACAGCACCCTGACTTTCTGCGAATGAATAGGGTACTTTGTACGAGAACCCTTAACTTTGAACGTGAACTATTGGAACATAAAAGTGATAAACTGAAAAGAGATCGATTAGATTATTCAAAAGGCAATATTAAATTTTGGCTTAAAAATTCTAATAAAACAAGGGTAAATACTAACAATAACTCTACTCCAAAAGACCCCATTCCATCACTTCTCAGTATCAAACCTATAAATCCTAAGACCACAGCCAAACCCAGAACTCCTGTGATTGTCAAATCAAAACACCTTCAACACAAAACATTTATTCCTAACAAGTTCCCACCGCCAAAAAACACCAGAACTCAACCTGGTCCCTCCAATAAATCTTCTCATTCACCTCCACTTATTAACACGCTTCCTCATATACAAGCGCCAACTTCTCTATCACTCCCTCCTACTCAGTTTACATCTGTCCAACCCGTACACAGACATCAAATCTCCCAGATCACAACCCAGAGCATCCCAACCAATCAAGTACACTCAGATCTATCCCTTACTGAATCAAAACCTAATTCCCACCGACCTCCCAGTAACTCATCCATAGAAGAAATTTTAGATGACTCCCTTAACACTATCTACAACACTCCTTTATCTGCCTCACAAATTCAGAAAGCTCTTGCAGTACCTGATAACATTGATACCATCAATACCAGTAAACCCTCTCTTTTTAATACTTCCGAGTCTTTTTTAGGGCTCCCCCCAAAGCTTACACCTCTGCACTCGTTCCATACAAAGGAGAACCTAACATACAACAAAATTTCAGACTATTACAGTCCAGTGAGTCTCAAACGAAAATTAAAACATTCTCCCATCCAGGAAATCGTACCAAAAGATCCAGGGGTTGTAGAGGAGGCAAGAAACATAGAACTAACACATCCAAGTCCGGAGGCCAAACGAAACAAAAATTTACCAATAACATTTTTAACCTCTCCAGTCATTCATTAACCACAGATGAAACCAGTCTATTATCTAAGGGCCTTTCCTTTTGCCCTGACCAAAAACCAGACGATCTTGATCTTTTCATTGATCTTCACACATTTATTAGGAAATTAACATTAACTCGCCATTTTGCCTTGAGTACCAGAAATCAATCTATCACTACTCATTCTGAGACCCCCTCCGAGTCCAGCACTACCCCAGTGTTAAACCCCACCCCCCATACTACTACATTAAAACCAAGATCTAATTTTTACCCAGTCCAACATAAGGGCCACTTCATTGAGACGTTTTATTCTTTAGTGGCCAATGATTTCAGGAAGTTACATAAACATCAAGACGTGAAAACTAGATCCAATCTTCGTCCATCTGAGAAATCGGCTATTAAATCTCTGATTGAAAATAAATCTATTGTCATCAGAAATGCTGATAAAGGCGGAGGTGTGGTCATACAAGATAGAGTTGATTACATCAAGGAAGCCCACCAGATTTTATCAGACCCCAATTATTATCAGATCTTGCATAGTGATCCCTCCGATGCACACTACATTAAATACCGAGAACTCATCATCAATGCCCATACTAACGGGGTCCTAACTGATAAGGAGAAAGGGTTTCTACTTATCAATGATTTCTCGACCTCCCAATTTTATCATTTACCCAAGATTAACAAAAATCTAAAGAATCCACCTGGAAGACCTATTATCTCTGGAGTCAAAGCACTAACTAGAAATCTTTCCCAATATATAGATTTACAATTACAAAAATATGTTATCAGGTTTCCATCTTATTTGAAAGATTCTACACATCTTATTACTGAACTTTTAACTATACAATGGAAACCTAACTACATTTGGGCAACCCTAGATGTGTCCGCACTCTATAGTAATATACCACATTCTAAAGGCCTTGACATGATATCTAGAACATTATCTCTGGATCCCACAATGCCAACCGAACAAAAAACTTTTATCATAGATAGTATTCAGTTCATTCTTGAACATAATGTGTTCACCTTTGAGTCAAAACTCTATTTGCAGAAACGTGGTACTGCTATGGGGACCCGTTTCGCTCCCAGCTACGCCAACATTTTTATGGGACGATTTGAGGAAACCTACATTCAGAATAAACACCCTTGGTCTGCTAGTATTGTGTTCTACAAAAGATACATTGACGACCTCCTTTTCATATGGGAAGGTTCGGAACATTCCTTCTGTGAGTTCACAAACTATCTCAATAATAACAACTGGGGAATCACCCTTAGTGGCCAACCTAAAAAGAACACAATTGATTTCCTGGATTTAGAACTCAATGGTAGCCTTGAGGGCATCAGTACAAAAACTTTCTTCAAAAAGGTAGACTGCAACAGTCTACTTGATTACCGTAGCTCCCATTACAGAAAATGGAAAGATAATGTACCATTCGGGCAATTCAGACGTATCCGGCGAAACTGTATGAAGGACTCAGACTTTAAAATCCAGAGTAGAATTCTAACCCAACGGTTCCAGGAAAAAAACTATCCTAAACGGATTATTCAAGCAGCAGAATCTAAAGCACAGTTTCTCACTCAATCTGAATGCCTTGTCCCCATTCGGAAAAATACTAGTAAAGAATTCGGACATAATTTCATAACCACTTACAGTAATGCACATAACAGGATCAGGATGATCCTGGACAAACACTGGACGATACTGCTGAATGATCCTCTACTTAATAAGAATATCCCCCATAAGCCATCAATCACTTTTAGAAGAGCAAAAACCCTGAGAAATCTATTGGCCCCTAGCAAACTGAGGTCTCTTACTAAATCTGTAGACCGGAATATGTCATATCCACAACCCAATGGTGTTTATAAATGCGAACACAAAAAATGTAAATGTTGTCACACAATTAACCATTCAGCCAAAACCATTATGAGCTTTTCAACTGGCAATATTTTTCAGATCAATCATTTCCTGAGCTGTTCATCCTCCTTTGTCATCTATGTCCTGGAGTGCCCTTGTGGCCTCCAGTATGTAGGAAGGACCATCAGACCATTAAGGGAGAGGCTAAATAAGCACAGATCTAATGTAACTAATGGCTACCTCAAACACAGTGTATCAAAGCATGCCTTGGTGTCGCATAAATCTTGTTTCGATGCATTCAAAATCACACCAATAGACCACATTCCTGCCCATACCAACAACAGATTTGAAAAGCTCAAGAGAAAGGAAATGTATTGGATTTTTAAATTTAACTCTCTAACACCAGCTGAGCTTAATGAAGCACTTGAGTCTGTATATGACTAGGTATTCTAAGGCGTGTGTATATATTTGCATATCCACACATCGCCGGCATTATCTTCTCCCCTCCAGTACATTCGTTTCAACCCATATGCATATGTATTGTCATCATTTTTGTTCTATGCCTATCACTTATAATTATTATGTATATATTTGTTTATAGTGAAATATAATTCTTAGCCATAATCATGTTTATTACCCATTTTCATTTTTCATTTATCCATGTATTATGATACATTCTCTAGCCCCAGTCATATGAGCATGATGTCCGCCCTCTCATTACTCATTAACATTATTTCTTCTTTTTAGTGCTATATTTCATAACGACCATAGTTCAGATCAGTCCTGCGCCCTACACAGAAACATATGACTCAGAGCGGGAGATCGCTACACACATGCACAGTAGCGATCTCCGGAAGCGAATGAAACCTTTAGCATTACCAATTGATGATTTTTTTTTTTTTCTCAATTTAAACTTTATCTTTCAATCAATTTTTTTTTTTTTTCTCTCAATTTAAACTTTACCCACAAGTTTGAACCCCTCCCCCTAGGGGTGGTCCCATTTCACCATTCCTATATAAGCCTTTCTGAAAGTGGTCTCCACTTTTACTTCTCATTCACTTCAGATCTCACAGCCTACCTCCTCAGGCTGGTAAGTTCCAAAAAACATTGGTTTATACCTTTTTATGTATAGTTTTTACTCTTATGTGCATTTTGATTTTATATTGCATTTATTAGCCTTTTAGCTTTACTTATTTATTTATTTTTTTGAGTACATTCATTACCACTATTTATTCATTTATTTATTTAATTATTTATCTATCCATGATAATACTATCTGGTGGAATACTTTTCTTTTAACCCATAGAATGGTATCATTCATTTCACTGGTTCTAAATTCCAATTACTGACTCTTTACATGTGTATTCTTTTATTGTTTTTATGTTTAGTCTCTTGTACACTTGATAAAGGGATCTGATTTCCCCCGAAACGCGTTGAGTTATTTGAGTATAATAAAGCATCTTTGGTGAAGCGCGGTCCCCACACCTCATTTTTTGGGAGATTCTCCTACCAATCCATTACATGTATACCGTCTGGATCCAGGAGACTCTGACGCCTAGAGGTTCCGCAGCTCACATATACCAAAACATACTCTGGATCCATCCACTGTATTAGTTGTGGGCCAGCACAACTTGAAAAGGTGAGAACCCACCTATACAAACATCCATAATATCTA
This sequence comes from Leptodactylus fallax, assembly GCA_947044405.1. Classification (NCBI taxonomy): domain Eukaryota; kingdom Metazoa; phylum Chordata; class Amphibia; order Anura; family Leptodactylidae; genus Leptodactylus; species Leptodactylus fallax. The sequence continues at coordinate 8,270,728 of CAMRHE010000035.1, forward strand.
ACTATCCTGGTTGTGAGATCACCAATTGAAGGGGTACTGTTTACCATCAGCCCAGCCAGTTGAACACTCACTATAATACAGACCAGTGCTTTTGTGTTACTTAGTGGCTTTCTACCATACTTTCAGTGGATGATCCTTGTTGTTTCTCCAATCATTTGACTACCTTCTGTTTTCAACACAATTATCTATGTACAACCTATTTTTCAAGCAATATTACGCTATGTGCCGCTCGGCGTTGTTGTTTTTATTTTTGTTTTGAATTATATTGTGTGGAAGAAGTGATGGGGGCTAACATCCTGTGTGATGCATATTAAAGGGGTTGTCCAGGGTTAATCTTTTTTATGGCCTATGCTCAGAATAGGCCATAAATTGGCCTCAGGGGTCACGTGACATCACAAGTAGTCACGTGCAGAGGGAACTTCCGCCGGAAGAAAACGGAGCTGCAGCCAGAACCGTGCTGGGAGACACCTGTCCCGATGTAATAAAAAAAAAAAAAAGTTATCCTGCACAACCCCTTTAATGTCCCCCAGGCTATTAGCCTCCATCACTGCCCCCCCCCCCCACAATATAATGGCCCCATCAATGGTCCACATGCAGTATAGGGGACTATAGGCCACTGTATGCTGGGGGAATAGTGAAGGGGCCACTGTATGGGGGGGGAATATTGATGGGGCCACTGTATGCCCCTTCACTGGTCTCCCCTATAGCAGTATTGGAGTTCCTGCTACTTAGGAATTGTTATGCTGGAGCCCTAGAGCAGACAAACCCCCCCCCCAAGAAACGGTCTTATTTACTTCTCCTGTGCTCCAACGCAAATTCCTGCTGTCTTCAGCCCTCTTAAATGATGTCACAGTCATTGACACACAATGATGCCAACGCAACCCACGTCTGTGATGTCATTGAAGACAGCAGGAAGTAGCACTGCAGCACAGCAGAGGTAAGTAAGACCATTTTTTTTTTCACTTCACCTGGGCCTCTGAACATTATACTCTGGGTTCTGAAGTCGTGATCCCCAAAAATGTCTGGGTTCTGCCATTTTTGTAATATTTGCACCAAACACCGTAGGGGGCATTATACTGTGCAAAGAGGCCACTATGGGACATTAAACTGTGTGATGGGGCCACTATGGGACATTATACCTTGTGAAGGAGCCATTATGGGACATTATGTACATACATATATATATATATATATATATATATATATATATATATATATACACACACACATATATATATATATATCAGTGAATTATGCACGTGGGTATATAGATAAGACATTTGAGGAAAGGATATGATTGGTTAGAAGATGGCCAGCCTGTCCAACCAAAGCAGGACATGTAGTCCCCCATATGTTGCAGCCATGTATAACTAAGGTTAAGTTCACATCTACGTTGGAGTCTCCAGAAACTGCTGAAAATTGGAGACAAAAGTCCTGCATGGAGAAATTTTCTCTCCACCAATTTCAAGAGGACCTTTCACGTCCTCTGGTACCCGCGATTTTATATACCACTGAAAAGCTGACAGTGCATTGAATTCAGCGCACTGTCAGCTTTGATGGTACATATCTGGGTCCTGGAGATATTGGTGCCGTTAGTTTTGGCACCAATATCCCTTCACCGTCAGAAGGGCGGACCTTACTGCTCAGCGTCATCGCTGGTCGGTAAAGAACAACCCCGCTGACAGTACAAGGCTACAGAAGAGCACAGTCAGGGGGGTGTTCCTTACTGCCCAGCAATGACGTTGACCAGTAAGGCCCGCCCTTCTGACGGTGAAGGGATATCGATGCCGAAACTAACGGCACCAATATCTCCAGCACCCGTGCGCACATCGGGAAAGATGACAGTGCGCTGAATTCAGCGCACTGCCAGCTTTCTAGCGGTATATAATACCGCAGGTGCCAGAGGATGTGAAAGCTCCTCTTTCAGTTTTGAAATGGTGGACGCCATTCTAGTCAATAGGGTCTGCCGGTTTCTGTGTGTAACCTCTAAAACAGTGGTCTGGCTTCCCTGGCGGAGCCGAACAACGGAGAGGACGGAGCAGATGTGAACCTAGCCTAAGAGTTTTCAAGTCATTTTAAAAAGACAGTTTTTATCTGGCTTCATTGTTTACATATATAGGAAGAATCTTAGGAAATATAACGGTGATCATCCTGACAAATGTAATGCAAAACTGCAGTAAATACTGGCACCATAGAAAAGCAAATTTATATGAAATTCTGGTTCAAGTTTTGGATACCATAGGGAATCTATATTACTACACACACAGACACATGACAGAACATGTGTACACACTCACACACATAGACACACACAGAACATCACACACACACAGAACATGTGTACACACACACACAAAACGTACACACACACATAGACACACTCAGAACATGTACACACACACATAGACTCACAGAACATGTACATACCGACACACACACACACACACACACAAAACATGTACACACACAAACACACAGCACATGTGTACACACACAGCACATGTACACACACACAAAACATGTAAACACACATAGACACACACAGAACATGTACACACACACAGAACATGTACACACACACAGACACACACAGAACATATACACACACACAGAAGACACAGCACATACCTGGAGCCGAGTGAGTGATCGATTACTCTGGGCTGCAGCAGCCCAATGTAGTTGATCATCCCCTTGCGAGACTCCGGGAGGAGGAGGGGGAGGAGCTGTAAGCCTGCACAGGTAAGTGAGAGAGGAGAGAGAGGCAGCCAGCACCTGGCAGCACAGGGGGCCCCTTAAGTTGTGGGGGTCCTGGGCGATTGCCCAGTTTTGCCCCCCACCCCTAATGCCGGCCCTGCCCCGAGGTTGCCGAGTCTCATTTTGCCAATGCAAATGCATTGGTCAGGGGCCCAATTAGGATGGTCAGAGGCCGGATCGGTCCCCTGACCTTTGCATTGGCAAAATGAGGACTAGTAGTCGGGGCTCGGGTGGGCCAATCTGACCCTGTGTCAGGTTCCTTTGTTAAAATTAGTCCTAAACGTGCCTCACCTCTTGTTCGGTCCTGCACTAGTTATTATAGGTAATTGTCTTTTATTACTGACAATAACCTGTTGGACCTTTATTGGACCTGCAGGTTTCTGCCTCCCAGTTGATATCTGGGTAGTTGAAATCCCCCATAATATTGCCTTTTTTATGCTTTGCAGCCTCATCAATTTGTTTTATTAGTATATTTTCAGCTTCTTCCTTTATATTTGGGGATTTATAACAAACCCCTATCAGTATTTTATAATTCTTTGTTCCTCCCTTAATTTCCACCCATAAGGACTCCACATATTCATTTTCCTCCCAGATGTCCTCACGCAGTACTGGCTTAAGGCAGAATTTTACGTATAAGCAAACCTCTCCCCCTTTCCTATTTGTATGCTCCTTTCCAATCATACTGATGTACCCCTGTATATTTACAGCCCAGTCATAGCTAGAGTTCAGCCATGTCTCACTTATCCCCACCATGTCATATTTTCTTCCAAGATTATCACTTCTAGTTCATCCATCTTGTTAGTGACACTTTTTGCGTTAGTATACATACATTTTATGGGTTTATCTTTATCCCTACTCTTCCACTACCTACTGACTGTTCTAATCCCACCCCCGGTCCACCCACAGTTAAATTATTTAGTCCTCTTTCCATGTCTACACTATCTTGCCTTCTACATCTGTTACCCTCCCCCCAGTCCCTAGTTTAAACACTCCTCCACCTGTCTAGCCATCTTCTCCCCCAGCACAGCTGCACTCTCCCCATTGAGGTGCAGCCCATGCCTACCATAGAACCTGTAGCCCACAGCAAAGTCGGCCCAGTTCTCCAAGAACCCAAACCCCTCCTTCCTACACTAGCTTAGATCCCTGAAATCATTTTTAAAGACCTTCTAGATTTGTCATTTGTGCCAACGTGCACCATGACCGCGGGATCTACAACAGACCCACCCAGTAATTTATGAACCCTATCCGCAATGTGTCGAACTCGAGTTCCAGGAAAGCAACACACTATTTGATGAACCTGGTCTTTGTGACAGATTTCCCTGATAATTGAATCCCCCACTACCAGCACTTGTCTAATCTGCCCTGCACTCTTATCCCCCTTCTTACTGGAGCAGACATTCCCCTGGCTGTCAGAGGAAGTGTCTTGCTGCAGCAGTGTTGCCCCTTATCTGCCAATTTAGCAAACTTGTTGGGGTGCCAGTTCAGGACTAACCTCCCTGGCACTCTTCCCTCTACCCTTCTGCTTTCTAACTGTCACCCAGCTAGCTGCCTCATGTTCCTGCACCTCCATGCTACCATCCCCCTCTGCACTTACCCTAGTGAGTTCCTGCTCTGTGAGCAACAAACTTCTTTCCAAGTTATCAATGGATCTCAATCTTGCAATTTGCTCATTTAGATCCATGATCTGGTCTTCCAAACCTGCAATGTGCTTACATCTTGCACAGCAGTATGCCCCCTCAAGCGGCTGCTCACACAGAGAATTCATGCTGCAAGATATACACTGGACTGCATTGCTAAGCATGGAGCACATCTTACCTAATAGGGATTATTACAGCAAAACAAAAAATACAAGTAAAATAAGCACAATTCTAATAAAAAATGAATAGGCTCAAATGTTTTTGTTTATTTTTTCTAAAGTCTCTGAATCTGAAGTCACTTAATCTTAAGTCACACTTAAACTAAAACCACACTTAGAATCAAAACACACTCACAAGCTCACACACTCGCTTTATAACTTAGCTTTTAAAGCTGTTCTCAGATGCACAGAAAGCTGCAGCTGATTCCTATGGTTGCAAAGGGAAACCGCAGGGTTCCTAGTAAAAGATCCTACATACACTCCCATAATATGCAAATCGAAAGGTGGATCTTTAGACAAACACGGCAGTGGAGGTGGCTTCTATGGTTTGTAATAGTGATATCGCAGAAGGCCATGCAATCATCATGTCACGTGCATTACATGAGTCTGGAATGGAGGCCTGAAGAAATGTGAAGAAACTTTGACTTCAATATCTTCATAAGAAGTGTGAAAATGGGTTTGGAAGAAACAAGGAAAAAGGGGGCTAACGAATCGAGAAGTTGAAGGAACTGTCAAGTTTGGTGGAGGAAGCCTGATGATATGGGGTTGTTTCACAGGCGAGATAGCCAGGAGGATTGTCTATAAAATGATGGCAGTCTAACGTTCAAAGCTGTAGTGGATGGTGAGATGTGGAGCCTGAAAGTCAAATGTTCAAAACATTGTTACCCCTTTGCTCGTCAGTGTATTTCGGACATTATAAAACGTACACACTTGCTTTTGGTGTCTACTTTACAATGGAAGCTATAGCTTTGGTAGCTTTTTGACAAATGAAGGTTACTAACTGCTGACCTAGGACTCATGTTAAAATTTATGGATCATTTCATTAGAGGATACTATATGTCCAGAATTGCTGAGCCGCATTGTAGTTTACTAATTACACATTTAAGTGTTTGTTCCTCCAGTGTTATAGTTTTTAGAAATATATTTATTATTCCCATTTTCTTAGTCTCCCGCACATAAATGGCCTCTTTATCATTTGAATGGAAGAAGTTTCAGAGCTGAAATTAATTTTACATACTGCTGACAGAGGGTATGATGAATCAATAGCTCACTGATTTTACAATATGATGTTAATGCCTGAGCTACCAGCGGTTTAATGGTTTCTTCAAGGTTACTCACTGTCATGCACTGGAACACAATCACGATTTCCTTGATGAGAATAAACATGAAGGACATCATTTTAGTTAGAAATCTTTAACAGCATTAGATATTTTTATACCTATGTAACTCTCCAGTCTATTGTTGGACTGCTTTGTTAAATCATATTGCTTACGTTGAAGGGAATAGTGTGTGGGAATATAGATTTTTCTGTCCTTTTTTTTTTTTTTTTAAGGAAAAGCAAAAGCTACCTTATTCAGTCAGAAAATCATAAAATGAAACAAATTTTTAATTATCCATTTAGCAGGCCTTGAAGCATACCTCTATTTATAAACTCTTATCATAAATGAATAGTGCATGTTTATATAATAAACTTTGTAGTATATCTTATTAAAGGGATTCTATCATTGGGAAAGGCATTTTTCAATAACACCACATTGTAATAGCCTATTCTTCTCCTGCCTTTTATTTTCTGATCTGCGCTGCCATTTTTGAGAATTTTTTTTTTCTTCTTTATGCAAATGAGTCTTCTCAAAACACAGGGGGAGTTCCCCCTGTGCTCCGAAAGCACAGGGGGCGTCCCTTGTGCTCAAAGAAGATGCTCTTTAGAAGCTCGAGCACCGCCTCTCTCTTGTTCTACTGACGCCTCTCCGCCGCGTCATCAGCTGCTGCGTCTCTGTTCGTGATTCAAATCCCGCGCATGCTCATTTGTCTCCGCCATTTTGCGTTGGACAGAGCCGACTGTGCATGTCCAGTCGGCCATTTTCATGTGGCTTCTTACACGAGGCCACATGAAAATGGCCGACTAGCACGGGAATTGAATCCCGGACATAGACTAAGGCAGGTGCTGACACTCCTGTTTTCTTCACCACTTTTTAAGCTGTTCTCCAGCTCATTATCTTCAATCAAACTAACAGGCCGGGGCCCCATGTGGCAGAAACACCGTGGAAAAAAACATGGTGTTTTACAGTCACAGCAAAGTGGATGGGATTCTAGCAAATGCCATCCCCACTTTGCATTAAAATCGTCGCGGTTTTGGAAAACGCAGTATGTCAATTATACCTTCAGAAACGCCGTCGGTTTCCCTATAGGTATAATTGAAGCAGAAAGTCCGCAGAGGAAAACTCTATGAACTTTTTGTCAAAAGCACTGCGTTGCCGCTGTGTTTTTTCCCACAGCGCTTTTTTGCTCCGGCTTTAGCCTTAATCTGACATTATATTCGTCTCCGTATTCAGCCTCACACATAGAGTTTTATGGAGAAGGGAGGAGTGGAGTAGGGTTCTCCTGCAGACGATTAATTTATTGCTTCATTTATTGCTTCATTTATTGCTTCATTCTTTGCACTAGAAGCCTCTTGTCTACAACCTAGAAATGTTAAAATAGTTCAGAACAGCAGAATGTAAAAGCAGAAATTATATGAGTGTCTTTTCTATGCCCCCTCCTCTGCGTTTCATAGACTAATATGTAGAAAGTAACTAATATAAGAAAACACCCATGGACCCCATAGACCAGTGTTTCTCAAGGCGCATAACCCTGGGAACAGTTGGAATCTCCCCCATGGGTACGCACCATGGTGAGAGTTCCCCCCCAATGATAGTTAGGGGGGTTCATCACCCACGAACTACAATTATACTCTGAGGGTCTCTTATAATTAGTATAATTAGCGGAGGCTGGAATGAGGTAATCAAACATAACATCACTGTTACTTACCTGTCCTGGGCTCCAGCGCTTCTCCCCGTGCTGTTCTGGCCTACAGCGATGACGTCAGGCGGTCACATGGATCACATAGCATAATGACTCATACGCTATGTGACCACCTGACGCCATCTCTGTAGTCTGGAGCAGCACATTGAGACAGGACAAGTAAGTAATACTATTTTTATGTTTGATTACCTCTCTGTGGCCTCTGCTAACTATACTCTGATGCTCTGAAGAGTCGCTCACAGTATAATTGTAGTTCATGTGTGAAAAATCCCCCAAAATATCTGGCTCGACTGAACCCCAGAAAAATACAGGTTTGGCTGAACCCAATATTGTAAGAAAATCCCTATGCATGTTGGATTTTATTTATGTAGGGGCTACTCAGGGATATGATACTCCATTGAGGGGCCACTCAGGGACATTATACTGCATGAAGGGGCCACTCAGGGAGATTATACTGCATGGATGGGCCACTGAGAGACATTATACTGCATGGAGGGGCCACTCAGGGACATTATACTGTATGGAGGGGCCACTATGGGACATTATACTGTATGGAGGGGCCACTATGGGACATTATACTGTATGGAGGGGCCACTATGGGACATTATGCTATATGGGGGCTGCTATGGCACTGTGTTCTTATTTTACATGTGGAAGCCATTATATTACATGTGGGGGACACTGTGGAGGTCATTGTAATACAAGTGGAGCACTGAAGTGTGGGGGCCATTATACTACATGTGGCGACACTGGTGGTGCCACTGAGGGGGCCATTGTACTAAATATGGGCGCACTGAGGGGGCCTTTACATAATTGTTAACGAAAGCTCCAAAAAAGCCTTGTTTTATTAACATTTATAAGGATAGCTACTTTTGGGGTACTCGGTTGGGACATTTTCTCACCAAGGAGAACTTCGCTTGAAAAGGTTGAGAATCACTGCCATAGACTATAATGAAAAAAGTATTTTCCTGTATATATCCACATCTGAAAATTGGATAAAAAAAAACACCCGCTGACCCCATAGACTAGTGTTTCTCAAGGCACATAACCCTGGGATCAGTTGGACGTACCCCCAGGGGTACACGCCGTGGTGACAATTCCCCCCCCCCCATGAAAGTTTGGGTGGTTCATCATCCAGGGGTCTCTTATAATTAGTATAATTATAATCAAACATAAAAACACTGTTACTTACCTGTCCTGGGCTCTGGCGCTTCTCCCTGTGCTGCTCTGTGCAAATGAAGCTCAGTGTACATCTTGTGCAGGGTATGCTTTCCTGGAACAGCCATTTGAGGCGGGCATATTGTTGTGCAGTGTGTAATAGAATTGCTCATCTGGAAGCCCAGATTCTGGATTTAAATGAGCAACGCTTAACACTTCATGCAATTGACAACATTGAGAGGAGTTTGCAGCTCACTGAGCAGATACTCACTGAGGCAGATGGGGATGAAGATGGAGAGGAAAGCATGGATATTCAGGATGGACAGGCAGAGAGCTGGGTTACTTTTAGGAAAAGGGATAGAGGAAAAAGTGCCAGGAAGGGTAGTCCTGACCTTGAACACTCGAATAAGTTTGCCAAGTTGGCGGATGAGGGAGATGTCAGCTCAGGGGTAGCACAGCTGCAACATCTAGGGGAATGTCTGCTCCAGTAAGAAGGGAATTGGGAGTGTAGGAAAGGCCAGACAGGTTCTGGTAGTGGGAGACTCAATTAATAGAGATACAGATAGAGCAATCTGTCACAAATACTTGGAGTACCAGTTTTCTGTCTTCTCGGTGCTCTGGTTTGGCATGTCACAGATTGGGACAGATTACTTGGAGCAGTTGGTGAAGACCCAGCGGTCATGGTGCACATTGGTAATAATGACAAAGTTAGAGGTAGACGGAAGGTCCTAAAAAAACAATTTTAGGGACTTGGGCAGAAAACTTAAGGCAAGGACCTCAAAGGTAATATTTTCTGACATACTACCTGTACCATGGGACACACAGGAGACACAGTGGGAGATTATGGAGGTAAAGAAGTGGCTCAAGAGTTGCTTTTAGAAGGTGAGGTTTGGGTTCTTGGAGAACTGGGCCAACATCTGTGTTTACTACAGGCTTTTAGGTAGAGATGGGCTGCACCTCAGTGCGGAAGGTACAGCTCTGCTGGGATGAATATGGGTAGAAGGTTTGAGGAGTGTTTAACCCCTTCATATTTGACTCCCCACCTCCGAAACCCCGTAACTTTTTTATTTTTCCATTCATAGATCCATATGAGCGCTTCATAATGGTACCATTTAATATTCTCTATGATGTACTGGGAAGCTGGAATTAAATTCAGAATGGAGTGGAATTAGAGAAAAAGTTGCAGTTGTGCGACTTTCTTACGGTCTTTGTTTTCACGGTGTTCACATGTAATCTATGGGTCAGTAGGATTCCGGTGATACCAAATTTATATAGTTTTTTTTACTTTTTAACCCCTTAAAAAAAAATCCAAAACTTTGAAAAAAAAAAAAATTCTTGGAGTCACCACATTCTGACACCTGTAACTTTTTTTTATACTTCTGGGGACAGATAAAGTGTCTTTTTTTCACCATATGGGAAAAATATTTTTATATGGTTGTAGACAAGGAGTTTTCGGATGTTTGAATGTATAATTTGTTTGTGTTTGGGTTTTTTTAATTTATTTTCATTTTAAATCTAGGGAAGGGGTGGTTTGAATCGTTGATTGTAATGTCAATCTGTATTCCCTTAGTCCAGACAGCAGCACAATATGGGGTATCTCTGCCCCTGTGTGTTGTTTAGGACAGTGGAACATTTAATTAGCACCAAATTTAAGGTGCCTCCTACTGGCCCTATAAGAGGGCACCTGAGACCTCCCTCCACTGTGTAAATTATAAAGTAAAAGGAAACAAGCTTCTAGGGAGGGAAGCCTTGTGCTGCTGTCTGGACTAAGGGAATACAGACTAACATTACAATCAACAATTCCCCTTACGTCCGACAGCAGCACAATATGGGGAGATAGCAAGTAATTCCCCTAGGGAGGGTTTCCTCGCCTTACAACGTCAAGGACTGTCTGACCAAAGGCAGTTGTCTGGGAACTGCGGACGTCTAAACGATAATGTTTAACAAAGGTCAACTGAGATGACCATGATGCAGCCGCACAAATCTGGTCCAAAGGTAAGGACTGGTACTCAGCCCAAGAAGTCGACACAGCCCTGGTCGAGTGGGCCGTAGAAAAAACTGGAGGGAGTAACTCCTGAATAAGGAAGGAAGACTTAATTGTCTCCTTGATCCATGTGGATAGAGTAGGCTTGGAAGCCTTGAGGCCTTTGTTTTTACCCTGCATGTTAATTAGTAGGTTTTCGGCCTTCCTAAACGGTTGAGTGTGGGATAGGTAAATCCGCAGACACCTTACCACATCTAAGGTGTAGAGCTTTTCTTCCTCCTCAGAGGTTGGAGTGGGGAAAAACACTGGTAGCGAAATTAGCTGATTGCTATTATAGCATGATGGGACCTTAGGGTTAAACCCAGGCAAAAACGTAAGGTGCACCCTATCTGCAAAAAACACAATGTACGATTCTCTAGAAGAGAGAGCCTGGAGTTCCCCTACTCTTTTGGCAGATGTAATAGCCAACAAAAAAACGGTTTTGTAGGCCAAATATTTTAGCTCCGTAGTCTCCAAGGGTTCAAATGGAGGACCGCACAGGCCTTTAAGGACTACCGCAAGGTCCCACTGGGGAACTGGAGATGATACTGAGGGCTTTAGCCTCATTTCCCATTTAAGGAACCTTGCAACCAGAGGATCCTGAGACAGACATCTGTTAAAATGAGCGGAGAGGGCCGCAATCTGCACTTTCAAAGTGGCAGGGGCAAGGACCTTATCCAAACCGTCCTGAAGAAAATTTAAAATATCAGCTGTTGAAGGTTGTAGATTATTAATACCCTTCTTGGAGCACCACTCCATGAAAATCTTGGCTGTCCTCTGGTAGTTCTTATTGGTAGAGTCTGCTCTTGCAGAAGAAAGGGTCTTCAGGACGGCCTCTGACAGTCCTCTATCCTGCAGTAGGGACTGCTCAACCTCCAGGCTGTCAGGTTGAATCTCCAGAGATCCTGGCACTTCAGAGATCCTTGGGAAACCAGGTTCTGGATGGGGGGAAGCCTCCAATATATCCCTCGACTCATCTCCATGAGTTGGGAAAACCAAGCTCTTTTTGGCCAGAATGGAATGATGGCTATCACAGAGACTTGGTCCTGTCTGATTTTCATCAATACTTTCGGTATTATTGGAATTGGAGGGAAAATGTATGCCAGCCTGGACCTCCAAGGGATGGACAGGGCATCCACTGCCAAGGGATTGTCCTCCTGGTAAAGGGAACAGAACGTCTCCACCTTGGCGTTGAGTCGGGTTGCCATGAGGTCTATTTCTGGAAGACCCCACTTCAGGGTAATCTGATGAAAGACTTCTGGATTGAGTGACCATTCTCCTGATACGGCATGACCCCGACTCAACCGATCCGCTACTATGTTCAGGGAGCCCTTGATGTGAACTGCGGATAAATGGGTTAGATTTTTCTCTGCCCATGTAAATATCAGATCTGCCTCCCTGAGGAGGGTTGGTGTTCTGGTGCCTCCCTGTCTGTTCACGTACAGCACTGTGGTCATGTTATCTGACCGGATTTTGACTGCTCTTCCCTTGAGAAGAGGCGAGAAATGGAGTAAGGCACGATATACAGCTCTGAGCTCCTTCCAGTTGGACGAGGTCCTTCTTTCTGGAGCGCTCCAGACTCCCTTTATGGAGTTTTCGTCCAAATGGGCTCCCCATCCCGAGAGGGATGCATCTGTAGTCAACAGGGTCCAAGAAGCTTGGACCGTGGACCTTCCGTCTTTCAGAAGTCGAATCTTCTTGCTGAGTGTAAGAAGGAAGCGATCCCAAACCTCTAGTAATTCCTTCTGGAGGGGACGTAAGTGCCACAAAGCCCATGGGACTGCCTCCACTGAGGAAGACATCAAGCCCAGGATCTTCATCAATGTTCTGATGGAGGCTATCGGCTTTTTGAAGAGGTGCCGGACTGCACCGACCAGTTTCTCCTTCCTTGCTGGTGTCAAGGAGACCTGCAGGCGGACTGAATCCAGGAAGTAGCCGAGGAACTTCCTTCGGGTTGAAGGGATCGTTACCGACTTCTCCCAGTTTATAAGCCATCCCAGACTCTGAAACAGGGACACGGTTGTCTGTAGATGCTGGAGCAGAAAAGACTCTGACTGGGCTTTTGTCAACCAGTCGTCTAGATAAGGCACCACGAATATCTCCTGAAGTCTGAGGGCGGCCGCTATAGGAGCCACTACCTTTGTAAAGGTGTGGGGAGCAGAGGAGATCCCGAAGGGTAGTGCTGTGAACTGAAAATGCTTCGTGTGGCCGGAAACTACTACGGCAATCCTTAGAAACCTTCTGTGTGGAGGATAAATAGGAATATGCAAATAGGAGTCTTTTAGATCCAAAGTCACGAAAACATCGCCTTGGAGGAGAAAAGTGGTGACAGACTTTATGGTTTCCATACGGAAGTGCTTCTTTTTGATGAAGCGGTTGAGGTACCTTAAGTCTATGACCATTCTCCACTTGTGTGAAAGATCCTCAGAGCGCCAACACCGTTTTGGCCACCCCCTTACTCCTCTTTCATATAAAAACCACACTCACCGCCAGTGAGTGCCGGGTTCACCAGATAAATACAAGACAAGCCTTCTAAATTTTATATATTTATTAACCCCTAAATGGGTCGGTATTAAAATCTAACATATACAGTTCAGAACAGATATGCAGATATATGCAAGCATTAACAGTTGCTAGTTACAAGATACAGTACAAATAAAATAAAAGGGATTAAAGGTGAAATGATTACTTTACCACACATGTCCTTGATGTGGTTCTATAGTCCAACACTCACACATGGCATGTGTGAGTCACCAGTGGAGGCTTCTTGGCATGTGGCATTAACTCCTAGCATGTGGCATCACAGTATTCCAGCCTGCATGCTCTTCACAGTCTCTCAGCATTAGTCCAGTAGTCTCAACAGAATCTCATCACAGCAGCCTCTCCTTATGGTCTGTCTGTGTCAACTCCCCAGCATGATCTCCAAAGTGTAATCTCCATAGCATAATCTCCTCCCACAGACCTCTTACCTCATCTTTTATACCCTTTATGCCACCTCCCAGAATGAGGTCACCGGCGACAGTACGTCTGATGAGTTAATTCAATCAAATCCAGATCTTTTGTATAGAGCTGAGACAAAGTGAATTGATACACTGTTATCAGTCATATCTGATCAACAGCCCAGGCTTGAACAATGCACTATTGTTTGATCAGCCAGGGCTGTATAGGAATACAATGGAGCCCTATTGTTCCAGCCTGGCCGCTACTGCCAATATGCACCTAGGCTTATAGCTGCGCACAGTATGCAAGCAAGCAAGAAGGGAGATCCTATACCCAGAGACCAAAATACAGCTGAGTTATGGCCATATTTAGGCAGAATCATCACAACTTGTCTGCCAGTTTTGGTACCAGGAAGACGGGAGAATAGACACCGGATCCTTCTTCTAGAGAAGGGACTTCCTCCAGGGCTCCCTTGTGAATGTACTCTCGGATGGAGCATTCCAATGTAGTCTGCTGCATTATAGGGAGGCTGCGAGTTAACACAAACCGATCCTGAGGAGGATGGAGGAACTCGATTGCATATCCTTTTTGGATTACCTGCAGGACCCATGGGTCTTGAATTTTTTCCTGCCAGCAGTTGAAAAAATGGGAGAGACGACCCCCGACAGGAATCTTGGCCACAGGAAGACTGCTCCTGATGTCAAAAGCTAGGCTTCTCCTTTTTATCATCAGACTTAGGGAATCTCCGGACGGCGCCTCTAGAGGAATATCTAGAGCCTCTTTGGGACTGCCGTCCACGATGAGGCGGATAGCCTCTACTACGGCCAGAGTCAGATCTACCTCTAAAGGCCTGGGGTAAAGTTTTACCCTTCCTATCAGCCAAGCCCTCCAGGATCTCGTCTAGGGCACTGCCAAAGACTCTACCTGGCTCAAAGGGTAATGCGCACAAATTATATTTTGAGGGGAAATCAGCTCTCCAGGGTTTTAACCATAGAGGTCTTCTTGCTGCAGTGGTAAGTGCCAGAGATTTGGCCGCCAGCCTTAATTGATGGTGGGAGGCCTCCGCTAAATATTCAGCTGCCAGGGAAACCGAGCCTAGAAACCCTAGCAGCTCATCTCTGGAGACTCCAGAGTCGATGTCCCTCTCGAGGTGAACCAGGTCAGTGCGTAATTTGGCTGACACTTCACAAGACGCAACCGCCACAGCGGTCTGGGCCGAGGCAGCTGAATACGCCTTCTTGAGGGTATTGTCGATGCGCCTGTCCATGGCGTCGTGCAAATTTGATCCATCATCTGATGGTACCATAGTGCGGCGGGACAGTTTGGCCACCGCCATATCCACCTTGGGAGGAGGACCCCATTGATCCCATTGAGCAACTGGGAATAAAGCCTTGAACCTCCTAGAAACCACAAGAGGTTTTTCAGGACATTTCCACTCTGAAGACATTAATCTTTGTAATGTCTCGTCCACTTGGAAGACCCTAGGCCCTCTATAGGTGGACGTGGAGGCTTCCCCGTCAACCTCACGATCCTTAGACCGGATGGACTTCAGCAGCCGACTTAATTTTTCGAGTGGGAAGCACGGCCTGCTGGAATCTTCAGTGGAATCATCAGATGAGAGTGTCTCGTCCACTATCTGATAATCTTCGTCAGCGATGCGTAGGGAGGACTGTGTCTCAACCCGCGTTCTCTTGGCAATCTGGGCGATGGAAGAACGGATCTCCTTAAGAGACTCCTCCATATAGTCCTTTACCCAGGTGACAACCTCTCTTATAGAAGGTTCTTCTGACGGAGGTCCGCGGCATTGGCGACAGCGGGTAAAATCATAGCCGTCAGGTAAAGGGGTATTGCAATCCAAACACATTAGGTGTTTACGTTTAGAGGACTTTTTCCTCCTAAGCCCATCGCCGTTACCTGATGCAGAAGATGACATCTGAAACATCAAAGCCACATGACTATGTAGAATAGAAGATTGCCAAGCATCGCACAAGAAGAAAAAAACCAAGGGGTACCTTACTTTTTTAAATCGGTCACTTGAAAAAAAGATCCCGTCAGGAAAAACCCAGACACCGCAAACCGCAGCAGAGGAGCTAGTAACCACGAGCTCACCAAGTAAAGGACTGAGAACCTTTTAAATGTAATACAGCAGCGAGGGGAGGAGCCAAACAAAGAAAATATTCATACAGCGCAAAAACGAAGTCAAATGCCATAATGGAACATAGAGGAGCATAAGCCTAAGCCAGAGGCTCAACATACAAGCAGCAAAAAACAAATCTATATTTTGCCATTAAAATTCCAATTTTCAAACTTACCGCACTTTTCCGAGAAAACCGGAAGTAGGCCGCGGTGGTGCGCAAAGGCTTCCTTCCCCGGGGAACACGGGACCGAAAAAAAAGGTTCCGGCCAAAGGTTCCCCGCTTACTTCCGGGATCGCGCTGCCTGCAGAGCGATGAGCCGGGTAACGCTGCGCTGCGGGGCGAAAAAAGGCCCGAAGGACCGGAGGATCTTAGGAACGTAGGAAAGGACCGAGGTACCCCCAAAAGGTAAGCCAGGAGCTTTTTTAGGAAAAAACCCCTAGCAACGGGAGGTCACCAGAGACCTCCGTCCACCTGTCCCACACAGGACAGAAAAAAACACAGTGGAGGGAGGTCTCAGGTTCCCTCTTATAGGGCCAGTAGGAGGCACCTTAAATTTGGTGCTAATTAAAGGTTCCACTGTCCTAAACAACACACAGGGGCAGAGATACCCCATATTGTGCTGCTGTCGGACGTAAGGGGAATTTTTTTTTTATATTTTTAACAACTTTTTTTTAAATTGTTTTGTTAACCCCCCTAGGAGGTTTGGACCTGTAATCTTTTGATCAATGGTTACAGAAATAACTTGAATCTGACAAAAGTAGTAATATACAAAAATTCTATGAAAATGAACAAATGAAAGTCAGACATTGCTTTTCAACCATGCTTCAACAGAATTTTTAAAAAAAGAAAACTCATGAAACAGGCCTAGACAGAAATGATGGTTCTCTTAACTTAATATTTTGTTGTACAACCTTTTGAGGCAATCACTGCAATCAAAAAATTCCTGTAACTGTCAATGAGACTTCTGCACCTCTCAACAAGTATTTTGGCCCACTCCTCATGAGCAAACTGCTCCAGTTGTCTCGGGTTTGAAGGGTGCCTTTTCCAGACGGCATGTTTCAGCTCCTTCCAAAGATGCTCAATAGGATTTAGGTCAGGGCTCATAGAAGGCCACTTCAGAATTGTCCAATGTTTTCCTCTTAGCCATTCTTGGGTGTTTTTAGCTGTGTGTTTTGGGTCATTATCCTGTTGCAAGACCTATGACCTGCGACGGAGACCAAGCTTTCTGACACTGGGCAGCACACTTCTCTCTAGAATCCCTTGATAATCTTGAGATTTCATTGTACCCTACACAGATTCAAGACACCCTGTGCCAGATGCAGCAAAGCAGCCCCAGAACATAACAGAGCCTCCTCCATGTTTCACAGTAGGGACAGTGCTCTTTTCAAGATATGCTTCATTTTTCTGTCTGTGAACATAGAGCTGATGTGCCTTGCCAAAAATTTAGATTTTTGCCTCATCTGTCTATAGGACATTCTCCCAGAAGTTTTGTGGCTTGTCAACATGTAGTTTGGCAAATTACTTTTGTCAGATTCAAGTTATTTCTGTGACAATTGTGGGTTTTTTGTTCATTAAACGAGGGGTACCAACAATTTTGTCCACGTGTGTATGTTACTATGTTAAGCCGGCAGAGTCAGAGTATTTTCCAACTCCAGTGGCTAGTTCTGGGTCCTGGCTGGGTAATACAGATGAGACCCGGAAGTCATGCCACAGGCACAGCTCCTGTGCCTGCGACATGAAAGCACTATTACAATACTGAGTGTTAACTATATGCTCAGCGTGACATAAAAGTATAGCGGACAGTGGGAAGGGGTTAAAGTAAAGTGTTAAATGGACAGTGACTGAAAATCAACTGGCTTAGTTGCCAATAGCACCCAATCATGGCACAGCTTTCATTTTTCAAGAGCCAAATAGTGTAACATAGGATGATGACGTTGAAGCAAAAAACTTTTTTATGTGTGTTAGAATTTGCAAGATGGGGGCCTATTATGACGGTACTGCAAATTTCAGAATTTGGTAATATGATTCACATAGAAACTGAATTTTACGGTGAGTTAATTCAAAACCAATGGATGTTTATGTCATGGGAAAAGTCTGGGCAGCCTAAAGACATCAGAATATACTGTGAATAGTATCTGAGTCGTTTACAGGCATAGTCCTAGAAAGTCGGGCAGGCTGACTTGCATGAAACTGCATGTGGTGTAAATCACAGTACAGGGTATTTTATGGAAATGTCTGCATTGTAAGCCTTACAGATTACATCTTCTTCAGGAAGTGAAGCCAGATAACAAACTGAAATGCTGTGACTTTTGCATGAACTTGCAAGGATGATTGGAAGAGGACAAATTCACTAACAGGCTGGTGTTTAGCAGATGGGCTACCTTTCACCTCATTGGTAGGGTCAATCACCACATTAGAATTAGGGGTTCATAAAAGCCATGTGCCTTTATAGAGAACATTAGGGACCCACCAAAAGTGAACTTGTTCTTTGCATTAAGCAGACCCAAAATCAGGAGGATTTCTAAGGATACTGTCAGTGTCCCTTCCTACCTGGACATGTTAAAGGAATGACTTAAGCCACAGATAGAGGAAGATCTGCCAAATGTACTATATCAACAGGATCCAGAATACTGGATTTATTGCGTCTGAAATAGTGATTCAATAATGCTGCGTTGGCCTCCACGATTGCCAGATCTAACATCCTGCGACTCTGTGGGACTACATCAAGGATTCAGGGTATCTGCCCCCTCAACCACAGGATCTTAACAACCTGAGACGATGCATCACTGAAAAAGTGGAGTCCATATCCAAGGATATGCTGACATGCATCTGGGCAGAACTGGACTACCATCTAGGCATCTGCTGTGTCACCAATGGAAATTACATCAAATATATGTAGTATATCACATAAAACTTGGATAGATAATACTTTCATGTTGATGAATTTGTGTTATATTCTATAATTTTTTAACAATTGTTATTTAATCACTCTGTATTTCATGCTGTATTCACATCATTACTTTTGAGAATGTCTCTATAATGTCCTACAAGGTGGTGCTGCTGCGGCCTCTAAATGAGTAAAAGTTTTCTCTATATGTGTCTGTAAGATAAATAATAGCAGATAGTCTTCACTCATTAGTTTAGGGAAAACTGAGAAATTAGAGATATGTTATTTAAAGGCCAGAAATAGCACTATTCCTCATGTAAAGATATGGCAGCTTATCCTTAAAAATCATCTACAAGATTGCTTCTAGCCTTGTCACCCAAACCTGTCGCTTTTTTTCAGGCTGTTGGTGCATACTGGGAGTTGTAGTTTTGCTATAGCTCAGGAGCCATAGGTTGGAGACCAGTGTATTAGGTATTGTAAATAGATTATCTTTGTATGTAGTAATAAATCTTGGTATTGGTAAACGGCTGAGCTTTTGGTTCGCAATGTGCAATACCAATGTCTTAGAAGAAAGGGAAAAGATCTGGAATCACACCATCATTATTCCATTGTTACTCATCACTCTTCAATAAAGCAGACCAAGCGAATAAAAAAGCTATTCTATTTCATTATTTGTATTTCATTATTGGAAGCAGATCCTAACAATCAATTCCAATATTTAGAACTGAATGTGTAGAAATGACACTAAGCAATTATAATCAGGTGAACTCCATCACAACCCAGAAGCTGTGTAGTTTAGTGTTGTATAAATATCACCAAGTTGCCATGTACAGTATTTGTGTTATAAGGAAATGACTTTTACTATATAATAATAACATTAAAGTATGAGTTTTCAGTCAGGTTTCCAAAAGCAAGCAGCAGAATTGTGAATGCAGTTTGGTTACAATCACTATTTTTTTTTTATTTTTCTTTTTAGACTTAAGAAATATTACAGGCTCAAATGAGTCTTGACTGCAACATATTGATAAAAATGTCCAGCTGTTCTAGAACCGTAAGAGACCAAACAACCTGACTCCTTTTTTATCCAGTTGGGCTTCTTTAAACCTGATGACTCAGAAGTAAGGACAAAAAGTGAAGGTAATGGCACATTTGTTCTTTTCTTTTGAACAATTTTTGCACCCTATTGTTCAGAATAAACCATTTTTGTCAAGAAGGCCGGGGAAGGTGAAAAACAAAACAAAACATATTCACCTGTCCTCAGTGCTCTAATGTCTCCCACCGTGGTCTGGTCCTGCTGCTCCCAGGGTCTTGCTCTGGCAGAACTCCTCGCCGCACATGAATACTGAGGCCAATCAGCTGTCTAAGGAAAGAACACGGGATGTCACTTATGACGCATGTGAGTGATGTCCTGGTTCCTTCCCTTAGGCCGCTGATTGACCTCAGTGGTCGCGTGCTGCAAGGACTTCCATCGGAAGAAGCACCGCACTGTTGGACCAGACCGTGGTGGGAGACACCAAAATATGTGAGTGATGAGGTTTTTTTTCACCTTCCCTGGTCTCCTTGCCAAAAAATGGTTTATCCTTGACATTCCCTTTAACTTCATTGTACATGTTTCCATTTGGGATGTAGATTCTTTAAAAAGTATGAAGTTTTACTTTACTTGGTCATCCATTCTTTTGAATAGGCAGTTTAAATAACAATAAAATTGATTAAGGCCAGGGCCCCTGCAGACAAAAACACAGCGTTTTACAGTACCTGCAGATTCTGGTTAATCCCATCCACACATTGCAGAAAAAAAATCTGTTGTGTTTTTGTAAATTGCCGCATGTCAGTTATACCTACAGAAACGCTGGTGTTTTCCTTATAGGTATAATAGGGACAGAAAGTCCACGGAAGAAAGTTCTGCTGACTTTCTGTGAAAAGTGCTGCGAAAAAAACGCAATGTGTTTCCACCGTCAGCTTTTCCGCAGCACTTTTTTGATGCGGCCAGCTACGTGGTGCCATAGCCTAAATGAACGTGTTTAAAATTGGCAATAGAAAACCTAGTCTTAAACACAACCTGTGAACCTGAAAATGTAATCCATTCTGTAGGCAGCATGTTATACAGCAGTAGGAGCGGAAATGATTGATATATACAGTGCTGGCCAAAAGTATTGGCACCCCTGCAATTCTGTCAGATAATACTCAATTTCTTCCAGAAAATGATTGCAATCACAAATGCTTTGGTAATAATATCTTCATTTATTTTGCTTGCAATGAAAAAACACAAAAGAGAATGAAAAAAAGTCAAATCATTGATCATTTTACACAAAACTCCAAAAATGGGCCGGACAAAAGTATTGGCACCCTCAGCCTAATACTTGGTAGCACAACCTTTAGACAAAATAACTGCGAACAACCGCTTCCGGTAACCATCAATGAGTTTCTTACAATGCTCTGCTGGAATTTTAGACCATTCTTCTTTGGCAAATTTCTCCAGGTCCCTGAGATTTGAAGGGTGCCTTCTCCAAACTGCCATTTTGAGATCTCTCCACAGGAGTTCTATGGGATTCAGGTCTGGACTCATTGCTGGCCACTTTAGAAGTCTCCAGTGCTTTCTCTCAAACCATTTTCTAGTGCTTTTTGAAGTGTGTTTTGGGTCATTGTCCTGCTGGAAGACCCATGACCTCTGAGGGAGACCCAGCTTTCTCACACTGGGCCCTACATTATGCTGCAAAATTTGTTGGTAGTCTTCAGACTTCATAATGCCATGCACACGGTCAAGCAGTCCAGTGCTAGAGGCAGCAAAGCAACCCCAAAACATCAGGGAACCTCCGCCATGTTTGACTGTAGGGACCATGTTCTTTTCTTTGAAGGCCTCTTTTTTTTTCCTGTAAACTCTATGTTGATGCCTTTTCCCAAAAAGCTCTACTTTTGTCTCATCTGACCAGAGAACAGTCTTCCAAAAAGTTTTTGGCTTTCTCAGGTAAGTTTTGGCAAACTCCAGCCTGGCTTTTTTATGTCTCTGAGTCAGAAGTGGGGTCTTCCTGGGTATCCTACCATAGAGTCCCTTTTCATTCAGACGCCGACGGATAGTATGGGTTGACACTGTTGTACCCTCGGACTGCAGGGCAGCTAGAACTTGTTTGGATGTTAGTCGAGGTTCTTTAGCCACCATCCGCACAATCTTTCGTTGAAATCTCTCGTCAATTTTTCTTTTCCGTCCACATCTAGGGAGGTTAGCCACAGTGCCATGGGCTTTAAACTTCTTGATGACACTGCGCACGGTAGACACAGGAACATTCAGGTCTTTGGAGATGGACGTGTAGCCTTGAGATTGCTCATGCTTCCTCACAATTTTGCTTCTCAAGTCCTCAGACAGTTCTTTGGTCTTCTTTCTTTTCTCCATGCTCAATGTGGTACACACAAGGACACAGGACAGAGGTTGAGTCAACTTTAATCCATTTCAACTGGCTGCAAGTGTGATTTAGTTATTGCCACCACCTGTTATGTGCCACAGGTAAGTAACAGGTGCTGTTAATTACACAAATTAGAGAAGCATCACATGATTTTTCAAAGGGTGCCAATACTTTTGTCCACCCCCTTTTTTATGTTTGGTGTGGAATTATATCCAATTTGGCTTTTTGACAATTCTTTTTTTGGTTTTCCATTGAAGACAAATTAAATGAAGATATTATCACCAAAGCATTTGTGATTGCAATCATTTTCTGGAAGAAATTGAGTATTATCTGACAGAATTGCAGGGGTGCCAATACTTTTGGCCAGCACTGTACAGTATATTATACACAGTATAGTCTTATGGGGAAAAATTTTTTGCATAACTTATCATTTGATGATTTGAATCCCTGCATATTCTTGGCTTAGGAGTCCTGAGGATGGTTGTGAAAAAAATCAGTCTAAGACTATTCAAATCTGCGTCAGAATCCAGCGCAGTGTCTGCCGAAAATTGGTGGAGGAAAAAGTCCTGAATGGAGGACTTTTTCTTCTTCCAGTTCCAGTTTAAAAACAACAAGACAACAAGAGTTCTTCACTATGAGGACCATTAATCTAAGGAGTAGCCTACATCAAGAACTGATCAGAGCAGCAACAGCTGACAGCTTCAAAAATGGCTTAGATGCCTTCTTACTTCAAAATAGCATTAATGCTTATGGAAATGTACAGAATACTTCTTTCCTTTCCCATACCTTGGTTGACCTTGAAGTTTGTCTTTATTTAAGTGTACTAACTATGTATTAAAAGAGAAGAAAATAAATGTGTTCTATATTTGTGGCCCTGAAAAATGTGTACTTATTTTTAAATAAGAATATTTCTTAATTTCTGTATAGTATATTAAACAATACACTATGTATAAGTACTGTATTTTTTACATCATTAATGTGCAGTCACTGGCTGAATGCTTTCATACAGTCATATCTATCAAGTAAGAATTTATATTCTTGTATTTTACAGCATTTAGTGGTGGATTTTTAGTCATAGATGGGCCAGACAGTCTGGCCCATTTCAGCAACAAAATATTAATACTATTGTGTAACAAGCACTTTAAATCAATGAAATGAGCATGGACTCAGGCAGAAAGTTAGTAAGGAAGAGAGAGCAGACACACATTTCTAGACAGAATGGGTCAAGAGGACAATATTGCATTTTTCTTTGTAATACTGAGGTATAAATTCAAAATGGATATTCAATATATAAAAATACCTCCCAACTTTCAGAGAATAGAAAGTGGGATAAAGTCTGCGTTAGGGACAGTGCTCCATGACATATTTGAATATGATAAGTCATGCCACTATGTGCACCCAGTCCGGCCCATTCCCCCTGTGACCATGCCCAATCACACTGAGTCCCTTTGTAGTCACATACACTGTAACACACAGTGATGAAGTCTCCTAAGTGCTTCACACACAGTATAAATAATTAACAGGCATATTAATGCCTACCCACAGTATACCCCTGCAGTTGTAATATTGATGTACCTAAGGTTAGACCGTCAATATTAGAAAAGTGGATACAGTGGGGGAAAAAAGTATTTGTTCAGCCACCAATTGTGCAAGTTCTCCCACTTAAAAAGATGAGAGAAGCCTGTAATTGACATCATAGGTAGACCTCAACTATGAAAGACAAAATGAGAAAACATATCTAGAAAATCACATTGTCGAAGCAAATTTTTTTGGAACTTCGAATCGAACTCATCTCTAGTCATAAGTATTCAGACCCTTTGCTCAGTATTGAGTAGAAGCACCCTTTTGAGCTAGTACAGCGATGAGTCTTCTTGGGAATGATACGACAAGTTTTTCACATCTGGATTTGGGGATCCTCTGCCATTCTTCCTTGTAGATCCTCTCCAGTTCCGTCAGGTTGGATGGTGAACGTTGGTGGACAGCCATTTTCAGGTCTCTCCAGAGATGCTCAATTGAGTTGAGGTCAGGGCTCTGGCTGGGCCAGTCAAGAATGGTCACAGAGTTGTTCCGAAGCCATTCCTTTGTTATTTTATCTGTGTGCTTAGGGTCATTGTCTTGTTGGAAGGTGAACCTTTGGCCCAGTCTGAGATCCAGAGCCCTCTGGAAGAGGTTTTCTTCCAGGATATCTCTGTACTTGGCCGCATTCATCTTTCCTTCAATTGCAATCAGTCGTCCTGTCCTTGCAGCTGAAAAACACCCCCATTGCATAATGCTGCCACCACCATGTTTCACTATTGGGATTGTATTGGCAGGTGATGAGCAGTGCCTGGTTTTCTCCATACATACCGCTTAGGATTATCGACAAAAAGTTCAATCTTCGTCTCATCAGACCAGAGAATCTTATTTCTCATAGTCTGGGAGTCCTTCACGTGTTTTTTGGCAAATTCTATGCGGGCTTTCATATGTCTTGCACTGAGGAGAGGCTTCCTTCGGGCCACTCTGCCATAAAGCCCCGACTGGTGGAGGGCTGCAGTGAGAGTTGACTTTGTGGAACTTTCTCCCATCTCCCTACTGCATCTCTGGAGATCAGCCACAGTGATCTTTGGGTTCTTCTTTACCTCTCTCACCAAGGCTCTTCTCCCACGATTGCTCAGTTTGGCTAGACGGCCAGGTCTAGGAAGAGTTCTGGTCGTCCCAAACTTCTTCCATTTAAGGATTATGGAGGCCACTGTGCTCTTAGGAACCTTGAGTGCTGCAGAAATTCTTTTGTAACCTTAGCCAGATCTGTGCCTTCCCACAATTCTGTCTCTGAGCTCCTTGGACAGTTCCTTTGACCTCATGATTCTCATTTGCTCTGACATGCACTGTGAGGTCTTATATAGACAGGTGTGTGCCTTTCCTAATCAAGTCCAATCAGTTTAATTAAGCACAGCTGGACTCCAATGAATCAATAGAACCATCTCAGTATTCCCTGGTATAGCCATTGGGCTCTCGTGCCTTTTGGGATTAAAGAGAAGTGATGCCTCTCTCCAATACTTCACTTATAATGGGACTATTTAAATGGGAGTTAGTGTCGGCAGGGGTTTATTGCCTAAATGAAAGGACCGATTACCTGATACATTTGCCGAGTATAGAGTAGCATACTATTGCTGTAAGATGTCATTAACTAGGCGGGGATGAGAATAGTAATGCACTCGATTGGTCTACTTTTTCATGAATCATGGACAGCACTGAGCCAGGGCACCTCAGTAGTGTGAATAGAGCCTAAGTGTCCTGAAAGCTGAACCCAAAAAACAATGGCAGACTTTTGTTTTTTATATTCTACCCAAAAATAATTTTGTTTAAAATTTGTGAACATATCATATGGTACAGTAATGTTACCATTAGCAAATCCAACTTGTCCCAAATAAGAAGCCCTCATACCCCTATGTCAATGAAAATTGGTTGTGCCCTTCAGTGGTAGGAAAAGGTCTTGGGAGTATAGGAGTTTCCAATTAATGTAGACTTTTTTGTTCTTTCTGACTAGGATTGTCACCCAACAATCAGCAGCAGATCTAAAGGACATGTTTTAATAACATACCACCAAGTATGTATTTTTTCTGTTTGTCAGGCTTGAACTCAGCCATTGGTCCCACCTATAGAAGACAGAAAATAAGACACAACTATTGTGATTTTTCTTAACGGTAGGAAAATATTGAAAATATTAATGCGTGTGTTGTTTCCTAGCAACAGGCAGGTCACCAGAGTAACCATGCTAGATCTCCATGTTCTTGTAGAGAACAATTACATAGTACAACTGAACTGAAATAAATACTGAAGCAGACTTCAGTATTATCTTGGTAGAACATCATTTCTTTTAATATCAAAATTGAGCAATCATAGGCATTCTGTTTTTGATAAGCAAAATTATGCAAAGGAAAGGGTATTTTAAGGAAGAGAGAAACATGTATGTAGCTTTACACTATGTAATAAATAAAGTTCTACAAAAGAGATAGTCACAGAAAATCACAACAATTAACAACGTGGGCAAAATACATCTAGCTAGCTACCTTTAGTTTTGCAATCTATAATTTCCATCAAGTGCTTTATAATAATAATAATAATACATTTTATTTATATAGCGCCAACATATTCCACAGCACTGTACAACTTGTAAGGTTCAAGTACTGACAAAACGATACATTATGAAGAAATAGTCAATTCACACACTGGGACTGAGGGCCCTGCTCGCAAGAGCTTACAATCTATGAGGTAGAGAGGATGACACAAGAGGTAGCACGGGCGGCAACAGACGTAGCATTGCTTATACAATGGTCAGACAATTTTGTAATAGAGGTTACTGTCATTACACATATATAAAGCTGTATGAGCCGTCACCAGTCGTGTCCTTTAACATGCAGATGGTGCCTGGACGTATAAAGCTAGTCTGATATGGCATCATATCCTGTGAGGCAATGTTGAAACATAAACAGAGGAGGGTACGTTTTACGGATTCTAACTACGGAAGGGTTTACATTAGGAGTTGTGATAGGCCTGTCTGAAAAGATGTGTCTTTAGTTTACGTTTGAAGCTGTGGAAATTGGGGGTTAATCTGATAGTCTGGGATAGAGCATTCCAGAGAAGTGGTGCAACTCGGGAGAAGTCTTGTATACGAGCGTGGGAGGTTCTGATAATAGAGGATGTTAGTCTTAGGTCATTGAGTGAACGGAGATTACGGGTTGAGCGATAGACAGAGATGAGGGAGGAAATGTAGGGAGGTGCAGCATTATGGAGAGCCTTGTGAATGAGGGTGATAAGTTTATATTGTATTCTGTATTGAATAGGCAGCCAATGTAGTGACCGGCACAGACCGGAGGCATCGCTGTAGCGTCTAGACTGATAGAAGAGCCTGGCCGCCGCATTCAGAATAGATTGTAGAGGGGAGAGTTTAGTAAGGGGAAGACCGATTAGTAAGGAGTTACAGTAGTCAAGGCGAGAGTGAATCAGGGCAACAATAAGTGTCTTTAGTGTATCTGTGGTAAGGAAAGGGCGGATTCTGGAGATGTTTTTGAGGTGGAGATGACAAGAGCGTGCGAGTGATTGGATATGGGGGGTGAAGGAAAGGTCTGAGTCAAACAAAACCCCGAGGCAGCGGGCATACTGCCTAGGAGTTATGGTAAGGCCAGAGACTGCAATGGAGATATCAGGGACAGATCTATTAGATGGTGGAAACAGCAGTAATTCAGTCTTTGAGAGATTCAGTTTCAGATAGAGCGAAGACATGATATTTGAGACAGCAGAGAGACAGTCACTGGTGTTCTGTATTAGTGCAGGGGTGATGTCACGGGATGACGTATATAATTGGGTGTCATCAGCAAAAAGATGGTACCGGAAGCCAAATCTAGTGATGATTTGTCCAATGCTGTGTAGAAGGAGAAGAGCAGGGGACCTAGAACCGAGCCCTGAGGAACCCCAACGGCAAGGGGAAGAGGGGAAAAAACAGAGCCCGCAAATGATACACAGAAAGTGCGGTCAGAGAGATAAGAGAACAAGGAGAGAGCAGTGTCTGTGAGGCTAACAGAACGGAGCATAGTGAGAAGGAGTTGATGGTCAACAGTGTCAAATGCCGCTGAGAGATATAAAAGAATAAGAAGAGAGAAGTCACCTTTGGATTTAGCCGTCAGGAGATCATTGGAGACTTTTGTGAGGGCCATTTCAGTAGAGTGCAGAGTGCGGAAGCCAGATTGTAAGGGGTCAAGAAGAGAGCAGAAAGATAGCGGATTAAACGAGAATAGACCAAGCGTTCCAAGATCTTGAAGATAAAAGGAAGGTTAAAGACAGGTCGATAGTTAGCAGCACAGGACGGGTCAAGGGAGGATTTCTTCAGTAGTGGGGTTATGACAGCATGTTTGAAAGAGGATGGGAAAATTCCAGAAGAGAGAGAGAGGTTAAATATTTTAGTAAGGTAAGTCGTGACGGCAGGCGACAGAGACTGGAGAAGGTGTGAGGGGAAAGGGTCACTACTGCAGGTCGTAGGGCGAGAAGGGGAAAGTAGCTGAGATACTTCCTCTTATGTAACAGGTTCAAAAGATGAGAATGAACAGTCTGAAGTGCGGCTGGTGAGGGGGTCAATGCCACCTGGGGATTGAGCAGTTATTTCCTGACGGATCTTATCAATTTTATCATGGAAATAAGAGGCCAGGTCATCTGCGCTAAGGTCTGTGAATGGCATCTGCACCTTAGGGGTAAGTAAGGAATGAAAAGTTTCAAATAGCCTTTTAGGGTTACAGGAGAGAGAAGAGATGAGAGTGGTGAAATAGGCTTGTTTGGCTAGGTGAGGGGCAGAATTATAGGTTTTAAGCATAAATTTAAAGTGGAGGAAGTCTGCAGGTGTACGTGATTTTCTCCACAGACGTTCAGCACACCTAGAGCACCGCTGAAGAAAACGTGTCTGTGGTGTGTGCCAGGGTTGCTGCCTCCTGCGTCTAACCTTTCGAGTGGAGGGGGGAGCCGCCTCATCCAATGCACTCTTAAGGGTTTCATTATAGTGACTGGTGGCCAGTCACTATGTGTTAATTCATAGTTTTGGTGCCTTCAGTGTGAATCTACAATTTTTATAGTCATGAAAATACAGAAAACTCTTGGAATGAGAAGGTGTGTCCAAGCTTTTGGTCTGTACTGTATGTAAGTGATTATTATAATAGACACAATGATAAGTTTCTTAGGAAAAACTGCACAACTGAAAGGAGTTTTTAGAACATGGTTGGAATGCCTCTAGCCTGGATACAAGATGAGAGATAGTTGGGCATGAAAGAATACATGTTCCGTATGGTATCCTGCGGCACATTTGCCCATAGATGTTGCAGCTGGGTCTGTAGATCAAACATACTCATAGATGGCTGAAGCTGGTCCCATAAATGCTTGATTGGTGATAAATCTGGTGACCAGGCAAGCCAAGGAAGTGTTGCAGGCTGGTGGCTATGTTCCTGGGAAACCCTTGCTGTGTATGGGCCACAGCAATGATGAAAAATGGCAGTTGAAAGCCTTTCCATGAAAGGCAACACTTGTGGCCACATGATGTCCTGAACATATCAGTGAGTCTTCAGTGTCCCTTGTATCACTACTAGGGGTGACTAGATGTTGTATGCGATTGCTCTCTAAATCATCACACCAGCCGTAGGGTCAGTGAGTTGCTCAACACAAAAGTAGGATTGAAGCGCTCGCCATAAGGACTCCATACTCGTACGTGACTATCATCGGATCCCAAACAGTAGCTGGGTTCTTCACTAAAGACGGTATGGTTCCAGTCCGTAGCAGTCCAGGTTTCTCATTCATGACACCACTGCAACTGAAGTTGATAGTGGCTGACTATCTGTGGCAGGACACGTAATGAGCTCTGTGATACCAAATTTCCTTCTGCTAAGCACCTGAAACTGATCCAGGTAGAGACAGGATTGTGGAATAAAGGTGACACCTGTTTCTCGATGGTGAACAAGGAAACAGTGGTAGCTGCTGATATTTTTGGGCCAGGAGCGCACCTAGTTTTCTGCTGATTGAGATGCGAAAGTGAAATGTTGCCCCCATAAACTTTCCCCGCAAGAAAGAAAATTTAGTTTTAAAAAATGTATATAGCATTTAAAGATATTGAGGGAATTTATTAAGTTTGACGTATCTATTTATGTATTTGGTAACCCTGTAATTTCCCTGTTCATGGATTTACAGTACTTTTAATGATTGTTTGGACTTTTTAATCAGTTATCATTGACTAGAATGGCAAAGCACATATGTCTTTTAAAATTTCATGCATTTTTTCTAGTGCATTTTTAACACTGTATTGTGTGAACTCAGCCTATGGTTGGGTTTCCACTTTCATGTTTTGTTCAGGTATTTTTGTTCGGTTTTTAAAGTCAAAACCAGGAGTGAATTGAATAAAAGAGGAGTAGCACCGTCTGTCCTACATACTTTCTCCTGCTATGACTACATTCACACGATGCAACACGATGCAACAAATACATGCTTTTTCTAACACATACATTTTTAAAAGGGTAGGGTGTTTTGCCTTCTTTGTCAATGCAGCCTTAATGATCCACACCAGGCTTTGGCTTTGAAAACTACAACAAAGAAATTTAAACATAGAAACCCAACCCAATTTTCAGCATCCATCCCCCGACTAGTGTATTTCATCAGTCTAGTCACAGGGTTGTTTGGAGTCTTCTTCTGTCTTAATTATGTAGTACAGCAAACTGACTGATCAGCAGTTGGATCTTCCAGATATTGTCCAGGATTATTTATGTTATACTTAGTTGAAATCGTGCAAATACACACAGGTAATGACCATTTATCTAATTTTCCCACTAGTGACATGTAGTAGCAGTGTGGGACAGCTGATTTGTTTAAAAAAGCTTAACCCCCTTAAGGCTAAGGCCCCACATAGCAAGCCGCAGCCAAAAAGCCCTGTGGAAAAGACTGTGGCAGAAACACATCATGTTTTTTTTCCACAGCACTTTTCATAGTCCGCAGAGTTTCCCATAGGTATAATTTGCATGCTGCGATTTACAAAAACGCAATGGTTTTAGCCAGAATTCCACCCACTTTGCAGATATTGTAAAATGCCGCGGTTTTTGCCACGCCATTTTCGCAATGTTGGGCCCCAGCCTAAAGTGGACCTTTCACCACCTCAGCCAAGTCCAAGGCTTTGCATAATTTAATAGTGC
The DNA here is from genome assembly GCA_947044405.1 of Leptodactylus fallax. Lineage (NCBI taxonomy): Eukaryota > Metazoa > Chordata > Amphibia > Anura > Leptodactylidae > Leptodactylus > Leptodactylus fallax. Next base: position 8,301,376 of record CAMRHE010000035.1, read on the forward strand.
TGGTTTGGTGCCTCATATGCGATTTAGGCTTTGTACTGTCAGGTGAGTGCTGTCAGCCAGGAGCAAGTATTAGACATGTACAGTGATAGCCATTTTGTTAGAGACAGCCTCTGCCAGGCCAATCCCCTTCCCATTTCAGTTTTTTTTGTTTTTGGGTTTAGGTTTTTTACTCCTCATCTTCCTAAAGCCATACATTTTTCATTTTTCATTCACAGTGTCATGTGTAGTTGGTAGGCCAAACAGTGGATTCAGCGCTTCTATTTTTCCACATCCCAAGTTCAACTGCGACTCCTGCTCCAACTCCTTCATAAATGGCTGACGGACATGGTCAGTCAGAAGCAGTAAAGAACCTCTAATTCATTAAAACGTTAGTGACTGAATTCCTATTAAAGCAAAGATGCAACAAACAATGCATCACAGAAATACAGTGGGGGAAAAAAGTATTTAGTCAGCCACCAATTGTGCAAGTTCTCCCACTTAAAAAGATGAGAGAGGCCTGTAATTGTCATCATAGGTAGACCTCAACTATGAGAGACAAAATGAGAAAACAAATCCAGAAAATTACATTGTCTGATTTTTAAAGAATTTATTTGCAAATTATGGTGGAAAATAAGTATTTGGTCAATAACAAAAGTTCATCTCAATACTTTGTTATATATCCTTTGTTGGCAATGACAGAGGTCAAACATTTTCTGTAAGTCTTCACAAGGTTGGCACACACTGTTGCTGGCATGTTGGCCCATTCCTCCATGCAGATCTCCTCTAGAGCAGTGAAGTTTTGGGGCTGTCTCTGGGCAACATGGACTTTCAACTCCCTCCAAAGGTTTTCTATGGGGTTGAGATCTGGAGACTGGCTAGACCACTCCAGGACCTTGAAATTCTTCTTACGAAGCCACTCCTTTGTTGTCCTGGCGGTGTGCTTGGGATCATTGTCACACTGAAAGACCCAGCCACGTTTCATCTTCAATGCCCTTGCTGATGGAAGGAGGTTTGTACTCAAAATCTTATGATACATGGCCCCATTCATTCTTTCATGTACACGGATCAGTCGTCCTGGTCCCTTTGCAGAGAAACAGCCCCAAAGCATGATGTTGCCACCCACATGCTTCACAGTAGGTATGGTGTTCTTTGGATGCAACTCAGCATTCACTCTCCTCCAAACAGTTGTGTTTCTATCAAACAGTTCTACTTTGATTTCATCTGACCATATGACATTCTCCCAGTACTCTTCTGGAACATCCAAATGCTCTCTAGCAAACTTCAGACAGGCCCAGATATATACTGGCTTAAGCAGGGGGACACTTCTGGAAATGCAGGATCTGAGTCCCTGGTGGCGTAGTGTGTTACTGACGGTAGCCTTTGTTACGTTAGTCCCAGCTTTCTGCAGGTCATTCACTAGGTCCCCCCATGTGGCTCTGGGATTTTTGCTCACCGTTCTCGTGATCATTTTGACCCCACGGGGTGAGATCTTGCGTGGAGCCCCTGATCGAGGGAGATTATCAGTGGCCTTGTATGTCTTCCATTTTCTAATTATTGCTCCCACAGTTGATTTCTTCACACCAAGCTGCTTGCCTATTGCAGATTCAGTCTTCCCAGCCTGGTGCAGGTCTACAATTTTGTTTCTGGTGTCCTTCCACGGCTCTTTGGTCTTCACCATAGTGGAGTTTGGAGTGTGACTGTTTGAGGATGTGGACAGGTGTCTTTTATACTGATAACAATTTCAAACAGGTGCCATTACTACAGGTAATGAGTTGAGGACAGAGGAGCCTCTTAAAGAAGTTACAGGTCTGTGAGAGGCAGAAATCTTGCTTGTTTGAAGGTGACCAAATACTTATTCTCCACTTTAGTTTGCAAATAAATTCTTAAAAAATCAGACAATATGATTTTCTGGATTTGTTTTCTCATTTTGTCTCTCATAGTTGAGTCTACCTATGATGTCAATTACAGGCCTCTCTCATCTTTTTAAGTGGGAGAACTTGCACAATTGGTGGCTGACTAAATACTTTTTTTCCCCACTGTAACTTATGTTCTGGGGCTGCTTTGCTGCTTCTGGCACAGAGTGTCTTGAATCTGTACAGGGTACAATGAAATCTCAAGAATATCAAGGGATTCTAGAGAGAAATGTGCTGCCCAGTGTCAGAAAGCTTGGTCTCAGTCACAGGTCATGGGTCTTGCAACAGGATAATGACCCAAAACACACAGCTAAAAACACCTAAGAATGGCTAAGAGGAAAACATTGGACTATTATGTGGCCTTCTATGAGCCCTGACCTAAATCCTATTGAGCATCTTTGGAAGGAGCTGAAACATGCCGTCTGGAAAAGGCACCCTTCAAACACGAGACAACTGGATCAGTTTTCTCATGGGGAGTGGGCCAAAATACTGTTGAAAGGTGCAGAAGTCTCATTTACAGTTACAGGAATCGTTTGATTGCAGTGATTGCCTCAAAAGGTTGTGCAACGAAATATTAAGTTAAGGGTACCATCATTTCTGTCCAGGCCTGTTTCATGAGTTTTCTTTTTTTAAAAATTCTCTTGAATCATGGTTAAAAAGCAACGTCTGACTTTCATTTGTTAATTTTCATAGAATTTTTATATATTATTACTTGTGTCAGATTCAAGTTATTTCTGTGACCATTGTGGGTTTTTCCTTCATTAAACAAGGGGTACCAACAATTTTGTCCATGTGTGTATGTACTGGGAAGCTAAAAATAATCAGAATGGAGTAGAATTTGAAAAAATAAAGTGTAACCCATAAGTCTGTATATTCTTCTGGGTTTCATTTTTATGGCATCCGCCATTTGGTAAAGATTGCACGTTACTTATATTCTGCGGGTGAGTCACAGTCACAGATCACGATGAGACCAAATGTATGTATTTTTGTTATGTTTCAATAACTTTAAAAGCACTAAAGAGTTTTTTCAAAACAAAATTTTCTTTGCATAACCATATTTTAAAACTCATACATTTTTATTTTTCCATCTACACAGCGATATATGTGCTCTTTACTGAAGGACAGGCTGGCATTTTTATTGGTACCATTATGGGATCATATGACTTTTTGATCACATCCTTGCTACCAGTGTTGGTAATCTCAGGATCTGTAAGGGCTTTTAAGATGATCTTAGATTCATCTAAACTTTAGAAAGATAACAGGATCTTGCTGATAGCCTTTACAGAGATGTTACAAAAACTGTTAAGAATGGAGACTTTATCTTAACCTTATAACTCTTTCCAGACATCTGTTGTAATAGTACTGCGGATATTGAGTATTTAAATATGGTGGCCGCTCAGAAGCCAAGCAGCTGCCATGTCTCATATGTATTATACAGTGGAGACCCGGTGGCAATGCCTGCAATCAGTTCCTGCACTGATTATGTGTATTAACACCCCCAGCATTGACTGAGGAGCCATTTTGGGGTGGATAGCCAGCCCCAGAATGAAATTCGAGGACAGTGATCCATTATCCATAGAATAGAGGTAACATGTCATTTTGGCTGAACATTGAACACCTCAAAAACAAAGGCTGTAAGAAAGTTGCGCAATCCAAGTTTTTTCCTAATTCCTGCCCATTCTGAATTTTTTTCCAACTTCTCACTACAGTGCCTTGCAAAAGTATTCATACCCCTTGAACTTTTTCACATTTTGTCACCTTACAACCACAAACTTAAATGTATTTTATTGAGATTTTAAATGATAGACCAACACAAAGTAGAACATAATTGTGAAATCGAACAAAAATGATACAATGTTTCCAAATTTTAATCAAATAAAAATCTGAAAAGTGTAAAGTGCAAAAGTATTCAGCCCCCTATATCAATACTTTGTAGAGCCAACTTTCACTGCAATTACAGCTGCAAGTCTTTTGGGGTATGTCTCTACCAACTTTGCAGTCTAGAGACTGAGATTTTTGCCAATTCTTCTTTGCAAAATATCTCAAGCTCAGCCAGATTGGATGGAGAGAGTCAATTTTCATGTCTTGCCAATTTAGGACTGGACTTTGACTGGGCCATTCTAACACATGAATATTCTTTGATCTAAACCATTCCTCTGTAGCTCTGGCTGTATGTTTAAGGTCATTGTCTTGCTGGAAGGTGAATCTCCTTCCGAGTTTCAAGTCTTTTTCAGCCTCGAACAGGTTTTCTTCCATGATTGCACTGTATTTAGCTCCATCCATCTTCCCATCAACTCTGACCAGATTCTCTGTTCCTGCTGAAGAAAAGCATCCCCACAGCATGATGCTGCCACCACCATGTTTCACATTGGGGATGGTGAATTCAAGGTAATAAGCAGTGTTACTTTTCTGCCACACATAGTGCTTTGCATTTAGGTCAAAAAGTTTAACTTTGGTCATATGGCCAGTGCACCTTCTTCCACATGTTTACTGTGTCCCCTATATGGCTTGTGGCAAACTGCAAACTGCACTTCTTATGTCTTTCTTTCAACAATGGTTTTCTTCTTGCCACTCTTCCATAAAAGCCAGATTTGTGGAGTGTGCGACTTATAGTTGTCCTGTGGACAGATTCTCCCACCTGAGCTGTGGATTTCTGCAGATCCTCCAGAGTGACCATGGTCCTCTTGACTGATTCTCTGACCAGTGCTCTCCTTGCTCGATCTGTTGTAGAATACTTTTCCATTTTTGAGACAGTGTTCCTTGAGATGCTCAAAGCTTGGGATATGTTTTTTTATAACCTAACCCTGCTTTAATTTCTCCACAACTTTATCTCTGACCTGTCTGGTGAGTTACTTGATCTTCATGATGCTGTTTGTTCACTAGTGTACACTAACAAACCACGGAGGCCTTCACAGAACTGGTGTATTTATACTGAGATTAAATTACACACAGCTGGACTCTATAAACTAATTAAGTGACTTCTGAAGGCAACTGATTGCACTGGATTTTACTTAGGGGTATCAGAGTACAGGGGGCTGAATACTTTTGCATGTCACACTGTCCAGATTTTTATTTGATTAAAATTTTTAAAACCATGTATCATTTTCGTTCCACTTCACAATTATTTGTTACTTTCTGTTGGTCTATCACTTAAAATCTCACTTTGCTACTTTGTGGTCGTAAGGTGACAAAATGTGAAAAAGTTCAAGGGGTATGAATACTTTTGCAAGGCACTGTACATTGTATGAGATATTAAAGAGGACCTTTCAAGTCCTCATGTATATGCGGTTTTACAAACCGCTAGAAAGTCAACAGCGTGCTGAATTCAGCGCACTGTCGGCTTTCCCGTTATGTGCCCCAGGGCTGCAGCTATCGGTGGTCTTAGTTCCACCGTTCACCGTTCGAAGGGCGTTCCTGACAGTCTAGCTGGGCTGTGAGGAATGCCCTCACTGACTGTACTTGTCCATAGATATGAACTGGGGGGCGTTCCTCACAGCTCAGCGTCATCACTGGACTGTAAGGAACGTCCCCTCTGACAGTACAGGGCTATGGGCTGTCCATGTTAACACCTGTCCTATCAATCAGATCATACTGTACTTTTTCTCTTTTGCTAATGTAATACCCCTCTGAGCCTAATCAGGCCATTTAATGGTGCCATGACCCAGACATTTACCAGCTTCCCTATCCTGTCCATACCTGATATTTATAGAGTAAAGTATGCATTATAATATATAATATTAGTATAATATACTCCACAGTGGCTCCCATACAGTATACTGTGTGGGGGCCACTGTGGTGTATATTGTACTGTGTGGGGGCCAATGGGGAGTATATTGTACTGTGTGGGGGTCACTGTGGTGTATATTGGACTGTGTGGGGGCCACTGTGGTGTATATTGGACTGTGTGGGGGGCCACCGTGGAGTATATTGTACAGTGTGGGTTCCATCGTGGAGCATATTTGACTGTGTGGAGGCCACCGTGAAGCATACTGGACTGTTTGGGGGCCAATGAGGAGTATATTGTACTGTGTGGGGGCCACCGTGAAACATATTGTACTGTATGGGGGCTACTGTGGAGCAGATTGTATTGTGTGGGGTCCACCATGGAGCAGATTGTACTGTGTGGGAGCACATCACCCCTATCACTACGACTTGTGATATTATTACAGGCCATAATAACATTGCACAGTCACTATAAAACAGATCCTGTGCAATGTAAATAGTGAACATTAATTGTTCAAAAGTATACCAAGTGCAAACTTCTACCTTTCAGTACAAAGTTGTTTGTATCATTGAAAGCCCCATTCACACGACCGTATTTTGCGTGTCCGTAACTGCCCTCAATTGTGGATCCACACAGTATTAAGGTTAAATTGATAATAAATTAATGGATTTTGGGTTGCAGTTTGGGCACTCGGTCTCTAAAAGGTTCGCCATCACTGGGCTAGGTTAACATCTGCTTCAGAGTCTTCGCAGAAGACTTAGCCTCTAAAAGGTATCGCCTGATTTCTTCACTCTTCGCCGAAAATCAGCAAAGAGAAAAGTCTTGCACGAAGGACTATATAGTTATAGTCTATGGGGTCCGCGGATGAGCTGTACATCGTTCATGAACCTAGCCTAAGATTGCATATGAATTTTAGGTGAAAATATATGTTTAAAAAAAATAATTTGTTTGTCACAAAGTTACAAGAAGATGGACATGGCTATCAATAACCCACTAAGGCAAATGTACTCCCTAGAACAAGAATTATATGGGGTTTAGGGGTGCTCCTACTTTTCACGGTGTGAAATACATACATTTAATAGGTTGATACTATTTTAGGCTAAGGCATCACATAATGGACTGCAGCCAAAAGGTGCTGCAGGAAAAAACTGTTTGTTTTTTTTTTTCCCCCAGTTTTTCTCTGTGGACTTTCTGCTTCAATTATACCTACATGGAAACCATGGTAGTAATGTCTAGTTATTTTCAGTTTTTTCTTTCTATAATGTTTTTTTCACATATGAGTAATGTTTTTGAAATAATACATAGATTATATATTCCATAACACAGTACATTCTAATGTGTGAGATGCTTATATAATATCAAAGTGATTTTTTAATTCTCCGCTGAAAAATTGATCATGTGACATATGTCATATGACTGTGTGGTCATTTACACTTTAGTGTAGGAAGTTACGTTTCTTTCCACATCTTACACCGTAGATCATCTGTGGTAAGTGTTTGACAATAATAGAGATTTGGAATTATAATGTTTTGATGCAACATATTTATTTGTGTGCAAGAATATATATCTTTTGATTTTCAATTTATTTTTTGTTTTTCACATTTTGTGCATGTCTAATTATTTGTTGGTGTTTAATTTAAATATTTTAATTTATTTAGTCATATGTTTGATATTTTATCGTATTATTATGTAAATGTTTAAACTGTGTTTAAGATTTATCATTTGTTGCGATTATTACTGTTTTTCTTTTGCTCGTTTCAGTGCTTGATTTAGGGTTAAAATTGTGATGTGGTATTGTAGGGTGTGGTTTTTGTTCCTTTTAGATTTTAAATTTGGTATGTGCACACACAAGGTCAAGCTATGATTAAGGAGCTTATTGCCTTTCTAGCTGACTGTTACACACAAAAGCTGTTGACCTCTTGCGCTTCCATTGCATGGACTCTTGCTTAGTCTCAGGATCATGGTAGTAGACCCATGTAACAACCAAAGAGAAAAAGTCTCCTGGGTATCTAAGCATTCTCTACATTTTCTACATTTAGCTAAATTGCTGATGACAAGTTTTTGCTTATGTGTCAACATTTGTGGCACCCACCAAAAATTAACCTTTGACATCATCAAACATCACAAGTGATACTGGAAACCATCCCCTGAAATGCCTAATTCATAAGCTATGACACTGACTTTGACCTGATGATCTTCCAAAATTATGGCCTCCACTTTTTGGCACATTTCCTCTGTAGATGCTTCAACAGGTTGCTCTGAACGGGAGTCATCTTCAATTGATTCCCTACCCCATTTAAACTGCTTGGCCCAAAACATTACTTTGTAGTAGGAAGATGCATCACCATATACAGCAATCATCCTTTCATGGATTTCTTTAGGCTTTTTTTCTTCCTTTGTAAGGAATTTAATCACTGAACAACACTCCAAATCCCTCAATTTCTTTGTAGACCCGTGCTGTACTGCGCTTGCCATCCTGTCACTTCCAGGGCTTTCATCAGACTGAACTGCTACTTTGGGGGTGTTGAATGTCTAGACATGTCTCAGCCTGCACAGACAAGATCAGCTTTCTAACACTGTCAGAACATACTGAGGTAGATAACTTATTGAACGCCTCTCATATATAGGTATGGGGGTTTAGTATGATTTTTTTATGTTGTAATTTAGGGTTTATTTATACATCTCAAAAGTGGGAAAATTGTTCTGGCTACCAGTGGTGCAAAATGTCTGAAAACCCTTGGTAGTGAAAGGGTTAATAGGCCCAATATTTTTATTTTCATGCAGGGGTACCTAATGTATTTATTTTTTTATTTTTACTTACTTTAATATGTATTTGAGCAATGGGGGTGATTTGAACATAACACAGAAGAATGTTACTTTGTTTTGCTATCCATGATGTTAGAGACAATCAGGACATAGATAACTTTGTACTGTATGGTCCTGATGGTTGGAAGTTGGTTAAAGTGGCTTTGTCAGCCTCTCTTTTCTGCTTTAATGTGAAGTGTCCCATAGTCGCTGTCTTTAGTTGTATGTTATCAAGTAATATGCTTATGTGTGCATTTATATCATATTATGCAATGCATCATTTTATATGGGGCTTAGAAATATCATAGTTGTTGGAGTTGAAAGGGAAAAAGAAGATGTGGCATGTCAGTCCTCTAAACCCTGCCTTCAATCTGCTTATATTCTGGTTGAGTTGAATAAATTGCATTGAATGTGAAAATAATTTTATCTAATTTGTTGCTGCCAGCAGTGTTATGAGCTTCAGTGGTATTTACATAATCTTGTAGCAGAGATGAGCAAGGAGCCCTGAATACATATTCAAGAAGGAGCTATCTCTTGTATTCAATTTATCTTAGCTTGATGTTCTCCTCAGATGTAAGTCTCCTGCTGACCTCTTTGAGATTAGCATATAGTGTGTGTTATAGCTATCTTCATAAATAACCATTTACTTGTAGCAGAGATGCAATCTAATGCCAGAGCTGATCAGATTCGTATATAATGCCTACCTTTCAAAAAACTGAATGAAACAAAATGAAATTAAAAACAGCAGGAAAATGAGCACAACTTAACATATACATTTAATAAAGAAGGCCACTGTGAGAGTCTTTTTGTATTTGCATTGTGTTGTATTATTACATGTGTGCCATATTCATGCTGTTAATAACAATAGACAAAAGCTATTTATTGTTCTTCATTTATTGTGATAAGACAGGACATAAAATGAGCTGATATAGTTGGCTGTGGCGGGCACTGTGATTGCAAGGTTTATCATAGCTATTAATGCAATGTTCACATCAGCCTGGCATCACTTGCTCCTGCTGAGCACACCTGAGGTAGCTACACTTCTAATAAGATGACTCTATGCATAGTTTACTAGACTCTGTTCAAGTATGCACTCTGCCATTCTGTCAGGAGTGACATAGAGGTTTCTGGCACTTGTGACTGCTATGATTGGTAGTAATATCCCTGCTGTGAAAACAAGGGAACCCTGGCAGACCCCATTATAAAGTAAGTCAGTGAGGTCCTTTGGTCACTACTCAACATCTGCTGGTCCTGGATTACATTAAAAATCCAATTTAGCTAGCTACAATGGTGATGACGTTTGCAGTGTCTATAACAGACATCCTTTCAAATGGAGGTTCCTTCCTGGGACCTCAGCTATTTACTAAATTGGACATAAAATATAGGCAGTTCTTTAGTATGGAGAAACTGAAGAGTTCTTACCGAGAGCGGTGTTAATTATCAATGGGCTCCCTCTAATAGTTATATACAGTCATGGCCAAAAGTTTTGAGAATGATACAAATATTAATTTTTACAAAGTCTACTGCTTCAGTTTTTCTAATGGCAATTTGCATATACTCCAGAATGTTATAAAGAGTGATCAGCTTAACAGCAATTACTTGCAAAGTAAATATTTGCCTAGAAAATGAACTTTATCCCCCAAAACACATTTCAACATCATTGCAGCTCTGCCTTAAAAGGACCACCTAACATCGTTTCAGTGATTGCTCCATTAACACAGGTGTGGGTGTTGATGAGGACAGGGCTGGAGATCAATCTGTCATGATTAAGTAAGAATGACACCACTGGACACTTTAAAAGGAGGCTGGTGCTTTCCATCATTGTTTCTCTTCTGTTAACCATGGTTATCTCTAAAGAAACACGTGCAGTCATCATTGCACTGCACAAAAATGGCCTAACTGGGAAGAGTATTGCAGCTAGAAAGATTGCACCTCAGTCAACAATCTATCGCATCATCAAGAACTTCAAGGAGAGAGGTTCCATTGGTGCCAAAAAGGCTCCAGGGCGCCCAAGAAAGACCAGCAAGCGGCAGGACCGTCTCTTAAAAGTGTTTCAGCTGCGGGATCGGGCTACCAGCAGTGCAGAGCTTGCTGAGGAATGGCAGCAGGCAGGTGTGAGTGCATCTGCATGCACTGTGAGGTGGAGACTCTTGGAGCAAGGCCTGGTCTCAAGGAGGGCAGCAAAGAAGCCACTTCTCTCATCAAGAGACGGGTGGACAAACAAAAACCAACAAATTCAGACAAAATTAAAGCATTGATTCTGCAAGAATGGACTGCTATCAGTCAGGATTTGGTCCAGAAGTTGATTGAGAGCATGCCAGGGAGAATTGCAGAGGTCCTGAAGAAGAAGGGTCAACACTGCAAATATTGACTTGCTGCATTAACTCATTCTAACTGTCAATATAAGCTTCTGTTACTCATAATATAAATGCAATTATATTTCTGTATGTGATAAAAACATCTCACAAGCACACATAAAAACCAGAGGGCAGCAGATCATGTGAAAATATAATATTTGTGTCATTCTCAAAACTTTTGGCCATGACTGTAGTAAATGAGTTTGAATGAAGACACACGTCCATCAAGTCCAACCTATAACCCTACAGTGTTGATCCAGAGGAAGGTAAAAAAAATCCATGAGACTGATGCAAAATGCCCCATGTCAGAGGAAAAAAATTCTTTCCTGACCCAAAATCTGACAGTCAGTATAAAACCCTATATTGACTTGTCTTTACCAAAAATCTAAAACCCATATCCCATAATATTTTTCTGTTCAAGAAAGACATCCAGGCATTTTTGAACCATCACCCCATCCTGTGGCAGTGAGTTCCATAGTCTCACTTCTCTTATAGTAAAAAATCTCTGTATATGTTACTGGTGAAGTATTCTCTCCCATAGACATAGAGGATGTAAAGCAAAAAGATCATTCGAAAGGTCTTTGTGCTATATCTTCATGTATTTGTACATTGTTATTAGGTCTCCCTGTAGACATCTTCTTTTTCTAATATGAATAACCCCAAATTTGTGAATCTGTTTTTGTACTCCAATCCACCCACTTCCCTAATTATCTTAGTCTCCCTACTCTGCACTCTCTAGTTCAATTATTTAATTAATCCTTCTTCTCCACTGGGGCTCAAAATTGTTCAAAATAGTCTAAGTGTGGCTGCACCAGTGATTTGTATAGAGGCATAACTATGTTCTTGTTATTAGCATCTATGCCACTTTTGATGTATTTTCTTTGCCTTGGCAGTAGCTGCCTGGCACTGGTCACTAAATGTAAACTTACTGTCCACTAAGATCAGGTTTGTTTGTCAAAATAAGGTTTAAAAGTGCCTCGCATCTTGTTGGGTCCTCCACTAGTTGTGATAGGTAATGGTCTTTTATTACTGACAAAAACCTGTTCCCCTTGTTGGACTTGTAGGCTTCTGCCTCACAGTTTACATCTGGGTAGTTGAAATCCTCCATAATAATGTCTTCATTATGTTTTGTGGCCTCATCTGTTTGTCTTATTAGTACATTAAAGGAGTTATCCAGCTTCTAAAAATTATCTGCAAATACATCCACCACAGTGTTAAATACTCACTGTTCACTTGTGCGGCATTTTCTTGGCTTTATTTTACTTGCTGCTCCTTGTATACTGTTATTTATGTGCAGTGAATCTATGGACAAACTACATTTCCCATGATTCATCTTCCTGCTCTCACTCTCTGTGTACTCCCCTCTTCTCAACTATATTTCATATAAGCAACCCCTCCCTTTATATTTAGAGCCCAGTCATAACTGTTCAGCAGGAATAGCATTAATGGAACACTGCAGGCAAAACTAATATACAGTGATATACAGTGGCATGTTTAGTGTAGTTCATGAGGCGACAGTGCATGTCTCAGGTTATCAGGGCGTATTCAGATGAAATGCAATCCTGAGGAAATGTACTACTTTTGTCCGGTTCACAGACAGGTCTCACCCATTGTATTGTGCTTCCTGAATTTTCCCCAGACTGCACGTGATAAAATAAAGTATATTATTTTTTAATGTAGCACTGAACAGAAATCTATATATGCAGTTATGGAACACCAAAGAAATGCATGGTGCTCTGCACTAAGTATAACATGGTGTTTTCGTTTTTGCCAAGGGTGTTCACCTAACATTTTGACACAGAAAGTAGGGTTGTAGTGTGTGTGGAAGGAGGGGGGTGGAACAGGGGGGGAGTGCCAAGAAACCAGTATGCTTGGGCCAGGGTATTTAGATATAGGGCTAGAGCAACAAATTGAATTTTTGCTCTTATCTGATACATTGGAAGAGCACTAATGTGAGCTATAGGATGAAAGTTAAAGAGTTTCCGTTGCTTGTTTTAATTGAAAATAAAAGATCTGAAGATTTTGGCCATGTTTCATGTGAAATCCAATAGCATCTCATCTGGTTTTCTAATAAGAAAATCTCTGGTAGGTCTTTGTGCAAGCTTAGAAATCAATAGTGTTATCATTGTTCCTTCAAGTGATGTGAACAGCATCGTATGTTTAGACTATTGAAAATTTGTGCCCATTTTTCTGGGTACATTTTCAATCAGAAAACCTTGGCAACACAATGGAACCCTTTGAATACTTATTATCAAAAATAAGTTACATTTGGATTTGCAAAATGGATTATGTGACTGCGAGTAAGTCAATAAATGGGTTAATGATTCACATACTGGAGAGTAAAAAAACACCTTTCGAAATACTCTTTAGTACTAAGATAATTCATTGTTTTATTCAGTCCAGACAGATTCACTTATTCCACCCAAATCAAATCGAAAATAAGAAGTTGTTCTTGTGATGTGCAGACCTCAGAAGGACTGGAGTTCACAATTCAAATTGAAATGTTAATGTGGATTCAGGTTGAACAGATCCTTAGGGCTCATGCATACAGCCATACTACAGGTCTGTTTTATAAAAGGTCCTGATAGGGCTGCCATAAAGGTACAGATGTAGCCGAAGCACTCTACACTATTAATGTACTGTGCTGTTCTCACACTATTTGAACAGTGTTTGCTACATTAGTAGCAAAGACCAAAGTGGCATGCTACATTGAGAACATCGTGTATCAACAGTGATGTTAACATGTGCTACAGTTGTACATAATGGCTCTATTGTGCCTCCATATGTCTGTGATATAATTCTGTGGCATACAGAGGTTTTTTTTCTACTGAAATCCGGCATAGAGGCAGTGCACTGAGGCTGTGCTGCCCCATTCTAAAGGGGCCATACAGGTTCAGTGTATTTTCATACACAGTTTATCGCAGTTTACATGAGCCTTACAAATGATTTTCTATTTAAAATCAACAACACCTTAAACTGTTACAATGGTATTGATCTGTTTATAATAATATCTCTTTATTCCTTATTCCTATATCGACTAATGTCTGCTATACTTCCCACTGGAGTTGCCTTCCTGCCCTGTAGTAGACATACAGTACATATTTGCCTTTTTACATAGCAGCTTCTGTTCCTTTATATAATTTATATATAATTTTTCCATTATGTGTATTACCTTTAAATATAGGAGGCAGTTTAAATCCTTAGCCTTTTGCAGACCTTTATGAGATCTCCCTGTATTTTGTTGGATCTCTCACTAATCGATACCTCACTTGTTATTAATAGTCACCATCTTTCTACACATTTTTAGTTTTTTTATTCAGATAATAAATTCCTGTGAAGGAAAATCAAAAAGGGCTACTTTCAGGAATTGTTTAATCATCATGCTCTGATGTAATGGAGAGAAAGGCATGTTCACACAGGAAAGCAAATTATGCAGTCATTGTTGTATTTCAGCAATTATTAGAAATGATATGCAATACTTAAAGGAACTGAGGAAGACATCTTGAGAAGACCTACTATTCCCAAGATTTTACAATATAACACAGAAGCTTAGCAATTTCTGTGCAGGTCCCCTCTTGGATTAGATTTACATTCTGGCAGCCATTCCAATGCTGTTTATAAGAATTTTAAAAAATCCTGCGAGAGTTGCTATGCTTCATCCTTGATAGAGATGTTTCTTAGATGTTAAACTTGCCATACACAATAGACAGCTGTTAGCCAAATGCCCAGATGTAAGCTATTCTTCCTAACACCAAATACATATTGGCTGAGAATGCATGTGTTCTGTGTGCCACACATATCTGAAGGTGGCTTACCTACCATGAGAAAAAAGCATCATACATTTTTAAATCGAACAGCCCATTTCTTATCTCTTCTGACATCTGGGAAAGTGAAGACACTCACATTCACATTAGATTCACATTAATATAATGTGCATGGTTGCCTCTAGTATTGTACAGTATATTTTTAACCTAAACAGATTACATGAAAGACAGATCAATGGCAACAGTAGTGGGATGCCCAGTGACCTCATAAAAAAAGGGTAATGTTAACTGCCATCAAAAATTACTGGGAATTTGGTAACCCCTAAGCAAAATCAATGCAGAGGTTTCCAGAGCTCTTGTTAATTTCAAGGGAGAACTTTATGGGATAGGATGAAGAGCAGAATAAGTAATTATTGGGCTCAATTGATTAGATAATTGAGCTCAACTTTTGCATGACCAATATCAACAAGTGAGTTTAACGATGTTGTCCAGAATCTGAACATTTTTTATACCGATGGCCTATCCACAGAATACGTTATCAGTATCAAATTAGTTGAGGTCCGACACTCAAACCCCAAGGTGATCAGCTGATGCAGCCTCCTCGAAGCCATATACCAAGTATATGGCCGGAAGCAGTCCCACTCCTATTCAAGTGAATGGGAGTAGAGCTGCAGTTCTAGGTGTCACCGCTACACTGTACAGACCAGAAGCTTCCTATAGTGTACAGAGCTCCATACACTGTAGCGGTGGTTCCAGGAACTGCAGCCCCAACCTTTGGATAGGTCACCAGTATCAAAAATGTTCAGATCTTGGACAACCCCTTTAACAATTTCTTTTTTTTCTTTTATTTATGAGACAGCCCCTTTTCATATGCTCAAGACTCTCCTCTATATGTCAGAACAGGGGGAAGTTCATTTTTCCTTGACCCCAACGTTCTGTATTCCCTGACCACTTTTGTCTAGTATTGAAGTTTTCTCTCTCTATCCATTCATAGTTCATCTTCCAGTGATCACTGACTGCTCATCAGCAATTACAGTACATTCTTATTATAGTAGATGTGGCCTCTCAGTGGTGGGCCCAGTAGCAGCTGCTATACTTGTTAGTACAGTAGATTGGCTAACTTTACAAAAACTTCTCTTGACAAATCCTAACCCAATGTGGATTTGCTTGCAAACTTTATCATTATTGTTAAATAAACCACAAATATTTTATTAGTCTTATAAGACACACATTAAACAATATATTGATTTTGCTATGTAGAGACCCTGCTTTTTTCATCAGTTTGAGATCGGTGGAGCTCTAAGTCTTAAGTCAGCCATGCTCATGCAGAGATGTGATTCATATCTTGCTTTAGATTAATAGTCTGTTAGGCAGTGGCTTTTCCAGCAGAGTGAGTTTTAAGCAGAGAGGTTCGAGGAGATTAATTGCAACTGAACTGATTTAATCCAGCCTTGCACTGTATCTATTACAGCTAGGGCTGCCGTATTGATGAAAGCTATATTTGTAACTTTCATCTAAAAAGTATGTAGGTATAAATCGGATTATATGGTTATTATATCAGTGGAACACAGAACATGATTATCATATCCAACTGATGATGCACAGATTGGATACAGGCTTACATATGGAACCTTAAACTGAGAGTTTCTTCTGACGAGTATTTTCACAATACAATAGTACTATCTATTATTGTGCTCCATTGTATATTTTCTCTAAGGTTTCCATGTAAACCCAATAATGCATATATAACCTCACCTATACAATTCACTTTCACTAAATTAAACAACATTACATTGGTGAAGGCTGGTACAGATCTTATACAGTAATTTTCCACCATAAATTTCTCTACAGTACTGCACTTCCATACATTTCCTTTTTCATATCCTTCTAAAACCCTACCCATGCCTTTCCATTTTGAAAGTGATTTAAAACTAACATCCTCCTTAATGGAACTCTCCAACTCCTATCTCGAAGACTTTTCTTGACTTAACCAGGTTCAATCACAAAATCCATAAATTTCAAGTGTGTCCTAAAAACACAACTTTTTAGGTAGTCCGAGGCTTCCCTTCAGGGATCTGTATCATATGTCTATTTACTGGAACTGGAATAATAAATATAGAGCACAGATTTTGGTTCATTCACAGTACTGCTCTAATCTGGGTACTGAACATATAGGGGTCAATTTATTATCCCATTTGCTCCTGAATTGTGCCGTGTTTTTAAGGGTTTTTGCAACTCTTTGTTCATTGCACCAAATTTATTATGACCATGTGCTATTTGTTCTGTGCCTGATATACCTTCTTCAAAACTGTCTTGCAACATGGGCATAGTTTATACTGTCTATAGGTTTAAGCCTAATTTATTATTGTGACTTTTTAAATATTTTTTGTGCAAGCACACTCCAGTTTTCACTTAGCTGGAAAATGCACCAAAAAATCCTTAGAAACTCTGGTGCACTCCACATAGAGAATTGCAACAAATTTATTAACCAGCATGAGACTGTAAGGGAATTGCCAGTTGAGCAATTTCCCACTGCTGCTGCAGAAACCTGAGAGGAAGGAAATACAGAGACAGTGAGCCCTAAAGTAGACCCAGACCCTGTCCCTGCCTACTTGTCTCACTGTCCTAATGACAGGAACAACTTGGAGCCGGTCCCTACTCTGAATAAGTGACAACACAGTACGCAGACAGGACAAAAAACAACAAAAGGGAGGTCAGCAAGCCAAGGGGTTAGTGACAATCGAGAAATGCAGTACAGAATCACAATCCAAGAGAATAGTCAAAGTCAAAGCCAGAGGTCAGGAATAATTATACCGGTAATAGCAGAAAAGGAGCTAGCAGGGACAAAGTCACAAGACAGAATCTCACTAGCCAGCGACCATGTGAGGGCTGATGACCTGTTTATAGCAAGTCAGGACCTGCCCCAGACTTGATTGGTAGACAGGCCATCAATCACACAGGCGAGGCTGAGATTAACTATTTGAGGAACAGAAGAAACAAGATGCAGGAGACAGATGTGACTGAAATTCAATTACATAGTCTAGGACAGTTCTCAGACTGAGCAACAAGTATCTTAAGCAAGGAATCAAACTGAACACGCCTTCTTCGCTGCAGCATGCGAGTAGAGGGTGGTGCATAGACCTGAACAGGCAGAGACGTGACAGAGACACTATTAACAAAATAAGTCAGAAAAGTGACATAAAAAAAAACCCTTCATGATAAATCAACTCTATACTGTTTTATCTACAGTACTTTATTATAACCAGGACCAGCCTTAGAGTAGAAATCCTGCTGTCTAGGATAATTTTGGCACTCCTCACTGAATACATATAAATGAGTCCACCCTTAACTTAGATTGAATTTGGTTAAGGGATACAATTAGTCATGAAACAGTTCAATATAATCTCACATAGCCACATGTATCCACATACACTCATATACACATACATACATAATCTTATCTTTTATCTTCTATGCTGAATAGGCCTGCTTGACATCCGTACCCTATTCTAAGTCAGCAGCCTATAAACAGTAAGGCTGTGGAAAATGAAGAGGAATTTGATGTGAACATCCATCTCAAATTCATCTTCCAATTCTTCCCCTCTGGCCTTCCATGGTGGAAAGCCAAGCAGAGCTTTAGCTTTCTGCCAAGGCTTTTTCCAGCTGATTAGGCTTAGATGAATGAGCCTAATCAGTGGGTGTCTCACGTCGTGGACTTCACAGCTGAATCAGCCACGGAAACTGTGGCAATATTGAGCTTCTCTTCTCCTCATTCCGATTGGATGTTTGATTAGTGCAGATGCTATATCTATAAGCTCCTCCCCATCTTCTTCCTTTCTAACTGCCTGATCTCAATTTAAATTGAAAAGAAGGAGACGAGCGGGAAAGGTAAACTGCGATACCACAGTCTGGTCAAGACAGAACCATGATTGGTTATTGGGTGTTACTAGTTATTGTCTGTGAGGTAACCAGCAAAAATAATAATTTGTAGAGCAGAAACATTCTGTTTTAATCCACACTGTGGCCATGTTTTGGCCATATAATCATACATGTAATAAATACACCAAACAAATTTATTGGACTTGTGTACAACTGGTGTGTAATTAAACTAATAAAAAACAAACAAAAAATTATAAGGGAAACAATATAAGAACTTAAAATCTTTATTGTATATAGTGATAAAACATCAAAATCACAATAGATATCAGTATTACCCATAAAAGACATAAAGTCCCAGATCAAGTCTGTCCATATAGTTCAACCTAGTACATAAAACATCTCCCAGCAATATGTATTATATATAGGACAATATATACATAATCAATATTTGCCGTGTTCCCTCTCCTTATCTTTCTCCTGTCTCTTTTAATTGTTCTCTCTGGAACTCTCGCTCAGTGTGTAACAAACTAGAATATATTAATGGCTTATTCCTCAGCAAATCTCTCAACATGCTTGCCCTTACTGAAACCTGGATCCAGCAGTCTGATACGGCCTCCCCTGCTGCTCTGTCTCATGGTGGCCTACAATTCTCACACACTTCTAGGCCTGACAACAGGAAGGGTAGAGGGGTTGGGTTACTTCTGTCACCACAGTGCACTTTTCAGGCCATCCCACCGGTACCCTCACTCACATTCCCCTCATTTGAAGTACATGCTATCAGACTTTTCTGCCCACTCTCCTTACGTGTAGCTGTGATCTACCGTCCACCGGGTTCACCCTACCAATTTCTGGATCACTTCGCTTCTTGGCTTCCCCCTCTTTTTATCCAGTGAAATTCCTACCCTCATCATGGGTGACTTTAACATCCCCACTGACACCCCTGTCTCCTCAGCTGCCTCACAGTTTCTCTCAATAACAAAGTCTTTTGGTCTTTCACAACTTTCCTCTTCTGCCACACATGTAGATGGCAACACCATTGATCTTGTCTTCCATCGACTCCTCACAGTTTCTAAATTTAGTAACTCTCCTCTGCCACTCTCTGACCATAACCTTCTGTCTCTCACCATCAGTGCTTTCTCTCCTTCACAGGACACACCTACTCATCATACATATAGGAATTTATGTGCTATTAACACCCAGCATCTCTCAGATACTCTACAGTCTTCTCTGTCCCCCATCTCTTCACTCTCCTGTCCCAATCTGGCCACCAGTCACTATAATGAAAGCCTTAAGAGCGCATTGGATGAGGCGGCTACTCCCTCCACTCGAAAGGTTAGACGTAGGAGGCAGCAACCCTGGCACACGCCACAGACACGTTTTCTTCAGCGGTGCTCTAGGTGTGCTGAACGTCTGTGGAGAAAATCACGTACACCTGCAGACTTCCTCCACTTTAAATTTATGCTTAAAACCTATAATTCTGCCCTTCACCTAGCCAAACAAGCCTATTTC
The DNA here is from genome assembly GCA_947044405.1 of Leptodactylus fallax. Lineage (NCBI taxonomy): Eukaryota > Metazoa > Chordata > Amphibia > Anura > Leptodactylidae > Leptodactylus > Leptodactylus fallax. Next base: position 8,321,306 of record CAMRHE010000035.1, read on the forward strand.
ACCGCTCTCATCTCTTCCTGTAACCCTAAAAGGCTATTTGAAACTTTTCATTCCTTACTTACCCCTAAGGTGCAGATGCCATTCACAGACCTTAACGCAGATGACCTGGCCTCTTATTTCCATGATAAAATTGATAAGATCCGTAAGGAAATAACTGCCCAATCCCCAGGTGGCATTGACCCCCTCACCAGCCGCACTTCCGACTGTTCATTCTCATCTTTTGAATCTGTTACAGAGGAGGAAGTATCTCAGCTACTTTCCTCTTCTCGCCCTACGACCTGCAGTAGTGACCCTTTCCCCTCACACCTTCTCCAGTCTCTGTCGCCTGCCGTCACGACTTACCTTACTAAAATATTTAACCTCTCTCTCTTCTGGAATTTTCCCATCCTCTTTCAAACATGCTGTCATAACCCCACTACTGAAGAAATCCTCCCTTGACCCGTCCTGTGCTGCTAACTATCGACCTGTCTCTAACCTCCCCTTCATCTCCAAGATCTTGGAACGCTTGGTCTATTCTCGTTTAATCTGCTATCTTTCTGCTAACTCTCTTCTTGACCCCTTACAATCTGGCTTCCACACTCTGCACTCTACTGAAACGGCCCTCACAAAAGTCTCCAATGATCTCCTGACAGCTAAATCCAAAGGTGACTTCTCTCTTCTTATTCTTCTAGATCTCTCAGCAGCATTTGATACTGTTGACCATCAACTCCTTCTCACTATGCTCCGCTCTGTCGACATCACAGACACCGCTCTCTCCTGGTTCTCCTCTTATCTCTCTGACCGCACTTTCTGTGTATCATTTGCGGGCTCTGTTTCTTCCCCTCTTCCCCTTGCTGTTGGGGTTCCTCAGGGCTCGGTCCTAGGTCCCCTGCTCTTCTCCCTCTACACAGCCCCCATTGGACAAACCATCACTAGATTTGGCTTCTGGTACCATCTTTATGCTGATGACACCCAATTATATACGTCATCCCGTGACATCACCCCTGCACTAATACAAAACACCAGTGACTGTCTCTCTGCTGTCTCAAATATCATGTCTTCGCTCTATCTGAAACTGAATCTCTCAAAGACTGAACTACTGCTGTTTCCACCATCTAACAGATCTGTCCCTGATATCTCCATTGCAGTCTCTGGCCTTACCATAACTCCCAGGCAGTATGCCTGCTGCCTCAGGGTTTTGTTTGACTCAGACCTTTCCTTCACCCCCCATATCCAATCACTCGCACGCTCTTGTCATCTCCACCTCAAAAACATCTCCAGAATCCGCCCTTTCCTTACCACAAATACACTAAAGACACTTATTGTTGCCCTGATTCACTGTCGCCTTGACTATTGTAACTCCTTACTAATCGGTCTTCCCCTTACTAAACTCTCCCCTCTACAATCTATTCTGAATGCGGCGGCCAGGCTCATCTATCAGTCTAAACGCTACAGCGATGCCTCCGGTCTGTGCCGGTCACTACATTGGCTGCTTATTCAATACAGAGTACAATATAAACTTATCACCCTCATTCACAAGGCTCTCCATAATGCTGCACCTCCCTACATTTCCTCCCTCATCTCTGTCTATCGCCCAACCCGTACTCTCCGTTCACTCAATGACTTAAGACTAACATCCTCTATTATCAGAACCTCCCACGCTCGTATACAAGACTTCTCCCGAGTTGCACCACTTCTCTGGAATGCTCTATCCCAGACTATCAGATTAACCCCCAATTTTCACAGCTTCAAGCGTAAACTAAAGACATATCTTTTCAGACAGGCCTATCACAACTCCTATTGTAAACCCTTCTGTAGTTAGAATCCCTAAAACGTACCCTCCTCTGTTTATGCTCCTGCATTACCTCACAAGATATGATGCCGTATCAGACTAGCTTTATATGTCCAGGCACCATCTGCATGTTAAAGGACACGACTGGTGACGGCTCATACAGCTTTATATATGTGTAATGACAGTAACCTCTATTACAAAATTGTCTGACCATTGTATAAGCAATGGTACATTTGTTGCCGCCCCTGCTACCTCTTGTGTCACCCCCTCTACCTCATAGATTGTAAACTCTTGCGAGCAGGGCCCTCAGTCCCAGTGTGTGAATTGACTATTTCTTTGTAATGTATCTTTTTTGTCAGTAATTGAACCCTACAAATTGTACAGTTGTAAGGGTCTTGCCAAACATAGCAACCCTGACACTACTGCAGCGGTCTGGGAGGAAGGACAGAGACAAGCGAGCCCTAATCTCACCAAAGCCACTGTCCCTTCCTACTTGTCACACTGTCCTAATGACAGGAACAACTTGGAGCCGGTCCCTACTCTGAATAAGTGACACATAGAACGCAGACAAGACGCACAACAACAAAAGAGAGGTCAGGAAGCCAAGGGGTCATTAACAAACGAGCAAAGCAGTACAAAGTCAAAATCCAAGAGAATAGTCAGGGGCAAGCCAAAGGGTCAGAGAATCAAGTAACAAAGTATAAAGGAGTATAGAAGACAACAGGCAAAACACAAGTGTAATAACCGGCAACCTGTTGAGAAATGACATCCTGTATATAGAAAGTCTGGGACCAGCCCCCAGACCTGATAGGTACACAGGCTGTCAATCACACAGGCCAGGAAGAGATTAACTCCATGCAGTCCAGAGAGAAATGCTCAGACACGGGTGGGGCCGGAAATCAATTACACTGACTAGGACCATGTTCAGACTGAGCAGCAAGAAACTTACACAAAGAATCAAACCGAACACGCCTCCCTCGCCACAGCGTGCGAGCGGAGGGTGGCGCCGAGACCCGAAACGGCAGAGAGGTTACAACAGTGCTGCGGAATATGTTGGCGCTATATAAATAAAATGTATTATTATTATTATTATAGTGCAGAGGATCTATCCAATAATTAGAAAGGTATCACAAAAATGAATACAGACCAAAAGTTTCAAAAGCTGGCCCCAATATGTGTTACGTTTCAAAAGGCTTCTTTCAAGGGCAACAACCTCATATGTGGAAAGGGCCCTATTAAAACCATAACTGACCAATGACAAGAACAATACCCAATTATACAATCGCATACACATGTGCAGCTACATGTCTACCCACTTAACCAATATTAAGAAGATTATGTGCAAAAACAGTTATAGACTGATTGGGTGTTCCTAGTTAATGGCTGTGTGGTAACCAGCAAAAATAATAATTAGTAGAACAGATGCTCTGGTTTTTTCTACACTGTGGCCATGTATTGGACTGTGTAATCACTCATATAATTCTGATAAAAACAGCTCGTTGTACACAGGGCAGGCTAGCATAAAAAGGAGTATATTGGTGTCAGGGCGTTGACTAGTGAGCTCTTTCTCCAGGGTGTCCCACTGGATCCTTTCACCTATTTGCTCAATTTACCTCTTCAACACCTTAGCAGTAATTCCTCACTGCCACACTTAATTACGCAACAGTCTCCTTCCATTCCATTTGGAACCCGTGGGATACATACTGCACTCTCCGTGGTCTCTAACCCCCCCTCTTTTTCTTTCCTTCTTCCTCTCCTCCTGTTGTCTTCCTTCTGTGTGGGTTATGTGTTAGGTTCTATGTTTTTTTGTGTTTTTATTTGCCTAGGTTCTAATTATTGTTTGTTGTTTTTTCGATATTTTCCTTGCCTAGTTGGGTACTGTTGGATCCTTTTTCTTTGGGTTTTTAGTACCCTCTCCCTCCTCCCCTCCGGTTTTTCTTTTTTGTACATGACATGGTTCATTTTTTATTTGTATGTGTATATCTTTTCTGAAAAATCAATCAAAATTACAGTTTAAAAAAAAAAAAAAAAAAGGAGTATATTGTTGGGGATAAGGACTGCAAAAAAATAAGGCTTAGAGACCCTGGCAGTCTGTTTATTGTAGTTTCAGTCGTGCCCTCAATAAAACATGTAAGGTCAGTGTGTATGGCATACTTAAAAAGTCAATTATTTATACTACTTATGTGGCTTCCTAGTCAGTCCTCCTTCTGTGCTGCAGTATGCCTTGTGAATAAATGAAATGGTACTTAAAGGAGCTTCTCATGATTAAGATTTTAGACTACTAGTTTTGTGGTGGTCAATAGTACACAGCTTTGAACATGGTGCTGTGGCCACTTCTCCCTTTCAAGTAAGTGGAAGCTGAGTTGCAGAAACCAGTCATGGTGAATAAACTGTGTAAGGCTAAAGTTGCAGAAACGCTGTTTTTTTGTTGCCGTTTTTGAGCCAAAGTCAAGAGGGCTTGAAATGAAATGAGAAATATAAAGAAAACACTTACACTTTACCCATCTGTTAAATCCACTCCTGACTTTGGCTCATAAAAATGCAGCAAAATATGCAATAAAAAAAGCAGCTTTTCCGCAACGTGGGGCCTTAACCTAAGGAGCTTGGTACTTCCTGCTCTGTGAACTGTGTACTCCTGATGCCACAGATTCTGATATCAAGTGATTGCCAAGGATGTCAGTCAGTGTCAAGCCCTCACACAATCTAATGTTAATAACCTGTCCTAGGAGTCAATCAATTGTGTTTATGCAGGGAATTTAAATAAAATATAAACTAAAGAAATATACAGTGTAGAGATGTTATATGATTAAGCAGTATGGTATTGCATACTGATATCTAATTTAAAAAATGTCTTATTTACTTTAGGATCCCTCCTTAAAGCTCTATATCAGAAAAATAGAGCTAAGCAAAATAACAATATCCAATAATGCTAATTTGCATTTTCAAATACACAGCAAAAATACTGCCTGAAAAAAATAACACTAAAACACAATTTAAGAAATATCCCATTCAAAGTGGGTCTTAAAACTTTGAACTTCAATAAATTCAGGTATCTAGGGGAGATTAATGTGGAATATGGGACCTGCAACAAGGATACAATTCAGTCCGCACTCCTCTACCCCACTACCACTATTACCCTATGTAAACCTCTGCTACAATCTAGACTCTCAATATACACCTCCCACATTAGCTAAATCTCAATGGCAATACTTCATCAGAGTTCTACTATATATCTTAACAATCGTAACAATGTAGGGTAAATTAGCAGTATAATGTGTCCACACATATTTAGTTCCATTTGCCTCTGTTACTGATACATGACCAAGCAGAGGAAATGAGATGTTGGCTATTTAAAACAATAACCACACCCCCTAGGTTGGAACTAGGCGCCCTGGCCACTCATCATGTTTCTCTGCCAATAGTGATGAATGCCGACCTACCTACAGATGCTACACTTCATTCAAGCATCCTGTTGCACTGGAAACTCACAGCACTAAGTAAAGATTTTCAGGTCTCCACAAAAACAAAGGAAAAGCATTAGTATTTAACTACGGAGTCTCTCAGGAAACAAAATAAGCACATAGGGACAAAAATAAAACTACAGCCATACCAGTCACTAATTCCACATCACTGTTATCTTAATCCATACACTGCCAACCTCATCACATGAATCATGCCCCCCATAGCAACAGAATTAGCTTCAAACAGGCAGAAAAGGAAGAGATAGTGGGAGAGAAAGAAGAGAAGAAGGAAAAGGGTTAAAGAGAGGGGAAGTTTGATATAAATATATGAACTAGACAACTATGCCCAATGACAATAGCTAGGAAAGCCAAGGAAGAATCAGTCAAACAAAGCAGGAAAAAAAACATGTATTTATCATGTACTCATCATATCTTTGTTAGTTATAAGGTGAATTGACATGAAAAAAATCAACCCAGAATATTAGATGTGTTTAGGAAAGATAAAATTATTTTTTTCTCTAGTTGTCTACTAGCACATTACTGTTGACTAAATGTTCCTGATTGTAATTTGCATCTTTGTGGTAGCAATACCCAGTACAACACCATTCTGTCAAGGTCTTCTCAGAGTACAAAACATTTGAATATATTAAGACAGAGATGTCATTTAAATGGCACTTATAATAATTATTCGCCTCTTCCGTATTAGAAACCCCAGCCCTAATGTAAGAGAAACATTCACCAAATCATTTTTACCCTAAAGAGAAATAACTGTGACAGAAGAGACAAATAATGATGAACGCCGTTACAACTATGACATTTTGCTCTTGCACACAGCTGTCTATCCATCTGTTTTAGTTGTTTTTTTGACAGTATCTCTGAGTACGTGGAATTAGTAGAAATCCTTAACAATGGTTCAGATGTTGACTCATGTTGACTGTAAGCTTGCTGTGTATCTAAGGATCCAAGGTCTTTTCAGTGAATTCTAGTATTTAATCAGGGTTCAGCTCTTCTATTCCAGTAAGGTCATACGTAGAAATGAGTGAATCGATTCTGCAGAAGTGGAATTCGATCCGAATTTCAGGAAAACTTCGATTCGCCACGATTCCGGATTTCCTGCTGCTTCGCAGTAACGAATATTTAGTAAGGACCTTTGTGACATCAGACAGCCACATGACATTCTCTAGTGATGTGATTGGGTAGGCGTGTCTTTGCTTGTTAGCAGATCTTTCCACATGAATAAAAGTTGGCCGTGCTGGAGAGAGAGAGACATGACCGCGGCATCCAAGGGCTTTTGCCATTTTGCCGCCCACCCAGGCTCTCTGCAGGCCGGAAATAGCTGTTTATTCGCCGCGAAGTAATTCGGATCAAAATTTTTTTGGAACTCAGAATCGAACTGCCGAATTGAACTTTTGAGAAATTTGCTCATCTCTAGTCATACGTAATACCTGATTTCTAATTGTTTTCTACTGGCCACTGTATGTCTGGCAACTAGTGAGGCCACTGTATGTCTGACACCAGAGTAACCAAATCCTTCTCTGGTTCTGCTATCCTTATTTTATTCTATTATTCTATTCAGTTTATATGCAGTGATACAATTACTGCAACCTAGGTGTATTACAGTACATTAACCACTTCAGTACCAGGCCTATTTCTGGACCAGGACCAGACACATTTTCGGGTTTTTTTGTATGTGCGTTTTTTGAGGGCTGTAACATTTTTATCATATGCGTTATTCAACTAAATTCTCCGTCTTTTTTCGGTGACACATAAGGCTTTATTTTTATGTTGTTTTTATTTTTGCATGTGTTTTAATTTTTTTTATATCCGAGAAAATATAAACTTTTCATTTTTTTTAATTTAATAACACAAAGTGTTACTAAAAAACTTTATAAAATAGTTTTTCCTCTCCATTACAGTAATTTTTATTTTGTATGGTGTCGTCGGGGGTGGTGCTAGAACTTTTAATAATGGCGTTTTATTGGCGTATTATTTTATTTATTTTTTTTAATTATTATTATTATTTTTTTTTTTTTACTTTTTTATTAATTTTTTTTTTTTTTTTTTTTTTACATCGTGTCCCCATAAGGTCATAATAGACCTTTGGGAACATCTGATCACTTTTTTTTTGTGGGGGAGGCTGGTTTTCCCTGTAACTGGGGCTGGTACATTTAGCTCTAGTTGCAGGAGGATACAACCTCCTGCCTGTTACTATAGAGCTGATCTGGGTCCTGTAGGACCCAGCAGCTCTTACATATGCTGTATACACAGCGATCAGGAAGGCGGGGAAGGTAATAAACCTTCCCTTCCTTCTCTCTGGGAGCTCTGGCTGAAGTTACAGCCGGCTCTCCGTTTCACTGGTACGTCCTTGCAGAACTAGACAACCACCTTCCAGACGTATATATTCTATGGGCGGTCCGGTAGTGGTTAAAATTCATCTGACATGTTCTTGCCCATGCTGCTAGTTAATCTGTGCTTTCCTCTAATTTTTTTACAAGCAAATTGAGTTTTAGCTATGCTACGAAGACTTCTAATGTGAGCAAAAACAATACTTGACTTCAGTCCCCTCCAAAAGGTCGTGAACAAAAGACTAACCCCTTAGGAACACAGTCTAAAACTACCTTAAAGACATGGCCTCATTTTTCAAATCTGACATGTCATTTTATGTAGTGATAACTTTGGAACACTTTAACTTATCAAAGTGATTCTGTATTATACAGCAGAGACCCGGCGCTAATTCCCACGATCAGTGCCCACAACTTTGACAGAGGCGTCATTTTGCCATGGATCGCCAGCACCTGGAGCAAGCTCCGGGACCAGCGTCCTGTTACCATGACAGCCAGTAGAATACCGGTGAACGCTGTAGCAAGAAAAAAAAATCTAAAGTGTCGAACCTCCATTTTTTCGCTGTTTTGCCTCTGATAAAAATTTGAATAAAAACTGTTCAAAGCAATAGACATTCCCCAAAATGGTATAACTAAAAAGTACACCTGGCTCTGCAGAAAAGACGCCATATGCATCCCTGTACACAGAAATATAAAAAAGTTATGGGTGTCAGAATATGCCGAATTTTATGAAAAACTTTTTTTTGCAAAGTTTTAGATTTTTGTTAAGGGGTTACAATGTAAATAAAACTATATAAAATTGGTATACCTGGAATCATACCGGAACATAGAATACAGGTGACATGTCATTTTAGCTGCACAGTGAACGCTGTAAAAACAAAGCCTGTAAGAAAGTTACACAAATGCACTTTTTCTCCAATTTCACCCAATTCTGAATTTTTTTCCAGGTTCCCAGTACATTGTACAGAATAATAAATGGTACCATTATGAAAAACAATTTGTCCTGCAAATACTGAGCCCTCATATGGCTCTGTAAACGGAAAAATAAAAAAGTTTTTGGGTTTGGAAGGCGGGGAGTTAAAAACAAAAATCGAAAATTGAAAAATGTCACCGGCGGGAAGGGGTTGATTATGAAAAAATAGGAAATTTGGTGAAAATTTGAAAACAAAATGCAGTTTTCAAACTTTGAAATTACATGCCTTTCATTTAGATTGTCATATTATCCAAATTACTTCATAAATATAATTTACCATATCTCTGCTTTATGTTGGCATCAAACTTTAATGACCCTTTAATTTTTGTTAGATGCTGTAAGGCTTACAACTCAAACAGCAGTTTTCAAGAACATTTCACAAACCAATTTTTAAGGGATCAGTTCAGTTCTGAAAGGGCTTTGAAAGGTCTCTTTAATAGAAACCCCCTTAAGTCAACCCATTCTCAAAACTGCACTCCTGAAATAATTCACAGCATTCAGGAAATTTCTTAACCCTTTCAGAGTTTTACCCGAATTAAAACAAAATTCAGGTGAAATTTACACATTTGAATTGCTTTCACTAATACATTAATTTAACATTACATTATAGAATGTATGCCTATAGAATGTATAGGCACACAGTAGTGTACAGAACAGAAAGAGCGATATTAAGCTTTTGAAGGACAGATTTTACTGGAATAATTTTCAGGTGCCATGTTGCATTTGCAGAGCCTCTGAAGTACCAGAACAGTACAAGCCCCCAAGAAGTGACACCATTTTGGAAACTAAACCCCTCAATGAGTATAATGAGCATTTTCACCCTACAGGTGTTTCACTGCATTTTTTACCATTGGGATATGAAAATGAAAAACTTCTTTTTTTTTCCTAAAAAATGTCACTTTAGCCCCAAATTTTTCATCTTCACAAGGGGTTAAACGAGAAAATGCACCCACATTTTGTTACTCAATTTCTCCTGAACACGACAATACCCCATATGTGTTGGTAAACTGATGTACGAGCAAATGAAATGGAAAGAGTGCTATTTGGATTTTGGAGGACAGATTTTGCTGGAATAATTTTCAGGCACCATATCCCAATTGAAGAAGGTGCCAGAACTGTGGAAACCACCAAAATGTGGCTTCCATTTTGTAAACTAGACCCATCAAGGAATATCAAGGGCTATAGTGAGTACTTTGACCCTACAGGAGTTTTACACAATTTTTTACCATTGGGACGTGAAAACAAGAAATTAATTTTATAATAAAATGTTGCTTTAGCCCCAAATTTTTAATTTTCATAAGGGGTTAAAGGATAAAATGCACTTTTTAGAGGGCAGGTTTTGCTGTAATAATTTTCAGGAACCCCTGAGTGTCAGAACAGTGGAAATTCCCAACATATGATCCCATTCATGAATCAAGGGTTATAGTGAGCATTTTGGCCACAGGTAATTCACAGAATTGGTCAGAAAATTTGTAACATGACATATTTTTCTATAAAGTGTAGCTTTAATCCTATTTTTTTCATTTCTATAAGAGGTTAAAGGAAAAAATTAACTCATAATTGGTAATTTGTTAAGCAATTTCTCCTGACTACAGAAATGTACTGCATGTGGATATAAACTGCTGTATATGCACACAGCGGGACTCAGAAGGGACAGAATGCAATTTGAAGGGCCCCTAAAGTACCAGTACAGTGAAAACCCCCAACTAATGACCTTAGTTTGGAAACTAGACCCCATAAGAAATTTATCAAGGGGTATAGTGAGCATTTGGGCCCCACAGGTATTCAAGGTAAATCTGTGCGGAGTACATCACGGTAGGAGGGGGTGATATACCAGGGTAAATAAATTATCAAATTAATAATCCATGAATGTATGGTACAATCTGAAGCACTCCTTCATGCACAGGCCAGGTTTTTAAGGGCAAGTGTCACGCTGATAAATTGTGTCTTTCCTTATGCCATTTGTAAAACAGTTTGCACTTGGGTCTACCCTTTCTTTCCAGTTTGTGAAACTTCACTTGGAAAGTGTTTCCCTGGTACAAAACTGGCACCTTCAGTTTCAGAAGTACTGGGGCACTGCCATTCCTGGTCCCCAAATTTCAGAATCTTGATAACTTCCTCCTGAACCTCAAGGAATGTTACTGTCCTTGCTGCACATAGTGATATCACATAAGTGTTATACAGTGCCATTTCTACAATGTGCACAGCCAGCTTTTTGAACCACACTTCTCATGGCACTTTACGGCTTCAGGACTTGGTCAGATAGATAAACCCCTCCCATGTACTTGTTATAGGACAGGATGTTGTCTGGCTTGGGGATAGTAGTAGTAGTACTGTATACAGGGTTAGGGGTGCTGCAGTTACCATGCATTTTGGCCAGTAGAAGGACATTCCTCTTTTCTTTATACTTGACCAACAACATGTTCTCATTGCAGAGTACCCTGCTCTCATCCATTCAGAGGGGTTGCACAAGCTGTGCCCTAGGGAGGCCTCTCTGATTTTTGTGCACAGTCCCACAAGTTGCAGTTTTTCTGGAACTGAGGCACTTAAAGAGTGGGATAATCCTGGTCCAGCAGACCAACAGTGGGTGCAGAAAATTCCACACTATTTTTCCAATAACTCCTAGGATTGGGGACATCCCGGGGGCTGAATTCTGGTGTCCCTTCCTTCATAAAAATCAAACTTGTGGGTGTACCCTGAGCTGCTATCGCACAGTTTGTACATTTTAGTTCTGCTCCTTAGCAGATAATGCTGAATTTAAGCTTTCCTTTGAAACTGATCAGGGACTCAGTGTTTAATGACTAACCTGATTTTGAATAGGTGGTCAAACTTGAGGGCTTTCGAGGAAGGCACTGTACATTAATGTTATAATGCAGAAACTTCAGGATAATTTCAAAACGTGTCCTGGTCATGGCCATTCGATAAAATAGAGTGTTTATAATCCAATACTGTCTAATACCTGGTGTCTTTACTATGCCCATATGCAGCACAAGACTCCACAATATTTTCATCTCTGCTGCATATATGGGGGTCCATCTCTGAGGCCTAGCAAATGAAGAGGTGGCATTTTGCTCAATAAATTGCTGGGCATATAAATTTGTTTAGGCCAACATAAATTTGATGAAAAAGTGCATTTCTGTGAGGCCTTCAGTCTCAAATTGGATTCCTGACCTGCCCACAAAATCGGGGGATGTGGGAGCCACATTGGGTTAGTAATTTCAGAAGTTGCCTCAGTTATTTTTCTAGGGTGCCTCCTGTGGGGTTGCTCATCGCTGGATGTTGAGAAGGAGGAAAAATAGAGGATTGGGACATTTACCTTTTCTCCATTGCTGGCCAGATCAGTGTCAGAAGCCAGGAAGTAATCCGCCTCCTCTACTGAATACAGCCTTTGGTATGTTCGGGAGCTCAGGGACATTTGGGAACTTTGGGACATTTTTAATTTGTGTTGTGCTTTTGTACGTGTATTGAAACTTTTTTTTGAAGATGTCGGGTGTATGTCATGCTTCAACACGTGTGTAGATAGATAAAATTTGTTGAAAAGAAAAGGGTTAAAAAAAAAAAAAAAAAACAAAAGGAAAAAAAAATATATCCTCAAAAGGGGCTTATTCCCTAATCAGCAGCCAGTGGAGGGGATTAAAATAAACCAAATAATAATCAGGGACAGGGATGAAGGAAAGGAGACAGGAAAAGACATAGGCACAGAGGATCAGTTGGAGGCCCAGCAGAGGGGCACCACAGGTAAGTATTAGCAGCTCACATGGCAGCACAGTGACTGTTCTACTAGCAATTTCCAGAGGGAGTGATGCGAGCAGGGCAGTGATCATTGATTTGAACTGCCTGCCGCGACCATCATTGGCCGGTATGTACTGCCCCCCTGTGTATAGCACCAATCACTGACGGAGGACGCCTTACCTGTGGGCACAGATCATTGTTATAATGTATATAAAGTAGAAAGTAGCAAAGCGGCACTCACGATTCTCTAAAACTTTCTCTTTCTTTATTGGTAGCTCATCACAGGATAAACAATATATAGCAGCATGCCATAAACACAAACTGTTTGAGCTACGGCCGTTTCGCTCTGTCGCGCTTCCTCCAGTACTCAGTTGTACACCACATGTCGCAGCCATCTTCCTTTTACACTTTTCCGAGTAAAACGTGATGACGCAAATCACGTCACTAGGATATAGCCACGCTTGCGCATACCATATATCAGATGAACGCACCGTCTCCCCCGCTAAAAACATCCACCTAAGAGGCAGTGCGTTCATCTTAATATTTCTTCACACAAATCTCAAAAAAAAACCCTAAATAACAAATACTAAATTCCTATATTACATTCTTCTTAAATTAAAGGAAAACACTAAGATCATTACGGTCGTTGAGGCCTAGTGGTCCCATAGCATTAGTCAACATTATCCATCTAGTCTCCTTCTTCAATAAAATCCGATTTCTGTCTCCTCCATATTTTGGTGTGTCTACTCTTTCCAATCCAAAAAATCTAATAACATTACAATCCCCTCTATGTATTTTTCGAATATGTTCGATCAATCTCGAACAACCAATCCCGGTCAAAATGCTCTTTTATTCTAACATATAAACGACGAATAGTTTTCCCTATATAAAATCTTTTACAGGGACAAATAAAAGCATAAACTACAAATTGTGATTTGCAGTTTATAAACTGATTGATTGGCTTTGAAATACCTCCTGTATCGCAGTACTGATTCTGTAAATTAGCGAAACAGAAATTACAATTGCCATATTTGAAATTTCCACTTGGGTCACTCTTATGGAGCCAATTGTCATCCCTATTGTCTGTTAGTTGAGTTTGAACTAATATATTCTTTAAAGACTTACTGCGTCTAAAAGAAATTACTGGTTTACGTATTGCTATTTCTTTTAACACAGGATCCCTCTCTATCATATACCAATTACTTTTGATGATCTTCCTAATTTTCTCTGCTATAGAATTAAATTTAAAAGAAAAAAAAAAAACATTTATCTCTCTCTTTCTTATTTCTGGCCTGTTCCCTCTTTTCATTTTTCTTTCCTATTGCTTTATCCCATGCCTTATCCAAAAATCTAACAGGGTAACCTCTTTCTATAAATCACATCTTTATTTCAGAAGCCTATTGTTTTAAAAGAGCTCCATCATTATTAATTTTATCTAATCTCAAAAATTGACTATACCGAATGGAAGTTTTTGTATGTCCTGAATGATAACTATCATAATGTAGATATGCATTAGTTGCAGTTGGTTTCCTATATGATGAAGTTTTTAAACTATCTCCTTGAATCTCCACCAGGACATCCAAAAGTTCTCATAGCTGACGTTACTCGTGAAAAACATATTTAAACCATTCTTGTCATTCAAGTATCTCACAAAGTCATCAAATTCTATTGATGAACCTTCCCAAACTATAAACACATCATCTTCAAAATGTAGATATGTCTTAATGTTAGTAATAAAGGGATTATTCATGTGAAATACAAAAAATTCTTCCAAGAATGCCAAAAATAAGTTTGCATATGTGCAAGAGACCGGCGTGCCCATGGCAGTTCCGGTCTTCTGCACATACCAAGCACCATTAAACATGAATGCATCATTGCCCAGTACAAGAGAGAGTTGCTCACATACAAAATCCTTGAAGGGAACACTTTTATTAGTTCTGTCAAGAATGTGGTGGATAGCTTCAATGCCCCTTTCCTGGGGTATATGGGTATATAAACTCTCAACATCAATCGATGCTAAAAGAAACCCTTCTTTCCATTCAATTAAACGTAAAGCATCCAAAAAATCGCCTATATCTTTTAAATAAGATGGAGCAGCTTGTAACAGTGGTTGCAATAACCAATCCAAATAACACCGAATTTACACCGTTTACTATGGGGCGACCTGGCGGATTTTCTAAATCCTTATGGATTTTTGGTAAAAAATACCATATAGGTTTGTGTGGTGTAAGGGGAAAAAGCTTCTCATTGGATATAATAGTATGTCACATGTTGAGGTTAAAAACAATTTCTTTTTACAAAAGTAAACAAACATGATGGAAGAAAGCGTCTGTCATATTTTTTTACACTATAGTCAATGGGAACTCCATCTGCGTCCATTATTCTACTACCGTTAATGTCCACTGCTGTCATCCTATGACAGATGACAGCAAAAGGTCTTGCAAAGATCAAAATAGTCAAATCACTGTTTTGCCTCCCAAAAAAAAATGAAAAAGTGATCAAGACATCTGACTTTCCCCAAAATGGTATAAATAACAATTGCATCTCGTGTAATAAAATAAAAGACGACTTTCACAGATCCATACACAGAAACATAAAAAGATTATAGGTGTCAGAAAAATAAAATGCATTTCGACATTTTTCAAAGTTTTGTATTAAAACATGACAAAAACTATATGAATTTGTTATCGCTATGATCATGCCAACCCAAAGAATATAAGGAACGCGTCATTTTTACTGCACAGTGAACGTCATAAAAAAACGAAACCCTAAATTTGCTATTTATACATGAAAGACAGTTATAGTAATGGTTTTCCTGCTTAACCCTTTAGCAACGCAGGGTAGTTTGTATGTTTATGGTCCGCAACTTTTTTCATATTTTCCTTTCCTACCTTCCAAAATTGATAACTTTTTTACTTTTTAACTTTTTTTGTGTAGTTGATGCAGTTTCATTTTCAACGATTTTGGGGTACATATAATGTTTCGATTAGCTTTTATTAACGTTTACAAATAAAACATCACTTTTGGAAAATGAACGATTTTCCTGGGGTTACCGTGTTCTGACACCTATAACTTTTTTAATGTTTTGTTTTATTGTTTTGTTGACAGAGATATTTCAGGACTCTTTATTTGCAGGGCAAGTTGTAATTTTTATTGGTACCAATGTTTGGTATATATGGCTTTTTGATCACATTTTATTTCTATTTTTTGGGGAAAGCGAGATGACCAAAATATGTTAATTTGTGTAATGCGATATATATTTTTGTTTTATGGTGGTCCCTGTACAGGATAAATAACGCTATTTTTGGATAGTGGGGAATTATATACACATGGGGATACCTATGTTTGGGGGTTTTTGTACACATTATGCGTTTTTTAAATTAAAAGGTGGTTTTCTACATTTTTTATTATTTGTTTAGTTTTTTTACTTTTTACCTGTCCCACAAGGGGACTTGAACTTGGGATTTCCGATCCCCACTGAAATGTACTGCAATACATAGTATTGCAGCACAATGGACAAAGGCTCACTATGTGTAATGGGCATAGGCAGTCAGAAGACCATTGCTTGGCCTCCTGGCTGCCATGACAACTCCTCAGATCACAAGGGATCCGAGTGGTGGAAAGGGGGGCGATCTTGCTATTGGTATTGATCTTGTTATTGATCATGACATCTGAGGGGTTAATCTGAAAGTATCTTCCCAGGCCTCGGCTGTTCAATGTAGCTGAGTGACAGAAGTAATGCTGCATGCACAGGTCCTGTGCCCGCGGCATTACAGCACCGAACTATTACTGCATTGAGTGTTAACTACACACTTAGCATGACGTAATAGTGCACCGTATAGTATGTCGCAGATCGGGCAGGGGTTAAATAGCAACTTATGCATGGCATTATGATGCCTACATATCATTTATTTCCATTGCTGCAAACCATGTGCGCCTCCTTGGCGAAAAATACTGTTCTGTGGCAAAAAATACTCTTACTCTTTACTCTAAGGAAAAAAATGTAGAGCAACTTCTGGTTGGAGGTAATATGCAGGTAATTAGAAAAAATGGTAACATGGATTTTCATAAATTAGTAAGGGGTATTCTATGTTGCAGATATACTTTAAAAGGGTATTCCTGTTTTCACAATTATGGGACCCAGACCTATATTCAAAATGGGGATCCTCCAGCCCTCTTTTCAACTGATGCCATAGCTGCAGTGAATAAAGATGTAGCTGCATGTGTGACCCCTTCTCTATTCACTGTGACCTTAGCACCAGGAGAGAACCCTTTCTGGAGATACTGTAGATGTGAATTCCATAAGACAGACCTGTATGTATCAGACATTTATGGGTAAATAAATACCCCTCTAAATTTGCAGCCTGTCAAGCATTGCACTGAACAGCAGCTGGCTTAATAAACAAGTGTAACTCTAAAATGTCTTTCATAACATATGCACCAGAACCGAATGCCCTCCGTGGACACAACTATCTTGTAACGAGAAGTTAAGATATCCATAAGGGATATTCATAGGTTGTTTGCGAATATTGCCTTGTGTGCTTATTACACTGCAGATGGCAAATAGCAAACAAGAACAAGAACAAGACAATTGTATGCAATCTGTGTCCTGTTCCACGAAGCTTAGTACATCATTTTTACTCATACAGCAATCGGGCTGTCAATAAATACATGGACAATTCCATATGTCATCAATTTGCATCACAAAGATGAGCAGACTAAAGCCCATCTGTGGGCAGTAGAAGAGAACATGATTAGTAAAACATGACAATGATTTTTCCTTAAGATTGAAGTTAATGTCTCATCTTTTGATCCTGGAAGTGACATTAACACATCTAATCAGCATTAGCATTATGGAATATATAGAGCAGCAGGAAGAGTAGTTCAGTCTGGCAACCGTACAAGAAACCTATAAATATTCACATTAACATTTTAGATGTTAGTTTATAATCCTCCTTCATCCTGATTTGACAGTGTTGAAGTCATTATGCAACTTTCCCAAAACAAAAATTTATTGCAAAATGTATATAGCTCATTCCTGACACTGGTTCAGCACAATGGCATTGAAGGATGGGCTGAGACTAAATGTAACGTGAATAAATGTCTTCTGTACATTCCAGGAGCTGATAAGGGTTCTTAATACTCACCGCGAACATTTAGATGTTATATTATACCATATAAATTGTAGGTGACATACAAAGAAGAGAAGTACCAAGAGCAAATATCAACATGAGCCCCCCATTATGTAGGATTTAACCAGAAGGGCTTTGTGTGTGTTTTCCTCATAGCCTTTCTATGACCGTTGGGCCCATTTCATAAAGACTCACTTGGTATTTCCTGTTAAAAAGTAAGTCCTGCAAGGTTCTCTTTACGATGAAGCAGAGGTAATGGGTCCAACCTTTGCTGAGTGCCTTCTCTCCAAGGATTAAAACCTTATGATTTACCTCTATATTGTGTATGTCTTTGCACATGGAGTATTATGCATGCTAAAATACCACTAATGAACTCTTGTGGAGCCCAGATCCTCATGTATACAATTCTTCATTTTAAAACAATAGCGCTACCGTTTGTATGCTACCCTCTTTGAAGGGTTGTTACAACTTTTTTTATTATTATTATTTAATAGGGCTACTATAAACAGCTTACAGGGTCCCTGGATGTTTGTGCAAGGTAATTGCTGCAGCCAATCACATGCATTACTGGTCACATCTTTACAAATCACAGCAGTCACATGACATTTGTGAAGCAGCCACCCCTGAGGCCAGTGACTGGTTGCAGCAGTCCCCTAGCCCAAGCGGATGTCACTGGTGATGTCAGCCAGGGAACCTGTAAACAGAATACATAGGGGTTTTTTATGTGTATGGGACCTATTAAACAATAAAAAATAAGTCAGAAGCTTATGGGTAGAGATTACAAGTGTTAGTGACATTTTTGTAACTTTTTTTATGTTCACACGGCTGAATTTGAACGGGAATTTGAGGCAGATTCTGCCTTATAATTGACTTGAAATTCCACTTGAAATCTGCCTCCCATTCATTTAAATAGGAGACATACCTTGATTTCAGCTAGTGGAAAAAATAAGCAACATGCTCAATCTTCAAGCGCATTCTGCCTGATAACTCCCACTGAAGTGAAAAGGGGAGGTGGAAAAATACTGCCTGGCCAATGTAGAATTTGTAGAACAAGTTTCGTGGCAGATTCCGCAGTAGATTGTGTGGCAGGAGTCAAGTGGAAAAATTCAGATTGAATTTTTTGACAAGTAAAAATTCAACCTTGTGAATGTACCCTTAGTCTTCATCCCTATTCAGTATATTATTCATGAGGTATACCAAAATCAGTCACTGTGCTGAACTCTTCTTCTCACCACATTTCAACATCACAACAGTAACTTTCTAAACCACATATGTATTTGGTTTTATGTTCTTGTTCTGAAGCTACATTGGTATTGGTGCATTACACCTGCCTCACCAGGTAGGTTGGGGTATTCGTGTTCTTTATAGGTCAATTTATGGCATATCTTGTGAATACTGTATACCCTAAATGTTCTGCACATCTGGAAGAAGCTTGCATGTTTTCCCTGTGTTTGTGTGAGTCCCATGTGGGATAGTAGCTGACAGTTTTCTGTAAAGCACAACTGAATGTGTTAGCACTATACAAGTAAGAAATAAAAATAAATACCTGTAAAAGTGTACTAGCTCTGCTAGGTTAGCCATAAATTGCTGCCTGGTCTTGTGCTGTATGCCAAACAGCTGGAGGATCTGGTGGTATCTATGAACATGATTTAATACTCATCTAGCATTTCTATCTTTGATTGTGGTACCAGAGTGCTTTTAACTAAAGCTGCTACAACTGACAACTAAATGAAAATACTGTGTGTGTTTGTTGTCCTGTACAATGTACTGTACAGTAATTGGGGTCACTTTTCTCAGGAATGAAAGTTAATCCCATACTTGGACATTATGTTTTGGCAATTGTAATAACAAAACATAGAATCCCTTAGGCCAGGGCCCCACATTGTGAAAACGTAGCGTTTGGCCACGGCGGAGTAATTTTTGAAAATCGCAGCATGTCATTTACTGTATACCTACAGAAACGCTGGCATTTTCCTTATAGGCATAATAGAGGCAGAAAGTCCGCAGAGGAAAATTCTGCAGACTTTCTGTGAAAAAGGCTGTGGAAAAGAACGTGATATGTTCCCCCTGCTGTTTCTTCCACAACGTTTTTTTGATGTGCCTCCTTACATGGGGTCTTAACCTTAAAGGGATTCTATCATTGGGAAACCCTATTTTCACTAACACCACGTCGGAATAGCCTTTAGAAAGACTATTCTTCTCCTACCTTTATTTTTCTGCTCCGCGCCGCCGTTTTGGGGAATTTTCTCCTTTCTTCTTTATGCAAATTAGTCTTCAGGAAGCACAGGGGGCGTCCCCTGTGCTCACGTCACATGTTCTTCGGAAGATCCAGCGCCGCCTCTCCGCAGCGTCAGCACTCACTCATAATGTCTGTTCGGGATCCAAATCCCGCGCATGCTCAGTTGGCTCTGCCACTTTGACGTCAAAATGGCCGACTGGACATGCGCAGTCGGCTCTGTCCAAACCGAAATGGCGGTGCGGAATAGAAGAATAAAGGTAGGAGAAGAATAGTCTTTCTAAAGGCTATTCCGACGTGCTGTTAGTGAAAATAGGGTTTCCCAATTATAGAATCCCTTTAAAGGGGATTTACAGTATTAAAATAACTAACTGCCTTTTTCAAAAACAACACCACACCTATCCATAGGTTGTGTGTAGCATTTATAACATAACTTCACAAATGGACAGTGATGATGGTGTTTTTGGAAGAAAGCTTTCTTGTTTTTATAATCTTGTATAATCCCTTTAAATAGAATGTTCACAATGAAGATCAAAAATGCAGATAAAGCATCATACATGCTATGTGGCATACAGCCATCTTGTGCTTTTTCTTTACCTTGTCCCACTAATAATTTAATGTGTAATATTTAACTTCTTTTCTTATCGCTAGAGTCTTACTTTCAACTCTAGAAGAGTTATGACTTCACCAAGAAAAATGTTTCATTGAAAAAAATTCTCATCTCATCAACAAAAGCAGATGTTATGAAAGGTTAAAGGGGCATTCCCACAAAGTTATAATTGAAGACAATTAAAAGTTAAACATTTTTGCAAATATAAATAATTAAAAATTTTGCAGAGGTTTAAAAATGTTCTCTAATCATCTCAGTGATGACTGTTGTCTTAGGCTAAGGCCCCACATAGCATGCCGCAGCAAAAAAGCACTGCGGGGAAAAAAAAAGGCAGCATCACTTTGTGGTTTTTCCCACAGAGCTTTTCACAGAAAGTCCGCAGAGGGAAACCACCAGCATTTCTGTAGGTATAATTGACATGCTGCTTGTATTTTTCTGCAATGTGTGGTTGGGAGTCACTTTGCATGGACTGTAAAACGTCACGGTTTTTGCCGCAACATTTCTGCGGCAGCCAAACTGCGGTGTTTACGTCACGTGGGGCCCTGGCCTTAAACGGTTTCCGATGGATAGAACCATAAATACAGGAACTTTCTATACTCTGAAATCCATCTATGAGTTCTTTGTTCTGACCAGATTATCTTTTCGTACGTGCACTGTCCCTGCCTGATAACTCAGCCACAATAAAGAAATCATGGCTGGGTTTCTGACAAATGCCAGACCATAGAAAGTTCCTCCATTCACGGATGTATCCATTGGCAACCAGTCTAGACCAAAGATTGTCTCCAGTAAGATGGTTAGAGAGAGTCTTTAAAACGTTGCAACATTTTAAAGTATTTATATTTTCAAATTACTCACCTTGTGGAAATTCAGCGTTTTTTGTTGCAGATTTTGCTTCAGTTCTTTGAGCCAAAGTCAGGAGTGTATTTAACAGAATGGAAATGTCTAAGTGCTTCCTTTATATTTTCCATTTCTTTTCAAGCCACTCCTGACTTTGGCTCAAAAAACCACAGCAAAATCTTCAACAAAAGACGCTTTATTTCCGCAGCGTGGACTATTTAAGGTGAATAAGACACAAATTTTGATGTATAGTTGGATACCTGCATATGATATAAAATTAATATATTGTATAGGAAGCAAACTGAACTGAAAGACATGGGGGGTGATTTATCAAACCCTGCACACCAGAGGTTTGGCAGCAAAAAGTAACATAGTAGAGATTTGCGACTAATTGAGCATATTTGCCCAAAACAATCTCTCCACTTTTGAAATACAGGTGGGACATTAGGCATGGTTAATCTGCCTAGCTGCCTATGTCCAAGAGTTATCAAATGTGACTTTTTAAATGAAAAAAATTAGTCACAATAATTATTGCAGTCTCACTCTAGTTGGTGAGTGGTGTAAGAAGTGAAGACTTATAAATGTGCCAAATTTATCAGACTTTGCGGCAGATATACAATACAGTTTTAGGCGACATGCACACCTTGGTCTTCATTGAACATAATGGATAGCACATGGATGACATCTGTGTGCCGCCTGTGCCTCCACAGCCCCATTCATTGAGGTCAGTGCCACAAAATGGACAGGAAAAGGGTCTGTCCTGAGTTTTGCTCCCAGCTCATGGCCCCATACATGGAACATTGAAAGTACATGTCATGTGTATGGGGCCATAGAAATAAATGGGTCAGTGTGCTAGCCGTGAAAAACACAGCTAGCACATTGGCAGTGCACATAGTCATGTGTATGAGGCCTTAAAATATGCCACATTTATCACAATGATTTATGCTAGATGATTGTTTGACTATGTGTATGTTTCTACCACCTATGAGTTGATGTAGTTTCTGACAAAAAATGGAACCTCTTTCCACTACTCTCAAGCCTGTGCACCTGTTGTTCACAAGGCATTATGGGAAAGGAGCTGGGAGCTCATGCGCCCTCTGTTGGATGTAACAGATCCTCAATTTGCTTTTGACTCACCGAGTCTTGAGACAGCAAAAGGGATTTTAGCCAAGCCAGTTTCACTTATCTGCATGCAGCGCTGTTTCAGGATTTTTGTCCCTCATCAGTACAGAGCAAAGTGAACTGGCTGGCTTTGTGGGAGGCAATGTGTGGGTTAGGGACAAGAATCTCTCACATTGAGTAGAGGGCAAAAGGCAATTCAAGCTCTACACACCTTCACTGGTTGTCTCCTCAACGTGAGAGATTCTTGTTCCTAACCCACACATTGCCTCCCACAAAGCCAGCCAGTTCACTTTGCTCTGTACTGATGAGGGACAAAAATCCTAAAACAGCGCTGTATGCAGATAAGTGAAACTGGCTTGACTAAAATCCCTTTTGCTGTCTCAAGACTCGGTGAGTCAAAAGCAAATTGAGGAACTGTTACATCCAACAGAGGGCGCTTGAGCTCCCAGCTCCTTTCCCATAATGACTTGTGATATGTAGATGCTAAGTAGAGGGCAAAAGGCAATTCAAGCTCTACACACCTTTACTGGTGCTCTCCTCAATGTGAGAGATTCTTGTCCCTAACCCACCTGTTGTTCAGAAGCAGAAACATCAGAAAGTGTCTAACACAGTTTATAAATGTGGCATGTAAAGCCACATTTGATACAAATTGTGCCAGAATTGTGCTGCTTTTTCAATAGTAAATTTGACATATTTTGAGACATTTGATAAATCTGGCGCCACTGCAGACTCCACTAAACCTAGTTCCCCTCATGATAAATCTCCCTCATAGTTTTCTATTGGAACTTTCAAACATTTACACATTATAGAAGGAAACCTAAGAAAGCAGATGCTAATAAAAAAATATTTTAATTATTTTCAAATTATAACTGGTCAGTCTAGATCCATTTTAAATAATTCTATTCATCAATGAAGCAGAGTTGGTGAGAAACAATACAAAATTGTTCGTCTTTAAATAACTATGATTATTACTATTCTGGTATTATCGTACTGTAGTATTTGTACAATTTTGGAATTTCAGTCTTTCCAGTTCTATGTACTTTGTTGCATATCCGAGCTCCACGTTCTGAACTAATTTAAAATCACTGTCATTGGGCTATTTTTTAAGACTGTTACATCTTTCCCTAAGTCTCTCAAAGAAGTGCGATATGAAACTTTGTGTTATGAAATTCCTTATCTCTGGCTGATTCAATCTAGCTCTGTGTGTGCTTGAGATAGAAGCTTGCTGCTATCTCTTCTCTAGATAGTAATGGAGAGAAAATGTAAGTATCTACCAAAAGGATGTATGATACAGAAATGTCTGATTATGCCACAGGAGAGCTCACACTCTAGATGTAAAATCTATTTTTATTTTAATATGAACAAATAGTACTAAACCAAAATTATAAAAAAAATAAGGCAAAAAAGAAAATGACCAACCAATATCCAAAATTAGTAGTGTATGACAATAATAATATCAAAGACAACCCACAGTCATATAAGCCTACAACCTAACAGATCATTGTGGCTCCTTTTAAAAAAATTAACTCTTTTGTTGATCACATTTAAAAATAGATAGCTTATTGATTTAAGTCAGCAAACCCAAATATACCCTAGCTACAATACATCAAGCACAATAGGTCACATGGAAAAGATATATACAACAGCTTTACAAATGCACATCAACTGCTAAGTAATATATATGCAAAACATCAATGGCAGTATCAGTAAAGTCACAAAAGGCACCATGCCAAATAAAAAAAAAAAATGCAAGAACATTTTAGTGGAGACTTAATGTACTTAATTAGCAGTTTACCTAAGCTACTCTGGTGTTTGAAAGTTTGTGAACACTTCAGGGTTTTCTACATTACTGCATAAATTTGATGTAAAACTTCATCAGATTTTCACAATAGTCCTAAAAATAAGTTAAAAAAAGCCATGAACCCATGGACTGCTCACATCAGGTCCTTTCACAACATTTCTAATGGATTAACATTGGAGCTTTTGACTTGGCCATTCCAAAACTTTTACTTTACCTCATGTTCAATCATTCTTTGGTAAAACGATTTATGCACTTAGGGTTGTCTTCTTACACTATGACCCATGTTCTCTTGAGATTCAGCTCACAGATAGATGTTGTAATGTCTCTGCCTGTTCAAGTCTCTGCGCCACCCTCCGCTCGCATGCTGCGGCGAAGGAGGCGTGTTCAGTTTGATTCCTTGCGTAGGTTTCTTGTTGCTCAGTCTGAACACTGTCCTAATACCTCCTGTCTGCAATTGAATTTCTGCCACACCCATTTCCTGCATCTTTGTTTCTATCTGCTCCTCTAATAGTTAATCTCAGCCTTGCCTGTGTGATTGACAGAATGTCTACCAATCCAATCTGGGGAAGGTCCTGACTTTCTATAAACAGGTTGTCTGCCCTCACTTGCTCGCTGGCTATTGATTCTGTCTTGTGACTTGTCCCTGCTAGCTCCTATTCTGCTCCTTCCTGTATTCCTATTCCTGACCTCTGGTTTTGTCTCTGACTATTCTCTTGGATTGTGATTTAGTACTGCATTGCTCGACTGTTACCGTCCCCTTGGCTAGCTGACCTCCCTTTGTTTGTTGTTTGTCCTGTCTGGTTCTGTGTTGTCACCTATATTAGGTAGGGCCTGTCAACCAGTTGCTGCTGTCACCTAGGACAGATAGGCAAGTTATCCAGGAACAGTGGGGGGGGGGGTTCAGCTTAGGGCTCACTGTCTTGTTGTGCCCCTCCCCCCAGAGTTCTGCAGCAGCACTGGGAAATTGCTCAACTGGCAATTCCCTTACAGATGTCCTTCCTTTAGTATTTGCTAGTATAAATCAAAATTGCTCCATCAATGATGGCAAGCTATCCTGTGCCAGATGTAGCTAAATAGGAGTTTTACAGATGGTATGAGATTTTTATGCAGAATGCAGTATTTTCCTTTCTCCAAACAGAACCATTTGGTCTCATCCGTCCAACACATTGGTCCAATATCCTTCTGACTTGTCCAGGTGATCCTTAGCAAGCAGTAGACAGGCAGCAATGTTCTTTGGAGAGCAGCTGCACACCATTGTTATTCAATGGTGGACTCATGAACATTAACTAATTTGAGAAAGGCCTTTAGTTGCTTAGAGGTCACCTTGGGATCCCTTGTGACCTCTTGGTGTGATCTTCATTGGTCAACCACTCCTGGGGAGGGTAATAGTGGTGTTTCAATTTCATCCATTTGTACATAATCTGATTGTGGATTGGTAGATTCCAAACTCTTTAGAGATGCTTTTGTAATATTTTTCAGCCTTATGAGCATCAACAATTCTACTTCTGTGGTCCTGTCATATTCGTACCATGATACACTTCCATGATTCCTGTTCTTACCCACAAACATAACCACATTTGAATTTCTAGATTTTTGCAAGTAATTTTAAATTTTGCAGAGTTTTAAAAATTTTCTCTAACCATCTTAGGTAGGGTTCACACTACCGTTGGAAATCCGTTAAGCAGGTGTCCGTTTAAAAAAAACAACGGACACCTACAATAATGTACACAAACGGATACCTATGTGTCCGTTTTTTTAACGGATCCATTAAACTCAGACCATTAAAAAATACATAAAAAACGGACAGTAAACCATCCGTTTGTGTCCGTTAATTTCTAGTCCGTTTTTTTTTTTTTTTGCTTAATTGGTTGCCATAAACACAGAATGACGACAGAGAGAATATAAAAGCAGGAAGAAGAGCTGACAATTCAGTCTGGAGCCAACTTTGGAGAGGAGAGTATCGTTCCTGTGTTCCAGTTCTTCTTGTGCTGCTGTCATTTTTTGAAAATGATTCCTCCATTTCTTCTATTTGACCTAGAGGTGATTCGGCTGAGGGTGAAGTGGAGAAGGCAGAGGCGGCGGCAAAGGCAATGCTTCTGGGTCCATCCCATTACATCCGTCCGCATGACAAGGGGAGTGTATTCAAGCTTGTATGGAGAACTGCGACAACATCCAGAGAAGTTCCACGGTTATCTGCGTATGTCCAGTCCCATCTTTGATGAACTTCTTCAGCAGCTGTCAACCAGACTTCAAAGGCAGGACACCCACTTGAGGAGAAGCGTTACACCAGAGGAGCGCTTGATAGTGACCCTTCGGTGAGTATCAACACTATATTTGAAATGTGTGTGTTCTCCTCCATGCACTTCCAGTTCCGCCTTGGCAAGTCGACTATCTCCTACATCGTCCGGGATACTTGCCAGGCCCTGTGAGATTTGCTGCATGAAGAATTTCTCCCACATCCATCTACCGAACAATGGAAGGACATTGCAGAAAAGTTCTGGGAGGTGACACGTTTTCCAAACTGTGTAGGAGCAGTCGAAGGAAAGCACAGCCGTATCCAGAAACCTGCAAGGAGTGGCTCCCTGTTCTACAACTATAAGAAGTACTTTTCCTTTGTGCTGATGACCATTGCTGATCCCCAGTATCGATTTTTGGCTGTGGATATTGGGGCATACGGCCGCACCAACGACTCCAGAATCTTCAAGGACTCTGACATGGGACGGAGAATCTACTCTGGAAATTTCGGATTGCCAGCACCAATGCCATTTTCTGGAAGTGATGGACCTCCTATGCCGTTTGCGGTTGTTGGCGACGAAGCCTTCCAGATGTGTGGAAACCTTCTGAAACCGTACTCCAGCCATGGACTCAACTTCCAGAAAAGAATTTACAACTACAGACTATCAAGAGCCCGGAGACTTGTGGAGTGTGCGTTTGGGATCCTCACTTCGAAATGGCGAATTTTTACCACTGCTATCCAGCTGAGGCCAGAATCTGTGGATGACGTTGTGAAAGCCTGCGTGGTCCTCCATAACTTTCTGCTGACAAGGGAACCGTTGCCAGTTGACACCCAGGAACTGGAGTCTGGGTTACATGGTCTCGACTCATCTGGCCCATGATCTACAGTAGCTGTCAGCCACATGAGGGACAATTTTGCAGCATTTTTTCTTTCCAACTCAGGTTGGGTGGACTGGCAGGATGGCAGAGTGTAAGTTTTTTTCCTTGGAATTTTTTTTTTTTTAACTTTTTTTGGGCAGTCAAATGTGCTGAAAAGTTTCGATGATTAAAGTCCTGAGCGCTTGAAATGAGAGACTTTATTACTCAGCATGCAGACTGCTCCATTTTCAATGCTTACAACTTTTTTTATTCCTCAGTTGTCTTTTGCACATGCTTTCTTAAGGGTAGTGTCATGGGGGGGTGGCCCTCAGTGATCAAAGTGTAAACATACACTTTTTCCAACGAAGGTCCCTCCCCTGACACCGCCTTTAAAGAAAGTGTGTTTGTTCATCCTTTTGCCTGAGCTTGTCTTTTGCACATGCTTTCTTAAGGGTGGTGTCATAGGGGGGTGGCCCTCAGTGGACAAAGTGTAAACATACACTTTTTCCACCAAGGGTCCCTCCCCTAACACCACCTTTAAAGAAAGCGTGTTTGTTCATCCTTTTGGCTATGTTTGTAATTTTGTGGATAAAAAAACACATTTGTTTTAATAAAAAAAAACTTTATTAAAATATTTTATTGTATATAAATTTATCTTCACAAATCACTGTCATGAAAAACAAATTTAGTTAAACATAGAAATAGTGAAACAGTTGAGGTAGATTTTGAGACTGAGTGGTGGAGGTACAGGGCATAGAAGTGCAAAACTTGTTTTTTTACAGTGTTTTTTTTATTTTTTTGGTGTTTGAACACCTTTTTTATATTTTTTTTGGTGATGAACTTTTTTTTTTTCCTTGTACTTTCTGAGCATGCTCTGTATAAAAAATGAACAGGAATAACGGACACTAACTGAAGACAATCCGTTTGTGTCCGTTATATGTCCATTATCCATAGACATCAATGTAAAAAAAATAACGGACACTTGCTGTCCGTCAAGAATCCGTTTTTTCAAACGAACAAAAAAGTCCTGCATGTAGGATTTTTTGTCCGCAAAAAAAAAAATGGACTTCTGACGGATTTGGTGTAAACGGACACAAACGGACACAGTATAAAAACCCATTGAAATGAATGAAAATTTTAACGGATTTGTGACGGTTCAGCTAGTGTCTGATGCTAAAATCTTGTAACGGACAATAGCAACGGACACTAGTGACAGTCACCAATGGTAGTGTGAACGCCCCCTTGGTGGTGATGTTCTTTTGTCTTCATTAGTTGCCAATGTATACAATCATGAATGCAGGAACTTTTTATGGTCTGGCACTTGTCAGAAACCCTACCATAACTTCATTTTTGTGGCTGGGTTATCAGGCAGGGACACTGCATGCATGTGAAGATAATCTACTTCACAGTAAGAAAATCATTGCTGGGTTTTTGACAAGGGCAACTGATCAAGACAACAGACTGTCAACAATAAGATGACTAGAGAAAAATCTTTATAACTCTGCAAAAATTTTAATTACTTATATTTGCAAAAAATGTTTAACTTTTTTATTATTTTTTTAATATGGTTATGATTGTGGGAAATTCCTTTAATCTTTTCCCTCCAAAGGCATTTTTCGATTTCTGTTATTGACTATCTGCTTTCAAAAGTCTTTACTTTCTTATTTTTCTGTTCACAGAGCAATTTGAGGGATTAATTTTTGCGGGTCAAATTTTACTTTGTAGCAGTATAATGTAAAGGGAAACTGTAAAAAAAAAAAATTCAGAATGAGGTGAAATTGGAGAAAAACTGCTTTTGCGTGACTTTTACTGTGCAGCCAAAATGACATATCACCTGTATCATAATAATAATAATAATAATAATAGTCCTTTAATAGTCCCACAATGGGGAAATTCAGTGTGTTACAGCAGCAAAGATAAGATAAGCAGATACAAATACAAATACAACATGTACAGGAATGTTCCAAGGTAAGAGGCATTACATTGATAGCAGACAGACAGATAGGAAGTAGCAGAGGGGGGGGGGGGGGGATTTAACAGGCAGAAAGATATTTCAGTTCTCTGTGTGTAATGATCTCCGCTTAGGTCGGTGTTGGTTGTACAGCCTAACCGCGGTGGGGAGGAAAGACTTCCGATAGCGCTCCTTCTCACACTTAGGGTGAAGCAGTCGGTCACTGACAGTACTGCCCAGCGCGATCACAGTCTCATGCATGGGATGGGACTTCTTCTTCTGCATGGAACTCACCACGGACAGTATCCTTTTGACACCCACCACCTGCACTGGGTCCAGTGGGCTCCCCAGGACAGAACTGGCCCTTCTAATCAGCTTGTCAAGTTTATTTCTGTCCCTGGTTGATATACTGCTCCCCCAGCAGGCCACTCCAAAGAAGATGGCTGATGCCACTACCGAGTTGAAGAAAGTCCTAAGAATTCCCCC
Source organism: Leptodactylus fallax (assembly GCA_947044405.1). NCBI lineage: Eukaryota > Metazoa > Chordata > Amphibia > Anura > Leptodactylidae > Leptodactylus > Leptodactylus fallax. The sequence goes on from CAMRHE010000035.1 coordinate 8,350,853, forward strand.
CCCCGGATTCCAAAGGCTCTCAGCTTCCTAAGCAGGTAGAGCCTGCTGTGGCCCTTCCTGTACAGGGCCTCCATATGATCTGCCCAGTCCAGCTTATTATTAAGGAGCAAACCCAGGTACTTATAGGTGTTCACAATCTTGATGCCCGTCCCCAGGATGTCCACTGGTTTAGGAGGGCATCTGCCTTTACGGAAGTCCACCACCATCTCCTTGGTCTTCCCCGTGTTAATCTTCAGGTGGTTCCGGTGGCACCAGTCCACAAAATCCCGGTTCAGTTCTCTGTACTCCCTGTCATCATCGTCTGTGATGAGGCCTACTATTGCAGAGTCGTCAGAATACTTCTGTAGGTAGCAGCTAGATGAGTTGCACCTAAAATCTGCAGTGTACAGTGTGAAAAGGAAAGGGGCGAGAACCGTACCCTGAGGTGCCCCCGTATTACAGATCACGGTACCTGACACACAGTCTCGGGCTCTCACGTATTGAGGTCGATTTGTGAGGTAGTCTAGGATCCAGTTGGAGAGGTGGTGGTCCACTCCAGCAAGGCCCAGTTTGTCCCTCAGAAACCTGGGCTGTATGGTGTTAAAAGCACTGGAGAAATCAAAGAACATTATTATCACCGTGCTCACTGGTTTCTCCAGGTGAGACAGAGCCCTGTGCAGAAGGTGGATGATGGCATCATCTACCCCAATGCCCAGCCAATAAGCAAAGTGGAGAGGGTCCATAGCGGGGCTCACTAGAGGGCGGAGATGTGTGAGAACCAATCTCTCTAAGATCTTCATCAGGTGGGATGTCAGTGCTACAGGTCTGTAGTCGTTGAGGTCCATAGGGTGAGGTTTCTATGGAACTGGTACCACACAAGAAGATTTCCATAATTCAGGAACTATTTCCTGCCTCACGCTCATATTATACATATATGTAATTATACCACACAGCTGGTCCCCACAAGTCTTAATTAGCCTTGCACTGATGTCATCTGGCCCTGCGGCTTTCCTCGCCTTGATCTTTTTCATCTCCTTCCTCACCTGGGCCCGTGTGAAGGTCAGACTGTGGTCAGATAAAGACGGATTTCTGGATTTACTGGTCTGTTGGGAAGTGGGTGAATGGGGTGAAGTCATTGTGGTGGGGGGAGCTGAAGGACATGCTGGGGTGGGAGGAGCTGGTGTGTGATCAAATCTGTTGAAGAATAGGTTTAGTTCATTAAGCCAATTAACATCTGCCTCAATTTGGCAGACAGACTGTTTATGACCCGAAATTGACTTAAGCCCCTCCCAGTCCCCCTTATGTCTTTTCTTTCCATTTGCTTTTCCATTTTTTCCTTATAACTGGCTTTTCCCTTCTTGATTTGATGCCTCAGCTCCTTTTGCACTTCCCTCAACCCCTCTTTATCTCTTGTCCTGAATGCCATCTTTTTCTCCTTAAGTAGTGTTTTTATATCAGAGTTAATCCATGGTTTGTTGTTGGAGAAGCACCTCACCACTTTTGTGGGTACTGTGTTGTCCACACAAAAATTAATGTAGTCCGTTATGCAGTGTGTGAGTCCTTCTATATCTTCTCCATAAGAATCCTGCAGAACTTCCCATGCGGTTGTGTCAAAACAATCCCTCAGAGCCTCATCACTCTCCTCGGACCATATCCTCACTGTGCGGGTGACAGCTGGTTCTCTATGAACAAGTGGCTTGTACACAGGTCGGAGATGCACTAGATTGTGATCCGATCTTCCCAGGGGCGGTAGGGCTGATGAGTTATAGGCCTCCCTCGCGTTGGCAAAGAACAAGTCCAGTGTTTTGTTGTCTCTTGTGTGGCAGGTTACATACTGTGTGAAACTGGCCAGTGTGGATGATGGAGAGGCATGGTTGAAATCACCCAACACAAGAAAGAGAGCTTGGGGGTGTTTCAACTGCAAATGGCTCACCGTGGCTTGTAGGACCTCGCAGGCATCATCAGCTTTCACAGAGGGGGGACATATGCAGCTATCACGATGACATGCAATAGTTCCCTTGGTAGATAGAAAGGTCTCATGCTCACAGCTAATAGTTCAATGTCCTTGCAGCAAGGTTGCTCCTTAATCACAATGTGCCTAGGATTGCACCATCTATCATTCACAAACATTGCCAGCCCTCCACCTTTCCTCTTACCGCTCTCCCTTGTCCTGTCTGCCCGAAGGAGTTTAAAACCATCCAAGGAGACCAGAGGGTCAGGAGTAACTTCAGTGAGCCAAGTCTCTGTAAGTAGCATCATGCTACACACCTGAAACTCCTGATGATGCCTGGTGAGCGCTGTTAGTTCGTCCATCTAGTTTGCAAGAGATCTCACATTGCCCATAATGATGGAGGGGAGAGTTGGTCTGTAACGTCTCTTTTTAGTTCTCTGAAGAGTTCCAGCTCTGCACCCCTCCCCAGCTTTCTCTTTCTCCAGAGCTCTCGGGGGATGTGTGGGCAAATGGTAGGCAGCCCTGCTGTGTCTCTAAGCTGCAAAAGTTTCTCCCTGGAGTAGACAAAAGAATTGTCTGCGGGCACAAAAGTTCCCATTTCAATCAGAAAAAAAAAGACAGATAAAAACAAAAAAGTATCACAAAGGTCCAATTCCAAGTCTTTGTGTGTTTCTTCATAGTGAAAAGTCCCTTAAGTAGAGAGATAAAAAACAAGACAAAGAAAGAAAAATAAGAGAGAGAGTCTCAGAGCTGCTGTAACAGGCTGCCACTCCAGCGGCGCCATCCTATGGGTCAGTACAATTACGGCGATACCAAATGTATATAGTTTTTTTTTTTTACTTTTTAACCTCTTTAAAATAATCCAAAGCTTTGCAAAAAAAAAAAAAAATTCTTGTAGTCGCCATATTCTGACACCCGTAATTTTTTTGATATGTATAAAGCATCTTTTTTTGTGGGGCCATATGCAATTTTTTATTTATACTAATTTGGGGAATGTCTATTTCTTTGATCATTTTTTATCCAAATTTTTATGGGAGGCAAAACAACAAAAAAAAATGGCCATTTGGTGCTTTTGATTTTTTTTTTCGCACTACGGCATTCACAGTATGGGAAAAAAAATTATAAGTTTGTAGACTGGGTATTTTTGGAAACAAAACAGCTAATGTGTATGTGTTTCACTTTATTTCTGTATATTTTAAAATTTTCTACGGAAAGGGGTGTGATTTTAATTTTTTTTTTTTTAACTATTTTTTATTGTAATTTTTAGACTCCCTTAAACCCCAAGGAATCTCATCACTAATACAATGCATTGCAATGCTAATGGTCAGAAATGCTGCATTTTATGGTACCAGCAAAGTGAAAGAAATTTTGGTTCCTCTTATCCACACATTCTGGGGAAAAAAACTGCTGTGGAAAAGCATTCAATTTTACCTGTGGAAACGCAGGGTTTTCCTTATAGCTTTGGTAAGGCAAGAATAATGCAGCAAAAACACAATGAAAAATACTGCTAAAAAAACGCAATGCATTTTTGCTGCATTTTGCTACATTGGTACCTAGCCTAAAGGGTCATATACATTATACACAGATATGTGATATTTATGTGATACAAATAAATGATCAAGTCTAATATTTTTAATTCATTTGTTTGATTTGGTTCTCAGTATCTACTTTTAAGACTTGTGTGAAAATCTGATCTATTTTTAGGTTAATTTATGCAGAAATATAAAGTACTTTCAAGAGTTCACAAACATTGAAGCACCACTGTATGTCCAGACTTAAAAACAACTTGACTTCATTTAAAGCTTAAAATTCAGGTGTGACAGCATATATCATGTTCACATGATATTTAGAAAATTAAGAAAAGGTTTTAGGCAGGGTGATTATGCTTATTGACTAAGATGAGTAAGTTTTACTTCATCTGTAAAGGATTGTGTAGAGGTTGGTTATAGCAATCAGTTGTTAGGAAACAGACATAAATTGTAACCTTGAGTCTAAGGCCCCATTGCATTTTTGCAGAGTTTTTCTCTGAAGACTTTCTGCCCCTATTATACCTATGCAGAGAACGCCAGCATTTCCGCAGGTATAATTGGCATGTTGTGATTTTCAAAAATGCAGGCGTTTTTGAAAACAAAGCTTTTCCGCTTCAGATTTTGTTCAGCAATGCGTGGATGGTATTAAACCAGAAACCAAAAACGCTGCGTTTTCGCAACGTGCACCTTCAGCCTTACATAGACAACCTTCCCACTTTCATTGTATTAACTAAATAAGCCCATTAGCTCCAAAGTCAAACAGAAATATTCCTGACAGTGGTTGAGTTCAATCTGCCTTCTACTTTGTAGATAGGGCACTTTGAATTAGTGTTATAAATTAATATGTAAGTTGTATTTTTCTGCTACCCAATTAGGATATAGAAGGACACGATAGAATAAAAAGCTTATGAAAGTTATATATGAAAAAATTGGAACCTTCAAGAAAAAGTTTAGAAAGACTGGTTTAGAATACCAATTTATATGTTACAGGATCTAATAATGTCAACATCGTACTAGTATGTTGGTTACAAGCTATGAAAGTATTTTCTTTCAATAACTGATTTTTTATACAGTACCTAACTTAAGCAAAAGCTTCCAAAGCATTTTGGGCTAGATCAACGTGTATGGGAAAACATTTCGGAGTCAGTATAAAAAATGTATTAATGTATTTTGTTTTTTAAGCTAAGTAGATTTTAAGCAAATTGACCTTCGTATCTAATAGAATTTTGTATGACTAGTTATTTATGTATCTGAAATGTATAGCCATGTGAATGAGTTTACATGTGACACATATCCTATATAAATATAATAATAAAAACTATTGATGTTCATATCTAACAAAGGAGCTTCTTTTTATCACAGGGCCCCAAGGCAAGTTCAAGACAAGCTCCTGTATATAAACTGATTCTATCTTTGGCTCTTGGTAAGCTAGGTATAGTTCAATGTGAAATAGCTTTATGCTTCAATGCCCGTGCACAGTCACAGCAAAATACTAGCTTCCTTGTTCAGCTTTTACAGTAGTTCAGAGAAACTAAAATGTGTCCCCATTTGTCTCCATGTAAGTCATTCAGATTCCAGATGATCAGTGCTTACTGATTTTTGAATAATTTTACCAAATTGTCTTATATTTGCTTGAAAACAAGTGTTTTCATTCAGTTGAATGTCTCAGGTATTGTATATCATTACTTTATGTTCCTCGATTAGAAGTAGAAGATAATATGCTCATTTTTTAATGTTCTAGCTATTTTTTATTTTTTCTGTGTAGATAACAGAAGGGTGTGAGTGCATTATGGCAGTTGCAATTTATCGTATTTAATTGGTAGAAAAATGTCATATTAAGGTCTCCAGGAAGTGATAGAGCACCCCCCCCCCCCCCGAAAAAAAAAAAAAAAAAGTGAAAGGGATGATGCATACAGAGACATATCTGGGTGTATATAGCAATACAATAGAGCTAGCATAATGTTCTGTGATAATTCTGTCCTAGTCTACACAGTAGAATAATGTAGTACCCTGTTAGCCGTAGAAAGTAGTGGAAGAGTGAAGAAATCAGGCGATACCTTTTAACACCATGTCTGAAGAAGAGAGCTAGTACTCTCAAAAGCTTACCATCAAACATATTCAATTTCTAAAAGGTATCACCTGATTTCTTCACTCTTCCACTAGTCTACACATGAAAACTGGATTATTTGAAGATATTTTTATATGTATAGTCACATGGAAAAAAAAATGTTAAAGTAACATAGCATTGTCTGATGATACAGTCCCTTTAAGTGATTAATAACTTTTGGGGTATCACATTCATGATTGTTACATGACAAATGTAAATACATTCTGTGTTTTTGTTTTTCAGGGCAAATTATGACATCAACATCTAAAGGCATCTTCCGACCATTTCTATTTGTCTGCATTGTATTGATTTGCTTCACAGTATGTTTACTGATATATGTCAAACCAACAAACAACTGGATCTCCAGTCCTATAGAATCAGCTAATTCTGTGCTAAAAATGAAGAACTTTTTCTCCACTAAAAAAGATTATCATAATGATACCATCATTCTTATTTGGGTGTGGCCCTTTGGGCAAACATTTGAGTTGCAGTCCTGCGAGGCTCTTTTTAATATCCATGGGTGCCATTTAACTACTGATCGTACTCTTTACAACAAATCCAATGCAGTGCTAATACACCACAGGGATATCAGCTGGGATCTAACCAATCTACCAGTGCAAACAAGGCCACCTTTCCAGAAATGGATTTGGATGAATCTTGAATCTCCAACTCACACACCACAAAAAAGTGGCATTGAACATTTATTTAATCTCACATTAACCTATAGACGTGACTCAGACATTCAGGTGCCTTATGGCTTTATGGTCGTAAGCACAAAGCCCTTTGAATTTGAAGTGCCAAGCAAAGATAAACTGGTCTGTTGGGTTGTAAGCAACTGGAATCCAGATCACGTTAGAGTAAAGTACTATAATGAACTAAACAAATACATTGAAATTCTAACCTATGGCCAGGCATTTGGTGAATACTTGAATGATAAAAGCTTGATTCCAACCATATCTACTTGTAAATTTTATCTATCCTTTGAAAATTCTATCCACAAAGACTATATAACAGAGAAACTTTACAATGCACTGCTTGCTGGATCTGTGCCCATTGTGCTGGGACCTCCAAGGGAAAACTATGAAAACTACATACCAGCAGATTCTTTTATTCACGTTGAAGATTTTCTCTCTCCAAGGGAGTTGGCAGATTATCTGTTAATGCTGAACAAAGATACCGAACGGTACCTGGCATACTTTAACTGGAGGAAACACTACACCGTGAACTTGTCCCATTTCTGGGAATCTCATGCTTGCCTAGCATGTGACCATGTTAAAAGACATCAAGAGTACAAATCTGTCAGTAATTTGGAGAAATGGTTTTGGAACTGAGCCTCCCCTTTCATGTTTGAGCACTTTCTGGGAAGACATTACAACGGTTACTTGCATCAAGATAAAAATGTACTGCTTTGTTTCACCGTTTACTGCTCTGTTGAATGCATAATTTAACATAAACTTTGTCAGACATGAAAAACTCTTTCCTGTATCAGAATCATCATTCCCTGACACTCTACATGTAGCAGCGATTTCTGTGCACTTACTACAAGCGTTAAACCTTTTTTTTTTACACAACTCCTTTATAAAGAACTTATTAAGTCTCCATGCTACTATACGTACAGACTGGGATCTTATATCATTTCCATGTGATTGTCTAGAAATCAAGCTGGAAGTTACACAGGCAGATAAAGTGTATACTTATATATGTATACTGTTAAGGTGAAAGAACAAAATTACTGTTTAGGTGACAAAGCAGAAACACATAATGTTATTCTTACAGATTTTCCATTTCATTGAAATGCAGTTTTCTGTTCCGGTAAGTCATGTTCATCTAGGATGAGCGGAGCCTGCAAGTAACACTTTTAAGCCATTTCTCACCCTTGAAACAATCTCACAATGTGGTTCTGTATTTAGAAGTCTCACTTTTACGATCATATTGATCAGATGTGATGCTATGTTTGTTTTAGATTTACATGCTATTTTCAATATTTTTTTTATTGAAGAATGATCTTTATTTTCCTATAAGTAACTAAGAGTATCATCACCATTCTATGTTGTAATTGTGAGGAAATAAGCATTTTTGTGGCCAGCAGTGGCTACTAACTGGCCATAATGGTTCTCTGACAACAGGGCACACATTGGGCACCTAGTATTATTTACAAAAGACCTTGACTTTATGACAGCTTATATGTCATATAGTTTAATGTTACATGTGAACTACAAATGTCTAATTTGGAATATTCTGGAGTATTCTATAATGAAGTAACAATATGTATTTCAGCAAAATTCATGCACTTTCTAACACCACTGAGTGATAGAACATATTTGTGCTTTCCATCCTGGCAAAGGGAATATTCAGTTTCTGTTTTCAAAATATTTTATTGAAGGACAGATAACCACAGAACAAAAATCATACCGATGTTTGGTTCACATAAGTCATCAGATGTATGATACCAAAAGGGATTTGCAGCAAACAGACCCATTTATAGTCATACAGAAGCACAAAAATACTATTCTACAGTGCTACAGCTAATTTTGCATCAGTACATGTAAGCTGTCATTTGATTTTTTTTTGTGTGTCAGGGAAGTCTTTTTAATATTTTTTGTAATATATTTCATTGAGAAATTTAGTAAAATAGTAATAAAAAACAGATTTTTTTCCTTAGCAATAAGCACTGACTGTTACAACTGAAAATCTGCCTTTATATATATAATTATATTTGTCCCTATATATCAAAAGATAAATATTTCTCTGTCTACCTGTGTTTTATACTATCAGCAGTGATTTAGAGTATTGCTAAGGAAAAACCTGAGAAGCGGTTTTTCAATTAAAAGTTCACTACATCCCCAAATGAAATTACAAATCTTTTAAAGTTACTTCCTCTACACATATAAATAGTGACAGTTAAATTGTAAAGAAAATCAGTAATGGGGTACAAACTGCAATAATTGTGACACCTAATACTGATGGTAAAAAGGCCACTGTCTGGTGATTTTTGCTTCGACCATGTTTCCATACTAAATATTAAAGGAATTATAGGAAACTCAGGGGCAGCCAGGGGTGGGTGTAAAACAAAAAAAAAAAGTCATATTTAGCTATCTCTGGACATTCCCAGTCCCCTTTCCCTCCTGTGCATGGACCCTCCAGGTTTAAAGTAGAGAGACATGCATAACTACTGAGATTAGTCAGTGGATTTAGGGATCGCTGGTAAGGAACCTGTGATATATCTTAATGATATCACCAGTCACACAACAGTGACCAGTGAGGCTAGTTATTGGTCTCAGCATGTGAGTATCCCTACTTCCAGTCCAGTGGGTTCCGGCACAGGAGTGAAAGAGGTGTGGGACTGAACAACAGAGCACAGGGAATAGGTGAATATGACTTTTTTTTTTCTTACACCCACCCTATCCACCCCTGAGTTTCTTGGACAACCCCTTTAACCCTGAACCATGGGGGAGAAAAAGTACAGTTTATAAAAAACATTTTGCGAACAAGGTGCATATATACACCTTTTCCACATTGACAGCAATTGCATTGTAGGGCTTGAATCTCCCCTAAAACAATTAGTAAAATGAGAAAAGGCGACCTCTCACCACTGTTCAGGGAATATATTACTTATGTGGGTAGACAAAACTGTAGGGTTCTCAACATTTCCTACAAAATGTGCATTACTGTTTCTGTGGAGGAGTTTCTCATGTCTGTCCTTTACTGTTTTTTGCCTGATGAGCTTTACTGGAAGAACCACATTCTCTTTAACATGTCTAATAATATGTAGAGTTTGTGTATAGAATATAATGTAGAATTTTTCTCTATCTTAAAGGTGTTCTCCAAGAGTTGGGTAGGCCATCAATATTAACCCTTAGACAAACCCTTTAAACCATATTTGTTAAGGGATAGTGACAAGTCATGTTTCTTTGCTATTATCTTAACAGGGTTGTCCAGAAATTTAAGAAATTGAAGATCTTTGATTTGTCTCCTTTCTCACTCTGGGTTTAAGAGTCTAGTAGTCAATCCTAACCATGCCAGGCTGTCAATCATTGAGTTACTCTTCCCACTAGTCTATCAAGATTAGTTATACTGAATCTTTTCCCATAAAACAATTTTAGTCTGCTCAGAACTCCTGCTTTATAACATGCTTCCCATAGGTTTACTATAAACCATACTATTGTTGAGACCAATCAGTTTGCACTTTTTTTTTTAAAAACAAACTGTGTTTTTCTGTAAAATTTAGTTATGAAAATATTAGAAGAAATCCCAATTTGTGGTCAATATTTTATAACAGAATCTAGACAAAATAAGATTTGGAAGGCCTGAATTTACCATTTATGGATAATTAAATTATAATTATAATTAAATAAACTCCAATATAGTTGAAGGGGATATCAACATTTCCAATATCGATGGCCCATCCCTAGAAATTAAGAGACTGCAGAATATCCACAGTTAATGGGATATTTTCTGTCTGACTAATTTGTTGCATATCCACATGTTAAAGGGGTCCATCCATCTTACGCATTTTGGCATATCAACAGGATACACCATAAATGACTGATAGATATGGGTTGCACCTCCCCTATCTGGAACAAAGAGAGTTCAGCTATTTCAATTCAAAACAGAGATCAGTGGCCAATTTTACTGATTGAAATAAATGAACAGATGTATGGAAAATGTTAAAAACATAAACTTCAAAGGAGAGGTTTACATACAAGCGCAACCACCTCTGTGGCAGTAATTAAATGCATACATAATGGTGCAATGGTGGCCAATAATTTGCGGCCACCATTACATGCCCTTGTATGACAAATAATTGTGCTGCCCAGGAAACAGTGGGGAACCATGACAAGTTACTGCGGGATACATATATGATTGTACATACTGACATCTCCATTGTGGTCAGTAGAGATTGAATATTTTTATAATTATTATATACCTAGGGGTGATAAAGTTTTAAAGCGTTTTTAAATGTTGAACCACCATGGTTTTCCCATCTCCCTGTTTCAGCAGCTTTGCCTGCTTTCTCTTCTCACTTCCCGTATTCTTCAGACTTTGCCTTTGCCATGAGAGATTATTTATTATGATTACTAGAAATCTAATAAATACAGATCAAATAATATGCACAGTAAATGTATATTACATTGCACAGGTTTGAGTAAGAACACTTACCATGCTTCTACAGAGAACAGACTCAGTGTTATGTTTGTGTTTACATAGAGAAATAACAGTGGAAGAGTGAAGAAATCAGGCGATACCTTTTAGAGGCTAACTGAGTATATTTATAAGTAAGCTTTCAGGAGTACTCGCTCCCTTCATCAGACATGGTGTGATACAAGAACTGAAAATTCACAGATTTTTATACACATGGTTTTCAAAGCATTTTGGATTCTTTAAAAAAAAATGCAATCTAAGTAGAGAAGTTATTTACAACAGGTCAAAAAAACAGTCTGGAAACTTGTGGTGCGTGACGGAGGGATCAGTAATTCTTGCTGTTATCTGTTTGCTATCAGGAGGTGATTTGTGTCCCTCACAGGTCATACATAGTGTGATTTGAAGCTGGCATGAATATTGAGTTCAGTTCATGGTTCATGCATAGTGTGACATGAAGCTGGCATGAATATTAAGTCCAAATTGCAGAGTTTGAAATTTTTGCATAAATTTATACTCCCATTCTTTTCTTTTCTCCCGTGTCTTAAAATGTCCCATTAAAACCACAACCCGCAAATCTTCAATAGAGTGGTTTTCTCCGGAGAAATGTGCGGCCACTGGGAGATCTGTTCTGCTGTTATTAATGGTGGATCTGTGTGAGTTCATTCGTTGACTGAGTCTCTGCCCTGTTTCCCCCACATAGAGGCCTGTGGTGGGACATTGCACACACATTATGAGGTACACCACATTGGAAGACCTGCAGGAAAATGTCCCCCTAATTCTGTGCACCTGTTGTGACTGTGGGATAGGTACACTGTCAGCGGTGTGGATGTGCACAGACACCTAAAGACGAGAGCCTTTATCAGTAAACTGCAATTAGTCCTGATGGCAGAGCTGTACACAACAGAGAGAGCACTCGCTCCCCACCCCCAGAGAGCAGAGACTCACATCATCAGTCCTGCTTATCAGATATAAGCTGTACTCCATGGAAATGCTGCATAAACAATGAGAGGAATAATTTCACAAAGCAGCATTGCTAAAGCAATGTATTTAGGAAAACCCTTGAATTTACATAAGCTAGCAGTTTAGATAGGATCCTTGACATGGGAATACCCCTTTAAGATGATATAGTATTTGCTGTCTACTATGTCATTGTCACATTCACTTTGATGGAGAACACTACAGCAAGTCCAGTAACCTGTAGGATAATACCAAGTTACATTCTATTTGGTAAAAGCAGACACAGACAGTATGAAATATATTTGTCTACAGTGCCTTGCGAAAGTATTCGGCCCCCTTGAACTTTTCAACCTTTTGCCACATTTCAGGCTTCAAACATAAGGATATAAAATTTTAATTTTTTGGTGAAGAATCAACAGCAAGTGGGACACAATTGTGAAGTGGAACGAAATTTATTGGATATTTTAAACTTTTGTAAAAAATAAAAAACTGAAAAGTGGGACGTGCCAAATTATTCAACCCCCTTAAGTTAATACTTTGTAGCGCCACCTTTTGCTGCGATTACAGCTGCAAGTCGCTTGAGGTATGTCTCTACCAGTTTTGCACATCGAGAGACTGAAATTCTTGCCCATTCTTCCTTGGAAAACAGCTCGAGCTCAGTGAGGTTGGATGGAGAGCGTTTGTGAACAGCAGTTTTCAGCTCTTTCCACAGATTCTCGATTGGATTCAGGTCTGGGCTTTGACTTGGCCATTCTAACACCTGGATACGTTTATTTGTGAACCATTCCATTGTAGATTTTGCTTTCTGTTTGGGATCATTGTCTTGTTGGAAGATAAATCTCCGTCCTAGTCTCAGGTCTTTTGCAAACTCCAACAGGTTTTCTTCCAGAATGGTCCTGTATTTGGCTCCATCCATCTTCCCATCAATTTTAACCATCTTCCCTGTCCCTGCTGAAGAAAAGCAGGCCCAAACCACGATGCTGCCACCACCATATTTGACAGTGGGGATGGTGTGTTCAGGGTGATGAGCTGTGTTGCTTTTACGCCAAACATATCGTTTTGCATTGTGGCCAAAAAGTTCGAGTTTGGTTTCATCTGACCAGAGCACCTTCTTCCACATGTTTGGTGTGTCTCCCAGGTGGCTTGTGACAAACTTTAAATGAGACTTTTTATGGATATCTTTGAGAAATGGCTTTCTTCTTGTCACTCTTCCATAAAGGCCAGATTTGTGCATTGTACGACTGATTGTTGTCCTATGGACAGACTCTCCCACCTCAGCTGTAGATCTCTGCAGTTCATCCAGAGTAATCATGGGCCTCTTGGCTGCATCTCTGATCAGTCTTCTCCTTGTTTGAGATGAAAGTTTAGAGGGACGGCCGGGTCTTGGTAGATTTGCAGTGGTCTGATACTCCTTCCATTTCAATATGATCGCTTGCACAGTGCTCCTTGGGATGTTTAAAGTTTGGGAAATCTTTTTGTATCCAAATCCGGCTTCTCCACGACAGTATCACGGACCTGCCTGGTGTGTTCCTTGGTCTTCATGATGCTCTCTGCGCTTTAAACAGAACCCTGAGACTATCACAGAGCAGGTGCATTTATACAGAGACTTGATTACACACAGGTGGATTATATTTATCATCATCAGTCATTTAGGACAACATTGGATTATTCAGAGATCCTCACTGAACTTCTGGAGTGAGTTTGCTGCACTGAAAGTAAAGGGGCCGAATAATATTGCATGCCCCACTTTTCAGTTTTTTATTTTTTACAAAAGTTTAAAATAACCAATAAATTTCATTCCACTTCACAATTGTGTCCCACTTGTTGTTGATTCTTCACCAAAAAATTTTATTTTTATATCCTTATGTTTGAAGCCTGAAATGTGGCAAAAGGTTGAAAAGTTCAAGGGGGTCGAATACTTTCGCAAGGCACCATATAACCTTTAATCAGTTACAAAACTACTTTGTAACTACTATGTAACTATGTACTTGTTGATGATGAGGAGATTACAAGCAAGTGGGCATTAATGGCCTTTTATTCAATCACTGTGATAATTCCCATACATTATATACCATATAATTTTGCTGTGTCGTCATATATTAATTAAAGGGTTGACCGGAAAGTTGATTAAAAAAACAAAGAAAAACAGTACACACCTGTAAATCCCCCTCCAACAACAACAACACTGAGGTGGTCCCTGATGGTCTTTTTTTTCTCTCTAGTGACCATTGTCATAGTAACACTAAGGCAAATAGGGATTGCAGAGGTGGATATTGTTTTTATTTTAATTATTATTTTACAACTTTCCTGCTTTTGGCAATTTTCCTTTAATCTCAGACAATTCTTGAAGTCCATGAGACTTGAAAGAAAAATCTTCTTTGATCACTCAAGTTTCTTGAATTATAAAACTTAGAAAGTTTATTTTTTTCTGCATTTATTTTAAAGATATCCAAATGAAAGCACAATAGATTCATCACATTTACAAGGCAGGACATTTCATTTCCTTAGTATGTTACCATTTTATTATGAATTACAATGAACTAAACATGAATACTGTGATGAAACATTGATACGATACATTGTTCCTTCTATTTTTTAATGTGGTTTTATAGAATTTACATAAAGAAATATTCTGGTTAATTGATAATTCTATCAAATCGTGTGAGACATTTGTAAGCAGTAGGTTTGCCAGTAACCAGCAGTCAAAATGATACATCATTGACTACGCAAAACCTGAGAGGGTGCCATGGAATACAACAATAGTTTACTTGTTTTATGATCACCATGTTTGTGCATTGTGATAATATACTGTATATCATTTTGGCACATATATCATTTTACTGCCAGTTGGGAAAAATATACATAATAAGATATAAAAGTGATAGATATTTCACTGTTTTTGTATATATCAAATATTTATATTACCCTATTTATAAGAGTCATACTTATTAAAGAAAATATGAAAATAGATAATATATAGGATTCAATATTTCACTATATGTATCCCATGACAAATGTTGATGCTCCTCTACAAGGAAATCAATACAATGAGATATATCAAAATTCCTTACTATAATAGTACCAAGAGCCCATGTCAAAAAAGGTCTTTTAAGAAAAAACTGAACAAAGGCACATGCGTCAATAGTAATATTATTCCTTCGAAAAGAGGGATACTTGGGAGTTATTGAGCAGTAAGTGGTGTTGAGGGGACAACTGTTCCACCTGTGTCATTTTTAATTAAATTCATTATGACAATCTTATACCAGACACCTGATTTAGCCATACTATATATGACACCTGGTTACTCTTGTTATCACGGTCTACGCCTAAATTATCTGTATCATAAGCAATAATGTACAGTGTAAGGCTCAGATACATCATGTTCAGGAGTTCTGTTCTCCAAATGTGGATCCTTTGAGCATGCTTCCGCTCTCCCTTGAGGAGCAATCCAATCTTTCTTTTGGTATAGAAAAACTACAAAACAGCAGATCTCTCCAACATGGCATGCAAGAGGTCATAGCTAAATCTGTAATTTTTTAACCTTACATATTAGTGAATTTCTTGGTATTGGCTGCAGTAGCACAGTTTGTAGTTTACCAAGAAATGAAATAGCTTGCCAAAAAAGTTCTATTGTATTGATTTTTTGTTCAGAACACAATATGCCCTACGTATTAGGTGTAATTTTACTGTGGGAAAGCCAACATCTACTGTATATTTACATACAATGCTAGCCTTTACTGCTCCCATAACTGAGTGTAGAGCAGCTCAGTCAAAATCTATAGTAAATAGGGCCTGTATTTTTATAAATTGGTCTCAGTGCCAGATTTCTAAATGTGACCTAGTTTTGTAGATGAATATAGAAGTAAATGGCCTCTTTAAAGTGTTGTTTATTTCCGAATGATTTGTTGCTGTGCTGTTTAGAGAAAGTCTCGCCGTTCAGGGTAACAAGAAGGTATTAGATAATTCTTTAGAGCAGAAAATAACAGCATACCATCTGCCACCTAATTATGGTCACTCCTGGCCAAGCTAGTATGCTCTATGCTAGTTATTTGCTCCAAGCTGAACTCCGAGGGCATTGTGTTAACATTGACTTAAGCAATCTCTGCAAAACATAAATAAATACTCTAAGTGCATAAATTATATAATCAGATAAAAATATCCTTTGTAGAACATAATGATGAGCCTACACCTTGCAGTATAATTTATCAATATGTACTCTCATGTTTTTAATGCACTTTACCATTCCTTGTCCTTTGATCTTATCTTGTAAGTATTCATTAAAAAGAAAAGGTCTGCCTTTCTGCCAGTAGTAAGGGGGCACACAAGGAAGGGTCTGCATCTATTTGGGGTGACTGTAAATGCTCCACCATAGACTGGACTGCCTACTGGAGCACCTGTTCTACACAACAGCCACTTTTCATAGCTCTGGAAGGAAAGGCTGCTGGTTGTCCAGGAGAGAATAATGTCTTTGATTACATTCGGCAGAGGAGGAACACTGTGTAGACTAATAGATATGTAAATCCTACTTATTTTACTTCTTTTGTAGGAAAACAATAGTTGTTTTTAGTTACATCTGAAATGTTTATTTTAAGGAAGTTAATACTATCAGAAAATAATATTAACATGTCTAAAGCACAGGTTATGCATTGTACTGAAATGCATACATGATGAGGCATTACTACAGTGTCCTAGCTTTAATAGGTATTCCATGTTTCAAGGCGGAAGGTGGAACAGATATGGAAATGATATATATTTTATGTATCACATAAGCATATTATGTTAACTTTTTTGCTAAAACATCACATGAATACCATCCCCTACCTATCACTCCTTTATAACAAGCAGTAGCATTACCTTTGTTGTGGCATTTAAGGAAGACACTGACATTCAATTACCAATAATGGCACATTTTTAGCAAGTATTTAAGGAGGAAAGCGAGAATTGTACCTAAATTAATAAAAGATGCCTGTAAATAAACGGGCACCCTTGGAAAGGTCTGTTGCTGTATATTTGAATCCTAAATTTGCACTTTTACTTTGTCCATTTCTTGAGAAATGTTGTATAAGCTACATCTTTGCAAAAATATTACTATTTTTGTGTCAGTTTTAATGTTGGCAAAAAATTGTTAAGCAATTGCACAGTTGTTTTACACATTCAATTTGCCTTGAGCAATTTATGCCACAAATGTGTAGCCAGCAGTAACAAATATAAGCTGATTTGTGAAAACTACTTGAATGAAAATGGAGAGTCATTTCCCATATAGCAGCTAGTCTAACTGTACAGGTTAAAAGAAAATAGATACACAATATTATTTGAATTCGGTTTGTAGAACTTCTTGCACAATCTGCTCCATTCATTTGTGTGAAATACATTTTTCGTGAATTTACCCTCAAGCTGAGGTTATGCACAGAATGTACTGTACACAATAGTGTTCTGAAAATTTTCTAGCACAGTAGACAGTCCATAAGATAAAACTTGTACACATATATGCAACTTTCCTGAGATTTTCATGCTTTAAGTACACTGCATTTCTGAGAGATCCTTGCACTATATAGTGTAGCTTATGCCTTAGGCCAGGGCCCGACGTGGCATAATCCACACATTGCAGAACAATACACGCAGTGGAAACGCTGCGATTTCCAAAACCATTGCGTTTTTGGAAATTGCAGTATGTCAATTATACCTATGGAAACGTCCTGGTGGTTTCCCTATTGGTATAATTGAAGCAGAAAAGTGCTGAGGGGAAAACCGCAATGTGTTTCTGCCGTGGTTTTTCCTACAGTGCTTTTACGCTGCAGCCTGCTATCTGGGGCCTTAGCTTTAAAGTGAATATCCCCCTTTAACTTATTTTTATGCTAATCTGATTTTATTTATTCTAGTAGAAGTCAATTCTTTATTTTTTATGCACAGCTCCAAATCTCCTGCATAGAAAGATATTTAAAATAAGCAGAAATATGCTGACTGACTGCTGCCACCGCTAGAAATGGCTTACATACTGTTATACATTGGACTCACTAATAACACAGTATTCAATAAGCTCCCTCTAGTGGCAGTGCAGGCAGTCAGCATATTCTTTTGCGAATCTGTGTCAATGCTGGAGATCCTGAACTGTTGAAAATTGCTTTTCAGATATATTAAGAAATTACGCAGCACATAATTTTAGGTTTAACAACTACACAGTGATAAAAGGAGGAGGTGGTTCACTTTTAGCCACCATTTTCAGTAAATTAGCCCCTGTTTTTGTATTTTCATTTTTATGTTGTCAAAGCCACAAATCCTGGAATCTCTAAACATATGTAGTAGGTTGCTGATATGGCAGCTAGATATTGGCACAGTGTAATTGCTATTTAGATCATATTTCATTGATGTTTCATTTTCAAAGACAGCGACTTACATTTTTTTGTGTCAGGGGTAGACCCAGTTTCCTTTCTCCCATGTCCTGATATTGATCCTCCTTTTGATCACTATGGACATACAAGAGTAAACCTCTCAAATGTGATATGAAGGGGCCTAACGCTGTTTGTTGTATTTTATGTGATCCAATGGTGCACTTGATTGGTACAAGATTTGGGCTGTATATATTGATAAATATATTATTTGATCAAACAATTCATGAAATGTTTATTATGTGGATTTTCCCAGCACTTCTTTGAATAAACATGACTGTTTAGATAAACCTAATTTTATCTTTATTTAGTCATTCATTGTAGCAAGATACAATACCAGCACTTTGTTGATAAAGCTAGGCACTGGTTCTCCTTGAAATGAATAAATACTGCTATAATTTATTATCGCTTGTATATTTGAACTGGAAGAAGGTCTTATATCGAGTATGTTATGAGACCATAAAATGGCAAAAAAGAGTCTTATGTGCCAAACAGTGTAAGCACAAGAAGCTATTAGTTGAGTTAATGTATTGTAAAGACCATCTGCTTTCATTTGTCTATATGCATTGTATTGTTGCACTACTTTATAAAGCTATACATATTTGCGAAATGCATATAATGTGGAATTCTATTTTTAGATTTAAGGTACCGCACTGTGGTCATGGTACAATTTCATGTATTTTGTGAACTGTTATGATGTCACTTCTACTGCCGCTGAACTAATTACACAATTGAACAAATGTTTTTTGACTAAACCATGTTCCATTATTTGTTATATATTTTGTCGGTTTTTTTTTTCACCAATCATTTTATCAAGCCAAATGTGTAACTTTAAGATACAATAAGCAGCAATTAAAAGTATCTTTACATATGAAGTAGATGTCACATCTTGTTATTATTTATTTCCCATTTCTTATATGGTTCCAACATATTCCTCAGTTCTGTACAGAGATTGTCACAATTAGTCCTATTTTCTCAGGCAAATACTATGGTCAATTTTATAGGAAACCAATTTAGAGTCAAGGGAGGAACCCATTAAAAACAAAGATAAATAAAGACTGAAACCCGGGATTCTGATGCTGAAAAGCAACAAGCATAACCACTAAACCACCATATATGGTGTTCTAGTTATCCATATGGAAATGGTATGAATTAATTCCATATAATTTAGTTTATGCTATAAGGGGCTAATCAAAGTGAGATTTATGTTAGCAAGAGGACCAGACACCATTCTGTACTATCATCTTTCCTATTTGCTGGACATTTCCAGATATCATATGTGTGTCATAAAATGATAAGCTTTTTGTGATATGATATCAAAAAGTGATAAGCTATCTATCTTATATGTGTGGATACCCAGAATTGCAGCCTTTCAAGGGTTTTGTCATCATGATACACTATGGTATAAAATTAGTTTCATTAAAAATTTTATTCTTTAAAGGTACTTCCTTCTGTTTCCTTCTCCTTTTATGAAATTGAGCTACTTTTTACATGCAATAAATCAATAAGTAACCTACCTCTTACTCCTCCCTTCCCTCTCCAACAAGTGTTGTATGTGAGCTGGATACGGACACTCTTTGTAAACAAAAAGACTGAGTCAAGATAAGGAGAATGAAAGCAGCCAAATAAGTGGAGAAAAAAACATATTTCTTTAATGATATACATTAGAAAGTTTTATGATACTTGGTTATAGAACTGGAGGTATGCTATAAAAAGAGTCTGTCAGGCCAGCTAAGCCAATAATATTCCAAGTAGTGGCCTTTAATAGGAGCAGAAACATAACTCTCTGGCCATAAACCGATGACTCAAAGTGCACTGGGAATGGAACTGAATTGCCAAATTTACATACAGAAAGCACGTACTCCAGCTCTCCTCTGCAATCACTGCCCAATAATGCAGCTTTAGCTGTGAACGACATTTTTAGCCTTTGTTTGCTGCCTGAAGGCAAATTTGGCAAATTGTCCCTATCCCCAATCCACTTGTACACTAATTTACAAATCTATAAAAAGGTGATTATATCTGCATTGCTTCATTGGTTTGTGTCCACAACGGTATGTTTCTGCTACTATTGAAGGCCAAAACCCAGCACTATTATTTTTTTTGAAGGATTTTGGACCTTACAGATTCCCTTTTATTCCTCGCCCTAAGGACGTAGCCCTATTTTTCAAATCTGACATGTGTCACTTTATGTGGTAATAACTTTATAAGAATTTATCAAGGGGCATAGTGAGCATTTTGACCCCATAGGTGTTTCATAGTCTTTCTGTGCATAGCTTTCTTAGTTCATGTGTTGAGTTTAATTGATTAATTGTTTTACAAGCTAATTTTGTTCTACATCTAAGCCTATGTATCCTAGTAGACGAGTGCTGGGACTGACACGATGGAATTCAATCCTAAGTGTGATTCAATCACAAGTGTATAGAAGCTGCAGTTACTCATGGCAGTTAGACAGGGCAGAAAACAGATCAGCTGAATTATCACTCCAAAAACTTGTAAGTTTTAAATACAATTAGATCACCATGTTCACTGCATGTCTTTTGTCTCTATTTGCTGCTTTTTTACAAACTTACTGCCCATTCTCACCTCCTGATACTTCTATCCACATCAGTCCCTATCTCCTTCCCTCTCCTATGTGCAGCTCCCATTCTCTCTTCACTTTCCTCAACCACCTTAACCCACCTTGTGCTTCTATGCAACAAATTAGACGATCTCACAAGTCATTTAACCATCTGCTGTCTCTTGCCATTCTCCTGCTAATAGCTGCTCTCCAAACTCTGGTCCTCCTTCTGGTAACCTCAACTCTGTGCCTAACACTTCAGCGGATGTTCATGAGAATAATTTGTGTTTATTTAACACACATGTTTGGACAAGTAAAGCAGTATATTATATGACATTTCGGCCTATACGACCTTCATCAGACTCAGAATGCTTGACTGTAAGAGTAAAGCAAATAAGTGCCAAAGATAGAAGGCTCTGGGAAAGCTGGGTTTGCAGAATGCTTGACTGTAAGAGTAAAGCAAATAAATGGCAAAGATAGAAGGCTCTGGGAAAGCTGGGGTGGCTTGGTCCAATAAGCCTGTAGAAGAAGGTGGTGCACTAGGGTATACGTGGGTTACGTCTTATTACAAAGGTACTGAGCACAAATTATTCTCATGAACATCGGCTGACATATGAAATCCGTTATTTTACTTGGATGTTAGAGGTGGGACCCAATCTTCACACCTTCCAAGGAGTGCAGCCTACACCATATATTATCTCAACTCTGTACCTGTCTCTCCAAGAAACCCTTCTAACTTTATTAATATTTGTAGTCTGCCATCTCCTTCTCCTCCACCAGTCTCTTTCTCTTGTGCTCTCTGGAACGCCCGCTCACTCTGCAACAATCTTGACATTATTCAAGATCTCTTCATCTCAGTCTTTTAACCTGCTGGCTGTCACTTAAACCTGGATTAAACAGTCTGACACTGCATCCCCTGCTGTTCTCTGTTATGATGGCCTCCAATTTTCACACACCCTTAGACCTGAAGATAGGCAAGGTGGAGGGGTTGGTGTCCTTCTATCACCACAATGCATTTTTCAGGTCATTCCTCCAGTACCATTGCTCTCTTTCTCCTCTTTTGAGGTCCACACATCAGACTCTTCCCCCCCACTTTTCTCCCTGCGAGTAGCTGTCATCTACCGTCCCCCTGACTCACCCTACCAGTCCTTAGATCACTTTTCTTCATGGCTTCCCAACTTCCTAATCTGTGAAATTCCTACCATCATTATGGGTGACTTTAACATTCCCATAAACACCCCTGTCTCTCCATCTGCCTCTCGCCTTCTATCACTAACCGTCTCTCTTGGTCTCTCTCAGCTTACTTCTTCTCCCACACACAAAGATGGATATATCCTTGATCTGGTCTTCTAACGGCTCTATTCTTTCTCTGACTTTACTAACGCTCACCTACCATTTTCCGACAACAACCTTCTTTCCTTTAACATGAAAGCTTCTTGTCCTTCACAAAACACACTGACCTACCGCACATGCAGAAATCTACAGGCTGTAAACACACATCACCTCTCAGATACCCTACAGTCAACACTTTCTCCCATCTCTCCTCTCTCCTGTCCTGAACTAGCCACCAAACACTACAATGAGACTCTCAAAGCCACTCTGGATAAAGTAGCACCTTTGACCGTCCGAAAATCCCAACACAGACACCGGCAACCTTGACACACTCCTCAAACACGTTTTCTTCAGCGATGCTCAAGATGTGCCGAATGGCTATGGCGAAAATCTCACACATCTGCAGATTTTCTTCACTTCAAGTTTATGCTCAAAGCCTATAATTCTGACTTTCACCTCACCAAACAAGCTTACTTCACCTCTCTCATCTCTCACCAATAACCCTAAACGACTCTTTGACACCTTTCACTCCCTGCTCACGCCAAAGGTGCAGGTACCTGTCACAGACCTCAGTGCTAAAGACATGGCCACATACAGTGCCTTGCGAAAGTATTCAGCCCCCTTGAACTTTTCAACCTTTTGCCACATTTCAGGCTTCAAACATAAGGATATAAAATTTAAATTTTTTGGTGAAGAATCAAAAACAAGTGAGACACAATCGTGAAGTGGAACGAAATTTATTGGATATTTTAAACTTTTGTAAAAAATAAAAAACTGAAAAGTGGGGTGTGCCAAATTATTCGGCCCCCTTAAGTTAATACTTTGTAGCGCCACCTTTTGCTGCGATTACAGCTGCAAATCGCTTGGGGTATGTCGCTATCAGTTTTGTAGTAGTATAATGTTGTACCATGTTAGCCATTGAAAGTAGTGGAAGAGTGAAGAAATCAGGCGATACCTTTTAGAGGCTAACTGAGTATATTTATAAGTAAGCTTTCAGGAGTACTAGCTCCCTTCATCAGACATGGTGTGATCACACCATCACACCATGTCTGATGAAGGGAGCTAGTACTCCTGAAAGCTTACTTATAAATATACTCAGTTAGCCTCTAAAAGGTATTGCCTGATTTCTTCACTCTTCCACTTCTATCAGTTTTGCACATCGAGAGACTGAAATTTTTGCCCATTCTTCCTTGGAAAACAGCTCGAGCTCAGTGAGGTTGGATGGAGAGCGCTTGTGAACAGCAGTTTTCAGCTCTTTCCACATATTCTCGATTGGATTCAGGTGTGGACTTTGACTTGGCCATTCTAACACCTGGATACATTTATTTGTGAACCATTCCATTGTAGATTTTGCTTTATGTTTGGGATCATTGTCTTGTTGGAAGATAAATCTCCGTCCCAGTCTCAGGTCTTTTGCAGACTCCAACAGGTTTTCTTCCAGAATAGTCCTGTATTTGGCTCCATCCATCTTCCTATCAATTTTAACCATCTTCCCTGTCCCTGCTGAAGAAAAGCAGGCCCAAACAATGATGCTGCCACCAACATGTTTGACAGTGGGGATGGTGTGTTCAGGGTGATGAGCTGTGTTGCTTTTACACCAAACATATCGTTTTGCATTGTGGCCAAAAAGTTCGATTTTGGTTTCATCTGACCAGAGCACCTTCTTCCACATGTTTGGTGTGTCTCCCAGGTGGCTTCAAACTTTAAATAAGACTTTTTATGGATATCTTTGAGAAATGGCTTTCTTCTTGCCACTCTTCCATAAAGGCCAGATTTGTGCAGTGTACGACTGATTGTTGTCCTATGGACAGACTCTCCCACCTCAGCTGTAGATCTCTGCAGTTCATCCAGAGTGATCATCAGCCCCTTGGCTGCATCTCTGATCAGTCTTCTCCTTGTTTGAGATGAAAGTTTAGAGGGACGGCCGGGTCTTGGTAGATTTGCAGTGGTCTGATACTCCTTCCATTTTAATATGATCGCTTGCACAGTGCTCCTTAGGATGTTTAAAGTTTGGGAAATCTTTTTGTATCCAAATCCAGCTTTAAACTTCTCCACAACAGTATCACAGACCTGCCTGGTGTGTTGCTTGGTCTTCATGATGCTCTCTGCGCTTTAAACAGAACCCTGAGACTATCACAGAGCAAGTGCATTTATACGGAGACTTGATTACACACAGGTGGATTATATTTATCATCATCAGTCATTTAGGACAACATTGGATCATTCAGAGATCCTCACTGAACTTCTGGAGTGAGTTTGCTGCACTGAAAGTAAAGGGGCCGAATAATATTGCACGCCCCACTTTTCAGTTTTTTATTTTTTACAAAAGTTTAAAATAACCAATAAATTTCGTTCCACTTCACAATTGTGTCCCACTTGTTGTTGATTCTTCACCAAAAAATTAAAATTTTATATCTTTATGTTTGAAGCCTGAAATGTGGCAAAAGGTTGAAAAGTTCAAGGGGGCCGAATACTTTCGCAAGGCACTGTACTTTAAAGACAAAATCAACAACATCCGTCAGGAAATAACCCATTCTCCAAGCGGCAATAGTCCCCTTCCACCCCTTACTCTTCATTGTGAACTTTCATTATTTGACCAGGTAACAGAAGAATTCTCCCAGCTCCTTTCTTCTTCTCCCCCCACTACTTGCACAAGCAATCCTATCCCGTCACACCTCCTCCAGTCTATATCCCCTGCTGTAACAACTCACCTTACTAAAATTTTTTATCTGTCTCTTTCTTCTGGAATCTTTCCCTCCTCCTTCAAACATGCTGTCATAACCCCACTACTGAAAGAACCCTCCCTTGCCCCATCCTGTGCTGCTAACTAACGACCTGTCTCTAACCTCCCCTTCATCTCTAAACTCCTGGAACACTTGTTCTACTCCCCCCTAATCTGCTATCTCTCTGCTAACTCTCTTTCGGACCCGTTACAGTCAGGTTTTCGTGCACTACACGCTACAGAAACGGCCCTCACAAACGTCTCCAATGATCTCTTGATGGCTAAATCTAAAGGGAACTAGTCACTACTTATTCTTCTGATCTCTCAGCAGCATTTGACACTGTAGGCAACAAACTCCTCCTCACTATGCTCCATTCTATTGGCCTCAAGGATAAAGCTCTCTCTTGGTTTTCTTCCTATCTTTCTGACCACTCATTTAGTGTATCTTTCACTGGAGTTATTTCTTCTCTTCTGCCACTTGCAGTTGGGCTCCTCAAGGCTCGGTCCTAGGTCCCCTCCTCTTCTCTCTGTACACAGCCCCAGTTGGACAAACCTTTCGCAAATTTGGTTTCAATACTATCTTTATACAGCTGATACCCAACTATATACCTCATCCCGTGACATCACACCTACAATGCTACAGAACACCAGTGACTGTCTCTCTGCTGTCTCTAACATCATGTCTTCTCTTTATCTGAAATTGAATCTTTCAAAAACTGAACTTCTTGTGTTCCCTCCATCTACTAACCGACCTAACCCTGATATCACCATTTCTGTCTGTGGCCTTACTATTACCCCGAGGTGGCATGCCCCCTGTCTGGGGGTTGTATTTGATTAAGATCTCACCTTTACCCCATATATTCAGAAACTTACACGCTTAAAAAATCTCTAGAATTCACCCTTTTCTCACTGTGAAAACATCAAAAACCCTAATTGTCGCTCTGATTCTCTCTCGTCTTCACTATTGCAATTCTCTTCTAATTGGGCTTCCTCTTACTAAACTCTCCCCACTACAATCTGACCTGAATGCAGCTGCCAGACTCATCTTTCTGTCAAACCGGTACACAGATGCATCTACCTTGTGTCAGTCGCTGTATTGGTTGCCCATCCATTACAGAATACAATATAAAACTATCACACTGACCCACAAATCCATCCATAGCGCTGTGCCCCCCTGTATCTTCTCTCTTGTCACTGTCTACCGCCCTAACCGTCATCTCTCATTCTGCCAATGACCTTAGACTTGCATCACCAGTTATCCGGTCATCCCACTCCTGTCTCCAAGACTTTTCTCGAGCTGCACCGATGCTCTGGAATGCTTTACCCAAGACAATCCGATTAATTCCCAACTACAGCAGCTTCAAAACTGCCCTAAAATCACATCTGTTTGGTCAGGCTTATCACGTGACCTGGTCACAGTGTAGTGTGCGGAGGTGTAGAACAATAACACCTTTTATCCTTCCTCCTCTGTTCCCCAGATCCTGGCCCCTCCATCTAGAAGTTACACTGCACTCCTTGCACTTAGTATCTGTTTATTCACAGATACTGGCCGGTGACGGGTTCATAAAGCTTCAGTAACCTTTTTTATTAAAAGATGGCTGGACCATGGTAGCAAACAAGCCCTCTGACCTCTTGTGTCCCCTTATCTCCTCATAGAATGAAAGCTCTTGCGAGCAGGACCCTCACTCCTATTGTTTCATGTTTTCATTTCTTTGTCACATTGTAATGTCTCATATTGCCTGTTCATGTGTCCTCTGATTTGTAAAGTGCTACGGAATATATTGGTGCTATATAAATAAAGTCTAAGGGAATTGCCAGTTGAGCAATTCCCCAGTGCTGCTGCGGAACCCTGGGGGGAGGGGCACAACAAGACAGTGGTCCCTAAGCTGAAAACCCCCCACTGTCCCTGGCTAACTTGCCCAATCTGTCCTAGGCGACAGCCAGCAACCAGTCAACAGTCCCTTCCTAATATAGGTGACAACAAAGAACACAGACAGGACAAACAACAACAAAGGGAGGTCAGCTAGCCAAGAGGTCGGTAACAATCGAGCAATGCAGTACAAAATCACAATCCAAAAGAATAGTCACAGACAAAGCCAGAGATCAGAAATAGGAATACAGGTAACAAAACAGCAGGGAGTAAAGGCAGGTACGCAGAAGCAATAGCAAGCCCTAATGTGACTGAGAGCAAAGAATAAATAGGAAGGAAAAACCCACCCCAGACTTGATAGGATGTTAGGCTGTCAATCACACAGGTAAGGCTAAAATTAACTATTAGTGGAGCAGAGGAAAACCAAGGTGAAGGAGACGGGTGTGGCAGAAAATTAATTACATAATCTAGGACAGTGTTCAGACTGAGCAACAAGAATCTTAAACAAGGAATCAAACTGAGCACGCCTCCTGCGTCGCCACATGCGGGCGGAGGGTGGTGCAGAGACCTGAACAGGCAGAAACGTTACGTAAAGTTATTATTATTATAATTATTATTATTCATATAATTTACTAACATAGGGATGTGAAAATGAAAAATTACATTTTTCCATTAAAACCTCACTTTTGCCCTAATTTTTTTATTTTTACAAGGGATAAACTCCATAATTTATTGCACAATTCTCTTGAATAAAGAAATAGACCAAATGTGGTTGTAAAATGTTGTATGAGCACACAGTGGACCTGGAACAGAAGATGAACTATTTGGCTTTTGAAGGGCAGATTTTGCTGTAATAGTTTTCAGTGCCATGCCTCATTTGCTGAGCCCATAAAGTATTAGCACAGTGAAGCCCCTTAAAGTGACACCATTTTGAAACTACACCTACAACCCTCAGGGAATTTATCAAGGGGTACAGAATTTATTATGAAATTGAAACTAGGAATAAACTGCATTTCATCTTCATATAGGACAGTGGTTTGTCATATATTGTTGGCTAATCTTTCTTTGATTGCCTTAAAGAGGACCTTTCACCACCTCAACCAATTCAAGTTTTTAGCATCTGTTAAAAGGCGCTGCTCCACTAATTCCAACACAGTTGGAATTTTCTCTCTAGCCCTCACTGTTCCTGAGCAAAAAGTTACATAGTTACCTAAATTAGTATGGTTGAAAAAAGACATACAGTGGGGAAAAAAAGTATTTACTCAGCCACCAATTGTGCAAGTTTTCAAATTAATAATTTGTTATATATCCTTTGTTGGCAATGACAGAGGTCAAACGTTTTCTGTAAGTCTTCACAAGGTTGGCACACACTGTTGCTGGTATGTTGGCCCATTCCTCCATGCAGATCTCCTCTAGAGCAGTGATGTTTTGGGGCTGTCGCTGGGCAATGCGGACTTTCAACTCCCTCCAAAGGTTTTCTATGGGGTTGAGATCTGGAGACTGGCTAGGCCACTCCAGGACCTTGAAATGCTTTTTACGAAGACACTCCTTTGTTGCCCTGGCGGTGTGCTTGGGATCATTGTCATGCTGAAAGACCCAGCCACATTTTATCTTCAATACCCTTGCTGGTGGAAGGAGGTTTGCACTCAAAATCTCACGATACATGGCCCCATTCATTCTTTCATGTACACGGATCAGTCGTCCTGGTCTCTTTGCAGAGAAACAACCCCAAAGCATGATGTTGCCACCCCTATGCTTCACAGTAGCTATGGTGTTCTTTGGATGCAACTCAGCATTCACTCTCCTCCAAACACGACGAGTTGTGTTTCTACCAAACAGTTCTACTTTGGTTTCATTTGACCATATGACATTCTCCCAATACTCTTCTGGAACATCCAAATGCTCTCTAGCAAACTTCAGACGGGCCCAGATATGTACTGGCTTAAGCAGGGGGACACGTCTGGCACTGCAGGGTCTGAGTCCCTGGTGGTGTAGAGTGTTACTGAAGGTAGCCTTTGTTAACTTAGTCCTAGCTTTCTGCAGGTTATTCACTAGGTCCCCCATGTGGTTCTGGGATTTTTGCTCACCGTTCTTGTGATCATTTTGACCCCACGGGGTGAGATCTTGCGTGGAGCCCCTGATCGAGGGAGATTGTCAGTGGTCTTGTATGTCTTCCATTTTCTAATTATTGTTCCCACAATTGATTTCTTCACACCAAGCTGCTTGCCTATTGCAGATTCAGTCTTCGCATCCTGGTGCAGGTCTACAATTTTGTTTCTGGTGTCCTTTCACAGCTCTTTGGTCTTCACCATAGTGGAGTTTGGAGTGTGACTGTTTGAGGTTGTGGACAGGTGTCTTTTATACTGATAACTATTTCAAACAAGTGCCATTACTACAGGTAATGAGTGGAGAACAGAGGAGCCTCTTAAAGAAGAAGTTACAGGTCTGTTAGAGCCAGAAATTTGCTTTTTTGTTGGTGACCAAATACTTATCTTCCACCATAATTTGCAAATAAATTCTTAAAAAATCAGACAATGTGATTTTCTAGATATGTATTCTCATTTTGTCTCTCAAAGTTGAGGTCTACCTATGATGTCAATTACAGGTCTCTCTCATCTTTTTAAGTGGGAGAACTTGCACAATTGGTAGCTGACTAAATACTTTTTCCCCCACTGTATGTCCATCAAGTTCAACCAGGGGAAACGTCATGACAGTCTATACATTTCCATAACCATCAATGGAATTTTGCTCTAAAATGGCATCTAATCCTTTTTTGTAGCTGTCATCTGTTGCTGCTGTGACCAGCTCCTGGGGTAGGCAATTCCACAGATTCACAGTCCTTACAGTGAAGAATCCTTGTCAGCTCTTGAGATTAAACATTTCTTTCTCCAGATGGAGAGAGTTCCCCCTTGTCTTTTTAGGGGATTTTACATGAAACAGCTTTTCCCCACATTTCTTGTATGGGCCATTTACAGTGCCTTGCGAAAGTATTCGGCCCCCTTGAACTTTTCAACCTTTTGTCACATTTCAGGCTTCAAACATAAGGATATAAAATTTAAATTTTTTGGTGAAGAATAAACAACAAGTGGGACACAATCGTGAAGTGGAACGAAATTTATTGGATATTTTAAACTTTTGTAAAAAATAAAAAACTGAAAAGTGGGGCGTGCCAAATTATTCAGCCCCCTTAAGTTAATACTTTGTAGTGCCACCTTTTGCTGCGATTACAGCTGCAAGTCGCTCGGGGTATGTCTCTATCAGTTTTGCACATCGAGAGACTGAAATTCTTGCCCATTCTTCCTTGGAAAACAGCTCAAGCTTAGTGAGGTTGGATGGAGAGCATTTGTGAACAGCAGTTTTCAGCTCTTTCCACAGATTCTCGATTGGATTCAGGTCTGGACTTTGACTTGGCCATTCTAACACCTGGATACGTTTATTTGTGAACCATTCCATTGTAGATTTTGTTTTATGTTAGGGATCATTGTCTTGTTGGAAGATAAATCAACGTCCCAGTCTCAGGTCTTTTGCAGACTCCAACAGGTTTTCTTCCAGAATGGTCCTGTATTTGGCTCCATCCATCTTCCCATCAATTTTAACCATCTTCCCTGTCCCTGCGGAAGAAAAGCAGGCCCAAACCATGATGCTGCCACCACCATGTTTGACAGTGGGGATGGTGTGTTCAGGGTGATGAGCTGTGTTGCTTTTACGCCAAACATATCGTTTTGCATTGTGGCCAAAAAGTTCGATTTTGGTTTCATCTGACCAGAGCACCTTCTTCCACATGTTTGGTGTGTCTCCCAGGTGGCTTCAAACTTTAAATAAGACTTTTTATGGATATCTTTGAGAAATGGCTTTCTTCTTGCCACTCTTCCATAAAGGCCAGATTTATGCAGTGTACGACTGATTGTTGTCCTATGGACAGACTCTCCCACCTCAGCTGTAGATCTCTGCAGTTTATCCAGAGTGATCATGGGCCTCTTGGCTGCATCGCTGATGAGTCTTCTCCTTGCTTGAGATGAAAGTTTAGAGGGACGGCCGGGTCTTGGTAGATTTGCAGTGGTCTGATACTCCTTCCATTTCAATATGATCGCTTGCACAGTGCTCCTTGGGATGTTTAAAGTTTGGGAAATCTTTTTGTATCCAAATCCGGCTTTAAACTTCTCCACAACAGTATCACGGACCTGCCTGGTGTGTTCCTTGGTCTTCATGATGCTTTCTGCGCTTTAAACAGAACCCTGAGACTATCACAGAGCAGGTGCATTTATACGGAAACTTGATTACACACAGGTGGATTATATTTATCATCATCAGTCATTTAGGACAACATTGGATCATTCAGAGATCCTCACTGAACTTCCGGAGTGAGTTTGCTGCACTGAAAGTAAAGGGGCCGAATAATATTGCATGCCCCACTTTTCAGTTTTTTATTTTTTACAAAAGTTTAAAATATCCAATAAATTTCGTTCCATTTCACGATTGTGTCCCACTTGTTGTTGATTCTTCACCAAAAAATAAAAATTTTATATCCTTATGTTTGAAGCCTGAAATGTGGCAAAAGGTTGAAAAGTTCAAGGAGGCCGAATACTTTCGCAAGGCACTGTATATGCCTGAAATTGACAACAGGTCTATTTCATGTAGATTGAACGACATGTGTATTTGGATCTATTGATCTATTTGTGTTATTTTTTTTATTCATTATTAAAGGTTATGTATTAATTTATTATCTATATTTAATATTGTGATTATTCATGTTGGATTTTGTATTATACTGTTGATAATCTATTTAGTAGAACGCAATTTTTTGGAATTCTGTAACTATCCATCTACTGCGCATGAGTGGGAGCTGCGCAGCAGAACTGGATTATATCGGCAGCAGTGCCGAGAGCAGCGCTGAGAGAAACAGCAGCAGTCAGAAAAGAGGGAGGAGCCGTCGCGCACGTAGAAGCCTAGAAGGTAAATATGATGGAGTGGATGGTGGGGGCAGTAGTAGTGACAATCCGTTTCCGGAAATGGGCAAACAGATCGTCACTGGATAATCAGATAATCATTTTTGATTAATTATATTATTTAGAAAGTAGAAGGGGAGAGGCTGTTTAGATTAGTGTAGGGATTTCCATTTATCCCGGACAACCCCTTTAACCTCTGTATCACTATTTAACAATAGCTGCTCGGAGTCTATATCCTGGCCCCTGCCCACAGTATAATGTTCCTTAGCATCCTCAATACAGTATTATGTCCAATAGTGTCCCCTCCACACAATATTATGTCCCATCATGGTCCCATTGGTGTTCATTGCAAATACTGCAAAAACTTCAAGTTCAGTAGAACCCAAATTTTTGGGGGTACACCACCCACAAACTATTATTATACTCTGGGGTATTTCAGACCCCAGAGTATAATGATGGGAGGCCCAGGGGGAGTTGACAAACATAAAAAACAGCATTACTCACCTCTCCTGAGCTCCGCCGCGACTCCTTGCTGTTTTTAGTTCTCTTCAATGACATCACAGACGTGAGTTACTACGGCGTCATTATGCGCCACAACGCCAGCCTGTCTCACATGACGTCTGTGATGTCACTAAAGAAGCCAAAGTTGCGCCAGAGAGGTGAGTGAAAGTGGTTTTTATAGGGATGGGAATCTCTCTCCTTGGGGAGAGCACCAGTGAAGGTGTGTAGAGTTTTGAATTGCCTTTTGCCCTTTACTAAGCATCTATATATCACAAGGCATTATGGGAAAAGGAGCTGGGAAGCTCATGCGCCCTCTTTTGGATGTAACAGATCCTCAATTTGCTTTTGACTCACTGAGTCTTGAGACAGCAAATGGGATTTTAGCCAAGCCAATTTCACTTATCTGCATACAGCGCTGTTTCGGGATTTTTGTCCCTCATCAGTGCAGAGCAGAGTGAACTTGCTGGCTTTGTGGGAGGCAATGAGTGGCTCAAGGACGGGAATCTCTCTCCTGGATCTGTTACATCTAACAGAGGGCGCATGAGCTTCCCAGCTCCTTTTCCCATAATGCCTTGTGATATGTAGATGTTTAGTAGAGGGCAAAAGGCAATTCAAAACTCTATACACCTTCACTGGTGCTCTCTCCAAGGAGAGATGTTCCCGTCCCTAAGCTACTCATTGCCTCCCACAAAGCCAGCCAATTCACTCTGCTCTGCACTGATGAAGGACAATAATCCCAAAACAGCGCTGTATGCAGATGAGTGAAATTGGCTTGGCTAAAATCCCATTTGCTGTCTCAAGACTCAGTGAGTGAAAAGCAAATTGAGGATCTGTTACATCCAACAGAGGGCGCATGAGCTTCCCAGCTCCTTTTCCCATAATGCCTATTGGTTTTTATATTCACTCACCGCACCTGGGCCTCCGATTATACTCTGGAGTCTGAAGAGACCATTTGCATTAAGTGGCTAACCAAGTTAGGTTTAAATTAAGGGAGGACAAATCTCTATCTGTGAGTATGAGCCACATGTATCATCTAAAATGAATAATAGTCATGAGGAGAGTTTCTGAGAAATTTAGGACCCAAACCAATTAATGTACCCTGAACATTCACATGCTCAATGCTATCTCATTACAGCTGAATCGTCATACAGTCCAATTTATATACAGCTATGTATCTGCAGGTGACGTCATTGAATAGTGACAGCAGCATGCTGATGATGTTGAAACCATTGCCTTATCAAGTGTATAGAGAAAAATCATCATAAGGCAACCAAAATCTAGTTTACGCTGCCACTCTCTAATTATTCTAGGAAAAATATGGTATAAAAATGAACATACAGTACCTCTTAAAGTACCCCTTCTATATACAGCAGAAACAAAAAGGCTTAAAGGCAGAGCATTGTAGTAGGTCATGATGCACACTTGGATTACCAAGGAAGAGCAATCTATCATTTATTGTTAGTGAAAACATATTATGTGTCCTTAAAATATTTTAGTATTTTTTTTTCTTTAAATGGCTCCTATCTCAGGCCTCAAAAAGATTTCACCTTGAAATGTCAGAAAGTGGGTGAAAGAATTAGTATTCTTGAGATTTGTTTCATATATGATACAAGGTTGTGAAATTGCTACATTTTAATGCAATATGTTATGCCTCAGAAGGCCCACATCTTTGTCACTATATTCATCTGGAAAATAACATCACCCTGCTATGAAGAAACTGTACAATATTTCCACATCATTAGTAACACTTATTAAGTGGAAATATTAAGTGGAAATAACTAAAGCTGCAGAGACATTAAGTGATATTGTACTGTTCAGGGAAATTATTGCTGCTGCTGCCCATAGATGTATGCATAGTTCAGGTCCTTATCCATTTACCTGTATTAATCCACTTGCGGACTGAAATGTCAGAATATTCAGTATATACTGTATAATGCTAGGCGAACAATGCATTAAATATATGTTCCTGATTTCTTTTAGATTTGTTTTTAGATTGACAATCTCTATGGGATTTGGTAGACCTTTTCTCAAGAGCAACACTCAGTGATTTTTATAACCCCAGAGCTAAGAAGCCCTTGTTATATCTAGTAGGTTCTTCTCAATCCATCCGAATGTCATCTATTCAAATAAAGTTAATATGAGAAGTGGGCCTGGAGTTTGCATACAGTTATTCAACATGTTTTCAGCTGCCCTATTGCTGTTGGGTGTACTGTACTAAAATACTCCATAAATGGAAGCAGTATTTTAAAATTTTTAGTTGGTTTTAATAATTCCAACAAAATCAACTTGTCAACTTTTATGCTCTGCTAGATCTTTCAGTCCATACAATTTTCAAAGCCCTTTCATATTTTATATTGCAAAATCACTATACACAAAACCCAAATAATGTCAGTTTAGTTTAGAGGAACCTAAAGGGGTATTCAATGTAAGAGACAAAGCAAAGTAAGTATTTTGGACCTGACCCCACAATCATATTGCCTTCTATTGGTCCTCTGCTTCTCGATAGTATACATTCAGTAGATTAGCAAGGCATAGAAGGAAATATGATTACAGATTTAGACTGCACAGGGTTAATAATAATACATTTTATTTATATAGCGCCAACATATTCCGCAGCACTGTACAATTTGTAGGGTTCAAGTACAGACAGAAAAGATACATTACAAAGAAATAGTCATTTTACACACTGGGACTGAGGGACCTGCTCGCTATAGCTTACAATCTATGAGTTAGAAGGGGTGACACAAAAGGTAGCAGGGGCGACAACAGACGTAGCATTGCTTAATGGTTACTGTCATTACACATATATAAAGCTGTATGAGCCATCACCAGTCATGTCCTTTAACGAGCAGATGGTTCCTGGATATATAAATTTAGTCTGATACGGCACCATATCCTGTGAGGTAATGTTGGAGCGTAAACAGAGGTGGGTACGTTTTAGGGATTCTAACTACAGAAGGGTTTACATTAGGAGTTGTGATAGGCCTGTCTGAAAATATAGCGCTTGAAGCTGTGGAAATTGGGTGTTAATCTGATAGTCTGGGATAGAGCATTCCAGGGAAGTGGTGCAACTCGGGAGAAGTCTTGTATACGAGCGTGGGAGGTTCTGATAACAGAGGATGTTAGTCTTAGGTCACTGAGTGAATGAAGAGCACGGGTTGGGCGATAGACAGAGATGAGGGAGGAAATGTAGGGAGGTGCAGCATTATGGAGAGCCTTGTGGATGAGGGTGATAAGTTTATATTGTATTCTGTATTGAAAAGGCAGTCAATGTAGTGACCGACACAGACCGGAGGCATCGCTGTAGCGTCTAGACTGATAGATGAGCCTGGCCGCCGCATTCAGAATAGATTGTAGAGGGGAGAGTTTAGTAAGGGGAAGACCGATTAGTAAGGAGTTACAGTAGTCAAGGCGGGGAGTGAATCAGGGCAACAATAAGTGTCTTTAGTGTATTTGTGGAATTTAAGGAAAGGGCAGATTCTGGAGATGTCTTTGAGGTGGAGATGACATGAGCATGCATGTGATTGGATATGGGGGGTGAAGGAAAGGTCTGAGTTAAACATAACCACGAGGCAGCGGGCATGTTGCCTAGGAGTTATGGTAAGGCCGGAGACTGCAATGGAGATATCAGGGATAGATCTATTAGATGGTGGAAACAGCAGTAGTTCAGTCTTTGAGAGTTTCAGTTTCACATAGAGCGAAGACATGATATTTGAGACAGCAGAGAGACAGTCACTGGTGTTCTGTATTAGTGCAGGGGTGATGTCACGGGATTACGTGTATAATTGGGTGTTATGAGCATAAAGATGGTACTGGAAGCCAAATCTGGTGATGGTTTGTCCAATGGGGGCTGTGTAGAGGGAGAAGAGCAGGGGACCTAGGACCGAGCACTGAGGAACCCCAAGGGCAAGGGAAAGAGGGGAAGAAACAGAGCCTGCAAATGATACACAGAAAGTGCGGTCAGGGAGATAAGAGGAGAACCAGGAGAGAGCAGTGCCCATGAGGCTGACAGAGAGGAGCATAGTGAGGAGGAGTTGATGGTCAACAGTGTCAAATGCTGCTGAGAGATCTAGAAGAATAAGTCACCTTTGGATTTAGCCGTCAGGAGATCATTGGAGACTTTTGTGAGGGCCATTTCAGTCAAGTGAAGAGTGTGGAAGCTAGATTGTAAGGGTTCAAGAAGAGAGTTAGCAGAAAGATAGCGGATTAAACGAGAGTAGACTAAGTGTTCCAAGATTTTGGAGATGAAAGGGAGGTTAGAGACAAGTCGATAGTTAGCAGCACAGGACGGGTCAAGGGAGGGTTTATTCAATAGAAGGGTTATGACAGCATGTTTCAAAGAGGATGGGAAAATTCCAGAAGAGAGAGAGAGGTTAAATATTTTAGCAAGGTAAGTCGTGACGGCAGGCGACAGAGACTGGAGAAGGTGTGAGGGGAAAGGGTCACTACTGCAGGTTGTAGGGCAAGAAGAAGAAAGTAGGTGAGATACTTCATCCTCTGTAACAGGTTCAAAAGATGAGAATGAACAGTCTAAAGTGCGGCTGGTGAGGGGGGTCAGTGACACCTGGGGATTGGGCAGTTATTCCCTGACGGATCTTATCAATTTTGTCAAGGAAATAAGTGGCCAGGTCATCTGCGCTAAGATCTGTGAATGGCATCTGCACCTTGGGAGTGAGTAAGGAGTGAAAAGTTTCAAAGAGCCTTTTAGGCCTTTTTTTCCTTTTAGGGTTTTTTGTCTGTTAACATGGAGACATATAGGTTTGCATGGGAGCTATAGAAACAAAACAATAGGATGTTTCAAATTGAGACATATACCAGCATAGCTTCATTTTCTAGTATAAGTGCTTTGTGGCAATAAAAATAACACAGTTGCAAACATGGATATAACATTTGACTCTCCTGCTAAAGACTCTGGCATTAACCCTATCAAACACCCATTGTCATTGTCTAGCCTTCCTAATGTTCTTGTGGCAGAATGTTCCAAATTTGATTGGAAAGCCATTCTAGAAAAGTGGTGGATATTACTGCAGCAAAGTTATAACGAATTTCACATTAATAAATCGGAATTGTGCACATATCAATGCTATATTCAGATGTCCTCCTAAGTCTTAAAATTAAGTTAATCACCAATAGTTCAGTGATATTGGCAGCAATAGATGAAAAATCTCTCATTGTGATACTGACTACATATACAAAAGTAATGTACAGGTTATGTCATCCTCAAGTTTTCTATAGTCCTTCCGCTATAGTCCTACATTTGGGTTTGGGGTGCTATAAGTCATGGGGAACTCACTAACAATGGATGTTAGTTGGACAAAGAAAGTATTTTTCAAGTTCCTGTACCGACATAAAGAATATTTTCTTTCCTCCAACACAGAAATGGGAACATGACAAAGACCAAAAAAATTACCTATTAATAAATGTGCAGGTTTGATAACTGAATGTATTTCCTCTAATGGTAATACTTCATCCTTACAGTAATAATACTATAGCAAGGAAACACAAAAATGTTCTTGATAGTTTCAACTGCAATATTTTATTATGTGACTTGTAGATGATCTCTGTTGGACCATGGACTAGTATGTATTGTCAAAGTTATTAGAATTGTGTTCAATCATTTAGCTGTCTGAGTGATGCTTGGACAGAGCAATAGCCATGTTATTATCACCTAATATTACCTTGATCTTTATTACCCTATATTGGATATTTTCTATCATGCCTCAGTTTGCTGGCTATTGTAATATAACTGCCAAGCACATTTCACTTGTCTTTTCTGGGCACCTGTTCAAAATTAGCTTTATACCTGCTTCCAAAATTCAAGCAAAAGTCCCATTGTAAAATGCTCCAGCAATGTCTGACATGCCTAGACTGAGATAATGCTTATTCTTAGCCAGACCTTTTTCAGGAAAATGAACATTGGAAACAGAAACTGTGTCTGAATAAATCTGACCTCAGTATTGAACTGGTATCCAGAAACATAATTACTTTTGAGCAAGATTAGAAGAGCCATCAAAATGAGTTAAAGTTCAAGATTCAACCCACATGTTGCTGAAGGCGTACCACACTTTACAGTATCCTTCTTCTCTTTTTATATCCAAGTTAAAGGAAGCAAGGATCTAAAAAATGTCCTACCAGTGCTCAAACTTCGATATCAAAAACTGTTTTATTCAAGATTATTTAAAAGAAAATGCATAGACCATGCCAATTTACAGGAGGGGTTAATGGAGATTATATTCTCAGGACCTGCTTAGGATATACTATATATGTATGAATGCCTAAAAAAAGTTACTTGGTACATTTTAACTTTTGCTTCGTTTTATATTTTCCTTATACAATCAAAGCGTATATACTGTATTTGTATTCTTCATTTCTGTATGCCTTGTGAAAATTAACTTTTTTTCCCACACTTGCTGAATGGATTGTTTTTTCCTGGTGTGGTGCAACATCCCCCTCCTTATTGTTTTCTGTTCACTGTCCTGTTAGTTTAAGTCAATGATGGTCAACCAATGTGTTGTGATGGTGGCACCAAATAATGTTCTTGATTTCAGCAAAAGACATCACATTATATTTAAACTGAGCCGAGTCAATAAATTGGCATAAATATAAATACATATGACTTTTTAAACAGTTTTATTTCTATTTTACTACATATTTTGTTCAAATAAAACAGATTTGGAGACAGTGGAATAATTAAAAATAAACTTTCCAAAACAGCATATAAAAATTACTTAAACATAGATACAATGGCAAACATTTGTAATGTGCTTCTCTCACTAAGGGACTCAAAACGCAGGGAGCATTGTGGAGTTAGTGGCTGCCATACAGGCACTCATCCCCAACATCAATTGGGTCAGTTATTTTACAAAAAGTCAATTTACCTATAAGAATATTTTTGTTATATAGGAGGAAACCCATGCAAACACGGAGAAAACATACCAAGTCTATGCAGATGTTGGCCATTTTTCGGAGCCACCATGCATATAAACAAGCACATGACACAGTGCTTAAACTGGCAAACATACCACTGCAACCTGTAAAGGAGATTTAAAAATGAAGTAGTAGTTCTGTCATTCCAGTTTCGTCCAGGTGAACTAGGCGCTATGTTTTAATCTATTTAAGAAGTGGACTAGGCACTAGCAGCAACTTGGAAAACGAAAAAAATATATGAGCACACAGCCCAACTCACGAAATAGTGTTTGAATAAAGACACCATCCTCCTGGGATTCCTGATGCATGGACAAGAGCCTCCTCGGTTTGAGGCAAAGTAACTCCACGTGTGAAAGAATGGTGTCCAGCAGCCAGTTCAGCCAGGTATAAGTAAAATGTAACTTTTAATTCATCAGCATAACAAAAGGATCATTTAAAAAGCACGGAGGAATCCTCAGTGCTAGACAGAAGCAATGAACTTGCTTACGCGTTTCGAGTCTGAACTCCCCTTAGTCATAGCATAAAATCAAATGCCCCTGTTAACATTTAAAAGCCTATGCAATTCAAAAGAATGGTGGCTCAGTGGTTAGCACTGCAGCGCTGGAGTCCTGGGTTCAAATCCTGCCAAGGACAACATCTGCAAGGAGTTTGTATGTTCTCCCCGTGTTTGCGTGGGTTTCCTCCGGGTACTCCGGTTTCCTCCCGCACTCCAAAGATATACTGATAGGGAATGCAGATTGTGAGCCCTATATGGGACAGTGACTGTCAATGTCTGTAAAGCGCTGCGGAATATGATGGCGCTATATAAGTAAGCATAATAAATAAATAATAAATAAATAAAAGGAACACCTGCACGGCATAGAATAAATTGCATTAAGTAATTCATGGAACACAAAATAAATAAATTGTATTAACTAATTCATAAAAAACAAAATAAAGAAAAGAAATAAATTGCATTAACTAATTCATGGCAGCAACATACTACTGAGGAAAAATTCAGTTGCTTTTAGACCAATGTTATGAAGAATTGAGCTATATAATGATTCTACATCTATATTGGCCAAGTAAAATCGTGACTTGACCAAAAGACCATCCAGAAGTCGAGGAGTACAATGTTTGAGTGTATAACACCTAAAAAAGTGGTCGGTAATTTCAAGTGTAGAGGCTGTGTAGCATGCCCTTTTATGTCTCGCACAAAAAATGTGAAAAGTTCTGCAACAGGCCATGTATACCAACTTCGGGATTTTTATAATTGTCGTAGCAGTAGAGTAATCTATCTCTCTCAGTGCCCAAAAGATTATATTGGGAAAACTAAGAGAGAATTTTGGAGGAGGGTTGGTGAACACATTAATGATATTACACATAAACGTGACAAAACCTTATTTAGACATTTACATGATTTTCATGATGGTGATCCAAAAGTATTATCCTTTATGGCCATTGAAAGAGTACGCCCATCTCCAAGAGGTGTTGATTGGGACCGTAGGATACCACAAAAAGAAACTCATTGGATTTACTGGTTGAAATCATACACGCCTCATGGGTTAAATGAAGCTGTTATGTCCTCACCCGTTCTAACTCCTGCGCCATCCTCTGGCCGCATTGTATGGCGCAGGAGGCGTGTCTGCTCATGATTACCTGCTCCAGGACTCTTGTCATTCTGTGGTGGCACTGTTAAGGGTTAACCTTTGTGTGCTTTGTGATTGACAACTTATCTGCCAATCAAGCCTTCCTATAAACTGGCCATCAGCCCACACATGGTTGCTGGCTATTGTATCTCTGACCATGCTAAACATTTTCCCTTGCTCTCTGCTTTTGACTCAAAAGTGACTACTCTTTTGGATTGCGATTTGGTACTGTTTTGTCTCTCTGGCTTGACCCTTGGCTTGCTGACTCCTCTTCTGTGTTGTCTTGTCTTGTCCTGTTCTGTGTTCACTTATCTAGAGTAGGGTTTGTCGTCCAGTTGTCCCTGTCATTAGGACAGTTGCGGCAAATAGGTAGGGACACGGGGGTGGGCCTAGTTTTAGGGCTCACTATCTCTGTCTTCCCTTTTCCAAGCAGCTGCTCTTGGGAATTACTTACGGCAATTCCTAACATAAGTATTGTCATTTGTGAGCTTTCTCTGAGTTATTTAACAGCAAAAACTATTTTTTGATCAGTCATTGGTACGATTTAGGTATTCCTTTATAGCCTGGGCTGCGTAATGTAGTTTGGCCCTATTTCTATCACTACTATTTATACTTTTGAGGAATCTGCTATATTTGTGGTTAGAAATTTACAAGTATGGCTTGTTATCGATTTACCAAACTCTTGGCACTCTGTAGTTTCTTTTTGAGTTTTTGAGTTTTATTGCCTCTATTAATTTTCGTTATTATATCTATTAGCTATTATGAATAACGTATATAATATATATGTGTGTGTATGTGTTATATATATATATATATATATATATATATATATATATATATATAGTAGGGAACAGCTCACACGGTGGGGGTCGGCAATGACCAAGTTCACACAGGCAGCGGGTTTTAAAATTTCAATGGTGCTTTATTTAGATGCTTTAGCACAAAACGACATTGGATAAACAAAACAAGAAAAAGCCTAAGCCTGTCCGGCTCTAAATAAACAGCATCATGCCCCTCACTAGCCTAGTGCAGGCAAATACATATCAGCAAACACAGTATAAAGTGTATAAACCTCCACTCCAGGGATGCTCTCTCTCCCAGTCTTGCAACTTGTTAGCCCTCCTTTTGCCTCAGTAATCACTCACAGGAAGCCTCAGCTAAGAACTCCTGGGAGTAGGGAAAACCCCGTAGTGGACCAGGGGGTGTGGACTGGAAGACTCCCACTGCCAACCTGTCCTCCAGTCCAGAAAATCCAGCCCATGTAATTTAAAGAAAATCCCTAGCAGACTAAGTTCTGCTAAGGCAACATGCGTGTTCCTGGATTTCCGTTATCTCGTCCGGCTGAGGAAACCAGGCAAGATATACACCCCGTCCAGCACTTTACCATACACTTTACCACAATATATATATATATATATATATATATATATATGCAGAGACTAATTATTTCTGTTAAATTCCAGCTAATACTGCACTGCATATATGCACTTGTTTATTTGATGTATAGAGGGGTTATTTATATATTTAGCCACTCTGCTAGGACTATATTTGTCCTTTGTTGCCAATTGTTTCTTTGCTGTTCAGTAGTGTGGCCATTTATTTATTTATTTGAATTTCTTGGATTTCCTACCTGGGGTCTATACGCTGATTATTAAACATGAAGTTATGGAATATTAATGGAATATGCTGGATATATCTCTGTATGTGAAATAATGAAATATCAATATACAGTACAAATACATATACATAAATAAATACACTTAAATGTTTTGAACTTTACCTGTCCCTATATAGGTTATTTTGGATTCTAGATGATTGTTTGTTGTACCATTTTGACTTATTGTTCCCTGATGAACCACTAGTCTTTGGGGAAACGTGTGCTTCTACTGTTTTTAATACCTCCCAAGGGATTTGACAGACAGTATTGATACCATACTGTCTGTACTGAATTTTTGTAGTCCCTATTGGAGGTGGGGGATTATATTATTTTGGATTGCGATAATGTTGTTTG
Source organism: Leptodactylus fallax (assembly GCA_947044405.1). NCBI lineage: Eukaryota > Metazoa > Chordata > Amphibia > Anura > Leptodactylidae > Leptodactylus > Leptodactylus fallax. The sequence goes on from CAMRHE010000035.1 coordinate 8,393,398, forward strand.
TACTTTAATACTTGATTTGGCCATTTTATATGGATTATTAAAAGTTATATTTTAGGTGCAATCACTTTATATACTATTTGGAAAATAAGGATCTCCTCTGTGAATATCTTTATTTTTGACATTCATTTCTCATTTGTTACCTATCAGTGATTTGAGGAGTGAGGACCCTGCTCAAAATTGCTTAAATCTATAAGGAAATAGGGGGTGAGGACAATGCTTGTAAGTTCCTACAATCTATGAGGAAACACAAGTGAGGGTCATGCATGAAAGAACCTGCAATCTATAAGGAAATGAAGGATGATTGTAGACCGTACAATCTATGAGGAAACACAAGTTGGGGTCCTGCTCACAAGAACTTACAATCTATGAGGAAACAGGAGTGAGGGTTATGCTCGCAAGAGTTTACAATCTATAAGGAAATAGAGTGTGATAGTAGAGTTTACAATCCATGAGGAAACAGGAGTGAAGGCCCTGCTCGTAAGAGCTTACAATCTATGAGGACATACAGGTAACACAAAAGGTAAAAGTGCAGAATGGTCCAAGCCAGGTTTCTTTTATAAAAACACGATAGTGGATGTGAAGTTATAAACGCCACTCAGTATCTGTGAATGAACAGGACTGCCAGTACCAACGCATTTAATGCTTGTAGTGACGGCTCTAATCATCAGTGTAAATGAATATCCTGGCCCCCTATAGCAAGGCTCCCAACTACCACATTCATTTACATACTGCTGTCAGAAGGATTTTTGCCCCTCAACCTTAGGCTCATGGGCCTATATGCGACTGCTTCCTCTGTGCCCCCTAAAACTATGCTCTTGGTTAGAGCTTATATTTTAACCATTAGAATACGGAATATGGTAATGTTATTGGATAATATACACATAATAAAGGTGGAATAATGTATGCTGGGCACAATTGTTAAATAGCTAATTCAGAAGCTAACTATTCACTTTACATATTTCTTATCTACTACTGCAGGTTTCTCTTCATCACTTTTGTCAGCTTGCTTTTTATTAGTGCTTACAAAAGACATGTTTAAGTCTGTACATGTTTGTAGCTTCATAGCATGAAATACTGATTAAAGAGAAAATGTGTCAGATCTAGTCTCACCTCCAAATTGAGACATCTGTACAGATCAGACAGAGATAAACCACAGAACTACTTGAAGTTGGGTCATCAGAATACATAACAGTATGCAGCGTGTTGTTAGAATATATTTAAGTATCTGAATGGCCCAATATAGGCATGTGTTTCAAAATAAATGTCCCAATATGTTGCAGCTCATAGAAGGAATAGACAGAATAGCCTTTGTTGCCTGCCTGTTGCTACCTATAGTCAAGGCATTGCTCCAGTCAGAAATGCAATACAGCTACTGCATTTATTTCCTGTTGTCCATATGGCACCAACATATTCCATAGTTTTATTAAATGCAGTGGCGTAACTAAAGTCTTGTGGGCCCCAGTGCAATCTTTTGTCCGGGGCCCCCTACCTCATCCCTACAGCGAAATCTTGATGGTGATGGTTACGGGTGCTAAGGAATTTAATCAACCTTAGTGTGGTTAGGGTAATCTGTGGGTCTCCTTGGCTTATGGGCCAGATGGAAGCTGCAATCTCAATACTGATGCCAGTGCTTATGGGTCCCCTAAGGCTCCTGGGCCCCAGTGCGACTGCACCCTCTGCACCCCCTCAAGTTATGCCCCTGATTAAATGTCATCAGTGGAGCCCACAGTCCAGTTTCCTAGTACACACCTAATTCACCTCTGAACATATTTCTTGGATGTTGTAAAAGTACAAATTCTTCCTGCAGAGATCCATCTGAGAAGGAAATTTAGTTTCCCAAAATTGTATAAAAAATAACTCTCCTCCAGAAGGAGCCACCTATTGTAGGAAATCAAAGGTTTAAGAGGAAGCATAATAGAAATGCACGGAGGCATAATAGAAATGCTAGGTAGAAGTTGCCCTGGTCAGAGTTTAAGCTCATAACTCCATTGCTGTAAGAAAGGAGTGCCAGCCATTGAGCCACCATGACCGCCCATGGCGTAACAAACACAATGCAAGGCAGTCTCAAATAAACTGCCTGGCTGCTGCTATACATTGCAAGTAGAGGTCATGTCTGAAAATAGGTGTAGGGCAAACACGCACACTTAAGATGGTTAAAAACATAACTATTTACTGAACTATTCTCAATCTAAAGTGCACTCATGTCAAGTCTCAGTTTTAAACACTTAGAAACTAAACTTTTGCAGGTCAGTCTCTGGCTGCAGGTACCTGTCTGTATACATATACCTCTCTCTATAAACCTCTTTCCCTCACCTTCTGAGCTAAACTCGCCTCTCTTCCTGGGCTGAACTTGCCTTTCTCTAGGATGATAAGCTCTCTAGGCTTTTGGTGACCTTTCTGGCATTCTTTCAGCCTCTACTGCAGCTCTGGTACCTCACACTGGCACCTCCAACCTGCTGTACTCCAGCTGCTTACACTTTCAGAAAGGCCCCAGGCCTCTTTCTTCTTCTGGAGTGTCCAGAACCAAAGCATTTCTATGTCCACATGTGAGTGAGGCGAAACAACAGTACCATCTCTGTCTGGCCATACTTCTGGTCTGCTGTTCCATTCCCCCTGGTCCTACAGTCCTCTGTGTAACTCACAGCCCCTGCAGTCAAATTCTGCTACTTAACAGAACAATATTAAACCATACAGAAAGAACAAACACTGTGCATCCTGCATCAAACCACAACAATGGGTTAAATGCTTGCTTAACCCCTCACAAGTAATGTGTGACATTTTACATGTCTATGCATGCAGGAATACATCAATTTCATATGAACTGCATTGATCCACATAAAATGTATTTTCCAGATAATGGTAGGTTCACACTACCATTATTTCATTCGTCACAGGATGAGAACAATGGGCATTACATGACAGATGCAGATGTCATGTTTTTTACTTTTCTGACGGAAGAAAAAGTTGTACATGCAGGACTTTTTCTTCCATTACCAAAGTAAACAAGCATCTGTCATGTTATTTACATTACAGTTAATGGGAACGGACACAAAGGGGGCTCCGTCTGTGTCCGTTACTCTGCTACAGTCAATGTCCGTTGTTCTTATCCTATGACAGATGATAGCAACCGACATTAATAACGGTGGTGTGAACATACCCTAAGGTAGATTACATACAAAGATAACATATCAGGGTGAATTTATTTTAATCATTAGTTCTATGTCAATCTCCACAGTTACATAGAAATTGCAGCTTTAAAAGAAAGAAAGTTGGTTGCTTAACATATGAATATACCCATTCACAAATCCTGGAAAGGCAACTATGTCCTACACTTTTGCTTTTCTTTGAACTCAGATCAGATGCCAAAAGTGCCACAATGAAGCACACAGTGCAAACTTGGTGTATAATGTATACCACATGATATTTTTGCCTTATGCAATGGTACAGTTTTGGGGACATTAAAGGAGTATTCCCATCTCAAGGATCCTATCTATACTGCTAGCTTTGGTAAATTCAAGAGGTTCCCTAAATACATTGTTTTAGCAATACTGTTTCGTTTTCCTGCTATGTTACATTATTCCACCTATTGTTTGCACAGCGTTTCCTTGGTTCCCATCCTGTCCTGTGATAATAGGTCAGAGGGATGAGTCACAGCTCTCTGGGGGGGGGGGGGGGCTGAGTTCTCTTGCTGTTAGGTACAACTCTGTGGTAAGGACAATCAGTTCAGCTAATTACAGTTTGCTGATAAAGGCTGGGATAGTGGGGGTTATCTCTCTATATAAGCACAAAGATAACATTGAGTTTACTGCAAGAACATTGTCTGAAGCATGCAGGGCCAGTTTAGACAAAGTGGGGCCCTGGGCAAAATTAAAAGCAGGGCGCCAAATGCTGATATGCAAACAACACTATCGTCTTGCAGTGGCAAACCCTATAATAACGCCTCCTTTCTGCCAACAAAAAAGTAATAACACAATTACCACACACAATTCAAATGAGCACCTTTGTACCACCTACTAGATTTTTGCACGCAATCATAAGTTATTATAGCGCCTCCTTATAAATAATAGTCCCTGCTTATAAATAATATTATACCTTTGAAAGTAATAGCTCCCTTATAAATGATAGATAGTGTCCTGTAATAATACTGCTCCCTTATTAATAATAGCCTCCTCATAAATAATAGTTACCCTTATAAATAATAGTCCCCATTATCACTAATAGCCCCTTTTATAAATAAGCCCACTTAACAATTATACCCCCTTATAAATAGTTCCCCTCTAAATAATAGCTCCCCCTTATAATGGATGCCTTATATATAATAGTTCCCCACTTATAAATAATGGCCCGTCTTATAAATAATAGCCCCCTCATATTTAAGTTTCCCAATTATATATAGTAACCCACGCTTATATGTAATAGTTCTCCATTATACAGTGTCAGACTGAAGGACTTTAGACCCACCAGAGGAATTTGTTCTGGGGCCCCACCCAACAGCTTCCTGCTAATAGCCTATACCACGGCTCCTTCACTGAAGTCTTACATATGTGCTGACTATCCAGCGTTACTGAGTATGTTCCCAGTATAGTCAGCCCCTATAGTACTGTGCATGCCCCAATAACTCCATGGCCAGTTCATGAACATTACTGTATGGATAATGACATGGCCATGGAGCACTACACATATGTGCAAGATTATAGTGAGGGAGCTGTGATGCAGACATAGCACACAGGGCTGCCAGCAGGAATTTTGAGCCCCCCCCCCACAGTATAATGCTCCATGTGGTATAAAATGCTCCCCTGAGCCCTGCACAGTTTCCCCACATGGTATATAATGCTCCACAGTGGACCCACACAATATAAAATGCTCCCCTGAGCCCCCTGTAGTAGCCCCACATGGTATATAAGGCTCCATACAGTATACTACCTCTTAGTGGCCCCAGACAGTACAATATGCTCCCCACCAGCCCCACACAATTTAATTTGCTCCATACGCTATAATATGCATCCCACATTGCCCCCCCCAGTATAATGCTCCACAGTGGCCTAACACAGTATAACATTCTCCACAATGGCCTCCACACAGTACAATATACTGCCCAGAGGGGTTCCCCCAATATAATGCTCCACAGTGGTCCCTCACAGTATAATATGCTCCCCACAGTCCCCCCAGTATAATGCTTTACAATTGCCCCACAGAGTATAATATGCTCCTGAGAAGCCCCACACAATATAATAAATTCCACAGTGGCCCCACACAGTATAACAGGGTCCCCACACTGCCCCTTCCCCCCAGTATAAAGCTCCACAGTGACCCATAGTATAATATGCTCCCCAGAGGGCCCCCGCTAGTATAATGCTCCACAGTGCCCTACCCCAGTATTTTGCTCCACAGTGGTCCCACACAATATATTATGCTCCCCAGAGTGTCCCCCCACTATAATGCTCCACAGTAGGCTCCATGCAGCATAATATACTCCCCAGAGGGCCCCCTAGTATAATGCTCCTTAGTTCCCTCCCAAATAATGCCCCACAGTGGCGCCACGCAATATAATATGCTCTGCAGATGGCCCCCCCAGAATAACGCTCCACAGTGACCCCATACAGTATAACATGCTCCAAAATGGACTCCACACAGTATAATATACTGCCCAGAGAGGTTCCCCAAGTATAATGCTCCACAGTGGCCCAAAACAGTATAATATGCTCTCCAGAGCCCCCCCCCCACAGTATAATGCTCCACAGTGGCCCCACAAGGTATAATATGCTCTCCAGAGCAGCTCCCCAGTATAATGCTCCAAAGTTGCCCCAGAAAATATAACATGCTCTCCAGAGGCCCCACATTATAATGCTCCACAGAGGCCCTATACAGTATAATATGCTATCCAGAGGGGGCCCCCAGTTAAATGCTCCACAGTGGCTCCACACAGTATAATATGCTATCCAGAGGGACCCCCCAGTATAATGCTCCACAGTGGCCCACACAGTATAATATGCTATCCAGAGGGCCCCCTCCCCAGTATAATGCTCCACAGAGTATAATATGCTATCCAGAGGGCCCCCTCCCCAGTATAATGCTCCACAGGGGTCCCACACAGTATAATAGGCTATCCATAGGGGGCCCCCCAGTATAGTGCTCCACAGTGGCCCTACACAGTATAATATGCTATCCAGAGGGACCCCCCCCCCCTAGTATAATGCTCCACAGTGGCCCTACAGACTCCCTTAGTGCTAGTATTATATTATACTCTGGGATCTCTTCAGGCCCGGGGGAGGTAAGGGAAAATAACAAACAGTTATACTTACCTTGCCTTACCTCTCCTGGGCCTCCTCACGCTGCTCTGCAATTCCCGTTGGTGCCAGCTTCCTCTTCTCTGCGGCTGATGCCTTGTGGACGTCACTGCTGAAGCCTGTGATTGGGCCTCAGTGGTTACGTGAGGCACGTCCCACGTGATCGCTGAGGCCGAGGCCTGACCTCAGCGGTGAAGTCCGGAACGCCAGAAGATGACGTCGGACGCAAGGACAGGTGAGTAAAAATGACGCTGGGTCCCTTTCTGTTTTTGATATGGCCGGGCCTGACTCCAGGATCCGGAGTCATCAGGCTCCAGATCCCAGGGGCCCCTTTGGGTTTGGGGCCCTGGGTAATTGCCCAGTTGCCCCCTCCTAACGCCAGCCCTGAAAACATGGTAAGTGTTCTCTCCCAACCTGTGTAATGTAATATACATTTACTGTTCATATTTCATCTGCATTTATATTAGGTTTCTAATAATCATAATAAATAATCTCTCATGGTAAAGGCATGTCTATATCTAGTGAGGTACTTCATAGTGTTCTGTCTATCAGTAAAACCCACCGACTAGCTTGCTGAAGAATACAGGAAGTGAGGAGAAGAGACCAGGCAAGCCAGTGTGAGTGGGAGATGGGAAAACCACTTTATGTCTTTCTGCTGAAGCTACAGCAGAGTCAGACTATTTCATTATATTACTAGAGGATTATTTGGTGAGCTAAGATTCTGGGCTGTTTTAAATTGAACTTGTAAGCAGATTTTGGGACACTAAACACAAACATGTCCTTAGAGGTATATTCCAATCTTGGCATTAATGGATCTATCCATAGGTTATGCCATAAATGTCTGATAGATGCAGGCCCCACCATCTATATCTGCTTGCTATTTTCTGAAGTACCAGATATGTGCAACTCTCTTTCATTCACTTTTGTCTACAAATGGGGCCCTATTTTTAAATGGATGTGGGTCACAGAGGTGGGACCTGCATCAGGCATTTATGACATATCCTATAGATATAGCCATAAATGCTGAACTGAAAATAGCCCCTTGAAAACTGCAGGGGTAGTGTCCAAAACCTGTCTATGCCAAGTCTGTCTCCCCCTCCCCCAAGATTGTTTTTACTGAAATCAGTACTCCTTAGTTTCATTGGGCATGTAATGTATGTTGAGCACATTCACAGTGAAGCCGAGGTGTACTGACCACAGCGTCATCACAGAAATACAAATGGGCTGTGAGCACCAGATTAGTGTCTGATTCATACAGCAGACTCATCTCTCGGTATGTACTGAATGCTTTTTTTTTAAAATAATTTAGAGTTAGCTCAGGTAAATTTGGGAAACTAAATGACTAGTGCATAGGGATATGCTAGTGGTTTAGCGTCACAAAACTTATTGACAGGTAAAAGATCCACTTGATTATTATAGACAGATCTTTTGTTGTGAGTCTTAAACAATGTATTAGTGTTAGATTGATATGACCTAAACACAAAATGAGAACCAAATAATTTAGGAACTACCAAACAGTGAACATAGAAGTGTTCTGTATTAATTCATTAATGGAGAGTCCTAAGAATCATTTTCTTTTTGGGTACCTAATCTCAAAATGTATGTTCCTAGATTACTATGTTAATTTACAAAGGGGAAATGGTAATTACCTTTATTCTGGTATAATAGGTAAAAAGAAGATAGCCTTCTTACTGTAGCAGTAAATTTGTAATTTGTGCAGTCAAAACATGTTCCTTTGAACTAAGTAGCATTGTTAGAGAACTGACATGCATTACATCAATGATGCCAACACTAGCCACTGCTTATTGTACTGTAATGGAGTACAACATGCAAGGGTAAACAGTACAAGGTCACATATCTTCAACTGTTTGATGAGTACTAGATCAAACCCAGTGGCGTAACTAGGAATGGCTGGGCCCCAAGGCGAACATTTGACATGGGACTCCCCCCCCAAACCGCTGCCCCCAACCACCCCCCCGGACCGCCCCCTCCACCCCCCCCCCCAAACCACTGCCCCCAACCTCCCCCCCCCCAAAAAAAAACGCATTCCTGCGCACTCTATTATGCCCCGTAGTAGCCCCTGCACTCAGTATTATGCCCCATAGTGGCCCCTACACACAGTATCATGCCCCATAGTGGCCCCTGCACACAGTATCATGCCCCATAGTGGCCCCTGCACACAGTATCATGTTCCATAGTGGCCCCTGCACACAGTATTATGCCCCATAGTGGCCCCTGCACACAGTATCATGCCCCATAGTGGCCCCTGCACACAGTATCATCGCCCATAGTGGCCCCTGCATACACTATTATTTCCCATTGTGGCTCCTGCACACAGTATCATTCCCCATAGTGGCCCCTGCACACAGTATTATGCCCCATAGTGGCCCCTGCACACAGTATTATGCCCCATAGTGGCCCTTGCACATAGTATTATGCCCCATAGTGGCCCCTGCACACAGTATTATGCCCCATAGTGGCCCCTGCACATAGTATTATATCCCATAGTGGCCCCTGCACACAGTATTATGCCCCATAGTGGCCCCTGCACACAGTATTATATCCCATAGTGGCCCCTGCACACAGTATTATATCCCATAGTGGCCCCTGCACACAGTATTATGCCCCATAGTGGCCCCTGCACACAGTATTATATCCCATAGTGGCCCCTGCACACACTATTATTCCCCATAGTGGCCCCTGCACTGAGTATTTTTCCCCATAGTGGCCCCTGCACACACTATTATATGTCCCATTGTGGACCACCCATGAACAATTATTATACTCTGGGGTCTTTTCAGACCCCAGAATATAATGATTGGAGACCCAGGGGAGGATACAAACATAAAAAAACAACGTTGCTTACCTGTTCCTTGCTCCGGTCCACTCCCTGCTACTTCGGCCTTCTTTAATGTTGGACCAGGCCAGCGTCACGTGATGCGGGTCGGCGTCGCGAAGCAAAATGACGTCGGCTGACATCTGGGACGTCACCAAACAGGCCCGAAGCCTGGAGAAGCATAGGAGAGGTAAGTACATTGTTTTTTATGTTCCCTCACCAACTCTGAGCCTCCGATTATTATACTCCAGGGTCTGAAAAGACCCCGGAGTATAATGATAGCAGAGATTGTGGTGTTCGGCCCGTGGCCTTACCTACCGATCCCTGCTACTGCTCACAGCCGCCACCACAGAATAGGAATCGCAGGCGGCCGTGAGCGGGACCCTGGGGATCAGTAAGTATATAGGGCCCATTACCTGCTGGAGTTACTCCAGCAGGTAACGGCCTATTAAAAAAAAAAAAAAGCATCGGGGGCCCGCAGGGCCCTGTGGCAGCCGCTACCACTGCTACCCCGGTAGTTACACCCCTGATCAAACCATATGTACAAAACAATGTCCAAAACAATGTTCATATGATTATATCATGCTTTTTCTGACAGAATCTTTTCGCTGAGAGGAGTAAGAAAACCAACTCATGTTTTTTAGGTATAAATAAACACACAGATCTCTAAGCTCATGGCTTTAATCATGTGCTTGAAAGCATTGGACTGTGGACGATACATATTGTATGAGCTATTCTGATTTTTAAATGGCAAGCCCAGAAACAAAAATTCCTGAGTCAACTTAATGTGCAATGCATTTCATATACAGTGGAGAAAAAAGTATTTAGTCAGTCACCAATTGTGCAAGTTCTCCCACTTAAAAAGATGAGAGAGGCCTGTAATGGGCATCATAGGTAGACCTCAACTATGAGAGACAAAATGAGAAAACAAATCCAGAAAATCACATTGTCTGATTTTTAAAGAATTTATTTGCAAATTATGGTGGAAAATAAGTATTTGGTCAATAACAAAAGCTCATCTCAATACTTTGTTATATATCTTTTGTTGGCAATGACAGAGGTCAAACGTTTTCTGTAAGTCTTCACAAGGTTGGCACACACTGTTGCTGGTATGTTGGCCCATTCCTCCATGCAGATCTCCTCTAGAGCAGTGATGTTTTGGGGCTGTCGCTGGGCAACACAGACTTTCAACTCCCTCCAAAGGTTTTCTATGGGGTTGAGATCTGGAGACTGGCTAGGCCACTCCAGGACCTTGAAATGCTTCTTACGAAGCCACTCCTTTGTTGCACTGGCTGTGTGCCTGGGATCATTGTCATGCTGAAAGACCCAGCCATGTTTCATCTTCAATGCCCTTGCTGATGGAAGGAGGTTTGCACTCAAAATCTCACGATACATGGCCCCATTCATTCTTTCAAGTACACGGATCAGTCATCCTGGTCCCTTTGCAGAGAAGCAGCCCCAAAGCATGATGTTGCCACCCCCATGCTTCAGTAGGTATGGTGTTCTTTGGATGCAACTCAACATTCATTCTCCTCCAAACACGACGAGTTGTGTTTCTACCAAACAGTTCTACTTTGGTTTCATCTGACCATATGACATTCTCCCAATACTCTTCTGGAACATCCAAATGCTCTCTAGCAAACTTCAGACGGGCCCAGATATGTACTGGCTTAAGCAGGGGGACACATCTGGCACTGCAGGATCTGAGTCCATGGCGGCGTAGTGTGTTACTGATGGTAGCCTTTGTTACGTTAGTCCCAGCTTGCTGCAGGTCATTCACTAGGTCCCCCGTGTAGGTCTGGGATTTTTGTTCATCGTTCTTGTGATCATTTTGACCCCACGGAGTGAGATCTTGGCATTTGTATGACAGGCTGCACCACTGTCAGCAAAATGGAGCCTCGGTCAGCTTTAAACAAAGTGCCAGGGGGATTAATGCCTGCACTGATCACAAGCATTAGCACCGAGTCTCTGCTCTATAATACAGCAGCGACCCAGTGGCTATAGCGGCTGCTCAGCTCCTGAGTTGCCACCAAATTGAAATACCTGACATTCGCTGTACTATTACGGTGGATGTCGGGAAGGGGTTAAAGTCTGTTGCTCTCATCCATCACAGGATGGGAGCAACAGACATTAAATGACAGATTAAATGATACCCTCTTCCAGGTGTCTGTGTGCGTTCACCTCAATGTAAAAAACTTCAGTCATGTTTTTTTACTTTTCTGATGGAAGAAAATGTAGGAGGGCTCCTTCTGTGTCCATCACTCTGCTACAGTTAATGTTCATTGTGGTCATCCTATGACGAATGACAGCAATGGACATTAATAATGGTAGTGTGAATGTGAAACACTTGATTTTTTAAAAATTGCCACATTGAATTTACCAAAAATGTCTCTCCTTCATTATTTTTTTGTGTTAAAGTTTTGTTAAAAAGTGCAATTAAGGGGCAGAGCCTGACCGCTATACAAGACGGCCGCTTAATCTTGAGCTCCCGTCTCACGGCTCAGAGTACCTGTTTATCTAGCGTGTTCCAGCCTCCAAAATGGTCAAAACCCTGAAGGATGGGTGACAGACCGGAGACCCCCAAATCTAAGAAAAACGCCAGGGAAATGGAGAAATTCCTCCGCAAAGAATCAGCCCTGTCTCCTGCGCGCCTCAGCAATATGGCGTGCTGCTTCCTGTCCCAGCAGACTTTGGGTTGTCAGACGACTCTGATCAGGACAGCGTGACTGTCGGCACAGATGCATCTGAATCCTGCGACTCAGTTCCTATCTCTCACTCCTTCCTGAAGCGGGCTCTCTCACAAGCCATCGCTCCAGTAATGCGGGAATTAGGAGACATTAAGGCCAAAGTGGGCCAAATGGGTCAATGCCTGGACACAGTGGAGACCACTCAAGCTGCCATTATCACCTTCTGCAAGGTGACAGAGACTTGCTGCAAACAACAGTTGAATGCACTTAATATGGCGCTGTAGAAAATAGAAGATCAGGAGAACTGTGGGAGGCGGAAGAATATTCGCTTTAAGGGCATCCCTGAAACTGTGCCCCATCAGGACTTACCGGAGGCAGCGAAAAAACTTTTCTGCAAGTTGCTTGGCGAAGAGCAGGTGGCAAATATTTCTATAGAACCTATCAATAGAGCCCTGGGACCAATCCCGCCGGAAAGCGAGTCTCCTCATCATGTCGTCTGGGCCCTCCTGTGTTATACAGACACTGCCAAGGTCTTCCGAGCTGTGAGGGCCTGTAAAGATTTGACCCTTGATGGGGATCCTGTCTCGTTATACTAGGACTTAGCTCCTTCTACCCTGTACAAGAGGGCCTTCTTAGACCCTTGACTTCCTATCTGCGTGACAATAAAATACTCTTTCGCTGGCTTTTTCCATTCAGCCTCTCATTCCTACATGACGGCAAGCGTTGCACCATTATGGTTTCGGATCACTTACCTGCGGCGTGGGAGCTACTAGGTATCGCCCCTTTACCTATTCCATCCTGGCTGGCGGTTACAGAGCAACAACTGGATTTCCCGAAACTGCCGACTACAGATCAGTGGATGAAAGTGTGGAAGGGGAAATCGGCAAGGCCTAAGAAAACGCCTGCTCACCGACCCTCAGTTCTACATTCACCGTGACTGTTTCTATCTATAGCCTATAGCTGTGAGTATGTTCTACAGTCCCAGTTCCTGCTCCACTAAGTTTTCTGGACTATCTGGACAGTCATTTAGCTATACAGTATATCACCCACCATGCTGGGCGGTTTGGTTGACATTTGTTTGTTTTTTCTGTTTTGTTTATTCTATTTGTGGAACTCCTTGCGGTTTTGACGATCAAGTGGATCATGCACAAGTTGTGGTCCTATGCCTCCTCCAACTCCCTCCCTTACCCCCCCTCAGCTCAGTTCTAATTGTGCTGATCAATCCTCCACCCTTAGTATTCTGCAACTTGTTCGCTGGAAATTTGTCAATAAATTTGTTTCTTTGTTATACCCTGATTTGTGTTTTATGTCTTGTCCACGGGTGCTGCACTGCTCCTTCTGGCATTAGCGGATTCCCTTAATTATTGCTGTGCTCTCTTTCTCGTCTTATAAGGATGGCGACACTTAAAATCACTTCTTGGAATGTACGTGGTTTAAACACTCCTCAAAAGAGATCCCAGTTGCTGATACTCCTTAAGAGGTTCGGCTCAGAGATTTGTTTTTGGCAAGAGACGCACTTTAAATCGACATCTTTTCCTAAACTCTCCACTAAATATTTTAAGCACTGGTTCCACAGTTGTAATGCTAAGGCTTCTAGTGGCGTCTCTATTGCCATTGCTAAATCTGTCCCTTTTGACCCACCGGTGGTCTGTGCCGACCCTGAGGGCCGGTTCATTTTTGTGAAAGGTAAGATGGGGAACTTGCTGGTATCATTGGGAAACTTTTATGCCCCTAACGTAAAGCAAACGTGGTGGTTGTCTCATACACTATCTAGGTTCAGGGACTTTGCTGAGGGGATCAGTGTGGTTGTGGGGGGACTTCAATGTCGCTCTCAACCCGGGCTTGGATATCTCTACTGTCGCCTCTGTCCACTCCCAGCGGGCGCTCGCTGGCCTGCAGAGAGCCCTTCATGATATGGATGTTTTGGATTCCTGGAGGATACTTAATCCGTCTTCAAAGGACTACACGTACACATCTGCTGTACACCATTCCTCACATAGGTTGGATAATCTGTTTCTGTCCAAATCATATGTGTGTGCTCTGAAATCAGTGGACATTGGATCCTTTACTATTTCGGACCACACACCTGTGTCCATGTCACTGACCCTCCATGCCTTGCCGGCAAGGCCTTAGTCATGGAGACTAAACGAAACTCTTCTAGATAGCCCTTGTCATGTAGCAGCTTTGACTACTAAACTTCAACGTTTCTTTGTAGAAAATCCTGTTATAGACACCTCTAATGCTATTACATGGGAAGCGCATAAAGCTTTCATTCGAGGTGAGTTGATAGCCCTTGGGTCGAGGGTCAAGAGGGAACGCATGTCATGTCTCAATGACCTATTGACTAGGATCTATGAGTTAGAGATCATTAAGAAGCGGTCTGGGGCCCTTGTGATTCAATCGGACCTATCTGACCTTCGCACTCAGTTACGTGACCATCTAAAAAGAGATTTGGAAGAAAAAGTTCAATGACTGTTTTACATGTATAATAATTGTACCAGTAAGGATAGATTCACACTTTTCAGTATGTTGTTATATCTGAATGACAGATGCCTCTGTTTACATCCACCACCATTCACTGCAATGTCAAAAATAAGAGGACACTTTCATTTGTCATGTTTGTTATTGTTTTAAACAGAAGAAAAAAATCTGTGCATAACAACATATGATGTTTTCCAGCACTCACTAGATTTAATTCATTGTGCCTCTTACCATGACTGACAGGAAATCCACTGAGACTCTATCACAGAATATGTATAGGCAGCATACAGGTTGTCTGTTTCTGATGGGTGCACGTTCTGTGAGGAGCTGACAAACCTCCCCACTGCATATCATAGAAAATAGGAAATAGAACCGCACTCCAAAGTGGTTATGCTTCTTAATAATACTTTAATGGTATATATAAATACAACATTTCAGGTTATTACCCTTCGTCAGGCTGGAAAAATATCAAAAGTTACATAAAAATACAGATTAGGGCATTGTGGGGGCAATGATAGAGATCAGTATGTTAGAGGCAACTGTGGGGGACCAGTGATGGGGGCCACTATATTGGGGCAGTGATGGGGACCAGTGTGATTGGGGCCATTTTGTGAAACCAGTGATATGAGTCACTGTGAAAAAAGACAGTGGTGGGGCCATTGTATTGTGTGGGGACATTAATGGGGCGAATATACTATACAGGGCAGTGATGGGGATATTTTACTGTATGGGGGCAGTAATGGGGACCAGTATCCTAAACTGTATGGGACATTAGGGGGAAATAATAAATAAGTTATCAACTGTGAGTGCAAGTATCACCGTATCTAAGTCCAAATTAGTATATTTGGTATATGAGCCGGCTCAGAGAAACACACACAGCCACAATTTAGGATTATGTGACCAATATGGGTTCTGGTCTTTAATGGTGGATGGTGAGGTTTACATACATTGTAGGTGTGGTTATACATTGTATAAACAAAGAGAAGGTATGATTAGTATAATTAACATAACATGATTGGGTATAAAGTTGTAACATAACATTTAGCACATAGCTATTGGATAAGGCACAGGCAAGTAGTTTCATCCCATTACAGATAACAGTTTTCTGCAAAGGAGGGGGATGAGCTCTGGGCAGCGCCAGAGAAAGGAATGTAAAATGGCTACAGACACAGGCTGGTATCCTTCACATTTCCCTCCTTTTGTAAATGATACAACCCATACACTGGTACATTAGGAGCTTCTAATCAGATCCTGAGGACTTTTCCGGAGACTGTACTTTCACCGATGCCTTCACCGTCATGGTTGTCAGTGTGCCCAATCACCCTTACAACCTGCAGTTCTGCTGCCCTGGGTTTATGTCTCTTTCTAGAGAGTTTCTTTGTGATCCAGATGCTATATAATCATATAGAAACATAAGCACAGCAATAATATTTGGAACATTCCCTGTAATATTCCCATAAACCATCTATCTAATTCCTTATACAGTACATTGTACAATACATACATACATACATATATATTCAGCAATGTCAATAATATTAACCAAATGTGTTGTCTCCTCGGGGTCTTCTGCAATATATCTTTTAGTTCCTTCGGTGGATACGTTATTCCAGGTAACAATGAGGCCTCAGGTACCCACTCAAGATATACTGTTAGAAGGTAACAGCCTTGCCTGCCCATAATATGTGACTGACATTAAATAAAGAACGAGAGAATGGACCCATAAGATTCACATTTCTTAAAAGTAATGTCACTATTGGCCACTATGCATACATCCTGTGGCCCTATCTCTACAAGAATTAAGAACAGACTAGGTGTAACTACAAATGGGCATATGTTATCAGTATGTTGTAACATACAAGGCTGTTCCTGACTGCTGACCACAAACCAACCTTTCTGTTGTCTCTACACATATTGATTTATCATGTGTGGTATTTTCAGGACATAGTAACCTACAGATAGTCTTTGGCATCAACAGACAATCACCTACCACAACAGGAAAGGCAATAAATTCACACAATATAGTATTAGACATACAGGGGGGCCCCCAACAAGGGGCCAACAGTAAATGGTAAAACCTAGGTAGGGGTTCCATTACAGATTTAGCACCAGGGCCAAATAGCTTCACATTACACCTCTGGAAGGGCAGTTCCTGGTAGCCACACTGTCCCAGAAAATCTGATCTGCAGGCCTAATATAATAGTGATGGCCTAACCTAAGGGAAGGCCATCAATAGTAGAAAGGTGGATAACCGATTTAATATACGAGGGAATAATTTATATTAGATGGGTAGGGAACACTGTGGGTGAAAGAAGACACTGTGGGTGGGCTCCAAAAAGAGCTAAATTTGTGTTAAAGGGGGCTTGGTTTGAAAATTTAGTAAATAACATCCAGCTACTATTGCCAAGGAAGTAATGTAAGTTGATTGCGTGATTTTACCCCTCACTTAGCATCAGTGCCCACTTTGATGAGAGATGAAATATATATATATATATATATATATATATATATATATATATATGTAGTATTCATACCCCGTGAACATTTTCACATTTTGTCACCTTACAACCACAAACTTAAATGTATTTTATTGGGATTTTAAGTGATACACCAACACAAAGTAGTAGATAATTGTGAAGTGGAACGAAAATTATACAGTCATGGCCAAAAGTTTTGAGAATGACACAAATATTATATTTTCACATGATCTGCTGCCCTCTGGTTTTTATGTGTGTTTGTCAGATGTTTTTATCACATACAGAAATATAATTGCATTCATATTATGAGTAACAGAAGCTTATATTGACAGTTAGAATGAGTTAATGCAGCAAGTCAATATTTGCAGTGTTGACCCTTCTTCTTCAGGACCTCTGCAATTCTCCCTGGCATGCTCTCAATCAACGTCTGGACCAAATCCTGACTGATAGCAGTCCATTCTTGCAGAATCAATGCTTTAATTTTTTTCTGAATTTGTTGGTTTTTGTTTGTCCACCCGTCTCTTGATGATTGACCACAAGTTCTCAATGGGATTAAGATCTGGGGAGTTTCCAGGACATGGACCCAAAATCTCTATGTTTTGTTCCCTGAGCCATTTAGTTATCACCTTTGCTTTATGGCAAGGTGCTCCATCATGCTGGAAAAGGCATTGTTGAGCGCCAAACTGCTCTTGGACGGTTGGGAGAAGTTGCTCTTGGAGGACATTCTGGTACCATTCTTTATTCATGGCTGTGTTTTTAGGCAAGACTGTGAGAGAGCCGATTCCCTTGGCTGAGAAGCAACCCCACACATGAATGGTTTCAGGATGCTTTACAGTTGGCATGAGACAAGACTGGTGGTAGCGCTCACCTCTTCTTCTCCGAATAAGCTGTTTTCCAGATGTTCCAAACAATCGAAAAGGGGATTCATCAGAGAAAATGACTTTACCCCAGTCCTCAGCAGTCCACTCCCTGTACCTTTTGCAGAATATCAGTCTGTCCCTGATGTTTTTTCTGGAGAGAAGTGTCTTCTTTGCTGCCCTCCTTGAGACCAGGCCTTGCTCCAAGAGTCTCCGCCTCACAGTGCGTGCAGATGCACTCACACCTGCCTGCTGCCATTCCTCAGCAAGCTCTGCACTGCTGGTAGCCCGATCCCACAGCTGAAACACTTTTAAGAGATGGTCCTGCCACTTGCTGGTCTTTCTTGGGCGCCCTGGAGCCTTTTTGGCACCAATGGAACCTCTCTCCTTGAAGTTCTTGATGATGCGATAGATTGTTGACTGAGGTGCAATCTTTCTAGCTGCAATACTCTTCCCAGTTAGGCCATTTTTGTGCAGTGCAATGATGACTGCACGTGTTTCTTTAGAGATAACCATGGTTAACAGAAGAGAAACAATGATGGCAAGCACCAGCCTCCTTTTAAAGTGTCCAGTGGTGTCATTCTTACTTAATCATGACAGATTGCTCTCCAGCCC
Organism: Leptodactylus fallax; assembly: GCA_947044405.1. Lineage (NCBI taxonomy): Eukaryota > Metazoa > Chordata > Amphibia > Anura > Leptodactylidae > Leptodactylus > Leptodactylus fallax. The sequence goes on from CAMRHE010000035.1 coordinate 8,411,638, forward strand.
TGTCCTCATCAACACCCACACCTGTGTTAATGGAGCAATCACTGAAACGATGTTAGGTGGTCATTTTAAGGCAGGGCTGCAATGATGTTGAAATGTGTTTTGGGGGATAAAGTTCATTTTCTAGGCAAATATTGACTTTGCAAGTAATTGCTGTTAAGCTGATCACTCTTTATAACATCCTGGAGTATATGCAAATTGCCATTAGAAAAACTGAAGCAGTAGACTTTGTAAAAATTAATATTTGTATCATTCTCCAAACTTTTGGCCATGACTGTACATGGTTTTCAAAATTGTAATCAAATAAAAATCTGAAAAGTGTGACATGCAAAAGTATTCAGCCCTCTGTATTTTGATGCCCCTAAATAAAATCCAGTGCGCACAATTGCCTTCAGAAGTCCCTTAATTAGTTAATAGAATCCATCTGTTTGTAATTTAATCTCAGTATAAACCACTGTTCTGTGGTTTGCTAGAGAACACTAGTGAACAAACAGCATCATGAAGACCAAGTAACTCACCAGACAGGTCAGAGATAAAGTTGTGGAGAAGTTTAAAGCAGGGTTAGGTTAAAAAAAAAAAAAAACATATCCCAAGCTTTGAGCATCCCAAGGAGCATTGTTCAATCCATCTTCCAAAAATGGAAAGAGAATTGTACAACTGCAAACCTACCAAGACATGGCCATCCACTTAAACTAACAGATTGAGCAAGTAGAGTACTATTCAGAGAAGCAGCCAAGTAGCCCACAGTCACTGTGGAGGAGCTGCAGAAATCTACAGCTCAGGTGGGAGAATCTGTCCACAGGACAACTATAAGTCGTGCACACCTCAAATCTGGCCTTTATGGAAGAGTAGCAAGAAGAAAACCATTGTTGAAAGAAAGACATAAGAAGTGCCATTTGCAGATTGCCACAAGCCATATAGGGGACACAGCAAAAATGTGTAAGAAGGTGCTCTGGTCAAATGAGACCAACGTTGAACTTTTTGGCCTAAATGCAAAGTGCTATGTGTGGGGGAAAAGTAACACTACTCATCACCCTGACCACATCATCCTCACTGTGAAACATGGTGGTGGCAGCCACATGGTTTTTTATGCAACCTTCCACCTGTGATGTCATAATACTTCTTTGATACATATATCATACCCTGGCCATTCATGCATGCATCCACTTATGGCCTGGAGTCATGAGGTCTGGGAGTGACAGTCACCACTTACGAATTCAATAGATGTCAATTAAATTAGCACCTGGGACTGAAAAGTGGATTTGAAATTGCCATACAATTTGTAGGTACTATATGCAGGAAACATTCTAGCTCAGTATATATATATATATATATATATATATATATATATACAGTACAGACCAAAAGTTTGGACACACCTTCTCATTCCAAGAGTTTTCTGTATTTTCATGACTATACAAATTGTAGATTCACACTGAAGGCATCAAAACTATGAATTAACACATGTGGAATTATATACTTAACAAAAAAGTGTGAAACAACTGAAAATATGTCTTATATTCTAGGTTCTTCAAAGTAGCCACCTTTTGCTTTGATTACTACTTTGCACGCTCTTGGCATTCTCTTGATGAGCTTCAAGATGTAGTCACCTGAAATGGTCTTCCAACAGTCTTGAAGGAGTTCCCAGAGATGCTTAGAACTTGTTGGCCCTTTTGCCTTCACTCTGCGGTCCAGCTCACCCCAAACCATCTCGATTGGGTTCAGGTCTGGTGACTGTGGAGGCCAGGTCATCTGGCGTAGCACCCCATCACTCTCCTTCTTGGTCAAATAGCCCTTACACAGTCTGGAGGTGTGTTTGGGGTCATTGTTCTGTTGAAAAATAAATGATGGTCCAACTAAACGCAAACCGGATGGAATAGCATGCCGCTGCAAGATGCTGTGGTAACCATGCTGGTTCAGTATTCCTTCAATTTTGAATAAATCCCCAACAGTGTCACCAGCAAAGCACCCCCACACCATCACACCTCCTCCTCCATGCTTCACGGTGGAAATCAAGCATGTAGAGTCCATTCGCTCACCTTTTCTGCGTCGCACAAAGAAACGGTGGTTGGAACCAAAGATCTCAAATTTGGACTCATCAGACCAAAGCACAGATTTCCACAGGTCTAATGTCCATTTCTTGTGTTCTTTAGCCCAAACAAGTCTCTTGTGCTTGTTGCCTGTCCTTAGCAGTGGTTTCCTAGCAGCTATTTTACCATGAAGGCCTGCTGCACACAGTCTCCTCTTAACAGTTGTTGTAGAGATGTGTCTGCTGCAAGAACTCTGTGTGGCATTGACCTGGTCTCTAATCTGAGCTGCTGTTAACCTGCGATTTCTGAAGCTGGTGACTCGGATGAACTTATCCTCCGCAGCAGAGGTGACTCTTGATCTTCCTTTCCTGGGGCGGTCCTCATGTGAGCCAGTTTCTTTGTAGCGCTTGATGGTTTTGGCCACTGCACTTGGGGACATTTTCAAAGTTTTCCCAATTTTTCGGACCCACTGACCTTCATTTCTTAAAGTAACGATGGCCACTCGTTTTTCTTTACTTAGCTGCTTTTTTCTTGCCATAATACACATTCTAACACTCCATTCAGTAGGACTATCAGCTGTGTATCCACCTGACTTCTGAACAACACAACTGATGGTCCCAGCCCCATTTATAAGGCAAGAAATCCCACTTATTAAACCTGACAGGGCACACTGTGAAGTGAAAACCATTTCAGGTGACTACCTCTTGAAGCTCATCAAGAGAATGCCAAGAGTGTGCAAAGCAGTAATCAAAGCAAAAGGTGGCTACTTTGAAGGACCTAGAATATAAGACATATTTTCAGTTGTTTCACACTTTTTTGTTAAGTATATAATTCCACATGTGTTAATTCATAGTTTTGATGCCTTCAGTGTGAATCTACAATTTTTATAGTCATGAAAATACAGAAAACTCTAGGAATGAGAAGGTGTGTCCAAACTTTTGGTCTGTACTGTATATATATCGCTGACACATTGCACCAAAAGCCCTGCTACAACAATGACCACAACAGTTAAAATATAACTAGACACATCTAATAACATGATATATACACATTTCACCACAGCTATATATATATACATATATATATCACAGTGGCTTGCAAAAATATTCATACCCCTTTTATTTTTTCATTTTTTGTCACCTAACAAAAAAAAAAAAAAATGTTTTTTTTTATTTTTTTAAATAAACGAAAAAAAAAAAGGAGGAAATAAAGGATGGGAGGGAGGAAGCATTTTTTTTTTTTTTTTTTTGGTGTTTTTTGTATTTATTCTACAAAAAAAAAACTATTTTTTTTTTTTTATCTCTTTTTTTTTTTTTTTTTTTTTTTTTTTTTTTTTTTTTTTTTTTTTTTTTTTTTTTTTTTTTTTTTTTTTAAAATTTAAATTTTATATTTTTTTTTTTTTTTTTTTTTTTTTTTCTTTTTTTTATTAATTTTTCCTTTTTTTTTTTTTTTTTTTTGTGTTTTGGTGTTTTTTTTTTTTTTTTTTTTTTAATGAGTGGGGGGGGGGGGGGGGGGTGTGGGGGGGGGGGGGGGGTATGTGTGTGGTGTGGTGTGTGGGGGGGGGGGGGAGGGGGGGGGGGGGGGGGGTTTTTTTTTTTTTTTTTTGTTTTTATATGATGGGTGGGTGGGGGGGTATGTTCTGCCCAATGGATCAGAATCTGATGTTAAAAGTGTATAATCTCATTTTACATACTTGTGTTAATGTATAGTCTAATTAGGTTATAGCACCATGTAGTGGTCTTTCAGTTACATTACCTGTTGAATTCTCCTTATGAAGCTATTGCATTATGGGAGCTACAATGCACTCTGGGTAAAGCAAGGCATTCTGGGAGCAAGAAACCTGCCCACAAGACATTGGGATGCCATCTCTTGCACTACTCCACACTTGAGCTCCATTATCCTTGTGCAAGCATATCTGTTTTAACACAACATATCATATATCAATATCATCATCACATTACCATATTTACAACCTGTTGACCAATAAATTCTTAGACTACAGAAAAAACAGTCTGTTTATTTGGAAGACAGAGAAGGTTTATGCTGTATGTCAGACTGCACACTGAGAGAACGTGTAAGAAGACAGAACAGTAAAACAGATGCTAGTCACAAGCAATAGTGGATTAGACTATACGGAGCCGCTATCACCCACATGGTCGTACATACGGGTATTGCAGCAGCCGCCATACAGTCACAAGTAACGAGTGTGCAACCCTCCAACACAATTCAGACCACGCTGAAATCTGTTTCTATCTGATTGAGGTGCACACAGAGACATTCAGTGGTCAGCAAGCAGACACGCAATGTCTATCAGCAGGGCATCTTCACTCAGGACGAGGTCCCGAACAAGCTGTTCCAGCAAGTCTTCAATAAAAGAATCTGCTGCTCTCGCTCGTGCAGAAGCTGAGGCGGCAAAAGTAAGATTGTCCTTTGCTTCACAAGAAATGCAACTGAAGCTAAGACAAGCAGATCAAGAAGCAGAGAAATCACGCTTGCAAGCAGATCAAGAAGCAGAGAAAGCGCGTTTGCAAGCAGAAGGTGCACGTTTGCAAGCAGATCAAGAAGCAGAGAGAGCACGCTTGCAAGCAGATCAAGAAGCAGAGAGAGTACGCTTGCAAGCAGATCGAGAGGCAGAGAGAGCACGCCTGCAGGCGACTCTGGAAAAACTGGCCGCAGAGAAAGAGGCAGCAGCCGCAATAGCCAAAGCAGAGTTCCTGGAAACCGTGGAGTTCCCCAAATCTGAGAAACACAGCAGTGTACTGGGGCCAGACCTAGATCAACAAGATCCAGCATGGCGCGTCTCAGAATACGTCCACCAGCATTCCGGAACAGGCAACAACCATGATTCACTTCATCAACCAGCCTATGCAGATTACAAGAGATCCAACCCTGATGAACTGCAGTACCGCAAACAGGAAAGTATGCTACAAAGCGATGTCGACCACAACTACCGATCTACAGAGCAGAAGACACAGCCTCAGCTACAATTAAAAGGATCACCCTTCGCTTCAGAACGATATTATACAGACTATCCTAGGCCAGAAGCTCCCAAAAGGTATGGTGATACACCTCACTCACACCACATCAGCACACCAGCTCATATCGGCAATAACCAAGCCTCCATGGACTTTGCTAAGTTCTTTGCTAAACGAGAGCTGGTTACCAAAGGACTTGTAAAGTTCACTGACCGCGCTGAGAGCTACAGGTCATGGCGAGCCTCTTTCCAGAACGCCATCAAAGACTTGGATCTTTCTTGTAGTGAGGAGTTAGATCTCATGATAAAGTGGCTTGGGAGTGAGTCTGCTGAACACGCCAAAAGAATAAGAGACATTAACATAAATTATCCTGACACCGGCCTAAAGATGGTATGGGAAAGGCTTGATGAGTGTTATGGGTCAATAGAAGCTATAGAAAATGCTTTATTTAAGAGAATTGATAATTTTCCCAGAATAGTGAGTAAAGGAGGTTACCAGAAGCTCAGGGAGCTGAGTGACTTGTTAATGGAGGTATGGGTTGCTCAAGCAGAAGGAGATCTACCAGGCCTGGCATTTCTGAACACTGCCAGGGGTGTCAATCCAATTGTTCAGAAGCTCCCATATAACCTACAGGAGAAGTGGATCATGCATGGATCCCGTTATAAACAGGTTAACAATGTACCATTCCCTCCTTTCTCTGTGTTTGTAGACTTTGTCAGACAACAGGCGAGAATTAGGAATGATCCTAGCTTTGATTTTACTTTGTCATGTTCCACTGCCCCTGGTGTCAAATCTTATAAAACACCGGTGGCAGTTCACAAAACTAATGTTACCTCCACAGGTTCTTCTTACAGAACGTTCAAGTCTTCTCAAGAAGAGAATAGACCTAAGGATCTCAGCAAGCAGTGTCCCTTACATAAGAAACCACATCCTCTACTAAAATGCAGAGCCTTCAGGGAGAAGTCTCTGGAGGACCGGAAGAGTTTCCTCAAGGAAAACAACATCTGCTTCAGATGCTGCGCTACAACGTCACACTTCGCCAGGAACTGTGAGGTCAGTGTCAAATGCACAGAATGTGGTAGCACAGAACACAACACGGCTTTACACCCTAGACCACCCTCACAGATGTCATCGCAAGCTGAGGAGCCATTAGTACAGCAGATGGACACTGACGCAATAGACACCCCGATAGTCAGCTCTCATTGTACAGAGATCTGTAAAGGATTTGTAGGAGGAAAGTCCTGCTCAAAAATCTGCCTTGTGAGAGTCTATCCGGCAGGTCACCGAGATAAGGCTATTAAGATATATGCAATCTTGGATGACCAAAGCAATAGGTCTTTAGCTAAGTCCACCTTCTTTGACACCTTTAACATAGTAGGCCCCGGTTCTCCCTACTCCTTAAGGACATGCGCAGGTACTGTCGAGACGGCGGGGAGAAAGGCGACTGGATACAAAGTAGAATCCATGGACGGTCAGACCTGTTTATCTCTGCCAACCATACTGGAGTGCAACCAGATTCCCGACAACAGGTCAGAGATACCTATATCGGAGGTAGCAGCACACCACCCTCATTTGAAGCGTATAGCTCACCTGATACCACAACTGGACCCAGAGGCTCCAATAGTCCTACTCCTCGGAAGAGACATACTACGAGTCCACAAGGTTAGGGGACTAATTAACGGTCCCCAGAACGCTCCATATGCCCAGAGACTGGACCTAGGGTGGGTCATTGTAGGAGATGTCTGTCTAGGAGGAGCACACAAGCCGACTTCAGTCAACAGTATGCTCACTTGCACACTTGAAAAGGGACGTCCTTCTCTCTTCCAGCCTTGTCCGAGTAGTTTCCTGGTAAAAGAGTTGCCACACAGTGCTCCCCTGCCTTGTCCTTTCGCAGACCTTTCCTGTGAAGGCCATGCCTGTGATGGTGAGCCAGATCACATAGGGTGTACAGTTTTCCATAGGACAAGAGAAGACAACAGGGTCACAATGTCCATAGAAGACAGGCTGTTCTTGGACATAATGGATCAGGAAATGGTGAAAGACCAGTCAAAAAGTTGGGTCGCACCTTTACCATTTAAGCCCCAGAGACGACGCTTACCCAACAACAGGGAACTTGTCTACAATCGATTTGTCTCTCTCAAACAGAAACTTCAGAGGTCACCAGAGACAAGACAACATTTCTTTTCCTTCATGGAGAAGATATTTAAGAACAACCATGCAGAAATCGCACCTGCGCTTCAGGATTCTGAGGAGTGTTGGTACTTGCCCATATTCGGTGTGTATCATCCAAAGAAACCAGGTCAGATAAGAGTAGTATTTGACTCAAGTGCCAGGTGTGACAGTATCTCGCTAAATGATGTCCTACTATCAGGTCCAGACCTTAACAACAGACTTCTGGGAGTGCTTCTCCGCTTCCGCAGAGATTCGGTGGCATTTATGGCTGACATACAACAGATGTTTTACTGCTTTCTTGTCAAGGAGGAACACAGAAACTTCTTGAGGTTCTTTTGGTACCGTGACAATGACCCTTGTAAAGACATTGTGGAGTATCGAATGAGAGTGCACATCTTTGGAAACAGTCCTTCCCCTGCAGTTGCGATCTATGGTCTCAGACATTCAGCCCGAGAGGGTGAAACAAGGTATGGGTCAGACGTCAGATCCTTTGTGGAAAGAGATTTTTATGTGGACGACTGCCTGAAATCCACACCCACAAGTGAGTCTGCAATCAGTCTCCTCAAAAGGGCTCAGGAAATGCTTGCTCTGTCTAATTTGAGGTTGCACAAGATTGCTTCCAACAGCCACGAATTAATGGAGGCCTTTCCCTCTCAAGATCACTCAAGTGACCTAAAGGACTTAGATCTAAGCACTGATTCCCTTCCCATGCAGCGGAGCCTTGGATTACTCTGGGATTTAAAGGTAGATGCATTCACCTTCCAAATCAGCAAGGAAGAAAAGCCTTTCACACGCAGAGGTGTCTTGTCTATCATAAACAGCTTATATGACCCTCTGGGATTTGTAGCTCCTGTTACTATCCAAGGTAAATGGATGTTAAGAGACTTCACCCAAGAGAAATCTGATTGGGATGATCCTCTTCCTGTAGGAAAAAGAGACCTGTGGGCAGATTGGAGGAAGTCTCTGGAAGCTTTGTCCAGCCTTCATGTGACACGACCTTATGCTTCCGTACCATCAACAGAAGTCAAAATACAAAGACTCTGCATCTTCTGCGATGTTTCAGTCAAAGCGATTGCAGCAGTGGCATACCTAAAAACTATAGACGTTGAAGATCAATGCCATATAGGATTTGTCATGAGCCGGACAAAACTGGCGCCACTCCGTGAACACACAATACCCAGGCTAGAACTCTGTGCTGCTGTGCTTGCAGTGGAGTTGGCTGAACTCGTAACGACAGCAATGAACTTGGAAATCAAGGAAGTTGAGTTCTACACGGACAGCAAGGTAGTCCTAGGGTATATCTGCAACGAAACCCGACGCTTTTATGTCTATGTCAGCAATCGGGTTCTAAGGATCAGGAGATCCACTTGTCCTAAGCAGTGGCATTATGTGCCTACACATCATAATCCAGCGGACCACGCGACCAGATCTGTCACGCCAAGCCACCTTAAAGACACAACATGGTTTACGGGTCCTAGATTCTTATACCATCCAACATCCTGCGTTGCCAGATCAGATGCATTTGAACTAATAGAGCCAGACGCCGATGAGGAAATCCGCCCTCAGGTATCCGTTTTGCGCACAGTGACTTTGGACAAACACTTCAAATCCCATCGTTTCAGCAAGTTCTCAACTTGGAAGTCACTTGTTCGTGCGGTTGCTTGTTTAGTTCATATAGCTGAGTCTTACAAGTCGACCTTACCTACGGGACAGAAACCCTGCAAAGGTTGGCATCACTGTAGACATGCTTTTACTGCTCCCAACTTAGAGAGGTCCAAGAACTTGATAATTCGCACAGTACAACGTGAGTGTTATGCCAAAGAAATAGACCACCTCAATAAAAAGCAATCCATTCCTAAGGACAGTGCTTTGAAGAAGCTTGATCCAATCATCGACCAAGATGGGTTGCTCAGGATAGGAGGCCGTCTTCATGAAGCCAAAGTGGAATTTATGGAAAAACATCCACTAATAATTCATGGACATCATCATGTCACAACGTTGCTTGTGCAACACCACCACATTCAAGTGAAGCACCAGGGCCGATTGTTTACTGAAGGGAATCTACGAGCTGCTGGACTGTGGATAGTTGGAGCAAAGAGATGTGTGAGCAAACTTATCTTCAACTGTGTTACTTGTCGCAAACTTCGTGGCAAGTTTCAGAATCCGAAATGGCCAATCTCCCACCTGACAGACTCAGTACAGATCCTCCTTTCACTAACGTAGGTCTGGATGTATTCGGTCCTTGGTCTGTAGCTACACGGCATACTAGAGGAATCCATGTCAGTGCGAAACGCTGGGCAGTTCTGTTTACTTGTATGTCCAGCAGAGCTGTCCATATAGAAGTGATTGAATCGATGGACACTTCAAGTTTCATAAACGCACTTCAACGGTTTATCGCCATCAGAGGGCCTGTAAAGCATATTCGTTCTGACAGAGGTACAAATTTTGTTGGTGCAGTGAAAGAACTTCAAATTCCCTCCAACTTAGACACTACTAATGTGGAGAGATACTTAAGTGAGCAAGCATGCACCTGGACTTTCAATCCACCACATTCTTCTCACATGGGAGGTGCCTGGGAGAGAATGATAGGGATAGCACGCAGAATCTTGGACTCAATCTTCTTGCAAGTGGGGAGTACAAGACTCACCCATGAGAGTTTAATGACATTCTTGGCAGAAGTTTCAGCCATCATGAATGCCAGACCATTAACTACGCTATCTAGCGGCTCTGGAGATTTGACTATTCTCACTCCTGCCATGTTGTTGACCCAGAAAACCAGTGTTCTGAGTGCACCATCTGGAGATTTTGGTGACAAAGACCTTTACAGACGACAATGGAGGCAAGTGCAAAGTCTCTCCAATGCTTTCTGGGACAGATGGAGGAAGCAGTACATCTCTACCTTACAACCAAGGAGGAAGTGGCAGACTAACAAGCGAAACATTAGACCTGGAGACGTCGTGCTCATGAAAGACAGCCAGTTGCACCGGAATGAGTGGCCACTGGGCCTCATCACTCAAACGTTCCCAAGCAAAGATGGGAATGTACGTAAAGCCGAGGTCAAAGTGTGGAAGCTTGGCGAGAGTGAGCTATTCCTCAGGCCAGCAGCTGAGCTTGTTGTATTGTTTTCACAAGAGGAGCCTAATAGTGGCATCTCTTGATACCAGACGGGGAGTGTTCTGCCCAATGGATCAGAATCTGATGTTAAAAGTGTATAATCTCATTTTACATACTTGTGTTAATGTATAGTCTAATTAGGTTATAGCACCATGTAGTGGTCTTTCAGTTACATTACCTGTTGAATTCTCCTTATGAAGCTATTGCATTATGGGAGCTACAATGCACTCTGGGTAAAGCAAGGCATTCTGGGAGCAAGAAACCTGCCCACAAGACATTGGGATGCCATCTCTTGCACTACTCCACACTTGAGCTCCATTATCCTTGTGCAAGCATATCTGTTTTAACACAACATATCATATATCAATATCATCATCACATTACCATATTTACAACCTGTTGACCAATAAATTCTTAGACTACAGAAAAAACAGTCTGTTTATTTGGAAGACAGAGAAGGTTTATGCTGTATGTCAGACTGCACACTGAGAGAACGTGTAAGAAGACAGAACAATGTATCTTGAGTGTGCGCCGAGATCTCAGACAAGAGCTTTCCCTGATAGGCAAAAGGGGGTTTTGGGGCAAGGGGGGGGCCCCCATTTTTTTCCCGCCCCAAAAGGGCTTTTTTCCGCTAGGGGGGGGGGGGGGGGGGGGGGGGCAGGTCAAAAAAGAAGGGGGGGGGGGGGGGGGGGGGGGGGGGGCCGGGGGGGGAAATTTTGTGTGGTGAGGGGGGGAGAGGGGTATATCCCCCCGGAGGGGGGGAGGGGGGGGGGGAGAAAAAAAAAAACCCCCTTTTTCTTTTTTTTTTGATTTTTTTTTTTTTTTTTTTTTTTTTTTTTTTTTTTTTTTTTTTTTTTTTAATTATTTTTTTTTTTTATTGGTTTTTTTTTTTTTTGTATATAACAGGTGTCAGGCTGTATACTCACAGTTGGACACCTGCTTCTAATTAATGCTTCTAATTATTGGAAAACTTTTGCTCCTGTGTTTAACCCTTTTGATGTCGTGGTCAAAAAAAAAAAAAATGGCTCTTTAAGGGGGAAAAAAATTTTTTTTTTTCCCCCCCCCCAAAAAAAAAAAAAAAAAAAAAAAAAAAAAAAATATATTAAATAAAAAAAAAAAAAAAAAAAAAAAAAAAAAAAATAAAAAAAAATTTTTTTTTTTATAAAAAAAAAAAATAAAAAAAAAAAAATAAAAAATGGAAAGTGGCATTAAGAAAAAAATAATAATTAGAAAAGGAGGTTTTGCCTTTTAAAACTAGTAAAACTTAAAAAAATACAAATTTGCTATTAATATAATCATATAGACCCAGAGAATAAATTTACCATGTTATTTAAGCCAGAAGGTGCAAAATTTATAACGTAAAAATACTATAATAGAATTGCTGCCTTTTTTATTTTCCTCCTAGAAAGCATTAATAAAAGTTAATAAATGAGATATAGGTACACCCCAAAATAGTGCCATTTAACACTATAACTTGTCCCACAAAAAAACATGCCCTCATTAAGTTACATTGACATGGCTGCAAACCATGAAAAGGGGGCATTTTTTATGTCTAAAGGAGAAAATGTTTACCATAGTCAATAGACGGGCTTCTTTACAGTAAGAGCTACAGTCCAGCTCATCGTTATTGGCACCCATGAAGTTTAAGTAAATATTGTGGAATATCTCCTGAAAAAAATGAATCAAGTTAAACAGCTTTTTTTGTTTTGAGCACTCGTGTTAAATACAAAAGAGCAAAAGATAAACAACAATTAAAAAAAAAAAAACAATGGGAGGGAAAAATACAAAAACCTAAAGCTTGATGTGACACTGGTAAAGCTTGGTGTGACCCTGGCAAAGCTTGATGTGACCCTGGTATTGTCACCCTTTACATTTAATTAGTATGGAAACACATTTTGACTCACCTGTCTTAAATGAGAAACACCTGTGATAAATTTATCGGTGCCCATGTGACATGAATTAGCCAATGAATGATGACTTAAGTCTTTAAAAAAGCCACATGTTAGGCCCTGTTCCTTTGTCACAATGGTGAAGACAAATGAGTTGTCTGAGGACATCAGAACTACTATTATTAGCAAACACAGGTATACGGCCATCTCCAAAGACCTTGGTATCCCTGTTTCAACAGTTATTAAGAAGTTTGCCAAGCATGGAACCGTCAAGAACCTCCCTGGATGTGGGGGAAAGAGGAAAACTGACAAGAGATTTCTTCGAAGGTTGATTTGAATGGTGGAAAAAACACCAAGTCAAACATCCAAAGACCTGAAGGCTAACTTGGAACAGTCTGGGGTCTTGGTTTCAACAAGTACCATACGCCACACACTAAACCATGCAGAGCTTTATGGGCGAAGGCCAAGGAAGAAACCATTGCTGAAGAAAAGACATAAAAAGGAATGACTGATCTTTGCCAAAGAGTACCTTGACAAACCACAATCCTTCTGGGAAAATATTCTGTGGGCAGATGAAACAAAAATCGAGCTTTTTGGCAATGCAAAGCAATAGTTTGTTTACAGACAGCTCAATGAAGGTCATAAGGAAAAGAACACCCTACCAACAGTTAAGCATGGTGGAGGATCCATAATGCTGTGAGGTTGCTTTGCTGCGTCTGGTACTTGACCGTATCACAAATGTCCTACTCAGTGTAAGAAAACTTGGTTTGAGTAGAAGATCATGGGTCCTCCAGCAAGACAATGACCCAAAGCAAAAAAACAAAACTACACAGGAATGGTTGAAAAAGAAAAAAATGGACTGTTTTAAAAAGGCCAGCAATGAGTCCTGACCTCAATCCCATTGTAAATTTTTGGGGTGAGATGAAATCTGCCATTGGGAAAAAGAACCCTCAAACATCCAAGAGCTTGGACAAACTGCAAAGGAAGAGTGGGAGAAAATACCAGATGAGAAATGCAAGAAGCTTATAGATGGCTACAAGAAACGTTTGGAGGCTGTCATCAATACCAAAAGGTGTGCAGCCAAGTATTACTTAGGGGTGCCTTTATTGCTGCACATGCTGTTTATTCTGTTACTTCTTTGAAATTACAACATGTAAGTTGAAAAACAACATTTTATTGTTACTTTGGACCACTAATTAAAAAACCTGAGGAAATAACTTTGGTACATTTCCATTTATTTGTGAAGATATTGCTCAGTCTATGAAAAAAATGAAGTGCTGCCAATAATGGTGAGCATCACTGTATCTATGGAACTCACTTTCACCGGATGTTGTGATGGTTGATAACTTCTACAAGTTCAAGAAGGGACTAAATGCCTTTTTGAAAGGAAAAACATCACAAATTATGGGAGCTAGTGTTTTGAGATGGAATGTTGATCCAGGGATTTATTCAGAGTATCAAATTTGGAATAGGGAAGGAATTATTTCCCCTAATGCGGGTCAGCTGGTGTCCACCTCATGTGTTTTTTTTTTTGCCTTTCTCTGAATCAACATGGCAGGTATATAATTTTAACTTGATAGATTTCTTTCATTATCCAGACTTACTATTTTACTATGCAAACTTCTGTAACAGCATATGTTTGACATTCCAGACATAAAATTTTAACTTGCCATTTTAGTTCAAGCAATGTCTGGAGATTACATTCATATACCCTACCCTATCAATATTCAGATGCTTTATAGCAAGACATGATTTATAAACATACAACATGCATAATGCACAATAGCCCTTATAAATCCTAACACCAGTGCTTGAAAAAGCTCAGCCAGTGCTTAACAGATAAACTAGATATTAGTATATATGTATACCTGGGGCATAATAGTGTGTGCAGGGGCCACTATGGGGCATAATACTGTGTGCAGGGGCCACTATGGGGCATAATACTGTGTGCAGGGGCCACTATGGGAATAATACTGTGTGCAGGGGCCACTATGGGGAATAATACTGTGTGTAGGAGCCACTATGGGGCATAATACTGTGTGCAGGGGCCACTATGGGGCATAATACTGTGTGCAGGGGCCACTATGGCGCATAATAGTGTGTGCAGAAATGCGTTTTTTGGGGGGGGGTTGGAGGGGGCGGTCCGGGGGGGGGTTGGGGGCAGCAGTTTGGGGGGGCCATGTCAAATGTTCTCCTTAGGGCCCAGCCATTTCTAGTTACGCCACTGCATCACGCCATGATGCAACAACGTCAGTACATGGAAGTGATGCGTTCCATGTCCCTGCATGGGTCCTCTGATCTTAAACAGAGTTTAAACTATGAGGCTTGCATTCCAAGTCTCAACATAGAACCTCTGACCTAAACTAAACATCAATAAAAGAATCGGTAAAGCAATCTAAGTGTCCATAGACTGAAACATGCTTTACAAATACAAATATATGCACAAGAAGAGACACATAAATAAAAAAATTTAGATGCTAACAGTAAATACACCATATATTATAAATTTATAGTTAACATCAATAATAATTATATACATAAAAAATATAAATATGAAATAGGAAAAATTTAATGATAATAGAATGATAAATAATTAACTAAAAAAAATCACATATAAAAATAAACAAAAATTATAATATAATTTATGCAATAAAATAAAAAAGAAAGTGCAAATTATGAGTTTATACAGTGCCTTGCGAAAGTATTCGGCCCCCTTGAACTTTTCAACCTTTTGCCATATTTCAGGCTTCAAACATAACGATATAAAATTTTAATTTTTTGGTGAAGAATCAACAACAAATGGGACACAATTGTGAAGTGGAACGAAATTTATTGGTTATTTTAAACTTTTGTAAAAAATAAAAAACTGAAAAGTGGGGCATGCAATATTATTCGGCCCCTTTACTTTCAGTGCAGCAAACTCACTCCAGAAGTTCAGTGAGGATCTCTGAATGATCCAATGTTGTCCTAAATGACTGATAATGATAAATATAATCCACCTGTGTGTAATCAAGTCTCCGTATAAATGCACCTGCTCTGTGATAGTCTGAGGGTTCTGTTTAAAGTGCAGAGAGCATCATGAAGACCAAGGAACACACCAGGCAGGTCCGTGATACTGTTGTGGAGAAGTTTAAAGCCGGATTTGGATACAAAAAGATTTCCCAAACTTTAAACATCCCAAGGAGCACTGTGCAAGCGATCATATTGAAATGGAAGGAGTATCAGACCACTGCAAATCTACCAAGACCTGGCCGTCCCTCTAAACTTTCATCTCAAACAAGGAGAAGACTAATCAGAGATGCAGCCAAGAGGCCCATGATCACTCTGGATGAACTGCAGAGATCTACAGCTGAGGTGGGAGAGTCTGTCCATAGGACAACAATCAGTCGTACACTGCACAAATCTGGCCTTTATGGAAGAGTGGCAAGAAGAAAGCCATTTCTCAAAGATATCCATAAAAAGTCTCGTTTAAAGTTTGCCACAAGCCACCTGGGAGACACACCAAACATGTGGAAGAAGGTGCTCTGGTCAGATGAAACCAAAATCGAACTTTTTGGCCACAATGCAAAATGATATGTTTGGCGTAAAAGCAACACAGCTCATCGCCCTGAACACACCATCCCCACTGTCAAACATGGTGGTGGCAGCATCATGGTTTGGGCCTGCTTTTCTTCAGCAGGGACAGAGAAGATGGTTAAAATTGATGGGAAGATGGATGGAGCCAAATACAGGACCATTCTGGAAGAAAACCTGTTGGAGTCTGCAAAAGACCTGAGACTGGGACGGAGATTTATCTTCCAACAAGACAATGATCCCAAACATAAAGCAAAATCTACAATGGAATGGTTCACAAATAAACGTATCCAGGTGTTAGAATGGCCAAGTCAAAGTCCAGACCTGAATCCAATCGAGAATCTGTGGAAAGAGCTGAAAACTGCTGTTCACAAACGCTCTCCATCCAACCTCACTGAGCTCGAGCTGTTTTCCAAGGAAGAATGGGCAAGAATTTCAGTCTCTCGATGTGCAAAACTGATAGAGACATACCCCAAGCAACTTGCAGCTGTAATCGCAGCAAAAGGTTGCGCTACAAAGTATTAACTTAAGGGTTTTTTTTATTTTTTACAAAAGTTTTACAAAAGTTTAAAATATCCAATAAATTTTGTTCCACTTCACGATTGTGTCCGACTTGTTGTTGAATTTTCACCAAAAAATTAAAATTTTATATCCTCATGTTTGAAGTCTGAAATGTGGCAAAAGGTTGAAAAGTTCAAGGGGGCCGAATACTTTCGCAAGGCACTGTAATATAAATATTGAAGTGTAAATATGAACCATTGTCCATACATAAGATACATAACAACACATATAAACCCATGTGCACAAAACACTTAAGATGAGGCTACATACAATATAATAGTGATAATATATGAAAAATACAAAATACAAGTGTGAATCACCAAATAATACCAATGGACCACAATACTGGACATCTGACACATGGTTAGCAGTACTCTACTATAGTAAAAGACTACATCACTTTTCAAGTGACACTTATTATAAGGTTATACTCATGTTGCCAGGTAGCTCTTGCTACTATTGGGTAATTTGTGGATGCTGGAAGTCTCAACTTGCTATTTTAGCTTATGTTACATTTAGTATACCCATTATAAGTGCTGTGTATTTTTCATGCATTACGCCGCATGTTATACTGCAGAAAGAACTTTCCTCTGCGGACTTTCTGCTTCAATTACACCTATAGGGAAACTGCCAGCGTTTCTGTAGGTATAATTGACATGCAGTGATTTCAAAAACGCGATGGTTTTGGAAATGCCAGCATTTCCGCTGCAGGTTTTTTTCTGCAATGTGTGGTTGGGATTCGCTAGGGACTGTAAAATGCCACGTGGGGCCCTGGCCAAAGATAGTTCAGTCTGCCTGGCTGTATATTTATGGCCTGTTATTTTAAGGAGACTATACTGTTAAGGATACTTACACTGTTCTCCAGCAGACAGAGATGGTACTGTCTCTAGCTGCCCATGTGATGCTGTGTTGAGGCAGCATGAGAATGATAGAAGAGCATAAAAAAGACAAAAAGAAATCTAAAAATGAAGATGGTGGTTGATCAGAGCAAAAAGGATGCTTAACTGCAGGGCTATGAGTGCAAAATACATCAAAGATATGCTGAGTGTAAATGACAATCAGATGAGGCATGCAGGAAGGGAAAAAAAAGATTTTCACTAGCACTTCTTTAAGGAATTGATGACAAACTAACTTTATATCAAGCACTAATACCTTTGACACTTTTTAAATACTGAAACTGTACAGCAAAAATATTTTATTTCTCATGGATAACTAAAATTCAGGTTGTCAGTGTCTTTGACATTAAATTGTCACTAGAATGATTATATAAGGAACAACCAGGCACCAAACCTTCATAGGCTTTAAAATAATTCATAAAGATAATTATATGAATTTCATGCATATGTAGAAGTGCTGAATTGCCACATTTAAATTGTCATTTCTGCAAAGGCTGTGTCGACTATTTAAAAACCATCTTCAAGGTATGAGTTTTCTGAAGTGATTTTAGTATTAACATATACATAATCAAATATACTTAGTGACTGCATATGCAAAATTGGCCCCTGGATCCCTATTCTAATTTAAGTGTCATTAGTATGATCAGTAAATGATGTAAAATAGCACTTAAATATATCATAAGAATGTTTATATGTAACTCCTGCATACAAAAATAGTTTTTATAATTATTATTATTTCTTGTATGCTACCTTTTTCAGTATGGAGTATAAAACAACTAGAGCAGGTTCCAGAACTGGGTGTGTTGAGAAATCAATTAAATATAGTAACCTATGGAGGGAGTAGGTCAAGGGGTATTCCCTCTGAGACCCCTATCTATGTCAATAACACAGTCCTAGACGATGCTGCAAATGAATTAGTCTGAACTGCCAACATCATATCTTAGAGGAGGAGGAGCTGAACAAATTGATATACGATATACAGTAGCTTTATTAACAAAAAAGTATATCTTTTAGTCTATTCATTTAAATGTCTGTTCATTGTGGGCTTAGGTGAGTGGTTCTACTCAGTGATTGACAGATATCTCTGTATGCACAGTCGTACAACAACAACTGTCTGTTACCTAAATCAAAGCATACCAAAAAATATACACAAAATTGCTTAGAAATATAATTTATTGAAAATAAATTAATTAAGAACAACAATTATCACTAAAGTTAAAAATTAATAAGGCAATTTGTGGGCCATGATAGATGAGGAATTTATAATTATAAATAAATATGTGCAAAAAAGGTCTAATATAATCACAATTCATAAATATCCAATATATTGAGAAGTAAGGATAATACTAAATATAATTATATGAACTGCAAAGCAATATCAAAATAGATGTAATGTATGTCAACCACAACCAAGGAGCAAAAATACACGTGTTTATACACGAACAGTGTCACAAAGTAATAACCACTAGAACCAATGTTGCATCCACATAAATAATCAAATAAGTATGAAAATTTGTGAATGTGTCACATAAATTCCCCTGATCGATAGTACAGTCCAACCTCTACTACTTAATACATATCACTGAACGCTGCGCATTCATGGGTGGCCTGTGCTCCGGACCCAGATAACTGTTCATCACAGACTGCACTCTGGCCGGCGCCAGGTAATGAATATCACCTGTAGATAGTAGTAACAATGGGGGCCATTTTGGCCCTAATTTAGCTTCATACTGTATAGGCATGCACAACAGCCCAGCCACGCTGATCCTCAGATTGC
The DNA here is from genome assembly GCA_947044405.1 of Leptodactylus fallax. Taxonomy (NCBI): domain Eukaryota; kingdom Metazoa; phylum Chordata; class Amphibia; order Anura; family Leptodactylidae; genus Leptodactylus; species Leptodactylus fallax. The sequence goes on from CAMRHE010000035.1 coordinate 8,430,622, forward strand.
CCACTCCAACGCACATTTCACCATCATTCCTCAGGGAGTGCTGAAACAGATGTGCAGGATGAAGATCAATTAGGGCCAAAATGGCCCCCATCACTACTACTATCAATAGGTGATATTCATTACCTGGCGCCAGAGAAGACAGTAGAAATATAAACATTTTTAAGTGTAATAATAATATTTAAACCAGTCTAACTAATTTTTGGCCGGTTTTAGACAAAGAGTGGTCCTGGGCAAAATTTAAAGCGGGGGCCCAAATGCTAACATACCAATAACACCATTATATTGAGTCAATTCTGAAGGCATTGCTGCACTTCTAGGGTAGCATCTTAAAAGCTCACTCAGGGGAACAAAAAATGATTTGTAAAAAAAAAAAGAGTTTTGGTACAGCTATACCGGGAAGAATTATTACCACTATACAGACAACTACTGAACAAAACATATAATAATAACTACCACTAGTATCAAAAACACACAATATACAAGTCTTATATAGAAAAGTAAAAGTAACCCCGCATTCACAAAACCAAGTTTCTCCCGGGACTCTTACCATTATAGTTATCTACTTCCGCACTATAGTCACTACAGGCAGGGGCGCATCGCTAATGAGGCGAAGGAAGCGGCCGCCTCAGGTGGCACTGTCCGTCACTGTCTGAGGGGCGGCATTTTTACCATTTATTTAATGTAAACCAGCCCAGGACAGGCCACTTTAAAAAAAACAGTGCTGCGCGATACCTGTCCTGGGCTGGTTTACAAGACCTCTGCATGTCAGCGCAGGCGGCGATACAATGACGTCATGGCGCCTCCTAGGCTGACACGCAGACGTCGTGGACAAGAAGAGGAGGCAGCGGCTCCATCATGGGATTGCAGGTAGGTGACAATAACTTTTTTTTTTATATATAAATAGGCCGTAACCTGCTGGAGTATCCCCAGCAGGTAACGGCCTATTTACTTATCGATCCCCGCACCTGCAGTGGCCGCCTCCGCTTCCCCTTCTGCTATCAGATGCAGAAGTAGGAATCAGAAGCGGCTATGAGCGGCAGCGGGGATCACTAAGTGAGGCCAAATACTACTATTATTATACTCCGGGGTCTGAAAAGTATAATAATCGGAGACTCAGGGGAGGTGATAAACATAAAAAACATTGTTACTCACCTCTCTGGCGATCTGAGCTACTCCCAGCCGGCTTCGGCCTTCTTTGGTGACATCCCAGGCATCACGTGAGCCAGCCCGACGTCATTATATTGCGACGCCGGTCTGTGCGACTTTGAAGAGGGCCGAAAGCAGGAAGCGCACCGGAGCCCAGGTAAGTAACACTGGTTTTTATGTTTGTCACCACCTGTTTCTCCGATCATTATACTCTGGGGTCTTTTAGACCCCAGAGTATAATAATAGTTAATGGGTGGGTTACTATGGAGCAGAATACTGTGTGCAGGGGACACTATGGAGCATAATACTGAGTCCAGGGGCTACTATGGAGCATAATACTGTGTGCAGGGGCCACTGCGGGGCATAATATTGTGTGCAGGGGCCACTATGGAGCATAATACCAAGTGCAGGGGCCACTATGGAGCATAATACCTTGTGCAGTGGCTGCTGCAGGGCATAATACCGTGTGCAGGGGCCGCTGCAGGGCATAATACCGTGTGCAGGGGTCACTGTGGGGCATAATACCATGTGCAGGGGCCACTGTAGGGCATAATACCATGTAATACTGTGTGCAGGGGCCGCTGTGGGCCATAATACTGTGAAATACTGTATTAAAAAAAAACACCTACTCACCTGTCCCTTGTGCTCCGATGTCTCCCACTGCAGTCTGGGTCTGCTGCTCTAGTGTTCTCTTCTGGTGTAAGTCCCCACCACACATGACCACTGAGGGGAAGAAAACACCGGAGCAGCAGGACTGGAACGCGCTAGGAGACACCAGAGCACCTTCCCCAGCCTCATGTTAAAAAAGTGGTTATCCTGGACAATACCTTTAAGGTGGCACTTGGGCTTTATTAAGCTCATTTTTATTGATGTTCTATCCTTAGGACAGATTATCAATAAGAGATCAGTGGACCCCCCCCACCTCTGATCAGCTGTATGGGGGGCTATGGCGCCTGTTTATATCACACGCTGTCTGTTTATAGTGATCGTGTGATGTAATTACAGCCTTGTCACATAGACGTGTATAGGACGAAGCTGTAGTTACATGACATGGCCGCTATGAGATGAATGACACTATATAAACAGAGAAGAGTCATGGCACTTCTCAGTTTACTGAGAGCTGATCAGTAGGGGTCCTGGGTTTTTGAGCCCCACTGATTAGTTTATTAATGACCTGGAAAACCTTTTAATTAGTTAACACCTGGGGCATAATTAATAAGGGGCACTATTTATACAGGGTACACACAGACATTATTAATATAAAGATGCACTTGGGAGTATTATTCATTATGGGGGGTTATATCATATATTTTATAATTGGGGGTAGCAGCAGGATGGGGGCTTTGTGTAGGTGAGGACAATGTGGGTCGGATGCCTGGAAAAAGTGAGGAGCCAAAGATGTCTGTGTTGTAAACTTTACAGAGACAAGTCACAGCTGGAAGAAGTGGTCATGGCGGTCCAGAGGGAAGAGAAGGGAAATGTGACAGATTAGTCAGAAACGTCACCTGTAAGTCACAAAATGTTACTGCCCTGTATTCACCTAAATGATAGAGGATAAATACCTGATTGATGGGGGTCAGTCTGCTGAGTCCCCTACTGAGCCTGAGAATTGGGTTTTTTCCCCCCACTGGGTGGGAATCCAGCCTGGCCGCAGCCATATATAGGTGTGTTGCTTGTTGGATGGATGAACCCTCGTGGCTCTCATTCACTTCGATAGGAGTGCCGAAGATACCTGAAATCCAGTACTTAGCTATCTGCGGCGCTCCTATTATAGAGAATGGGGGCCACATTGGCTCGTCCATCCACCAAGCAGAAGATGTGTGAAGTTACTTTCATTGTTAATGCCGTGTTGTTGATTTCTGATACTGAATTAATACAGGAAGAAGAATTCTTAAAAACTGTTTCATAAGTTTGTTTATGTTTATTGTACGACAATAACAGCGTGTGATGCTAACAGCATGTAAACGCAATTTTATATTTTTTTTGATAGTCCACCTCAGGCAGCAAAAAGCCTAGGTTCACCACTAACTATAGGACACTATGTCACTGGGCGGTGACATATAATACTAGGAGTCCCGCTCCCGGCATAATGCTGGTAAATCCGGCCAACACACAGACCGAGTTTCACAGATGAAATTTGGGCATGTGAATGTGGGGGTGTGAAAGATCCTCAGTGCGCCAACACCGCTTTGGCTCACACCTGAGTCTTCTTTCATAAAAAACCACACTCACTGCCAGTGAGTGCCGGGTCCACAAGATAAATACAAGACAAGCTTTCTAAATTTTATATATTTATTAACCCCTAAATGGGTCGGTATTAACATCTAACACATGCAGTTCAGAACAGATATGTAGATATATGCAAGCATTAACAGTTACTAGTTACAAGATACAGTGAAATGAAATAAAAAGAGCATAAAAGTGAAATAGTTACTTTACCACACATCTCCTGGATGTGGCTCTATAGTCCAACACTCACACACGGCATGTGGAGATCACCAGTGGAGGCAGCGGCATTAACTCCTAGCATGTTGCATCACAGTATATTCCAGCCTGCATGCTCTCACAGCAGCCTCTCCTCATGGTCTGTCTGTAATCTCCTGTAGTCTCATCCCAATCTCCTCCCACTGACCTCTTATCTCATCTTATATACCCTTTATGCCACCTCCCAGAATGAGGTCACCGGCAACAGCAAGTCTGATGGATTAATGCACTCAAGTCCAGATTCTTTGTAAAGAGCTGAGACCAAGTGAAATAATACAATGTTATCAGCCATATCTGATCTACCAGTGCAGGCTGCACCATGCATGTTTCTTTGATCACTCAGGGCTGTGTATGAATTCAATGGAGCCCTGCTGGGATGGATACAAAGCCCCATTGTTACAATGTTGCTACTACTGCCAATATACACCTAGGCTTATAGCTGCACACATTATGAATAAATGCAGGCAAGAAGGCAGATACTATACCCAGAGATCAAAATACATCTCTGAGTTATAGCCATATTTAAGCAGAATCATCACACCTCCCCCTTTAGATGGGGCTTGCAGGAAGTAGGGGCCTACGCCCCTCTTCTGAAAGCACCTCTGCCTCCAGCTTCTCAGGCTCTGGCCCCAAGGCTCCCTCACCTCCCCCCGGGGTCCCAGCAGACTCGGGCCTTGTCAGACTCCAAGGGTGGTTGAGCGCCACGCGCCTTCAATATGTCCAGACTAGGGTCAGCTTGGACAGCATCTCTGAACTCTTGGCTGGAGTGAGACAAAAGAGAGGTGCATGTTACATAGCTGCTGGACCCTTCTGGCTCTCTAGTCTGACTAGGGACACTTCTAAGGCTCAGGCCCTGATCCACGTACACTTGGCTACCTCCTGCCTGTTCTGGGTCTGCTTTCTGAGTACTGGCATCCTGTGGAGCCACCCTCATGACCCCACGCCTTTGGGATACCAGTTCATAGACCCCATGCCGGCGGTCTCTCAGGGTCTCTCTCACACTAGCCGCTAGTTGGGAGAGTTCTAGGGGATTCTGCACCTCCCCTTTTGCTTCCAAACCTAGGGGCACCTCTGGTTCTGGCACAGGTATGTTTGGACCCTGTTCCTCCTGTACTTGGGTGGGTGATGGTGATACCTTGGGCAAATGACTGAGATCATGCTTTCCCAAACCATCCCTCCACAATACATTGACAGGTAATACATTGGACATACCCTCTTCTTGGATCACACCTCCAGTACCCCATGCCATCTGCACTTGGGCCATGGGCACTCCTGGAATAGAACTGGACAGAAGAGACGTGTATGTCTCATACCGGCCGGACTCCTCCGGCTTCAAGGAAGCGAGGCTAGTCATGGCGGTCTCAGCACCGACTCCAGGTGGTGTAGGCAACAGTTCAAGGGTCGGAACGCCCTCCACCCTTGTAGCACTCTGGCTGCGGGCTAACACCGCACTACCAGCAGTCCGTCCCTCACCTGGATCGGCCATAAGATCCCCATAGCCTACCTGACCACCTGGTACATGGTCAGTAGTTGGGTGCTTATCGGATGCACTGGGCGAAATAGTAGAAGTCGCTTCCAGTGACTCAGAAGAGCTACCCTGTAAACTTTCACAACAAGCATTGGCAATTACATTGACAGTACCTTCATTAGCAATTGTTAATTCACACCGGGCCTCAATGAGATCTGCAGTAGACATGTTAACAAGCTGGGAGGGAGACGCCCCCGCAGATGTGGGTGTGTCTACAGACAAAGTCTCATTGGCTCCTAGCAAGGGGGTGAACAAAGCATCAATAACATTTTTGCTGAGCTGGGTTGCAGGAAGTTCAGTTGCATCTTCCCTGCTCTCAGCTGAAGGCAACTCATTAGCATGTACACTTACTGCCATGGGAAGTATCTCAGAGTGGGGGTTACAGGCCCTCTCTGCAGATATGACAGACACATTATCAGCATTAACCATAGACAGTTTATCACAGTAAATTGGGGTGCTCCCCACCCCATATTGGGACATCATAGGTCCTAAATCAGTTCCCAACAGTACCTTAGCAGGCAAATCAGTCAATAGTCCCACAGTCCGCATTCCTTTTCCTGCACCCCCGTCCAGATACACAGATGGGCCACCTGCTGTGGCTTGGGAAGCAGGGAAGTTCACAGGGCGGTTGGGGCACTCCTCCTTGAAATGTCCTGTCTGGTTACAGGCATGGCCCCGCCGCACCTCCCCTTGGGGTTTGGGGAAGGTCACTAGGGTGCCCAGAGTTCTTGGGACAGGGGAGGAACCACCCGGGGCATAGTTTGTCTCACCCGACCTGACAACAGACGGCTGTGGTGAACTCCGGCCTGGCTTCTCCTTCCAACTTGAGGGTCTCTGCAGGGTTGTTGGAGTTTGCACATGGGCGGTTTGTGCCCGCTGGGAGATTTCCCCGCCTCTTCAGCTCAAGCTGATACTCCCTCTCGGCCTGTCGCTCAGCAGCCTTCCTCTCTCTCTCTGCCTGTCGCTCAGCAGCCTGCCGTTCCCGTTCTTGTTCTACAGCTTCCTGAAAACGGTATAACACCTGCAGGTATGTGTTAGGGTCACTGGTGCCTACTTGCTGCAGGGCCGTTTGCCAATATGAAACCATTCCCCCTACAAGGCTAGGGTTACTGGTCTCTCCTGGTGAATTAATCCTTGGGACCGGGCTTCTTGCCGCACTTCCTGGCCTAGCCCCAAAATCAGGACTCTGCTCGATTCTCTGCATGGCTGTGGCTGCCTCCATTTCAGCCATACGCTCAGGATCTCCAAAAGCATGGTTCAGCAGTTCTGGAGATCTGCTTCTGAGCCCACTAGCCATCCACTGGTATTTGCCAAATAAAAGATAGGATAGAATACAAAGAGTAAGGGAGGGGAACAGCACTGTATCAAACTTTCACTGTATCTTAATGCTTGCTTTAATACCGAGCTTGTCTCATAGGATTACTACAATCCCCAGCGTTTGAGGGATAAAGGTCCCCAACGCACGCTGTTTATCCTAAGATCCCACTACGTTGCCACCAATGTGAAAGATCCTCAGTGCGCCAACACCGCTTTGGCTCACACCTGAGTCTTCTTTCTTAAAAAACCACACTCACCGCCAGTGAGTGCCGGTCCACAAGATAAATACAAGACAAGCTTTCTAAATTTTATATATTTATTAACCCCTAAATGGGTCGGTATTAACATCTAACACATGCAGTTCAGAACAGATATGTAGATATATGCAAGCATTAATAGTTACTAGTTACAAGATACAGTGCAATGAAATAAAAAGGGCATAAAAGTGAAATAGTTACTTTACCACACATCTCCTGGATGTGGCTCTATAGTCCAACACTCACACATGGCATGTGGAGATCACCAGTGGAGGCAGCGGCATTAACTCCTAGCATGTGGCATCACAGTATATTCCAGCCTGCATGCTCTCACAGCAGCCTCTCCTCATGGTCTGTCTGTAATCTCCTGTAGTCTCATCCCAATCTCCTCCCACTGACCTCTTATCTCATCTTATATACCCTTCATGCCACCTCCCAGAATGAGGTCACCGGCAACAGCAAGTCTGATGGATTAATGCACTCAAGTCCAGATTCTTTGTAAAGAGCTGAGACCAAGTGAAATAATACAATGTTATCAGCCATATCTGATCTACCAGTGCAGGCTGCACCATGCATGTTTCTTTGATCACTCAGGGCTGTGTATGAATTCAATGGAGCCCTGCTGGGATGGATACAAAGCCCCATTGTTACAATGTTGCTACTACTGCCAATATATACCTAGGCTTATAGCTGCACACATTATGAATAAATGCAGGTAAGAAGGGAGATACTATACCCAGAGATCAAAATACATCTCTGAGTTATAGCCATATTTAAGCAGAATCATCACAGGGGGTAATAGTGCCCACACTTCTATCCTAATAAAAATCAGGTCAATTAAAAAAGTGAATTACTAATACCCCCTTTCTGCCCCCCAAACAGTAATAATAAGCCCTTTTTACCCGCACACAATAGAAATCACCATCTTATTAGTTATTATAGTGCCATCTTATAAATAATAGCCCCCCTTATCAATAATAGTCCCCCCTATAAATAACAATCCCTTCTTATAAATAAGAATCCCTCCATTATGAATCAACCCCCTTATTAATAATAGCCCCATCTTATAAATAATAGTTCTTCCATATTAATAGCCACCCCTTTCAGCCTTAATAATAATAATAATAATAATAATAATAAGTTCCTATTTATACATAACCCCATTTTTCTAAGTAATGGTTCCTCCAGCCTTTTTATTAATAGTTTCTCCTTATTTATGGGGGGGGTGCTATTTAGAAGAAAGAATTATTAATAATAAATCCGGGGAAACTATTATTTATAAGGGGGGGGGCTATTTATAATAGTTCCACCATATAAATAGCCCCCCCTTGTAAATAATAGTTTCCCCCAGCCTTATTATTAATAATTCCTCTTTATGCCGTATGTCCCTGTTCATATATCTGTCATTTTACTTTCCATTAAAAAAAAAAAAAATCTCTAAACTCACCTTATTCCAACCCCTTGAGTGGAGCAGTCAGAGTCTCCTTCTACTAGTGCGGCACATGTGTGTAGTGACTCACACATGTCTATGATGTGATAGCAATATCTGACAGCCTCTCAGCCAATAGACAGTGGTAGATGGACCTTGCAGTGCCAATGTCATATATGGATTATAAAAGCTTGGACACTACTGATCAGCTTCAGTTGACCTGCAAACAGATCTGTGATCCATCTCACTGCATCATAGTTAGACTATAGGCAGAACAGTTCAGAAAATTCAGAAATTACATCAATAGTTATAGGAGGACATAGAGAATCAAGCAATTATATGATAAGATAAGATACCATGAGATGAGATAAGATAAGATAATACTTTAATAGTCCAACCATGGGGAAATTCAGTGTGTTACAGCATCATAGATAATACAAATAGAATATATACAAAAGCTCCAAGGTAGAGGCATCACACTGACAGTAGGTACAGATAAAAAGGTACAGGTAAAAAAGTAGTAGAAGGGATACCACAACTTAAAGATCTTTCAGTTCTCTGTAAGGAGTGATCTCCACTTAGGTCGGTGTTGGTTGTACAGCCTAACCACAGCAGGGAGGAAAGACTTCCGATAGTGCTCCTTCTCACACTTAGGGTGAAGTAGTCAGTCACTGACAGTACTGCCCAGCACTATCATGGTCTCATGCATCGGATGGGACTTCTTCTCCCGCATGGAGCTCACCATGGACAGTTTCCTTCTGTCACCCACCACCTGCACTGGGTCCAGGGGGCTCCCCAGGACAGAGCTGGCCCTTCTAATCAGTTTGTCGAATCTATTCCTATCCCTGGTCAATATGCTACTCCTCCAACAGGCCACTCTGAAGAAGATGGCTGATGGCACTGCAGAATTGAAAAAGGCCCTAAGAAGTACCCCCCTGGGCTCCAAAGGCTCTCAGCCTCCTAAGCAGACAGAGCCTGCTGTGGCCCTTTCTGTACAGTGCATCCAAGTGATCTGTTGACTATCTCAATGCCCGTCCCCTGGATGTCCACTGGTTTACACAGACAGATTAGTGCTAGAATTCAATAGACATAGACAGGACAGGTTCATACTTTATTTTTTTAACTGAAAACAATTCTGTTAGTGAAAAAAGTTTTATTAAAGGGATATTCCCATTTCAAGGATCCAATCTATTGCTTTAGCAATGCTGCTTTGTTTGCCTGCTATGTGAAATTATTCCTCCCATTGTTTACACAATATTTCCATGGAGAATGGCCTATGTGATTAGTAGGACGGATGACATAAGTCACTGCTTTCTGGAGGAGCTGAGTTCAACCCAAAATGAATCAGGGACCTGAGCCATCCGAAATAAAACAAATCTTGTAAGGTTCACCCTTCTTTACTTGGCACCTTGCAATTTTCTCACTTACGCATTAATACAGAAAAGGAACATATCAACTGTTTCTAGCCATTTCTAACTGCTCTTATGAATACATTTATTTTATAAAGCAAACTGCAGCCCCATTCCATAGAGAGTTCAGTTCTTTTCATCTTTATTATGTGGAAAACTTGCTTTTCATTTTTCATTTTACTTTAAGTGGTAGTAAATATTACATCAGAATTGGACAGTAGACCTCTTTGCTGTTCTTGGCAAAATACTTCACTTTTGCTATTCAGCCAGATTACTATGACCTTTTTTATATATTCAGTGTAGCAAAGACATTAAAATGCATTTTTAGAAAGTAATAGTAATGCTACCTCACAGTAATACATAGTTTCATCTAATCAATAGATGTATAGGCAGAGTAAGACATTTTCTGTCTTAGCCTCAATTCTACTTCAAGTTACAGGTTATCAGATAATGCAATTAGAAGGCATTGTGATGGAACAAAATAAAAGACAAGAGATTACTTGACATTTTATTGTCATTAAAACAAGATCATAAACAGGTAAGAAGAAATATTAAAAACTGTATGCAGGTACTGTAATGTATCTAATGGTACCATTTAATATTCCATATGAAGCACTGGGAAGCTGGAAAAAAAATTCCAAATGGGACGGAATAAGGAAAATACTGCAATTATACCATTTTCTTGTAGATTTTGTTCACTGTGGTAAAAATGACATATTACCTATTTTCTGCAGCTCAGTGCAACTAAGGGTAAGTTTACATTAGTGTTTACTGCATCTGTCCTTCAGTTCCATCATACTGTAAGAACAGAGCAGACTAAAAAACAGATTTGTCTGATGACAGACAAATCCCAGGTGACCCCATTGATTATAATGGGGTCTGACAGGTATGTGCTCTCTCATTTTGCCAGATGAAAAATTCCTGCATGATTTTAGACAAACTCTGTGACAGAGGTTCCTAATGGATGTGAACATATCCTTGTCAAAGCCAATTCAGATTTTGTGTTTTTCAGATCTTTCTGTAACATTTTTGCAACAACGTAAACCAGCATACCCAAAATTATGCACACATTTTCTTTTATTATAGGTGGAGCCACTTTTGAACTAACATTGATAGTATTTATCATTTTTTTTACTTAAGAATATTACTTAACAAAATAAGAGAATAATTTGGTATCAGATAATAGTTCAATGCGAATTCACCAACTCACTGATAAAGCTCTATGCAGCCTGTACTGTAATAGAAGTGGCGGTAATTTGCAATACATTATTATTGTAATGCATTGCATTAGTGATGAGACCCCTGGGGTTCAAGGTTAGTTCAAGGTTAGTTGACCAACAGAATATGCTGTTGGTCATCTCTAAGGACAAGAGGGTTGTCCTTGTACTGACCACAATTCATGGTACCGGCCATGTTTTTCACAGCCAAGTCAACTTCAGTGTGGCATCCTTTTTTTCATTCATTGAGAGATTTGAGTCCATTAAAAAGGAGCAATGTTTCAGATTCGTCAAAAAGTAAAGCATGTTTGACTTTTTCACAGATTACAAAAAAACATATCACAGAAAAAAAGGCCACACCTACCCCATAACAGATGAAACATGGCTGTGCAGGATGCAGGTAGGACTTGCTGCATATGCTAGAAAGAGCACAGGTGCAAAGTGCTAATAATGCACCCATTCACACACCTACAATCCATGAGGGTGGAAGAAGTCACTTTTCAAATTCACAAAGATAAATCTTATTCAAGGTGCTAGTCGCATGATAATGTGAGGCGCACAGGGCCAAAGAACAGTCTATTGGTCACACCCATAATATTAGATCATACGGGCTGTCCAGCACCACCATACATATACTCCACTAGTACCAGCACCCTGCAAACATAGCCAGGCCTGGTTGCTTTAATCAAAAAAGGACAAATAACCATGAGTTATTAGTCAATATTTTGGTCTAAACATGCGGGCTTGCAAATTATCGTCAAGGTTGCCCATTCCATTGCGAGTCCCTAACTAAAAAATCCAAAACGTATTATTAAAAAATATAATATGCAAAAAATATATCACAGAAAAAATGCCACACTTACCCAATGCCAGATGAAATATTGCTCTGTGCAGGATGCAAACAGGCCCTTGCAGTATATGATAAAAAAGCCCAGGTCCACAATTCTGATATAGCACCAACCCATACACCTACAATCCAAGAGGAGGGTGAATACCAGCATTTCAGTTTCAAAGTTTCTTGAATAATTGCAATAACAGAAAACGTAAACAGTAGACATAATATAGGTACAAGTAGATAAAGGGATGCCAATGCATATCAAATATATTGTTAAACATCCAAAATCAGCAAAAACATGACATAGGAGGTAACAAGGGGATATTAAAAACTCAAAAACCAACCTGAACTGTGAGGAACGCCCCCCAGTACAAGTCTATGGATGAGTACAGTCAGGGGGGCGTTCCTCACAGACCAGCTAGACTGTCAGAAACTCCCTTCTGACGGTGAACCGTGAAACTACGACCCCCCGATATCTCCAGCCCTGGGACATATACCAGGAAAGACGGCAGTGCGCTGAATTCAGCGCGCTGTCGGCTTTCTAGCGGTATGTAAAACAGCATATACATGAGGACGTGAAAGGTCCTCTTTAAGGTTGAGAAGGAATTTGGGGACCAGAAATGGGAAAGACTGCCCAAAAAGCCGTTGTGTTATTCTATGGACAGCCAGCCAAAAGCGTCATGCATGTGGGCAGGACCACCACATGTGGAGGGTGGTGCCTAAGGCATTACAACCCCTAAAACAGAAGGGTGAGACTGTGGGGAAAAAAGTTATGGAGTCGGTGGGGGACCAGATATGTCCTATAAAGGACTTTTAAAGAGGACTCCATAAGGGTGACTTGCCAACTGCCTTTGCTAATAGACATACAGCAGTCAACCCACTGTACAGCTATATAATATTTATAAAGATGAGGGACTGACAATCCACCTAACCTCTTATGGAAATATATCACATATCAGTGTATACATGGCCATTTTCTAAGCCCAAATAAATTTAAAGATCTCTTTCTGTAGGGTAGCCAGGGAAGCTGAGGAGACTGGAGTCAAGAGTGTATGGAAAAAGTAGAGGATGCTGGGTAGGGTAACCATTTTAACTGAATGGACAAGTCCTATCCAGGAAAGAGCTGATGATAGTTAACAGCATATCATCAACGAATAGGTTAGATTTATATTCACGATCTTCAATCTGCACACCCTGAATATCAGAGTGAGAGTGGATAGCGATCACCAGTGGCTCTATAGCATGGGCAAATAGTGCAGGGGATAGGGGGCAACCCTGGTAAGTGCCGTCACATATGTGAATGGGCTTTGAGGAATCAGCAGGGAGTTTTAAATTTCTCCAGTGCTTTTAACACCATACAGCCCAGGTTACTGAGAGACAAGCTGGGCCTTGCTGGAGTGGACCACCACCTCTCCAACTGGATCCTAGACTACCTCACAAATCGACCTCAATACGTGAGAGCCCAAGACTGTGTGTCAGGTACCGTGATCTGTAATACGGGGGCACCTCAGGGTACGGTTCTCGCCCCTTTACTCTTCACACTGTACACTGCTGATTTTAGGTGCAACTCATCTAGCTGCTACCTACAGAAGTATTCTGACGACTCTGCAATAGTAGGCCTCATCACAGACGATGATGACAGGGAGTACAGAGAACTGAACCGTTTTTTGTGGACTGGTGCCACCAGAACCACCTGAAGATTAACGCAGGGAAGACCAAGGAGATGGTGGTGGACTTCCGTAAAGGCAGATGCCCTCCAAAACCAGTGGACATCCTGGGGACGGGCATCGAGATTGTGAACACCTATAAGTACCTGGGTTTGCTCCTTAATAATAAGCTGGACTGGGCAGATCACATGGAGGTCCTGTACAGGAAGGGCCACAGCAGGCTCTACCTGCTTAGGAGGCTGAGAGCCTTTGGAATCCGAGGGCACTTCTTAGGACTTTCATCAACTCTGTAGTGGCATCAGCCATCTTCTTTGGAGTGGCCTGCTGGGGGAGCAGTATATCAACCAGGGACAGAAATAAACTTGACAAGCTGATTAGAAAGGCCAGCTCTGTCCTGGGGAGCCCACTGGACCCAGTGCAGGTGGTGGGTGACAGAAGGATACTGTCCGTGGTGAGCTCCATGCAGAAGAAGAAGTCCCATCCCATGCATGAGACCATGATAGCGCTGGGCAGTACTGTCAGTGACCGACTGCTCCACCCTAGGTGTGAGAAGGAGCGCTATCGGAAGTCTTTCCTCCCCACCGCGGTTAGGCTGTACAACCAACACCGACCTAAGCGGAGGTCATTACACACAGAGAACTGAAATATCTTTCTGCCTGTTAAATCCCCCCCCCCTCCTCTGCTACTTCCTAGCTGTCTGTCTGCTATCAATGTAATGCCTCTCACCTTGGAACATTCCTGTACATGTTGTATTTGTATTTGTATCTGCTTATCTTATCTTTGCTGCTGTAACACACTGAATTTCCCCATTGTGGGACTATTAAAGGATTATTATTATTATTATTATTATTATTATTATTATTAATAGGGTTACAACGTGACTGGTGATGCCCATAGACTTTAAAACATGGGCAAGGTAGGTCCAGGATAGATTATCAAAGTCCTTCGCAATGTCCAGGATCAGAAGGGAGACAGGCTTGTGGTGGCAATTTGCCCAATGGAACAATATTACAGAGTTTTCGCACATTATCAGAGGCCTGTCTGCCTGGATAAAGGTCACTTGGTGAGAGTGTTTGAGGCATGGCAGAAGTCTATTTAAAAGTGTAGCGAGGATAGAGGAGAACAACTTTATATCTAAATTTAGGAGTGAGATTGTTCTATAATTAGTGTGCCCATTACGGTTATCTCCAAACCCGCTAAGCATGTCTTGGGGGAACTTCCCGCCCTGGAGGATATGGTTAAACATTAGAAGGAGGTGTGGGGAAAGGATCCCCTTAAATTTCTTATAATATAGAGAGGAAAAGCCATCGGGTCCAGAGGCTTTCCCATTTTAAGGGTATTGATGGCAGTATCCAGTTCCGCCTTAGTTATGGAGTCATTCAGGGCAGACACCTGAGAAGAGAAAATGGAAGGGAGGCTAAGGGAGTGGAGAAACGAAGCAATCTCTGGTGGTCGAGCCGTAATAGGGGCAGAGTAAAGTTTTTTGTAAAATTGGTGGAATTGAGTATATATGGAGTTAGAATTAGAAGTCAGAGTACCGTCTGGCTCTCGTATCTGGAAGAAAGCATTCTGCCTCTGACAGGCCCTCAGTTTAGAGTCCAACAGCTTATCAGGTTAGCATATCTATAGAAATGTGCCTGGGTCCAGAGCACAGCCTCTTTAGTCCACTGCGTCAAAATAGTGTCAAGCTGCAATTTAACATCTCTAATGCATTCTGTTAGGTATTGAACCTTAGTTCTCTCTCGTTTCAGTCGAGAGGCTTCCGTTATAAGGGAACTCCTGACCGTGGCCTTATGGACCGCCCAGTTAATAGCTGGGTTAGTGTCCGAGATAGTGTTATGAGTAAAGAAGCTAGTAAGGGTATCCACAGTCCTCCTCTGAATGTCAGGGTCAGTCAGAAGGAACTTGTTCAGTTGCCAGCTAGAGCGTGAGGTAGAGGGTGGTTTAAAGGCGATGTCAATCATAACCAGGTCGTGGTCTGACCAGACACAAGGGACATGGCGGGCATAGGTGAGGTCCGGGAATAAGGAGGTAGAGAGGTAGATCCTTTCAATCCTAGTGTAGTGTATACCCATTAAAATCACACCAGGCATCTGCAATATTCAGGGCCTGCAAAGCAGAACATATTTCTCTCTTGGCCTTGGAGGAAAGTTTATCTGTGAAAGGGAAAGATTGGTCAAAGACAGCATTGGCAGTAAAATTAAAGCCTCCACACCAGATCAATGTAGAAAAGTCTTAAGAGATTTATAGCTTATAAAAGAAGGCTATAAGGGAATCTGTAGGAATTAACAAGGCATAAGTGGTGGCCGTAGAGTTTGGAGTGGAGAACAATATAGCCGCCCTGGGGTTCAGCTATCACATCATCAACCTGTAGGAGAACAGAGGCCCTAAGAAAAATTGTCACACCCGCACTCTTATATTGGTTCTGGGCATAGCCTATAAGGGTGTAATGGGAGTATTTGGGATATGAGGTGGGGATGAAGTGGGATTCTTGAATACACAAAATATCAGGTTTCAGTTTTTCATATTGAAGAAATGCCTTTTGACGTTTCTGCAGGGAGTTAATTGCCCGTACATTATGTGAGATGATATTACACATAGTTAAGGTGAAAGATAAAGCTAAACAATACACCTGTAGAAGGGACTGCACAGGTTAAGCAGTAAGAGGTGATATCAGATGGAATCCAAGGACACTTACAGATACAGTAAACATAAGAATATCGCTGCAAGGAAAAAGGAACGTTAACATAAGGATAGCAATACACTTAGAGTAAGGGTGCACACTCTGGGATGAGGTGCAGTGGCGCCTAAGGTGCGGAAGGGACATGGGAACTGCCATCATGGTCAACCCCCATGAGAACCACCGAAGCAGAAAGATGGCAGTTTGCAACACACACCGGAACCTGCAGGATCCAGCAGCAGCGGTATGGCAGTTGTGGAGCTCTCAAACTGCACCCAGGAGGACCAGGGCAGACCGGAGGCACAGTGATGATGGGACTGTGAGGGGAACGGGTCAGAAGTCCCCTAAAATCAAGGAATAGACGTAGGGTGCCGTCCGGCCAGTATCAGCGTTAGGCCATGCCCCCCAATGCCATCTCACATGCACAAAGATAAAACTCACACAATGCACTAGTCACATGATAATGTGAGGCACACAGCGCCAAAGCAGAGCATGTTGGTCACGCTTCACACTATTAGATCAGGCGGGCTGTCCAGCACCTCCATACGTGCACCCCACCAGTACCAGCACCAGTACCTGGCTGTTCTTTGGCGCTGTGCGGCTCACATTGTCATGTGACTAGTGCCTTCTATGAGTTTTATTTGTATGCATGTAAAATGCTGGCATCCACCCCCCTATAATTGTAAGCGTGTGAGTTGGTGCTTTATTAGCATTTTCCACCTATGTTTTTTCCATCATATACTGTATGGAGTTTTTTGCGGGCTGATTTTGAGGAGGAGTCAGTAGCAGTTTTTCCCACTAGCTGAAAAAGCGACATGGCCTATCTTCAGATGGATGAAAAACCCATTGAAATCAATGGAAGGTGGAAAAAACACAATGCTTTTTTGACATGGTTTTTGATGCATTTTTTTACGCGGTTTTTGCAAAAATCGCCTCAAAAAATGCAAGCGTTTTTTCAAAGGGAAGTTTGTAGGACCATATAGTGTACTGGAGCAAAAAACCGTGGCAAAAAATGTGACGAAAAACGCATCATGTAAAAAAACACGTCAAAAAAATTTTCCTAATTCCTGAAGCAGATTTTTTCAGTCTGCAAAAAAACTCTGTGTGAACATACCCTAATAGGACCTGTCTAAACCCTCTCAGAGCCATGTTTCATATGGTATTGGGTAATTGTGGCTTTTTTTTCTGTATATGAATATGTTCTGAATATGATCATGAGCAGCACTCAGCCATGAACCTTGGTAGTGTGAATAGAGCCTTAGTTAATAAAGGTCCTACATATAGTATCTGCTCACATGAGTTATTTCACAACATGGAAAATAGTTGTGGTAGTTTCAAAAATACTTTTTTCGAAAAGGAAAACAGTGGAATAAATTGTCTGTAATGGAGGTATTCAAATGATGACCAACTATGATATAATTCATAAATACCAGTACTTTTACCTTAATAACTCAATAATTATATTGCATTAATCTAGCATATACATATTGTACTAATATAAATAGTTAAGGTACTTTCTCATAGAGAAATTCGGAGCTGATTTTGAGGTGGATTCCGTCTCAAAAACAGCTCCAAATCTGTCCTGAATCTGTCGCGATGGACACTTCTTTTTTCAGGGCACTGAAAGCAGAAGTGTTCAGCTTGATCATGCCAAGGATTCCGCTGCTGATTCAGGCAGGTTGACTCCCTTTAAAAGACCCCTTGAGACAATAATCAGAAATGGTTTTTTACTTCTGTTGGACAACTAGCAACTTGTTGCTTGGAGCATTGAATCCCAGTTCAGGGGTTGAGTTCTCTACTTGGGGAACCTTCACCACATTTATTTTAATCTCTCTGTGGTGACTGCGCATAACCCTTATGTGTTAGAGCACAGGTGTCCGGCCCGCTGCCTTCTGTTATTCGGCCCGGCACTTATCTGGCCCGCAGGGGGGTGGCCTTTTTCATTGTCTATTTAATGTAAACCAGCCAAGGACAGGCCGCTTAAAAAAAAACAAAAAACAAAGCTACGCGATACCTGTCCTGGGCTGGTTTACAAGACCTCTGCATGTCAGCGCAGGAGGCGATACAATGACGTCATCGCGCCTCCTACGCTGACACGCAGACGTCGCGGACAAGAAGAGGAGGAGGCGGCGGCTGCATCAAGGCATCGGAGGTAGGTGAGGATAATTTTTTTTATATATATAAATAGGCCGTTGCCTGCTGGAGTATCCCCGGCACGTAACGGCCTATTTACTTATCGATCCCCGCTGCTGGTCGTGGCCGCCCCCGCTTCCCCTTCTGCTATGGGACGCAGAAGCGGCTGTGTGCAGGAACGGGGATGGTAAGTGAGGCCGCGGCCGGCGAACCCCATCAAATACTACTATTATTACACTCTGGGGTCTTTTCAGACCCCGGAGTATAATAATCGGAGACCCAGGGGAAGTGATAAACATAAAAACCAAAGTTACTCACCTCTCCGGCGATCCGATGTTGCTCCCAGCCGGCTTCGGCCTTCTTTGGTGACGTCCCAGGCGTCATGTGAGCCAGGCCGACGTCATTATTTCACGACGCCGGTCTGTGCGACATTGAAGAAAGCCGAACACAGGGAGCACACCGGGGCCCAGGTAAGTAACACTGGTTTTTATGTTTGTCACCACCTGGGTCTCCAATCATTATACTCTGGGGTCTGAAAAGACCCCAGAGTATAATAATAGTTCATGGGTGGGGATCACTATGGAACATAATACCATGTGCAGGGGCCACTATGAAGCATAATACCGTGTGCAGGGGCCACTATGGAGCATAATTCCGTTTGCAGGGGCCACTATGGAGCATAATACCGTTTGCAGGGGCCACTATGGAGCATAATACCAATGCAGGGGCCACTAAGGAGCATAATACCGATTCAGGGGCCACTATGGAGCATAATAACGTGTGCAGGGGCCACTATTGAGCATAATACCGTGTGCAGTGGCCACTATGGAGCATAATACCGTGTGCAGGGGCAACTATTGAGCATAATACCGTGTGCAGGGGCAACTATTAAGCATAATACCGTGTGGGGCAACTATGGAGCATAATACCGTGTGCAGGGGCCGCTGTGGGGCGTAATACCATGTGCAGAGGCAACTATAGAGCATAATACCGTTTGCAGGGGTAAACGGTATTTGTATAGTGCTTAATTTTTGATATATTCAGAAAAGGATGAGGATAGTATGTAACATGCTTTTTAGGTTTTAACAATACATTATGTTCTTCCTGGTTGCCCTCAAAGGGCTGATTGTAACAGTAGTAATGTACAAATGTAACTACTCCTTAATAGCTCGCTTAACTGTTAAGGAGAAGTTACTTTTATACATGTGTAAAATAATCTTGGCCCTTCAAGGTACCCCGTGAGGCTGAAGTGGCCCCCGGAGAAAATGAGTTTGACACCCCTGTGTTAGAGGGACCCTGCGCATGGAGCACCTGGCCGATTGAAGAAGTATCTTTTATAGAGCCCATTAGTTCCTCCAGGTGGCAAGTGAGCTCTGTCTGTTTCCAGCACTTGTTGTTTCTTCTTTCTTAATCCTCACCTTATTGGCAGGATGTTTGGCTGTTATCCAGGGTGGAATGCAAGTTTCTCAATGGCTGTGTGCAGTAAGTCACTGGGCAGTGTTACTGCACATGTGCAGGATCCCAGAGATCATGAGATCTCAGGATTCCTCATCAGCATCCCAGAAGCGTTCAGTGTGCCTTGCCTAGGCACCAAAACCTACCACAGTGCCATAGTAAGTTTGTGCCGCTTTCCAGTGTCACTTTCTATTTACAAAATCTCTACGCTGAACTTTTCTGCCTGCAGTGTTTGCTTACATGTTCTGGAGATTGTTCATGTCTCTTGCTGGGTCCTAAAGAGAGCCCATTATTGTGCTATTATCTAGTGTCTGTTCACCATACTTATACAGTCTCTTGCTCTCTTCCTTAGATGTCTTCTCAGAGAAGGAAATGCTTGACATAGGATTTGTTCTAATTGTGAATAACCACTACCAGATGATTATAGAGGTGATTTGTGTCTTGTACTCCTGCTGAGGATGATTCATCATTACAGACTTAAAATTATTAAAAATTATCTGAAGCCTTCTCTGTTTCTCAGGGCCATGCGTCTAAACACAGAAAAATGAAATCTCCTGTGCACTCCTGTGATTCACCTTCTCCTGTGGATTTGTGTTCCAGCTCTGCAGATGAATTCTCATCTGATGATTTTTCCTCTGCAGTCCCAGATGACTTTTTTTTCTTTTCTATAAGGATAAAGTGAATGTTTTGAACAAAGCTGTTAAACAGACTCTTGAATCTTCTAGAGATATGGATAATCTATCTAAAAAGGAAGCTTTATTCTAGTTCCCTAATACTAGGGCAAAGAATTCCCGTTGCACCCATATTCAAAGAAATTAATGGAAGCCTCTTGAAAAAAGATGGACAAATGTCCTGATTCAGGAGCTAAATTGAAATCTGTATTTAAATTAGACCATAAGTACACTGAACATTGGGAATCCCTGCCTAAAATAGATTTAGCAGTGGCTACACTGGGAATGAAATCTATTTTTCCTGCTGAAGAGGTTACTCTATTCAAAGACCCTATGGATAAGAAAATGAACCCATTTATTAGAAAGACAGAATCATTCAAGACAGTTGTCTAGAGATTCTTTATTACATAGTCTTTCTACACTCAAGACAACCACCAGGAGACACCCCGGCAAAGTCAAACTTCTGTAACCTTCCATTTCAATCGTATGGTCTATTTGGGTCACAATTAAAACCCATCCTAAAAAGTCTTTATGATGATAAAGGAGCCTCTTTCCTGAAATCTAAAAAAATCACAAACTTATAGACCCTTTTTGGGCTAGATACCAATCCACTAGTCCATCTCTTCCTACAAGAATTTGTTTCCAAAAGGACTTTAGCAGAAGTCCCATTTCTAGAACAAGGCCAAGAAGTCCACTCAAGGGTCTTTCCAGTTCCCAAGCTAGGAAACAATTGGCGGCTAGTTATAGACTTAAACTTCTTAAACATTTTAAAGAAAAATTTTAAAATGGAGATAAGATCTGCACTAACATTAAATCCCCAAGGGAACTTTATGGCTTTATAAACTTGATGGATGCATACCTTCACATTCCCATCCTGAAGAACCACAGGAATACTTAAGCATTGCCATTCTTTCAAAATGGCTTCACAAGATACTTCAAATTCACTTTCCTCCACTTTGGGATCAGTTCTGCACCAAGGGTATTCACAAATATGGCCATCATTCTCACTGCAGCATTCAGGTTGAAGGGAATTGTAATTGTACCATATTTGGACAACTGGCTTGTTGGGGCTTTTTCCAGGGAGAGTCTCCTGGGTCACTTATGAATTACACATATCACTCTTTAGCAAAATGGCTTCATAGTGAGTTTGGAGAAGTTGTGTCTTCTTCCTTTGACCCGTAAAACATTTTTGGGCATAATCGAGATCTCCATTATGTATCTGAAGTTATTGCCAAAAAGAATCAAAACTGGCAGTTGACTCATTGATTCTTTGTCCCAATATGTCTGCAAAGCAACAGTGGTTCTTGGCACTTTAACATCAACTATCAGTGCTGTCCCTTGGGCCAAAGCCCATACCAGATTCTTTCAGAAGCACAATTCCTATACTAAATACCTGTAAATAAATTGCCAAGCGAAAATATATCCATCAGAAAATATAACAAATTTATTTAAATAAGCCAAAATTTAATTGTTAAAAACAAATGTTGATGCTGCCGTTGCAGCTATCTGTTTTCTCTGTATTTTATGTCTTTTTTGAAAATCAATAAACTTTGAATTGAAAAAAAAAGTTAAACATTTTTGCAAATATAAGTAGTTAAAAATTCTGCAGAGTTCTTAGTGGTGACATCTGTTGTCTTGATCGGTTGCCATTGGATATGACCATGAATGCAGAAACTTTCTACGGTCTAGGACTTGTTAGGAACCCAGCCACGATGTCCTTATTGTGGACAGGTTATCAGGCAGGAACACTACATGTATCAGAAGATATTGCGACCACAATAAGGACATCATGGCTGATTTTCTGACCTTAAAAAGGTCCAGCATTCATGGTTGTAACCACTGGCAATCGATCAAGATGACTTGTGACCACAATATATTTAAAGAAAATCTTTAAAACTCTGCAAACTGATCTAATTACTTATATTTGCAAAAATGTTTAACTTTTAATTATCTACAAATTTAGAAATGGTTCTGTTTGTGGGAATACCCCTTTAAGCTCTCACAGGGGGTCTTCTGGAAACTTCCAGTAAGGGAGGACCTCTTAATTCTGAACGGTCTTTGGTATCCAGACCTGGCCCATTTTCACCTCACAGTCTGGAAATTGAGAGAACCTAAGTGAAGTAGGATTATCTGACATTGTGATTAACACCATATTCTTCTCCAGGAAACCTAATACAATCAGGGTCTATAATGGAATCTAGTCAGACTGGAGCTTGAATAGCAACAGGTCTCCAGATACAGTCCCATCTCTACTTCAATTCCTGCAAGACAATCTAGATATGGGCCTCAAGTTAAATGCTTTGAGAGTACACTTTACAGCTATTAACTCTTGTCTAGAAGGTAAATTTTCTAATGACCTCAGAGTGGCTAGATTCATCGGGACAATAAAGAAGATCAGACCCTCATCACACCGTCCCTTCACCTTCATGGGATCTATTTCTCATCTTGAAAGTTCTAATGAAACCACCCTTTGAGCCGCTGGAATCAATTTCCATTCAACTCCTTTCCGGGAAGATAGTGTTCCTGATTGCAATGGCCTCCACTTGTAGGATTAGCAAGATCCAAGCTTTCTCCATAAGGGAACTATATTTTTGAGTTATGGAAGACTGTCTAGTACTCTGCACTATGCTTGGCTTTCTTCACAGTCAGATGGGGAAGATGTTTTATGTACCTTAGATACGAAAAGAGCAGTATTATCATACCTGGCTGGAGTGGAAGAATTTTGCCACTTTGAAGCTCTCTTCTTTCAACAGCAAGGTCCTTACAAAGGGAAGAAAGGAACCAAAACCACCCTCTCTATATGGGTTAAAAGCATTATTTCTCATTGTTATAAGCTAAAGAGCTTACAGTTACGTCTCAACATCAGAGCAACCAGATCTACCTCTACTTATTGGGCAGAATTTGCTCAGGTGCCTTTGTATTACATATGCAAGGCTGCTGTGTGGTCCAGATAAGATACTTTCATTAAGCACTATCGGTTTGATGTTTCTACTGCGTTAGGCTTGACCTTTGGTAAAACGGTGCTTAGTGAAGCAGCTATGCACAGTTCCCATCCTTTAAAGCTGTTTTTTGCTACACAAATCCCTCTCATACTACCTGATGGGTGTACAGGAATATCTACTTAATGAAATTTCTGTTTCCTGTAGTCCAAAGGCAGCACAAATATCCCAAAGTGAGTTCGTTTTCCAATGCTTCCGTTTTTATTGAAGATGTACATATTAAACTAGGTGCAAATTAAACAAAGTGCACTTATACATGGCACAAGACAAGCAAGCAATGAAAGAACTCCAGGTAAATTTAGAACAAAAACAACAAATTTGTACACATGGTATCAAAGAGCTGCACTATCACTGACTGTCTTAGATATTGTTCTCATGCAAAACTACCCTCTCTACCACCAGTGCACACTATCCATTTCAGTCCCTCTCTTCTTCCTTTTTCCATGTACTGCTTTCACATACTTTTCACTCTCTTTAACCACTCCAATCCCTATACTTCTTTTAGCAGTGAAACTAAACAGAAGCACCCACATAAATCACCTTCTGTCTCTGTATTTTTTGCGCCTGCTGGCTTCTAGGGACATCTCTCCAACCCTGGTCCTCCTTCTTTCACTAACTTTTCCACTTCCTGTACACATTGAAGTCTCACTAACCTCATCAATATTCAACGTATTCCCTCTCCTTATCTTTCTCCTGTCCCTTTTAACTGTTCTCTCTGAAATGCCCACTCAGTGTGCAACAAACTTGAATATATTAATGACTTATTCCTTAGTAAATCTCTCAACCTGTTAGCCCTTACTGAAACCTGGATATAGCAGTCTCATACGGCCTCCCCTGCTGCTCTGTCTCATGGTGACCTACATTTCTCACATACTTCTAGGACTGACAACAGGCAGGGTGGAGGGGTAGGTATACTTCTATCGCCGCAGTGCACTTTTCAGGTCATTCCCCCAGTACCCTCACTCACCTTCCCCTCATCTGAGGTCCACACCATCAGATTTTTCTGCCCGATCTCCTTACGTGTAGCCGTGATCTACCATCCACCTTGCTCACCCTACAAATTTCTGCATCTTGGCTTTCCCTCTTTCTATCCTGTGAAATTCCTACCCTCATCATGGGTGACTTTAACATCCCCATTGACACCCCTTTCTCCCCAGCTGCCTCACAGTTTCTCTCAATAACCACTTCTTTTGGTCTTTCACAACTCTCCTCTTCCACTACACATGTAGATGGTAACATGATTGATCTTGTATTCATCTGACTCCTTGCAGTTTCTAAATTTACTATATCTTCTCTGCCCCTCTCTGATCAAAATCTTCTGTCTCTCACCATCAGTGCTTTCTATCCTTCACAGGACACGCCTACCCATCATACATATAGGAATTTTCATGCTATTAACACCCAGGACCTCTCAGACACTCTACAGTCCTCACTGTCCCCATCTCTTCACTCTCCTGTCCCAATCTGGCTACCAGTCACTATAATGAAACCCTTAAAAGTGCACTGGATGGGACAGCTCCCCCCTCTACTTGAACATTTCAATGCAGAAGGAAGCAACCCTGGCATACCTGTGGAGAAAATCACGTACACATGCAGACTTCCTCCACTTTAAGTTTATCCATTCACAGACCTTTGTGTAGAAGACCTAGCCACTTATTTTCATGACAAAATTGATAAGATCCATCAGAAAATAATTGCCCAATCCCTAGGTGATATCGATCCCCTCATCAACCACACTTCATCCTGTTCATTCTCATCTTTTGAACCAGTAATAGAAGAGGAAGTCTCCCGGGTCCTTTCTTCTTCTTGCTCTACGACCTGTGGTAGTTACCCTTTCCCCTCACACCTTATCCAGTCGCTGTCGCCTGCCATCAATACTTACCTTACTAAAATAGTTAACCTGTCTCTCTTCTGGAATATTTCCATCCTCTTTGAAACATGCTGACATAACCCCGCTACTGAAGAAATCCTCCCTTGACCCGCCCTGTACTGCTAACCAAAATCTTGGAACGTTTGGTCTATTCTCGTTTCATCCGCTATCTTTCTGCTAACTCTCTTCTTGACCCCTTACAATCTGGCTTCTGTGCTCTGCACTACTGAAATGGCCCTCACAAAAGTCTCCAATGATCTTCTGACAGCTAAATCTAATGGTGACTATTATTTTCTTATTCTTCTGGATCTCTCAGCAGCATTTGACACTGTTTACCACAAACTCCTCATCACTATGCTCTGCTCTGTCAGCCTCACGGACACGGTGCTCTCTATGTTCTCCTCTTAACTCTCAGACCGCACTTTCAGTGTATCATTTGCAGATTCTGTCTTTTCCCCTATTCCTCTTGCCATTGTGGTTCCATTGGGCTTGTTCCTAGGCCCCCTGCTCTTCTCTCTCTACACAGCCCCTATTGGACAAACCATCATCAGATTTGGCTTCAGGTACCATCTTTATGCTGATGACCCCCAACTATATACCTCATCCCGTGACATCACCCCTGCACTAATAAAGAACACCAGTGACTGTCTCTTCACTGTCTCAAATATGTCTTCACTTTATCTGAAACTGAATCTCTCAAAGACTGAACTACTGTTGTTTCCTCCATCTAACAGACTTAACCCTGATATCTCCATTTCAGTCTCCGGCCTTACCATAACTCCTAGGCAGTATGCCCCCTGCCTCGAGGTTATGTTTGACTCAGAACTTTCCTTCACCCCCCATATCCAATCACTCACATGCTCATGTCATCTCCACCTCAAAAACATCTCCAAAATCCGGCCTTTCCTTACCACAGATACATTAAAAACCCTTATTCGCCTTGATTCACTCTCGCCTTGACTACTGTAACTCCTTACTAATCGGTCTTCCCCTTACTAAACTCTCCCCTCTACAATCTATTCTGAATGCAGTGGCCAGGCTCATCTATTAGTCTAAACGCTACAGCGATGCCTAAGGTCTGTGTCAGTCACTACATTGCCTGCCTATTCAATACAGATTACAATATAAACTTGTCATCCTCATCCACAAGGCTCTCCATAATGCTGCACCTCCCTACATTTCCTCCCTCTTCTTTGTCTATCGCCCAACCTGTGCTCTCCGTTCACTCTATGACCTAAGACTAACATCCTCTATTATCAGAACCTCCCACTTCCGTATCCAAGACTTCTCCCGAATTGCACCACTTCTCTGGAATGTTCTACCCCAGACAATCAAATTAATTCCCAATTTCTACAGCTTCAAGCGCAAAATAAAGATACATCTTTTCAGATAGCCCTATCACAATTCCCAATGTAAACCCTTCCGCAGTTAGAATCCTTAAAACAAACCCTCCATCCACTGTTCACGCTCCTGCATTATCCCACAGGATATG
The DNA here is from genome assembly GCA_947044405.1 of Leptodactylus fallax. NCBI lineage: Eukaryota > Metazoa > Chordata > Amphibia > Anura > Leptodactylidae > Leptodactylus > Leptodactylus fallax. The sequence continues at coordinate 8,457,211 of CAMRHE010000035.1, forward strand.
ATGCTGTATCATACTGTAACTTTATCTGTTCAAGCACCATCTGCACATTAAAGGACACGACTGGTGACAGCTCATATAGCTTTATTTAAATGTAATGAAAGTAACCTCTATCACAAAAAAGGCTGGTTCATTGTATAAGCAATTCTACTGTACCTCCGATGTCGCTCCTGCTACCTCTTGTGTCACCCCCTCTACCTCATAGATTGTAAACTCTTGCGAGCAGGACCCTCAGTCCCATTGTGTGAATTGACTATTACTCTGTAATGTATCTTTTTGTCTGTACTTGAAACCTACAAATTGTAAAGTGCTGTGGAAAATGTATTATTATTATTATTATTCATTGCTGCAAAAAAAAACCCTTTGACCATTGTCTCAGGGGGTCTTTTAAAACTCCGTCAACCTGTCAATTTATTTTCACTAATTGCTTGTTGTTATGTGTCCAATAGGGATCAAGGTAAACTTAATCCTCTTGTGCTGCATTTTGACTACAGGAAACAGAAATTTCAGTAAGCAAATTTTGATAATCTTTATTTGATTATCAGATGTCATATTATTGATTAATTTGGGGTTATTATTTCTTTATTATGCAAAGCATGTGATTTTTGGGACAAATACTTGGTGATTACTTGATCTATCTATCTATCTATCTATCTATCTATCTATCTATCTATTTCTATGATTTTTTATATCATTTATTTATTATGAATTTGGTAATTATTTATTTAATGTAATTTATTGTGGATGTATTTTCCTTTACTTTTTTTTCCATGTGTCATGTACATAGCCACGGTCTAGTGAAATAATATTGTTCTTACTCTGATGTAAGTATAACTGATATTACTTGCATCCTCATTATATTTTATATATATATTTTATATTTTTCTAGTGTTTTTGCAGTTTCCCATTTTAGATGAGGTTGATTAAATTTTATTTTTCCTCCTTTATATGTGTTTTTTTGTGTCCATTTTGGTTTGATTTAATTATGTATGTGTGAGGAGAATCAACCCGTCCCTTCTCCATTTATTGTGTGAAGAAAGAAAAGAACCACCCCTTCCACTCACTGCAAACCTGTCTTGCATCTCTGTGATACGAAACAGGAAAGGAATTGCAACTTATCTACAAGGGAGACACCTAGTGGCAGGAACTTTAGAGAGGGTTTTCATACAAAAAGCAGGAACATTTTTTACTTAAAGTTCATTGTTGGTCCAAAATCACACATTCTATTAAATGAAATTAAGTCTGAAAAGTTAGTGACCTTTTAAATGGGTTTTAATTTATGGTCTATCTGTAGGAAATCTGCTTCCGGTTCTGCATAATGTAAAATAAAGTGATTGACATACCCCCAACCAGCTGAACAATGAGGGGGATGGCTGTTGGCCTCTCACTGATTAGATACAGTGGGGAAAAAAAGTATTTAGTCAGCCACCAATTGTGCAAGTTGTCCCACTTAAAAAGATGAGAGAGGCCTGTAATTGTCATCATAGGTAGACCTCAACTATGAGAGACAAAATGAGAAAACAAATCCAGAAAATCACATTGTCTGATTTTTAAAGAATTTATTTGCAAATTATGGTGGAAAATAAGTATTTGGTCAATAACAAAAGTTCATCTCAATACTTTGTTATATATCCTTTGTTGGCAATGACGTCAAACGTTTTTTGTAAGTCTTCACAAGGTTGGCACACACAGTTGCTGGTATGTTGGCCCATTCCTCCATGCAGATCTCCTCTAGAGAAGTGATGTTTTGGGGCTGTCACTGGGTAACACGGACTTTCAACTCCCTCCAAAGGTTTTCTATGGGGTTGAGATCTGGAGACTGGCTAGGCCACTCCAGCACCTTGAAATGCTTCTTACGAAGCCACTCCTTCGTTGCCATGGCAGTGTGCTTGGGATCATTGTCATGCTGAAAGACCCAGCCACGTTTCATCTTCAATGCCCTTGCCGATGGAAGGAGGCTTGTACTCAAAATCTTACGATACATGGCCCCATTCATTCTTTCATGTACACGGATCAGTCGTCCTGGTCCTTTTGCAGAGAAACAGCCCCAAAGCATGATGTTGCCACCCCCATGCTTCACAGTAGGTATGGTGTTCTTTGGATGCAACTCAGCATTCACTCTCCTTCAAACACGACGAGTTGTGTTTCTACCAAACAGTTCTACTTTGGTTTCATCTGACCATATGACATTCTCCCAATACTCTTCTGTAACATCCAAATGCTCTCTAGCAAACTTCAGATGGGCCCGGATATGTACTAGTTTAAGCAGGGGGACACGTCTGACACTGCAGGATCTTAGTCCCTGGCGGCGTAGTGTGTTACTGACGGTAGTCTTTGTTACGTTAGTCTCAGCTTTCTGTAGGTCATTCACTAGGTCCCCCCGTGTGGTTCTGGGATGTTTGCTCACCGTTCTTGTGATCATTTTGATCCCACGGGGTGAGATCTTGCGTGGAGCCCCTGATCGAGGGAGATTATCAGTAGTCTTGTATGTCTTCCATTTTCTAATTATTGCTCCCACAGTTGATTTTTTTCACACCAAGCTGCTTGCCTATTGCAGATTCAGTCTTCCCAGCCTGGTGCAGGTCTACAATTTTGTTTCTGGTTTCCTTCCACAGCTCTTTGGTCTTCACCATAGTGGAGTTTGAAGTGTGACTGTTTGAGGTTGTGGACTGGTGTCTTTTATACTGATAACAATTTCAAACAGGTGCCATTACTACAGGTAATGAGTGAAGGACAGAGGAGCCTCTTAAAGAAGAAGTTACAGGTCTATGAAAGCCAGAAATCTTGCTCGTTTGCAGGTGACCAAATACTTATTTTCCAGCATAATTTGCAAATAAATTCTTAAAAAATCAGACAATGTAATTTTCTAGATATGTTTTCTCATTTTTTCTCTCATAGTTGAGGTCTACCTATGATGTCAATTACAGGCCTCTTTTATCTTTTTAAGTGGGAGAACTTGCACAATTGGTGGCCGACTAAATACTTTTTTTCCCCACTGTATTTATGGCCTATTCTAAGGAAAGGCTATAAATTAAAAAGTTCTGGATAACCCCTTTAATACAGTCATATGAAAAAGTTTGGGCACCCCTATTAATCTTAATCATTTTTAGTTCTAAATATTTGGGTGTTTGCAACAGCCATTTCAATTTGATATATATAATAACTGATGGACACAGTAATATTTCAGGATTGAAATGAGGTTTATTGTACTAACAGAAAATGTGCAATATGCATTAAACCAAAATTTGACCGGTGCAAAAGTATGGGCACCTCAACAGAAAAGTGACATTAATATTTAGTAGATCCTCCTTTTGCAAAAATAACAGCCTCTAGTCGCTTCCTGTAGCTATTAATCAGTTCCTGGATCCTGGATGAAGGTATTTTTGACTATTCCTCTTTACAAAACAATTCCAGTTCAGTTAAGTTTGATGGTCGCCGAGCATGGACAGCCCGCTTCAAATTATCCCACAGATGTTCAATGATATTCAGGTCTGGGGACTGGGATGGCCATTCCAGAACATTGTAATTGTTCCTCTGCATGAATGCCTGAGTAGATTTGGAGCTGTGTTTTGGATCATTGTCTTGCTGAAATATCCATCCCCGGCGTAACTTCAAATTCGTCACTGATTCTTGTACATTATTCTCAAGAATCTGCTGATACTGAGTTGAATCCATGCGACCCTCAACTTTAACAAGATTCCTGGTGCCGGCATTGGCCACACAGCCCCAAAGCATGATGGAACCTCCACCAAATTTTACAGTGGGTAGCAAGTGTTTTTCTTGGAATGCTGTGTTTTTTTGACGCCATGCATAACGCCTTTTTGTATGACCAAACAACTCAATCTTTGTTTCATCAGTCCACAGGACCTTCTTCCAAAATGAAGCTGGCTTGTCCAAATGTGCTTTTGCATACCTCAGGCGACTCTGTTTGTGGCATGCTTTCAGAAACGGCTTCTTTCGCATCACTCTCCCATACAGCTTCTCCTTGTGCAAAGTGAGCTGTATTGTTGACCGATGCACAGTGACACCATCTGCAGCAAGATGATGCTGCAGCTCTTTGGAGGTGGTCTGTGGATTGTCCTTGACTGTTCTCACCATTCTTCTTCTCTGCCTTTCTGATATTTTTCTTGGCCTGCCACTTCTGGGCTTAACAAGAACTGTCCCTGTGGCCTTCCATTTCCTTACTATGTTCCTCACGGTGGAAACTGACAGGTTAAATCTCTGAGACAACTTTTTGTATCCTTCCCCTGAACAACTATGTTGAACAATCTTTGTTTTCAGATCATTTGAGAGTTGTTTTGAGGAGCCCATGATGCCACTCTTCAGAGGAGATTCAAATAGGAGAACAACTTGCAATTGGCCACCTTAAATACCTTTTCTCATGATTGGATACACCTGGCTATGAAGTTCAAAGCTCAGTGAGGTTACAAAACCAATTTTGTGCTTCAGTAAGTCAGTAAAAAGTAGTTAGGAGTATTCAAATCAATAAAATGATAAGGGTACCCAAATTTTTGCACCGGTCAAATTTTGGTTTAATGCATATTGCACATTTCCTGTTAGTACAATAAACCTCATTTCAATCCTGAAATATTACTGTGTCCATCAGTTATTATATATATCAAATTGAAATGGCTGTTGCAAACACCCAAATATTTAGAACTAAAAATTATTAAGATTAATAGGGGTGCCCAAACTTTTTCATATGACTGTATATAATTTTAAAAGATTCAGTATATTTTAGTGATTGAAATCTTTGTTGTATCTATGCTTAGGAGTCAAGTGGGTGGTTCTATTCAGTGATTAACAGCTATCTGTTTGCGAATGTTCATACAGTAAACTCAGCCAATCATTGACCACCCACTGGACTCCTAAGAATAGGATCAGGAGGGACTGTTATACTGAAGTCAAGGGACTGTTTACTGAAGTCAAGTTATACTGAACCTTATACTGATGAGCCAAAGGGTAACAATGTTTTGAACTTTTGACTTTCAGGTTCCATATCTCACCATCCACTACAGCTTTGAATGGGAGACTACCATCATTTTATAGACAATCATCTTGGCTATCTCATATATAAATTTGACTTGCACCTATTTAGCATTTGATTAGTTATGCAGATTCTTGTCTTGTAACTGCATTTTTACTGTTTTGCTCCTGGGGGTGGAAAATCTTTTTCTTCTTTTATATCACAAATTACAACCTATTCTCATATTCCCTAATAGCTCAGTTTGTTATTAAGTTGATTCCCAGCAAAAGGTCACTGGTTCAAAACGAGGAGTTTTCAAAAAAGTACAAAAAGTGGACGGTAGAAGATTGCAAATGTGTAATTTGGAGCAATGAGACAAAAATCAATAGACTGGGCTCTGATGGGTGCATATGGGTCTGGAAGAAACAATGAAAAAGGGGGCTAACATATCAAGAATTCGAAAGAACTGTCAAGTTTGGTTAAGGAAGCCTGATGATATGGGTTTTTTTCACAGTCAAAGGCGTTGTTTACTTGACCAGGAATGATGGTGGTCTCAATGCTGAGCTATATGTGAGTATCCTACAAGACAAGTTACTTTGTACACTCAAGTACTATATGTATGAAAAGGACGATAGTGTTCCAGCAAGACTACAACCCGAAGCCCCCACAGTCTTCAATCGAACACTTGTGGATAGAGTTGAAGAAAAAACTGTATTCATCCCCAAGTGAGTTGACCAGTATGCAACAACATTTGGGAACGTGTGGAAGAGACCTGGAATCAGATTTTGACTGAGACATGCTTGAATCTGATCGAGAGCATGCCCAGAAGGAATTAGGCAGTATTGAAAGCCAAAGGTGGATTTACAAAATAATGCAAATTAAAATTTAGATTTTTAGGAGCGAAACAATAACAATGCAGTTACATAACAAGAATCTGCATAACTAATCATATGCTAAATAATTGCAAGTCAAAGTTATGCATGAGATAGCCAAGATAATTGTCTATAAAATGACACTTTCAAAGCTGTAGTGGATGGTGACATATGGAGCATGAAAGTCAAAAGTTCAAAACATTGTTACCCTTTTGCTTGTCAGTGTAAAACTGTGGGGGAATTTACTAAAATGGGCACACCAGTTTTCCAGCACAAAAGTAGCACCAAAAAATGTGACAAAAATTAGTCATTTTCGCCATTATCCAATCTTCTTGCCAGTTTTTACAAAAGTTGGCAGAGCAGGGCAGAGATTAAGGCAATGCAAGGCCTTGGCCTGAAAGATTGGTGTAGATTTCAGTTTTGGTGCATAGTAACATTCAAGATGCACCAGAGTTTGGACAGGAATTCATGATTGATGATTGCGCGATTGTAATAGTAATTTGTTTTAAACATTATGCAATACAGCTAGAAATGTAGGACATTCACTCCTGTTATATAAACCTGCTTGATATTTTGTGTCTATATTTTTTTTTTTACAGTTTATTGACATTTTCTCCTATTTGTTTAGTTCAATATACACTTTGTGGAATAAAGTATTGGGACACCTGTACATTACACCAACAGGAGCTGTACTAACATATTCTAATTCCATAAGTATTAATATGGAATCGGTCCCCTGTTTGTAGGTAAAGCAATTTCCACTCTTCTCGAGAGGCTTTCTACAAGATTTTAGAGTGTGTCTGTGGGAATTCTCATGCGTTCATCCAGAAAAGCATTTGTGAAGTCAAACACTGATGTTGTACTACAGGATCTGGCTCACAGTCTCAATTCTACAGTAGTTCATCCCAAAGGCTGAGTCGCTGTTTGTTTGTAAATGGTTCTGTTTTTATCCCCTTAGTGTCATGTGACATACTATTACGTCATGGGCTCCTGGTACTTGGTGCAAATGGACGTAACAGTACATCACCGCCCGATGCCGCCCACACTATCTGAGCAGGCAGCATTGGGAGCGGGTGTTAGCTGTAACTGACAGCTAAGACCTGCTCAATTAGCCCCCGGTCGAAGCTGCACTCCAATCTGGGCTTTTAACCCCTTGCTCAAAATTTCCAGCTTTTTCCATTCTGAGCCACGCCATGTACCCATACAGTAGTTTACAGTGCTGGCCAAAAGTATTGGCACCCCTGCAATTCTGTCAGATAATACTCAATTTCTTCCAGAGAATGATTGCAATCACAAATGCTTTGGTAATAATATCTTCATTTATTTTGCTTGCAATGAAAAAACACAAAAGAGAATGAAAAAAAAAGTCAAATCATTGATCATTTTACACAAAACTCCAAAAATGGGCCGGACAAAAGTATTGGCACCCTCAGCCTAATACTTGCTAGCACAACCTTTAGACAAAATAACTGCGAACAACCGCTTATGGTAACCATCAATGAGTTTCTTACAATGCTCTGCTGGAATTTTAGATCATTCTTCTTTGGCAAATTTCTCTTGGTCCCTGAGATTTGAAGGGTGCCTTCTCCAAACTGCCATTTTGAGATCTCTCCACAGGTGTTCTATGGGATTCAGGTCTGGACTCATTGCTGGCCACTTTAGAAGTCTCCAGTGCTTTCTCTCAAACCATTTTCTAGTGCTTTTTGAAGTGTGTTTTGGGTCATTGTCCTGCTGGAAGACCCATGACCTCTGAGGGAGACCCAGCTTTCTCACACTGGGCCCTACATTATGCTGCAAAATTTATTGGTAGTCTTCAGACTTCATAATGCCATGCACATGGTCAAACAGTCCAGTGCCAGAGGCAGCAAAGCAACCCCAAAACATCAGGGAACCTCCGCCATGTTTGACTGTAGGGACCGTGTTCTTTTCTTTGAAGGCCTCTTTTTTTTTCCTGTAAACTCTATGTTGATGCCTTTTCCCAAAAAGCTCTACTTTTGTCTCATCTGACCAGAGAACATTCTTCCAAAAAGTTTTTGGCTTTCTCAGGTAAGTTTTGGCAAACTCCAGCCTGGCTTTTTTATGTCTCTGGGTCAGAAGTGGGGTCTTCCTGGATATCCTACCATAGAATCTCTTTTCATTCAGACGCCGACGGATAGTACGGGTTGACACTGTTGTACCCTCGGACTGCAGGGCAGCTAGAACTTGTTTGGATGTTAGTCGAGGTTCTTTAGCCACCATCCGCACAATCTTTCGTTGAAATCTCTCGTCAATTTTTCTTTTCCGTCCACATCTAGGGAGGTTAGCCACAGTGCCATGGGCTTTAAACTTCTTGATGACACTGCGCACGGTAGACACAGGAACATTCAGGTCTTTGGAGATGGACTTGTAGCCTTGAGATTGCTCATGCTTCCTCACAATTTTGCTTCTCAAGTCCTCAGACAGTTCTTTGGTCTTCTTTCTTTTCTCCATGCTCAATGTGGTACACACAAGGACACAGGACAGAGGTTGAGTCAACTTTAATCCATTTCAACTGGCTGCAAGTGTGATTTAGTTATTGCCACCACCTGTTATGTGCCACAGGTAAGTAACAGGTGCTGTTAATTACACAAATTAGAGAAGCATCACATGATTTTTCAAAGGGTGCCAATACTTTTGTCCACCCCCTTTTTTATGTTTGGTGTGGAATTATATCCAATTTGACTTTTTGACAATTCTTTTTGTGGTTTTCCATTGAAGACAAATTAAATAAAGATATTATTACCAAAGCATTTGTGATTGCAATTATTTTCTGGAAGAAATTGAGTATTATCTGACAGAATTGCAGGGGTGCCAATACTTTTGGCCATCACTGTATGACCACATTTGGGGAATTTCTGTGTTCAGAAGAAATTGTGTAACAAACTGTGGGTTGTTTTTTCTTCTTTAACCCCTTGTAAAAATTAAAAATATGGGGCTAAATGGACAGTTTATTTTAAAAAAAGTAATTTTTAATTTTTACATCCCAATGCAAATAGAATCTGTGAAACAGTTGTAGGATGAAAATGCTGACAATACTCCTTGATATGTTCTGTGAGGGGTGTAGTTTGCAAAATGGGGTCACTTTTTGGGGGTTTCCACTGTATTGGTACTTTAGGGGCTATACAAATGCGACATGGAACCTGAAAACTATTCCAGTAAAATCTGCCCTCCAAAAGCCAAATAGCGCTCTTTCCATTCTGAGCCCAGCTATGTATCCATACAGCAGTTTACAACTACATGGGGAGTATTGCCATGTTCAGGGGAAATTGTGTAACAAACTTTGTGGAGCTTTTTCTCCTTTATCCTATTGTGAATATGAAAAATTTGGGGCTAAACTGACGGTTTATTGGAAAAAAAGTAATTTTTCATTTTCATGTCCCAATGTTAATAAAATCTGTGAAACAACTATAGGGTCAAAATGTTCACTATACCCCTTGATATGTTTTGTGAGGGGTGTAGTTCCCAAAATGGGGTCATTTTTGGGGGTTTCCATTGTATTGGTATTTTAGGGGCTCTGCAAATGCGACATGGCAACTAAAAACTATTCCAGCATAATCTTCCCTACAAAAAACAAATAGCGCTCTTTCCATTCTGAGCCCCATCATGTACCCATACAGCAGTTTACGACCACATATGGAGTATTTCCGCATTCAAGAGCAATTGTTTAACAAACTGTGGGGTGATTTTTCTCCTTTAACCCCTTATAAAATGAAAACTTTGAGGATAAAGTGACGTTTTAGTAATTTTTAACTTGCACAGCCCAATGTTAGTTAAATCTGTGAAACAGATATGGGGTCAAAATGACTCACTATACCCTTTGATAAATTCTGTCAGGGGTGTAGTGCCCAAAATGGAGTCACTTTTGGGGGGGTTTCCATTGTATTGGTACTCTAGGGGCTCTGCAAATGAGAAAAACCTGAAAACTCTTCCAGCAAAATCTGCTTTTCAGACGCCAAGTGTCGCTCCTTCCCTTATGTGCACTGCCATTCGCCCAAATTCAGTTTACACCCACATGTGGGGTATTTCTGTGCTCTGGAGAAATTGCACAACAAACTGTGAGATGCATTTTCTCCTTTAACCCTTTGTGAATGTGTTAATTTTAGGGCTAAATTGAGGGATTAGTGAAAAAAAATGAAATGTCTAAATCAAATGTCCATATTGTTTTAATTCCTGTGAAATGCATAAAGGGTTAACAAACTTCCCAAATGCCATTTTGAATTATTTGAGGGGTGCAGTTTTGAAAATGGGGTGATTTATGGGGGGTTTCTAATATATAGGCCTTTATAATCCCCTTCAGAACTGAAGTGGTCCCTAAAAAATTAGTTTGAGAAATTTTCTTGTAAATCTGGAAAATCGCTGTTATACTTGTAAGGGTGGGTTCACACCTGCGCTTGAGTCCGTCCGCTGCCAATCCGAGTGAAAATCTCGGGAAACAGGATAGGCATCAGATACCGACAGGTTAGCGACGCATTGGTTAAAAACCTATTCATTTGAATGGGTTTTTAAAGTAATGCGCGGGTGTGCGCTTACACCTTCTGCACTGCAAATCTTTTTTTTTTTCGTCAGAAACAAAGTCGGACATGCAGGACTTTGTGTCCGACGAAAAAAAAAAAGGCTTCGCAGCGCAGAGGGTGTAAATGCACACCCGCGTATTACTTTAAAAACCATTCAAATGCATGGGTTTTTAACCAATGCGTCGCTAACCTGTCAGTATCCGATGCCTATCCTGATTCCCAAGATTTTCACTCGGATTGGCAGCAGACAGACTCAAGCGCAGGTGTGAACCCACCCTAAGCCGTCTAACATCCAATATAAATTAAAAGACGATTAAAAGATGATGCCAATATGTAGCAGAGATATGGTAAATAATATTTATTAATGTACAGTACAGACCAAAAGTTTGGACACGCCTTCTCATTCCAAGAGTTTTCTGTATTTTCATGACTATAAAAATTGTAGATTCACACTGAAGGCATCAAAACTATGAATTAACACATGTGGAATTATATACTTAACAAAAAAGTGTGAAACAACTGAAAATATGTTTTATATTCTAGGTTCTTCAACGTAGCCACCTTTTGCTTGGATTACTGCTTTGCACACTCTTGGCATTCTCTTGTTGAACTTCAAGAGGTAGTCACCTGAAATGGTCTTCCAACAGTCTTGAAGGAGTTCCCAGAGATGCTTAGCACTTGTTGGCCCTTTTGCCTTCACTTTGCAGTCCAGCTCACCCCAAACCATCTCGATTGGGTTCAGGTCTGGTGACTGTGGAGGCCAGGTCATCTGGCGTAGCACCCCATCACTCTCCTTCTTGGTCAAATAGCCCTTACACAGTCTGGAGGTGTGTTTGGGGTCATTGTCCTGTTGAAAAATAAATGATGGTCCAACTAAACGCAAACCGGATGGAATAGCATGCTGCTGCAAGATGCTGTGGTAACCACGCTGGTTCAGTATTCCTTCAATTTTGAATAAATCCCCAACAGTGTCACCAGCAAAGCACCCCCACACCATCACACCTCCTCCTCCATGCTTCACGGTGGGAACCAGGCATGTAGAGTCCATTCGTTCACCTTTTCTGCGTCGCACAAAGAAACAGTGGTTGGAACCAAAGATCTCAAATTTGGACTCATCAGACCAAAGCCCAGATTTCCACAGGTCTAATGTCCATTCCTTGTGTTCTTTAGCCCAAAACAAGTCTCTTGTGCTTGTTGCCTGTCCTTAGCAGTGGTTTCCTAGCAGCTATTTTACCATGAAGGCCTGCTGCACACAGTCTCCTCTTAACAGTTGTTGTAGAGATGTGTCTGCTGCTAGAACTCTGTGTGGCATTGACCTGGTCTCTAATCTGAGCTGCTGTTAACCAGCGATTTCTGAGGCTGGTAACTCGGATGAACTTATCCTCCGCAGCAGAGGTGACTCTTGGTCTTCCTTTCCTGGGGCGGTCCTCATGTGAGCCAGTTTCTTTGTAGCACTCGATGGTTTTGGCCACTGCACTTGGGGACACTTTCAAAGTTTTCCCAATTTTTTGGACTGACTGACCTTCATTTCTTAAAGTAATGATGGCCACTCGTTTTTCTTTACTTAGCTGCTTTTTTTCTTGCCATAATACAAATTCTAACACTTCATTCAGTAGGACTATCAGCTGTGTATCCACCTGACTTCTGAACAACACAACTGATGGTCCCAACCCCATTTATAAGGCAAGAAATCCCACTTATTGAACCTGACAGGGCACACCTGTGAAGTGAAAACCATTTCAGGTGACTACCTCTTGAAGCTCATCAAGAGAATGCCAAGAGTGTACAAAGCAGTAATCAAAGCAAAAGGTGGCTACTTTATAGAACCTAGAATATAAGACATATTTTCAGTTGTTTCCCACTTTTTTGTTAAGTATATAATTCCACACATGTTAATTCATAGTTTTGATGCCTTCAGTGTGAATCTACAATTTTTATAGTCATGAAAATACAGAAAACTCTTGGAATGAGAAGGTGTGTCCAAACTTTTGGTCTGTACTGTATTTGGGTTACCACCCAGAGCATTTCACATTTTGAAAATTGCGAATTTTTTTTCCAAGTTTCCATCAAATTTCCTATTTTTTTTTATAAATAAATACAAAAATATTGATTAATGTTTCCCACTATCATGAAGTACAATGTGTCAGGAAAAAACTGTCTCAAAATTACTTGTGTAAGTTAAAGCGTCTAAAAGTTCTTGCCATATAAAGTGACATATATCAGTTTTGAAAAATGAGGCCTGGTCCTTAACGCACTTTTGGGCTGTTTGTTTGTTTCTTTGAGGCAAAGCCAAGAATGGCTACAATAGGAATGGAACATATGTAGGAAGTTCTTATACTCAATCCACTCCTGGCTTTGGCTCAGCAACAAATCTACAACAAAAAAAGCTGTGTTTCCACAACGTGGGGCTTCAGCCTAAAGGCAGATTGCTTGACTAGGTGCTGAATTTTATACACTTGCCGCAATGAACTGAAAGAAACACCTGAATTCAATGGTTTTTAGATGTACCATATATTATATTTGTCTACAGAATTTAGTAATAAAATATTTAGCACTGATGAAGTAAGAATGCATTAACAAGTTTCTGTTATATTGTGTTGATTTTTGCAAAATCATGGAAAAAAAAATTATAATGTGAAATACATTACTCAACTTAAAGATTACCTGTCAGTTCCCCTGACATTTCTATTTTAGAATATTCTTGTTTTCTTCATGAAATAATAATTTTGGAGCATCTTTATTTGAACTCCGCAATGTGCCATTTCTGTTATTCTGTCTAGAAAATCATGAATAAATTGGACCAGTTGGGCCTCACAGTTCCAGATTCTGTAGAGGTGCTCCTTTTTGACAAAGTTTGACAAAGCTAAATTCACATCTGTGTCAGAGACTCTGTAGTTCATTCTATCACAGAGTCTGCCTGAAATCCACTTGCATGAACAACTTTTTTGTCCAGTTTTAAAACAGACACCCGACAGACCCCATTATAGTCAGTGGGGTCTATTGGGCTTCGTATGTATCTGCTATTATAGCGGTTCACCTGTCTGTTGTTAATGTTATATACACACATGGACAAAATTGTTGGTACCCCCTCGTGTAATGAAAGAAAAACCCACAATGGTCACAGAAATAACTTGAATCTGACAAAAGTAATTTGCCAAACTACATGTTGACAAGCCACAAAGCCTCTGGGAGAATGTCCTATGGACAGATGAGACAAAAATCTAAATTTTTGGCAAGGCACATCAGCTCTATGTTCACAGACGGAAAAATGAAGCATATCTTAAAAAGAACACTGTCCCAACTGTGAAACATGGAGGAGGCTCTGTTATGTTCTGGGGCTGCTTTGCTGCATCTGCCGCAACCCAGTCGGAGGAAACCAGAGGATGGGAGTAGTAGTGGCAGATGCTCCCCAATCGCTCCAGTCCCACTCCTAGGCCGGACAAAGTCGAGGGGGGTCCTGCAGCACTACCGGATGGTGGTGGTAGTAGTTCTTTTTTCCAGGGAACTTCCAGTTGAAGAAGGGACCTCTCCTACCTGAGCCGGAGTGGTGTTGTACAGAAGGGCCCTGATGCTAATGCAGGAACAACTTAGGATTCAGCGATGCAGGTAAACCAAACAGCCTTTATTCGGCAACAGGGAACACAAGGCAAAAGCAGTTTCCAAATGGGGGTACTAATACAGTGTCCAATCCCCAGCCTTGGTTCTAGGAGGCCTGACAAGGAACTGGTTACCTGAAGACTAGGCCCGAAGTAATCCTCCTGAAGGCTGTGATAGCTAACCTTTGGCCTCAGTGCAGCTTGTGGGGGCAGGAAACCTGTGCACATCCTTAATGTTCCACTGCTCAGACTAGACTGACTGAACTGCTCTCAGACCAAGGGTTACCATGTAGACAGAGTCTCCCACAGCCCCGCCCAGCGGCCTGTGATAGGCCAGGTCTAAACCAAGGTTAAGTTTGAACACTGCAGGGGGAAATACAGAGGTAAGCTGCACAATAATGACATTTAACATGTAACAGAACATACAATCATAAAACCCAGAGGCACAATGACAAACACATAAAAGCAGTAGCACTCTGGGATGCTGCAATTCCCCCCTATTTTAACCTGAGCCGCCCTCGGTGAATTTTAGCCCAGGCTAGGGAAAGAACCACAGCAGACAGGACAAGACGAACAAGGCAAAACAAATAAAACTTGGCAACTATATACAAGTGAACTTAAAGTCTTTAAAAAACAGAGGTCTCTGAGGTATAGGTGCGTTAGTGTCCATTCCCAGGGCCTCAACAGGAGAATTAGGGACTCCAGGGCACAGGTGCGGTAGTGTCCATCCTGGAGCATAGGGATAGGAAAACATAAGGAAAACTGGGGCAGTGTCCACAAGTCTGCACTGATAAACTAAGTAGTTCTGACCTCACTCCATAAACTGTACAGGGCTTTTTCCTTTGGTGGTTCTCTGAGATCTTCTCAGGGCTACTTCTCCTGAAGCGCCAAGGACAACAGCTGGGCTAGCTGGAACAGGGCTGGTAGTGACAGCTTCATCCAGATCCATCTGTTCTTCTGCCTCAGCAGATAAAGTAGACGCCTCAGACGCAAGAGGCGACCTAGAGACTCCTCCTTTGGCAGGCAGCTGGAAAGTCAGGGAAGGGACGAAGAACACTGGAGGCATCCCACGGCGAAGACTCTCCGGCCCTGCTGAGGCTAGGACAGCCTCTGGAACGAGGATCTCCTCATCTGAACTACCCTCAGTGGAAGGGGACAGCACTGCGGGTGTAGGGCCCACCTGCAAACACATCTTCAAGCGATTCCAGTGGACCACCTGTGGCTTCCTCTCTTCTCTTTCCACCACAAAGACATCAGGATAGGGCTGTGCAGAGATGGTGTAGGGTTCAGTCTCCCACCTGTATTTCAACTTGCGGGTCCGGTGGTTGTTCTTCAGCCACACCTTCTCCCCAACCTGTAGGGGGTTATCCTGAGCGTGCAAGTTGTGACCCGCTTCCTGTCTGGCCCAAACCTCCTTCATAGGTCTTCTACTACGTCATGGGCTTCAGCCAGGTGCCTCTGATGGTCACTCACCCAGTCGGTCTTTGGCAATGGATTGATGTCATCCGGAACAGCAACTCCCAAGGCAACATCAACTGGCAGTTTCCCATGTCTCCCGAACATCAGGTAGTATGGTGTATACCCGGTGGACAGCTGCTTCTGGTTATTATACTGGTAGACCAGCTCAGGTAACCGTAGTGGAGGGTGACAAAGTCCGGAGGAGTCCAAGAAGAGTCTGGTTCAATTTCTCACATAGACCATTGCCCTGAGGATGGTAAGATGTTGTACGCAGCTTCTTGCAGTTGTACAGGGCACAGAGTTCCAGGAACAGCTGAGACTCAAATGCGGAACCCCAGTCTGTGAGGATCTTCTCAGGACATCCATAGGGAAGAAGGAAAGACTTACAGAAATTCTTAGCAGTAGTCTTAGCCGATAGATCACGTACGGGTACAGTCACTGTGAACTTGGTGTAGTGGTGGTCAGGTGGTCCAGAGCCACAATCTCCAGCGCGCGATGGCTCTCAATAGGATGGAGTAGAGCCTTCTGATCAGCTTTCTCCCCTCTGGCAAGGGTGCAGGCAGTACACTCTCTACACCACTTCTCGACGTCGTCTCTCAGACCAACCCATTAGAACCAACTTCTGATAGTAGCTTCAGTCTTCTGAACCCCGAAGTGTCCAGACTTGTCATGATAAGCCTCCAGGACCGTGTCCATATTGCATCAAGGGATGACAATTTGATGGAGTTGGGTCCCAGAAACAGGATCAGTGGAACGTCTATACACAAGTCCTCTTCTCAGGAACAGCTTCCTCCTCTGTCTCCACAGCTTGCACAGCTCTGGATTGGCATGAACTCCCCGGAGTCCAGTTGTCATCATACCTTGTCTCAGAAAGGCTCGTATCTCACTCAGAACTTTACTTTCAGACTGCAAGTGGGCCCATAATTCTGTCTCAGGAGTCGACTTCACCTGCGTAGGAGCAGCAGGGGCAGCTGGGACTTTGATGGTGTGAACAGCTTGTTTGGCAAACCGGGCATAGAAAGCTGGCATCTCCATTTCTTCCTACACATCTGCATCCTCACCAGGACTGGTCTCCATTGGTAGCCGGGATAAGGCGTCTGCCCCGACGTTGGCTTTGCCAGAATTGTACTTGACCACGAAGTTGTAATTGGCCAGACGTGACGCCCATCTTTGCTTTAGAGCTCCCAGTCGTGCGGTATCCAGATGTGCTAGTGGGTTGTTGTCTGTGTAGACTTCAAAGGGAGTAGCAGCCAGATAGTCTTTGAACTTTTCAGTGACAGCCCACACCAAGGCCAGGAACTCCAGCTTGAAGGAACTGTAATTCTGGTCATTTCTTTCAGCTCCCTTCAGGCAATTACTCTCTCCTTACCGTCTTGAATCTGAGAGAGGATGGCACCTAAGCCCTTGGTACTGGCATCAGTGTGTACCTGTAAAGGTAAGCTGTAATCCAGGTAGTCCAGAACAGGTGGCTCAGTCAGCAAGCGTTTCAGTCTCTGAAATGTGGTCTCTTGTCGCTCTACCCACTCGATAGGAATCTTCTTCCTCAGCTCCTCTTTAGGATGCCCTCTCAATAGTTCTTGCAGAGGCTCAGAGATCTGGGCAAACTTAGGGATGAACCTTCTGTAGTATCCTGCACACCCCAGGAAGCTCCTGATCTCTTTCACTGTAGTAGTTGTGGGCCAATCTTCCACAGCAGCGATCTTATCAGGATCAGGCCTCACCCCTTCAGCGCTGACCACATGCCCCAGGTAGCGGACTTAAGTCTGCAGAAGGTGACACTTGGATGGTTTCACCTTTAGCCCGTGCTGTGCCAGGATCTGGAACACTTCTGTAAGATGTTGTAGGTGCTCCTCATACGTCTTAGAGAAGATGATGACATTGCCAAGGTACAGCAGAACAGTCTCAAAGTTCTTGTGCCCCAGTCAGCACTCCATGAGGTGTTGAAATGTTCCAGCGGCATTACAGAGTCAAAGGCATGCTGTTGAACTCAAAGAAGCCCATGGGTGTTGTGAAGGCCGTCTTTTCTCGGTCAGCAGCAGGTACAGGTACTTGCCAGTACCCGCTGGTCAAGTCCAGGTGGAGAAGTAGGCTGTAGCTCCCAGTGCTGTAAGGGACTCTTCTATACGAGGTAAAGGGTAGGTATCCTTATGGGTGACAGCATTCAGCTTTCTGTAATCCACGCAAAACCGGACACCATCGTCTTTCTTCTTTACCAGCACCAGTGGGGCAGCCCAGGGGCTGTGGCTCTCACGGATTACGTTAGCGTCCTTCATTTCAGCCATCAGTTTCTTCACAGTCTGGTAGTTAGCCGGTGGAATGGGCCTGTACCTCTCCTTGATAGGAGGATGTGTACCAGTAGGAATGGTATGCATAATGAACTTGGTGTGCCCAAAGTCCAGTGGATGCTGAATGAAGGCTGACTGACAGTCCTTTACCACCGAGAGAATGCCTTCAATCTGTTCAGCTGGGGTGTCTGGGGCTCCAAAATGTAACTCCTCCCACCAGGCTTTGTCAGTTTCTTTCTCTCCTTTGAAGACAACTTTCTGTGTGGACTGACATGCAGTGGAAGCAGCAACTTCAATAACTTCCTCTGGAGCCACATAGGACACCACAGCTACCGGGCAATGTTTCTTTAATTCCACTGGCAGATTACTTAAGTTCATGATGCGAACTGGCACCTCCCCTCGAGTGATCTTGGACAGACAGTGGGCGACCAACAGCATGGGGTAGGCCTCTAGGGGCATAGGTTCCACTAGAGCCAGATAGTTCTGTCCCTGTACACCCATACGTGCTCGACACCACACCACAGTCTCTGTGCCAGGTTGAAGAGTCACTGACCTGCTGTCTTGAACACGGGCCCTGCAAACTTCTCCTCGGTTGTTGGCAAACTTCTGCTGAGCAGCCAAGAGATGGATGGTTTTCTGTATCACCCTCTTCTTTGTAGGCGAGGCAGTAGGTAGTGAGTTCTGCAGGGCCTCCACCATTTCTCCATAGCAGCTCTTCAGGACATTCTTGCCCAACACCACAGGGGGGACTTCATTGTCACAGATGTTAGTGACCAGGACACCCTGTCTATACAGCTTAACGCGTCCAACTTGCATATCAGGGGTCCAGTACCCAGTGATAGGTACCGGCAGTCCATTGCTGGCAAGCACCATGGGTGGAGTCTCACAGGGGTGCACCAGCCGATCATCTCCCCAAAATTCATTAAAGGTGGCTCTCTGGATAGTGGTAACCTGAGAGCCAGTGTCCAGTAGGGCAGTCAGTGGTATTCCGTCAATATAGATGGTAACTTCTGGACGGGGGCCCACATACTTAGGGGAAGGCTTTGACTTGGATGGACCTATTGTTCTTCCTCCTGAGGGGCGGTCCTTGGCCTCAGGGGAAATCCGTTTAACTGCCAGCATTGAGACTCAATATGTCCATATTTGTGACAGTACCTGCAAATGGGTCTCTTTGGTTTTTCACCAGCAGCAAAGGGCAGTATTCTCCGGGCAGTTCCTCTGGGAAGCTCTGGCGGAGACTTGGAAGGAGAGGGTGGTGCACTCCTTGCTTGAGGACCAGCCTGTTCTAGTTTCTTGGTCAGGACATCCACACTTCTGACCAGCAGGGAGACCTGTTCTCTCAGATCCGCCACGTCACACGGCCCTGGTGTTGATACGGCCTGCGGTGCTGACAAATAGACATGGCGGCGTTTAAGAGAGTAAGGCTCCAGGGTGATAGTCGGAGCAGCCCCAGGTGAGGCAGGCTGAGCTGGGGACCCTGGTTGGTGTTCAGGGCCCAGTATTGGTATGACCAGTTCTTTAAAGTCCAGAAAGGAAACAGCCGGGTGTTAAGCAGAGAGAATTCTTAACTGTCTCTTTAAAGCATCATCCTCCGCACCCTCAATAAACTGTTCTCTCAAGGCAGCGTCGGGGTTCTCTGCAGCGCGAGGATCCACTTGGGTTACAGCTAGGAAAGCCTCTTGCAAGGACAGGGCAAATACCCGGCGAGGGATTCACCGGCTTGTTGTTTTCTGCTATAAAACCGCATCCTCAACTCAGACGCAGTTCGGACTTCAAAGATGTCACAAAGCCGCTGCACTGCAGCATTTGCTCTAGTGATGTCTTGTTGGAAGAGGGCCAGGATTTGACTTCCCTCTGAGCAGCACCCTCCAGCTGCCCCACCAGAATTTCCACTTTCTGCTCCTCAGAGAGGGGGTACAGCCTGAACATGGCCTGCATGCGGTCCTTAAAGTCCCTTAGGGTGTGCGCTTCCCCTTTGTATCGGGGTAGCCAAGGCGCACCCAGGTAGTATGGCATGTTGAGCGGCATAATGGTGGCCGCAGAGGTAGGAGTAGAAGCCACAGACAATGTGGCCACCACAGGTGATGCAGCAGCCACAGGTGATGCAGCAGCCACTTGAGACCCCGCAGGGCTAACGGACTCATGATCGCTATCATCCGACATGGTGACAGCAAACAAGTTTCTAGGTAAGGACAGCACTATAACAGTCAGTCTATAGGAATGGTCTCACCCAAAATGGCGGTGCCCAGGAGGCTCCGATGACGCTGTCCTATAGGAGGGGCTACCCCGCTGATTCGTCTTTTTCGAATAGGAGGGTGGAGCTTGGCTGATGCACCTCTGACGTCTGTCTTTACTGCCTAAGTGCTGGTTTTGGCGGGCTGGCGGTTAACCTCTGTGGAGCTGAAGAATTTTGAATGATGCAGCTCCATCTGTGGCTGGAGTTAACCCCTTGTGGGCTGGGCTCACGTGCATCGGTGATGGTGCAGCAGTAAATACACAGTCCGATAACGTCTGGCGGTCCTCTAGCTTGCAATAAAGTGGCTAAACTTCGCAAACAGTTGTAACTGTTCACAGTCTTTGCAAACAATCCAGGGAGATAGCGACAAACAGCTCCGGGCACACACACAGAGTCCTCAGTATAAATCCACAGGGATAAGTCTCTCACACAGCCAATAAAGGTTTCAGCTCACCTGTTGTAGAGATGAAGTAAGGATCTTGACACCGTAGTCTGTGATGGTATAAGGACACAGGAGTCTTGATCCTGCCGACTATGCCAAAAACGACTTTGCCACAACCCAGTCGGAGGAAACCGGAGGATGGGAGTAGTAGTGGCAGATGCTGTGCCACCTAGCAGGCCGAGCACGCTCCCCAATCGCTCCAGTCCCACTCCTAGGCCGGACAAAGTTGAGGGGAGGTCCTGCAGTACTAACAGATGGTGCTGGTAGTAGTTCTTTCTCCCGGGGCACTTCCAGTTGAAGAGGGGTACCATCATTTCTGTCCAGGCCTGTTTCATGAGTTTTCTGTTTTAAAAAATTCTCTTGAAGCAATGTCTGACTTTCATTTGTTCATTTTCATAGAATTTTTATATATTATTACTAGAGATGAGTGAATTTCTCAAAAGTTCGATTCGGAAGTTCGATTCGAAGTTCCAAAAAAATTTGCTTTGATCCGAATTACTTTGCGGCGAATAAACAGCTTTTTCTGGGCTGCAAAGAGCCATGGTGGGCGGCAAAATGGCGGAAGCCCTTGGATGCCACAGTCACGTCTCTCTCTCTCTCTCTCTCTCCAGCACGGACAAGTTTTATTCATGTGAAAGAATCTGCTAGTAAGCAAAGACACGCCTACCCAATCACATCACTAGAGACCATCATGTGACCGTCTGATGTCACAAAGGTCCTTACTAAATATTCGTTACCGCAAAGCATCAGGAAATCCAGAATCGTGGCGAATCAAAGATTTCCTGAAATTCGGATCGAATTTCACTTCTGCAGAATCGATTCGCTCATCTCTAATATTACTTTTGTCAGATTCAAGTTATTTCTGTGACCATTGTGGGTTTTTCTTTCATTAAACGAGGGGTACCAAAAATTTTGTCCACGTGTGTAGGTAAAGATGTGGGGAGCCGAGGAAATGCTGAAGGGAAAGGCCGCAAACTGGAAATGTCACCTGTGGGCGGCAATTGATACAGCAATTCTCAGATACTTTCTGTGAGGAGGATAACTGGAACTTGTAAGTACGCATCCTTTAGGTCGAGAGTGACAAGAACATTGCAGAAAGGATGTGACCAACTTCCTGGTCTCCCTTTGGAAACGCTCCTCCTTATGAAGAGACTTAGACACATTAGGACTATAACATATATTGGTAGCAGGAAGTCTGGAGAGTAGACCCCAAACCTTCTTCTGAGGGGGGACCTTTATCAAGGCCCTCTTGCCCAGGTATTCCAGAATGGAATTTTCAGTATAACCTGCTCCAGTGAAAGAAGAAAACGGGTTACAAAGAATCTGTCTTGTGGAGTGCGAAGAAAATCGTCCGCACAACCCTGCTGCACTTACCTGCAAGACCAAAGCTCTTGGATCCTCTCCTGCCAGAAGGAGAGAAAAAAAATGAGAGAGGCATCCCCTAACAGGAGTACTTGCTGCCACAGGAGGCGAAAAAGCTGGCGACAAAGCCAGGTTTTTCTCTGTCCCCTTCCTTGGGGAACTTACGTCCAGCCCCTCTGGACTGATATCTAGCACGCCTCTGATATTTTAACGTAGATTGAGGTGGCTGCAGATAACTTCTGCTCCGGCCAGAAGGTCCTGCTTTTCCTGTAAAAGACTGCGGAAGGCACTTATCCTTTTAATTGCAAGACCTTCCATGATGTCATCCAGGCCTCTGCTAAAATGTTTACCCAGCTCATGGGTAGGGAGCATATGTTATACTTGGACGCATTGTCCGCTCCCCAAGGCTTCAACCATAATGGCCTTCTAGCAGCTGTAGAGAAGTCCCTAGACTTGGTGGCCATCTTGACCTGGTATATGGAAGCTTCCGCTAGATAGTCTCTTATTCGCTACCTCATTGGAGGCAATGCCCACAGAAGCCTGAGCAGAGGCTGAGGATTAAGCCCTCCTAAGGGTACACTCCAAGCGACTATATATAGAGACTTGGAGATTGGAGCCATCTTCCGCAGAACAGTGGAACAATTTAGCTATTCAAAGCTTTATCCAGTGTCATGTCCACTTGGAAGGCCCTAGGCCCCCTATTGGTGGAACTAGAGGCTTCCCCAAATTCAACATCACGGTCTCTGACCAGATGGACTTCAGCAGCCTAGGCATCCTTACCAAGAGGCCTGCTGGGATTTTGTGAAGTGTCTTCATCACATGAGTGCGTCACATAGAGTATGTGAAATTCCTCCTCTGATGGAACTTACTGAGGATGTCTCTCAGTACTAGGCTTCTAAGAGATCTGAGAAATCGAGTTCCGGATTTCTATCCTGCTCCTTGACCCACACAATTACGTCACGAATGGATGGATCCTCAGATGGGGTCCCACGGCATTGGCGACAGTGAGTGTAATCATACCATCAAGCAGAGGGATGTCGCACTCTGTATAAGTGAAATGTTTCAGCTTAGAGGACCTTTCCCTCATTGAGTCACCGCTGCTACCGAAAACAGTGGAGGACATCAGTCATAACAGTATCAAACAAAAGCGTACAGCCTATCAAAGAGACAACCATCGACTCAGGAAGAAGGTTTTAAATAGGTAGGGAGAAGACCATACTTACCCATAAAACTTATATACAGAAACTTTTTTAAGAGACCCTTAACAATGGTGTCTTTAATACCGCTACAGCGGTAAAAGAGCATGGCCTATACTAGTACAGTGTCCATATTAGGACATCCTCAGATATCAAAGTCAAACATCAGATTAATAGCAGTTTACAACAGTGATACCTGACTTTGATACCTTACTCTGATACCTGACTTTGATACCTGACTTTGATTCTGACACCTGACTTTGATACCTGACTTTGATACCTGACTCATATCTGATTGAGTCACAAGTCAGCAGTCAGCTATGAAGCACATACAATGTTACACTGTGTGCCTCCTAATGATTGGCCAGGATGACTGACCTCTGAGGGAACTCACTGCTCACACTCAGGAGTAGAAGATACTTGTATAAGGCTGCAGGCTGAGAAGCTCCATGAGCTCTGATAAAAAGTTGTCTGACACAAAGTTGTCTGATGCCTGACTCAGTCAGAGATCAGACTCACACATCATTTGAGTTTTTCATATACATACAAGCCAGCCAGCACATACAATGGTGGAGATTTATCAAGTAAAATGCTCCATAATTCTGGTATCATTTTCACCAAATAAACTCTCTAATATGTTGTGCGCCACATTCATCAAGTATTTAAAATACTTTTATTACTTGTACAAAAAGGGGTGTGGACTCATAGTAAAGGGGCGTGACCTACAATACTGTGCTGCAAAAATACATCCAAATAACCTCTCTAACATGTTGTGCGCCACATTTATCAAGTGTTTTAGGCTGAGGCACCACGTACCAGGCTGCAGCAAAAAAGTGCTGTGGGAAAAACCTTGGCAGAAATGCATCACAGTTTTTCCCTCAAAGATTTTCGCAGAAAGTCTGGCGAGGTTTCCTCTGTGGACTTTCTGCTTCCATTATACCTATAGTGAAACCGCCAGCATTTCCGTAAATATACTTGACTTGCTATGATCTCCAAAACCGCAACTGTTTTGGAAATTGCAGCATTTCCACTGCATGTATTTTTCTGCAATGCGTGGATTGTAGGGGTTGTACTGGTACTGGTAATTTGAACCGCACGTCATTCCTGCAATTGGTTTGTTTTACAACCCCTACAACCCACGCATTGCAGAAAAATACACACAGTGGAGATGCTGCAATTTCCAAAACTGTTGTGGTTTTGTAGATCATAGCAAGTCAATTATATTTACGGAAATGCTGGCGGTTTAACTATAGGTATAATGGAAGCAGAAAGTCCGCAGAGGAAACATCGCCAGACTTTCTGTGAAAATCTTTGAGGGAAAAACTGTGATGGATTTCTGCCAAGGTTTTTCCCACAGCGCTTTTTTGCTACAGCCTGGTACGTGGGGCCTCAGCCTAAAACACTTGATAAATGTTAGAGAGGTGATTTGGATGTATTTTTGCAGCACAGTGTTGTAGGTCACGCCCCTTTACTATGAGTCCACACCCCTTTTTGTACAAATAATAAAAGTATTTAAAATACTTGATAAATGTGGCGCACAACATGTTAGAGAGGTTATTTGGTGAAAATGATACCAGAATTATGGAGCATTTTACTTGATAAATCTCCACCATTGTATGTGCTGGCTGGCTTGTATGTATATGAAAAACTCAAATGATGTGTGAGTCTGATCTCTGACTGAGTCAGGCATCAGACAACTTTGTGTCAGACAACTTTTTATCAGAGCTTATGGAGCTTCTCAGCCTGCAGCCTTATACAAGTATCTTCTACTCCTGAGTGTGAGCAGTGAGTTGCCTCAGAGGTCAGTCATCCTGGCCAATCATTAGGAGGCACACAGTGTAACATTGTATGTGCTTCATAGCTGACTGCTGACTTGTGATTCAATCAGATATGAAAGTCAGAAGTCATCTAAGTTTTACAACCAGCCCAGAAACTGCATATAGTCAGGTGTCAGGTATCAAAGTCAGGTGTCAGAATCAAAGTCAGGTATCAAAGTCAGTTGTCAGAATCAAAGTCAGGTATCAAAGTCAGGTGTCAAAGTCAGGTATCAAAGTCAGGTATCAAAGTCAAAGTCAGGTATCAAAGTCAGGTATCAGAATCAAAGTCAGGTATCAAAGTCAGGTGTCAGAGTCAAAGTCAGGTATCAAAGTCAGGTATCAGAATCAAAGTCAGGTATCAAAGTCAGGTATCAGAGTCAAAGTCAGGTATCAAAATCAAAGTCAGGTATCAAAGTCAGGTGTCAGAGTCAAAGTCAGGTATCAAAGTCAGGTATCAGAATCAAAGTCAGGTATCAAAGTCAGGTGTCAGAGTCAAAGTCAGGTATCAAAGTCAGGTGTCAGAGTCAAAGTCTGGTATCAAAGTCAGGTGTCAGAGTCAAAGTCAGGTATCAAAGTCAGGTATCAGAATCAAAGTCAGGTATCAAAGTCAGGTGTCAGAGTCAAAGTCAGGTATCAAAGTCAGGTGTCAGAGTCAAAGTCTGGTATCAAAGTCAGGTGTCAGAGTCAAAGTCAGGTATCAAAGTCAGGTGTCAGAATCAAAGTCAGGTATCAAAGTCAGGTGTCAGAGTCAAAGTCAGGTATCAAAGTCAGGTATCAGAGTAAGGTATCAAAGTCAGGTATCACTGTTGTAAACTGCTATTAATCTGATGTTTGACTCTGATATCTGAGGATGTCCTAATATGGACACTGTATACTAGTCCAGTTGCGCAGTCCAGCACTACTGGGTGAAGGCTGCAGAAGTGTAACAGAAACAAAGGGTCCAGGAAAACGGGACCTGCAAAAAGTTTCCAGAACCTGAAGTGACAAAATCACTTCCCACGGCTTTAAAACCTTTCTCTCCCTCTTCGCTCTTATTCCACTGCTATAGGAAGTGCAGTGTGTTTTTGTGGCAGACTGGAATAGAACCATAACTGCAACAGAAAGGCATTCTGAGACACTGTGATCTGTGGTAGCTGAGCACAAACACCTGAAGCATAAGCTCTGCTGAAGAGCTCAGCCGGGCATAGAGGTTTATTTTAACCCTACAATACAGCCTCCAAGTTCAGAAACAGACACATACTGAATGCACATCCTGCCCAGCCAACAACATCACAGCCTGAGACAGACAAGGGCAAGCACACCCAGCTTAGAATGGCCACAGACAGAGAGCGCAGCAGGGAGAAACAAGGAAGCCTTAGGAGTAAAAAACTCCCAAGGAAAAGATGAACAGCTGAAAGAGGAGAAAAAACTTACAAAAATGTAGTTAACCCCCAACTCCTTAGGAAAAAAATGGGAGGACAAAGAGCCTCCCCCCACCTGTCCAACACACAGGACAGAAAAAAACACAGTGAGGGGAGTATCGCTTAATTAATTATGTAAATTAAAAATTCCACCTGTCCTACCAGCACACAGGGGCAGAGATACCCCCATAATGTGCTGCTGTTGAACGTAAGGGGAACATGATTTCCCCATTGTAGCCAGGTTATCTTCTCATGAATGTAGTGTCCTTGCCTGATAACCTGCCCACAATAAGGAAATCATGGCTGGACTTCTGACAAGTCCCAGACCATAGAAAGTTCCTGTATTCATAGTCATATCCATTGGCAATCGATCAAGATGAAAGACTGTCGCCACTATTAAGGTTAGAGAAAATCTTTAAAACTCTGAAAATGTTTTAATTCTTTATATTTTGTTTATAAAACCGTTTAACTTTTAATTGTCTACACCTTTAAATATGGTTATGTTCATGGGAAAAGAGTATAATAGCACTCCAGTTTTGCCTCCTTTGGGGAAGTTGGAAAAAAAAAATCCCCCATTTTAAGTTTATAGCAGCTTGTTATGCTTGCCAACTTGTGTACAGACCCAGGAGCCTACCTGGCCAGCATAGTCATTATTATCATCATCATCATCATCATCTCTGCATACAAAGGGCTTAGCTTTATCCTATGGCTGAGATGGGAAAGGTGTTGCTCTTCTTCCATCCCTAGATGTGTTCCTGTAATCTTAAAAGTAAGGGGATGACATCACTGATCAAGTGTCATTGTTGCCCCAATGCTCAGGCCAAATTTAGCACTTTGGTATGCATTGCTTTACACAGCAATATTGTAACATCTCTGCCTATTCAAGTCTGGGCACATCCCTCCGCCCGCACGCGGCGGAGCAGGAGGCGTGCTCAGTTTGATTCCTTGTTTAAGATACTAGGCTAGTGCTCAGTCTGAACACTAGCCTAGACTATGTAATTGATTTTCTGCCACAACCGTCTCCTTCACCTTGGTTTTCCTCTGCTCCACTAATACTTAATTTTAGCCTTACCTGTGTGATTGACAGCCTATCGTCCTATCAAGTCTGGGGCAGGTTTTTCCTTCCTATTTATTCTTTGCTCACATTGACATTGGTGCTGGTTATTGCTTAGTGTGTTCTGGCCATTTCTCCTTGCTGTTTTGTTACCTGTATTCCTATTCCTGACCTCTGGCCTTGACTTTTGACTATTCTCTTGGATTTTGATTCTGTACTGCATTGCTTGTCTGTTACTGAACCTTTGGCCTTTTTTTGTCGTTTGTCCTGTCTCCGTTATGTGTTGTCACTTATTCAGTGTAGGGACCGGCTCCGAGTTGTCAGCTGTCACCTAGGACAGTCAGGCAAGAGGCAGGGCCAGTGGGGGGGTTTTCAGCTTTAGGGCTCACTGTCTTGTTGTGCCCCTACCCCCAGGGTTCTCTAGCAGCTACTGGGGAATCGCTCCTCTAGCAATTCCCTTACAGAATAACCAGCCCAAAAAATAAAAAATTACCTTCTGCCATTTCTTCCCTCCGGATCAGCATGGATCCTATTCAGGGCCTTGCAGCCAAAATGGAGGGTTTGGCAGGCCTGGTAGCTGAGCTAGCTAAACAGGTTCCCCAGTTGTTTCTGCCCATTTCAGGGTTAAGATGCTACTCCCGGATCATTTCTCAGGGGACCGAGAAAAATTTGAGACTTTCCGGGAGTCTTGTCGCCTGTATTTCCGGATTAATCCATATGCATCCCAGGCCCAAATGGTGGAAGTAGTTATATCCCTGCTACAGGGGGATCCACAAGCTTGGGCCCTTAAACTCCCTCCTGGGGCTGAGGAGTGGTCAGATTTTGAAAAAAAAAATTTTGTCTTTGGGGTCTATGTATGCTGAACCAGACCACATTGGACTTGCGGAATCGCAACTCCTCATCATGTGGCAGGGCAAACGCTCTGCTGAGGAATACTGCTCAGAATTCCGCAAGTGCAGTGTAACTGCAGGTTGGTGTGAGTCAGCTCTAAAGGCCCACTTTAAACAAGGCTTGTGTGACCGTGTTAAGGAGGTCTGGGTTGGTCACCCAGATCCCCCTACTATTGAGCAGGCCATGACTTTGGCCGTTCGTATTGACCGTAGAATCTGGGAAAATGTTAAAGAGAGAGTAGGGTCTGTTTCCTCCAATTTTTCTGTCTCTTCCTCTCTCTCTCTCCTGATAAACCCACTTTTTCTCCCATCACTCCTGGTGAGGAACCCATGAAACTGGGAGTTATGGACGCCAAGACTCGACGAGAGCATCGTCTCCGGAATAACCTCTGTCTGTACTGTGGTACTTCAGGTCAGATAATTCGAGATTGCTCCATCAGACCCCGCACTCCAGGGGAAAAGCTTCAGTGCCTGAGTGGTAGTCAGAAGAACCACTCAGGCAACCAGGTATTTGCCGGAAATAACAATAAGATGTTATCTGTGTCCCTGTCCTCTGGGGACAGATCTGTTTCTGGACAGGCCCTAGTTGATTCTGGGTCTGCGGCAAACTTTGTCAAACTTTCATTTGTCTCAGCTTTAGGCATTAAGCTTTTGCCGCTTGATATTCCTCTGGCGGTTACTGGAGCGGATTTTGCCCCACTGGCCAGGGGTAAGGTCCAATGCAAGACCCCCTTAATCATGTGGGTTCTGCACATTCTGAGGTCATAAGCTTCTTTGTTATGGAGCATCTGTCTTCTGATATTGTTTTGGGACTTCCCTGGTTGAACCTCCATAACCCTATTTTTGATTGGGGTAAAAGGGAGTTAGTAAAATGGGGAGATCAGTGCTCATCCCACCGTATTGCTTTGCACATCTTAGATTGTGTCAGTGAGGAGACGGTCTCGGCTACTAAGGGTTGGAAATGCCAGGCTAATAAAAAACGTTTTGCTGGTCCACCTGCACCTCTTGTTGTTCATGGAGATCTGGAATTTAAGGCAAAGAAAATACTGGATCCTTCTAAAACTGGTTTACCTGGTGAGGATCCGGTGGCCCCTCATAAAGGGAGGGTACTGTAACGTCTCCGCCTGTTCGGGTCTCTGCACCACCCTCTACCCGCATGCAGAAGGCGTGCTCAGTTTGATTCTGTGTTTAAGATTCTTGTTGCTCAGTCTGAACACTGTCCTAGACTATGTAATTTATTTTCTGCCACACCCGTCTCCTTCACCTTGGTTTTCCTCTGCTCCACTAATCGATAATTTTAGCCTTACCTGTGTGATTGACAGCATATTGTCCTATCAAGTCTGGGGCGGGTTTTTCCTTCCTATTTATTCTTTGCTCACAGTCACATTTGCGCTTGCTATTGCTTCTGCGTACCTGCCTTTACTCCGAGCTGTTTTGTTACCTGTATTCCTATTTCTTATCTCTGGCTTATCTCTGGCTCTGTGACTATTCTTTTGGATTATGATTTTGTACTGCATTGCTCGACTGTTACCGACCCCTTGGCTTGCTGACCTCCTTTTGTTGTTGTTTGTCCTGTCTGCGTTCTTTGTTGTCACCTATATTAGGAAGGGACTGTCGACTGGTTGCAGGCTGTTGCCTAGGACAGATCGGGCAAGTTAGCCAGGGATAGTGGGGGGTTTTCAGCTTAGGATCCACTGTCTTCTTGTGCCCCTCCCCCCAGGGTTCTGCAGCAGCACTGGGGAATTGCTCAACTGGCAATTCTCTTACAAATATCTTTTAAATGGCTTTGCATATCCCAACTATTTTACCATGTTTTTTCAGGGCACATAAGGCATAAAATAACTAGCCTTATTTGTTAAATAAGTTGAATATTTTGTTTGGAGGAAACTGAATGCTGAATTGTATCCAAACAACACCATACCTACTGAGAAGCATTGGGTTGGCAACATCATGCTTTGGGGCTGTTTCTCTGCAAAGGGACCAGGATGACTGATCCGTGTACATGAAAGAATGAATGGGGCCATGTATCGTGAGATTTTGAGAGCAAACCTCCTTCCATCAGCAAGGGTATTGAAGATGAAACGTGGCTGGGTCTTTCAGCATGACAATTATCCCAAGCACACCGCCAGGGCAACGAAGGAGTGACTTCGTAAGAAGCATTTCAAGGTCCTGGAGTGGCCTGACCAGTCTCCAGATCTCAACCCCATAGAAAACCTTTGGAGGGAGTTGAAAGCCCATGTTGCCCAGCGACAGCCCCAAAACATCACTGCTCTAGAGGAGATCTGCATGGAGGAATGGGCCAACATACCAGCAACGGTGTGTGCCAACCTTGTGAAGACTTACAGAAAACGTTTGACCTCCGTCATTGCCAACAAAGGATATATAACAATGTATTGAGATGAACTTTTGTTATTGACCACATACTTATTTTCCACCATAATTTGCAAATAAATTCTTTAAAAATCAGACAGACAATGTGATTTTCTAGATATGTTTTCTCATTTTGTCTCTCATAGTTGAGGTCTACCTATGATGTCAATTACAGGCCGGCCTCATCTTTTTAAGTGGGAGAACTTGCACAATTGGTGGCTGACTAAATACTTTTTTCCCACACTGTACTACAGACCTGTGTATAGTCTGATCCTGCAATAATTTAGTTGTCCATTCAGTCCTTTCTAAAAACTATCAATAGACCAACAATGGATAAAATGGAAGATTATGAATCACTGGGATATATCCCTATTGCATAGCCAGCATCACTTTAAAAAGGTTTGACATTTCAGGGTATTCCCATCTGGACATTTATGGCTATTGCCATAGGCTATACCATAAATGTGTTATAGACCTCTATGATGAACATCTATCATGAGAACGGGGGTCTCCTGATTCTGTCTCAGGACTACAAGAATGGATGTAATTGCTGCATGTGTGCGGGTCTCTCCATTCACTTGTGTAGAAGACAGACAGACTACAAGTGAATTGCGAGAACTGCACATGAACAGCTATTTTTCCCATACTGCAGGCTAAAAGGACAGAGGATCATCTCGATCAGCCATTTATGGCATAACTTGTGTATTTAGTCATAAATGTCTAGATTGGGATACCCGTTTAGGGAAACAACCCATTTAAGCTAGACAATAGTACCAGACAGTAGAGTAAGCAAACCTAATTAAGACTAATAATACCAGTCACAAACATTTTTTTTCTTTACATAAACCAGGTACAATTCACATTAGTTTTCCAGAAAGGGTAATGATCATTAGAACAGTGACTTCTTTCTGCATTGCAAAATGTTCAGAGAATGTTAATTGTTCTGATACACCTAGAAGATGAACTGGGGTGAAGAAATGAAGACAGTACCTGATGACAGATTGTCTGGTGTCATGAGACAGTGCCCAGACATATTCATGAGATCTTGAATAACCTGACATTTACCACTTTACAGATATAAAATGATACCTTTTATTCACTTCTCTCTGTTACTGTGCAATTTTAGCAATTTATAACAAGTCTTCCTGCAAAGAGACTAATGGAATGAAAGTAACATGAAAACATAGCTGGGCAGAAAAAAAAGGTTGTAATGAAATCCATTCTGCACACAACATTGTACTTCAAAGCACATTACACCGAGAGAATGAATCCCTCTTTTTGTGCCATCTGACAAATATATTGCTCGTCCTAAGTATTCATTTATTATTGCTTCGCACAGCTGAAATGTGAAAGTGTTTTGTTCTGATTAAAAAGCAAAGCATTTCAGTTACATAGCAAATGTTTCTATCTCTGCAGCCGCCTAAATGTATTTTGACAGGATTTCTATTGTTGTATATGAGGGCAGTCACCTTTAATTGAATGTATGATAAATCTCATCATCCAGGGGCAATACTTGCAACATCACACATTTCTGAGATGATGGAGAAATCAAGCAATTCATTCATTGTAATTTGGAACAAAGAACAAGAATTTGTGCTCCTTGTATTCAAGTTATCTCTAATAGTCAAAATATTCAGAAGCAAAGTTTAAAGCATACCTACTGCTATCATTTCTGAGATTATATTTTACTGGTTGAAGAGGGAATTTCCCTCATCTTCCAGGAACCTGTAGTTCTTTTTCTTTGTCTATGGGCTTGCTATAAATGTTCAGAAATCTCTACATTAAAGGAAAATTGTGCCAAGAAATTACCTATTGCTTAAATAACATTTTAATATTAAAACATATATATTTTTTAATGTGTTTTTTAATTTTCCATGTTATAGTCTATATTTAAAAAATCTTTTAGTCAAATAGTTTGTGACTTCCTGTTTCCTAGAGATGGACCGTAGGCCATAGACACAGACTCTATTGCTTTCTATGGAAGGGTATACAAAGCATGCTCTGTGACCTTTGCAGAGGTTATTGCCCAGGGGCAGTAGATAAGCTGTGATCATCACCTATCAAGACTGCTAGATTCTGTGTCTTATGTACATATACATAATAGCTGCGATTATCACTGTGCTGATAAGTAAGGTGGCTGCTGTAAAAAAATTCTACTACAGAAAACAGGAAGTCTCAGCATATTATTTGGCTTATTGGCTAAAATCAGAACTTCAGGATTTTTAGAAATGTTTTAAAATATAAATATATATATTTTGAGACTAATATTTTGAGACTAATCCCCCCAAGTTGTCACACTATATATATATGGGGGGATTAGTCTCAAAATGGCGGCAGACTCCTGGTCCGGACAGCGGTGGTTCGTGGTACTGGGCGCCGGAGAGATAGCGTTCAGACGGTCCAAGTGTAAAATAACACTGGCTTTATTCAGCTTAACTGCAACATAGCAAAACAACAAAAAACCTAGGCCACAGTTAGGGCCCTAACTCACTCCTTGAGCCCCTAACTAGCCTGACTATTGCTCAGCTCCAGCAACAGTCCCCTGTGGACCCCAGCCCTTCTGGGACAGAGCATCTCTCTCTGTCCTTGGCTGGTCCACCATCTCCTGCTCCCTGCAGGATACTCCAGCCTTCTGGAGTTACGCGCCCCCACCCAAAGGTGTGGCTGAGAGCCTTTTCAGGGCTGGCCTGGGTCGCTCCCTAGCACCCTCTAGGTCCACATACTCACAATAGTATAATAAAAAATAATATAGATAAATAGATAGATGGATATTTTTTATGAATCTCACCAAAAATTCTTTAAAAATATGTTTAACATAAGAGTTGATTGAAAAAATAAGTCATTTTCTGGCAACACATTCCCTTTAAGCAAGCAAACTAAAGAAAATGGGTGATACTGCATGATGTGTCTTAGTGTCTGAGTGAGTTTCATGATGTAAGTGGGGAAAAAGGGTTAACATTTTACAGTTAGGGTTAGAAACTCCATTGTTGACCATACTATATCTTATAAATATCTACAGCTAAGGAAATATTTAGAATTATTTTGTAATAAATACTTTTTAAAGAGAACCGTGTTAGCACATTTACGTTGCCTTATCAGAGGGCAGCGTAAGGTAGTGTCAGAAACTCTGATTTTATCCATGCATTATTTATATGTGAATATAGTGTCATTTTGTGAAACCTACAGTTTATAGTTTTCAGCATGATGTAACTGTACTTGGAGTCTGGTGTTATTCTGAGCTAATTGACAGTTTTCTCCCTTTTACTGTGTATAGGGAGAATGCTACTGTTAAACAATATTTGATATGCAATATTCATGGCCTTTAAGGGTTAAATTGTATTCTGCTGACATAACTCTTGTAACTTATGGTGCATGGGTGTGGATAGCATATGACTATTTTAGTAGTGTCCAAATACAGTAGTAGAAAGTATAAGGATGTTGGGAAACACCCCCTTTCATAAATATAAATGACTGACAGACACACACGTCGTGGTCTCACTACTCGGTGGGGGGTCTCCCTCTCCCTGTTGGGATCTGTCCCTGTCTCTGTCTCTCACTTTGGGTGTCTCCCTCGTCCGACCTGTGTCTACTTCCTCTAAGACCCTGGAAGAATGGCTGAATCGTCCTGCAGAAGACTAACACACATTGATGAATAAGCATGAGCCAAGATGTCTGCAAGGGATCCATCTTGAAGAAACCTACCTCCACACTTCTGCTAAAGAAATGTAAGACATTGACTGATATTTCTGTTATGCTGGAAGATTTCCATTTATCTGTTTCCCATAAAGGCTTCAATAAATCTCTACGTTTTATAAGAAGCTGAGTCCTCCAATAATGTTACCTTAGGGGTCAACACGTGAGTAAGGATTTCATTCAATTGTAGACTATTTTATAGTTTACGGACAGATATTATTTTACAGCTACCAATCAGAGATGGCAGAGTGGTAACACATGTTATAGGACAGAGGCACATTTACAGTGGCTTAAATGTATTTTATTGAGATTTTAAGTGATAAGCCAACACAAAGTAGCAGATAATTGTGAAGTGGAATGAAAATGATACATGGTTTTCAAAATTTTATTCAAATAAAAATCTGAAAAGTGTGACATGCAAAAGTATTCATCCCCCTGTACTCTGATACCCCTAAATAAAATCCGGTGCAATCAATTGCCTTCAGAAGTCACTTAATTAGTGTGTAATTTAGTCTCAGTATAAATACACCTGTTCTGTGAAGGTATCAGTGGTTTTTTAGAGAACACTAGTGAACAAACAGCATCATGAATACCAAGGAACTCACCAGACAGGTCAGAGAAAAAGTTGTGGAGAAGGTTAAAGCAGGGTTAGGTTATAAAAACATATCCCAAACTGTGAGCATCCCAATGAGCACTGTTCAATCCATCTTCCAAAAATGGAAAAAGTATTCTACAACTGCAAACCTACCAAGACATGGTAGGTTTGCACCACAGAGGTGGTGTTGACTATAAACACCAAGGGAAGTGGTGATGAAGAGGAGGGCCCTAGTTTGAGAAATAGCCCAGGGCCTATGGTCTACTTAATCCACCACTGCATCCACTCAGTGGATACTATTGAAGCACCTCATGATCTGTTGCTCAGTGCACTGTTGTCAGAAAACTAATGAACGTGGTGACAAAAAAATAAGCAGCCTGTGGGCTAAATAAGATGGTAGGATTTTGCAACCCTGTTCAGACCACCAACTGGGGCACAATTCTCAACTGTCATCCTTTTAGCATCAAACAATAAATAAGCCTAGGTTGAAGCACCAAAGTCTTGTAGCCAGCTGAGTACTTTAAGCTTAACTATGGTCATAGTAAGTATTGCATTGTGCCATCTGAATCTTTTTTTCCTGTATATTGCAGAAGCCAAATCATATGAATAGGACCCACTAATAATTTACCATGTTCCTCTATTTCACTATTGTTAAAGGTACATAAGAACTTTGTGTGTCCATTTTGTACAGAGGCTCCATTTTGTATTCAGCAAACAATATTTCTATATACTGTATACTGTCTGTACTTTGAGTAATCTAAACTTGTACATATTATGCCTTCCCAGAAATTATGTGATATCTTCTGTGGAAAGTTTCCTTACAAATACTTATAGGCATCGTGTATGAGAGTCAGGCCATCTTGCCTTTTATAACTATAACTGCTTAAGATTGTTTTTAATAAATCAGAGAAGTGTCTTCATATAGAATCTCATAGACTTGTGTTTTACTTTCTCTCTAGTACACCCAGGGACGTTTTAACACATTGGTGGGCCCTGTGCAAAGGTTTCATAAGTGGGCCCCCCATCACCACCACTTAGAAATACTTGACCTGCACAAATTATAATGCCCCTGAATGGCTCCCACATAGTATAATACCTCCCTAGTGGCCCCATACAATATAATGCCCCTCATAATGTCCCCTTCCAGGTTGCCCCCACATTTTCATGTCCCCCTCAAGGTTACCCTCCCAGATTCATGTCCCTCCACCCCCTGGTTGCCCCCACAGTGTCATGTGTCCCCCAAAGTTGCCCCCACACTGTCATGTCCTCCTCAGGTTGCCCCCACAATATCATGTTCCCCCACCTCCCAGGTTGCCCCCACAGAATATCCCCCACAGTGTCATGTCCTGCTCAGGTTGCCCCCACACTATCATGTCCCCCCAGGTTGCCTCCACAGTATGTCCCCCCACACTGTTATGTCCCCCTCAGGTTGCCCCCACAGTATCATGTCCCCCACCTCCCAGGTTAGCCCCATAGAATATCCCCCACAGTGTCATGTCCCCCTCAGGATGCCCCCCACACTATCATGTCACCCCAGGTTGCCCCCAGATTATGTCCCCCCTCACTGTTATGTCCCCCTCAGGTTGCCTCCCACAGTATCATGTCCCCCCACCTCCCAGGTTGCCCCTACAGTATCATGTCCCCCCACCCCTCAGGTTGCCCCTACAGTATCATGTCCCCCCACCCCTCAGGTTGCCCCCACATTATGTCCCCCACCCCCTTGCTTCCACAGTATCATGTCCTCCCACAACATAGGTTGCCCCAACAGTTTTATGTCCCCTGCTGTATATAATCAGAGAAAAAAATAAACCTTAATACTCATCTTTCCCCGTTCCCCCATTCACTCTCTCTCTGGCCCAGGAGTCTTCTAGGAGTAACAGGCGCAATGTAAGTGACGTCACTACGTTGCGCCTCCTGCTCCCAAGAGAATCCGAGCAAAGACAGCAGCAGGATGATGAAGCAGGACTGGACAGTGGGACAGAAAATACAGGACTGTCCCGCTGTCCAAAGGGGGCCCCAGCTACCGTAGGGCCCGGTGCAAGTGCAACGTTGGCCTTATGGTTAAAGCGGCCCTGAGTACACTGTATAAACTAATTTGGACCCACAGACTGTTTGAGTCTCACCAGCAAAAGAGTATGAGAATCTTCCCTAATGTTACATTCATAGGCATAACGATCACAGTTGCAGGGGGACCAACCACGACCAGGCCTGGAGCTGTATGGGGCCTGCGACCAGCTAGAGATGGCTGAGGCCCCGCAGCACCATGAGAGCGGTCAGGGAAAGCCTGCTATCTTTAATATACATCTCGTTAATGGAAAAGGGCCCGGCGTCATGTGATTGTACACAGGTGAGTAAAAATAACAAACACTTATGTTCACCTCTCCTGGGTATCCTCTTTGGGGCTCTTCTGGCCTGTAATGGCATCACACGCTTTGGGGGTCAATGTTGAGGCCCACTCACCACACTCCATGTGACCACTTAGGACAATCACAGGCCCCAGTGGTGACCCCTGAGGCATGTGACATTAGTCACAAGCCAGAGAGGCCCAAAGAGGATACTGGAGAGAGTCGGACGGACCAAGGATGAGCAGGAGTGGTGAGGCAAGGAGAGTATAAGTGTTATTTTTACTCACCTCTCCTGGGCCTCCACTTGTGGGGAGCATAATATATTGTGTGGGGCTACTGTGGAACACTATAATGTGCGGGACCTCTGGGGAGCATATTATACTGTACTAGAGGAAGGACCCGGCTTCACACGGGTATATTTCATTTTTTGTTTGTGTAGTGACCCCATAAGAATTGGCCAGTTTTGCACTTGACATCCAGTATGGCAGTCCAGTATAGGTATAGTCTATTTATGGCTGTGTTGCTATGGAAACCTGGTAAATGAAATGTGAACTTACATTGGCTAATACACGTCATATCACTGAATATTTAAGGACCTGCGAACTGCTATTGACTCATACAGGACATAAATAGCTTGGTTGCTATGGAAACCTGGTGTAAAGCTGTGTGTATGTCAAGACTGAACCTGCGATTTTCCATTGGTCCATAAGTGTCATGTGATCGTGTGCATCTCAGTTTGGATATCAGTGAAAAACCTGCGATCGGTTGTTATGGAAAACCTGGACTAAAGCTGTGTGTATGTGACCTTGTGTAACAGTGTCATCCACAGCGCCCTGCCCCTTTAAAGCTGACCTACAGCAGTGAAGAAAAATGGCTGGGTTGTTATTGAAACCTGGAGTGCAGCTGTGTGCATGTGGCTGACAATGCTTTGTCAGATTGGAGACGGGCTTGGGTCTGCTGGGGAGTTTCAGCAGCTCGCTGTTGTCTGTAACGTACCTTATCAGATTGGAGACAGGCTTGGGTCAGCTGAGAGTTTTCATTAGCTTCAGCAGCAGCCATGCGTTTTTCTGCAGGGGACATGAGTAGTTTAAAAAAACGTTTCAATTTATAAGAATGCTGAAATCCAGTATGGCAGTCCAGTCAGTGGCGTAAATAGCGGTTTAGCAGTGGTAGCAGCTGCCACAGGGCCCGGGACATTAGGGGACCCAGCGGGCCTCTGCTGTTTTTTTCTTTAACACCAGCAGGTAACGGGCCCTATTTACTTACCGATCCCCGCTCCTGCTCACGGCCACCTGCACTCCACCTTCTGCAGAGGCGGCTGTGAGCAGGAGCGGGGTTTGGTAAGTAAGGCCTGTGGGCCGTGAACCCCACAAACACTGCTATCATTATACTCTGGGGTCTTTTCAGCAGGCTTCGGGCCTCCTTGGTGGCGTCCCAGATGTCGGTGGGCCAGTCCGACGTCATTATGCGTTGCGATACATGCCTGTCTCACGTGACATCTGGTCCAACATTGAAGAAGTAGCGGGAAGTGCGCATAATACTATATGAAGGAGCCACTATGATACTGTGTGCAGGGGCCACAATGGGGCAGAATACTGTGTGCAAGGGCCACTATGGGGCCTAATAGTGTATGCAGGGGCCACTATGGGGCATAATAGTGTGTGCAGGAATGCAGTTTGTGCGTGGGGGGGTTGCCGGGGGGGGTCCCATGTCAAATGTTTGCCTTGGGGCCCAGCCATTGCTAGTTACACCACTGAGTCCAGTATAGGTACAGTCTATTTATGGCTGTGTTGTTATGGAAACCTGGTAAATTAAATGTGAACTTATATTGGCTGATACACGTGATATGACTGAATATTTAAGGTCCTGTGAACTGCTATTCACTAATACAGGTCATACATAGCTTGGTTGCTATGGAAACCTGTGTGCCTGAGGAGAGTAAGCGCCTGCGAGCTGTTATTGGCTGATAAGGGACATGTGACCGTGTGTATGGCAGTTGGAATATGAGTGAAAGACTTGCAGGCTTGTATAGACTAATGCTGGTCATTTTTTGGGAATACTGTACCTCAGGAATGGTACGTCCAAGAGAGCTGAGACCCAGTCTATAATATTCCCGGACACCTGATGTACATGTGTGCCAAATTTGGTGAGGATCGGTCCAGTCGTTTGGTCGCGCATAAAGAACAGACAGACAGACAGACAGACAGGAACTCATTTTTATATATATAAGAGATATGGCTGATGTGGAGCATTATACTGGAGGGAGGAAGCTATTGGGAACATATAATACTGTGTGGGGTCACTTTGGGGGCCTCTGGGGAACATATACTGTGTGGGGCCCCTTCATTATTTACATCATATGCCACTTTTTTATAGAAGGGGTGCGATGTTATTACAGGCTGTAATTACATTGCACAGTCATTATAAAACAGATACTGTACAATGTAAATAATGAAGGATTCATGACACTCGCAAAAGCACCACAGTCCCTCCAAACAACTTTTCAGCAGGGGTACTGGGTGTTACACCCCCACTGATCTCTTAGACGGTTAGGACCCCTGCAGATCAGCTGTTTCCCAGAGCACACAGCTCCCAGCATTGTTTAAAGGACGGGCACTGCGATGCTCACTCACCATATTCTTGATAACCACAGTTGTAGGTATTATAGTTGCATCCCTTTCAAGTATCTGAGATACCTCAGTATCCATAACCTTCAAGAATACGCTGTAGGGAGACGGTAGGGGACCCAGGTCAAAGTTTGTACTGGGGTCCGCAAGACTTAAGTTACGCCAATGGTTACTCTCTTTACTTAAACTGTAAACTGTTGAAAGATAGGACAAGTAGTTCCCAGAAGATCAGAAATAGATCACGTGATCCAATGGAACCGAAGGCTCTCATGAATTTTCAGGTAAAAGGCAATAACTAAATATTGTAATCCACCTGAATTATATATATTTGGGGAATATGTATTATTTAGCTTGTATTAAATCAATAGGAAAAAGTTTAACCCGAGTAGTTGATATGTACAGTATATTATAGTGAAGAGTTCCCTTCTGAGAACACACTACTGTAGTCATAGAATCTAATCTGCTGTTTTCTTGAAATGCAACATTTAGCAATTTCCTCATTGATTTTAATGGGGTATAACCACAAAGTCATTTGAGAAGGTACATTGGAGCTGGCATAAAGTTAAACAGCCATTGCTGTAACACATACCATGCTGCATTTAACAACAGCTTCAAAATGTAAATACACACTAAAGTACTTCACATTTATTGCGAATTATCACTGTAAAATAAAATAAATATGTTAATGTTGCTTAAAACTTATTCCTAATTACTATAAACATACTATATGATGTTGTGATGATAACATAGCCCGAAACAATTTATCCATTGATTATATTTTAAATAATTTAAAATAATTTTGAGGGATGATTTAGAATTAGCGACTTCTTGACTTTTGTTTTGTTTCTGGTTCAATCAGATCGGTCCTAAGATTCATTTCAGTCCAAATAAATTTGTTTAAAAATCCTTTAACTTGACACCCCAAGGAATCTTATGACGTTATCTAACCCATGTCTAGCTCTCTAAGGCAAACACAGGCAAAGTAATGTCAAAGTGATATGTGTATTGGAAAATAGATGGTAGGCAGTGGAAATAAAAAGCTTCTTTAACTATACACTGTACTGTCACATTTTTTACACTTTTCAAAATGCTCTAAACATTAGCCCATTTCGTGGGAAGATGCCTGTCCATTTTTTTCATACACGCACATGGCAGTTGTATTGGATTAAGTAATGGCTTAATAAGCACTGCAAAAATTACCCTGTTTTAGAGACTTGCAAGTGAAACAGATTTGGAGTTATTTTAAGAAAAATTTGTGTCCACATGCCTGGTTAAAACAGTGAAGTGGATTTAAAAAAATAAAATAAAAAAATTATCCCTTTACAGGAACAGATGCAACACAAACATGGCACTGATATTAGAAGAAGCAATGTATTTTTCCTTTTTTTCAGGTTTTTGCTGGGTTTTATTTTTTTGGGAGAGAGTTTTTTTTCTTTTGTTGTCAGTTTTGTCGATTTGGGTTTTCTGATGCCACCTGCAGTGCAGAATACACTCTCTGCCATTACATTTGAGGCTAGGCAAGATAGAACACCCATGTCAAACTGAACCAGTTCCTGCTAATGGTTCAATTTGCTGGTTCAAAATTCCATGGGATCAGTGTTATTTGTTAGCTTAAAGAAAAACTCAAAGTACGACTGAACCAAGGTATGACTGAAATGTTAGGTGCTATACGTCAGGTTGGCGTTGCAAAGTAAAAATTTCCTGATTCCTTATATTCAGGATACTGCACTGACTGCTGTTGGAGCTGACTTTTCTTCTGTTACTTGTAGCTGTGGTGTTGGCAGAGGTGGTAGAGCGCAGACTAAGTGAGAAAGATTGGGAGTGGACAGGGGCTTAGGCAGAAATGAGACTGGCACTGGCAGTTGTCTCCCTAAATGCTGTGGCAAGTTGCGCAGGCAGGAAAAATTTCCCTAGTTTGGCTTAAGGTCTATAAGAATGGCAGTCCAATAGTCATCCATGTGCTTAATGCTAACAATATGCTTGTCACTATGAAAGTAACAAGCCATGCAGCTTGTTATGCTTGCCAGCATGTGCACTAATCCAGAGGACTGCCATTGTTGGCTTTGGCCAGCATAGTTGTCATCATCATCATC
Source organism: Leptodactylus fallax (assembly GCA_947044405.1). NCBI lineage: Eukaryota > Metazoa > Chordata > Amphibia > Anura > Leptodactylidae > Leptodactylus > Leptodactylus fallax. The sequence goes on from CAMRHE010000035.1 coordinate 8,499,037, forward strand.
TCCACATAAATAAGGGTCATCCTGATTCCCTGGATGTGAACTAGCAGAGCCCCTTCTAAACCCATATCAAAGTCCTCTTTCTCCTCTTCTTTCTGCTTTTCTTCAAATCCAGGGCCACCACACCCAGACCCACTTCATCATTCTCATCTAGTTCCTCTTGCATGCAAGATTGTTCATTCAGATCCTCAACAGCATCAGCGTTGCAGCCTCAGTGTTCAAGCCGTTCTTCTTCTTCCATCCATCTTTCATGACTGTAAATGTTTCCTGTAAGATTATTATTAAAGGGATGACAACACTGATGCTGCCGTTGTCCCTATTGACAAATTTGGCCTGAGGAGGTGACACATGAGTATCCAATGTGGGAAATCAAAATAACACATTGTCCCTGTGGTCTGCAGAGGGTTATAATGATGATGACAATGACCATGTGCTCATTGTGAAAGTGGCCCGGCTACAGTAAGGACCATGGTGAGAAGGAGTAGGTTGGTCTTGCTGACTTTGTTTCCACTGCCAATTCTATTTTGCCAAATGAACTGGTGATCTCAATTTAACATAGTTCCTACATTTGTGCCTGCGTGGCCACAGCTTATATTCTGCTTGCAGATGTTGCGCAGTTGCAAGCATTGTTTGTTGGGTAATGTACAGAAAAATTCCCACATGGGAGATGAAAGCTCAAAGTCGCTGCTACCACCAGCCTGGAAATAAGTCTATGAGTGCTGCCACCTCCACACCATCCGAACTTGCCTTAGGTCTGCCCCTGGCAAGTTTATTTGATGTTGCAGTCAAAAAAACAAACCATCTAAATCTACGCTCTGAAAGCCAAACAGTTCTTATTCTTTTCTGTCCCCTACTGTGTGCCCAAACAGCAGTTTATGCTCACATGTGACATTGTTGTACCCAGCGTACTCCACTTAACTATCATGTGTGGATATAAGGGTGGGTTCATACTTGTGGCGGCACTCTGTCTGCCGCGAATCCGACCTAAATGTCAGAAAACTGGATAGGGGCTGGATAGGGGAAAGTTTGCGACGCATCGTTTAAAACCCCATTCACTTGAATGGGATTTTAAAGCAATGTGCGGGTGTGCGCTTACACCCTCTGCGCCTCGAAGCTGGTTTTTTTCACTGGAAACAAAGTCGGACATGCAGGACTTTGTTTCCGACGAAAAAAACTGGCTTCACAGCTCAGAGGGTGTAAGTGCACACCCGCACATTGCTTTAAAACCTAATTCAAGTGAATGGGGTTTTAAGCAATGCGTCGCAAACCTTCCCCTATCCAGTTTTCTGACATTTAGGTCGGATTCACGGCGGACGGAGTGCCGCTGCAAGTGTGAACCCAACCTAAACTGCTGTTTGGGCACATGGAAGGCTGCAGAAGAGAAGAAGCGCTATTTGGGTTTTTGATACGGTTTGGTTTTTGGATGCTATGCCAAATTTACAAAGTTTCTGAAATGCCAGTAAAGTGGAGCCCTCTGACATGTGACCCCATTTTGGAAACTACACCCCTCAAGGAATTTATCCCAAGGTACGTTAAGGATTTTTACACCCCAAGTGTTGCATTAATTTATTTTCCGGAAATGAATTATCAGTTGTGCAAGGTAAAATTACAATTTTTCCAGGAACACTTCATTTCATTGCACAATATGCTGTGCCCGTCTTGTGTCAGGGACAAAAGCTCCAAAGGCTGTTGTACCAAAGATAACCCACTTAACAGTTTTTGGATTGTGTGTCTCTGCTGTCATAATCTGGGCACTACATATAAGGCACTGATATAGCGTATCTCTGGAAAAATTGCAATTTTAACTTTTCACTGTGCATTTATTTCTGGAAATTAAAATAATGCAATACTCAAGCGGTAAAAATGCTCACTATGCCCCTTGATACGTTCCATGAGGGGAGTAGTGTCTAAAATAGGGTTGTCCATTTTTTTAAATTTAGCCTCAGACCTTCTGCAATTGCTTGCCAATGCAGTGTAAAATACCAAATTAGGCCTCAAATGTGCATGGTGCCACTTCATTTCTGAGTCTTGTCATATTTTTAGGCAAAAGATTAGGACCATATGTAGGGGGTTTTCACAGTGCTATGAGATGGGCATGACATATCGGGAACTGAAATGGTCTATCTGGAAAAATGGCAATTTTCATTTTGCACCATCTGCTGTGTATTTCTATTTGGAAAGCATCTCTGGGGTCAAAATGATCATGAAACCCTTTGAGGGTATCACTTCTTGGTACTCTTCACTGCATTAGCACCTTAGGGGCAAATGTGTCATAGCACCTGAAAATGATTCTGCCCTGCAAAAGCCTACTGGCGCTCCCTGCCTTCTGTGACCAGCCTTCTATCCCCAGCTGTTTTTGTCCACATGTGGGGTATTTCCATAGTCAGTAGAAATTGCATAACAAATTGAAGGATACATTTTCTCCTTTAAACCCTTTATAAACATGAAAAATTTTGGCTAAAGCAACATTTTATTGCAAAAAATATAATTTTTCATTCTCACAGCCCAATGTTAATAAAGCAATGAAAAAACTGTGGGATCAAAATGCTCACTATAGCTGTTAAAATCCTTGGGGGGTGTAGTTTCCAAACTGGGGTAATGTTTGGGGTTTTCTATTGTACTAGTATTTTAGGGGTCTGCAAATGAAACATGGAACCCAAAAACTGTTCCAGCAAAATTTGATCTCTAATAGCCAAATAGTACACTTTCTGTTCCACGCTCCACAATGTGCCCATACAGCAGTTTATGACCACAGATGCGATTATTGCCGTGTTCAGGAGAAACTGGGTAACAAACTGTGGGGTGCTTTTTCGCCGTTAACCTTTTGTGAAAATGAAACATTTGGGCATAATGCAACATTTTATTAGAATAAAAGTAATGTTTCATTTTTACATCCCAATGGTAGTAAATTTGGTGAAACAGCTGTGGGTTCATAATGCTGACTATACCCATCAATAAATTCCTTGAGGGGTCTAATTTCCACAATGAGGTCATTTGTTGGGGCTTTCCAATGCGTTTCAAATGTGACATGGCGCCTGAAACCAATTCCAGCAAAATCAGCCCTCTGATAAGCTAAATGGTGCTCCTTCCCTGCTGTTTGCCAATACAGAAATTTATATCCACATGTGGGGCATTTCTATAGTTGGGAGAAATTGCTCAACAAATTGTGGGGTGCATTTCACCTTTAACCCCTTGTAAAAATGAAACATTTTAGGTCAAAACAACATTTTATAGATAAGAATGTAATTTTTCATTTTTATGGCCCAATTCTGTGAAAAGACCTGTTAGGTCAAAGTACTCATTATATCCTTTGATAAATTCTTTGAGGGATCTAGTTTGCAAAATGGGGTCACTTTTGGAAGTTTTCACTGTTTTGGCACCTCAGGGGCTCTTCATATGGGACGTGGTACCTGAAAACTATTCCAGAAAAATCTGTCCTCCAAAAGCCAATTAGCGCTCTTCCCATTTCAAGCACTGACATGTGTACGTACATCAGTGTACCAGCACATACAGTGGGGGAAAAAGTATTTAGTCAGCCACCAATTGTGCAAGTTCTCCCACTTGAAAAGATGAGAGAGGCCTGTAATTGACATCATAGGTAGAGCTCAACTATGAGAGACAAAATGAGAAAACATATCTAGAAAATCATATTGTCTGATTTTTTAAGAAATTATTTGCAAATTATGGTGGAAAATAAGTATTTGGTCACCTACAAACAAGCAAGATTTCTGGCTCTCACAGACCTGTAACTTCTTCTTTAAGAGGCTCCTCTGTCCTCCACTCATTACCTGTAGTAATGGCACCTGTTTGAAATTGTTATCAGTATAAAAGACACCTGTTCCCAAACTCAAACAGTCACACTCCAAACTCCACTATGGTGAAGACCAAAGAGCTGTGGAAAGACACCAGAAACAAAATTGTAGACCTGCACCAGGCTGGGAAGACTGAATCTGCAATAGGCAAGCAGTTTGGTTTGAAGAAATTGACTGTGGGAGCAATAAATAGAAAATGGAAGACTCACAAGACCACTTATAATCTCTCTTGATCAGGGACTCCATGCAAGATCTCACCCCGCGGGGTCAAAATGATCACAAGAACGGTGAGCAAAAATCCCAGAACCACACGGGAGGACCTAGTGAATGACCTGCAGAAAGCTAGGACTAACGTAACAAAGGCTACCATCAGTAACACACTACGCTGCCAGGGACTCAGATCCTGCAGTGCCAGACGTGTCCCCCCTGCTTAAGCCAGTACATATCTGGGCCTGTCTGAAGTTTGCTAGAGAGCATTTGGATGTTCCAGAAGAGTATTGGGAGAATGTCATATGGTCAGATAAAACCAAAGTAGAACTGTTTGGTAGAAACACAACTCGTCGTGTTTGGAGGAGAGTGAATGACAATGATCCCAAGCATACCGCCAGGGCAATGAAGGAGTGGCTTCGTAAGAAGCATTTCAAGGTCCTGGAGTGGCCTAGCCAGTCTCCAGAACTCAACCCCATAGAAAACCTTTGGAGGGAGCTGAAAGTCCGTGTTGCCCAGTGACAGCCCCAAAACATCACTGCTCTAGAGATCTGCATGGAGGAATGGGCCAACATACCAGCAACAGTGTGTGCCAACCTTGTGAAGACTTACAGAAAACGTTTGACCTCTGTCATTGCCAACAAAGGATATATAACAAAGTATTGAGATGAACTTTTGTTATTGACCAAGTACTTATTTTCCACCATAATTTGCAAATAAATTCTTTAAAAATAAGACAATGTGATTTTCTGGATTTTTTTCTCGTTTTGTCTCTCATAGTTGAGGTCTACCTATGATGACAATTACAGGCCTCTCTCATCTTTTTAAGTGGGAGAACTTGCACAATTGGTGGCTGTCTAAATACTTTTTTTTTCCCCACTGTATGGTACATTAGATTTATTAACTGATTTGGGAGGGTCTGCAAAGCAGTTAATTTCAAACTTTTTAACCCACTAAGGATGCAGGGTAATTTGTAGGTTAATGCTCAGAGACTTTTTTCATATTTTCCCTCCCCGCCTTCCAAAATTCCCATCTTTTTTATTTTTCTGTCAACATAGCTATGTGAGGGCTTATTGTTATGACCCGGTCTTTGCAATCTTAGCCTGTTAGGAGTGTCTGGATGACATTCTGCGCGTGAATTGTCTGATGCACGCAGGAGAATGTTCACATTGGGCATGCGGTCTCTACAGTAGCACTCACACGTTGATCGCGTAATGAGTTGTGTTGCTGGTCAGTGCTCTAGTGTGTCTTTCCCTCTGAAGGGGTTAAGTCTTTCTGCAGTGCTGAGGACTCATTACAGGCTGTGGGCGGTTCAGACTGCTGCTATCCAATTACCTTTCTGACTACTCCTGATCCTAGCTATATAATTCCACTTTGCCTGTTGTCAGTTGCTGATTTTAATTTTCAGTTGCCTGTAGTTTTCCGGAAGTGATCTGTCTGCCTGACTTTGCTGCTATCTGAGCTACTGGCCATTCAGTTATACTTTGTTGCCTATTCATCCTCTCCACCTCAAGATACCTTAGTGGAAATTTGTTAAGTATCTGAGCAGTTTTGTTCCAGGTGCAGTGAGCCCTAGTCTTTTATTGCTTGGAAGTTTGGATTTTTTTTTATAGGGTTTTTATTTTTTTGTGTGATTCTAAGTTCTGTTTATTCTACTCTTTGCATAGTGTTAGTATTGCTGTGTTTCACATTTATCTACTCTCTACTTTGTTTCCTCATATTCACTGTTAGTCATGTTGGCACCTATGGGGGGCTTTCTTTGTATCTAATCTCTCCTTTTCAATCAAAATGTGAAACTAGTCAGGATCTCTGTTTCCCTAGTAGGCAAGTTATTTCTCTGGCTGTGTTCGTGCCCTCTCAGGTTAGTCGGGCCCATGGCTACTTTTAGTGTGCAAGGCAGGGACTAGTATTATCACCCATGAGTAATTCCAAACTGCTCACGATACTAAGTTTTGCTATATTAATAATTTTTTTTTTTTTTATTATATTCTTGACTGAGAAGTTATCAGTCAGGGGCCAGTCCTTGGTCAGAGATCCCCAGATTATAAATTATTCTCCATGATGAGTTGCACTTTCATTTGGCACCATTTTGGGGTACATACATTGTTTTGATTAGCTATTATTTACATTTTTGGGGGGTCCATGTGAAATAACACACTTCTATCAGAATTTTTTTGCACTTTGTTTTTACTGTGTTCACTCAGTATTAAAAATGACATGGCAGCTTTGTAGAGCGGGTCATTATGATTGCAGCGATACAATATTTATATTGGTTTTCATTGTTTTATCGCTTTTACAAATCACTTTTTTAAAATTAACAATTTTCCTGGGGTCACCGTACTCTATCTTTTTTTTACTATATTGGTGATACTGTACTGTATTGGAGAACTTGTGGGCAAGCTGTATCTTTTTATTGGTACCAATGTTTGGTATGTTTGACTTTTTTTCATCATGATCTTTGTTGTTTTTTGGGGGAAGCAAAGTGACCAAAACATGTTAATTTGTGCATTGCAATATATTTTTCTTTTACGGCGTTCACTGAACTGGATAAATAATGCTATTTTTTTTGGATAGTGGGGACTTGTGCGCACATGTGGATACCTAACATGTCTGTGTGGATGATATGATTGCTATTGATCACGGCATCCAGGGGGTTAATCTGCCGTAGTTGGAGTATCTTCCTACTTCAATGGTTGGTCGCGGCCCTTGGCTGTGCTTCTGTGCCTGCAGCATTACACTATTACGGCATTGAGCATTAACTATACACTCAGCGCAATGTAATAGTACGGCGCAGAGCAGGAAGGGTTTAAACTGCATAATTTTCAAAATTTCTACCAAACTTTCTTTTTTTCATATTTAAACACGAAACATATCAACAAAAACTTACCACAAAGACGAAGTACAATGTGTCTCAAAATCACTTTGGTGAAATAGTGTTCGAAAATTACCTCATGAAGTGACACATGTCAGTAAAATCAAGCTCTGTCAGGATGTCAAAAAGTGACTATGATGGGAAAAGGTTAAACTGTGGGGGTGGGGCTGGGAAGCATTCTACTGTGTGGTGAGCACTGGGAAGCATTATAGATACTGTGTGGGGGGGGCACAGGACAGGAAACTGTAAAATAGATTGGGGAGGTGTGGAGCCCACAAATTTTGCCAGCATTGGGCCCCAAGATTTGTTATGGCAGCGCTGTGTGCTATGTTTGCATTACAGCTCCCTCACTAAAATCTTGAAAATGTGTGGGATGCTCCATAGTCCTTCTCCATGCAGTACTGTGCATAAACCGGCCTTGGAGCTATTTGGGCCTGTACAATACTAGAACAATACTAGAGGGGATGACGATGCAGGGAAAATACTCAGTAACGCCGGACAGTCAACACATATGTAAGATTTCAGTGAAGGAGCTGTGGTGTAGGATATTAGCAGGATTTTGTTGGGTGGGCCCCCAGAAAAAGCTCCTCTGATGGGCCCTAGGCCCTTCAGTCTGACATTGATATCATTCTAGGCTGCACTGCCACTTATGTTGCCACAGCTACCACCACTGTTTAAAAAGAATGTAAAACAGAGAAATGCAAAACATATTCCCAATGTAGTATAAAAAAGTGAAAGTCTATTTTACATCTATACCCTATTTCCTTACACTAATCCTTGTTTCTAACCTCTTATTTCATTTATATATTTCATAGATACTTCATTCTTGAAGGGTTATTTCCATTATAGACAATGTGACATAGGAACAGGATTTGCTATAAATAGGCATTAGACATACATCTGGGTTCTTCACTCACTTGACTTTTGAATATGGGATGGACCCTCACTCCTTCCTAAAACCACCCAAACTACAGTAAACATTGACTTTGGAATAAACACACAAAACACTTTATTTTGGGTGTCAAAAAAGGCGACAGCTTTAATTAAATAACAGAACTAAAATAATCACAGGAGTCAGGTGAAGTGCTAGACCATTGGGATTCACGAATACTGTGAGATCCCCAGCTGTCTGACATACAGCACCCGGCCAGACAGCAATAAAGGGGCGTCATGCTCCGGCTTGCAATTCTAGCAGAGACAGTACACTTTAAGGGCACCAACAGCCCTGTGCTTAACCACTGTGCCCGCCCCTGGATGACGTTACTATTACGACATCCTTCAGGCTGGCCATTTCCAAAGCTCAGCCTGTTCACCACCATGAGGTTTCACCTCCTCTATTAGTTAAAATAAGTTCACAACAACTTGCCTACAACTTCCACCTGACTCCTCAACCGCAAAAGTAAAGCTGTGACAGTTTACTTATGGACCATGTGGCATTTAACACTTTTACATACAACTGACTCCCTTTAATTTTTTTTTGCTTAACCCCTTAATGACCGGGCAATTTGTTTTTGCATTTTCATTTTTCCCTCCCCACATTCCAAGAGCCAAACTTTTTCATTTTTCAGTTCAGAGTCACATGATGGCTTATTGTTTGCGAAACAAATTGTACTTTGTAATGTCACTATTCAATATGCTGTGCAATGTACTGGAAAGCTGGAAATAATTCAGAATGAGGTGCAATTGGAGAAAAACTGCATTTGAGCCAAATTCATATGGGTTTAATTTTTACAGCATTCACTGTGTGGTAAAAATGACATGTTACCTGTATTCTGCGGGTCAGTACGAACATGGCGATACCAAATTTATATAGTATTTGTAATGTTTTGATACCTTTTAAAAAATTTAAAAAAAAATTTGCGTTGCCATATTGTCACCTGTAACTTTTTGATATTTACATGTATGAAGCTGGGTAAGGCATCTTTTTATGCGGGACAACATGAAGTTTTTATTGATACCATTTGGAGAAAGATCTGATGGTTTGATCACTTTTTGTTCAATTTTTTTATAAGAGACAAAGTGTTGAAAAAAACGCTATTTGGCCATTTTGATTTTTTTTCCCCGCTACGCCGTTCACCGTATGGGATAAATATTTTAATGGTCGGGCATTTTGGAGCGCAGGGATACCTAAAGTGTTTATGCTTACTTTTGTTTATTTACTTTTATATCTGATCTAGGGAAAGGGGGGGGGTGATTTGAACTTTTGTGTTTTTTGGGTTTTTTTTTAAATTTTTTTCATACTTTTAAAAACTTTTTTTTTTTTTTATACTTGTATGATCAGACTCCCTAGGGACCTTGAAACCTAGGGAGTCTGATCGATCATACTATCCACTGCGATACTACTGTATCGCAGTGAATAGCAAAATGCCTTCACTGCTATTAGACGATGCCTCTGGCATCATGTAATAGCTCTAATGTAATGACAGGCCTGGGAGCCTTCAATAGGCTCCCGGCTGTCATGGCAACCAAGCGCCGCCCTCCGATGACGTTCTGGAGGGTGGCGATCAGGTAAAAATGGCGGCTGCGCAGTTTAGATGCCGCAGTCCCGTTTGACCGCGACATCTAAAGGGTTAACAGCCACGATCTGTGCAGGCACCGATCGCTGCAGTTAGCGGTGGGTCCTGGCTGTATTATACAGCCGGCACCCGCGGTGTATGGAGAACGCTTAGCTCCTCAGCTCCTGACTCACGAAGAGCCATCCTACAGCACATAGGACAGGAAAAAACCCCTGTGGAGGAAACCTCTAGGGAACAATGGCTGGAGAACTGCCCTTCCCTTGGGCTTAGAAGGATAACGCCAACATTAACTCATCAAAGTCATCTTAGAATTGTATATATGGCCAGAAACACAATTACAGTAGTAAACAAAAAAAAATGATACAATAATACATACATTATCCAAGTAAACATGAAAAAAAAAAATTGTAAAAGCAGGCGGGAGGGAAATGTTTCCTCCAGTCCTTGTGGTGAGAGAAAGAGGAAGAGATGAATGAGACAGGAAGTTACATCTATTCCTAAACTCCTCCCTACAGTAACACACTAGGCACTATATACTCCTAAAGCTGTATATACACACATATACTCTTCAAGCTGAACCAGTCTGTATAAATCCACACAACTACTGCACAAAGAAGAAACTGCAGGAGTTACTGGTTCCCCCATCCCAAAGTCATGTCCCCCTTTGCTGATGGCTTCGGGGGTGTCTGGCCTATGACTTCCTTTTGCCCACTAAAGTCAAATAACACATGGAAAGACTTGACTGTAGAACCTCACCGACTTCAATTAAAAGAACTCTACACATCTTAAATTAACTCCCCACGGCTTACAGTTACGTTTAAAAGGGAAATACACAATAAAAATGAGCATTTAAAAATATCAATCCAAAGGGTCAGCTGTAGCCTCTGAGAATTAGATTAAGCTCCATAGCAAACTTTTGCCTTGCACCCCTTTCCTGGCCCCCACACAGTATAACGCCCCATTTACACACACTATAATGTCCAAAGTGGCCTCCACATCGTATAATGTCCCATAGCGGCCCCTGCACTCAGTATAATGTTATAAAGCTGACCCTCCACACAGTATAATGTTCTATAGCGGCCTCTTGGTAAGTAAATAGGGGATTGGTAATTAAATAGGGCCCGTTACCTGCTGGGCTTACGCCACTTTAGGAGGCTAAGGAAAGCAAAACTAACCCCCCCCCCCCCAAAAAAAAAAAAATAAAAAATTCTTTAAATATAGAAGTAAAAAATAAAGTTAGAATAGGTAGGTCCCCTAAATAATGGTAATGGGGAGTTGGTCATGAGACCAAGAAAAAGCACAGCTACTAAATGGGTTCTTTAGCTCTGTATACAGTGCCTTGCGAAAGTATTAGGCCCCCTTGAACTTTTCAACCTTTTGCCACATTTCAGGCTTCAAACATAAGGATATAAAATTTAAATTTTTTGGTGAAGAATCAACAAGTGGGACACAATTGTGAAGTGGAATGAAATTTATTGGTTATTTTAAACTTTTGTAAAAAATAAAAAACTGAAAAGTGGGGTGAGCAATATTATTCGGCCCCTTTACTTTCAGTGCAGCAAACTCACTCCAGAAGTTCAGTGAGGATCTCTGAATGATCCAATGTTGTCCTAAATGACTGATGATGATAAATATAATCCACCTGTGTGTAATCAAGTCTCTGTATAAATGCACCTGCTCTGTGATAGTCTCAGGGTTCTGTTTAAAGCACAGAGAGCATCATGAAGACCAAGGAATACACCAGGCAGATCCGTGATACTGTTGTGGAGAAGTTTAAAGCCAGATTTGGATACAAAAAGATTTCCCAAACTTTAAACATCCCAAGGAGCACTGTGCAAGCGATCATATTGAAATGGAAGGAGTATCAGACCACTGCAAATCTACCAAGACCCGGACGTCACTCTAAACTTTCATCTCAAACAAGGAGAAGACTGATCATAGATGCAGCCAATAGTCCCATGATCACTCTGGATGAACTGCAGAGATCTACAGCTGAGGTGGGAGATTCTGTCCATAGGACAACAATCAGTCGTACACTGCACAAATCTGGCCTTTATGGAAGAGTGGCAAGAAGAAAGCCATTTCTCAAAGATATCCATAAAAAGTCTCGTTTAAAGTTTGCCACAAGCCACCTGGGAGACATACCAAGAAGAAGAAGGTGCTCTGGTCAGATGAAACCAAAATCGAACTTTTTGGCCACAATGCAAAACGGTATGTTTAGCGTAAAAGCAACACAGCTCATCACCCTGAACACACCATCCCCACTGTCAAACATGGTTGTGGCAGCATCATGGTTTGGGCCTGCTTTTCTTCAGAAGGGACAGGGAAGATGGTTAAAATTGATGGGAAGATGGATGGAGCCAAATACAGGACCATTCTGGAAGAAAACCCCTTCATTATGGCTCCCAAACTCCAGTAAGAGCTGTCCAATCACCATATGCCTATTAACCCCCTAGACATCGCTAATCTGGCTATTTATCTCGCTCTATCTGATGCCCTGTGCTGCAGTCACAAGTCGCACACCTGTAATTTATAACTGCTCCTGTAGAAGTGATAAGTGCCCACATGTCCATACTGAGTGTGTTCTGGAATTACACTGTGATAAGGGAAGCTTTTAGGATCTTTATCATTTTTATCAACAAAACTTAACTCTTGGTGACCACAGTAAAGTGAAACTGCCTTTGCATTCACATTGTGCTAGCAGAACTTGCTCCCCTGCCAGCCACCCCCTTTTACCTTCTTCCTGGATGTTTGCTCTTCTCAGCAGGGAGCCTAGCTAGACATAACACAAGCAGTTTACAGTTTATTATATTAAACTACTGGTTAATTTACACATGGACTAGGAGTCCAGAAAATAAGCCATGCTTGATATAAAACCTTTTTGGTTGAAAAAAACATATATAAATGTATAGCCCCTGTAATCAGAAGAATTAGAAAATCAAATTTTTATGTGCAATAGTGTATATATAAACAAGCGTTTTTTTGTTTTGTTTTTTGTTTTTTTTTCTAGGTAAAAGCAAAACTTACATTTTTTTTTTTTTAAACGTTTTATAACATTCTTCTAGCGAAAAAAAAAATTCTACTTATTTAACAAATAAGGATACTTATTTCAAGCCTGAAAAAACATGGTAAAAATAGTTGGGATATGCAAAGCTATTAAAAAGATATTGCTGTATGCAGCAATGCATACCAAAGTGCTAAATTTGGCCTGAACATTTGGGGATCAATTACGTTTGGTCCTGAAAGGGTTAAGACTTCCCTGTGGCAGGTCTCAATAGGCATATATAGCAATTTACACAGACTGCAATTCATTAGTATTGTAGTCTGAGACAAGCAATCTAAAAATCGCAGGTTCAAGCCCCCTTAGACATGAAAAAAAGTAAAAATAAACATGTTTAGATATAAACAAATCTAAATTAAATAACCCCCTTTCCCTAGATTTCAAATAAAGATGAATAAAAAAAATACAAACAAAATTTTGCATGCCCTGTCTAAAAATTCCCATTCAACAAACGTATAAAAATAATTTTCCGATATAGCAAACACTATAGCAGTAAAAGAAAAACCGTGGCCAATTCGTCATTTTGCCTTCCATAAAAATTAAATTTGTGTTCAACAACTTTTTTTTTTTTTTGCCATTCAGAAGTGGACTTGCGGGTATGCTTTGGATCATTGTCGTGCTGTAAAACCCTATAAAAGTAGGCCTGATCAGATGGCCAGAAATTCTCCTTCAGGATATTCTGGTAGAGAGCATAATTCAGGGTTCCATCAATTACAGCAAGTCATCGAGGTCCTGAAGCAGCAAAGTAGCCTCAGACAATCACACTACCAGCAGCATGTTTGACTGTCAGTATGATGTTCTCTTTCTGAAATGCTGTTAGTTTTATGCTAGATATAACGGGATACACACCTTCCAATAAAGTTAAAAAAATTTTTTGTTTCGTCAGACAGAATATTTTCCCAAAAGTCTTGGAGATTATCAAGTTTTTTTTGCAAATGTAAGACAGGCCTCGTCCATAGACTTGTACTGGGTGGGGGGAGGGGTGGCGTTCCTCACAGCTCAGTGTCATCACTGGGAGGTAAGGAATGCCAACTCTGACAGTACAGGGTTATGAACAAGTACAGTTAGGGAGGGCGTTCCTTACTGCCCAGTGATGAGACTGAGCTCTGAGGAATGCCCCCCCCCCCCAGTACATGGCTATGGACAAGTACTGTCAGGGAGGGTGTTCCTCACAGTCCAGCTAGGCTGTCAGAAACACCCTTCTGACGGTGAAACTAAGACCACCGATAACTCCAGCAGCGGGGCACATAACGGGAAAGCCGACAGTGCGCTTGTGCTTTCAGGCTTTCTAGGCTTTTCTGACTTGACTGTACTCGTCCATAGACTTGTACTGGGGGGCGCGGGGGCCTTCCTCACAGCTCAGTCATCGCTGGGAGGTAAGGAACACCCCCTCTGACAGTACAGGGCTATGGAAGAGTCCAGTCAGGGGGGACGTTCCTTACCGCCCAGCGATGACGCTGAGCTGTGACGAACGCTAGACTGTCAGGAACGCCCTTCTGACGTTGGACCGAAAACTAACAATGCTGATATCTCCAGCCCCGGGGCACATTACAGAAAAGCCGACAGTATGCTGAATTCAGCTCACTGTCTGCTTTCTAGCGCAATATAAAACTGCATGTGCCTGAGGACATGAAAGATCCTCTTTAAATACTGCTTGATCTGCCTGAGGTTACCCATTCATGTATATTGATCCCAAACTGGTATTAGAGTCATGCTTGTCAGGTTACATTTGACACATTACTAAACACATGTTATGGGGCAGAGGCGCACTTACAGTAGCTTCAAAAGTATTCATACCCCTTGAACGGTTTCACATTTTGTCACCTTACAACCACAAACTTAAATGTACTTTATTGAGATTTTAAGTGATAGACCAACACAAAGTAGCAGATAACTGAAGTGGAACGAAAAGGATATATGTTTTTCCAAACTTAAATAAAAATCTGAAAAGTGTGACGTGCAAAAGTAATCAGCCCCCCATAGCAATACTTTGTAGAGCTACATTTTCGATGCAATTACAGCTGCAAGTCTTATAGCTATGTCTCTACCAGCTTTGCACATCTAGAGACTGAAATTTTTGCCCATTCTTCTTTGCAAAATAGCTCAAGCTCAGCCAGATTGGATGGAGAGTGTCTGTGAAGAGCAATTTTCATGTCTTGCCATAGATGCTCAATGGGATTTAGGTCTGGACTTTGACTGGGCCATTCTAACACATGAATATTCTTTGATCTAAACCAATCCACTGTAGCTCTGACTGTATGTTTAGGGTTATTGTCTTGCTGGATGGTGAATCTCAAGTCTTTTGCAGCCTCCAACAGGTTTTCTTCCAGGATTGCCCTGTATTTAGCTCCACCCATCTTCCCATCAACTCTGACCAGCTTCCCTGTCCTTGCTGAAGAAAAACATCCCCACAGCATGATGCTGCCACCACCATGTGTCACAGTGGGGATGGTGTGTTCAGGGTGATGAGCAGTGTTACTTTTTTGCCACACATAGCACTTTGCATTTAGGCCAAAAAGTTCAACTTTGGCCTCATCTGACCAGAGCACTTTATTCCACATGTTTGCTGTGTCCCCTATATGGCTTGTGGCAAACTGCAAATGGCACTTCTTATGTCTCTTTCAACAATGGTTTTCTTCTTGCCAATCTTCCATAAAGGCCAGATTTGTGGAGTGCACGACTTATAGTTGTCCTGTAGACAGATTCTCCCACCGGAGCTGTGGATTTCTGCAGCTCCTTCACAGTGACCATGGGCCTTTTCAGATTATTGGATTAAAATTTTGAAAGCCATGTACAAGTATAATTTTCATTTCACTTCACAATTATTTGTTACTTTGTGTTGGTCTATCACTTAATCTCAATTTACTACTTTGTGGTTGTAAAATGACGACATGTGAAAAATCTCAAGGGGTATGAATACTTTTGCAAGCCACTGTAAACATGCACTGTATACTGTGTGCATCACACACAGTGCACAAACTTACACATTTGCATACAAGTACACATACTTTTTTTTTTTTTGTTTGCTAGTTGCAGTGGAAGTGGAAGCCTTTTGTGAGAAATCAGTAGGTGGAGGAACAGCAGGAGGAATACTACAGTTGCAGACAACTGCACAAGCAGTTTTATTTAGGTGGCACCAGCAGCTGCAGTAGCTAAGTGCAGGGAACTTTACAAGCAGCAGTTAGCTGATATACAGGCAGCTGCTGTTGCCCCCTTCTCACGATCTAAGGGCTCCATAGCAGGCTGCCTTCATCAGGGTTACGCTAGGTTCACACTAGCATTCTGGTTTCTGTCCTTCGGGTCTCCAAAATGAGGTCATGTTTTGGGAGTTTCCACTGTTCTGGCACTTCAGGTGCTCAGCACATGTGACATGGTGACTAAAAACTATTACAGTAAAACTTGCCCTCCAAATATTATTCTGTCCCATTGTGAGACCATAAAGAAGTTTACATAAACATGTGGGACATTTATTTAGTCAGAACAAATTTTTCATTTTCACATCCCAATGGAAAAACATTCTCTGAAACACCTGAAGGGTCAAAGTGCTCACTATACCCCTTGATAAATTTTTTGAATGGTCTAGTTTCCAAAATGGGGTTTTCTCAAATGCCCTCCATGACAGCACCACAGGAGGTTGTATCTCCTCCCACTATTAGGGACAGGAAAAGCACACAAGAGGTTAAATAGCCCTTCCCCTTCTTCCCTCTTCAGTGTTTTTTCCTGTCCCTATTAGTGGGCAGACAAGAGGTTTGGAGCATACTTACCCAGCAGAGTGGGGTCCAGTGCGGCTGTCCCTGTAGGTCTGCGCCGTCTCTCTGCGGAGTCTCGGTGGGTCCATCTCCTCCTGCACCATCCGGGGACAGTGGAGATGAGTATCGCGGGCCTCGGTCCCTCTTCTGAGGCTCCCTGGCCTGTAGAGTCCCCTGCCTGTACTCAGAGCCGGCGTTCCCGGCTGGGATACACGCCGATGCCGCTTCCGGTCGTGGTGACGTCACTTCCGGTTGCGGAGAAAGACGCTAAAGGAGGGAGATTTGAAAACTTTAGCGTCCTGAACAGGTGCAGGTGGACCGGAAGCGTTCCTATTCGTGGAATGCAGTACGCTGGTCGTCGGTGGCTGGATTTAAAAAGCCTCCCAGACCAAGAGGCTTTCTCCTCAAGGTAGGACCATCTGTGTCTGTTTGTTATAGTGCCTGGAGATGAGTCCTCTAGAGTGGTGTATGAGCCTGGCGTACCCCCAGCCCCAGTGAGTAATCTGGTAATGGGATGTTACGTGGTATGATTAGGGGAGTTCTCATGTCCCTTTATTGTCATGTATTTATTTAGGAAAAAGAAGCTAAAGATGTGTCTTCTAAATATAAGAAAGTGGCTGTATGTAAAAAATGTGCCATCTGTGAGAAAAAGCTTTCTTCCACATACAAAAAATCTTTGTCAGTCTTGCACTGAAAAGATAATTAAAGAGGAACAGCCGTCTTTAATGGAGGAAATTAAAGGGATGGTTCGGCATGAGATCCAGTCCTCCCTAGCTTCTTTTTCCCATGCCTTTTCCTCTGCTGAGCCACAACCTGCGGCCAAAAAGAGGAAGTTAATTATTGATCCAGATTCGGATAATAGTGACGTTTACGTCCCATCTGTGTCCGAAGATTTCCTGGAGGAAGGGGAATTACCTGGGCCTTCAGATGTTGAGGATAGAAGATATTACTTCTCATCTGCATTTACTCAGGACCTTCTTTCTGCCGTTAGAAGCACCATGAATATAGAGGATGTTCAGGAGAAGCAAACTATTCAGGATGAAATGTTTGCAGGGCTCAGGCCAAAGAAGAAATTAGTTTTTCCCATTCATGAGAATTTAGAGGGCCTAATTCAGGATGAATGGTTACATCCGGAGAAAAGACTGTTTCTGTCTCAAGAGATTAAGGACAGATTTCCCTTTGATGAATCTAAAATCAAAGGTTGGGCTGAAGTGCCAAAAATCGATATACAGGTGGCTAAAGTGGGGAAAAAGACGACGCTTCCTTTTGAAGACTCGTCGCAGCTTAAAGACCCGCTAGATAGGAAAGCTGACAGCCTCCTTAAAAAATCCTGGGAGTGCTCTTCAGCCCTATTACAAGTGAATATTGGATCAACTTGTGTGGCAAGGTCTATGTATAGATGGCTAGACCAGCTTGAGATCCACCTTAGAGAAGGTACCTCAAGGGAAGATATCTTATCCTCCATTCCGCTGCTACAGAAGGCCACTGGTTTTCTTGCAGACGCCTCGGCAGAGTCAGTAAGGATTGCCTCCAGGTCTGGAGTCCTCTCTAATACAACTCGCCGAGCATTATGGCTGAAAATGTGGGCCGGTGACCCAATTTCTAAACAAAAGCTCTGTGCTATTCCCTTCCAGGGAGAGTATGTTTTTGGTCCAGAATTAGATACATTTCTTGAAAAGGCAACGGATAAAAAGAAGTCACTTCCAGAGCCAAAACCTTCTTTAAAAGAAAACAGCCATTTCGTCCCTTTCAAGGATACAGTTCTGAATTTAAATCCAAGGGTAAAACAGGCAGATGGAGCTACCCTAAGGGAGGCAGGGGGAAGAATATCTTCTTTAACCCCAATAAGCAATCCCGGGACAAACAATGACGCCAGGAGGATAGGGGGCAGGTTGTCCAGGTATGCCGTACACTGGAAGGAAATAACATCCAACCTGTACATCCTAAATTCTATAACAAACAGCTTCAAAATAGAATTTTCGACCTATCCCCCCAGGAGAGTAGTGTTCACATCCATACCATCTCCTACACTTCACCTGGCTTTGATGGAAGGTGTCCAGAAACTTCTGGACACGGAAGTAATTTGTCTTGTTCCCCCCTTAGAAAGAGGGGAGGGTCATTATTCCCGTTTGTTTATGGTAAAAAAACCAAGTGGGGCGTACAGAATAATAATAAATTTGAAGCCTCTAAACAATTACATAGTTTATCATCGCTTCAAGATGGAGTCAGTAAGGTCCACAATTCCCCTGGTAGGGCAGGACCATTTTATGGCCACCATCGACCTTCAGGATGCATATTATCACATTCCTATTCATCCTCTCTACCAAAAATTTTTAAGGTTTGCAGTCCAAAATGGGGGGGGGGGGAGTCACTCCATTTTCAGTTTCGGGCTCTCCACTTTGGAATATTATCATCCCCAAGGCTATTTACAAAGGTGATGGTGGAAGTAGTAGCTTTTCTAAGAAAACAAAATCTGATAGTGGTTCCTTATCTAGACGACCTCTTAGTGGTAGCTCAGTCTTTTTCTCTTCTCCAGTATCACGTTCAGATAGTATGTCAGACTTTACAAAAAATAGGATGGGTAATAAATTGGGGGAAATCCAATATCGTCTCAAAGTATCGCAAGATTTTTCTAGGTATCCTGCTCGATTCCCATCTGCAGATGTCTTTTCTCCCTCCAGACATGATAGTGACTCTAAAGTCCAAGGTTGCTACCTTTCAAAGGAAGACAAAGGTATCTATAATCCAGATGCAGGTAAAAATGCACACTTGAAAAAGGGCTTGTCTCGAAACGCGTCGTGTGTTTTATTGGATTAAAGACTACATTTATTCTGGACCAGCGCTCATCTGCCTCCTATTTTTTACCTGCATCTGGATTCTTCCACACGTGCTTCATACCACGGTTCCGAGGCTAGCAGCTGCTTCACAAGGTCCCAATGAAGATAATCTGATTCCACATGCCTACTAAGTTGTTGTGAGCTGATCACAACCCACCAAGGTGAGCAATTTGTATCAGTGTTCTGATATCTATCATCCTTTGGTTTTACACTATTAGCGCTCTGCGCTGTTTTTTCTTTTTATTTCTTTCTACACAAAGGTATCTATAAGGGAGGCAATGTTTGTGCTGGGGTCTATGACCGCTTGTATTCCGGCAGTTCCCTGGGCTCAATCTCATTCAAGAGTTCTTCAGTCCTTGATACTATCAAGTTGGGACAAGAGTCAGCTGTCATTAGACAAGATGATCTATGTGTCTCACAATGTAAAAGTCTCCCTACAATGGTGGAGGAAGACCGCAAACTTACAGCAGGGAATTCCTTGGAATCCCTCTCCTGTAATTCAGATTACTACAGATGCAAGCAAATTGGGTTGAGGAGCAACCCTTTCTCAGAGATCATTTCAGGGGGCCTGGTCTGCAGCTCTCCACAACCATTCCTCAAACTTCCTGGAGCAGAAAACATCTAAATCCAGGAGACTGGAGTCTAAAGGCAGAAATTTTCCAGCAGGTTTGTTAGGTCTGGGGAACCCCAGAGGTGGACTTATTTGCCAGTCGTCAAAATGCGAAGGTTCCTCAGTTCTTCTCACTCAATCCAAGAGAACCTTGTCTAGGGGTAGATGCCCTTTCCCAGAGCTGGGATTTCACTCTGGCATATGCCTTTCCTCCACTTCCTTTACTTCCAAGGGTTCTGCAAAAGATCATCAAAGAGAATCTGAGGGTCATTCTAATAGCCCCAGTATGGCCCAAGAGAGCGTGGTTTGGGCTCCTAAACCGTCTCAGAATGGCAGATCCATTGATACTCCCATTACTTCCAGACCTTCTACATCAAGGTCCAATATTTCATCCAGATCCTCAGAAACTCCGGTTAGCAGCCTGGCTTCTGAAATCTCCATTTTAAAATCAAGAGGACTGTCTGAGTCGGTTATTCAAACCTTCCAGGTGAGAAGGAAGAAAGTGACCCATGCTATCTATAGTAAGGTGTGGAAGAAATTCCTTTCCTGGTGTGGCAGTAGTGTTCCTGATATCAACCATCCAAATATAGCAAAAATCTTAGATTTCTTGCAAGCAGGTCTGGATAAGGGTCTAAAACCTAGTACTTTGAAGGTACAAGTATCAGCCCATAGCAGTTATTTTGATTCTGACTTAGCTAACCATCGCTGGGTTAAGAGATTTTTTTAGTGGGGCCTGGAGGCTTTTCCCAGGGAGAAAGGTGTTACTTCCACAGTGGGATCTTAACATAGTCTTTAAGGGCCTGACGCTGCATCCCTTTGAGCCAGTCACTGAGGCTAATATAAAAGAACTGTCCTGGAAAGCGGCTTTTCTGGTTGCCATAACATCTGCCAGAAGAGTTAATGAAATTCAGACTCTCTCTATCAGAGAACCTTTCCTAAAAATTTTAGAGGACAGAATAGTCTTTCGGCCGGACCCTACCTTTTTTTCCAAAAGTAGTTTCAGATTTTCATATGTCTCAGGAGATCATTCTTCCTTCCTCCAAACAGACCAGTAAATCCAGAAATCTGTCTTTATCTGACCACAGTCTGACCTTCACACGGGCCCAGGTGAGGAAGGAGATGAAAAAGATCAAGGCGAGGAAAGCCGCAGGGCCAGATGACATCAGTGCAAGGCTAATTAAGACTTGTGGGGACCAGCTGTGTAGTATAATTACATATATGTATAATATGAGCCTGAGGCAGGAAATAGTCCCTGAATTATGGAAATCTTCTTGTGTGGTACCAGTTCCAAAGAAACCTCACCCTATGGACCTCAACGACTACAGACCTGTAGCACTGACATCCCACTTGATGAAGATCTTAGAGAGATTGGTTCTCACACATATTCGCCCTCTAGTGAGCCCCGCTATGGACCCCCTCCAGTTTGCTTATCGACCGGGCATTGGGGTAGATGATGCCATCATCCACCTTCTGCACAGGGCTCTGTCTCACCTGGAAAAACCAGGGAACACGATGAGAATAATGTTCTTTGACTTCTCCAGTGCTTTTAACACCATACAGCCCAGGTTACTGAGAGACAAGCTGGGCCTTGCTGGAGTGGACCACCACCTCTCCAACTGGATCCTAGACTACCTCACAAATCGACCTCAATACGTGAGAGCCCAAGACTGTGTGTCAGGTACCATGATCTGTAATACGGGGGCACCTCAGGGTACGGTTCTCGCCCCTTTACTCTTCACACTGTACACTGCTGATTTTAGGTGCAACTCATCCAGCTGCTACCTACCGAAGTATTCTGACGACTCTGCAATAGTAGGCCTCATCACAGACGATGATGACAGGGAGTACAGAGAACTGAACCGGTTTTTTGTGGACTGGTGCCACCAGAACCACCTGAAGATTAACGTGGTGAAGACCAAGGAGATGGTGGTGGACTTCCGTAAAGGCAGATGCCCTCCAAAACCAGTGGACATCCTGGGGACGGGCATCGAGATTGTGAACACCTATAAGTACCTGGGTTTGCTCCTTAATAATAAGCTGGACTGGGCAGATCATATGGAGGCCCTGTACAGGAAGGGCCACAGCAGGCTCTACCTGCTTAGGAAGCTGAGAGCCTTTGGAATCCGGGGGGCACTTCTTAGGACTTTCTTCAACTCTGTAGTGGCATCAGCCATCTTTTTTGGAGTGGCCTGCTGGGGGAGCAGTATATCAACCAGGGACAGAAATAAACTTGACAAGCTGATTAGAAGGGCCAACTCTGTCCTGGGGAGCCCACTGGACCCAGTGCAGGCGGTGGGTGACAGAAGGATACTGTCCGTGGTGAGCTCCATGCGGGAGAATAACTCCCATCCCATGCATGAGACTGTGATTGCGCTGGGCAGTACTGTCAGTGACCGACTGCTCCACCCTAGGTGTGAGAAGGAGCGCTATCGGAAGTCTTTCCTCCCCACCGCGGTTAGGCTGTACAACCAACACCGACCTAAGCGGAGATCATTACATACAGAGAACTAAAATATTTCTCTGCCTGTTAAATCCCCCCCCCCCCCCCTCTGCTACGTCCTATCTGTCTGTCTGCTATTAATGTAATGCCTCTCACCTTGGAACATTCCTGTACATTTTGTATTTGTATCTGCTTATCTTATCTTATCTTTACTGCTGTAACACACTGAATTTCCCCATTGTGGGACTATTAAAGGACTTTATTATTATTATTATTATTATTATTATTATTATTATTATTATTATTATTATTTTGTCAACATCCGTCTAATAGGAGGGAAGAATCGTTTCATAAGCTAGATGTCCGTAGAACGATCCTTTCTTATCTGAAAGCCTCTTCAAACTGGAGAAAGGATGAGAATCTTTTTATACAGTTTTGTGGCCCTAACAAGGGGAAGAAACGGTCAAGGAAATCCCTTGCCAGTTGGATTAAAAACGCAATTTGTAAGGCCTATCTGTGTCAGGGGTTATCTCCCCCGAAACACCTTAAAGCTCATTCTACCAGAGCCATGTCTGTTTCTTGGGCTGAAAGGGCTGATGCCTCCTTAGACCAAATCTGTAGAGCCGCTACTTGGTCTTCGGTCCATACATTTACTAAACATTATAGATTGGACCTTTCTCGCAAGTCGGACCTCTCCTTTGGGAGGAAGGTCCTGCAGGCGATAGTCCCCCCCTCAGAGTAGTTATTTGGCATTCCTCCTGTGGTGCTGTCATGGAGGGCATTTGAGAAAATAGAATTAGTACTTACCGGTAATTCGGTTTCTGGTAAGCCCTCCATGACAGCACCCTGATTTCCCTCCCATTCGCTAGACTATATTTGGTTTAGGATATACTAATAGTGGTCATCTGGAATACACTGAAGAGGGAGGAAGGGGAAGGGCTATTTAACCTCTTGTGTGCTTTTCCTGTCCCTAATAGTGGGAGGAGATACAACCTCCTGTGGTGCTGTCATGGAGGGCTTACCAGAAACCGAATTACCGGTAAGTACTAATTCTATTATTTGGGTGGGGGGGTTCCACTGTTCTGGCACTTCAGGGGCTTTGCAAATGCAACATGGTGCCTGAAACAAATTCCAGCAAAATCTGTCTTCCAAAATCCCAATAGTGCTTCTTCCATTCTGGAACCAACTGTGTGCCAATATGTCAGTTTATCTCCACATGTGGAGTATTTCTGTAGTTGGGAGAAAATGCTTAAATTGTGGGGTGCATTTTTTTCCCCTCTAACTCCTTGTGGAAATGCAAAAAATTGGTTAAAGCAACATTTTATAGAAGAAAAAGTTGCTTTCCATTTTCATGGCTCAATTCTGTGAAAACATAAAAAGTCAAAGTACTCACTATACCCCTTGATAAATTCCTTGAGGGATCTAGTTTACAAAATGGGGTCAAATTTTTGGTAGTTTCCACTGTTTTGGCACCTTGGGGGCTCTGCAAACGGGACATAGTGCCTGAAAACTATTCCAGCAAAATCTGTCCTCCAAAAGCCAATTAGCCAATCTTTAAATTTCAAGTGCTGCCATTTGTCTGTACATTAGTGTATTAGCACATATGGGGTATTGTTGTGTTCAGGAGAAATTGTGTAACAAAATGTGGGGTGCAACTTCTTTTTTAACCCCTTGTGAAGACAAACAATTCAGGGCTAAAATATTTTATTAGAAAAAAATTATTTTTATGCCCCAATGGTACAAAATTTTGTGAAATACCTGTAGAGTCAGTGCTCACTATAACCCTTGATAAAGTCCTGAAACAAATTCCAGCAAAATCTGTCCTCCAAAATACCAATAGTGCTCCTTTAGCTTTCCTTTCTAGGGCGCTGCCCAGAGAGCCCATCCTTCCTAGAAGAAAACTGTTATCTATAAGGCTAGGTACACACAGCAGAAAATGAAGAGTATTCAGCTATGGGAATGACACAATGAAATGCCAATGCAGGGCTTTCCTCTGCTGACTAGTCCCTAATCGGCAGGGACTCCCAAGCCGTGGAATTCATAGCTAATTATCTGTGGAATCCATGGCAAGGTTGAGCAGGACTTTTTTTTCTGCGATCCTCCTGTCCCATTGCTTTCAATGGGAGGCAGAGGAGTCTCCCATGGATTCAGGAGCGGAATCCGCTTCCAAATCCGTGGCAGATTCCTTCTTGTGAACGTAAACTAAGAGGATGTGACTTCTTCTGTGTCTTATCCACTAGCTATGTGCCAGAACTTATTGTACAACTTTATGACCAGTCATGTTATGCTAATTATACTAATCACACCTTCTTTGTTTATGCAGTGTATAACACATTCAATGTATTTAAACCTCACCCTTTTCTCGATTGAAACAGAATCCATTATATGCACACTATCTAGTTGTGTCTGTATGATTCTCTGAGCCTTCTCATATACCAATTGTGCTAATTTGGACTTCAATACAGTGATATGTAGAGCAGAATGTGCTCACAATACCAAAGTAACCACCATCAATATGTTTTCTTTGATTAATTTGATAGCGATTACATTTAGGCTGCGTTTACATGGAGTGTGTTTAAAAACGCAAGTTTTTGTTAAAACACATTTGTTCAGAAAAAGTGCAGTGTAAACCCAGCCTAAATGAGATATCAATGATACACCATACTAAACACCAAATTTAAATATCTTGATTGATAGATAATATTACTTTCAAGAACTTGTAAAATTTTTTTTTTTTTCATTTTTCTGTAGATTTGCACAAACCTTAATATTAAAACAAATCGTTACTTCTAAAGTAATAATATAGCTTATTTTACACTTTACTGCATGTTCTTTTTCCCTACAATGTCTGCTGCGTACCTTTTACCAGTATGTTATTATTCATGGTTGGTTTACAATGACACCTGTGAATAAAAACAAGCAATTAAATTCTGACTGTGCATGCAAGTTAATTTACATCTTCAGTTCTACTTTATATAAAACATGCAATAATTGTTTATAATTATACTATATAAACAATTTTCAAACAGGTAGTATACACGAGGTACATTAATTTTTATGACATTTGTGATGCTCTGTTGTTCACATTTTATTAAAAGTCTGAGAAAACTATTTCGTTCAGTAAATAAAAATAAGCATAATGCATAAAACGCAACACTGCTTATGGAGTATTTTATCTCCCTCAGTAGACAGGGCAGACTGCTGCATTGAATTCAAATTCCTCTATATTCATAATAAAGTTTATTGGGCTAGGTTCACACACAGTGTAAAAAAAATTGCTCCAAAACAGCTCGAAATGAGCATTTGTTAAATGTTGATTTCTATGTGGCTTTCAGTGTGGAAACAGATCTGAATTAAATTTTTGTATACAACTTTAATACAAGGCCCTCCTAGCCCATCTGAACCATAGTATCGTTGACTAGTCGACTTTGCAACGACACTATGTATCATCATCTTTATCTGCCTAAACCAATAAACCATTTGGAGTTTTATTAGCCAGCTATATAAAGAATAGAAATTACCTCCTCATGTTTATCATAGACCACTATTGCCCATGGCAGGGGAGAGTTTACATATAAACACACAAAGCAATTAAAATAGAAACTGAATACAAGAAAACACTTTAGGAAAATGGACTGATAGGGAATGTAGATTGTGAGCCCTATATGGGACAGTGATTGACAATGTCTGTAAAGCACTGTGGAATATGATGGCATTATACAAGAAAGCAAAGTAATTAAATAAATATAGAAGCACTTACAAGAACATACTGTGTCTGTATATTAGTTTCTGCATTCATTTTCTGTCATTGTGTTTGTGTGTGTCTATCTATCTATCTATCTATCTATCTATCTATCTATCTATCTATCTATATATATATAGTACAGACCAAAAGTTTGGACACACCTTCTCATTCCAAGAGTTTTCTGTATTTTCATGACTATAAAAATTGTAGATTCACACTGAAGGCATCAAAACTATGAATTAACACATGTGGAATTATATACTTAACAAAAAAGTGTGAAACAAATGAAAATATGTCTTATATATTCTAGGTTCTTCAAAGTAGCCACCTTTTGCTTTGATTACTGCTTTGCACACTCTTGGCATTATCTTGATGAGCTTTAAGAGGTAGTCACCTGAAATGGTTTTCCAACAGTCTTGAAGGAGTTCCCAGAGATGCTTAGCACTTGTTGGCCCTTTTGCCTTCACTCTGCGGTCCAGCTCACCCCAAACCATCTCGATTGGGTTCAGGTCTGGTGACTGTGGAGGCCAGGTCATCTGGCGTAGCACCCCATCACTCTCCTTCTTGGTCAAATAGCCCTTACACAGTCTGGAGGTGTGTTTGGGGTCATTGTCCTGTTGAAAAATAAATGATGGTCCAACTAAACACAAACCGGATGGAATAGCATGCCGCTGCAAGATGCTGTGGTAACCATGCTGGTTCAGTATTCCTTCAATTTTGAATAAATCCCCAACAGTGTCACCAGCAAAGCACCCCCACACCATCACACCTCCTCCTCCTCCATGCTTCACGGTGGGAACCAGGCATGTAGAGTCCATTCGTTCACCTTTTCTGTGTCGCAAAAAGACACGGTGGTTGGAACCAAAGATCTCAAATTTGGACTCATCAGACCAAAGCCCAGATTTCCACAGGTCTAATGTCCATTCCTTGTGTTCTTTAGCCCAAACAAGTCTCTTCTGCTTGTTGCCTGTCCTTAGCAGTGGTTTCCTAGCAGCTATTTTACCATGAAGGCCTGATGCACACAGTCTCCTCTTAACAGTTGTTGAAGAGATGTCTGCTGCTAGAACTCTGTGTTGCATTGACCTGGTCTCTAATTTGAGCTGCTGTTAACCTGCGATTTCTGAAGCTGGTGACTCGGATGAACTTATCCTCCGCAGCAGAGGTGACTCTTGGTCTTCCTTTCCTGGGACGGTCCTTATGTGAGCCAGTTTCTTTGTAGCGCTTGATGGTTTTGGCCACTGCACTTGGGGACACTTTCAAAGTTTTTCCCAATTTTTCGGACTGACTGACCTTCATTTCTTAAAGTAATGATGGCCACTCGTTTTTCTTAGCTGCTTTTTTCTTGCCATAATACTAATTCTAACACTCCATTCAGTAGGACTATCAGCTGTGTATCCACCTGACTTCTGAACAACACAACTTTAGAAGGCAAAGTGTTGAAAAAAAGGTAATTTGGCTATTTAATTAAATTTCTGCTACAATATTCACTGTATGGGATAAATATTTTTTTATATTGTAATAGTTATTAGAAATATATGTGATCTAGGGAAAGGGGGGTGATTTGAATTTTAGCACTTTTTTTTTTTTTTAATTCTTTTTCTTTTACATTTTATTTTTTGTCTGATCGTTCATACAATACATTGCAATACTAATGTATTGCAGTGTATATTAAAAGCCATTGACTTCTATTACATGCTGCTTTTGGCATTATGCAATAGCCTATAGTAATGACAGGCCTTGGAGCCTTCAATAGGCTCCCAGCTGTCATGGCAACTGATCACCGTCCTCCGATGACATTTTGGAAGGGCAGCAATAGTTAAAAAACGGTGGACCCATCATGCCTGCACACCTTAGATTCTGTGGTTGCAGTTAACCACAGGATCTAAAGTGTTAACAACCGCAATAAGTACTTCCCTGATCGTGGCTTTTAGCAGTGGGTGCTGGCTGTATTATACAGCCAGCATGTGCCTTGTAATCAGAGGGCTCAGCTCCTGAGTCCTCTCCATACAGTCCCTCATGTCCAATGACCAATGTATAGGTACGTCATTGGTCGTTTAGGGGTTAACTTACATTTTAAAACAAATGAGAACCTTATGTCATCAGACAGCCGCATTAAAGAGGACCTTGCATCCTTCAATAGGCACCACTCCACTGATTCTACTAATTCGTTTTTCTGTCAGGTGGGTGAACGTATGTCGTCTGTTCCTGTCTAGGATTGTCCACCTGACAGTAGCGTAGCGAGCCTAACTGGCACATAGGTACTGATTACTCAGGAATGGTGGAGGTGGCACCTATTGAGGGATGTTAGGAGTTGGAAGTTGTGAATGGTCCTCTTTAAAGCAACTATACATATAATTTCTAAGTTTGGAAGTATAGGTCCATATGGAAGTCAGTTTCCATGATCCAGGAAAGCTACGTTCTGTGTTCCTTTTTCTGCAATGATAAAAACTTGACAGCTATCATGTGAACTGTTTTCTACCTACCTATTCATGATCACTCAGCACACGTTTTAATTTACAGAAGAGACATAGTGTACGACCTTTATTATATCCCTTTCTACTGAGAATACAGACTTATCTTTGTTGAGATAAATAGATGAGTTTAGGAGAAAGCTATCTGAACAACAGCAATCTGGTAATTAGATGAGGTCATTTGTCATAGTGATGACAGTTCTGTGAGTTCTTACAAGGATGAATCAAATTTTGTTGAATGCCATCCACTGTGGGAATGGAAGTGTCACCACCACTATAATTTTCATCTGCAACACACTGTATTTGCACATTAGTATTTGAGATGACTAGGTGACAAACATTCAAAAAGACGGTTGTCATACCTTTCAAACAGGTTTTCTTATTTTGGAAGCATTCAGTAGTGCATAGTTCACTCAAGGAAATATTTTATAAAAATACTTTTTATTCTCTTCTTTTCCTAGTACCTTAAAAAAAAGTATTTCAGTCTTTCAAATGTCTCCAATATTTGCCATATGATGTTTAACCAAAAAGTAACATTAGAAAAGGGAAATATGTCTAGTCTTATTTTATTATGTTTTACTTCTTTTGCTCAATAATAGTATATCTCATGGAATAAAATAGTTTTTAGATATAGCTTTTATTTCTCCATTGATATACAGTAGCTGTATGTGTGGGTTGTTTTAGGACAAGGAATTTTTTTTTTCAATAGAACCATCTACATATAAGGCTAGGTTCACACCTGTGCCCGTTCTCCACCTGGGGATTCCATTCTCCATTCCACTTTAAAAATGCAGAGAGAAAAGTCCTGCGAGCAGTGATTTTCTCCCCACATTTTCCGCTTTTGGGGGGTACAGGGGGGGGGTAACGGGGGGGGCCGCCTTGATTGTAGATAGACGAAAAGAAGCTGGGAGGGGGGGTGGGTGTGGGGGTAGGTTTTTTGGTGTTGGGGGGGGGGAGGAAGGTGGGGGGGGGGGGGGCGGGTGGGGGGGGGGGGGGGGCGCCCGTGCGGGGGGGGCTGGGTAGGGAGGTTTGTAAAGGGCGCCCACTGCCGCCGCGCCGCGGGTTGGGGGGCCGGGGAGTTGGCTGGCCCCGGGTGGGGGGCCCGGTGTGTTGTGGCCCTTTGGTTGGTGCGGGGTTGGTGGGGGGCCCCGGGGGTGTGGTGTCCAGGGGGTAGGCGCGCTGGGGGGGGGGGGCAGGGGGGGAATATTTTTGTGGGGGCGGGGGGGGGGGGGGACCGGGTAGGGGGCCCCCGTTAGGGGGGGGTGGGGTGGGGGGGGAGGGAGAGGGAGAAGGGTGAGAGGGGGGGGGAGGGGGGGGGGAAAGGGGGGGGGGGAGGGGGGGGGGGGGGCCGGGAGGGGGGGGAGGGAGAGGGGGGGGGGGGAGAGGGGGGGGGGGGGGGTGGGGGTATAGAGGAGGGGGGGGGGGAGGGGGGGGGGGGGGGGGGTGGGGGGGGAGGGGGGGGGGGGTTGGGGGGGGGGGGGGGGTAGTTGGGGGGGGGGGGAGGTGGTGGGGGGGGGGGGGGGGAGGGGAGGGAAGGGGTGGGGGGGGGGGGGGACCCCAGGAGGGCCCAGCCCAAAAGTGAGTTAAGGACCCAGGCTTCGTTTTTCAAAACTGACATGTGTCACTTTATATGGCAATAACTTTGAGATGTCTTAACTTACACAAGTGATTTTGAGACTGTTTTTTTGTTTTTTCGTGACACATTGTACTTCATGTTTGTGGTAAACACTAATGAATATTTTTGTATTTATTTATAAAAAAAATAGGAAATTTGATGGAAATTTGGGAAAAAAATAGCAATTTTCAAAATGTGAAATGCTCTGCTTTTCAGACAGATAGTCATACCACCCAAATACATTAATACATATTATCTACCATATCTCTGCTATATATCGGCATCATCTTTTAATCGTCCTGTAATTTATTTTGGATGTTAGAAGGCTTACAAGTGTAACAGCGATTTTGCAGATTTACAAGAAAATTTCCCAAACTAATTTTTTAGGGACCACTTCAGTTCTGAAGAGGATTATAAAGGCCTAGATATTAGAAACCCCCATAAATCACCCCATTTTAAAAACTGCACTCCTCAAATAATTAAAAACAGCATTTGGGAAGTTTGTTAACCCTTTAAGCATTTCACTGGAATTAAAACAATATGGAGGTGAAATTTAGACATTTAATTTATTTCCTCTAATTCCTTAATTTAGCCCTAAAATTAACACATTCACAAAGGGTTAAAGGAGAAAATGCATCTCACAGTTTGTTATGCAATTTCTCCCGAGCACGGAAATACCCCACATGTGGGTGTAAACTGATGTTTGGGCGAATGGCAGCGCACGGAAGGGAAGGAGTGACACTGGGCATCTGAAAAGCAGATTTTGCTGGAATAGTTTTCAGGTGCCATGTCTCATTTGCAGAGCCCCTAGAGTACCAATACAAAGGAAACCCCAAAAAAGTTACCCCATTTTGGAAACTACACCCCTCACAGAATTCATCAAGGGGGTATTGTGAGCATTTTGACCTTACAGCCGTTTCACAGATTTTACTAACACTGGGATGTATAAATGAAAAATTACTAAAATGTCACTTTATCCCCAAAGTTTTCATTTTCACAAGGGGTTAAAGGGAAAAGCCACCAGAAAACAAGCCGAAAAAATACCCATATGTGGTTGTAATCTGCTGAATGGGTACATGGCAGGGCTCAGAATGGAAAGAGCGCTATTTTGATTTTGTAGGGCAGATTTTGCTGGAATAGTTTTCAGGTGCCATGTCGCATTTGCAGAGCCCCCAAAGTACCAATACAGTGGAAACCCCCTAAAAGTGACCCCATTTTGGAAACTACACCCCTCACAGAACATATCAAGGGGTATAGTGAGTATTTTGACGCTACAGCTGATTCACAGATTTTATTAACATTGGGACACTAATATGAAAAATTACTTTTTTTCCAATAAACCGTCCATTTAGCCCCAAATTTTTCATTTTCACAAGAGGACAAAGGAGAAAACGCTCCCCAAAGTTCGTTGCACAATTTCTGCTGAACACAGAAATGCCTCATATGTGGTTATAATCTGCTGCATGGGTACATGGCAGGGCTCAAAATGGAAAGAGCGCTATTTAGCTTTTGGAGGGCAGATTTTGCTGGAATAGTTTTTGGGTGCCATGTCGCATTAGCAGAGCCCCTAAAGTAAAAATACAATACAAACCCCCAAAAAGTGAACCCATTTTGGAAACTACACCCCTCATGGAATTTATCTAGGTGTATAGTGAGCATTTTTACCTAACAGCTGTTTCACAGATTTTATTGAATTTGGGACGTAAAAATGAAAAATTACTTTTTTCCAATAAACCGTCCATTTAGCTACATAGTTTTAATTTTTGCAAGTGGTTAAAGAAGAAAAAACACCCCACTGTTTGTTACACAATTTCTTCTGAACACAGAAATGTCCCATATGTGATTATAATCTGCTGTATGGGAACATGGTGGGGCTCACAATGGAAAGAGCGCTATTTGGTTTTAGGAGGGCAGATGTGGCTGGAATAGTTTTTGAGTGCCATGTCGCATTTGCAGAGCCCCAAAGTACCAATACAATGGAAACCTCTCAAAAGTGACCCCATTTTAGAAACTACACCATTCAGGAATGTATCAAGGGGAATTATCATTTTGAGCCTAAAAATGATTCCCAAAAATTAATGTACAAAGTGAAAATTAAAGTTTTTAAAGAAATATCTAATTTCAGTGCCTAATACGTTGCGGCCACTTTTTGGCATCAGAGACATGAACTCCTAAAACTATTAAGTAGGCTATCCCGGGGACAAAAAAATTATATATGTGGGTATAAACTGTTGCTTGGGCACACAGCAGGGCTCAGAAGGGAAGGAGCACTGTTTTTTTTGCTTTTGGAGTATAGATTTAGAGGGACTTTCTGGTCACCATGTTTTTTTTGCAGAGCCCTGGAGGTGCCAGTAAATTGGAATTCCCCAAGACGTGACCCCCATTTTGTAGGGGCAATTTTAGGGTCTCTGCAAATGTGACATGGCGTCCAAAAAACAACAATCTAAATATGCGCTCCAAAAGCACATAGCGTTCCTTCACATCTGCACCCTGCTGTGTGCCCAAATGGCAGTTTATGCCCACATGTATGACACTGGTGTACCCAGGACAACATACTTAACAACGCCATATGTGGGTATTAACTACTGTTTGGGCACAGCCGGGCACAGAAGGGAAGGAGCGCTATTTTGATTTTTGGAGCACAGTTTGGTTTTTGGACACCATGCCACTTTTGCAGAGCCCATGAATTGCCAGTAAAGTGGAATCCGCAGATATGTCACCCCATTTTGGAAACTATACCCTTCAAGGGATTTATCAAGTGAGGTAGCGAGCATTATTAACCCTTAAGTGTTGCATTCTTTTAATTTCCAGAAATGAATGCGCAGCTGATAATGAAAAATTAAACATGAAATTTTTCTATAGATACGCCATTTCAGTGCCCAATATGTTGTGCCCAGCTTATGTTTGCACAGACACACACTCCAAAAACTGTTGAGTGGGTATCCCGGGCACAACAGCTTTTGGAGCATTCATCTCTGATACAAGCCGGGCACAACATATTATGAACTGAAATGACATATTCCTGGAAAAATTGTCATTTTCACCTTTCACAATCAGCTGTGTATTCATTTATGGATAATAAATTATAGTAACACTTGGGGGTTAAAAATGCTCACTGTACCCCTGGATAAATTCCTTGAGGGGTGCAGTTTCCAAAATGGGGTGACATGTCAGGGGATTCCACTGTACTGGCATTTCAGCTCTGCAAAAGTGTCATGGCGTCCAAAAACCAAACCATCCAAGTCTGTGCTCCAAAAACCAAATAGCGCTCCTTCCCTTCTGTGCCCGGCTGTGCCCAAACAGCAGTTTATACCCACATATGACATTAAGTACGTTATCCTGGGTACACCAGTGTCATACATGTGGGTATAAACTGCAGTTTGGGCACACAGCAGGGCGCAGAAGGGAAGGAGCGCTATGTGGCTTTTGGAGCGCAGATTCAGATGTTTTGGGATCTGGACGCCATGTCATGTTTGCAGAGCATCTAAGGTACCAGTAAAGTGGAAACCCCTAGGGAATGACCCCATTTTGAAAAGTGCACCCCTCAAAGAATTTATCCAGAGGTGTAGTGAGCATTAGTATCCCAGACGTGACTGCACAGTGGATGGGGAAAAGTGAATATGTAAGCTGTGTGGAGTACATTGGGTACACTAAATTCCCTACTATTTCCCCAGTAGCTCCTATTATTGGGGAGGTCACTCTGGGGGTCACTTCTGGTTTATTATCCCTCGTAAACTCTAAATCTGGTTTGTACCCTGATATACGCTCGCACAGGTTATACATTCCCTCCTGCCGCAGCCAGTTTTGTTCTAATGATTTGGTGATTTTTGGGGTTTTTGTCTTCACATTGTACGAGCTATATTTTCTTTAGTTTTCTGGTGATGTAGCCATATGAGGGCATGTTGTTTGCGGTATGAGATGTATTTTGTAATGACATCATTCTTAGGTGCCTACAACTTATTAAATAAATTTTATTAACTCTTTCTTGGTGGATTAAAAAAAAACCCATCAATTCTGGCACTGCGTTTTACCTTTTAAATTTTTTGCCATGCAGCGTAGAGCGTAAGTAACATGTTACCTTTATTCTGCGGGTCGGTACGATTACGGCGATTACCTCATTTATACTGTGTTTTTTTTTTTTTTTTTTTTTTTTATGAGATACTAATTTTGCAGAACAAAAACCCATTTGGGGACATAAATCAATTTTTTTTGCATCGCCATCTTCTGAGATGCGTAGCATTTTTATTTTTCAGTTTACAGAGTTGGTTTAGGGCTTTTTTTTTTCGGGACAATCTGTGCTTTTTATTGGTACAGTTTTGGGGCACATATGACTTTTTGATCATTTTTTTTTTTTTATGGCATATTTTGTAAGGTGAGATGGCGAAAAATCATTACTTTTGGCGGGTTTTTTCTGTTTTTTTTCCCCCGACGTTCACCGTGTATGTTAAATATGGTTTCAGTTTTATTGTACAGGTTGTTACGGACGCGGCGATACCAAATATGTATTGTTATTATTAATTTTTAGGTTTATTTTTTATATAATTCCTTTTATATAGGAAAAGGGAATTTTTGGGGCTTTATTCTTTTATTAATTTTTTTCACATACTTTATTTATTTATTTTTTCACTTTTTTTTACTTTTTCATGTGTCCCATTAGGACACCTGAGCCAGAGATGCTGTGATCTCTGGCTCAGTACTATAGACTGCAAGACACAAGCATACACGTGTCTTGCAGTCTACACAGGAAGTCATCGCTGTGGAGACACAGTGCTGACTTCCGAAGGTCTCGGCAGGATCAACTAGGTAGTGGGGGCTCCAGGCAGCCTGGGGTCACTGGCCAGACCCCGGGCTGCAGATTATAGATATCGGCACCCCCCCGATCTCGCCGCGGGGGTGTCGGGGCGGGGGGGCGGCAAGATGGCGGAACCCCTTGGATGCCGCGGTCATGTTTGACCACGGCATCCAAGGGGTTAAAACCTCAGATCGGAACTCAGTTCCGACCAGGGGATATGGAGCAGGGTGTTAGCTGTCAGTTACAGCTAACACCCAGTTCCGACCCCCCCCCCCCAGAAGGGGGGGGGGGGGGGGGCGGGGGGGGGTATAATATTTAAAAAGAGATAAAAAAAAAAGAAGAAGGAGGCGAGGGGGGGATAAATATATTTGAATAAATAAAATTTTTTTTTTTTTAAAATTTTACTTTATTTTTTTAAAATAAAAAAAATTTTTTTAATAAAATTAATTTAAAAAAAAAAAATACATAAATATAACATTCGTATGGTGGGAGTACCTGAGAAGTATGGAGGAGATGACTGTGTGAATTTTGTTTAGAATTGGATATTGGAAAATATAGAGCGTAAATCTTTAACAGAATTTTTTCAAGTTTAACTCTTAGCTGACTAGCGGCGTACTTTTATGGGGCAGCTGCCTAGGTCTTATGGCACTGTGTCCCCAAACTTGAGAACCGCTAAAGGATTTCTGCTGTGTATGACAGCAGACAAACCTGGCACCATGTCTGGGGGGAATTCCCCCCAGCCATGGCAATCGCTGCTATTGGACGATCAAATCTGATAGGCCAATAGCAGCTTACCAGCACAGATACAATAATTTGTGATGGCAGGCTATTCAAAGATTGGCAGTGATTGGTGCTATAATGGCGCCACTCCCATGATCACTGCAATTGGTCCGTTTGTGCAGACCGACCAATTGCAGCCAAGATGGGCAGTTGAAAATAACGGTTACTGACCTGCTCACATCATTCCCTCTGGGATTCTGAGAAGGACAGTACCCATGCTGTTTTGTGAGCTATATTACTGTGCAATTCCTCTGTAGTTCCTCCTGGCAGATTGAGATGTGTTTCCAGGCATCTTCCTCCATCCTTGCTTCCCTCCATCCCTTCTTCCATCTTCCCTGAACTCCTAATTTTTATTTTTTTCCTCCCCAACCTCTGCTGGCTGCTGATTAGGGAGTAAGTCCCCTAACTAGCACCAGCCCCTTTTTGGGGAGTTTTTTTTTTTTTTACTTTGTGGTTTTTTTCATACTGCTTTTTTGTTACATTCCTGTGCAGCTTTTTGTTACAGCTCTGTTCAGTAACCTAGGTTACCGATCGGGTCTCTGCTTAATTTATTTTTGGCTGCAGGGTTTTTTTCTAATATAAATTTTAGTTAAATTGAGTTAGAATTGCAATAAATTGAGCGAACCCCAACAAATACTGCTAGTATTATACTCTGGGGACTCTTCAGACCCCTGAGTATAATGACCAGAGGTCCAGGGGAGATGAGCAAAAGTAAAAACCAGTGTTACTCACCTCTCCGGCGCAACTCCATGCTGTGTTTGGCCTTGCAATATTTGAAATGAATACTGTAGGGGCCACAATGGGACATAATACTGTGTGTAGGGGCCACTATGAGATATAATACAGTGTGCAGGGGCCATTGTGGGACCTTATACTGTATGGAGGCTGCTATGGAACATTATACTGTGTGCATATGTGCAGGGGCCACTATGGGACATTATACTGTGTGAAGGGGTCGCTATGGGACATTATACTGTGAGGAGGGGCAGTTATGGGACATTAAACCGTGTGTAGGCCACTTTGGGCCATTATAGTGTGTGTAAATGGGTCATTATACTGTGTGGGGGCCACAAAAAGGGGCGCCCAAGTCACAAGTTTGCTATGGTGCCCAGTCTTTGCTAGTTACACCCCTGGAGGGCATGGTACGGAATTAAAATGTACAAACTGTGCGAGAGCAGCACAGGGTACACCTACAAGTTTAGGATTTATGACGGAAGGGATACAAGAAATGAGCCCCAGAATGCCCCCCAATCCTAGGAGTTTGTGAAAAATAGTGTTGGATTTACTGCACCCACTGCCGGACCAGGGTTATCACCTATATGTGGATAACTTCCACACCAGCACCCCACTCTTTAAGTGCCTCAGTTCAAAAGGATCTGCAGCTTGTGGGACAGTGCACAGAAATCAAAGAGGCCTCCCTAGGACACAGATTGTGCAGCGCCTCAGAAGGGGTGAGAATCGGGTGGTCTGCAATGAGAATGTTGTTGATCAAGTATAAGGACAAGAAGAATGTCCTTGTACTGACCACAATTCATGGCAACAGCATCATCCCTGTCACTCTACGTGGTACCAGTTCCCTTACCCCCAAGCCAGACTGCATCCTGGCATATAATAGGTACATGGGAGGAGTTGATCTATCTGATCAAGTCATAAACCCATATAATGCTATGAGAAAAACAAAAGTGTGGTACAAAAATCTGGCCATGCACATTGTGCAGATTGCACTGTATTACACTGTAGCAGCTTTAGCGGCTACCACAGGGCCTGTGACCTTAGGGGATCTGGTGGGCCTGTGTTGCGTTTTTTTTTTTTTTTTTTTGTTAGGCTGTTACCTGCTGGAGTAAACCCAATAGGTAACAGGCCCTATTTACTTACCGAAACCTATTTTTGCTCACAACCGCCTCTGCTTTCCCTTCTGCCCTCCAGGGTGCCTCATGCATTTCATATCACACTGCTGGGGCCCCCTGGAGAGTAAAAGGGGAAGCAAAGGTGGCCGTGAGCATAAGTAAGGCCGTGGGCCCACCGCAAGAGTAATTGTTTAGCGAATCCCAAAAAATACTGCTATTATTAAACTTGGGTGTCTCTTCAGACCCCCGAGTATAATGATCAGAGGCCCAGGGGGGGGGGATGAGGAAACATAAAAACCAGTGTTACTCACTTCTCCAGCAGGACTCCATACTGTCAGCAGATGTCACGTGGGTCAGGCTGGCGTCACGATGCATAATGACGCTGGCGTAACCCACATCATTTAAGAAGACTGAAAGCAGCAGGGAGTTGCGGTGGAGCTCAGGAGAGGTGAGTACCACTGTTTTTTGTTTATCACCTCCCCTGGGCTTCTGATCATTATACTCTGGGGTCTGAAAAGACCCCAGGGTATAATAGTTCATGGGTGGTGTGCCCCAAAAATTTTGGGTTCTGCTGAATTTTTTTAGAAAAAAATTTTGCTTTCCATTTACCCATCCCAATTCTGCGTAATACATGAAAGATCAAAGTGAAAAGTTCACCTCCATTTTGTTTTAATTGCTGTGAAATGCTGAAAGGGTTAAGAAACTTCCTAAATGCTGTTTTGAATTCTTTCAGGAGTGCAGTTTTGAGAATGGGTTGATTTATGGGGCTTTCTTTTAGAGGTCTTTCAAGACAACTTCAGAACTGAACTGGTCCCTTGAAAAATGTGTTTTGGAAATATTCTTGAAAACACCATGTAACAATTTTCAAAAAAATATTTGTTCCCAGTTGTTAAGTGTGTTTTCCTGATTGTTTGTACCTTAAATGAATAGAAAAAAGTTATTATTCCCTGTAAACTTTGCTTTTGTGGTCAGCACAATGATATTTTGAAATGGGTCTATTTTTAAGGATATTCGCAATATTTCAAGATACTTAAGAAGCTTCTGGAATTGTGAGAACTATCAAGAAGTTTCTAGAACTGCCCAGAATTATCTAGAACTTTCTGGGACTGTACAGAATTGTAGGTAGCTGTATAACTACAGTTATATAGGTCCACTATAGCCCTTCCTGAGAGACGGAGAGACAGGATCTAATTGATTGGGATTGCATAATAAGTGGGCAATGGCCATCACAGACAAAGGGAAATTGACCTAGACAGACAGGTGTGAATTCAATATCTATTCAGATTCTGATAACGACAGTATTCACACTTCACCCCACACCCATTACAGGAGGAGCTTAGGAATGTAAATGTTTATATTGTGTGTTACTCTGGTACCGGGTGATCAATCTTGCTCTGCTGAATCCTCAGTACACTCTTAAACTTTAATACTGCATGGAATAAAGACCATTTTTATCAAGTTTGGAGAGACATCCTTTTTCCTTACAGTTCACAGCAACTTAGTCAATTTAGATGGCATCAAGAGGTTGCATAAATCCAGCAGACGCATTTTGCTACGTATGTGGCCAGTTTATAAAGACAAGAGCGAAAAAGTACTCTGTGGAAGCATCTGCTAAGATGTGTGAGGCCTACAAAGCATACTTCGGCATGCCTGTTGGTGACCAAGACAAACCATGGGCTCCTCATTTCACATGTGAGCACTGCAAGAAAACTCTTGAAGGTAAGTGGATAAATGCTACTCTCTTAAATAGCAGATTAACTGTGTTAATATTGTAAATATCACTAGTCATTAGTGTGAAATAGGCCTAAATCAAATTCTCAATCCAAATATTATTTTGTTTGCTTATAGGTTGGTACAGGGGAGAGAAGAGAGCCATGCATTTTGCTATCCCAAGAATTTGGCGTGAACCGACTGATCACTCAACAAATTGCTACTTCTGCATGGTGGACCCTTCCAAACGTCGCACTGGCAAAAATGCACCGCCTGTAACGTATCCTGACATTCCGTCATTTATTGCCCCAGTACCACACTGCCCTGAACTTCCTGTACCAACACCTGCAGACAGAGCTACACCACCTTCAAAAGAAAGCAGCAGGTCAGACATCGAGGAAGACGTTGAAGATCACGATTTCTCTTCATATGCAGATGAGGAGCGGAAGCCATAATACCCTAACCAAAAAGACCTCAAAGATCTGATCAGAGACCTTGGTCTCACCAAGTCCAACGCTGAGCTTCTGACATCAAGGCTCAAGCAATGAAACTTATTAGATGAAAGCGTCCAAGTCACAGATCAGAGGAAGCGTCACCAATTTTTTTTCCATCTTCTTCAGTCATCAAGATGGACTGTGCTTCTGCAACAATGTGGCCGGTGTATTCGAGGCTATAGGTATCACCTGTAACCCGAATGAGTGGCGCCTCTTCATAGACAGCTCATGCAAGAGCCTCAAAGCCGTGCTGCTTCACAATGGGAACAAGTATCCGTCTCTTCCTGTAGCTCACTCGGTGCACCTGAAAGAGGAATACACCAGTGTCAAGATGTTGCTAGGTGCCTTGACATATGATGAGTACGGCTGGGAAGTTATCGGAGATTTCAAAATGGTGTCATTCCTGATAGGCCTCCAAGGTGGTTTTACTAAGTATCCTTGCTTTATTTGCCTTTGGGACAGCCGGGATACTGAAGCGCACTACCACAGGCAGGACTGGCCTCAGCGGACAGAGTTCACTGTGGGGAAGAACAATGTAAAGTGGGAGCCACTGGTGGACCCACGCAAGGTGCTGATGCCACCACTACACATCAAGTTGGGGCTCATAAAACAATTTGTCAGGGCTCTAGATAAGGAGTTGAGAGCTTTCAATTACCTCCAAGATCTTTTACCTAAGCTGTCTGAAGCAAAGATCAAAGCTGGTGTCTTCGTCGGACCACAAATCAAGAAGATCATAGAGTGCAGTGAATTTCCCAAGAAGCTGAATAGGAAAGAGAGAGCAGCTTGGAACAGTTTTGTCGCAGTGGTTCGTGGCTTCCTAGGCAACCATAAAGATGAAAACTATGTACAACTGGTTCAGACTCTGATAAAGAACTATGCTGCAATGGGCTGCAGGATGTCACTCAAAATCCATATCCTTGATGCTCATCTTGATAAGTTCAAAGAGAACATGGGAGCTTATTCAGAGGAGCAAGGCGAGCGCTTTCACCAGGACATTATGAACTTTGAACGTCGTTACCAAGGACAATATAACGAAAACATGATGGGCGACTATATTTGGGGATTGATTCGTGAAACTGATTTGCAGTATAGTCGTACATCTCGGAAAACCGCACACTTCTGAACAGTTTTTGGTAATCTGTGTAAATTTGCAATGTATATAGTGTTCTTAGTCTGACTGTATAAATTAGAAGATGCAAAATCGACTGTTTCTATAGTAAAAATGCATAATTTTCGTTGCCGTGGTCACAAAAGCGAAGTTTATGATGAATGTAAGCAATTTTTAATTTGTTTTAGACATAAGCAATTGGAATATAACATTTAAAAGCTGGGAACAAAATTTGTGTTACATAATCAAAGGGTCTGAGCTCCAAGGTCGAAGGGTCGACCAGGTCTGTGATATGGAACAGGCCAAGCCTGCTCCAAGGGTGCACCATAGCGGAAGAGAGTCCCTCCGGGAGGAGTGGGTTATAGAGAAATGAAATCATGGAGGATGAGCGAGAGGCTAAGGCAAATATCTTAGAGCAAGTAATCCAAAGCGCCCCTGTAAATTTAATAGGCCCCAGAAAGGGGATAGCAAGTGAGGGGGAGGAGCGAGACCACAAGAAAGCATTTGGATGTACAGGGGCCAACCAAAGCTTTTCTATTTCAACCCACTTGGTGTAAGCCTGGGAGGCTGCCCAAAACAGAATAACTCAGAGATGGGTTGCCCAGCAGTAATGCAGAATATGTGGGACCGCTAACCCCCCTCAGCCTTGTCAGCCAACATCACAGAACAGGGAATACGATGGTGTTTAGCGTTCCAGATAAATTGGAAAATTGCCTTTTGGAGGGAATGCAGTTCAGATCTCGGAACCGCCACTGGAAGTGTTTCAAAATAATAGAGAAACTTAGGGAGGAGAGTCATCTTAACTGCTGTGATCCGCCCTAGCAGGGAAATGTGAAGGGGGCGCCATTTATCCAGGAGGGAGCGTAGTTTGTTAAATATGCGAGGATAGTTAGCCGAGTATAGGGAAGAGTAGGTCGAAGAGAGCTGGACGCCTAAGTAGCGGAGCGAGCGGTCTCTCCATTGAAAGTTGTAGTTGGTTCTAAGCAGCTGCAAAATGGGGTCCGGAATGTTAAGGGGGAGGGCCTTAGTCTTTGTAGAATTAACCTTGTAGCCTGATAGGCTACCATAATCCCTGAGAGTATTGAAGAGATTAGGAAGGGTAATATGGGGATTGGTAAGGGTTAAAAGAACATCATCCGCAAAGACAGATACCTTAAACTCCCTGCACGGACCGCAACTCCAGTAACATCCGGGTTGGACCTAATCCGAGATGCTAGAGGCTCAATACAAAGAGTGAAGATTAGAGGGGAAAGGGGGCATCCCTGACAGGTCCCATTACGGATAGAGAAGGGGGGATGTGGCGTTCGGAAGTTTGACGACTGCTGAGGGGGTAGCGTACAAGATCACAGTTAGAAAAGCTTCAGAAAATCCAAAGTGCTTAAGAGTGGCCAACATGAAGAACCAGTCAAGGCGATCAAAAGCTTTCTCTGCATCGAGGTTCAAGACAAGGGTGGGGGTGGCCGAACGGTTGGCCACATCAATCAGATCCACAGCCCTTCTGGTGTTGTTTCCCCCCTGACGGCAGGAGATGAAACCCATCTGGTCCTTATGGATGAGAGGGTAGCCAATCACTAAGTCTATTAGCCTGGAGTTTAGTGAAGAGCTTAAGGTCAGTATTCAATAGGGCGATAGTTAGAGCAGTCCTTATGGTCTTTACCTGGCTTGGGAACTAGGGTAATGTGGGAGTGGAGCATCATTGGAGGGACAGGGGTACCTTCCAGGAACAAATTAAAGAGACTACACAGATGGGGAACTAATTCAACCTGAAAAACCTTATAATACGAGTACGTGAACCCATCTGGACCTGGGGCCTTACCATTGGGAACGTCCTTCAGTATGCCAGCGATCTCCCTAGTGATAGGGGCATTTAGGGAGTCCAGCGCCGAAGACGGGAATGAGGGAAGGTGACAGGTGGTTAGATATGCCTCCAGATCCAGCTGACCTAGCGTAGGTCCTGGGGCAACCAGCGGTGGGAGATTGTACAGTTTGGAGTAGTACTCCTGAAATAGGGTCACTATAGTGTCAGGGTGATGATGGAGAACCCCCCTTGAGTCACGGACAACGTGGGGGACGGAGGAGACCTGACGCTCTCGAAAGGCC
This sequence comes from Leptodactylus fallax, assembly GCA_947044405.1. NCBI lineage: Eukaryota > Metazoa > Chordata > Amphibia > Anura > Leptodactylidae > Leptodactylus > Leptodactylus fallax. Next base: position 8,541,800 of record CAMRHE010000035.1, read on the forward strand.
CACACACTTTTAGCTAGGGCGCTATAACCCATCTCATAATACCGTTGTCTGCTATAAAGGAGGAGGCGCTGAGTGGCTTGAGTAGCGACATCACGTAAATCGGCCTGAGCAAGAACTAGCTGGTGGAGGAGAGAAGTAGAGGGACGGGCTGCTAAACGCTCCATCAGGGATCGTATCTGGGCCCTCAGGGCCACTTCCCTAGCTAACCTATCTTTTTTAAGCCGAGTAGCCATGGCTGTGCAATGTCCCCTCATCACTGCCCAACCGAGAGATAGCCAAGGACATGGACTCCAAACCTAAAGGAGGAAGAAAAGAGGGGGAGAACAAGAGGGAAAAAGACAGACAGGGGAACAGAACAAAAAACAAAACCGCAAAACATAAATCAAAATCAACATGGACAGGACTAAATCTCCTGACCAGGGGCAGGAAAATTATGTCCAAGGAGGTGCAAACCTATACACCCAGCGGCACCTACTATAGGGCATCGCAGCTGGACTAAGCCCCCTAGTAAGGGGAGTCGTAGTGAACCGTCAGTAGACAGACAACTAGGGCCACCTGAAAGTAAAACAGGTGACGAGGGTAGACTACTAAAGTAACAGTAAAGAAAGGGGAGTCATGACCTGCCCTACTCTCTAGGCAGGCAACAGTAAAAGATAGCGGCTATGGGACCAACCAGTATAAACATTAGACAATAAACGGTATCCCTAAAGGGGAGGGCCAGAGTGGATCAAGGGGGTGGAGGGTCCACCCGTTGTCATCGGGAAGTAGTGCCCGGGGGAGGATGAGGTCGTTGACACAGTCCACACAGGCGAAGGTGGAGGAGCCACTAGTTTCAAGTCCGGCAGATGCGGGAGAGGGATGTCCAAGGTCTCACAGAACTGTCCCAAGTCATCGTGTGAATGTAGGATGGCTGAGTGTCCATTCTGCCGGACCGTGAGGGCAAAAGGGAAGCCCCAACAATAAGGTATTTGTCGATCACATAGAAGATGGGGCAAGGGGCGAAGATGCCTCCTTTTCTGTAGGGTAATCCAAGAGAGATCTTGTTATAACTGAATCTTCGCACAGCCAAAATCAAAGTCCTTAAGTTGTCTGGCCTTGGCTAAGATAGCCTCCTTTATAGCGAAGTCGTGCACGCAACAGATGACGTCTCGAGGGACGGGACCAGTACCTTTAGAGCGCAAGGCCCGATGAGCTCGATCAAGCTTGATCTTATGGGACGGAGGTTCCTGTAGGATGGAGTTGAATATTGCCTCCAAAGTGACATGCAGGTCCTCCGTCTGGGTGTTGTTACGCCTCTGTTATCCAAAGCTTCCAAATGGCGTTGTATGTCAGTGATAACTTGGCACTGAGAGGAAACAGAGTCCTGAAGCTGAGAGACAGAAACTTGGGTCTGATCATGGTCGTCTTCCAAGGTATCAACCCGAGACACGATATTTTGGAGATCCTTTCTCAGCGTTATGATTTCCGCACGGATTTCTGCCTGACAGGCTGCTGTGACTTCAGAAACGAGAGAGTGAAAATCATCTCTAGAGGGCAAATTAACAAGCAATTGATGCCACTGCGATAGGACAGGAGAGGCTGAAGGAGCACTGCTTTGGTGAGCCCCAGGCAGAGGAGTAGAGGAAGGTGATCCAGGAGAGGCCACAGCAAAAGGAGACAGAGAGGGGGTTGCCCCTAAGTCCATAATGTCACCTCTGGAAGGTGTTGGAGAGGCTGCCGCAGAGGGCTCTGTGAAGTAGGAGCCCCAGTCATAGCCGAAGTAGGAGGACCCTCTGCTCTTAGATCAGTGGTGGTAGCAGCAGGAGGAGGTAGAGCAGGACCTCGGGACACCAGGGGTACAGGCAGCCTGGAAATCTGCAGGGAACTCCCTCCCAGCTTGGGGGGAGAACTCGAGGAAGATGGCCTCCCTGACATAACACTGCCGGATGGTGGGGAAGGAGAGTTACCTGCCAGAGAGAGCCAGTAAGATGGAGATGAAGGCAGGACTGCAGCTGACGTCGTTGGAGCTTCTCCGGAGGTGCGGTGCTGCGGCTCTGTGGAGTGCTGGAAGGCAGGAGTGTTGGAGCCGGCCTGGGTCTTCGGCGAGTCCCGTACTAATGTAGCGCTGGTGGAGGCCGGGGCCTGGCAAGATGGCCGCCGCCTCGTGGAGACCTGGGAAGAAGACGACGCTGGGAGGAGAAAGGCGCTGAGGGTCAGCTGGCCAGAGGTGACCAGAGGTACAGGGGTCCCTGAGGGTGTCGGACAGGGCAGTTTCCTCCCCATGGGCGCTGGCAGAAACAAGGTTGGTCCCGTTTTGTAGCAGGAGCTCTGGGAGAATGCTAGCTGCCTCATGTTCCTGCACCTCATGCTACCATCCCCCTCTGCACTTACCCCAGTGAGTTCTTGCTCCAGTGAACAACAAACTCCTTTCCAAATTATCAATGGATCTCAGTCTTGCAATTTGCTCATTTAGATCAATGATCTGGGCTTCCATATGTGCAACGTGCTTACATCTTGCACAGCAGTATACCCCCTCAAGCGGCTGCTCAAGCAGAGAATACATGCTACAAGATGTACACTGGACCGCATTGGTAAGCATGAAGCACATCTTACCTGATGGGGATTTTTTTTTTTTTTGTAAAGTCCCTGAATCTGAAGTCCTTTAATCTTAAGTCACACTTAGATCAAACACACTTGGAATCAAACCACACTCGCCAGCTCACATACTCACTTTATACTTAGCTTTTAAAGCTGCCACTGATTCCTCTGGTTGCAATTCCCCAGTGCTGCTGCAGAAACAAGGGAAGAAGGGAATGACAGAGACAGTGAGCCCTAAACTCGACTCATCCCCTGTCCCTGCCTACTTGTCTCACTGTCCTAATGACAGGAACAACTTGGCGACAATCCCTTCTCTGAATAATTGTAACAAAGAACAAGATAAGACAAACAACACAGAAGAGGAGTCAGCAAGCCAAGGGTCAAAGCCAGAGAGACAAAGCAGTAACAAATTGTAGTCCAAAAGAGTAGTCACAAGAAAAGCCAAAGGTCAGAAGTCAGAATACAATAATAACAGAAAGAGGAGCTAGCAGGGACAAGTCTCAGGACAGAATAACGATAGCCAGCAAACCTCTGTGGACTGATGACCTGTTTATAGGAAGTCCAGAACCAGCCCCAGCCTTGATTGTCAGACAGGCTTTCAATCACACAGGTAAGCTAGGATTAACTGTTAAAGGAGTGGAGGGAAACAAAGGTGCAGGAGATGGGTGTAGTTGAAATTCAGTTACAAAGAAGAGGTACTAAGATAGTGTTCAGACTGAGCAACAAGAACCCTAAGGAATCAAACTGAACATGCCTCCTGCGCCGCAGCATGCGAGCGGAGGGTGGCGCAGAGTCCCGAACAGGCAGAGACGTTGCACAATATTTGTCTGAAAGTGGCCAACCCCTTTAACTTTGATCAGCAGATAAACAAAAACTTTTTATGTCTCACTAGCAAACAGACTACTACACTATGAAATATGCACACAAATGAATCTATTGCAGATAATCACAGTAATCAGATGTAGTATGTGATAAATACTACTCAATAGTACTTAATTCCACTGCAGCGCCCCCACAGGGAAAATTAGGCATTATATACTACTACTATTGAAATCAATGGCCTATCCATGTAATACATGGAAAAAGAGTGTCCTACAGAGGAAGATGCTTCTTATACCCGCTCTGTATGCTGGCTAATGGCCCTGTTATGTAATGCTGTGTAATAATTAAACAGAATTGCATATCAGACACCTACTTAAAAAAAAAAATGTTTGCAACAATCATATTACCTATGTGAGAAAGTCACAGACACTTATTTATTGCCCAGTTTACTATAATTCATACTTGTCAACTCTCCCAGAACGTTTCAGAGGCTCCTGAAAAAAAGGGGTGACCTCCCTAGATAGCAAATTTCCTGGACTCTGTGATTTCATATGTGACCTGGGCACGTAATGTGCCAGTCATGAAAATCGGCATGGTCAGCATATTCCGCATCCACATCGCAAAAAGGGGTACTGCCAATCCTGAACATTTTGCAGCATGTTTCAGATGCTATTCTCCAAAACGCACAAAAAACAGTATATATGACCCCCTATAGTTGAATAGTTGAACATTGTTTGGTAAACACATTGAATTTAATTAGCCAAATATAAAAAATAGCAGCTAATATCTCTATAATTTCATCTATATATACACTCATTGACCAAAAGAAAAAAACACCAAAAAGGAGTTGCTTGAATGGAATGAAACCTTATATGTGTGAATATAATGATGTAAGTGATTGCAATATTAGGGTGAAAGGTTGAGTTTATTTGGAAAAAATGTATAATTGAAAGTAGACTCTAGTACCCCTGTTGGAATCCATATAGTATCCTGTAGCACATTTGCCCACAGATGTTGCAGCTGGACCTATAGATTCTGTACACTTGCAAATTGTGCAAATTGAAAGCCCTGCCATGAATGGCAATACACATGGTCATGGGATTTCCTGCATACAGTCATGGCCATAAGTGTTGGTATTTTCTGACATTTTATCAGAAAATAAAGTATTTCTCCAAGAAAATTATTGCAATTACTCATGCTTTGTTAGACACATGTTTATTTTCTTTGGGTGTATTGGAACAACATAAAAAGCACAGAAAAAAAGGCAATTTGTACATAATTTTACACAAAATGGGCCAGACAAAATTGTCGACACCTTTTCAGAATTGTAGGTAAATAACTTTGTTTCAAGCACGTGATTCTCATTCAAACTCACCCGTCGCAAGTAACAGCTGTGGGCAATATAAAAATAACACCTGAAACCAGAAAAAAAAGGAGAGAAGTTGACTCAATCTTTGCATTGTACGTCTGTGTGTGCCATACTGATCATGGAGAACAGAAAGAGGAGAAGAGAACTGTCTGAGGATTTGAGAACCAAAATTGTGGAAAATATCAACAATCTCAAGGTTACAATTCCATTTCCAGAGATCTTGATGTTGCTTTGGTCACGGTGCCATAATCAAGAAATTCATAACCCATGGCACTGTAGTTAAGCCCCCTGGACGTGGATGAAAAAGAAAAATTAATGAAAGGTTGCAACGCAGGATAGTCCCCAATCAAGTTCCAAAGAAATTCAAGCTGTCCTACAGGCTCACGGTACATCAGTGTCAGCACAAACTACAGTATCTGTCAACAATTGAATGAAATGAAACGCTATGGCAGGAGACGCAGGAGGGCCCCACTGCTGACAGATACATTTTGGCAAACTGTAGGCTAGCTTTTTTATGTATGTGAGTAAGCCAAAATCCTTCTGGTAAAACAACTTTTGGACAGACGAGACCAAGACAGAGCTTTTTGGTAAAGCATATAATTTTACTGTTTACTGAAAACGGAATGACGCCTACAAAGAGGAGAACACAGTACCAACAGTCAAATATGGTGGAGGTTCAAAGATATTTTGTTTTTTTTTTGCTACCTCTGGCACTGGGTACCTTAACTGTGTGCAAGGCATCATAAAATCTGAAGATTACCAAAGCATTTTGGTGGCCAGCAATGAATCCGGATCTAAATCCCATTGAACACCTGTCTAGAGATCTTGCTGTTGTGAGGAGGCAACCTTCAAATATGAGAGGCCTGGAGCAGTTTGTAAAAAAAGACTGGTCAAAAATTCCAGTTGAGAGGTGAAAGAAGCTTGTTGATGGTTATAGGAAGCAATTGATTTACAACCAAATATTAAGTTGAGGTTGAGGGTGCCAGTAATTTTGTCCGGCCCATTTTTGGAGCTTTGCATGAAATTATATCATTTTATGGCTTTTTTTTTTTTTTCCAATACTGTACACATAAAGGAAATAAACATGTGAATAACAAAACATGTCTAATTGCAAAAATTTTCAGGGAGAAATACTTAATTTTTTGACAAATTTCAGGGGTGCCGACACCTATGGCCATGACTGTATATCTGTATATACCTGAACTGTTCGTGTGCTCTCGTATTAGTACTAGAGGCGACCAACTCGCAATGGCTCCCCAGATCAATACCAGCAGTTTGGGGATTTGTCTCACTCCACAGCAAAGGCTGTTCACCACAATGGCCTTTATGCTCGAATGTGACCATTGTCGGACCCCAAACAGAACCTGAATATGATGCTAAAGACAATACAGTTCCAGCCCATAGTAATCCAGGTTTCACGTTCAAAACACCACTGCAAACGAAGGCAATGGTGGCTGACTTGTCACTGTTAGGACATGTAATAGGCTTTTTGACACCAAATTTCAATCTGCTAAGTGTCTGGAAATGGTCCTGGCAGAGACAGTAATGTGTAAAGAAGGTGCCATGTGTGTCTAGATAGTGGGCAAAAAAAAACGAGGGAGATGGCCATGCTTGCATAGATCGAACAATCTTCTCTGCTTGTAGTCTGTAAGCTGTAGTATCTGTTACAGATTTGATGTTAAATCCACTCTGCCATATAAACAATTCAGCAGACTCCTTTTAAAAAAAACAAAAAAAAAAAACAAGAACTGAGTTGATGTTCCTTAACAAGTTTCACTGGGTCTTCTGTTTTAAGGTTTAACCCCTTAGCAACACATAATGTACCTCTATGTCATGGTGTCTCTAAGGTAGCATGGAGAGGACTCAGTAGGCATTATTATACAGAAGGCACCTGCTGCTAAAAGACGCAGTCTCTGCCTGCACCTATCGCAACTGTTAACCCTAGGCCATAGGCAGCATGTAATAGAAATTAATGAATTATACAATCTACTGCGATAGAGTTGTATTGCAGTATATTCTATGGGTCATCAGATCCCCTACAGTTCAAGTACCCTGGGATCTAAATATAAAAGATAAGAACAAAATAATAAAAGTTTTAAAATGTATAAAAGAATAAAAAATATATAAAATTTTAATCCGTGTGTGACATGGGCCATAAGAGTACAGCACAGCCACCAAGCTATTAAGACAAACCGCCATACTATTACTGTAAATAATGAAAAGAAAAAGGTTTTATTACCACACTGGTGCCTCTGGTGGTCCTGTGGGGACCTGGATAGTAATGCCTCAGGATTAAGTATGGTAAAAAGAGAGAAAGAGTCTGGCAAGTTGCTGCTCCCCCTGGGACCACCTGTCTGTAGGACAGTGGTAGTGCAAATAGTAAAGTAGTAAAAAAACAGGGTATGTATGAGCGCTACTTAATCAGCCAGATATGTATTAAAATGAAACTTTTTTTATTGGATCACAATGTTACTCCACAAGGTGGCGATACAAAGTATGGCAACGCGTTTTGACGTCTTAACTGACGTCTTCATCAGGCCAACTAGATAAGAATCAAATAAAACAGTGGTATAGTATAATGTATAATAAATAATATAAGATATAATAAAAACATTGTTATACATAAGAAACAATCTACATTTATATACATAGACACACACAAACACATGTATGCATGTATGTACACACATATCCCAGCACACATATAAATGTACACATATGGTGGCAATCAACAAATGGTTAATGTATAAATAAGTAAAATGAAAAGTTAATTGATTGGTATAAGAACAAATATGGGTTAGATAGATATGAAAAATAGTTATAGTTAATGAGAAAGAGGAGATGGGGGATATATATGGTACCAAGATTAGATGATTAGGTAGGTAATAATAGAATAGGGGGATATATATGAATACGTCTAGGAAATAATTGTAATAAATGAAAAGAAGGGGGGAGGGATATGGTTGTGACATACAATAGATGGGTGAGTAGTCAATACATCTGGTTGTTTATAAAAGGTGGTGGAGTGTGAGAGTGTATCTAATTGATACAATAAATAATTAGGATAGGGATGGGATAGTTGATAAAAAATGGATAATAAGCAGGTAATGAATGTATATATATAGATACATAGATGGTTAGATGAATGAGCAATAAATAAATAATTCAATGGATAAATCATGGGTACATGAGCAAATAAATGGAACATCAGGTAAATAGATATGTAATGATAATCCTAATAATTGATTGTAAATGTTTGTAGGGTTAAATGAGAAATATACTTAAAGTAGACTAAATAGTGGATATAATGTTTGTAGAAGCAACTACTGATTTGATATATACAGAGTTGATGTGAAATATAAACAAATAAATAGATAAATGTGACCTTAAAAGCATGTAATGAATAACTAAATGGATATGGAGATGAAGGTTTAGACTTACCACGCTAGATCATGGAGCAGGCACAAAGTGTGCCCCTCTCATGATACTAGCGCTTTAAATAAGGGCTTGATTAGTGCAGGTGGCATTGAAAAAAAAAAAGTTTTTTCCAGTTGTTTCTGGATCTCAATAGATTCATTAGACAACTAACCCTAACTAGACATTTTTCTATCATTGAAAATCCAATACACCCTCAATCTACCACTCTTACCACTAACTCTACGCCTGTACCTATCCCAGTTGATGTACATCCCTTGTCCAACTTTAATCCAACATACCGCAGAGGTCCAGCTATTGAAACATTTTTTTCTTTGGTTAATGAAGATTTTCATAAACTCAACACTACCCGTAAAACCCCAGACAACTTATCTTTAGCAGAATTTAAAGCCCTGAAAAACCTCAAAGAAAATACTAATATTATAATACGTCCTGCCGATAAGGGAGGTAGCATAGTAATACAAAACCGCGAGGATTATATTCTAGAAGCTAATTGCCTCTTGAAAGATAAAGAATTTTATGAACAACTCGACACCAACCCACTACCTACATATATTTCTGAATATAGAACCCTTATTAACTCAGCCACCAGCAATGGCCTTCTAACTAAGAAAGAAAAGAAGTTCCTACAAGTCATGGAACCTCCCTTACCCTTTTTCTACCACCTTCCCAAAATTCACAAATCACTTACCAACCCACCTGGCCGCCCTATAATTTCAGGCATTGGATCTCTCACCAGTAACCTTTCACACTTTATTGATTTACATCTTCAAAAACTGGTCCTTGACCTTCCTTCGTATCTTAAAGATTCAACCCAACTAATTAACCATCTAAAAACCTTAAATGATGGAAATGCTACCAAAACCAATTGGGCCCTCCTAACAGCAGATGTATCGGCCCTATACTCCAATATAGCCCATCCCCATGGTCTAGCAGCAATCAATCATTTCCTTGCCAATAATTCCTCAATGCCTCCAACACAAAGAGGATTCATTTTACATGGGATCCAATTCATACTTGAACATAACATCTTTTCATTTCAAAACAACATTTTCCGTCAAACAAAGGGCTGCGCCATGGGCACGAGGTTTGCGCCATCCTACGCAAATCTGTTCATGGGTTTATTTGAGAGAACATACATCCAAACCCCAGGTGAGAACAATAAACATATAATATTCTATAAAAGATATATTGATGATTTGTTTTTTGTTTGGGACGGTGATGAATTATCAGCTTCAAATTTCATCACATCCCTAAACAATAATGAAATGGGAATATCATTCACCCATCATTACTCTCAGACCAGTATCGAATTTTTAGATCTCCTGATCTCTAAAACCATAGATAATACATTTTCCACCGAAACACACTTTAAATCTGTGGACGTCAATAGTTACTTGGACTACCGCAGTGCTCACTACATTCCCTGGCTTAACAATATACCATTTAGCCAACTAAAAAGAATTCGAAAAAAATTGTGATGATAATGACACCTTCAGAACCTAGTCCAAAATATTAAAACGCAGATTCATGGATAAACATTATCCAAAATCTGTAGTACAAAATGCGATTAAGAGAAACTCTGAATTATCACAGGCTTCATGTTTAATAGAGAAACAAAAACAGGATCCTTCAACCCTTCCCATCAAACACAGGTCTAGTTTTATAACCACATACAACTCCAGTCATAAACTAATAAAATCTATCATAACTCAACACTGGGATATTCTTCTGAGTGACTGCTATCTTCAGCAACAACTTCCCAAACGACCCACAATTACTTTCAGAAGAGCCACTACCCTGCGGAATCTTTTAGCCCCCAGCCGAATCCGTATGGAAAAGAATAAAACAGATAACACTCTATCACTAAAAAAAGGAGTTTTCAGATGCGGACACCCACGATGTGCTTGCTGTAGTAATATTAAACACCAACAAACCTTCATTACATCCAAAACTACTAACGAAAGTTTTCCCATTAATTCATTTCTAAATTGTAATACCAATTATGTTATTTATGTGTTAGAATGCCCTTGTAACCTTCAATATGTTGGTCGCACCATCCAACCTTTGCACTTACGCATTAACAACCACCGATCAAATGTTACCAAGGGATTCAAAAAACATAACCTTTCCCTACACTGTTCTCTCAAACACCAAAAAGATTTCAAACATATTTCCATCATCCCCATTGAACACATCCCTAATACTGCTCCCAACCGTTTTTTACAACTCCGCCAACGTGAATCTTTTTGGATTTACAAACTTAATACACTCATGCCCCATGGTCTTAATGACACTGTAGAATCCAATTTCTAAAAAAACATGTACCTTTTTTTTTTTTTTTTCTCTCTCAATGCCACCTGCACTAATCAAGCCCTTATTTAAAGCGCTAGTATCATGAGAGGGGCACACTTTGTGCCTGCTCCATGATCTAGCGTTGTAAGTCTAATGTACCCATGATTTATCCATTGAATTATTTATTTATTGCTCATTCATCTAACCATCCATGTATCTACAGTCATATGAAAAAGTTTGGGCACCCCTATTAATCTTAATCATTTTTAGTTCTAAATATTTGGGTGTTTGTAACAGCCATTTCAATTTGATATATCTAATAACTGATGGACACAGTAATATTTCAGGATTGAAATGAGGTTTATTGTACTAACAGAAAATGTGCAATATGCATTAAACCAAAATTTGACCGGTGAAAAAGTATGGGCACCTCAACAGAAAAGTGACATTAATATTTAGTAGATCCTCCTTTTGCAAAAATAACAGCCTCTAGTCGCTTCCTGTAGCTTTTAATCAGTTCCTGGATCCTGGATGAAGGTATTTTTGACCATTCCTCTTTACAAAACAATTCCAGTTCAGTTAAGTTTGATGGTCGCCGAGCATGGACAGCCCGCTTCAAATTATCCCACAGATGTTCAATGATATTCAGGTCTGGGGACTGGGATGGCCATTCCAGAACATTGTAATTGTTCCTCTGCATGAATGCCTGAGTAGATTTGGAGCTGTGTTTTGGATCATTGTCTTGCTGAAATATCCATCCTCGGCGTAACTTCAAATTCGTCACTGATTCTTGTACATTATTCTCAAGAATCTGCTGATACTGAGTTGAATCCATGCGACCCTCAACTTTAACAAGATTCCCGGTGCCGGCATTGGCCACACAGCCCCAAAGCATGATGGAACCTCCACCAAATTTTACAGTGGGTAGCAAGTGTTTTTCTTGGAATGCTGTGTTTTTTTGACGCCATGCATAACGCCTTTTTGTATGACCAAACAACTCAATCTTTGTTTCATCAGTCCACAGGACCTTCTTCCAAAATGAAGCTGGCTTGTCCAAATGTGCTTTTGCATACCTCAGGCGACTCTGTTTGTGGCATGCTTTCAGAAATGGCTTCTTTTGCATCACTCTCCCATACAGCTTCTCCTTGTGCAAAGTGTGCTGTATTGTTGACCGATGCACAGTGACACCATCTGCAGCAAGATGATGCTGCAGCTCTTTGGAGGTGGTCTGTGGATTGTCCTTGACTGTTCTCACCATTCTTCTTCTCTGCCTTTCTGATATTTTTCTTGGCCTGCCACTTCTGGGCTTAACAAGAACTGTCCCTGTGGTCTTCCATTTCCTTACTATGTTCCTCACAGTGGAAACTGACAGGTTAAATCTCTGAGACAACTTTTTGTATCCTTCCCCTGAACAACTATGTTGAACAATCTTTGTTTTCAGATCATTTGAGAGTTGTTTTGAGGAGCCCATGATGCCAGTCTTCAGAGGAGATTCAAATAGGAGAACAACTTGCAATTGGCCACCTTAAATACCTTTTCTCATGATTGGATACACCTGGCTATGAAGTTCAAAGCTCAGTGAGGTTACAAAACCAATTTTGTGCTTCAGTAAGTCAGTAAAAAGTAGTTAGGAGTATTCAAATCAATAAAATGATAAGGGTACCCAAATTTTTGCATCAGTCAAATTTTGGTTTAATGCATATTGCACATTTTCTGTTAGTACAATAAACCTCATTTGAATCCTGAAATATTACTGTGTCCATCAGTTATTAGATATATCAAATTGAAATGGCTGTTGCAAACACCCAAATATTTAGAACTAAAAATGATTAAGATTAATAGGGGTGCCCAAACTTTTTCATATGACTGTATATATATATATACATTCATTACCTGCTTATTATCCATTTTTTCATCAACTATCCTTCACTCCATTTTTTATCAACTATCCCATCCCTATCCTAATTATTTATTGTATCAATTAGATACACTCTCACACTCCACCACCTTTTATAAACAACCAGATGTATTGACTACTCACCCATCTATTGTATGTCACAACCATATCCCTCCCCCCCTTCTTTTCATTTATTACAATTATTTCCTAGACGTATTCATATATATCCCCCTATTCTATTATTACCTACCTAATCATCTAATCTTGGTACCATATATATCCCCCATCTCCTCTTTCTCATTAACTATAACTATTTTTCATATCTATCTAACCCATATTTGTTCTTATACCAATCAATTAACTTTTCATTTTACTTATTTATACATTAACCATTTGTTGATTGCCACCATATGTGTACATTTATATGCGTGCTGGGATATGTGTGTACATACATGCATACATGTGTTTGTGTGTGTCTATGTATATACATGTAGATTGTTTCTTATGTATAACAATGTTTTTATTATATCTTATATTATTTATTATACATTATACTATACCACTGTTTTATTTGATTCTTATCTAGTTGGTCTGATGAAGACGTCAGTTAAGACGTCGAAACGCGTTGCCATACTTTGTATCGCCACCTTGTGGAGTAACATTGTGATCCAATAAAAAAAGTTTCATTTTAATACATGTCTGGCTGATTAAGTAGCGCTCATACATACCCTGTTTTTTTACTACTTTACTATACTATTACTGTGGAAGCCTTCTGCCTTCTCAAATACTGAACTGAGCTCAGATCACAGGTGTTAACTCCTTAAATGAAGTGGTTAAACATGACTATGGAATGTAAGGGGTTTTTGTATATATATTGCCCCTAATCTGCCCCACATTGCGGCACGTTTGGGGTGTGTCGATATCTATTAACTGCAGCTTGGGGTCTAACCAGTGACCCCCAGGTCTCCCTGAGAACATACCTGGTTGATCCTGCCCATAAGTTGTCAGCTTCTGAGTTTGGATAGGCTGACTTCCCGTATACATTGCAGTGTATACTATTGGAACCTTAGAAAAAATGTAAAAAAGTAAATAAAAAAAGTTCAAAAGCCTCATGAAGCCCCCATGAATGCCACCTTTCGTACATAAAATTAATTATGTAAAAAAAATAAGTTTATGTCGTGAAAACCCCCCCAGAAATAACGATTTTTCACCTTCTCATCTCATCATCAAAAAGTCATACATATCCCAAAACAGTACCAATAAAAAGCACAGTTTGTCCCGCAAAGAAAAACCTCAATCATTTGTCACCAGAAATATTTAAATGTTACACCTCTCAGAAGATGGCGATGAAAAAAATTATTTTTTCCCTAAATGGGTTTTTTTTTCTGCAAAATTAGTAATGAATAAAAAAAGAACATAAATGAGGTATTTCCATAATCATACAGAACCATAGAATGAAGGTAACATGTTACTTATGCTGTATGCTGAACTGCAAAAAATGAAAATGTTAATAAGCAATGACAGAATTTATGGGGTTTTTTAATCCATCAAGAAAGAGTTAATAAAATTTAGTCAATAAGACATCAGAACTGACCACCCAGAATGCCTCCCTAACCCGAACACAATAGTGGTTCAGTGTACTCTATGTACTCTGTGCAGCTGACTTATTCACTTTTCACCATCCGCTATGCATTAAAATCTTAAAAACTTATGCTCACTACTCTCCTTGATAAATTCTTTGAGGGGTGCAGTTTCAAAAATGGGGTCACTCACCAGGAGGTTACACCTTACTCAGAGGCGTAGCTAGCGGGGGAGGCAGAGGGGCGGCTGCCCCGGGCCCACTGAATTTTTGGGGGCCCACCCCGGGGCCGCCATTAAAACATCCTTTATTTCTAACTAGATCGGTGTTAACCTAGTTAAAACGGAACCTGAAACAGGCTTAACCTAGTTAAAACGGAACCTGATACAGGCTTGCGGTTTACAAGAAGCCGAGACCACAGACGATGTCTGCTGCTCAGCATGGACGGCACGATGACGTCACAACATCGCGCTGCCCGCGCTCAGACACAGACGTCCTGTGCGTGGACAGGGAGGAAGCGCCGGCGGCTCCATTCATCATCATCGCAGGTGAGTATGACTTTTGTTTTTGTTTTTTTTTAGCTTAGTTGTGGGTATATTAATAGTATAAGGGGTGGATAGGAGGGGGAAATATAACTATAAGGGAGGATTCATTAGGATTCATTAGGATTCATTAGGAAACTTACAACAAGTGGAAGATGTGAGCTATATCTAAGGGAGAATATACAGCAGTTTGCAGACTCTGCAAGATAAGCATTAAAAAAGCCAAGGCTGAATACGAATTGAAGCTTGCAAAAGAAGTTAAGAGTAATGTAAAAGGTTTTTGGGGATATGTTAAGAGCAAAAGAAAAGTGAAGGAAACCATTGGAGTCCTGAAGAACGAAAAGGGTGAAAAAGTTAACATGGTGGATCAGCAGGTGGAGTTACTGAATTCATATTTTGTATCCGTCTTCTCCCAAGAAATGGATGGTAATATCAACATTAATGGTGATAGTGATGAGGGGAATGAGGACTCCAAGCTGATTATAAGTGAAGGTTTGGTAAGAGAACATTTAGCTAAGATTAAGGAAACCAAGTCCCCAGGACCGGATGATTTACACCCTAGAGTTTTAAAAGAATTAGCAGAGGAAATAACAGAACCCCTTGCAATAATCTTTAATAAGTCATGGGAAACAGGAGTGGTCCCTCTAGATTGGAAAAGGGCAAATGTGGTCCCCATCTACAAAAAGGGGAATAGGGACGACCCAGGAAATTATAGGCCGGTAAGTCTGACCTCGATAGTAGGAAAAATCTTTGAACAAATCGTTAAAGAACATTTAATTAGGTACCTGGATGGGAAGGCTTTAATTAATCAGAGCCAGCACGGCTTTATGCCTAATAAATCTTGTCAGACTAATCTTATTTCCTTCTATAATAAAGTCACTGAATGGTTGGACCAGGGAAATGCAGTGGACATAGTATATCTTGACTTTAGTAAGGCCTTTGATAAAGTATCACATAACATTCTTATTGAAAAAATGATCAAGTATGGCTTTGATAAAATATCAGTGAGGTGGGTTCACAATTGGCTTAATGATCGGGCACAACGAGTAATTCTAAATGGCTATACATCAAACTGGAAGAAAGTAAAAAGCGGGGTGCCACAGGGCTCTGTCCTGGGCCCAGTACTTTTTAATATTTTTATATATGATCTGGATGATGGGGTTAATGGGGAACTAATAAAATTTGCAGATGATACAAAGCTAGGAGGAATGGCCAACACTAGAGAGGAGAGAGAATGCATCCAAAAGGACTTGGACACACTGTAACAATGGGCTGAGGTGAACAAAATGGTATTCAACAGGGACAAATGCAAAGTTCTACATCTGGGTAACAGAAATGCAAGAAGCATATATAGTATGGGAGGAATAGTACTAAGTGAGAGTACAGGGGAAAAGGATCTGGGCATAATAATAGATCGCAAATTCAACATGAGTCAACAGTGCGGTGCGGTGGCTAAAAAGGCTAATAAAATTCTAGGATGTATCAAGATGAGCATTGAAGCTAGATCAAGAGAGGTAATTATTCCGCTGTACTCTGCCCTGGTCAGACCCCACCTGGAATACTGTGTACAGTTCTGGGCTCCCCAGTTTAAGAAAGACATCGATTTATTGGGCAGGTCCAGAGAAGAGCAACCAAAATGGTGGAAGGTCTACAAACCATGTCCTACGAGGAGAGGCTAAAAGAATTGGGACTGCTTAATTTGCAGAAGAGAAGGCTAAGGGGAGACTTAATAGCGGTATTTAAATATCTGAAAGGTTGTCACAGTGCAGAGGGATCTACCCTTTTCTCATTAGCAGAAGGAAGCACGAGAAGTAATGGGATGAATCTAAGGGGAAGGAGATTCAGATTAGACATTAGGAAAAAATTTCTAACAGTAAGGGTAGTGAGAGAGTGGAATAGGCTGCCACGGGAGGTGGTGAGTTCTCCATCAATTGAAATCTTCAAGCGGAAACTGGATAGGTATATATCTGGGATGTTTAAGGAATTCCTGCTTTTGCAGGGGGTTGGACTCGATGGCCCTTGAGGTCCCTTCCAACTCAAACAAACAAACAAACAAACAATCATTATGATGATGGGGGGTCATTTATATAAGGGTTATTAGTAGGTATTATTAATACAAGGGGGAGGTTATTTATATGGGGCCATTAGGGGGCATCATTTATATTAGGAGGCATTATGAACATAAGGGGGTGGTCATTAATATAAGGAGCGATTAGAGGTGCAGTATTTATGTCAGGGAGAATCAGGGGCATAATATGAGGGTCAATTAATTTAATTAAGGTGGCACTTGGGTTTTAATAAGACTAAGGCCCCACATAGTGCAGGAAAAACCGCAGCGGTAACATTGTGGTTTTTCTCGCAGCACTTTTCACAGACGGTCCGCAGAGGTTTCCCCTGTGGACTTTCTGATTTCAATACACCTGTATGGAAACCGCCAGTGTTTCTGTAGGTATAATTGAAATGCTTCAATTTCCAAAACCGCAACGGTTTTGGAAATCGCTGTGCATCTGCTGCACGCATTTTTCCACAATGTGTGGATGGTATTTGCTAGATGTAAAATGCCGGGTTTTTTTCTATGGGTTTTCGCCACATGTGGCCCCTATCCCCACTTTGCAGTAAAATATGCGCAGCGGATACGCTGCGATTTCCAAAACAAACGCAGTTTTGGAAATTGCAGCATGTCAATTATACCTACTGAAATGCTGACGGTTTTCCTGTAGATATAATTGAAGCAGAAAGTCTGCAGAGGAAACCTCTGTGAACTTTCTGTGCAAAGTGCTGCAGGAAAAACCACGATGCGTTGCCGCTGCGGTTTTTCCTGCAGCTCTTTTTTGCTGCAGGACACCACATGGGACCTTAGCCTTAAAGAGGATCTTTCACGTCCTCATGTATTGTACAGTATATGCTGTTTTACATACCGCTAGAAAGCCAACAGCATGCTGAATTCAGTGCACTGCCGGCTTTCCCGGTATGTGCCCTGGGGCTGGAGATATCTGGGGTCTTAGTTTCATGGTTTACTGTCAGAAAGGCGTTCCTGACAGTCTAGCTACGCTGTGAGGAACGCCCTCCCTGACAGTTCTCATTCATAGACTTGTACTGGGGGGCGTTCCTTACAACTCAGCATCATCACTGGGCTATAAGGAACGCCCCCTCTCTGTACTCGCCCATAGCGCTGTACTGTCAGAGAGGGCGTTCCTCACAGCGCAGCTAGACTGTCAGGAACGCCTTTCTGACAGTAAACCATGAAACTAAGACCACCGATATCTCCAGCCCCGGGGCACATACTGAGAAAGCCAGCAGTGCGCTGAATTCAGCGCGCTGTCGGCTTTCTATTGGTATGTAAAACAGCATATACATGAGGACGTGAAAGGTCCTCTTTAAGGAGTTTTCCAGCTCATTTTTATTGATGGTCTATCCTCAGAATGAATCATCAATAAGAGATAAGTGATTCCCCACTGATCAGCTGTATGAAGGGGCTATGGCGCCTGTTTATATCACACACTGTCTGTTTATAGTGACCGTGTGATGTAATTCCAGCCTTGTCACATAGATGTGTATAGGACGAGGCTGTAGTTACATTACATGGCCGCTATGAAAAGAATGACACTATGTAAACAGAGAAGGGGTCACGGCGCTTACACAGGTACCATGGTTCATTCAAACAGCTGATCCTCGGGGTCCGGGGTATTGGAACCCCAATAATTTATTTTCCCTTTTTTTTTTCCTTTTTAATTAGGAAACATCTGGGGCATTATTAATACTGTAAGGGGCAATATTTAAAGGAGTGCACAGGGAAGTTATTAACTTAAAGATACACTTGGGGGTTATATTATATATTTTATAATTGGGGTAGCAGCATGATGGGGGCTTTGTGCAGGTGAGGACAATATGGGTCAGGTGCCTGGAAAAGTGATGAGCCAAAGATGTCTGTGTTGCAAACTTTACAGAGAGTGGAAGAAGTGGTCATGGCCGTCCAGATAAAAGAGACAGGGAATGTGAACGATTAGTCAGAGACGTCACCGGTAAGTCACTAAATGCTACTGCCCTGTATTCACCTAAAACGTCTGCAGAGCCCTGTGTAGAGCTGCTATATACTACTATACGCTCACCGTATACTGATAGTATCAGTATACGAACAAGTCCAAGTTGGGGGCCCATTTGGACATGTTCGCCCCCCCTGTGCTGAACCCTTAGCTACGCCTCTGACCTTACTGGATCCTTAGGGGCTCTACAAATCTGACTTGGCCACCAAAAACTAAACCTCTTAAGTTGTACGCCAAAGCCAAACAGCTCTCTTTCACTTCTGCACCCTGCTGTGTGTCCATACAGCAGTTTATGATGTATGTGGGAATAAACTGCTTTTTGGGTACACAGCCCAGCATAGAAGGGGAAAAAGTGCTATTTGGTTTTTGGACGCCAAGTCACTTTTGCAAAGCCCCTGAAATGCAAGTAAAGTGGAAACCACTGACACTTGACCCCATTTTGGAAACTGTAATCCTCAAGAAATTTATCCAGGGTTTTTATCCGGGGATGTAATGAGCATTGATTTTACAGAAATAAATGCGCAGTTGATGCTGAAAAGTGAAAATTGCATTTTTTCCAGAAATATGTCATTACAGTGTGCAATATGTTGTGCCCAGTTTGTGTTAGAGATGAACATTCCAAAAGTTCTTGTATTCTGGATAACCTGCTTAATAGTTTTTGGAGTGTGTATCTCTGCTGACACAAGTTGGGCACAACATATTGGGCAGTGAAATGGCTTATCTCTGCGAGATGCGCATTCATTTCTGGAAACTAAATTAATGCAACACTCAAGGGTTGAAAATGCTCACTATTCCCCTTGATAAATTCTTTGAGGGGTGTAGTTTACAAAATGGGGTCACTTCTTGGGAAATTCCACTTTACTGGCATCTCCGGTCACTGAAAAAGCGACATGGCTTCCAGACACCAGTCCCTCTAAATCTACACTCCAAAAGCTAAAAATCATGGTACTCCTTCCCTTCTGAGTTCGGGGATAACTTACTTATATGTTTTAGGAGTGCCTACCTCTGATGACACATAGTGGGCACAACTGAAATGGTGTTATCTATATGTAGCATAACCCTAAAACCTTACAATAACCTTGACCTTTGACAACGTTTTCACAATGCATTATGTTGTTTGTGTCTACGTATTGTTACCTCTATTTTATGGAATGTCTCAGACAACATAAAGTATACCACATGATAACTAGTGGAAGCTTCTTGATTTTAATTTGTTTCATAATCACTGAGGAGAAGCAACAAAATACAGCTATAATACAAGGCTGCATTTTATATTATGTCAATCCGCATATATATGCTATGTCGGTAATAAGCATACAAATCACACAGGCTATTAACTTCTGCCATGGTTTACAATAACCCCTGGCAGTTACAATACCATTTATAGAAGCTATGAATAAATAATTTGTTGTGTATAATACTACAACAAATCTTATATCCTTCATAGCTGATTAGAAGCTTATTCAAATGTTGGATCTACAAGGGTGACTTGCTTATGAAATCCAGCATTGCAGTCATTGCACAGCTTCTGCATAAACACACTGATATAGAATTTTAAAATATTAAAGTTAACCCTTTCCTGACATCTACCATACTATTACGGTCTTTAAATATGGTGGCAGCATCTCCTGATTGCAGGTAATAACCCTTCTTGTGCCTCAGTCAAATCTGAACGAGGCACTTTTATTTTTAGTTTACATATACAGTTTACTGCATTGTACTATACAATGTGTATATTAGTTTATTGTTTTGACTGCCAGCAGAGATCTAAAGGTTTTCAAGCAGTCCATACAACTTTTTATTATACAAAGAATAACATTTGTTGCAGCTATGCTATCACTAGAGAGAGAAGTCCAGACTTAAAATGAAGATGACTTGTTTAATTAAAAATAAAATAAAGGTTAACAAAGTAACAAACTAACAGAGTAATTGGCGAATATTCTCTAAATGCCCTACTTGGGAAAAATAAAAAGCATTAATACATATACTGAAGTACAGACACAAATCTATGCTATATTCCTATCTGATCCTACAGTGCTCAACAGAAATGAGTACATCCCCTTTGAAGAGTAAGATTTTAATCAATATTTCACTGCACACAAGAACAATTTCCAAAATTTTGACAAGACTGAGTTTCGTTGTGCATTTGTTTAACCCATAACATGAAAGCAAGGCTAATAATATAACTTGGCTTACAAAATCTTAAATTTCACTCAAATTAGTTAATGCAAACATCAATACACCCCACGTAAAAAAAAAAAAAAATACTACATCTAGTATTTTATATAACTACTGTGATTTTTAATGACAGCACCAAGTCTTCTGGGCATGGAAAGAACAAGTTGTCGACATATTGTAACATCTATCTTTTTCCATTCTTCAAGAATTACCTCCTTATAGAGCTCAAATGCTGAATGGAGTGTGATGTTCAACTTGTCTCTTAAGAATACACTATAAATTTTCTATTAGGTTCAGATCAACAAAAAAAATTCAACAGTGGCCTTAGATGTGTGTTTTGGATCATTGTCATTTAGGAAAAGTGTATGGCAACCATAGCATCTTCTCTTTCATTATAGAGCAGTACATCTTTGAATTAATTTTTCTTTGTACTCCTCACCTTTGCGGTATCATACAGTTTTGAAGCCATCTGTTCCAAAAAACATTTTTCTTGGTCTCTTACTCCAGATTATAGTGTCCCGGTAGTCGACGTCTTCACTAATCTTTTTTAGCACAGGTCTTGGCAAATTGTAGGAAGACTTTTTGTACATGGGCTTGAGGAGAGGCTTCCTTCATGCACAACTACCATGCATGCCATTCCTCTACAGTGTATAAAGTATTATTTAATGGGAAACATTCACCCCAGTTTGACTTTCTACTTCTTTAACTAACTGCAGTGAACTTGCATGGTATTTTCATCAATTCTTCAATCAGAAGATGATCCTGTATAGGTGTTAACATCCATGGATGTCTAGACATGGTTGAGATGTTTGCAGTTCCATCTTTGTTAAATTTTTGTATCACTTTTGCTACAGTACTCTGACTAGACATGGGCAAATTTTCTTGTACCGAGCTGGGTTTGAGACGAATATTCCAAATTGTTTGTTTTTGTACGAATCCAAACAAATTGAGATTAGTCTCTGGTGAACTAAAATGGCCACCGCATTATACTCTGAATATAATAGGTGGAGGACAAGGGGAGATTACAAAAATAAACATTCATACTCTCCATCCCTTATCTCTTTTGGGCCTCCTCACGGTGCCTGGCGCTCTACTGGTAATATGCCACATGGGCACGCTGAGCCTGTAATTGGGCCTCAGCAGTGACCCCCAGGTGCATGACATCACAGAGAAGGTGGAAAGATATCACTGGATGCCGCAAGGAAGCCCAAAAACAGTAACAGAAGGAGAGTATGTTTTTTTGTTTTTTACACCTCACCTGGGCCCCACAGTATGTCACTTTCAATTTAAGATAACTTTGACTGTGTTTGCTGTGGAGACCTATAAATTGGATAGATAGGTTCCTAGGAGTCCTAAGAGTGTTCTATATTTCTTTAAGCTATTTTATCGTGTAGTTCATACAAAACTATGTTCAACCTGAAACAAATCTTGGTAGGTCACTCCAGGGTCATGACCTACCTTTTCCGCAAATGTCTGTGGATGCCAAGGGGATTGGCTTGTGTTTGTGACCCTTATAAAACAATAGCTATTCAATACAAGCATAGTGGTGACCTTCATTGGTATCACAGATCAAGATGTGCATATTTACTTCCCGCAGATGTTTATTACACACACAGTGGTGATCTCCATTGGTATCACCAATGAAGGTATGCATATTAATCTCCAGCAGTTTTCCATTCCGAGCATACTGGCTATCTCCATTGCATCACTGATAAAGATGTCCATAGTCGTCTCCAGCACCACAGGGGTTATGTCTAAGGTACCTACAGGACATACATCAAAGACAAGCAAGATCACCCTGTTTACAATTAGATAATGTTCACTACAAATAGCTGTCAATACTATTGATCTTGAGTCCAGTAATCAATATATTCAGTTCCTGATATATTATCAATGCTGCCATGTTGGCTCAGCTTCCAACAGGCAGGTTTGTTTTATTATCATCTTTGCCTACTCGATTGCTGTATACAATAGTCATGAGAGCCAACAGGTGGCAAAATAAAAAAAAAGTTATGTTAAAATGTCCCTAAAGGTTATATTAAGACCTATTATGACCTTATAGGGAGCACAACGTGTAAAAAAATAAATTAATAAAATTTAGGGCAAAGAAAAAGTAAAATAAAATATTGTCATTATCATATCCACATCACAGGTTCTAACTCCACCTCTGGTGATGTAAAACTATTTGTCAATTTAAGAATAAAAAACACACGCCGAGCGGCACATAGTATAATCCTGTTTGCACTAAATCCAGTTGATAGTAAGGATTATGGTAAGGAGGAAATAATATGGTCCTGGTGAACCCTCACCTGATTCGGTTGTGTGGGTCCACAAAAACCAATATAGTTTGTCTCGGTATAATAATGGTGTCTGCAACAGATTCCTGGATGTCCTGGTTCGTTCTGAGAAAGATCCAGACGAGAGATACAATAGCTCAAAAAAAGAAAATTACCCCCCCCAAAAAAAGGAATAGGATAAAAAATATAGATTCTGCGCTCACCAGAGAAGTCCAAAAAGAAGCTTTTTATTGAAGTCCATTAGCACACCACGCATTCCCAAAAGTGGGAAGGGTGATAGAATATCTGGAAAAAAAGTTGTAAATGCTTCATAAATGAAGTGCAGGGCAGAAAAAGACCACAAAAAGGTGCCATTTAAGCCAAAAAGGCACAAGTAGCATAATAAATGTGCCCCATTGACTTTAATGTTAAAATAAAAACCTTTTCCTGAAATGATTAAACATGACTGTGGTGTTAGCGCAATATTTGAGCAGTTTGGGCCCCACTTTTATTTTTGCTCAGGGTCACACTGTGTGTAAAGCCAGCCCTGCCAGCAGTAACCCAAACTGCAGAATGAACAGTGCGGTTAGCATAATTAACATAACATGATTGGGTATAAAGTTGTAATGTATTTCTGGCACATACTGTAGCTATTGGATAAGGCACAAAAGAAGCCACATCTCATTATAGCTTCTAGGAGGATGACCTCTGTAGACTGCACCTGAGAAAGGAATGTACGATGGCTACAGGCACACCCTAGAAAGGAATAAAACATGGAAACAGGCACAAGCTGGCATTCTTCACATTTCCTTCTTTTTGTAAATCATATAACCCATACCCAGGGTACATTAGGAGCTGCTAATCAGAACCTGAGGACTTTTCCGGAGACTTCACCTAATTCTTCATGGATATGTTATACCATTTACATACTTATCGGTCTAACAAGGTCAGAGCGATTCCTCCACCGTCATGTTTGCCAGCGTACCCAACCACCCTTCCAACCTGCAATCCCACTGTCCTGGCTTTGCGTCTCTTTCTAGCAAGTTTCTTTGCAAGGCAGATTATGAACTTTTTATACTCAAATAGATACATAAGCGCAACAATAATATATGGAATATTCCCATACACCATCTAATCCATTATGCATCGTATAATTATATATATATATATATATAGTGTGTTTGTGTGTATATATAATATATATATCTATATTCAGCAATGTCAACAATAAAAAGCCCCCAAACAGTAACAATATAGGGCTAAATACAGAAGCGTTATCTAATTTACAGTTGATGAGAAGTCAGTGAAAATATTGTGACAATGATGGGAAGTGACTTTTTTTTATATATTTGAGGACATGGATACCAACTTATCTTCACTACTTACAGCGTCCGTGTAACGCTGATTTATTGGGGCATATTTCATGACAAAAGAACACAATATACAAAATATTTTACTGTCTACACCTAGGCCAGGTCCAGCCTGCTGGTCACCCTTACGGTGGAGGTATGCCTTCCTTTTGCATGTGATGATTTAAACACTGAAACACCAAATCCTTTGTGTTCTCAATGGACTAAAATCAACCCATGTGCACTTCCTTAGGCACTTTAAACACAATGCCTTACCAGTCAAACCTTTTGTCTAATAACTATCCTTTATGTATATATTAGCACATTCTCTCCACATTTCAACATTCAAAGTTCCATCTTTTTAGCATTCTAAACTTAGGCAACATGCTGTGACATCTTTCTACTACATTACTACTTTCCTTTGTTTTCACAATCTCTATGGCTGGAGTTCTTCTATTCTTGGGATCAGTCCCATACCGCCCAGACAAATTCCCCATGATTTGCCTCTTTTTTGTCTTAGAACCTCAAAGAGTACACACAACAGTAACTCTCAAATGCCGAGCGCTTAACTAAAACAGCTTCTTATACCAGAGTCTCAAAGGATGTCTCTTGGGCGACTAGCACTTAACACACAGAGTGTTACAAGGAAATCACACAGTAGTCCCAAGCTACTATTTTCTCCTTCTATCCCAACTTGGAGGTGATGGGCAGTGGGGTGACCTTAACAACTTTTCACATGCTCTGGCACATAAACAAACCAAACTGGATGCTTGCCAAAAACACAAAGTGCAAAATGTCTACATCGGTCCTTATTCAAATATGAATACTTTATAAACAGGGTTTACTTTCCTTACAACTTACAATTTGTCTTATGTGGCATGCAGAGAGGCCGCATAAGACAAGGAGGAGTGGAAAATGGAAACAGTAAGAATAAAGCTTCTTACCTTGCAGCTGCTTTTGGACTAGCTTCCAACGTCTCCTTGTCCCTTTGTTCTCTCCATCTGTTTTGTCTGAATGGGTAGTAATTAACCTCTGGCCCCATGTTGGGCGCCAATTTCTGTGAGTGAAATCTGCAGTATCACGGTATTGAAGTCCAAATTAATATAATTGTTATATGAGCTAGCTCCAGGGGTGAACCTAGCCTCTTTGCTGCCTGAGGCGGACTATAGAAAGACGCCCCCCCCCTAAAAAAAAAAAAAATTGAGTTTCCATACTACTAGCTTCACACGCTGTTATCGTTGCACAATATACACAATACACAAACTTATGAAACAGTTTTTAAGAATTCTTCTTACTACATTACTTCAGTATCAGATCAACAACACGGCATTAACAATGAAAGTAACTTCACACATCTTCTGCTTGGTGGATGGACGAGCCCACGTGGCCCCCATTCCCTATAATAGGAGCGCCGCAGATAGCTGAGTACTGGACTTCAGCTATCTTTGGCACTCCCATTGAAGTGAATGAGAGCCACGCAGGTTCATTCATCCAGGCTGAATTCCCACCCAGTGGGGGAAAAAAACCCAATTCTCAGGCCCAGTGGGGGTCTCAGCAGACAGACCCCCTATCAATCAGGTATTTATCCTCTATCATTTAGGTGAATACAGTGCAGTAACATTTTGTGACTTAAAGGTGACGTCTCTTACTAATCGGTCACATTTCCCTTCTCTTCCCTCTGGACCGCCATGACAACTTCTTCCAGCTGTGACTTGTCTCTGTAAAGTTTGCAACACAGACATCTTTGGCTCCTCACTTTTCCAGGCATCCGACCCACATTGTCCTCACCTACACAAAGCCCCCATCCTGCTGCTACCGCAATTATAAAATATATGATATAACCCCCATAATGAATAATACTCCCAAGTGCATCTTTATATTAATAATGTCCATGTGTATCCTATATAAATAGTACCCCTTATTAATAATGTCCCAGGTGTTAACTAATTAAAAGGTTTTCCAAGTCATTAATAAACTAATCAGTGGGGCTCAAAAACCCAGGACCCCTACTGATCAGCTGTTTGAATAGTACCTTTGTAAGTGCCATGACTGCTTCTCTGTTTACATAGCGTCATTCATCTCATAGCGGCCATGTAATGTAACTACAGGCTCGTCCTATACACGTCCATGTGACAAGGCTGGAATTACATAACACGGTCTCTATAAACATACAGCGTGTGATATACAGTCATATGAAAAAGTTTGGGCACCCCTATTAATCTTAATCATTTTTAGTTCTAAATATTTGGGTGTTTGCAACAGCCATTTCAATTTGATATATCTAATAACTGATGGACACAGTAATATTTCAGGATTGAAATGAGGTTTATTGTACTAACAGAAAATGTGCAATATGCATTAAACCAAAATTTGACCGGTGCAAAAATTTGGGTACCCTTATCATTTTATTGATTTGAATACTCCTAACTACTTTTTACTGACTTACTGAAGCACAAAATTGGTTTTGTAACCTCACTGAGCTTTGAACTTCATAGCCAGGTGTATCCAATCATGAGAAAAGGTATTTAAGGTGGCCAATTGCAAGTTGTTCTCCTATTTGAATCTCCTCTGAAGAGTGGCATCATGGGCTCCTCAAAACAACTCTCAAATGATCTGAAAACAAAGATTGTTCAACATAGTTGTTCAGGGGAAGGATACAAAAAGTTGTCTCAGAGATTTAACCTGTCAGTTTCCACTGTGAGGAACATAGTAAGGAAATGGAAGACCACAGGGACAGTTCTTGTTAAGCCCAGAAGTGGCAGGCCAAGAAAAATATCAGAAAGGCAGAGAAGAAGAATGGTGAGAACAGTCAAGGACAATCCACAGACCACCTCCAAAGAGCTGCAGCATCATCTTACTGCAGATGGTGTCACTGTGCATCGGTCAACAATACAGCACACTTTGCACAAGGAGAAGCTGTATGGGAGAGTGATGCGAAAGAAGCCGTTTCTGAAAGCACGCCACAAACAGAGTCGCCTGAGGTATGCAAAAGCACATTTGGACAAGCCAGCTTCATTTTGGAAGAAGGTCCTGTGGACTGATGAAACAAAGATTGAGTTGTTTGGTCATACAAAAAGCCGTAACCCACGCCCCAAAAAAAAACACACCCAAAAAA
The DNA here is from genome assembly GCA_947044405.1 of Leptodactylus fallax. NCBI lineage: Eukaryota > Metazoa > Chordata > Amphibia > Anura > Leptodactylidae > Leptodactylus > Leptodactylus fallax. Next base: position 8,569,277 of record CAMRHE010000035.1, read on the forward strand.
AAAAAACCCCCCCCCCCCTTAAAAAATTTGGGGGATCCCCCCCCCCTTTTGGGGGGTTTGGCCCCACCCCCCCCCCCGAAAAATTTTAAAAATTAGGGCCCCACAAACCCACCACCCCAAAACCACAAAAACAAAAAAAAAAAAAAAAAAAAAAAAAAAAAAAATAAACTCCGCGGGGAAAATATAAAAAAAAAAAAAAAAAAAAAAAAAAACCACAACAAAACACCCCCCCACCCCCCCCCCCCGAGGAACAATTAGAATGTTCTGGAATGGCCATCCCAGTCCCCAGACCTGAATATCATTGAACATCTGTGGGATAATTTGAAGCGGGCTGTCCATGCTCGGCAACCATCAAACTTAACTGAACTGGAATTGTTTTGTAAAGAGGAATGGTCAAAAATACCTTCATCCAGGATCCAGGAACTGATTAAAAGCTACAGGAAGCGACTAGAGGCTGTTATTTTTGCAAAAGTAGGATCTACTAAATATTAATGTCACTTTTCTGTTGAGGTGCCCATACTTTTGCACAGGTCAAATTTTGGTTTAATGCATATTGCACATTTTCTGTTAGTACAATAAACCTCATTTCAATCCTGAAATATTACTGTGTCCATCAGTTATTAGATATATCAAATTGAAATGGCTGTTGCAAACACCCAAATATTTAGAACTAAAAATGATTAAGATTAATAGGGGTGCCCAAACTTTTTCATATGACTGTAAACAAGTGCCATAGCCCCTGTTTATAACGCCCCATTTATACACACTATAATGTTCCACAGCAGTCCCTGCACCTAGTATTACGGCCTGCAGCAGAACCTGCACACTGTATTATGCCTCGCAGCGGCACTGAAAAGACCCCAGAGTATAATAATAGTAGTATTTGAGGCCCACGGCCTCACTTACCGATGCCCGCGGCTGCTCACAGCGGCATCCACTTCGCCTTCTGCGTCCCATAGCAAAAGGAGAAGCAGAGGCGGCCAGGAGCAGACGCGGAGTAGGTAAATGAATAGGCCGTTACCTGCTGGGGTTACTCCAGCAGGTTACGGCCTATTTATATATGAAAAAAAAAAAGTTATCTTCACCTACCTGCGATACCTTGATGGAGTCGCCGCCGCCTCTTCTTGTCCGCGACATCTGTGTCTCAGCGTAGGAGGCGCAATGAAGTCATTGTATCGCCGCCTGCGCTGACATGCAGAGGTCTCGCAAACCAGCCCAGGACAGGCCGTTTTTTTTTTTTTTAATGCGGCCTGTCCTAGGCTGGTTTACATTAAAAAATAAATAGTAAAAATGCCCCCCCCCAGACAGTGACGGATAGTGCCGCCTGAGGCAGCCGCCTCACTTCGCCTCATTAGCAGTGTGCCTCTGGCTAGCTCAGAGAATCAAAACACTACACACATCATCATGGTGTGTTAAGTGGATTTTGTTTAATGAAGGAAAAGGTTTAAATTAAAAGTTTAAATACCTCATAGGTATGGTTATACATTGTATCGACAAAGAGAAAGTGTGATTAGCATAATTAACATAATATGATTGACTGTAAAGTTGTAACATTTTTCTGGCACATAGCTATTGGATAAGGCACAGAAGAAGCCGCATCCCATTATCGCTTTTAGGAGGATGACCTCCCTTTTCCTTCAAAACAGCATCAATTCTTCTAGGTTCACTTACACACAGTTTTTAAAGGAATTCAACAAAGAGCTAATCTCAGATCTTCTTTGGATGTAGGCTTGCACAAATCCTTCTCTCTTCATGTAATCCCAGACAAACTCAAAAATATTGAGATCAGGGCTCTGTGGGGACCAATTTTGCTCATTGAGAAAGATAAGCTATTAATGCCTTTATTTTTTCAAGCATTCTTACTTTGCAGCTTGTTTTCCACATGTACATAAAACATTTGCCTAGCACTATAAATGGCTTACTTAGAAAGGTTTACCATATAATTTTTTCAATGGTTATGATTCTAAAATAACGATGAAATGCCTCCAGAAGAGTAGGAGGGGCTTATTTCTGCCCTCACATAATCTGTAGTAAAGGAACTTCAAGAGTAATGCATGTGTCTGCCAAAGAAGTGTACAGTCCATACTCCTTATCCCCAAAAAGGATAATATTTGACCTATTATTGTCTGCCGGCACATGCAGGCACTGTAATGTATGCATGTTCTCAAATTCTATTAAGATAAGCATTTAGGGAGTTACCTTTAAAAAGATGGTGATAGGAGCAAATTCCTCTTATTTGCATATTCTTTACCCAGAATTCTTAGTAGGACATGCATGGTCCAATAAGTCCCTGTACTATCTGTTCCAAATGAGACCTTACCCATTCTGATCTGACCTCTGAGGTCTGGTCAGTCTTCTCCCTTTTGTTATATGATACCCTGCTATCTCCCAGCTCTGACTAGCAATACTTTATTCATCCTGTCATTACTGTAATTGAATGGTGATGGGGAGAACGCAACATTGCTAGTCAGTGCTGAGAGATAACAGCGGATGATATTACACTCTGAAAGGGAAGGAAGGAGGCTGAACAAACGAAACCTTTAGCCTTGCTGCTAGTAAAGATTTTCCTTGAAGTGAGAGCAAGTATAAAGTACAGGAATATACAGCATCCTATACAGTATAGAATGATTCTATACTCCTCTAGCCATTCCATACAGTGCACTGGAGCTATGAGGTGGATGGATAGGGAGAAGCTGAGAAGACACTGCACTGTGAAGGCAAAGCCACCACTGCCAGAACACAGTGGTGGCCATACCCATTGACTAAAGGGAGAAAGCACAGATGGAGTCACATGGTACACAATTTAATACAGGTGGGTTTTTTTTTGTTTTTTTTTAATTTGATTTGAGCAACACCTTATATTAACATCCTCTAACATATTATTTGACATTGCTGAGATGGAAATAACAATAAAAAGGTCACATAGCAGCAATTTACCTGAAAATGGGGCTCTAAAGGTGAATAACAGGGTCATATTTGGAAACTGCAGAATCCCCTCTACAAGGTACTGGGATTAGATTTGTAACAAATTTACTGCTGGCATATTTGAATGTTTGTGCCTGTCTGCAATGGGGTGGCTTAACCCATTAAGGATGCTGGTCCTTTTCTTGTTTATATGAATGTCATATTCTAAAAGCCATAACTTTTTCATTTTAATGTTGACATAGTCATATAAGTGCTTGTTTTTTGCAATTTTCTAATCAGTACAATTATGGTGAAACCAATCTTACACTGGCTTTTATGTTGTATAACTTTTGCACAATAAAATTGCTTAATTGCCAGAAATAATATGTTTTAGTGCCATCATATTCTGAGAGTCATAACAATTTTATTTCAGCACTGGAGCTGTGTGAGGGGTTGTTTTTGTGGAAACATCTGTCATTTTATTGCTACCATTTTTGGTTATGTGATTTTTGATAATTTTTTCGAAATTTCTTTTGGAGGCAATGTGACCAAAAACAAGCAATTTTTTTTTCACCATGCAGGATAATTATCATTCTATTTTTATATTATGAGTTGTTACGGATGCATTAATACCACATATGACTAGAATGGATCTGGTTGGCCTGACTGCATCTAGAAGGGGTAATGTCTCTCATTAGGGTGAGAAGGTACAGGAACTTACAGTATTAGACCATGGATGCCCTGATAAGAAATCTGGGTAAGGAATATGCAAATAAGACCACCAAGTTAGTAACCTACTCTGCCCTGATAAGAGGTAAAAACCTTGAAAACGCTGTCTGGGGATGAACCTCTTCATTTTGGAGGAGTTATTCTGGCTTGGCTACCTTCCAAAAGGTGACGTTAGGAGCAAGTTCCTCTTTTTTCACCAGTGAGGTCTTATTTGCATATTTTTTAACCTTCTCAGTCATCTCAGCTATCCAGTGTGTGTACAGTGTACAACAATAAACTAGGTAGTTTCTTAAATAATTTACCCAATATCAATGCATAGCCTGGTTGAGATGCTGTACAATGAGTATCTCTAGGAGTGTACTGTACCATGCTAGGGTGAGTTGGTGACCCACCTGCAGGGCCGGTTTTAGACAAAGTGGGGCACTGGGCAAAATTAAAAGCGGGGCCCCAAATGCTGATATGCAAACAACACCATCGTCTTCCAGTGGCAACCCCTATAATAACGCCTCCTTTCTGCCAACAAAAAAGTAATAAGCACCATTTTACCACACACAATTCAAATGAGCAACTTTGTACCACCTAATAGAATTTTGCAACTAATCATCAGTTATTATAGCGCCTCCTTATAAATAATAGTCTCTGCTTATAGCTTATAAATAATATTACACCTTTATCAGTAATAGCTCCCTTATAAATGATAAATAGTGCCCTGTATCAGTAATATTCCCCCTTATCAGTAACAGACACCCCGTAAAAATAACACTGCTCCCTTATAAATAATAGACCCCTCATAAATAATAGTTACCCTTATAAATAAAAGTCCCCATTATCACTAATAGCCCCCTTTATAAATAAGCCCACTTAACAATTATACCCCCCTTATAAAAAGTTCCCCTCTTATAAATAATAGCTCCCCCCTTATAATGGATGCCTTATATATAATAGTTCCCCCCTTATAAATAATAGCCCATCTTATAAATAATAGTTCCCCCTTATAATAGCCCCCTCATACTTAAGTTTCCCAATTATATATAGTAACCCATCCTTATATATAATCGTTCTCCATTATACAGTGTCGGACTGAGGGGCCTTAGGCCCACCAGAGGATCTTGTTCTGGGGCCCCACCCAACAGCTTCCTGCTAATAGCCTACACCACGGCTCCTTCACTGAAGTCTTACATATGTGCTGACTAGCTGGTGTTACTGAGTATGTTCCCAGTATAGTCAGCCCCTATAATACTGTGCAGGCCCCAATAACTCCATGGCCGGTTCATGCACAGTACTGTATGGGGAATGACATGGCTATGGAGCACTACACATATGTGCAAGATTATAGTGAGGGAGCTGTGATGCAGACATAGCACACAGGGCTGCCAGCAGGAATTGTGAGCCCCCCCCCCAAGGTATAATGCTCCACATGGTATATAATGCTCCACAGTATAAAATGCTCTCCTGAGCCCTCCAGTTTCCCCACATGGTATATAATGCTCCACAGTGACACCACACAGTATAAAATGCTCCCCTGAGCCCCCCATAGTGGCCCCACATGGTATGTAAGGCTCCACACAGTATAATACTCCACAGTGGCCCACACAGTATACTACCCCTTAGTAGTCCCAGACAGTGCAATATGCTCCCCAGCAGCCCCACACAATATAATATGCTCCATACAGTATAATATGCACCCCACAATGCCCCCCCAGTATAATGCTCCAGTGGCCTAACACAGTATAACATGCTCCATAATGACCTCCACACAGTATAATATACTCCCCAGAGGGGTTCCCCCAGTATAATGCTCCACAGTGGTCCCCCACAGTATAATATGTTCCCCACAGTCGCCCCCAGTATAATGCTCTACAATGGCCCCACAGAGTATCATATGCTCCCAAAAAGCCCCACACAATATAATACACTCCACAGTGGACCCACACAGTATAACAGGACCTCACACTGTCCTTTCCCCCAGTATAAAGCACCACAGTGGCCCATAGTATAATATGCTCCCCAGAGGGCCCCGCTAGTATAATGTTCCCCAGAGCGTCCCCCCAGTATAATGTTCCACAGTAGGTCCCACGCAGTATAATATGCTCCCCAGAGGGCCCCCTAGTATAATGCTCATTAGTCCCCCCCGAATAATGCCCCACAGTGGTGCCACGCAATATAATATGCTCTGCTGATGGCCCCCCCAGAATAATGCTCCACAGTGACCCCACTCAGTATAACATGCTCCAGAAATGGCCTCCACACAGTATAATATACTGCCCAGAGAGGTTTCCCCAGTATAATACTCCACAGCGGCCCAAAACAGTATAATATGCTCTCCAGAGCCCCCCCCAATATAATGCTCCACAGTGGCCCCACACAGTATAATATACTGGGGGGCCCCTCTGGAGAGCTTATTATACTGTGTGGGGAAACCGTGGAGCATTATACTGGGGGGGGCTCTGGAGAGCATATTATACTGTGTGGGGCCACTGTGGAGCATTATACTGGGGAGGGGGCCCTCTGGAGAACATGTTATATTCTGTGGGGCCTCTATGGAGTATTATAAAGTGGGGGGGCTCTGGAGAGCATGTTACATTCTGTGGAGCCACTTTGGAGCATTATACTGGGGGGCCCCTATGGAGAGCATATTATACTGTGTGGGGCCACTGTGGAGCATTATACTGGGGGGCCCCTCTGGAGAGCATAATACTCCAAAGTGGCCCCACATAATATAACATTATCTGCAGAGCCCCCCCCCCACATTATAATTTTCCACAGAGGCCCCACAGAATATAACATGCTATCCAGAGGGCCCCATCCCCAGTATAATGCTCCACAGTGGCCCCACACAGTATAATATGCTATCCAGAGGGGCCCCCCAGTATAATGCTCCACAGGGGCCCTACAGTGCTATTATTATATTATATTCTGGGGTCTCTTCAGACCCCAGAGTATAATAATCGAAGGCCCAGGGGAGGTAAGGGAAAATAAACTCACCTTGTCTTACGTCACACGTTGTGGACGTCACCGCTGAGGCCTGTGATTGGGCCTCAGCGATTATGTGAGGCACGCTGTCAGCACGCCCCATGTGATCGCTAAGGCTGAGGCCTGGCCTCAGCGGTGATGTCCGGAACGCCAGAAGATGACGTCGGACTCCAAGGACAGATGAGTAAAAATGTTTGTTATTTTTACTCACCACGGAAAGGGGCCCTGCGGTCCCTTTCTGTTATTGATTTGTCCGGGCCTGACTCCGGGATCCGGAGTCATCAGGTTCCGGATCCCAGGGGCCCCTTTGGGGACGGGGCCCTGGGCAATTGTCCAGTTTGCCCCCCCCCCCCCTAAAAAGATGACACATTCCTAATGAATTTTTTGGAAAAAAAATTTTTTTTTCATATTTTTACATTTTCAAAATAACAAAAAATGAAATGGTCCGATGCAAAAGTTTTGGCACCCTGCATGGTTAGTACCTAGTAGCACCCCCTTTGGCAAGTATCACAGCTTGTAAATGCTTTTTGTAGCCAGCCAAGAGTCTTTCAATTCTTGTTTGAGGGATTTTCATCCATTCTTCCTTGGAAAAGTCTTCCAGTTCTGTGAGATTTCTTGGTTGCCTTGCATGCACTGCTCTTTTGAGGTCTAGCCACAGATTTTCAATTATGTTCAGATCAGGGGACTGTGAGGGCCATGGTAAAACCTTCAACTTGCGCCTTTTTAGGTAGTCTATGGTGGATTTTGAGTTGTGTTTAGGATCATTATCCATTTGTAGAAGCCATCCTCTTTTCAATTTCAGCTTTTTTACAGATGGTATTATGTTTGCTTCAAGAATTTGCTGAAATTTCATTGAATCCATTCTTCCCTCTACCCTTGAAATGTTCCCTGTGCCATTGGCTGCAACACAACCCCAAAGCATGATTGATCTACCCCCATGCTTAACTCCTTTGCGTCACAGCCAGTTTTGGAATTTATGACACAGCCCCATTTTTCAAATATGTCATGTGTCACTTTTTGGGGTAATAAATTTGGAACACTTTAACTTTTCCAGTTGATTTTGAGAATGTTTGTTTTTTTGTGACATATTGTACTTTGTGTTTGTTGTAAAATTGGGTCAATATGTTTTGTGTTTATTTATGAAAAAATAGGAAATTTGGTGAAAATTTAGAAAAATATGCAATTTTCAAAGTTTGAAATTATCCTCTTTTCATATAGAGAGTCATGAGTCATAAGTGAGCTTTCGGAAGTACTAGCTCCCTTCATCAGACATGGTGTTATATTTCTCCGGAGAAGACCACTCTATTGAAGATTTGCGGGTTGTGGTTTTAATGGGACATTTTAAGACGCAGAGAGAGAGAAAGGAATACAGTTAATGCAAAAATTTCACACTCTGCAATTTGGACTTAATATTCATGCCAGTTTCATGTCACATTATGTATGAACTGTGAGGGTCACAAATCACCACCTCATTGCAAACAGATAACAGATCCCTCTGTCACGCACCACAACTTTCCAGATTGTTTATTTTTTGACCGGTTGTAAATAACTTTTCTACTTAGATTGCATTTTGTTTTTTTAAGGACTCTAAGATCCTTTGAAGGCCCATGTCTTTAGGGTATAAAAAATCTGTGAATTTTCAGTTTCTTGTATAACACCATGTCTGATGAAGGGAGTTAGTACTTCCGAAAGCTTACTTATCAAATATACTCAGTTAGCCTCTAAAAGGTATTGCCTGATTTCTTCACAATTCTACTACCTTCAATGGCTAACACGGTACAACATTATACTACTATCAGTTTTATGTTGAAATCAAACTTTAAACATTCATTTAATTTTTTTGGACGTTATAAGGCTTACAGTCTAACAGGAATTTTCAAGACAAATTTTTTAAGGTACTAATTCAGTTCCAAAGGGACTTTGAAAGGTCTTTGTATTTGAAACCCCCATAAATCATCCCGTTTTCAAAACTGTACCACTAAAACAATTCAAGACAGCATTTGAGAAGTTTGTTAACCCTTTAAGTGCTTCGCAGGAATTAAAACAAAACAAAGGTGAAAAATATACATTTCAATTTTTTTTAATACTATATTCATATAACCCTAAAATTTGGACATTTATAAGGGGTTAAAGGACAAAATGCATCCCATAGTTTGTTGTACAATTTCTCTCAAGCACAATAATACCACATGTGTTGATGTAACCTGGTCTTTGGGCACACGACAGGACGCAGAAAGGGAAGGAGCGACATTGAGCTTTCGGAGGGCAGATTTTACTTGAATTGTTTTCAGGTGCCATGTTGCATTTGCAGAGCACATGAGGTACCAGAACAATAAAACCCCCATTAAAATACACCACTCAAGGAATTTATCAAGGGGTATAATGAAAACTTTGACCCTACAGCTGTTTCAAAGTATTTACTACCACTGGGACATGAAAAGGAAAAATTACTCTCATTCCAGTAAAATGTCTCTTTAGCCCCAAATTTCTAATTTTCACAAAGGGTTAGGAGAGAAAAAGCACCCCACAGTTCATTACACAATTTCTCTTGAGCATAGCAGTACCCCATGTGTGATTGTAAACTGCTGTATTTGTACATGGCAGAGCTTGGAACAGAGAGCGCACTATTTGGCTGTTGGAGGGCAGATTTTGATGGAATTGTTTTCAGGTACCATGTCGCATTTTCAGAGCCCCTGAGATGCCAGAACAGTGCAAACCCCATTTTGGAAACTTGACCCCTCAAGAAATTTATCAAGGGGTATAGTGAGTATTTTGACCCTACATATGTTTCACAGAATTGGGCCGTGAAATTACAAGATGAAATTTTTTTTCCTTGAAAATGTTGTTTTAACCCCAGACTACTGGAAGTCCAGGTGTTTCATTTGTACTTCATAAAAAAAAAAAAAAAAAGAAAAAAGAGACCCGCTATTATACCCATCTGAAAACTGCCAAAAACAGGGATTTTATATTGTGACAATAAATGGGTGAAAATTTATTATTTGACTGACAGAACTTTTACAACTGTCACAGGTGTTTTATATGTTCATCTCTAGTGATAATCGTTATTGCTATTATTTTAGCATGTAACGGATATAGCTAGAGAGGCGGTCGTGTATTTTACTCTATAAAGATCAGATATGGACAGGACAGTGAAAAAGTGTAAACTTTATTGATGACTTTGTATGTGTTGTGTGTTTGGTTCAACTCTTTTGGCACTTCAACCTGGACGATGGCAAATGTCTGGGTCACAATGCCAATAAACTTCCTGGTTATGTTTAGAGGGGTATTACAGAAGAATACCCCTGTGATTAGGCTCAGAGGGGTATTACATTATCCCTCTAGGTGACATAGAGCAAAAGTATAGTATGCTCTCTGATTGATAGAAGAGAGGATAACATGGACAGAAGCCCCTGCTACCCCTCCCCCTTAGGTGACATACAGCTTATGCACAGACAATGATGAGTTATCATTGTCTTTGCAGTCTGCATCTCCGCTCCCCCCCCTACTTCCTCATCTTTAAAATTAATCCAAGGCCATCTTAATAACCCTAATGTATCCTGAGAGAATAATAAAATAAATAAATAAATAAATAAATAAAAACTTAATACTCACCTCTACTCTCCCCTGCTGTCTGGCTGTGCTGTGAATGGTGATGGCTGGCAAGTGGAGGCTGGGACAGGTCCCTACATGGTCAGATCGGAGTATCAGCTGTTTCATACAAGCCCCGGGAGCTGCGACGTAACTGTACGTCCTGGTGTGTTAATGAAGCTCTCTCCAGGATGTACAGTTACATCGTGGTGCGCCTAGGGGTTAATGATTGGAGAGATGTTCTTTTCCTGAAATTTTGTGCCCTTTTTTTCTCCAAACATACCTTTGATCATTGTGGCCAGAGAGTTCTATTTTAACCTCATCGGTCCACAGGACTTGTTTCCAAAATGCATCAGGCTTGTTTAGATGTTCTTTTGCAAACTTCTGACACTGAATTTTATGGTGAGGACGCAGGAGAGGTTTTTATTCTTCTTAGCCTTACAAAATTTCCCAAACCCATTTGTTAGTGACCACTTCAGTTCTGAAGGTCTTTTTAAGGTCCTATATATTAGAAACCCCCATAAGTCACCCAATTTTCAAAACTGCACTTTTCAAATACTTCAAAACAGCATTTGGGACATTGGTTAACCCTTTTAACATTTCACAGGAATTAAAACAAAATGGAGGTAAAATTTAGACATTTCATTTTTTTCAATAATACATTCATTTAGCCCTAAAATGTACACATTACAAAGGGGTTAAAGGAGAAAATGCATCTCACAGTTTGTTTTGCAATTTCTCCTAAACATTTAAACCTCACACATGTAGTGTTTGGACACACGGCAGTGCGCCAAAGGGGAGGAGTGCCACTGGGCATTTAAAAAGCATATTTTGCTGCAATAGTTTTCAGGTGTCATGTCTCATTTGCAGAGTTCCTAAAGTAGCAGTACAGTAGAAATCTTCCAAAACTGACCCCATTTTGGAAACTACACCCCTCAAGGAATTTTTCAAAGGGTATAGTGAGCATTTTTACCCTACTACAGTGGGGGAAAAAAAAGTATTTAGTCAGCCACCAATTGTGCAAGTTCTCCCACTTAAAAAGATGAGAGATGCCTGTAATTGACATCATAGGTAGACCTCAACTATGAGAGACAAAATGAGAAAACAAATTCAGAAAATCACAATGTCTGATTTTTTAAGAATTTATTTGCAAAATAAATATTTGGTCAATAACAAAAGTTCATCTCAATACTTTGTTATATATCCTTTGTTGGCTATGACAGAGGTCAAACGTTTTCTGTAAGTTTTCACTGGTATGTTGGCCCATTCCTCCATGCAGATCTCCTCTAGAGCAGTGATGTTTTGGGGCTGTCGCTGGGCAACACAGACTTTCAACTCCCTCCAAAAGTTTTCTATGGGGTTGAGATCTGGAGACTGGCTAGGCCACTCCAGGCCCTTGAAATGCTTCTTACGAAGCCACTCCTTCGTTGCCCTGGCAGTGTGCTTGGGATCACTGTCATGCTGAAAGACCCAGCCATGTTTCATCTTCAATGCCGTTGCTGATGGAAGGAGGTTTGCACTCAAAATCTCACGATACATGGCCCCATTCATTATTTCATGTACATAGATCAGTCGTCCTGGTCCCTTTGCAGAGAAACAGCCCCAAAGCATGATGTTGCCACCCCCATGCTTCACAGTAGGTATGGTGTTCTTTGGATGCAAATCAGCATTCACTCTCCTCCAAACACGAGTTGTGTTTCTACCAAACAGTTCTACTTTGGTTTCATCTGACCATATGACATTCTCCCAATACTCTTCTGGAACATCCAAATGCTCTCTAGCAAACTTCAGATGGGCCGAATATGTACTGGCTTAAGCAGGGGGACACGTCTGGCACTGCAGGATCTGAGTCCCTGGCGGCGTAGTGTATAACTGACGGCAGCCTTTACGTTAGTCCCAGCTTTCTGCAGGTCATTCACTAGGTCCACCCATGTGGTTCTAGGATTTTTGCTCACCGTTCTTGTGATCATTTTGACCCCATCGGGTGAGATCTTGTGTGGAGCCCCTGATTGAGGGAGATTATCAATGGCCTTGTATGTCTTCCACTTTCTAATTATTGCTCCCACAGTTGATTTCTTCACACCAAGCTGCTTGCCTATTGCAGATTCAGTCTTCCCAGCCTGGTGCAGGTCTACAATTTTGTTTCTGGTGTCCTTCCAGAGCACTTTGGTCTTCACAGTAGTGGAGTTTGGAGTGTGACTGTTTGAGGTTGTGGTCAGGTGTCTTTTATACTTATAACAATGTCAAACAGGTGCCATTACTACAGGTAATGAGTGGAGGACAGAGGAGCCTCTTAAAGAAGAAGTTACAGGTCTGTGAGAGCCAGAAATCTTGCTTGTTTGTCGGTGACCAAATACTTATTTTCCACAATAATTTGCAAATAAATTCTTAAAAAATCAGACAATGTGATTTTCTGGATTTGTTTTCTCATTTTGTCTCTCATAGTTGAGGTCTACCTATGATGTCAATTACAGGCCTCTCTCATCTTTTCAAGTGGGAGAACTTTCACAATTGGTGGCTGACTAAATACTTTTTTTTCCCCCTCTGTATAGCACAAGCTATAACATAGAGGTACTCTCATACATGTTTTTTTATGCTATTTGCCTTGATATACCTGTACTTTTCCATTAGAAGCAATGTAAGTACATGTGTAACCCACAATTAGTGGTAAATGTATGTGACTGGGAGCAGTGAGGTAACACCTGTAGAGAGTTGACACACTGTGTACCTGGATGCTGCATCCCCGGCCGCCAGTACTTTCACTTTTCTGTTGGTGAAACGTGGATTAATTTCAGCCACATTTAATTCCTGGCTGTGTGGTAACAGCAAAACCACAACCAGTAACTAATGGGTGTCACACTTACCCCAAAGTGACAGCACTGGTGCCCGGGAACTGGATTTGGCTTTGGACTGGCATCTGGGTACAGAGTATGTCACCACCTGAAAAGAAACACCCTTAGGCCTCCTGTACACAAACGGCATGAAAGTGGTTTTCACTGACCTATACATTAAAAATGAATTGACAGGGCTGCAAATGAAGACAGCTATAGGACCTGCTCTATTGGCCCAGACACAGAGCCGCAAAAACAACGTCTATGTGTATGGGCCCATTGAAATGTATGGCTCTGTACTTCTAGCAACAAATGGTCATGTGCATTACAATTTAGTAACTCCATGTGCCTCATATTAAAGGAAGTCTATCAATAGATTTAGCCAAATTTCCCTTACGACATGTTGAAATAGCCTTTAGAAAGGCTATTCTATCCCTACCTTTCTTTTTCTTTTCTCCGACGCTGTTTTTCAAATAAATACTTTATTTTGATATGCAAATTATGTGCACGGAGCACATGGGGCGTTCCCCCTGTGCTCTGAGCATAGCACCGTCATATCCAGTATTCCACCTCCTCTTGCTGCTGCACACCCCTTCATGTGACGATATCCTCTTCTTATTATTCTTTGCTGTGTCAGCAGCACATCTCACTACAGTGCATGCAAATTCCGCACATGCGCTTTAGTGAGAAGTGCTACTGCTAATGCTTAAGTCTAATGATAGACTCCCTTTAAAGAGGGCCTTTCATGTGCTCATTAATATGCGGTTTTATATACCGCTAGAAAGCCGACAGTGCGCTGAATTCAGCGCAATGTCGGTTTCCCGCTATGTGCCCCAGGGCTGGAGAGAAATTAACCAATATCTCTCCACTGTCAGAAGGGAGTTCCTTACCGACCAGCGTCATCACTGGGCTGTAAGCAACGCCGCCCCCCCTGACTGTACTCTAACATAGCATTGTACTGTCAGAGTGGGCGTTCCTTTCCGCCCAGGTAAAGAACGCCCTTCTAACAGTGAGGAGATATCGGTGCTGTTAATTTCTCTCCAGCCCCGGGGCACATACAGAGAAAATCGACTGAATTCAGCGCACTGTTGGCTTTCTAGCAGTATATAAAACCGCACTTTGATGAGGACATTAATAGCAATTAACCCCATCATGTCCCTCACATTAACCCTTGTGTGCTTCACATAAGAGTTATTGATATGTGAGAGACATGGATGTACTAATTAAGTATCTTCACTATTTAGGTCCTTTTATTAGTACCCCAATAAGTCTCACATGTTAGTAACCCTTATAAGAAGCACACAGGGGTTAATGTGAGGGACATAATGGAGTTAATTGCTTATAATGTGAGGCACATGGAGTTACTAAAACTAAATTAATAACTCCAAATGCCTGACATTAATAGGAATAGTAAACCCAGCATGTACCTGGTGTTTTTTACTTTCACTTTCCTGAACCGGAGCTCTGCTCTCCTACTCCTCTTTGCAGGGATGCATATGGCTCTGCCTCCTGGGCTTTCCTCACTCCTCTCATTGGTGGGTAGGGAGGGCAGCAGGAGATGGGGGAGCGTCCTATATCTCAGCTCTAGTAGGGCACTGAAGGGATGCTCCCTCTTCATTCAATGCTTGCAGGTCTCGTGCTGGCTGCCATGCCAGCAAAATATGCCACGCGTGCCACTGTTGCCCTGCTCTAGGGGCTCTGCAAATGAGACATGACCCTTGAAAACTATTCTAGCAAAATCTACTTTTCAAACACCCAATGCCTACAAAAATATTGATCAATGTTTACTACTAACATGAAGTACAATGTGTCAAAAAAAAAAAATAAATCTATTTCAAAATCACTTGTGTAAGTTAAAATATCTCAAAGTTATTGCCATATAAACGATCATATCAGTTTTAAAAAATGAGCCCATGTTCTTAAGGTAATTTTATGCTGTGTCCCTAAAATGTTTAAGGTAAATTTGCATAAGGTTTTAAAAGCTTATAATGTGACTTTTCAACAACAGAAAGCTTAGTGAGGGGCACCACAGGAAAGGTCATTACTTGATGTTACACATACTGGGACCAGTTTAACCCTTTCACTGCCAGGGGTTTTCAGATTTTTCTCTCCTCTGGCTGTCAGGGCAATTTTCATAGTTTTGAGATGGACAAATAAAACCTAAATTACAACATTAGAAAAAAAAATCATACTAACCCTCCCATACCTATATATTTTCTTCAAGTAGACACCTGCAGCATTGTCAAAATGCCACTTAGTACTGTATATGAACAGACACCTTCATGCAAAAAAAATGCAAATAAATGTATATTAGTTGCTAAAAGAGGAAGCCAAACAAAAAGTTATATACACCAAACCTCCTAAAAACAAGAGTTCAACATCTGCAGAGTTCATTCATTTCACTAAGGCCTAAACATGCATGCACATACAGTTGTGCTAAAAAGTTTACATTTCCCGGCAGATTGTTTGGGTTTTTGGCCTTTTTTCAGAGAATATGAATAATAACACAAAAGCTTTTTCTCCGCTCATGGTTAGTGGTTGGTTGAAGCCATTTATTGTCAAACTTCTGTATTTTCTCTTTTTAATTCATAATGACAAACAAAAATATCAAAATGACCCTGTTCAAATGTTCACATACCCCAGTTCTTAATACCGTGTATTGCCCCCTCTAACATCAATGACAGCTTGAAGTCTTTTATGGTAGTTGTGGATGAGGCTCTTTATTTTCTCAGATGGTAAAACTGCATATTCTTCTTGGCAAAAAGTCTCCAGTTCCTGTAAATTCCTGGTCTGTCTTGCATGTACTGCGCGCTTGAGATCTCCCCAGAGTGGCTCAATGATATTGAGGTCAGGAGATTGAGATGGCCACTCCAGAACCTTCACTTTCTTCTGCTGTAGCCAATGACAGGTCGACTTGGCCTTGTGTTTTGGATCGTTGTCATTTTGGAATGTCATGTCCAAGTACGTCCCACGCGCAGCTTCCTGGCTGATGAGTGCAAATTTGCCTCCAGTATTTGCTGATAACATGCTGTATTCATCTTTCCTTCAATTTTGACCAAGTTTCCTGGGTCTTTGAAGCTCACACATCCCCACATCATCAGTGATCCACCTACGTGTTTTACAGTAGGAATGGAGTTCCTTTCATAGGCCTTGTTGACACCTCTCCAAATGTAACGTTTATGGTTGTGGCCAAAAAGTTCGAGTTTTGTCTCATCACTCCAAATTACCTTGATCCAGAAGTTTTGAGGCTTGTCTCTGTGCTATTTGGCCTATTGAAGGTGAGATTCTTTGTGGCATTTGTGCAGTAATGGCTTTCTTCTGGCAACTTGACCATGCAGCCCAGTTTTCTTCAAGTGCCTCCTTATTGTGCATCTTGAAACAGCCACATCAATAGTTTTCAGAGAGTCTTGTATTTCAGCTGATGTTATGTGTGTGTTTTTCTTTGCATCCCGAACAATTTTCCGGGCAGTTGTGGCTGAAATTTTAGTTGGTCTACCTGACCGTGGTTTGGTTTTTACAGAGCCCGAGTTTCCATTTGTTAATCACAGTTTGAACACTGCTGACTGGCATTATCAATTCCTTGGATATCTTTTTGTATCCCTTTCCTGTTTTATACAGTTCAACTACCTTTTCCCATAGATCCGCGGACAATTCTTTTGCTTTCCCCATGACTCACAATCCAGAAACATCAGTGGCTGGAGGAAAGGTGCAACAGTCTGTCTGGATCCCAGAAACTCACTCAGCTTTTATGCACACACACTGCAAGCAAACAGGTCACAGGTGAGGATGTTACCTTTAGTAGCCATTCAAACCCCTTTGTGTCAACTTCTGGGCATGTTATCAGGCCAAAAACACCAGCATATAGAATTTTTGAACAGGGTCATTTTCATGTTTTTGGTTGTCATTATGATATAAAAAGAGAAAACACAGAAGTTTGACAATAAATGGCTTCAACCAACCACTAACCATGAGTGGAGAAAAAGTTTTTGTGTTATCATTCATATTCTCTGAAAAAAGGCCAAAAAAAAAAAAAAAATTGGTCGGGGTATGTAAACTTTTTAGCACAACTGTATTTTCATAAAATCACCAGAACTGGAAGGAACAAATATCTGCTTTGAAGCTGGAAATATTTAAAAAGTATCATCCTATAAAATGTAGGGATTACACACTGTGAAAAGCAAGTGAACTCCTAAACCCTATACATTTCTTGAAAGTAGACAACCTGAAGATTATATGTGTCTCAATGGGTTATCAATAGCTATGTCCACCTTCATGTAACTTTGTGACAAACACAAATAATTTTTTGAAAAAAATGCACTAAAACATATATTTGCACCTAAAACTCCTATTCAATCTTACATTCAAATACAAGACACATATTACTTAGGTAATGTGCACATTCACTGATTTTGCACTTTAACGGTAACACATATATATATACAGTACAGACCAAAAGTTTGGACACACCTTCTCATTCCAAGAGTTTTCTGTGTTTTCATGACTATAAAAATTGTAGATTCACACCGAAGGCATCAAAACTATGAATTAACACATGTGGAATTATATACTTAACAAAAAAGTGTGAAACAACTGAAAATATGTCTTATATTCTAGGTTCTTCAAAGTAGCCACCTTTTGCTTTGATTACTGCTTTGCACACTCTTGGCATTCTCTTGATGAGCTTCAAGAGGTAGTCACCTGAAATGGTCTTCCAACAGTCTTGAAGGAGTTCCCAGAGATGCTTAGCAATTGTTGGCCCTTTTGCCTTCACTCTGCGGTCCAGCTCACCCCAAACCATCTCGATTGGGTTCAGGTCTGGTGACTGTGGAGGCCAGGTCATCTGGCGTAGCACCCCATCACTCTCCTTCTTCGTCAAATAGCCCTTACACAGTCTGGAGGTGTGTTTGCGGTCAATGTCCTGTTGAAAAATAAATGATGGTTCAACTAAACGCAAACCGGATGGACTAGCATGCCGCTGCAAGATGCTGTGGTAACCATGCTGGTTCAGTATTCCTTCAATTTTGAATAAATCCCCAACAGTGTCACCAGCAAAGCACTCCCACACAATCACACCTCCTCCTCCATGCTTCACGGTGGGAACCAGGCATGTAGAGTCCATTCGTTCACCTTTTCTGCGTCGCACAAAGACACGGTGGTTGGAACCAAAGATCTCAAATTTGGACTCATCAGACCAAAGCACAGATTTCCACAGGTCTAATGTCCATTCCTTGTGTTCTTTAGCCCAAACAAGTCTCTTCTGCCTGTTGCCTGTCCTTAGCTGTGGTTTCCTAGCAGCTATTTTACCATGAAGGCCTGCTGCACACAGTCTCCTCTTAACAGTTGTTGTAGAGATGTGTCTGCTGCTAGAACTCTGTGTGGTATTGACCTGGTGTGATGATTCTGCTTAAGTGTGACTATAACTTAGATGTATTTTGATCTCTGGGTATAGGATCTCCCTTCTTGCTTGCACTCATTCATACTGTGCGCAGCTATAAGCCTAGGTGCATATTGGTAGTAGTGGCCAGGCTGGAACAATAGGGCTCCATTGTATTCCTATACAGCCCTGAGTGATCAAACAATAGTGCATTGTTCAAGCCTGGGCTGTTGATCAGATATGGCTGATAACAGTGTATCAATTCACTTTGTCTCAGTTCTATACAAAAGATCTGGACTTGATTGAATTAACTCATCAGACGTACTGTCGCCGGTGACCTCATTCTGGGAGGTGGCATAAAGGGTATAAAAGATGAGGTAAGAGTCAATGGGAGGAGATTATGCTAGGGAGTTGATGCTATGGAGTTGATACTATGGAGTTGATGCTATGGAGTTGATGCTATGGAGTTTTGGGCTGAGACCATCACAGACCACAGGATATTACAGACTTTGACTGAGATGCTACTATGAGCAGGCAGGTTGGAATGCTGCTGCTGACGATGATGAGCCTACAAGAGACTGAGAGATATTACAGAGAGACTTATGCTGAGATTCCTGTGAAAAGCATGCCACGTGTGAGTGTTGGACTATAGAACCACATCAAGGACATATGTGGTAAAGTAATTATTTCACCTTTATTCCCTTTTATTTTATTTGTACTGTATCTTGTAACTAATAACTGTTAATGCTTTTATATATCTGCATATCTGTTCTGATCTGTATATGTTAGATGTTAATACCGACCCAGTTAGGGGTTAATAAATATATAAAATTTAGAAAGCTTGTCTTGTATTTATCTGGTGAACCCAACATTCACTGGCGGTGAGTGTGGTTTTTATATGAAAGAGGACTCAGGGTGTGGCCAAAGAGGTTTGGCGCACAGAGGATCTTTCACATTGGTGAAAGCGGTGGGATCTTAGGATAAACGGCGTGTGTTGGTGACCTATATCACTCACATGCTGGGGATTATGGTAATCCTATGAGACAAGCTTGGTATTAAAGCAAGCATTAAGATACAGTGAAAGTTTGATACAGTGCTGTTCCCCCTCCCTTACTCTTTCTATTCTATCCTATCTTTTATTTGGCAAATACCAGTGGATGGCTAGTGGGCTCAGAAGCAGAGCTCAAGAATTGTTGAACCAGGCTTTTTGAGATCCTGAGCGTATGACTGAAATGGAGGCAGCCACAGCCATGCAGAGAATCGAGCAGAGTCCTGATTTTGGGGCTAGGCCAGGAAGTGCAGCAAGCAGCCCGGTCCCAAGGATTACTTCACCAGGAGAGACCAGTAACCCCAGCCTTGCTATGGGAACGGTTTCATACTGGCAAATGGCCCTACAGCAAGTAGGCACCAGTGACCCTAACACATACCTGCAGGTGTTGGACCGTTTTCTGGAAGCTGTAGAACAAGAACAGCAGGCTGCTGAGCGACAGGCAGAGAGAGAGTATCAGCTTGAGCTGAAGAGGCTAGAAATCTCCCAGCGGGCACAAACCGCCTCTGCGCAAACTCCATCAACCCTGCAGAGATCCTCAAGTTGGAAGGAGAAGCCAGGCCAGAGTTCACCACAGCCGTCTGTCGTCAGGTCGGGTGAGACAAGCTATGCCCCGGGTGGTCCCTCCCCTGTCCCAAGAATTCTGGGCACCCTAGTGACCTTCCCCAAACCCCAAGGGGAGGTGCGGCGGGGCCATGCCTGTAACCCGACAGGACATTTCAAGAAGGAGTGCCCCAACCGCCCTGAGAACTTCCCTGCTTCCCAAGCCACAGCAGGTGGCCCATCTGTGTATCTGGATGTGGATGCAGGAAAGGGAATAAAGGTGAAATAATTACTTTACCACATATGTCCTTGATGTGGTTCTATAGTCCAACACTCACACGTGGCATGTGTGAGTCACCAGTGGAGGCTTGTTAGCATGTGGCATTAAAACAATAATCCCACCTGCATGCTTTTCACAGGAATCTCAGCATAAGTCTCTCTGTAATATCTCTGTCTCTTGTAGGCTCATCATCGTCAGCAGCAGCATTCCAACCTGCCTGCTCATAGCAGCATCTCAGTCAAAGTCTGTAATATCCTGTGGTCTGTGATGGTCTCAGCCCAAAACTCCATAGCATCAACTCCCTAGCATAATCTCCTCCCATTGACTCTTACCTCATCTTTTATACCCTTTATGCCACCTCCCAGAATGAGGTCACCGGCGACAGTACGTCTGATGAGTTAATTCAATCAAGTCCAGATCTTTTGTATAGAGCTGAGACAAAGTGAATTGATACACTGTTATCAGCCATATCTGATCAACAGCCCAGGGTTGAACAATGCACTATTGTTTGATCACTCAGGGCTGTATAGGAATACAATGGAGCCCTATTGTTCCAGCCTGGCCACTACTACCAATATGCACCTAGGCTTATAGCTGCGCACAGTATGAATGAGTGCAAGCAAGAAGGGAGATCCTATACCCAGAGATCAAAATACATCTGAGTTATAGCCACACTTAAGCAGAATCATCACACCTGGTCTCTAATCTGAGCTGCTGTTAACCTGCGATTTCTGAGGCTGGTGACTCGGATGAACTTATCCTCCGCAGCAGAGGTGACTCTTGGTCTTCCTTTCCTGGGGCGGTCCTCATGTGAGCCAGTTTCTTTGTAGCGCTTGATGGTTTTGGCCACTGCACTTGGGGACACTTTCAAAGTTTTCCCAATTTTTCGCACTGACTGACCTTCATTTCTTAAAGTAATGATGGCCACTCGTTTTTCTTTACTTAGCTGCTTTTTTCTTGCCATAATACAAATTCTAACACTCCATTCAGTAGGACTATCAGCTGTGTATCCATCTGACTTCTGAACAACACAACTGATGATCCCAACCCCATTTATAAGGCAAGAAATCCCACTTATTAAACCTGACAGGGCACACCTGTGAAGTGAAAACCATTTCAGGTGACTACCTCTTGAAGCTCATCAAGAGAATGCCAAGGGTGTGCAAAGCAGTAATCAAAGCAAAAGGTGGCTACTTTGAAGAACCTAAAATATAAGACATATTTTCAGTTGTTCACACTTTTTTGTTAAGTATATAATTACACATGTGTTAATTCATAGTTTTGATGCCTTCAGTGTGAATCTACAATTTTTATAATCATGAAAATAAAGAAAACTCTTTGAATGAGAAGGTGTGTCCAAACTTTTGGTCTGTACTGTGTAATATATATATAATCATGAAAATAAAGAAAACTCTTGGAATGAGAAGGGGTGTCCAAACTTTTGGTCTGTACTGTGTAATATATATATATATATATATATAATCTCCAAAAAAACACACACATTTTTAATTATTTTTCTTTGTTTATTTCAAGGTATCTGGCAACAGACGAGAGCTTCTCCTCCATGCACTTCCAGTTCCGTCTTGGCAGTGAACCATCTCCTACATCGTCCGGGATACTTGCCAGGCCTTGTGGGATTTGCTGAATGAAGACTTTATCCCACATCCATCTCCAGGACAATGGAAGGACATTGCAGAAAAGTTCTGGGAGGTGACACGTTTTCCAAATTGTGTAGGAGTTGTCGATGGAAAGCACATCCGTATCCAGAAACCTGCAAGGAGTGGCTCCCTGTTCTTCAACTACAAGAAGTATTTTTTTCATTGTCCTGATGGCCATTGCTGATGCCCAATATCGTTTTTTGGCTGTAGACATTTCAGCATACGGCCGCACCAACGACTCCAGAATCTTCTGACATGGGACGGAGAACCTATTCTGGAGAATTTGGATTCTCACCACCAAAGCCATTTCCTGGAACTGATGAACCTCCTATGCCAATTGTGGTTATTGGCGACGAGGCCTTCCAGATGTGTGGAAACCTTCTGAAACCCTACTCCAGCTGTGGACTCAACTACCAGAAAAGAATCTACAACTACAGACTGTCAAGAGCCCGGTGACTTGTGGCATGTGCGTTTGGGACCCTCACTTCGAAATGTTGAATTTTTTCCATTGGTATCCAGCTGAAGCCAGAATCTGTGGATGATGTTGTGAAAACCTGCGTGGTCCTCCATAACTTCCTGCTGACAAGGGAACCATTGCCATTTGACACCTAGGAACTGGAGTCTGGGTTATATGGTCTCAACTCATTTGGCCCACGATCTACAGTAGCTGTCAGCCGCATGAGGGACAATTTTGCAGCATTTTTTCTTTCCAACACAGGTTGGGTGAACTGGCAGAGTAATTTTTTTTCCATGGAGCTTTTTTTTTTCTTTTCTTTTTTTGTACAGTCAAATGTGCTGAAAAGTCTCAATGATTAAAGTTCTGAGCACTGAAAATGAGACTTTATGCTTCAGCATGCAGACTGCTCCATTTTCAATGCTTGCAACTGCCACACTATCTTACAGAAACTATGATAATCACCTTTGCCTCTGCTTGTTTTATTTAATGGCTTCTTTAAATATGGAGTCAGGGGAGAGATCCTCAGTGGTCAAAGTGTTCATCAACACTTTAACCAACTGAGGAGGCCTCCCTTAACACCATCTTAAAGAAACCAAGTTAACTCTATTGTTTGTTTAATAAAATAAAACATTTTAATAAACTTACCTTATTGTATTTTTTTTGTGCATTACACATTTTTTACATCAAACTTTAAAATAAAATTTCCTCATGTATCCTTAGAGTTGTCTCGTCCTTTCTGAGCATGCTCAGAAAACCCCCCAGAAAATAACGGCCAGTAACTGATAGCCATCTGTTTCTGTCCATTATATGTCCGTTCCCCATAGATTTCAATGTTAAAAAAAAAAAAATAAGACGCTTGACATCAGTTTTTTATTTTTTTTTGTTTTTAAAGGACACAAAAGTCCTGCATGTAAGATTTTTTGTCTGTGAAAAAATACAGACGTGACGGATTGGGGGTAAAACGGACTCAAGATAAAATCCGATTGAAATTAATGGAAATTTTCACGGATTTCTGACGGTTCAGCTAGTGTCAGTTGCTAAAATCTTGTAACTGGCAATAGCAATGGCCACCACTTATGGTCACCAACAGTAGTGTGAATGCCCCCTAAGCTTGATAAAGGGTTGCGATATTGCAAGTAAATAAACCCTTTTTTTTTTTCTACAACTTCTTAGGTTATCGTTTGTATTAAACAGAGGAACACGGTTGTTTGTTGACAACAGCTTCTTTGTCTTCATAGTGCCCAATTCCTGACAAAGAAAGAGGACACACTTAAATGAAACCGGTCTGATAAATTTTATTATGCTTAAAAATCTAGTTTATTTTTGTTTGAATTATTCTATGTGTAGAATATCAAAGTTAAAAAACTACAGGCATCCAACTCATCATAATCTATGTTATAACATCAATGACATGCCATGGTAGAAGCTTTATTGTACTGGAACAGCAAAAATTAGGGGCAGTTAGATATAGATACGGAACACTCTTCTTTTTTATTCCAAGGAGTTTGAAGCACTTCAAAATGGCAAGCAGAAACCTACAAGAAAAAGACACAAAACTGATCAGAACACTTTATTCCATGAACTACAAAAAAAAAAAAAATATAAAAATTGTATTGAATATCTTGTCCACTATAAATAAAACTCGGGGCGAACTCAAGCTAGGTTGACACTACCATTATTTTATGTCCATTGCTCTTATCTGTCACAGGAAGAGAGCAATGGACATTAAATGACAGTTGCAGACCTGGTGCCCTCTCCATTGGGTGTCCGTCTAATGTAAAAAGCTTTCTTCCATCATGATTTTTACTATTCTGGGCATGACTTATTTCCATTACAAAAGTAAACAAACATGAGAAAGTCAGTCATGTTGTTTATTGGAGTCATTGGGAACAGACACAGACGGTGGGGGCTCTGAGTCAGTTACTCTGCTACAGTTTGTCTGTTGCTGTCATCCTATCCTGACACTAATACATTAATAACAGTAGTAACGTAGCCTAAATGGCCTGTAAGGAGTTTAAAAGAGCACCTTTCATGTCCTCAAAGGTCTGTGGAATTACATACTGCTAGAAAGCAGACAATGCGCTGAATGTTAAAAAGCAATGCTTGAATATGTTTCTTTTTTAATCTCATCCCTCTCCCCTTTTTTTTTTTTTTTTTTTTGGGAGGTTTCTAGAAACTAAATTAATGCAATAATCAAGGGTTAAAAATGCTCACTACGCCCCTTGATAGTTTTAGTTTAGAAAATGTTGATTCTTGAATTCCTCTTTTAGCCGAGGCCGCATGTAGAGTAATGTATACGGGATAATCCCATCCACAAATTACGTTTTTGTAAATCGCAGCATGTCAATTATACCTCTGGAAATGCTGGAGTTTTCCGTATAGTTAAAAGCAGAAAGTCTGCAGATTTTCTATGAAAAGCTATGTCGGAAAAACTGCGATGAATTTCTGTTACGGTTTTTCCCACAGTGCTTTTGGCTTCCAAAAACTAGTCCCTCAATCTACAAAGCAACTTTAACATTTTCTTATGTTAAAGGGGTTGTCCAGGCAAAAATGGACAACCCGTTTAAGTATTAAATAGGCTGGGGGCAGTAAAAAAAATAAATAAAAAATCAATCACTCACCTTTCCACGGTGCCTCCCTATGCACTCCGGTCTTCTCTGTCCTGTGCGAATGTGTGGCAGAAGTCCCACTCACACGTGACTGCATAAGCCAGTCAGCTGCTTCAACAGAACTCAGAAAGAGTGGGAAGCCGCCAGACAAGAATGACCAGAGCATCGGAGACAGGAGAGTATGATTATTATTTTTATTTTTTCCCCATCTCCACCAGTTATTAAAGAAAGTCCCCTGATGAAGCAGGGATGAAACATACGTTGAGGCTGTGGTGGGGTTCGTGGCCTCTAATTGGTAAGGCTTGTGTTTTTTGCATATTGTGATATTTATTTTCATGTGACTGCTCTGGGGAATGTACCCCTTACATAGTGTGGACTGTATACAAGCATTTATTTTGCTACTATATCTTTAAATGAAGCTGAACAAGGTATTGATATTTTACATTGCTGCTATATTTCACTTAGTCAGCTGGCACGGTGCACTTTGTTTTTTGCACTATATAATCATGAAATTCAAGTGATTTCATTAGATTGTGCACCTTTACATGTTTAATTTCAGTGATATTATGTAGCATTTATTTATTTATTTATTATTGTTGTATCCCCACATGAATTTATATATGAATTACTGGTTTTGCTGTTTGTCTGGACCACGCCCTCTTCCTTTTTGGGTTTAAAAAAAAAAAATTAAATCTATCCCAATTTAATTATACCTTGTGTTTTGGTATTTATTTTGGGCATTTATCCTTGTAGGTAGTATATTATATGTAGTAGATTGATACCAGGTTGATCATTTCCTATAGCTTTAGTTTATCTATTAAAGAGAAACACATGGACAACCTCTTTAAGGCAATGTACTAAAATAAAAAAAAAAAAAATCAAGTTTTCTCCTCATCATTCTGCATTCAATATCCCATAATGAGGTGAAAACATAATTCTACATCTTCACTGGATTCCACATGTGGTAAATTTGATTGGACATGATTTGGAAAGACAATCCTGTATATACAGTGGGGGAAAAAAAAAAGTATTTATAGTCAGCCACCAATTGTGCAAGTTCTCCCACTTAAAAAGACAAGAGAGGCCTGTAATGGACATCATAGGTAGACCTCAACTATGAGAGACAAAATGAGAAAACATATCTAGAAAATCACATTGTCTGATTTTTTAAGAATTTATTTGCAAATTATGGTGGAAAATAAGTATTTGGTCAATAACAAAAGTTCATCTCAATACTTTGTTATATATCCTTTGTTGGCAATGACAGAGGTCAAACGTTTTCTGTAAGTCTTCACAAGGTTGGCACCCACTGTTGCTGGTATGTTGACCCATTCCTCCATGCAGATCTCCTCTAAAGCAGTGATGTTTTGGGGCTGTTGCTGGGTAACAAGGACTTTCAACTCCCTCCAAAGGTTTTCTATGGGGTTGAGATCTGGAGACTGGTTAGGCCACTCCAGGACCTTGAAATGCATCTTACAAAGCCACTCCTTCATTGCCATGGCGGTGTGCTTGGGATCATGGTCATGTTGAAAGACCCAGCCATGTTTCATCTTCAATGCCCTTGCTGATGGAAGGAGGTTTGCACTCAAAATCTCACAATACATGGCCCCATTCTTTCATGTACAGGGATCAGTCGTCCTGGTCCCTTTGTAGAGAAACAGCCTCAAAGCATGATGTTACCACCCCCATGCTTCACAGTAGGTATGGTGTTCTTTGGATGCAACGCTGCATTCACTCTCCTCCAAACACGGCGAGTTGCGTTTCTACCAAACAGTTCTACTTTGGTTTCATCTGACCATATGACATTCTCCCAGTACTCTTCTGGAACATCCAAATGCTCTATAGCAAACTTCAGACAGGCCCAGATATGCACTGGCTTAAGCAGGGGGACACATCTGGCACTGCAGGATCTGAGTCCCTGGCGGCGTAGTGTGTTACTGACAGTAGCCTTTGTTACGTTAGTCCCAGCTTTCCGCAGGTCATTCACTAGGTCCCCCGGTGTGGTTCTGGGATTTTTGCTCACAGTTCTTGTAATCATTTTGACCCTACGGGGTGAGATCTTGCGTGGAGCCCCTGATCGAGGGAGATTATCAGTGGTCTTGTAGGTCTCCCATTTTCTAATTATTTCTCCTACAGTTGATTTCTTCACACTAAGCTGCTTGCCTATTGCAGATTCAGTCTTCCCTGACTGGTGCAGGTCTACACTTGTTTCTGGTGTCCTTCCACAACTCTTTGGTCTTCACCATAGTGGAGTTTGGATTGTGACTGTTTGAAATTACTAGTATAAAAGACACCTGTCCACAACCTCACACAGATACCATTTCTACTAATGAGTGGAGGACAGAGGAGCCTCTTAAAGAAGAAGTTACAGGTCTGAGAGAGCCAGAAATCTTTGTTTGTAGGTGACCAAATACTTATTTTCCAACATGGACTGGTGCCACCGGAACCACCTGAAGATTAACGCGGGGAAGACCAAGGAGATGGTGGTGGACTTCCGCAAAGGCAGAAGCCCTCCTAAGCCAGTGGACATCCTGGGGACAGGCATCGAGATTGTGAACACCTATAAGTACCTGGGTTTGCTCCTTAATAAGCTGGACTGGGCAGATCATATGGAAGCCCTGTACAGGAAGGGCCACAGCAGGCTCTACCTGCTTAGGAAACAGAGCCTTTGGAATCTGGGGGGCACTTCTTAGAACTTTCTTCAACTCGGTAGTGGCAGCAGCCATCTTCTTTGGAGTGGCCTGCTGGGGGAGCAGTATATCAACCAGGGACAGAAATAAACTTGACAAGCTGATTAGAAAGGCCAGCTCTGTCCTGGGGAGCCCACTGGACCCAGTGCAGGTGGTGGGTGACAGAAGGATACTGTCCGTGGTGAGCTCCATGCAGAAGAAGAAGTCCCATCCCATGCATGAGACTGTGATCGCGCTGAGCAGTACTGTCAGTGACCGACTGCTCCAACCTAGGTGTGAGAAGGAGCGCTATCGGAATTCTTTCCTCCCCACCGCGGTTAGGCTGTACAACCAACACCGACCTAAGCGGAGATCATTACACACAGAGAACTGAAATATCTCTCTGCCTGTTAAATGCCCCCCCCCCCCCCCTCTGCTACATCCTATCTGTCTGTCTGCTATTAATGTAATGCCTCTCACCTTGGAACATTCCTGTACATGTTGTATTTGTATCTGCTTATCTTAGCTGCTGTAACACACTGAATTTCCCCATTGTGGGACTATTAAAGGACTATTATTATTAAATAAATTCTTAAATCAGACTGATTTTCTGGATATGTTTTCTCATTTTGTCTCATAGTTGAGGTCTACCTATGATGTCAATTACAGGCCTCATCTTTTTAAGTGGGAGAACTTGCACAATTGGTGGCTGACTATACTTTTTTTCCCCACTGTGTAAGTGGGCAGGGAGGAGGTAGCCGGTTCTACTGTATGGTGGTTGTGCTGCACAAAAATGGCCTAACTGGGAAGAGTATTGCAGCTAGAAAGATTGCACCTCAGTCAACAATCTATCGCATCATCAAGAACTTCAAGGAGAGAGGTTCCATTGGTGCCAAAAAGGCTCCAGGGCACCCAAGAAAGACCAGCAAGCGGCAGGACCGTCTCTTAAAAGTGTTTCAGCTGCGGGATCGGACTACCAGCAGTGTAGAGCTTGCTGAGGAATGGCAGCAGGCAGGTGTGAGTGCATCTGCACGCACTGTGAGGCGGAGACTCTTGGAGCAAGGCCTGGTCTCATGGAGGGCAGCAAAGAAGCCACTTCTCTCCAGAAAAAACATCAGGGACAGACTGATATTCTGCAAAAGGTACAGGGAGTGGACTGCTGAGGACTGGGGTAAAGTCATTTTCTCTGATGAATCCCCTTTTCGATTGTTTGGAACATCTGGAAAACAGCTTATTCAGAGAAGAAGAGGTGAGCGCTACCACCAGTCTTGTCTCATGCCAACTGTAAAGCATCCTGAAACCATTCATGTGTGGGGTTGCTTCTCAGCCAAGGGAATCGGCTCTCACAGTCTTGCCTAAAAACACAGCCATGAATAAAGAATGGTACCAGAATGTC
The DNA here is from genome assembly GCA_947044405.1 of Leptodactylus fallax. Lineage (NCBI taxonomy): Eukaryota > Metazoa > Chordata > Amphibia > Anura > Leptodactylidae > Leptodactylus > Leptodactylus fallax. The sequence continues at coordinate 8,598,336 of CAMRHE010000035.1, forward strand.
CTCCAAGAGCAACTTCTCCCAACCGTCCAAGAGCAGTTTGGCGCTCAACAATGCCTTTTCCAGCATGATGGAGCACCTTGCCATAAAGCAAAGGTGATAACTAAATGGCTCAGGGAACAAAACAGAGATTTTGGGTCCATGGCCTGGAAACTCCCCAGATCTTAATCCCATTGAGAACTTGTGGTCAATCATCAAGAGACGGGTGGACAAACAAAAACCAACAAATTCAGACAAAATTAAAGCATTGATTCTGCAAGAATGGACTGCTATCAGTCAGGATTTGGTCCAGAAGTTGATTGAGAGCATGCCAGGGAGAATTGCAGAGGTCCTGAAGAAGAAGGGTCAACACTGCAAATATTGACTTGCTGCATTAACTCATTCTAACTGTCAATATAAGCTTCTGTTACTCATAATATGAATGCAATTATATTTCTGTATGTGATAAAAACATCTGACAAACACACATAAAAACCAGAGGGCAGCAGATCATGTGAAAATATATTTGTGTCATTCTCAAAACTTTTGGCCATGACTGTACAGCACTCTGCTATCTCCAGAAATCCCACTGAAGTGAATGTAAGCGCTGACCACCACCAGTCCTGCCCACATTCACTGTGGCTGTGCTCAGTTGAATGTGAGGTGGGAGAAAGGTCCTGCAGACTTCAGTTCATGGGACAATCCTTTTAAAAGTCTCAATCTTTTTAGGTTTTGTCATTACTTTAATGACATTAACCCAAATTGATTTTTCATACTGATGACCTATCCACAGGATACATCATCACATACTGACGATGAAAGACTTTATTCCGTGGACAGTGGTACTGCACAAGCTCCCTGTCCACTAGCAGCTTCAGGTACCTAGAAGATACTGGAACAACTGATCTATGTGAAGTTCGGGTGTCGGACCCCCACAGATCAACATTAACATATACTATGCTACTATAATACTATGGCCCAGATTTACAACTAGTGCTCACTGCATTTTGTTGAGTTTTTTAACATTTAAAAGGAAAAATATTATGCAGAACTAAAGTCATGCTGCAGGTTTTCATATCCACTGCATGCCTACAATGTTGTATAATTGCTGTGGAAAGGTAAAATTTGGAGGTAAATCTGCAGATATACTTATATTTCTGTGTATCTACCTTAGTTAAAAAGTCCTATACAGTAGATGGATGGTTCCACAGATGTGCAGACACTTATATATATATATATATATATATATATATATATATATATATCACAAAAGTACTAGATAAAAAAAAAAACAAAACCCACGACCTTTGTCTCTGCATCTTTAACCCCCCTACAGTTTTGGATGAGCAGGACTTGGGGCTTGAGCCAAGCACATTACTGTTCACCCCGGGTACAGTTCGTTCAGAGACACTAACTTTAAGTCTATGGGGGGCTGCAGACAGTTAGAGCGGATTAGAGATATCACTGGTTAAAGCAGAAGTGCATATACTCACACTTTCTGTGAATTCACTTCAGTGAATAAGAGCCATTGTGCAGGGGTAGGAGAAAATTATTTTATTATTCTCCTGTCACTATAGAGAATATACAGGGGGTACCACAGACTTTTGTTCATGATAAACCCCCCACCCCCCGATTATCAATCAGAAAGTATTCTTGCCATTTAACCCCTTATATACATTGACCGGAGCAACAAAGTCGTTTTACAGAGGAAAAAACAAAAAAAAAAAAAAAAAAAAAAAAAACACCACAATGACCATCACCAAATCCATAACAACCCCCCCCCAAAAAAAATTTAATTCAGATGTCAGAATTGATTCTGATCATCTCACCTCTCAAAAACAGAAAGAAATAAAAACGGATCAAAAAGTTATATACCCTTAAAAGGTCTTGTAAAGCTACATTGAAATAATATAAAAATGTTACTGGTTTAAGGCTAAAATGTGTTAGGACGCTAAAGGGTTAAAATGCACATAAGGCACCAGAGTTATGTGGCAGAAATATTTATTTCAGCCATAAATTCAAAATCTGCAATAAAAAAAAAAAAAGACAATTTTGGGAGCTTTTTTATTTTTTTAGGGGGTTCATTTTTAATGTTCCTGTTAGGGGGTTAAGACACAAGGTTTAGACATACATTGAAGGTACACAATACCTGAACAAATTTGGGATCTGTATGGAGTCTACAGTCACTTGCATCTGTGATCGGCTTCTTACACTCTGTTCGTCCAATATCCACATCCAAGTAGAGCTTAATCCCAGATACAACCTTCAAAGGGGAAAAGTTAAAGATGCTAAGTGCTATTTTATACAGATGTGGCCTTTCTTACTTTTTTTTCTTGGATGCTAATGTCCAGATAAATGTGTCATGAGATTAACATCTTTTCAAGAACATATGACTTCACAACATGGTTTCACAAACAGTGGTTGTGAATTTTTTGTTAACAGATGCCCACCCATTTGCAAGTTTTTAGTGTATTTATTAAATGGATGATCAAAACATCATGTTAAAACCCTATAAGGGTTAGTTCACATGGAATTTTTTTTTTCTCAGGCAACAAAAAAAAAAAAAAAAAATCTGCTTAATTTTGAAGCGGTGTTTCTGAAGCAGTTTTTGCCTAGCACAGAGGGTTCCATTTCCTAAAACCTCTAGCGTTTTCTGATGCTATGTTCACACTAGCGTCGCCCCTCCGTTGTTCAGGTCAGTCGGGGGATTCGAACAGAGGCGGACTGCTAAAACAGCGTTAACACAGGGCCTGGTAGACCCCACTGACTATGATAAGGTCAGTCAGGCGTCTGTCATTTTTTAAACTGAAACCAGCAGAGGAAAAAGTCCTCTGTTCAGGACTTTCTCCTCTATCAATTTTTGGTGGACACATCCGCCGCAGATGTGAACATAGACTTAAAGGGGTTTTCCCCATGAGCATAACCATATTTAGATTTGAAGACAATTAAAAGCTAAACATTTTTGCAAATATAATTAAATTAAAATTGTTGCAGAGTTTTAAAGATTTTCTAACCATCTTAGTGGTGACAGTCTGTCGTCTTGATTGGTTGCCAATTGATACGACCATGAACGCGGAAATATCCTATGGTATGGCACTCATCAGAAACTCTGCCATAACTTCCTTATTGAGGACAAGTAATCAGGCAGGGACACTACATGCCCAAGAAGATAACCCCACCACGACAATGAAATCAAGGCTTTGTTTCAGAGTACAGAGATTTTCTGCATTCATGGTCGTATCCATTGGCAACTGCCACCAATGAGATGATTAGAGAAAATCCTTAATCTCTGCAAAATTTTTAATTATGGTTACATATGTGGGAATACCCCTTTAGGCTGAGGCCCCATGTTGCGGAAACGCAGCTTTTTTTGTTGCAGATTTTGTGGCGTTTTTTGAGCCAAAGCCAGAAGTGGATTAAGCAGGAGGTAGAAGTATAAACACTTCCTATATATTTCCCATTCCTTTTGTAGCCATTCATGGCTTTGGCTCAGAAAACCGCAACAAAAACAGCTGCATTTCCGCAATGTGGGGCCTCAGCCTTAAGGCTAAGGCCCAACGTAACAGAACACCCCCCCCCCCCCCAAAAAAAAAAAACCAAACAAACAAACAAACAAACAAACAAACAAACAAAACACACCTCACCTTTATATTTAAAAAATATCTAATGTAAACAAAAAACAAACATGTTAGGTATCCCCATGTGTGTAAGTCGCCACTATCCAAAAATAGTGTTAATTATCCTGTACAGTAAACGCCATAAAAAAAAAAAAAACGAAACTAATGAGAGGATATATATATATTTATTTATTATTATACTATACAGTACAGACCAAAAGTTTGAACACCTTCTCATTCCAAGAGTTTTCTGTATTTTCATGACTATAAAAATTGTAGAGTCACACTGAAGGCATCAAAACTATGAATTAACACATGTGGAATTATATACTTAAAAAAGTGTGAAACAACTGAAAATATGTCTTATATTCTAGGTTCTTCAAAGAAGCCACCTTTTGCTTTGATTACTGCTTTGCACACTCTTGATGAGCTTCAAGAGGTAGTCACCTGAAATGGTTTTCACTTCACAGGTGTGCCCTGTCAGGTTTAATAAGTGGGATTTCTTGCCTTATAAATGGGGTTGGGACCATCAGTTGTGTTGTTCAGAAGTCAGGTGGATACACAGCTGATAGTCCTACTGAATGGAGTGTTAGAATGTGTATTATGGCAAGAAAAAAAAAAGCAGCTAAGTAAAGAAAAACGAATGGCCATCATTACTTTAAGAAATGAAGGTCAGTCAGTCCAAAAAATTGGGAAAACTTTGAAAGTGTCCCCAAGTGCAGTGGCCAAAACCATCAAGCGCTACAAAGAAACTGGCTCACATGAGGACCGCCCCAGGAAAGGAAGACCAAGAGTCATCTCTGCTGTGGAGGATAAGTTCATCTGAGTCACCAGCCTCAGAAATCGCAGGTTAACAGCAGCTCAGATTAGAGACCAGGTCAATGCCACACAGAGTTCTAGCAGCAGACACATCTCTACAACAACTGTTAAGAGGAGACTGTGTGCAGCAGGCCTTCATGGTAAAATAGCTGCTAGGAAACCACTGCTAAGGACAGGCAACAAGCAGAAGAGACTTGTTTGGGCAAAAGAACACAAGGAATGGACATAAGACCTGTGGAAATCTGTGCTTTGGTCTGATGAGTCCAAATTTGAGATCTTTGGTTCCAACCACCGTGTCTTTGTGCAATACAGAAAAGGTGAACAAATGGACTCTACATGCCTGGTTCCCACCGTGAAGCATGGAGGAGGAGGTGTGATGGTGTGTAGATGCTTTGCTGGTGACACTGTTGGGGATTTATTCAAAATTGAAGGAATACTGAACCAGCATGGTTACCACAGCATCTTGCAGCGGCATGCTATTCCATCCGGTTTGCGTTTAGTTGGACCATCATTTATTTTTCAACAGGACAATGACCCCAAACACACCTCCAGACTGTGTAAGGGCTATTTGACCAAGAAGGAGAGAGATGGGGTGCTACGCCAGATGACCTGGCCTCCACAGTCACCAGACCTGAACCCAATCGAGATGGTTTGGGGTGAGCTGGACCGCAGAGTGAAGGCAAAAGGGCCAACAAGTGCTAAGCATCTCTGGGAATTCCTTCAAGACGGTTGGAAGACCATTTCAGGTGACTGCCTCTTGAAGCTCATCAAGAGAATGCCAAGAGTGTGCAAAGCAGTAATCAAAGCAAAAAGGTGGCTACTTTGAAGAACCTAGAATATAAGACATTTTCAGTTGTTTCACACTTTTTTGTTAAGTATATAATTCCACATGTGTTAATTCATAGTTTTGATGCCTTCAGTGTGAATCAACAATTTTTATAGTCATGAAAATACAGAAAACTCTCGGAATAAGAAGGTGTGTCCAAACTTTTGGTCTGTACTGTATGTATATATCTATTTCACACATACAACACACACACACACACATCCCCCCAAAAAAAAAAAAAAAAAAAAAGAAAAAAGTTATAGGTGTCAGAAAACTGTGACCCCAGAAAAATTGGTCATTTTCAAAAAGTGATGTTTTTTGTAAAAGCAGTAAAACGTAATCAAAATAAATATGGTATCGCCGTAATCGTAATGACCCGCCGGACAAAGCTATATAAAAAAAAAAAATTCTGATAGAATTGTATGTTATTTCACATGGACCCCCAAAAACGTAAATAAAAGCTAATCAAAACATTATATGTAACCTAAAATGGTGACAAATGAAAGAACAACTTGTCATGCAAAGAATAAGCCTTCACATATCTATGTCGACAAAACAATAAAAAAAAGTTAAGAGTTTTGGAAGGTGGAGGGAAAATATGAAAAAAGTTGCGAGCATTACCATATAAACTATCCTGCGTCAGTAAAGGGTTATAAAACAAAGAAAAACTACGCTGAAACATATTTCCCAAACATACTGTATGCCAAATGGACAATCTTTCATAATTTGTGGGTTCCACAGAACTCTATAGACACTGGACCAGATTTTGTAGGCCTTGCACACCAGTTTTGCACAAAAAAAAATTAAACTTTTTAAAATCTAGGCTGTCTTTCACTTTCCCAAAAAGGGGACAGGCAAGTGTACAGTATACCTTATCATATAAGAGGCTTACCTTCCTCCGATGCTGTGAAGATATGCATTAGTAATACCAGCCTTCATAAATCTTCCTCACTGTACATTTGGCATACAGGCCAGTAGGCTATATGCACTTCAGCATGTAGGCTAAGGCCTCCTGTACACAACAGCATTCAGTCCCACAAACACACATAAGAACCATATTTCCTGTACTGAACATGGCCATGTGCATGGAACTTACTGAATCATATTGAGATATGATGCAGTGAGCTCTAGAACGACCAGATAACAACTGTACTAGATTGAGAGCTTTATGTCAGGCTAGTAAAGTAACGATTTAGCTATTCGGGAGCTCACTGCATCATATCTCACCATGATTCAGTGAGTTCCATCCACATGGCCGTGTCTGGGAAATATGGCTCTCATGCAGACTGTGTTTGTCCGACTGGATGTGGCCGTGTGCAGGAGTGATTTTTTTAAAAAAAGATCACTATTTTTAAAGGCTTTCACCTATTATGATCTACATCTGGTTTTGGCTTCTGAAAAACACCATAAAAAACCTGAACATGGGTCCTTACTATAACAATTTCCAACATTGCTTTCTTGTATAAATGCACCCTTAGGCTCACTTATGTTCACACTTGTAGAAGCAAAACTGCCTGCCTTTTTATATTTCCTGCCTGTAGTTTTGCCTAAGAACACAAGAGTATTAGGCCCTCCTAGAAAGAGGACCTAACACATCCACGGTAATGCACAATTAACTGCAATACAGAAGAGTATTGCTGTACATTGAACAGAGGATCAAGCAATCCTATGTTCAAAGCCCCTAAAGGGACAGAATTATATATATATAAAAAAAAAAAAAAAAAAATTAAACAATTAAACAGGAGTTAGGCTGGGTTCACACCAGCGCTTAAACTCCGTTTGGGGATTCCGTCCCCAAACCAGTTTAAAAAAAAAAAATGCAGGGAGATTGCTTTTCTCGCTGCATTTTTCGCCCCTTTCGGGCAGAAACCCAGTGGACCCCATTATAGACTATGGGGTTCACAGGTAACCACTTTTTTAAGCTGATTAGGTTTCTGTTCGTGGGGATCCCCAAGCGGACTCCCGAATGCAAGTGTGAACCTAGCATCAAACCATATTTGGCATTACTGCATGCACAAAAGTCTGATGTAAATACTTTATTTTTCCAGTAAGATGAGCACTGTAGAAAAACAAGCCATACACTGCTTTATGATCACCATGCCTCCTACAAATAATAAATAGGAATATAAAGTGTGAGCAAGAACTCCAAACACATCAGGAAACAAGAAATAGCACCAGTAAACGCTACAGTTCAGCCATGAACAGCCTCTGTACAGTGCTGTAGAACATTCAGCACTATTAGTGAACAGATGGCCGCCGCAACGCAACGTCCGCACAGAAAATAATCTGCCAACTAATGACGTCATGAGCTTGTTATATAGCTATATATTACATAGATAGTCCCACTCGGCTCTGCTACATCACACCTATACGTGTGTATGCATATATCTGTAGAGAGCGCGCACACGTGCTTTCTACCACATCTAACGGTTCAGACCTGCTTCACGGCGTTGTGGACCTTCACCACCCGGGCCTGGTACAGGTCATTGCTGGCCTTGTTGTAATCGTATAAAGCACACGATAGAGCCTGTTTCACCAAGGCAGAGTTGGCATCCGCTTTTTCCAGACCACCGTACATTGTCCTTGCCTGTGTGAACGCAGACAAGCAGACGACCACCACCACCGCTACAATAAACAGGCGCGCCATGACTATCACAGGAACACAGGGAGCTTGAGCGTACAGGAAGGGGGCTTTTATAGGAATGCAGGCGCCATGTTTATTGTGGGCGCTTCAGGGATGCTTGTCAGTAGGTAAAGAGGTGGCCACGACATTTCTTATGTAATATGCGTTTTTCTCAAATGTCTCTTAGCGGTAATTTATAGCATGTAAGTGTCTACAGGCAAAGACTCAGGTTTTACCCAAACTGAAGATGTCGGGAGTGTGGAATTAGGGTCACATGACTGGACTATTAACTCAACAGATGGGCATTGTTGGTACCTAAGGACATTTTATATTCTTGGTTTACTATTGTGACATTGGTAATATTACAATAAAGACAACTGAAGCAGGTTGTTTGGGTTGCCATTACCAAATTCTGTTAGCCCTTATTCAGACAGTGCATTTTATTCAAGTTTAACACTTAGTAGTCCAAATATAAAACCAGTTTTGTAGAACTGTTAAATCCAGACTACAGATTGTTCTCATAGATATGCCGTATTATATACCGCTAGAAAGCTGACAGTGGGCCAGAGGACATTTTTGATTCCCTGCCTTCCAAACCCCATAACTTTTTTATTTTTCCATTCACAGAGCCATATGAGTGAGGGCTTAATGTTTGCAGGACAAATTGTTCTTCATAATGGTGCCATTTATTATTCTATACAATGTACTGTGAAGCTGGAAAAAATTCAAAATGGGGTGGAATTGGAGAAAAAGTGCATTTGTACGGCTTCATTTTTTTCTCATTCACTATGCAGCCAAATTGACATGTCACCTGTATTTTATGTTTCGGTCAGATTCCGGGGATACCGAATTTATATAGTTTTATTTACATTTTAACCCCTTAACAAAAATCTTTTATATTTCCATGTACAGGGATGCATAGAGGGTCTTTTCTTGCATGACCAGGTGTACTTTTTAGTTATACCATTTTGGGTCTATTGCTTTGATCACTATTTATTAAAATTTTTATCAGAGGCAAAACAGCAAAAAAAACAGTGGTTCGGCACTTGATTTTTTTTTTTCCCACTACAGCATTCGCCATACAGGAAAATTATTTTTATAAGTTTGTGGACCAGACATTTTTGAACACAGGGATACCTAATGTGTATGTGTTTCACATTAATTGTTAACTTTTATATATATATATATATTCTAGGGAAAGAGAGGTGATTTGAATTTTAATTCTTTTTATTTATTTACTTATTTTTTGTCTTGCATTTATTAGACACACTAGGGGTCTTCAACCCCAAGGAGTGTAATCACTAATGCAATGCATTACAATGCTAATGCATTGCAAAATATCGGCATAAAGCTACAGTGCCTTGCGAAAGTATTCGGCCCCCTTGAACTTCTCAACCTTTTGCCACATTTCAGGCTTCAAACATAAAGATATAAAATTTTAATTTTTTTGTGAAGAATCAACAAGTGGGACACAATTGTGAAGTGGAACGAAATTTATTGTTTATTTTAAACTTTTGTAAAAAATAAAAAACTGAAAAGTGGGGAGTGCAATATTATTCGGCCCCTTTACTTTCAGTGCAGCAAACTCACTCCAGAAGTTCAGTGAGAATATCTGAATGATCCAATGTTGTCCTAAATGACTGATGATGATAAATATAATCCACCTGTGTGTAATCAAGTCTCCGTATAAATGTACCTGCTCTGTGATAGTCTCAGGGTTCTGTTTAAAGCACAGAGAGCATCATGAAGACCACTGAACACACCAGGCAGGTCCGTGATACTGTTGTGGAGAAGTTTAAAGCCGGATGTGGATACAAAAAGATTTCCCAAACTTTAAACATCCCAAGGAGCACTATGCAAGCGATCATATTGAAATAGAAGGAGTATCAGACCACTGCAAATCTACCAAGACCCGGCCGTCCCTCTAAACTTTCATCTCAAACAAGGAGAAGACTGATCAGAGATGCAGCCAAGAGGCCCATGATCACTCTGGATGAACTGCAGAGATCTACAGCTGAGGTGGGAGAGTCTGTCCATAGGACAACAATCAGTCGTACACTGCACAAATCTGGCCTTTATGGAAGAGTGGCAAGAAGAAAGCCATTTCTCAAAGATATCCATAAAAAGTCTCGTTTAAAGTTTGCCACAAGCCACCTGGGAGACACACCAAACATGCGGAAGAAGGTTCTCTGGTCAGATGAAACCAAAATCGAACTTTTTATATCCTTATGTTTGAAGCCTGAAATGTGGCAAAAGGTTGAAAAGTTCAAGGGGGCCGAATACTTTTGCAAGGCACTGTATCTGTCATACCAATGCATGCCAGGCAAGTCTGGGAGCCTTCAATAGCACCCCCTTTCCTGGACCCACATGGTATAATGCCCCATTTACACATACTATAATTTCCCACAGTGGCCCCTCCACAAAGTATAATGTCCCATAGCAGTCCCTATACAGTATAATGTCCCAAAGTAGGGGGTCTGAAGAGCAGTGCTCCAGGCAGGTGAAGGTCCACCCCTGGTGCTCCAACAGCTTCATTTGCATAGAACTTTAAAGTTGTTTTGCTCCTGATCTACAAAAGTGACATACAGTCATATGAAAAAGTTTGGGCACCCCTATTAATCTTAATCATTTTTAGTTCTAAATATTTGGGTGTTTGCAGCAGCCATTTCAATTTGATATATCTAATAACTGATGGACACAGTAATATTTCAGGATTGAAATGAGGTTTATTGTACTAACAGAAAATGTGCAATATGCATTAAACCAAAATTTGACCGGTGCAAAAATTTGGGTACCCTTATCATTTCATTGATTTGAATACTCCTAACTACTTTTTACTGACTTACTGAAGCACAAAATTGGTTTTGTAACCTCACTGAGCTTTGAACTTCATAGCCAGGTGTATCCAATCATGAGAAAAGGTATTTAAGGTGGCCAATTGCAAGTTGTTCTCCTATTTGAATCTCCTCTGAAGAGTGGCATCATGGGCTCCTCAAAACAACTCTCAAATGATCTGAAAACAAAGATTGTTCAACATAGTTGTTCAGGGGAAGGATACAAAAAGTTGTCTCAGAGATTTAACCTGTCAGTTTCCACTGTGAGGAACATAGTAAGGAAATGGAAGACCACAGGGACAGTTCTTGTTAAGCCCAGAAGTGGCAGGCCAAGAAAAATATCAGAAAGGCAGAGAAGAAGAATGGTGAGAACAGTCAAGGACAATCCACAGACCACCTCCAAAGAGCTGCAGCATCATCTTGCTGCAGATGGTGTCACTGTGCATCGGTCAACAATACAGCACACTTTGCACAAGGAGAAGCTGTATGGGAGAGTGATGCGAAAGAAGCCGTTTCTGAAAGCACGCCACAAACAGAGTCGCCTGAGGTATGCAAAAGCACATTTGGACAAGCCAGCTTCATTTTGGAAGAAGGTCCTGTGGACTGATGAAACAAAGATTGAGTTGTTTGGTCATACAAAAAGGCGTTATGCATGGCGTCCAAAAAACACAGCATTCCAAGAAAAACACTTGCTACCCACTGTAAAATTTGGTGGCGGTTCCATCATGCTTTGGGGCTGTGTGGCCAATGCCGGCACTGGGAATCTTGTTAAAGTTGAGGGTCTCATGGATTCAACTCAGTATCAGCAGATTCTTGAGAATAATGTACAAGAATCAGTGACGAATTTGAAGTTACGCCGGGGATGGATATTTCAGCAAGACAATGATCCAAATCTACTCAGGCATTCATGCAGAGGAACAATTACAATGTTCTGGAATTGCCATCCCAGTCCCCAGACTTGAATATCATTGAACATCTGTGGGATCATTTGAAGCGGGCTGTCCATGCTCGGCGACCATCAAACTTAACTGAACTGGAATTGTTTTGTAAAGAGGAATGGTCAAAAATACCTTCATCCAGGATCCAGGAACTGATTAAAAGCTACAGGAAGCGACTAGAGGCTGTTATTTTTGCAAAAGTAGGATCTACTAAATATTAATGTCACTTTTCTGTTGAGGTGCCCATACTTTTGCACCGGTCAAATTTTGGTTTAATGCATATTGCACATTTTCTGTTAGTACAATAAACCTCATTTCAATCCTGAAATATTACTGTGTCCATCAGTTATTAGATATATCAAATTGAAATGGCTGTTGCAAACACCCAAATATTTAGAACTAAAAATGATTAAGATTAATAGGGGTCCCCAAACTTTTTCATATGACTGTACATAGCAATGGCATGGGGTATCATTGTAACATGGGGGGGGCGGTTGAATATTGTAGACGTGCTTTAAGGGGGGGGTCCCCCCCCACACCTTTCCCCCGGGGGGGCCCCCCCGGGAGGGGGGGGCCGGCCCCTTGGGGGGCCCCCCCCCCCTCCCCTTTGTGGGGCCGGGGGGGGGGGGGGGGGGGGCCCCCCCCCCCCCCAAAAAAAAGGAAAGACCCTCCCGGGGGGGGGGGGGGGGGGCGCCCGTTTTCCGTTCCCGCCCCCCGGGGGGGGGGGGGGCCCGCGCCCCCGGGCGTCTTGGCTCCCCCCCCCCCCCCCCTCCCTTGGGGGGGGGGGGGGGGGCACTGCCCCCCCCCACCAACATACCTTTATCCCCCCCCCCCCAAAAAATATTTTATTTTCCCCCCCCCCCCCCTCTAGACAAACCCACCCCCCCCCCCCCCCGGCCGCCCCCCCCCCCCGATTATCCTATTTACCCAGTACATAGGGGTGGTAAAATGGAGGGCGGAAGGGGGGCCGGGGCCGGGGGCCCCGGGGGGGGGGGTTTTATATACCATGGTGTGACAGGAACCTCTGCTGCAGATTCCTTCTGAAATGCCAAGCAAACTAAAACAGAATGCTGTGCTGTTTTGTCTGGTAAAATGAAATCTTAATGGGTGCATTGGGTTCTGTTGGTGTTTGTCATATGAACAGGTTCAGACTAGCCCACAGGTGATTTCCTAACCCTGAAATGCGTAAGAGATTCCCGTGTTTCCTGTAGGAGTGTGTCTGTCCTGTTTTTATTTTCATGCCTATGGATTAAAAGCTAAGTTTTAAACTTTATTTTTGGTTGCTGGATGTTGAGTATAATAATATACTGGCTGGATTATTTAACCACTTCTGGTCACTGGGCCATTTTTCCTGCTTCAGGACTGGATTATTCAAATAATTTTTGCATCTTTTTTCAGTGATACATGGGGCTTTATTTTTATGTTGTTTTTATTTTTGCAATTTTTTTTCTGTTTTTATACCCAGGAAAATGTAAACAAAAAAAGAGGGGAGACAGTTACAGTAAAAAGTATCACATAGTGTGGTGTTTACTTTTTATTTGTCTATTTTTTTTTTTTTTTACATTGTGCCCCCCATTAAGGTCATGAAATGCAGCCTCCTACTGTACAGTGTAGAGCTAATCAATGTCATGTGAACACCAGGCCGGAAGGGGAGCCATATCATGGCAGCTCCCTTAGCTGTATACAAAGCCCTATGTATTCAGTGATCAGGAAGGTAGATATGGTAAAAAACTGTCCCTGCCTTCTCTCTGGGATGTTGTAACAGCCAGCTCCATTCGTCTGCAGCTACACAATCTCCTGCAGCTGTTACACCTGTAAGTCCTTGCAGAGATAGATGACGACCGCCCAGACATATGTAGTCAATGTGTGGTCGGCATCTGGTTAATAAACCACCCATGTTATTTTTATATACTGCAGATACATTGAGCAGCTGAGATGACATCTAGGTGCAGAGTCAGGCCAAGCAGTATCCTTCTGTCCTGGGCTCCATTTTCTCACTCACAATAGGGCCCTAGTCACCAATCATATTGCTGTTGCCTGCGCGGTGTGAGCATATATATCTGGTTTACAGAGCTAAGAGATGAGAAAGAAATTGGTTAACACTATAAATTTTTAACCCTATAATATGTTTCTATTTCACATTATAGCCAGTAGATTTCTTCTAGAAGATTCTTGGCATTACCAGCTGGTCAAACTTAAACAAATGGAAATAGACTGGATCTACTTCCTGTGCTAAGTTTCTATTGTCTGCAAGCCCCAAGCCCATCATTTTATTGTCCCAAGAATGGAGTCCTCATTTAGGCTAACATTCCTTTGTACTTTGAACTGATTGGTGACAAACACCCGCATGGCATCCTGAGATTGCTCTCATCCACTTCTGTTGATATATAATAAAGGAGCTGGGGCCTTTTTGCCTCTCAGACTTCAAATCACACCTTTTGTGTCTGTGTATTTGTTCATGCCTCGCTTCTCAGCCTTTTGGCTACATTCAAGTGTAGGATCTGTTCTTTTAAGTTGTGCCTTGACGAGAAGGCTCGGGCAGCCCCTGCATTGGGCCTTTGGGCACCGTTGATTAAATTTGGCTTGGCTCACTGCTGCAATTGGGTGCAGGGCTACTTGCCTGGGAATGACAGTGGCCTGTGGCCCAATAGTCCTGTGCAAAACAATAGTCCAGTGCTCACTTGGATCAAGGCAGAAGTGATCAACGAAGAAGAAGGAAGAAGATGGCGACCAGAGGAATCGGCGAGGAAGATCTTTGCAGAAGACTTGACGCCGACCTTCGAGGAAGCGCCGCTGAAGAAGCAAGACCGTGACAAAGAGCTCCAGAGAAAACTCACCGCTGATCTTTGAAGAAACCCTAACATGGTCAAGAAGGAAAGAGAGAGAAGAAGCCATGGCCTCTTCTAACAATGGAAAACAGGAGAAGACCCAAACAATGGCCACCTCCCGCCATCAGAAAGGGAACAAGAAGTCCAGTCAGCTCTGGAGGTGACACAACATCGCCCTCAAGCTGAAAGAGGTGGAAGGAGGGATGCCGGACATATCAAATGATGTGTTCTATGAGAAGGTGCTACTGGGCCAGGGCTTCTCCAAGGTGAAGACATTGAGCATCCAGGCCTTCATGACCTTTATCTTCTATGTCACCTTTGCTACAGTGGATATTTGCAGGAGATTCTGGGAAGCGGTGAAAGTTGGGCAACCGGACTCCCCCTTCTCATGCTTTATGGGGACTGGCCTGACTGTAATGCAGAATCCTCACATCCCAGGAAAGGACATCTCCAGCTACATGAAACGGTTATGTATGGTGGTGCAGGAACGCACCCACATCCTCAACAGCTACCGTTTATGGATAGGAAAGTGATCGGTCATCGTCCGGCTGCACAGAGATCCTACCTCCAACAATGGCCTCAGACACTGCCACAGACCTTTTCTTGGGTAATTCTCCAGGACTCATCTACTACCCCGACCACAGAGCTGCAGGAAATGCAGTAAGAAATGGCACCAAATGACGGACTGCAAAGAAGGTACCTACAGGATTTGTCAAATGGCAGGGCATGATACAAGGGACTGCCTAAAAAGGAAGCAGTGTAACTTCTGCGGCCTGACAGACCATATCTACAAAGACTGTCCCAACAAAGATCCTAGACGACTGTAGCAGCGAAGGCCTAACTCAACTGGAATGATTCCCACACCAGTACAAGCCCCAGATCCTCAGAAGCCCAAGGAGAAGATGAAGAAAAAGGCCAAAAAGAAGGGTAAGAAAGTGAAAGAAACACTCTATGGTCCCCTGCTTCTTCTCTGACCACAGGGCCATTCACTTCGAAGGGGTTCTGGGCAATGGTTTTCCATCTGGCCCAGGCTCCTGGAAGCTTAATTGTGCCCTGCTGGAAAATGAGGAGCTGCATTAGGAGCTTAGACCCTGGGTAGTGACCGCCTCCCAGCAAATCCCTATGTAGAACTGGGGGACCCATATACCCAGACCTAAAGGATCTCTACGAGGAGATGGTGGTGGAGAGCAAGATGCCAACATCGCTGAAGGAAGGAATGATCACGATCTTGTACAAGCGAAAGGGGGAGAGATGCGACCTGAAGAATTGGTGTCCCATCTCTCTGTGTGGACTACAAGGTGCTGGCAAACAAGCTGAAGGTTCTCAACGGCAGAGTTATCCATCCAAATCAGACCTATGGCATACCTGGTCACAGGATAGCGGACAGCTTCACCCCGTGAGAGCACGGCATCATCGTAGACTGCAGCACACATGTGGCCCTGTTCAGTCTTGATCAGGAGAAGGCCTTCAACCATGTCTCTCACGACTTCATGGCAAAGGTATTGCACAAACCTGGTTTGGGTAAGATGGTCTGCTCATATGTTAACCTCATGTACTCTGACATTTTCAGCACAGTGTTTGTGAACGGCTGGAAGACTGACCCCTTTCCGGTCCTCTACGGGATCCGACAAGGCTGTCCTCTTTCACCTCTCCTTTTTGTTTGTGTTATAGAGCTCTTCACTAAGTCTATTTGGCAAAATCGAGAGATAAGAGGAATCAGCGCACCAGGTCCGAGACATTTAGAGGTCAGTCTTCTGACCGTTATTCAGTGACAACACTTGTCCAGACCTGCGATGAGTTCGGACAAGCTTTAAGGGTAAAAGTCAGAAGCAATGCTCTTCAGGAACTGACAGCTTTCTCCCTTCCAGTTTTCTATCCAACTGGACTTCATCAAGATCTTGGGAGTCTGGTTCAGGAAGGAACACGCAGCCCTCAGGTCTTGACAAGAACGCTTTGTTAAGTGTTTATGTATAATCTTGAACGTAGATGGATGTTAGTGAAGCATGCGGAATAATGTATAATGTAAAGCAGACCTGGGCATTGTACTGCCCGCAGGCCACATCCAGCCCTTTATCTGTGACTGGCCCGCATGGTGACAGGTGACACACATCGACAGCTACGTATTGTGTTATTGCAATAAGAAGCTGACGATACTTTTTACTCACCTGTCCATGCTCCTGTCGTTGCTGCCCTCCGCTGCCTCCTCTAGGCGGCTATACACTGATGTCACAACACTGAAGAATGCTGTGATGCTATGTACAGTGTCCTGACCTTCTTCAGTGTCTGCAACCGCGCACCCTGAAGGCGACAGCAGAGGGCATCCAGGACTGGAGCGTGGACAGGTGAGTAAAAAGTATCGACCACTACTTTGTGTGGAGGTGGGGGGATAAAGGGATCATATACTGTGGGTGGGATTTAAAAAAGGGGTCATATACTGTGTGTGGGGGTATAAAATGTGCCATAAACTGGGGGGGGGGAGATCATATGCTGTGTGGGGGGTAAAAAAAGGGGGTTATATACTGTGTGATTGGCCAGAAAAAGGGGGTCATATACCGTGTGACTGGCTAGAAAAAGGGGGACATATACCATGTGATGGGCCAGAAAAAGCGGGTCATATACTGTGTGATGGGTCAGATAAAGGGGGTCATATACTGTGTGATGGGCCAGGAAAAGGGGATCATATACCGTGTGACTGGCTAGAAAAAGGGGGACATATACATGTGATGGGCCAGAAAAAGGGTGTCATATACCGTGTGATGAGCCAGAAAAAGCGGGTCATATACTGTGTGATGGGCCAGGAAAAGGGTATCATATACTTTATGATGAGCCAGAAATACATATAATACAAATACATATACACACGTGGACAAAATTGTTGGTACCCCTCGTTTAATGAAAGAAAAACCCACAATGGTCACAGAAATAACTTGAATCTGACAAAACTGGAATTTGCCAAACTACATGTTGACAAGCCACAAAGTTTCTGGGAGAATGTCCTATGGACAGATGAGACAAAAATTGAAATTTTTGTCAAGGCACATCAGCTCTATGTTCACAGATGGAAAATGAAGCATATCTTGATAAGAACACTGTCCCTACTGTGAAACATGGAGGAGGCTCTGTTATGTTCTGGGGCTGCTTTGCTGCATCTGGCACAGGGTGTCTTGAATCTGTGCAGGGTACAATGAAATCTCAAGACTATCAAGGGATTCTAGAGAGAAATGTGCTGCCCAGTGTCAGAAAGCTTGGTCTCAGTCGCAGGTCATGGGTCTTGCAACAGGATAATGACCCAAAACACACAGCTAAAAACACCCAAGAATGGCTAAGAGGAAAACACTGGACTATTCTGATGTGGCCTTCTATGAGCCCTGACCTAAATCCTATTGAGCATCTTTGGAAGGAGCTGAAACATGCCGTCTGGAAAAGACACCCTTCAAACCTGAGACAACTGAAGCAGTTTGCTCATGAGGAGTGGGCCAAAATACCTGTTTAGAGGTGCAGAAGTCTCATTGACAGTTACAGGAATCATTTGATTGCAGTGATTGCCTCAAAAGGTTGTGCAACAAAATATAAAGTTAAGAGTACCATCATTTCTGTCCAGGCCTGTTTCATGAGTTTTCTTTTTTTTTAAAAATTCTGTTGAAGCATGGTTAAAAAGCAATGTCTGACTTTTATTTGCTTTTATTTATTTTCAAGTTATTTATGTCACCATTGTGGGTTTTTCTTTCATTAATCGAGGGGTACCAACAATTTTGTCCATGTGTGTATAACAAAAATATAACTTTTTTTTTTTTACTAGAGCTACAAATATCGCAATATTATGGATATTTCTGGACGTGACATGCCACCCGAGTTAAGCTAGGTTTTTTTTTACAAATTTTGACACACCAAGCTTAAAAGGTTAGTCATCACTGCTCTAGATGTTTAGGCTGAAGAGAGGAGTAGTGGTAGCTTGCACAGCAGATCTCTGTATGGGGATCTGACAGTTCCCTGTACCATGCGCAGGCGCACTGCCACTCTTTCTTCCTAATCTCAGTGCGCAGCTGCAACCTATCAGCCCTTCGTTTTTTTTGGAAGTAGCAATGCGCAAGTACTATTGCGCATGTGTGTATTTTCATTTTCGGACCCGCCCACTGTGCATAATGATGGCCCTCTAAAACCATTCCAATTTCTTATGTGGCCCCATGGGAAAATTAATTGCCCACCCCTGGTGTAGAGTGATTTGTACTGTCATGTTATGTACAATGATTGTATTTATTTATTGTGTACTGCGTTGCGTCGCAGTATATTGCATACTTGGTGACGATTGATTTCTAATAAAGGAATTTTCAATCAAAAATATTTGTTCATGTCTCCACTGGCCAGTGAAAGCTATTTTATAAATCAGAAGAACCATCAGACAACTAGGAGAACGATTTATGTTCTCACCTACTTTGACGAGAGCGTCAGTTCACGGCAAGAGCTAGGCAGCAAAGTAGTGACAGGAGAACAGAAGCAGTCGAAGGCAAGGACTAGGCAGGAAGCTGCTTATGAAAAATTTAACCCTTACATGATGCAGACATTTTTATTTTTTGTTTTTTACTCCCTGCATTCCAAAAGCCATAACTTTCTCATTTTTCTGTTTACATAGTCATATGAGGGCTTGATCTTTGTGTGACAAGTTGTACTTCAAAATGGTACAATTTATTATTCTGTACAATGTACTGATAAGTGGGAAAAAAATTCAGAATGAGGTGGAAATGAGAAAAAAATGCAGTGCCGCCTTTTTTTTTCGGGTTTTGTTTTTATGGCTTGTACTCTGTGGTAAAAATGCTATGTTAACTTTATTCTCCGACTCAGTACAATCTCGGTGATACTAAATTTATATAGTTTTTTTCATGTTTTAATAACTTTACAAAAATTCTAAATTTTGAAGAAAAAAAAATTCCTTGAATCACCATACAGTGGGGAAAAAAAGTATTGTCAGCCACCAATTGTGCAAGTTCTCCCACTTAAACAGATGAGAGAGGCCTGTAATTGACATCACAGATAGACCTCAACTATGAGAGACAAAATGAGAAAACAAATCTAGAAAATCACATTGTCTATCTGATTTTTTAAGAATTTATTTGCAAATTATGGTGGAAAATAAGTATTTGGTCACCTACAAACAAGCAAGATTTCTGGCTCTCACAGACCTGTAACTTCTTCTTTAAGAGGCTCCTCTGTCCTCCACTCTTTACCTGTAGTAATGGCACCTGTTTGAAATTGTTATCAGTATAAAATACACCTGTCCACAACCTCAAACAGTCACACTCCAAACTCCACTATGGTGAAGACCAAAGAGCTGTGGAAGGACAGCAGAAACAAAATTGTAGACCTGCACCAGGCTGGAAAGACTGAATCTGCAATAGGCAAGCAGCTTGGTGTGAAGAAATCAACTGTGGGAGCAATAATTAGAAAATGGAAGACATACAAGACTACTGATAATCTCCCTCGATCAGG
Source organism: Leptodactylus fallax (assembly GCA_947044405.1). Lineage (NCBI taxonomy): Eukaryota > Metazoa > Chordata > Amphibia > Anura > Leptodactylidae > Leptodactylus > Leptodactylus fallax. Next base: position 8,618,281 of record CAMRHE010000035.1, read on the forward strand.
AGCTCCACGCAAGATCTCACCCTGTGGGATCAAAATGATCACAAGAGCGGTGAGCAAAAATCCCAGAACCGCACGGGGGACCTAGTGAATGACCTGCAGAAAGCTAGGACTAATGTAACATAGGCTACCGTCAGTAACACACTACGCCGCCAGGGACTTAGATCCTGCAGTGTCAGACGTGTCCCCCTGCTTAAGCCAGTACATATCCAGGCCCGTCTGAAGTTTGCTATAGAGCATTTGGATGTTCAAGAAGAGTATTGGGAGAATGTCATATGGTCAGATGAAACCAAAGTAGAACTGTTTGGTAGAAACACAACTCATCGTGTTTGGAGGAGAGTGAATGCTGAGTTGCATCCAAAGAACACCATACCTACTGTGAAGCATGGGGGTGGCAACATCATGCTTTGGGGCTGTTTCTCTGCAAAGGGACCAGGACAACTGATCTGTGTACATGAAAGAATGAATGGGGCCATGTATCGTGAGATTTTGAGTGCAAACCTCCTTCTATCAGCAAGCTCATTGAAGATGAAACATGGCTGGGTCTTTCAGCATGACAATGATCCCAAGCACACCGCCAGGGCAACGAAGGAGTGGCTTCGTAAGAAGCATTTCAAGGTCCTGGAGTGGCCTAGCCAGTCTTCAGATCTCAATCCCATAGAAAACCTTTGGAGGGAGTTGAAAGTCCATGTTGTCCAGCGACAGCCCCAAAACATCACTGCTCTAGAGGAGATCTGCATGGAGGAATGGGCCAACATACTAGCAACAGTGTGTGCCAACCTTGTGAAGACCTACAGAAAACGTTTGACCTCTGTCATTGCCAACAAAGGATATATAACAAAGTATTGATATGAACTTTTGTTATTGACCAAATTTGCAAATAAATTCTTTAACAATCAGACAATGTGATTTTCTGGATTTGTTTTCTCATTTTGTCTCTCATAGTTGAGGTCTACCTATGATGTCATTTACAGGCCTCTCTCATCTTTTTTAAGTGGGAGAACTTGCACAATTGGTGGCTGACTAAATACTTTTTTTTCCTCACTGTATTCTGACACCTGAAACTTTTTTTTTATATTTCAGCATACAGAGCTGTGTAATGTGTCTTTTTTTGCGGGACAGTAGTAGTTATTATTGATACCATGTTGGGGAATGTATGATGTTTTGATTACTTTTTATTCCTTTTTTTAGGGAGGTAAAAAGGCGAAAAAACGCCAAATCAGCCATTTTCGTTTTTCTTCCTACTACGGCATTTACTGTATGAGACAAATGTTCTTATATTTTAATAGTTTGGGCACTTTCGGACTTAGGGATGCCTAATGTGTTTATGTTTACTTTTATTTGTTTACATTTCTATGTGATCTAGGAAAAGAGGAGTGATTTAACCCCTTAACGACATTGGATGTACTATTACGTCCTGCGCACTTGGTACTTCGCACAACAGGGCGTAATAGTACACCCTAGGGCAGCCTCCCGCTCACTATCTGAGCGGGCGGCATCGGAACCGGGTGTTAGCTGTAACTGACAGCTAACACCCTGCTCCATAACCTCTGGTCGGAACTTAGTTCCGATTGGAGGTTTTAACCCCTTGGATGCCGCGGTCAAACATGACCGCGGCATCCAAGGGTTCCGCGGTCAAACATGACCGCGGCATCCAAGGGTTCCGCCATCTTGCCAACCCCCGCGGCGAGATCGGGGGGTGCCGATATCTATAATCTGCAGCCTGGGGTCTGGCCAGTGACCCCAGGCTGCCTGGAGACCCCGTTACCTGGTTGATCCTGCTGGGATCTCCGGAAGTTAGGCTATGGCTCTGCATAGCGCTGACTTCCTGTATAGACTGCAAGACACATGTATGCTCGTGTCTTGCAGTCTATAGTACTGAGCCAGTGATCAAAGCATCTCTGGCTCAGGTGTCCTAATGGGACACATAAAAAATTAAATAAAATGTGAGAAAAAATTAATAAAAGAATAAAGCCCCCAAAATTCCCTTTTCCTATATTAAAAAAAACCTGAAAATTAATAAAAACAATGCATATTTGGTATCGCCGCATCCGTAACAACCTGTACAATAAAACTGAAACAATATTTAACATATACAGTGAACATCGGGGAAAAAAACCCGCCGGAAGTAATGATTTTTCGCCATCTCACCTTACAAAATATGCCATAAAAAGTGATCAAAAAGTCATATGTACCCTAAAACAGTACCATTAAAAAGCGCAGGTTGTCCCGCAAAAAATAAGCCCTAAATCAACTTTGTAAACTGCAAAATAAAAATGTTACGCCTCTCAGAAGATGGCGATGCAAAAACAGTTCATTTATGTCCCCAACTGGGTTTTTGTTCTGCAAAATTAGTATCACATAAAAAAAAATATAAATGAGGTATCACTGTAATCGTACCGACCTGCAGAATAAAGGGAACATGTTACTTATGCTTTATGCTGCATGGTGAAAAATTTAAAAGGTAAAGCGCAATGCCAGAATTGATGGATTTTTTTTTTAATCCACCAAGAAAGAGTTAATAAAATGTATTCATTAAGTTATAGGCGCATAAAGATGATGTCATTACAAAATACATCTCACCCCACAAACAACAAGCCCTCATATGGCTACATCACCAGAGAAATAAAGAAATTATAGCTTGTACAATGTGAAGACAAAAACCCGAAAAATCGCCAAATCATTAGAACAAAACTGGCTGCGGCAGGAAGGGAATGTATAATCTGTGCAAGCGTATATTACAGTACACCCGAGATTTAGAGCTTACGAGGGAAAATAAACCAAAAGTGACCCCCCCCCCCCCCAATAATATGAACTACTGGGGCAGTGTTGAACCTAGCCTCTTTGCTGCCTGAGGCGGACTATAAAATGACGCCCCCCCCACAAAAAAAAAAAAAATTGAATATCCATGCTACTAGTTTAACACACTGTTATCGTCGCACAATATACACAATACACAAAGTTATAAAACAGTTTTTAATAATTCTTCCTGTATTACTTCAGTATCAGATCAACAACACGGTATTAACAATGAAAGTAACTTCACACATCTTCTGCTTGGTGGATGGACGAGCCCACGTGGCCCCCATTCTCTATAATAGGAGCCCCGCAGATAGCTGAGTACTGGATTTCGGATATCTTTGGCACTCCCATTCAAGTGAATGAGAGCCACGCGGGTCGTCCATCCACCAAGTCACACACCTATATATGGCTGCAGTCAGGCTGGATTCCCAGCCAGTGGGGAAAAAAAACCCAATTCTCAGGCCCAGTGGGGAACTCAGCAGACAGACCCCCATCAATCAGGTATTTATCCTCATTTAGGTGTATACAGGGCAGTAACATTTTGTGACTTACAGATGACATCTCTGACTAATCCTTCACATTTCCCTTCTCTTCCCTTTGGACTGCCATGACCACTTCTTCCAACTGTGACTTGTCTCTGTAAAGTTTGTAACACAGACATCTTTGGCTCCTCACTTTTTCAGGCACCCGACCCACATTGTCCTCTCCTGCACAAAGCCCCCATCCTGCTGCTACCCCAATTATAAAATATATGATATAACCCCCCATAATGAAAAATACTCCCAAGTGCATCTTTATATTAATAATGTCCGTGTGTACCCTGTATAAATAGTGCCCCTTATTAATAATGTCCCAGGTGTTAACTAATTAAAAGATTTTCCAGGTCATTAATAAACTAATCAGTGGGGCTCAAAAACCCAGGACCCCCACTGTTCAGCTGTTTGAATGGTACCAGTGTAAGCGCCATGACTGCTTCTCTGTTTACATAGTGTCATTCATCTCATAGCAGCCATGTCATGTAACTACAGCCTTGTCCTGTACATGTCTACAGTATGTGACAAGGCTGGAATTACATCACACGGCCACTATAAACAGACAGCGTATAATATAAACAGGGCCATAGCCCCTGTTTATAGCGCCCCATTTACACACACTATAATGTTCCACAGCAGCCCCTGCACACAGTATTACACAGTATTATGCCTCGCAGCGGCCCCTGCACATGGTATTATGCTCCATAGTGGCCCCTGTACACGGTATTATGCCCCGCAGTGGCCAATGCACACGGTATTATGTTCCACAGCAACCCCTGCACACGGTATTATGCTCCCTAGTGGCCCCTGCACATGGTATTATGCTCCATATTGGCCCCTGCACACTGTATTAGGCTCCACAGTGGCCCCTGCACACGGTATTATGCTCCATAGTGGCCCCTGCACTGGTATTATGCTCCATAGTGGCCCCTGCATTGGTATTATGCTCCATAGTGGCCCCTGCACTGGAATTATGCGCCACAGTGGCCCCTGCATTGGTATTATGCTCCATAGTGGCCCCTGCACTGGTATTATGCGCCACAGTGGCCCCTGCACTGGTATTATGCTCCATATTGGCCCCTGCACACGGTATTATGCTCCATAGTGGCCCCTGCACCCGGTATTATGCTCTATAGTGGCCCCTGCACTCGGTATTATGCTCCATAGTGGCCCCTGCACCCAGTATTATGCTCTATAGTGGCCCCTGCACTCTGTATTATGCTCCATAGTGGCCCCTGTACTCAGTATTATGCTCCATAGTGGCCCCTGCACAGGGTATTATGCTCTACAGTGGCCCCTGCACACGGTATTATGCCCCATAGTGGGCCACCCATGAACTATTATTATACTCTGGGGTCTTTTCAGACCCCAGAGTATAATGATTGGAGACCCAGGGGAGGCTACAAACATAAAAACCAGTGTTACTTACCTATCCTGGACACCGGTGCACTCCTTGCAGCTTTATGCCCTGTTTAATTGCGCACAGACGTCATGTGATCAGGCTGGCGATGCGACCTGATGACGTCACCAGAGGCCTCAAGTCTGCTCGGAGTTACATCGGATCGCAGGAGGTGAGTAACATTGGTTTTTATGTTCCCTCACCAAACCTAGGCCTCTGATTATTATACTCCGGGGTCTGAAAAGACCCCGGAGTATAATAATAGTAGTATTTGAGGCCCGCAGCCTCACTTACCGATGCCCGCGGCTGCTCACAGCGGCGGGCATCTACTTCCCTTTCTGTGTCTCATAGCAGAAGGGGAAGCGGATGTGGCCATGAGCAGACGCGGGGTAGGTAAATAAATAGGCCGTGACCTGCTGGGGATACTCCAGCAGGTCACGGCCTATTCATATATATAAAAAAGTTATACTCACCTGCGATGCCTTGATGCAGCCGCCGCCTCGTCTTCTTCTTGTCCGCGATGTCTGTGTCAACGTAGGCGGCGTGATGACGTCATTGTATCGCCGCCTGCGCTGAGATGCGACGTCTCGTAAACCAGCTCAGGACAGGCCCCGCTCAGCTTTGTTTTTTTTTTTAAAGCGGCCTGTCCTGGACTGGTCTACATTAATTAGTAAAAATGCCGCCCCCCAGACAGTGACGGACAGTGCCGCCTGGCGCAGTTGCCTCACTTCGCCTCATTAGCGGTGCGCCCCTGCATATAAAGTAACACGGCAGTTTTGAAAAACGAGGCCTGGTCCTTAACGCACTTTTGGGCTGTGTCCTTAAGGGGTTAAACTTTTATTTATTTTTTTAATTTTTTGAAAAACTTTTTTTTTTATCCCCCCTAGGGGGCTTGGACATGTGCCATAGACTGCAATTCTGCTGTATTGCAGGCTTTAGCAAATTCTCTATGTAACTACTGAAGCCTGGGGGGCGTCCTGTTACCGAATATCACTTATAATAAAGATAAAACACAACTTTTAATAGGTCAACTCTGATCATGGGCAATGCTGTATGAAAAAGCACAGACTCGGCAGCTAGTACAGCCGCTCTGCTTCAGCGTGGCCACCATAGTTAGTCACGTGTGCGTCCTGGTGCGCGTAGGGGTTAAGTTGATGATGTTTTTGTAATTTGTGTCACATAATATTTGTTTCTAGATGTATATTGGGTCCGCAGAATTAATTTAGTGGTGAGCCCAAGGCACCCCAGTCCAAAACTGCATATGATAGATCTAATATGATAGAAGTTACTCTGTTTCTATAATGTAACATAAAAATAGAACTACCAGCTGCAGATGTGAACATAGCTGTATGTTCTAGCAGTACATGAAGTATTCACCATTCTGGGACCTATAGCTGGTATAGTTACATTAAAATATGGTTAGTTTTGTCTATTTCTACATGAAAAACGATCTATTCAATTTCAAAAACTGTTCATGAAATTGCAGTGTGCTAGTTCTCTTAAGAGGGTCAGTCAGCCAGCAGGGGGCGCAGCATAAAGGACACTGTACTGGATTGCAGGGGCATGTGTGTGTATCATAAAGCGGCAGAGTTATGTCCATTAAATGCTGTATGTAGTACATGGGCTGTAACTGCAGGCTCCAGATGTGACACTGTTGTTAGAAGAAGTCCACATCTCGTACCCATGGCTTCTCCTCTGCAGTACAGACAACGCAGCTAAACGCGAAGTTACTGACTGCTGTCTCTTGGCCTCTTGCACACGCCGTAGCATGACGTGTATGTGAACCGCAAGACACGGACATTTCAGCAGCACAGACATGTCTGCCGACTGGGAAGAGATTCGGCGGCTAGCGGCCGATTTCCAGAGAGCTCAGCTGAGCGATACTGTGCAGAGGTAAGCGGCCGTGTACGAGGAGACACATGGTAGTGGCCGCAGAGCTCCACATCTCTTGTGTCCACGGTATCCATAGGCAGCTGCTACACTTCACTTGTGATGGAAATCAGCTGTTCTGCACTTGTTGGGCTTGTACCTGTAAACCAAGAGCGGAGTCAGGCCTTGCATCATAGTTCAACCGATGTATCAGGTACTTGCTCAAGTAGTAACCCCATAATAAAAGGGAGCCGCCATGTGTCAGTCCTTATCTGTAGAGTGCAGGCCCCATTTACTGCTATTCCTTACTTTCACCACCTCCCACTAGTCCACCTCATTACATCAATTACTAGGTGCTGCTAGACCGATTCTGCCACAGTTGGAATTATTATTCTAGCCCCCACCAGTGGTGTAACTGAAGTCTTGTGGGCCCTGGTGCAAACTTTACTAAGTGCCCCCTCCCTACAGTGTATTCTTGATAGCAATTGTTATGGATACTGCAGCAGTATCACAGATTCTTGAAAAAGAATACAACTACGGTACCCACAACTACGGTTATCAATAATATGATGAGTAAGCAACGTGTGGCATGTAAACAATACTGGCAGCTGCATGCTCTGAGAAACAGCTGATCTGCAGGGGTCTTAATAATAATAAATAATAATAGTCCTTTAATAGTCCCACAATGGGGAAATTCAGTGTGTTACAGCAGCAAAGATAAGCAAATACAAATACAACATGTACAGGAATGTTCCAAGGTGAGAGGCATTACTTTGATAGCCGACAGACAGATAGGAAGGGGGGGGGGATTTAACAGGCAGAGAAATATTTCAGTTCTCTGTATGTAATGATCTCCGCTTAGGTCGGTGTTGGTTGTACAGCCTAACCGCGGTGGGGAGGAAAGACTTCCGATAGCGCTCCTTCTCACACCTAGGGTGGAGCAGTCGGTCACTGACAGTACTGCTCAGCGCAATCACAGTCTCATGCATGGGATGGGAGTTATTCTCCCGCATGGAGCTCACCACGGACAGTATCCTTCTGTCACCCACCACCTGCACTGGGTCCAGTGGGCTCCCCAGGACAGAGCTGGCCTTTCTAATCAGCTTGTCAAGTTTATTTCTGTCCCTGGTTGATATACTGCTCCCCCAGCAGGCCACTCCAAAGAAGATGGCTGATGCCACTACCGAGTTGAAGAAAGTTCTAAGAAGTGCCCCCCGGATTCCAAAGGCTCTCAGCTTCCTAAGCAGGTAGAGCCTGCTGTGGCCCTTCCTGTACAGGGCCTCCATATGATCTGCCCAGTCCAGCTTATTATTAAGGAGCAAACCCAGGTACTTATAGGTGTTCACAATCTCGATGCCCGTCCCCAGGATGTCCACTGGTTTAGGAGGGCTTCTGCCTTTGCGGAAGTCCACCACCATCTCCTTGGTCTTCCCCGCGTTAATCTTCAGGTGGTTCCGGTGGCACCAGTCCACAAAATCCTGGTTCAGTTCTCTGTACTCCCTGTCATCATCATCTGTGATGAGGCCTACTATTGCAGAGTCGTCAGAATACTTCTGTAGGTAGCAGCTGGATGAGTTGCACCTAAAATCTGCAGTGTATAGTGTGAAGAGGAAAGGGGCGAGAACCGTACCCTGAGGTGCCCCTGTATTACAGATCACGGTACCTGACACACAGTCTTGGGCTCTCACGTATTGAGGTTGATTTGTGAGGTAGTCTAGGATCCAGTTGGAGAGGTGGTGGTCCACTCCAGCAAGGCCCAGCTTGTCCCTCAATAACCTGGGCTGTATGGTGTTAAAAGCACTGGAGAAGTCAAAGAACATTATTCTCACTGTGTTCCCTGGTTTCTCCAGGTGAGACAGAGCCCTGTGCAGTAGATGGATGATGGCATCATCTACCCCAATGCCCGGCCGATAAGCAAACTGGAGGGGGTCCATAGCGGGGCTCACTAGAGGGCGAAGATGTGTGAGAACCAATCTCTCTAAGATCTTCATCAGGTGGGATGTCAGTGCTACAGGTCTGTAGTCGTTGAGGTACATAGGGTGGGGTTTCTTTGGAACTGGTACCACACAAGAAGATTTCCATAATTCAGGGTCTTAACAGTCTAAGAGATCAGTGAGGACCCAACATCTAGGACCCCTGCTGATCAGCTGTTTAAAGGGACCATGGTTCTTTTGTGAGCACAGTATTCCCTTCACTATTTACTTATTTACATACATTATCTGTTTTATAATGACCATGCAATGTAAATGCAACCTGTAATAATATTGCATGCTATAAAACAGATGGCATGCAATGTAAGTAGTGAAGAGGGCCCACACAGTTTATTTCTAACTAGATCGGTGTCTGCAGACACCGATCTACTTACAATGCTTCCTGGTGCTTAACTGTCTTGTAAACCGCAAGCCAATACAGGCCTGCGGTTTACAAGACGGCGAGACTACAGACGGATGTCTGCTTCTCAGCACGGGCGGTGCGATGACATCACAACATCGCGCCGCCCGCGCTCAGACACAGACATCCTGTGCGTGGACAGGGAGGAAGCGGCGGCTCCATTCATCAGCATCGCAGATGAGTATGACTTTTTTTTTGTGGGTATATTAATAATATAAGGGGTGGATAGGAGGGGGAAATATAACTATAAGGGAGGATTCATTAGGGGGCATTATGACAATTGGGCGTCATTTATATAAGCGTTATTACGGGGTATTATGAATACAAGGGGGAGGTTATTTATATAAGGGGCCATTAGGGGGGCATCATTTATATTAGGAGGCATTATGAACATAAGGGGGTGGTCACTGATATAAGGTGAAGTGAGGTGAGGTGAAGTATTTATGTCAGGGGGAATCGGGCATAATATGAGGGTCAATTAATTTAATGAAAGTGGCACTTGGGCTTTATTAGGACTAAGGCCCCACGTACCGGGCTGCAGCAAAAAATGCGCTGCAGGAAAAACCATGGTGGTAACATTGTGGTTTTTCCTGCAGCGCTTTTCACAGTAGGTCTGCAGAGGTTTCCTCTGTGGACTTTCTGTTTTCAATACAGCTATATGGAAACCTCCAGTGTTTCTGTAGGTATAATTGACATGCTGCAATTTCCAAAACTGCAACGGTTTTGGAAATCGCAGTGCGTCTGCTGCACATATTTTTCAGCTATGTGTGGATGGGATTTGCTAGAATGCCACGGTTTTTTTCTGTGGATTTCCACCACATGGGGCCCCCATTCCATCCCGAATTTGCAGTAAAATATGCGCAGCGGAAACGCTGCGATTTCCAAAACAGTCGCAGTTTTGGAAATCGCAGCATGTCGATTATACCTACGGAAACGTCAGCGGTTTCCCTATAGATATAATTGAAGCAGAAAGTCCGCAGAGGAAACCTATGTGAACTTTCTGTGCAAAATGCTGCAGGAAAAACCGCGATGCGTTGCCGCTGCGGTTTTTCCCGCAGCTGTTTTTTGCTACGGGATGCTACATGGCGCTTTAGGCTGTGTTCACACGGCAGAAAATTTTCTACCCCCGGAGTTTTCGGCGCGGTCAACCACGACAGGATTCCGATGCCGTGCATCAGCATTCCGTCGTGGCTAACCGCTCCTGATTAAGCCCAGATGAATGGGCCTAATCAGGAGCGCGGCTCGAGCCGCTGGCGAAATCCGCGGGAAGATAGGTCATGTTGCTTTTTTTTTCCACTAACGGAAAAAAAAACGCTACTGACTCCCATTGAAATGAATGGGAGGAGTTTTTTCAGGCGGATTCCGCGTCAAAATCTGCTGCCAAAGAACTGTGTGAACACAGCCTAAGCCTTAAGAAGTTTTCCAGCTCATTTTTATTGATGGTCTATCCTCAGAATAAAACATCAATAAGAGATAAGTGACTCCCCACTGATCAGCTGTATGAAGGGGCTATGGCGCCTGTTTATATCACACGCTGTCTTTTTATAGTGACCGTGTGATGTTATTCCAGCCTTGTCACATAGACATGTATAGGACGAGGCTGTAGTTACATTACATGGCCGCTATGAAAAGAATGACACTATGTAAACAGAGAAGGTATCATGGCGCTTACACAGGTACCACGGTTCATTCAAACAGCTGATCCTGGTGGTTCCGGGTATTGGAACCCCAATAATTTTTTTTCCCTTGTTTTTTTTTTTCCCTTTTCAATTAGGAAACACCTGGGGCATTATTAATAAGGGGAACTATTTAAAGGGGGTGCATAGGGAAGTTATTAATTTAAAGATGCACTTGGGGGTATTATTCATTATGGGGGGGGTTATATTATATATTTTATAATTGGGGTAGCAGCAGGATGGGTGTGCAGGTGAGGACAATGTGGGTCAGGTGTCTGGAAAAGTGAGGAGCCAAAGATGTCTGTGTTGCAAACTTTACAGAGACTGGAAGAAGTGGTCATGGCCGTCCAGATGAAAGAGATGGGAAATGTGAACGATTAGTCAGAGACGTCACCGGTAAGTCACTAAATGTCACTGCCCTGTATTTGCCTAAATTGTCTGCAGAGCCCTGTGTAGAGCCGCTATATACCACTATACAGTCATTGTATACTGATAGTATCGGTATATGAGCATGTCCAAGTTGGGGGGCCCACACTTGGACATGTTCGCCCCCCCCCCCCCCCCCCGTGCTGAACCCCTAGCTACGCCTCTGCACACAGTATAAAGTGCTCAGCGTGGTGGCCCCCCACAGTATAATATGCTCCCAAGAGCCTCCTCCCCCAGTATAATCTGCTCTGGAAGCCTCATTTTGGTGCCATTGTACTCTGCACGTGGGAGGTAAGTAAAAATAACAAACACTTAAACACCTCGTCTCATCTCTCCTGGGTATCCTTGCTGTGTCTGGCTGTCTCCAGTGTCCTCTTCGGACCTCTCCAGCCTGCAAATAACATCATGTGCCACAGGGTCACCACTGGGGCCTGTGATTGGGCCTCAATGGTCACGTGGAGTGTGCCGGTGTCATGATGTCATGACCACTGAGGCCCAATCGCAGTCCTCAACTTTGTCCTCCAGGGTGCATAGGCTGGAAGAGCCCTGAAGAGAATATTAGGGACTGTTGAAAGCCCAGGAGAGGTGAGTATAAGTGTTTTTGCTTACCTCCCTTAGGCAGGCTTCTATATGAGAGGGTCCCGGCAGCATGTACGTACATTACTTAATGCTGGGCCCTCTTCCATTAACGGCTCTGTCCACAGGCAGCAGAGATCTCGCCGACTGCTATCATGGTGCTTCAGGGCCCCCTGCGACTCCGATCATTGCATCACTGGCCCCCACCATTCCCAAGTAATCAGCGCTCTTCGTTTTGGGGCCTGATATGCAATTTAGATTCTGTAGTGTGAGGAGGGCGGTGTTTGGCAGAAGCAGTCAAGTGTGTGATTCTGACACTGGCTGCCTCTTGATTGGAGCTCTGAATCATGCCCTCCTGTCTGACACTGCCCTTCTGACGTTACAGAACTTAGATAGCACATTGTGCACCAAAACTAAGGTGGTGGTGAAAGGTCCTCTTTAAGTGGGGAGTTGAGTGGACAGCTCCTGGAAGGTTGGGGCTGTGGGGCCTTTTCTCCTGTTGTCACAAGTTGGGGGGGGGGGGGCAATTCTGTTTACATGATGATAAATGTCAAGAATGTGCAAGTTGGGTTGTGCATTTACTGAAATTCCGCATGTGCAAAGAATTGTAAAATCAATCCCTGTTAGCCCTGCCCTTGAATGTGTTATGTTCCAATCCAGCTTTCTCCTCCCGCTGCAAACTATGATCAGTGATGTGTCATTCACGAGCAAGCCGCCTATTTGAACTGAACAACGGGTGTCGTCTCATGGATATGCCTTCGGCATGAGAACACCAGGTATTACGGCACTGGGCATTAAATATATTCTCAGTGCGATGTAATAGTACAGTACAGTGCAGTGCAGTTCTCCTTGAAAATAACACTACATATAAGCTGCCACCACAGTACATTTGTATATATTTTCCAAAGCATTTATATGCATGGCTGAAGAGTCAGAGCCATGGGCAGTTTTCAGTGGAGTTGGGGGAAAAAAACTCCAGCTTCCTGTCTGACCTCAGCTGTCAGCTGTTTATGAAGGAGTTGGCACAAGAAACTATATGTAGAATTCAACGGGCAATATAAATATAAGTTGTGTGAACGTTGTAGTTGGACTAAATCAAACCCTTGTCCAAAGTCCATCATGGCCAGAAAATTGGCAGAAAACGGACTTTAAAGAGGACCTTTCAGGCACATGCGGTTTTACATACCGCTAGAAAGCCGAGAGCACGCGCTGAATTCAGCGCACTGCTGGCTTTCCCGGTATGTGCCCCGGGGCTGGAGATATCGGCGGTGTAAGTTTCACGGTTTACTGTCAGAAAGGCGTTCCTGACAGTCTAGCTGCTCTGTGAGGAACGCCCTCCCTGACTTGTACTGGGGGGGGGGCGTTCCTCACAGCTGAGCGTCATCACTGAGCTGTAAGGAACACCCCCTCTGACAGTACTCGGCTATGGATGAGGACAGAGAGAGGCAGCGTTCCTTACAGCCCAGCGATGACACTCAGCTGTGAGGCCCCCCCAGTACAAGTCTATGAATGAGAACTGTCGGGAGGGTGTTCCTCACAGCGCAGCTAGACTGTCAGGAACGCCTTTCTGACAGTAAACCGTTAAACTTACACCGCCAATATCTCCAGCCCCCGAACACATACCGGAAAAGCCGGCAGTGCGCTGAATTCAGCGTGCTGTCGGCTTTCTAGCGGTATGTAAAACCGCAGGTGCCTGAGGACATGAAAGGTCCTCTTTAATGCAAAATTCTTTCTCTTATCGTTAATATTCTTACTTTGTTTATCCACAGTATCTTTAGTAACTACCCAGAAGAGAACATGGCATTGTCACCCACCAATGTTGCTCCATTCTCCAAAGGATTTAGCTGTCTATTGACAGCCGTACATATCACACATGTCTACATTCACAGGCGAATGTGTCAAAGAAATGCCACAATCACAGAAATGCACCAACCAATATTTGTATACATATTAAATGTGGGCTTACGTGAGAACATTCTTTTCCACCCCTATACAAACTGTAACCCTAATCGGGATTCTAAATCTCTAATTACTCTAAATAATCTTTAATTAATGTGATATGTTTGAGATTGCCTTTTTATGGGTGCTTTATTGATCACATATTATGGATGCAACCTCTAAAATTCCTGTGGTCCATCATTGCTAAAGATAGAGTGCCATAACTCTTGATTTTATGACCTGCTAGAGGTCGGGGTGTTACCTCTGCATCTGCAATTATATCCATATATATTATCAGTGGGCAGCGTTGTCTTTTCTGAACATTGGAACTTTTTCCTGCTATTAGAGATGAATGTTGAATACATTTCTAACACTGGTCCGTGTTATTCCTACCCCAGGGGTCAGTTACAGTTTATATAGAATGAGAAGGATCTAGCCCTCATCTTTTGAGTAATTTCTTCTGTTACTTTCAGCACAATCACACTCTATTCATTGGCTGACACAGACACGGGCTGTTCACCTGACAGTAGAGAGGACAGTTATGCTGAAATTAGCAGAAATTATTTCTTGGGAATGGTAAAAGCTAGTGAAAAAAATTCCCATTGTTCCAAAATCAGTGGATCAGCACCTACTGAAGGATGCAAAGAGTTGGTGCTGGTGGATCTGGTGACTGGTTCTCATTAACTGCAAATATTTCAAGACCTATAGTGGCTAGCAACATGATACAGGATTCATTTTACAGATGATAATATGAGAATTTTACCTGCTACTGAATCTGTATTATAAGCAGATTAATTCATTCTCAGGAATTGAGATTTATGAGACGTGAGTGATGTTAGTGATGCTAACCCTTATAGATCCTGTGATATTGGCATTAGTAGCAAATACTTATTATAAATACTTGCTCCTTCATATGATAAGCATCTGTGGGAGGAAAGGATTAATATAGAGAATCAACATCATTCTAGAAAGCTATGCACATACAGACAAGCATTTTTCCCTTTTTTATTTTAGGTTATCTGAGCGCAATTGCATTGAGATTGTTTCTAAGCTTATTGCAGAGAAGCAGTTGGATGTAGTTCACACCCTTGATGGGAAAGAATACATTACACCTTCTCAAATTTCTAAGGAGATCAAAGATGAGCTTCAAGTTCGAGGTGGTGAGTACATAAGATTTTTTCATAAGAATATATACAGTTGTGCTAAAAAGTTTACATATCCTGGCAGAATTTTTGTTTTTTTTTGGCCTTTTTTTCAAAGAATATGAATAACACAAAAACTTTCTCCACTCATGGTTAGTGGTTGGTTGAAGCCATTTATTGTCAAACTTCTGTGTGTTCTCTTTTTAAATCATAATGACAACCAAAAACATCAAAATGACCCTGTTCAAAAGTTCACATACCCTGGTAATTTTGGCCTGATAACCTGCCCAGAAACCAAACCACGGTCAGGTAGACCAACCAAAATTTCAGCCACAACTGCCTGGAAAATTGTTTGGGATGCAAAGAAAAACCCACACATAGCATCAGCTTAAATACACAGGACTCACTGAAAACTATTGGTGTCGCTGTTTCAAGATGCACAATAAGGAGGCACTTGAAGAAAAATGGGCTGCATGGTTGAGTTGCCAGGAGAAAGCCATGACTGCGCAAATGCCACAAAGAATCTCGCCTTGAATATGCCAAACACCACAAAGACAAGCCTCAAAACTTCTGGAACAAGGTAATTTGGAGTGATGAGACAAAAATCGAACTTTTTGGCCACATCCATAAACGTTACATTTGGAGAGGTGTCAACAAGGCCTATGATGAAAGGAAAACCATTCCTACTGTAAAGCACGGAGGTGGATCACTGATGATGTGGGGATGTGTGAGCTTCAAAGACCCAGGAAACTTGGTCAAAGTTGAAGGAAAGATGAATGCAGCACGTTATCAGCAAATACTGGAGGCAAATTTGCACTCATCAGCCAGGAAGCTGCACATGGGACGTACTTGGACGTTCCAACATGACAACGATCCAAAACACAAGGCCAAGTCGACCTGTCATTGGCTACAGCAGAAGAAAGTGAAGGTTCCGGAGTGGCCATCTCAGTCTCCTGAGCTCAATATCATTGAGCCACTCTGGGGAGATCTCAAGTGCGCAATACATGCAAGACAGCCCAGGAATTTACAGGAACTGGAGACTTTTTGCCAAGAAGAATGGGCAGTTTTACCATCTGAGAAAATAAAGAGCCTTATCCACAACTACCACAAAAGACTTCAATCTGTCATTGATGTTAGAGGGGGCAATAAACGGTATTAAGAACTGGGGTATATGAACTTTTGAACAGGGTCATTTTGATGTTTTTGGTTGTCATTATGATTTAACCCTTAGTAGACGCAGACATTTTTCATTTTTGTGTTTTCGTTTTTTACTCCTTACATTCCAATAGTCTTAACTTTCTCATTTTTCTGTTTACGTAGTCATATGAGGGCTTGATTTTTGCGTGACAAGTTGTACTTCAAAGTGGTACCATTTATTTTGTACAATGTACTGGGAAGCAGGAAGAAAATTCAGAATGAGGTGGAATTGAGAAAAAAAAAGCAGTACCGCCTATTTTTACGGCTTCCACTCTGCGGTAAAAGTGCTGTGTTAGCTTTATTCTGCAGGTCAGTACAATCACAGTGATACCAAATTTATATAGTTTTTCATGTTTTAATAATAAAATTTTAATTTTTTTTTTTGCGGGACGATATGTACCGTATATACTGGCGTATAAGACGACTTTTTAACCCCTTAAAATAATGGCTACAGTGGGGGGTCGTCTTATACGCCGGATATACGGGGGCCGCACTGTGTGAGGTGTTTTTTTCCCCGTCAGCGCGTAGAGAGCCGCTTCCTGGGACCGCCGCGCATGCGCGGCAATCCGCCTCTCACAGTCATTAGAAGAGGCTTAGTACGCGCTGACGGGGCGGCGCGCTGTATGCTAATGCAGCCGCCCCGTCACAGCGGTCGGCGTCACAGGCGGCACTTACAGAAGCATGTCGGATCTTCATTAATATCACAGCATGGATGCGAGGGGAAAGCTGGCGGTGCAGTAACGCCAGATTCCCCTCGCATCCATGCTGTGATATTAATGAAGAGCTTAGCTTTACCGTACATGTTTGAAACAACCTTATGTTTATAAGTGACAGTTTTGCTGCTATATACAGTACCTGCATGTCATATGCATTTGAATTAAAATTAACATGTTGAAATCAAAGCAGACTTTTTTTCATTTGGGAGAGGGGTAGTCTTATACAGTGAGTATATACCAAATTCTATATTTTTAGGGCATAAGTTGGGGGTCGTCTTATACGCCCAGTCGTCTTATACGCCGGCATATACGGTAGTTTTTATTGATACCATGTTGGCTAATGTATGATGTTTTGATCACTTTTTTTATTCCATTTTATTAGGGATGTAATTTGGCGAAAAAACACCAAATCAGCCATGTTGATTTTTTTTTTTTCCTGCTACGGCGCTTACCGTATGGGACAAATGTTTTTATATTTTAATAGTTCAGGCATTTTTGGACTTGGGGATACCTAATGTGTTTATGTTTACTTTTATTTATTTATATGTGATCTAGGGAAAGGGGGGTGATCTAAACTTTTAGGGTTTTTTTTTTTATGTTTTTAAAAAACTTTTTTTCTTTTATTTGTAACTTTTTTTTTTTTTTTTTTTTTTTTATTATATAGCCTCCCTAGTGGGCTTGAACATGTGATCTTTAGATCACCTGTGCCATAGACTGTAATACTACTGTATTGCAGTCTATGGAAGATTTGGTATGTAACTATTGAAGCCTGCTGCAAGCAGGCTTCAGTAGTTACAATACAATGGCAGGCCTGGGAGGCGGCCGCCATGTTTAGTCATGTGCACCAGGATGTAACTGTACGTCCTGGTGCGCCTAAGGGTTAAAAAGAGAAAACACAGAAGTTTGACAGTAAATGACTTCAACCAACCACTAACCATAAGTGGAGAAAAAGTTGTTTTGTGTTATTAATATTCTCTCAAAAAAGGCCAAAAAACAAAAAAATCTGCCGGGGTATGTAAACTTTTTAGCCCAACTGTATTGTCCAATAAGACCAAATAATGAAATTGCTTTGTTTTTTTTTTCTATTTAGGGAGAGTGAACATAGTTGAACTTCAACAGGTAAGTTAGAGAAATACATGATCTATCAATCCCATCATGTATCAAATTGATAAAAGCCATATCTAAAACTCTGTCAAATATCTGTCAGTTCCAATACCCCAATATGCCATTTCTTTCCATTGCTTTAGATTCTCTTAATAATATTTTAGGAGATATTATGGTTTAATAGTGTGCCAGAGATCTGAACAAGTACCTCGACACAAAATAAAAACTTTTTAATAAGTAGTAAAGGTCATCATTATAAGATCAGCTGATATATACAAAATGTATGGCCCAAGAAGAAGATGGCGCCATGCCACACAAGTGCTGTTCTGGTCCCATATTTTGTCACCTATGTGTCCACGCAGTAATCTAACCACAACCTGTAATTATACCTATGTACTATACAAAACACTGCTATTGCCCCTTATGTGACATGGAATTTTTGTAGAACTGTCTATATAGAAGAATTTTATAGTAATTTCTGTAGAACAAATTTCTTTACAATTTTTGTTTTTTTGTGATTTATGAAAGTTAATTCCCATAAGCATAGTGTAATATAAGAAAATGGTAAATGTTTTGGACTACATATCTTTTCAGACAGGCCTAATACAATTCCTAATGTAAACTCGTCCGTAGTTAGAATCCCTCCTCTGTTCACGCTCCCACATTACCCCACAGGATATGATGCCGTTTCAGACTAACTTTATATGTCCAGGCAACATCTGCATGTAAAAGGACACGACTGGTGACGGCTCATACAGGTTTATATATGAGTAATGACAGTAACCTCTATTACAAAATTGTCTGACCACTGTATAAGCAATGATACCTCTGATGCCGCCTGTGATGAACCGACCCTCAGTTGTACATCTTTCTTAGAAATGTATTTTTACTTGCTCATGTCCGTCCTCCCCCTACCTATTGGAATGTTGTGTTTAACTTGGGTTTTACATTGCTGGACGATACGCTTCACTGGTTTTATGTGTGTTCATTGGAGATGGCTTGCTATAGCCAGGCACTTTTATTATCCCTGGCCAGATGGCGATGGGGGGATAGCAAGCCAGTGACCTTAAATTCACCCATCTCTCCGAGGGTTCTGCAAAGGAGGGAGAAGGGGGGCTGCCTGGGTGCAAGGGGTGGGTGGAGCACTAGCCATATGCTGTGGGCAGACCTGGATTCTGGGTCATTCAGCAAAGAGGCAGTAAGGAGCTCTGATCTGGGAGAAGATGAGAGGGCCTGCCCTACTGAGGAATGCTTTGAGGGCCTAGTTCTGGACAGCATGTAGAAGGATTGTTTTATGCAACTTGCTTAAGCTTGTGCCCTAGGCCCAAAACTCTGCTGTGGCCTAGAGAAACGGACTACGAGTCTATTGTGTTGAGCATGGAAGAGAGACAGCTAGGACAAAGCTGTGTGCTCAGGTATTTTTTCTAATCTTTATTTCCTTTTATTTTGGTGTATTATATCATGGACCTTTTGCTTGTATGTTTATGCTTGATCATATTAATATTGTATATTTCTGTATATGCTATTAATTCATACCGACCCACTTGGGTTATTAAACATATAAAATTTATATCGCTCGCTTCGTTTTTATCCTATGACCCGGTCTACTCACGGTGTGTGAGTGGGAGGTTAAGAAAGAAGTTTGATCGCAGGCGTGCCAGGCGTTGTGGGATCTTAGGATAACAGTGTGTGGGTGTGGTATCACGCAGACACTGGGGATGGCGGCAATCCTATGGAACGAGCGCGGTATGAGATCAAGCTTAAAATACAGTGAAAGTTTGGTACAGTACTGTTCCCTCCCTTCTTCTTTTTTCTGTCCTATCTTTTATTTGGCAACGACTTCCAGTGGATGTCCCGGTATCTGAGAAGTGGAGCCAGGGGACGTCAGCAACTGACTGATACAAACGCTGAGCAGATGGCTGATATGGAAGGTGCTGCAGCTGGGCAGGACGAGGAGCAAAGTCCTGAGGGGCTGGCACAAGAAAACATCACCATGCCAGACGATTCAGCAGGTGCCCGGACCCCAGAGGTAACTGTGCCTGGAGGGACCAGTAGCCCCAGTTCTGTGGGGGTAACGGACTTATACTTGCAAATGGCCTTACAGCAGATAGACGCCAGTGACTATAACACCCGTCTGAAGGTGATCCGCCAGTACCAAGCTGCTGAAGCTGCAGAGCGCCGGGCGGAGAGAGAGGCCGCTGCTGCTGCTGCTGCAGAGCGCCGGGCGGAGAGAGAAGCTGCAGAGTGCCGGGCTGAGCGAGAGGCCCGTGAACGCCAAGCGGAGAGGGAGCATCAGCTTGAGCTAAAAAAGCTGGAACTTCCCCGGCAGGTGCAACCTTCTCCTGCACAAACTCCAGGAGCCCAAGCACTAAAGATCCGATCTGAGGACTTTACAATCTTGGAAGAAAACGGGGATTTGGACTTGTTCTTGCGGGGATTTGAGAGGGCGTGTAAGCAGTATCATATTCCCCAGGCAGAATGGGCCCGGTACCTGTCTCCCCGGGTGAAGGGAAAAGGCCTGGATGTTTCCACGAGCTTACCAGAGGACGCGGACTATGAGACCATCAAAGCGGCGCTGATCCGGAGATACTGGCTCACGCCGGAGGTGTACCGCAAAAAGTTCCGGAATATACAGCGGGGTCCCACAGAGAGCTATGCGGATGTTCTTTACTACTTACAGGCTACATTCCGGCAATGGATTAAAGGACTTACTGTTACCAAGTTCGAGGAGCTTGAGGATCTGATGATAAGACCAGTTCCGCCATGTGTGCCCTCTGGAGGTCCGCCAGTTCGTGTGTGATCGGAAACCCGAGACAGCAGACAAGGCTGCAGAGATTGCTGACGACTATGTGTCCACCAGGGAGCAAGGGATCAAGAGAGGAGCCACACTGCAGAGACCCCCCAGATTACTCTGGTGCAACCTGACTTGGTCCCTGCGGACAGTATTATCCCTGGAAAAACTCTGACCCTGAAGGGTATTGGACAAGAACACTTAACTGTGCCCATGGCTTGCGTCCACTTGGACTGGGGTGCGGGAAAAGGGATGCGTGATGTGGGGCTAATGTCTGATCTGCCTGCCAATGTACTATTGGGAAGAGATTTGGAGCCCTTGGTGTCCCAATATGGGGTGGGAGTAGCCCCACCTCACTGTGACAAAATGTCTGTACTGAAGGATGATTTTAATGTGGTGTTGGAGCCTGTCACACAGGCAGAGGGCGGGGTCTGCAGCCTGTCCCCCTCTGCTGTGTGCCCAGCTAAAGTAATCAGTGAGCATGTGAATGAGACATTGTGGAATGCTGACCTGGCTGTAGCCCCGCCCACATCTGCGGGTGATGATGGCCCCCTCAGTGTGACCCTGGCTCAGCCATTTACCCATGCAGTTCACTGTGAATCAATGAATGAATGCAATGTCAATGTAATTGCTAATTCTTGCCTTGAAGGTTTACAGGGTAGCTCTTCTGAGATGCTGGGGGCAACCCCAACTGAGGACAATGTGCCAGGTGGTCAGGTGGGTCATGGGGATCTCAGGGCCGATCCGGATGAGGAATAGACTGCTGGTGTTGCGGTGGTGACCCACAGCCACAGTGCTAGAGGGGTGGAAGGCGCTCCGACCCCTGAGCCGTTCCCTCTGTCACCCGGAGATGGCACTGAGACCGCCATGACTAACCTCCCCACACTGGAGCCGGAGGAGTCCAGCGGGTATGTGACATGCACATCTCTTCTGTCTGATTCCAGTCAGGAGTTCAGGGACGCTGTCCAAGCTGACCGCAGTCTGGACGCATTGAAGGAGCGTGCTGATCAACCTCCCTTGGAGTCGGACAAGGACCGCGTGTACTGGGAGCAAGGGAGGTTGTACTGGGAAACGATCCCCACAAAGGGAAAAGAAAGTCGGCTCAGGGAGAAACATTTGGTGGTACCCCAACCCTACCGGGTGGAGTTGTTGCGGATTGCTCATGATATTCCACTGGCAGGCCACCTGGGGATCGCTTAGACCAAGGCTCGCCTCAGCCACTTATTCTACTGGCCTAAGATGGGGACAGATGTAGCTAAATACTGCCGTTCATGTGACACTTGTCAGAGGATGGCCAAGGCGGGGCAAGGCTCCAAAGCACCAATGATAACTATGCCCATCATAACCGAACCTTTCCAGCGGGTGGCTGTGGATCTCATTGGACCCCTGTCTATTCCCAGTCGCACCGGGAAATGTTTCATATTAACGCTAGTAGACTACGCTACTAGGTACCCGGAAGCTGTCACGCTGTCTTCCACCCGGGCTGATGTAGTGGCCAAGGCTCTGGTAGGCATCTTCTCCCGTGTTGGATTTCCCAGAGAGATGCTCACAGACCAAGGTACCCAGTTCATGTCTGCCTTGATGCAAGGCCTGTGTAAGGTAACAGAGGTGCAACATCTGGTGTCCAGCCCGTATCACCCACAGACCAATGGCCTGTGTGAACGGTTCAATGGCACCCTGAAGCAGATGCTCAGGATGTTAGTTGAGTCCCACGGGCGCGACTGGGAGCCTTATCTCCCGCACCTGCTGTTCGCTTACCGGGAGGTGCCTCAAGCCTCAACGGGGTTCTCCCCCTTTGAGCTCTTGTACGGGAGACGTGTACGTGGGCCCCTAACGCTTGTGAAAGAGTCCTGGGAAGGAGAAACAGCCATCCAAGGTGTGCCAGTCATGCCCATGGCCCAAGTGCAGAAGGCATGGGGTGCTGGAGGTGGGACCCAAGAAGGGGGTGTGTCAAATGTATTACCTGTCAATGTATTGTGGAGGGATGGTTTGGGGAAGCATGATCTCAGTCATTTGCCCAAGGTATCACCATCACCCACCCAAGTACAGGAGGAACAGGATGTAGGTTTGGAAGAAAAGGGGGAAGTGCAGAATCCCCTAGAACTCTCCCAACTAGCGGCTAGTGTGGGAGAGACCCTGAGAGACTGCCGGGAAGGGGTCTCTAAACTGGTATCACAAGGGCCTGGGGTTGCGAGTGTGGATCTGCGGGATGCCAGCACTCAGCACGAGGTCCCAGTGCAGGCCGGGGGTAGCCAGGTGGGCGGAGACTGCCGGGATGGGGTCTCAGCACCGGTACCACAAGGGCCTGGGGTTGCGAGTGTGGATCTGCGGGATGCCAGCACTCAGAACGAGGTCCCAGTGCAGGCCGGGGGTAGCCAGGTGGGCGGAGACTGCCGGGATGGGGTCTCAGCACCGGTACCACAAGGGCCTGGGGTTGTGAGTGTGGGTCTGAGGGACGCCAGCACTCGGGGGAGGGACCCAGAGCAAGCAGGAGGTAGCCAGGTCTACTTAATTCAGAGCCTGAGCCTTAGAAGAGTCTCTATTCAGACAGGAGAGGAAGAGGGTATCAGCACGCCAGGAATATGGTCAGGGCCAGCGCAGGTCCTGGCGGGGTGAGGCCGCCAAGGTGTCCGCGGAAGGTGATCTTAGGATCGTCCTTCCTCCCGACACGCTCTAAAAGGGGGAGGTGTGATGAACCGACCCTCAGTTGTACATCTTTCTTAGAAATGTATTTTTACTTGCTCATGTCCGTCCTCCCCCTACCTATTGGAATGTTGTGTTTAACTTGGGTTTTACATTGCTGGACGATACGCTTCACTGGTTTTATGTGTGTTCATTGGAGATGGCTTGCTATAGCCAGGCACTTTTATTATCCCTGGCCAGATGGCGATGGGGGGATAGCAAGCCAGTGACCTTAAATTCACCCATCTCTCCGAGGGTTCTGCAAAGGAGGGAGAAGGGGGGCTGCCTGGGTGCAAGGGGTGGGTGGAGCACTAACCATATGCTGTGGGCAGACCTGGATTCTGGGTCATTCAGCAAAGAGGCAGTAAGGAGCTCTGATCTGGGAGAAGATGAGAGGGCCTGCCCTACTGAGGAATGCTTTGAGGGCCTAGTTCTGGACAGCATGTAGAAGGATTGTTTTATGCAACTTGCTTAAGCTTGTGCCCTAGGCCCAAAACTCTGCTGTGGCCTAGAGAAACGGACTACGAGTCTATTGTGTTGAGCATGGAAGAGAGACAGCTAGGACAAAGCTGTGTGCTCAGGTATTTTTTCTAATCTTTATTTCTTTTTATTTTGGTGTATTGTATCATGGCCCTTTTGCTTGTATGTTTATGCTTGATCATATTAATATTGTATATTTCTGTATATGCTATTAATTCATACCGACCCACTTGGGTTATTAAACATATAAAATTTATATCGCTCACTTCGTTTTTATCCTATGACCCGGTCTACTCACGGTCTGTGAATGGGAGGTTAAGAAAGAAGTTTGATCGCAGGCGTGCCACGCGGCTGGGCGAGGTGATATTCTTCACACCGCCCCTGCTACCTCTTGTGTCACACCCTGTACTTCATAGATTGTAAGCTCTTGTGAGAAGGGCCCTCAGTCCCTTTGTGTTAATTGACTATTTCTTTGTAATGTATAATTTTTGTCTGTACTTGAACCCTACAAATTGTACAGTGCTGCAGAATATGTTGGTGCTATATAAATAAAATGTATTATTATTATTACTTATCTCAGCAGTTGTGCTCTGCTTTCCTGTTGACAGCCAGTTGCAGAAACCTAAAGCCCCCCCCCCCCAAGACTTCCTAACTGTTCTAGATTTATTGTGCACAATTCAGATCTGTATTAAAAGCAAAGCCTGTTTCTCCCTTATGCCCCATGTAGAGCAGTTGTACTCCAATGTTATTGTGACATCTGTTGCCAAGACTACTTCTATGCAATTTCTGCAAACGTGATTTGTAAAATAAGAAAATGTCAGGATTGCATTTAATAACCTGTAAGTTCTGAAAACTGAACCCCTGTTTTCACTGTCATTATAACTACCTGTCTGATAATGATCTATGGCAGATGGTCATATAGTCGGGTCATTTCAGGCATACATTTAATATTAGATGTCTTCTAATTAACAGGTTGTTAATGTCGACCTGACTCACATTGAAAGTCGAGCCAATGATCTTGTGAGAATAGATAAAAATGTTCAGCTGGTGCTCGGACAGCTTGTGGATAAGTAAGTAAATACTTTCTTGCTACATTGTACTATATAAGGGTGTGATATGACTAAGACTAGGTTCACGTTTTTACTATATAGTTCATGCGTTCATTAAAAAAAGGATAACAATGTTTTTCTATGCTTTACTGTCCTGTGAAAAACAACAACAAAAAAAGACTTTCTAAGTCTATGTATGTCCTGTAAAATGGAAAAAAAAAAAAACCTGATGCTTAAACAGTATAGTAAAAATTGATGTGAGCCTGGCCTAAGTGAAACATTAGGCTTAGCCTAACATTAGATTTTTCTTATTTGTTATGCGGAAAACCTCAAAAATTGAATGTGTTATACTAGCACAGACTACATGTTCATCTTGACTGGAAGAATGGCAAAACTTATTCATGAAAATGTGATATTATAATATTAGACTGTTCACATCTTAGCATACCTTTTTACACTGAATAGAAGAGTGTAGTCTGCTGTGCTTTCCTATGCTAAAGGATTCTCCTGACAGTGGGGAACTACACATTTTAAAGGGGTATTCCCACAAACATAAACATTTTTAAATTTGTAGATAATTAAAATTTAAACATTTTTACAAATTTAAGTAATTTAACATTTTGCAGAGTATTAAAGATTTTCTCTAAATATCTTGTGGTCAGCCTAGACTTCCTTATTGTGGCCGGGATATCTTCTGATGCATGTAGTGCCCTTGTCTGATAACCCAGTTACAATAAGAAAATCATGGCTGGGTTCTTGACAAGTCCCAGACCAAAGAAAGTTTCTGCATTCATGGTCATATCCATTGGCAACCGATCAAGACAACAGATGTCACCACTAAGCTGGTTAGAGAAAATCTTTAAAACTCTGAAGAATTTGTAACTACTTATATTTGCAAAAATGTTTACTTTTTAATTATCTACAAATATAGATATGGTTATGTTCATGGGAATACCCCCTTTAAGCATCTGACGAAGGCCTGGCGGGCCGAAACGTCGTGCTCGTACTTGCATTATTATATTGCATGTGGACAACTTGAATTAAAGCATAGCTTTATCATACTTCCTTGGAGTGCTCCAGTTTCTTTGTATATGTATTTTGGATTGGAACCCTACTGTGAGCACCCTTAACCATTCAGAGTGCTGCGCTTACCATTATTACTTTCTATGCAGAAAGAAACCTCATTGTATAATTATACAGTCCGGTATGTTGCAGTTTTCCGTAGCAGGTGTATGTCAAGAGATCCTTTTAACAGATACTTCCATTTAGGGCTAGTCAATTAATCAAAACATAACCAAAATCGTAGGTTTGAACAATCAATCAATGTTATCTTGCTCAAATCAATTATATTGCTTCTATGCCATCCTTTCTCACACTGCCATTGGCTAAAGGATATGTTAGTTACTGTACGCTATCCAATTAGGTTTTCTGATACATACAGTGGGGAAAAAAGTATTTAGTCAGCCACCAATTGTGCTAGTTCTCCCACTTAAAAAGATGTGAGGCCTGTAATTGACATCATACAGTGCCTTGCGAAAGTATTCGGCCCCCTTGAACTTTTCAACCTTTTGCCATATTTCAGGCTTCAAACATAAAGATATAAAATTTTAATTTTTTGGTTAAGAATCAACAACAAGTGGGACACAATCGTGAAGTGGAACGAAATTTATTGGATATTTTAAAAATTTGTAAAAAAAGAAAAAACTGAAAAGTGGGGCGTGCCAAATTATTCGGCCCCCTTAAGTTAATACTTTGTAGCGCCACCTTTTGCTGCGATTACAGCTGCAAGTCACTTGGGGTATGTCTCTATCAGATTTGCACATCGAGAGACTGAAATTCTTGCCCATTCTTCCTTGGAAAACAGCTCGAGCTCAGTGAGGTTGGATGGAGAGCATTTGTGAACAGCAGTTTTCAGCTCTTTCCACAGATTCTCGATTGGATTCAGGTCTGGACTTTGACTTGGCCATTCTAACACCTGGATATGTTTATTTGTGAACCATTTGATTGTAGATTTTGCTTTATGTTTGGGAACATTGTCTTGTTGGAAGATAAATTTCCGTCCCAGTCTCAGGTCTTTTGCAGACTCCAACAGGTTTTCTTCCAGAATGGTCCTGTATTTGGCTGCATCCTTGTCAGTTTTCTCCTTGTTTGAGATGAAAGTTTAGAGGGACGGCCGGGTCTTGGTAGATTTGCAGTGGTCTGATACTCCTTTCATTTAATATGATCGCTTGCACAGTGCTCCTTGGGATGTTTAAAGTTTGGGAAATCTTTTTGTATCCAAATCCGGCTTTAAACTTCTCAACAACAGTATCAAGGACCTGCCTGGTGTGTTCCTTGGTCTTCATGATGCTCTCTGCGCTTTAAACAGAACCCTGAGACTATCACAGAGCAGGTGCATTTATACGGAGACTTGATTACACACAGGTGGATTATATTTATCATCATCAGTCATTGAGGACAACATTGGATCATTCAGAGATCCTCAGTGAACTTCTGGAGTGAGTTTGCTACACTGAAAGTAAAGGGGCTGAATAATATTACACGCCCCACTTTTCAGTTTTTAATCTTTTACAAAAGTTTAAAATAACCAATAAAGTTTGTTCCACTTCACAATTGTGTCCCACTTGTTGTTGATTCTTCACCAAAAAATTTAAATTTTTATCTTTGTTTGAAGCCTGAAATCTGACAAAAGGTTGAAAAGTTCAAGGGGGCCGAATACTTTCGCAAGGCACTGTAGGTAGGCCTCAACTATGAGAGACAAAATGAGAAAACAAATCCAGAAAATCACATTGTCTGATTTTTAAAGAATTTATTTACAAATTATGGTGGAAAATAAGTATTTGGTCAATAACAAAAGTTAATCTCAATACTTTGTTATATATCCTTTGTTGGCAATGACAGAGGTCAAAGGTTTTCTGTAAGTCTTCACAAGGTTGGCACACACTGTTGCTGGTATGTTGGCCCATTCCTCCATGCAGATCTCCTCTTGAGCAGTGATGTTTTGGGGCTGTCGCTGGGCAACGCGGACTTTCATCTCCCTCCAAAGGTTTTCTATGGGGTTGAGATCTGGAGACTGGTTAGGCCACTCCAGGACCTTGAAATGCTTCTTACGAAGCCACTCCTTCGTTGCCCTGGCGGTGTGCTTGGGATCATTGTCATGCTGAAAGACCCATCCACGTTTCATCTTCATTGCCCTTGCTGATGGAAAGAGGTTTGCACTCAAAATCTCACAATACATGGCCCCATTCATTCTTTCATGTACATGGATCAGTTGTCCAGGTCCCTTTGCAGAGAAACAGCCCCAAAGCATGATGTTGCCACCCCCATGCTTCACAGTAGGTATGATGTTCTTTGGATGCAACTCAGCATTCACTCTACTCCAAACACGATGAGTTATGTTTCTACCAAACAGTTCTACTTTGGTTTCATCTGACCATATGACATTCTCCCAATACTCTTCTGGAACATCCAAATGCTCCCTAGCAAACTTCAGACGGGCCCAGATATTTACGGGCTTAAGCAGGGGGACACGTCTGGCACTGCAGGATCTGAGTCCCTGGCGGCGTAGTGTGTTACTGACGGTAGCCTTTGTTACGTTAGTCCCAGCTTTCTGCAGGTCGTTCACTAGGTCCCCCCATGCGGTTCTGGGATTTTTGCTCACCGTTCTTGTGATCATTTTGACCCCATGGGGTGAGATCTTGCGTGGAGCCCCTGATCGAGGGAGATCATCAGTGGTCTTGTATGTCTTCCATTTTCTAATTATTGCTCCCACAGTTGATTTCTTCACACCAAGCTTCTTGCCTATTGCAGATTCAGTCTTCCCAGCCTGGTGCAGGGCTACAATTTTGTTTTTGGTGTCCTTCCACAGCTCTTTAGTCTTCACCATAGTGGAGTTTGGAGTGTGACTGTTAGAGGTTGTGCAGGTCTGTGAGAGCCAGAAATCTTGCTGATTTGTAGCTGACCAAATACTTATTTTCCACCATAATTTGCAAATAATTTCTTTAAAAATCAGACAATGTGATTTTCTAGATATGTTTTCTCCTTTTGTCTCTCGTAGTTGAGGTCTACCTATGATGTCCATTACAGGCCTCTCTTGTCTTTTTAAGTGGGAGAACTTGCACAATTGGTGGCTGACTAAATACTTTTTTTTTTCCCCACTGTATGAATAGTTTTATAAAGTTGTTGTTGTTGTTGTTCTTGTTCTGTGGTCTTTGTTCTGTGGACAATTAAGACAAAAGGATAGTGACAGTGTTTGTGATCACCGTATGTATTATTTTAAGCATGACGCACATCAATCCATATTTCTTGTTTTTATTAGCAACTATCTGGACCAGATAGCTGAAGAAGTTAATGATAAATTGCAGGAAGCTGGCCAAGTGACTATATCAGAACTATGCAAGACATACGACCTTCCTGGAGATTTCCTGACAGAGGTGATAAAGGACTGCACCAGAGCCATATTTCAGCAGCTCTGTATTTCTTTTATTATTACTACTACTGCATTAGGGCATAAATTTGAAGCTTCTCATTGTTGACATTTACTGGAATGTAGTTTTCAGGGTAAACAGAAGATAGCTGTTAACCTCTTCACTATTGGCCATCTTTTCCTGGTGAATGATCTACTTACCACATTACCTGTACCACAAAATGTGTTTAAGTAATATTAACGGGATAATTAGATATCATTGGATGATTCCTTGTAATATTTTTTTTTTTTTTTTACACTGAAAAATATCCATAGCTTGTAGCCTCTGGAGTGGATGGATACTAATCACTTATTTCCTCCACTGCACCCATTAAAATGAATGGGACACCCTTATAAAGAAGAGGTTCAGTATACTGAGGACGGGTTCTTTTCAAAATCTACAGAACAGTGGTACTCTATGTGGAGGAATTGTAAGTCCAACAGTTGAAAAGTCAATAAGCTGCTTTTGCTTATTGAAAGTATTTCTTAATTTTTCTCCACCTGCAGTCATTGGAACTAAGGCTTGGAAGTATTATTCAGGGGAAGATTGATCAGAACAACAAGGGTGTCATCTATACCGATGCATTTGTAGCCCGCCATAGGGCACGCATGCGAGGACTTTTCACTGCAATTACGAGGTAAGATGTGATCCTGTAGTAGTAAAACTGCATTTTTAAATAATCTGCCATCATGTTTTTTCATTTCTATTAAACCTAGTAGGGTGCATCTTGACACTGATAACTTGCTGCATTGTTACGCTAGGTTCACACCTGTGTTCAGGTTTCCGTTCGGGGGGGGCCGCATGGGGATCTCCCGAACAGAAACCTAATCCGCTTAAAAATGCGGTTACTTGTGGACCCCATAGACTATAATGGGGTCTGCTGGGTTTCCACCTGAAAAGGGCGGGAAAATGCGTAGAAAAAAAATCCTGCTTGCAGGACTTTTCTCTCTGCAATTTTTAAGCGGATTCGGATGGAAACCCAGAACATAGATGAGATGCAGGTGTGAACCTAGCCTTACCCTTGCAATAATGATCAGTAATCTAATTTGTGCTTTTTTATTTTTTGTTTTTTATTTTTTTATTTTTTTTAGACCCACACCGGTGATCAGTTTGATTTCTCAGTATGGGTTTCCAGAGCATCTTCTGTACTGTAAGTGTTTTAAAAACAAGTCATGTAGTCATTTCATCTGTTAATTTTTTTTTTTTCTTTCTTTTTGTTATACACAGTAATACTACATAGGTTTAACTAAACCTTTTTTTCTTTGCTCTTTACAAAATTTGACATGTCATAGTGACCAGTGGCGTAACTAAAGTCTTGTGCGCCCCAGTGCAAACTTTTGTCCGGGGCCCCCTACCCCCTCCCTACAGCAAATTCTTGATAGTGATGGTTACGGGGCCCCAAACAGTATAATATGCTCCCCAGTGGTCCCCATCCAGTATTATATGCCCCCCACAGTGGCCCCCACCCAGTAGTATATGCTCCACAGTGGCCCCCACCCAGTAGTATATGCTCTACAGTGGCCCCCACCCAGTAGTATATACTCTACAGTGGCCCCCACCCAGTAGTATATGCTCTACAGTGGCCCCCACTCAGTATTATATGTTCTACAGTGGCCCCCACCCATTATTATGTGCTCTAGTGGCCCCCACTAAGTATTATATACGGCCCCTACTCAGTATTATATACAGCCCCCCCTCTGCTTCGGTGCTTTTATTATACTCTGGGGTCTCCTCATACTCACCTTGCCTTACTTTTCCTTAGCATCCTCGCTCCATCCTGCCGTATTCAGCGTCTTAAGGCCCTCTTCCGATGTCGCTGTTGAGGCCTGTGATTGGGCCTCAGCGGTCACGTGGGGGCACACTGACGTCATTATGCAGCCACGCCCCATATCACCGCTGGGGCCTAATAACAGGCCTCAGTCACATGACGGAAGAGCGCCGGAGAGAGCACTGTTCCCAGGAGAGGTGAGAATATGTATTTATTGTTTTCATTCACCTCCCCTGGGTGGCCTGCTCTGTCATCTATTGGAAAGGGGCCTGGCAATATGCCTGGTTCCCCGACCGCTATCATAGTGGTCCAGGGCCCGGCCATCTCCAGCAGGCCACGGGCCCCATACGCTGCTGGGAACTAGTCGCGGTCGCACCCCGTGCGATCGCGATCATTACACCACTGACAGTGACATTTCAGAAGTTTTTATTGGAAGGGACCTGGGTGCTAAGCAGCCTAGTAATCTCTAAAATGAAGGGGCATATGTTTGCCTTTTTGTTTTTGCTTTCCTTAGAAGTGCAAGTGGTATACAGATTCATAGAAAATCTATGGACTTTTTATGAGTCTGGTTCCTCAGAGCGGAACAGAAGCTAAGGGGCACAGCTCTCAAATGAGCACTTCAGCCCTTCGTTTTAGAAGCATCCTGATCCCCCACCAGTCAAAATTTATGACATTACTATGATGTGTTATGTAATGACAGGCAATGGTTATTGTGTATGAGGGAATATGCTGTGCAATGTACTGGGAAGCTGGAAAAAAAATTCAGAATGAGGTGCAATTGGAGAAAAACTGCATTTGCGCTAATTTCATATGGGTTTAATTTTTATGGCATTCACTGTGTGGTAAAAATGACATGTTACCTGTATTCTGCAGGTCAGTACGAACACGGCGATACCAAATTTATATAGTATTTGTAATGTTTTGATACCTTTTAAAAAATTAAAAACTTTGCAAAATAGAAAAAAAAAATTTGTGTCGCCATATTGTGACACCTGTAAATTTTTCATATTTACATGTATGGATCTGGGTAAGGGGTCTTTTTATGTGTGACAAGATGACGTTTTTATTTATACCATTTGGGGAAAGATCTGACGGTTTGATCACTTTTTATTTAATTTTTTTTTATAGGAGGCAAAGTTTTGAAAAAAAAAGCTATTTGGCCATTTTGATTTTTTTTTTCACCACTACGCCGTTCACCGTATGGGCGAAATATTTTAATAGTTCGGGCATTTTGGTGCACGGGGACACCTAATGTGTTTATGTTTACTTTTGTTTATTTACTTTTATATCTGATCTAGGGAAAGGGGGGTGATTTTGTACTTTTTTATTTTTTTTTTTTATACTTTTAAAAACTTTTTTTTTCTACTTTTATGATCAGACCTCCTAGGGAATTTGAAACCTAGGGGGTCTGATCGCTCATACTATTCACTGCAATAATACTGTATCGCAGTGAATAGCAAAATGCCTTCACCTGTGTTAGACGCTGCCTCTGGCAGTGTGCATTAGAGCTAATGCAATGGCAAGCCTGGGAGCCTTCAATAGGCTCCCGGCTGTCATGGCAACCGATTGCCGCCCTCCGATGATGTTCTGGAGGGCGTCGTTCGGTGAAAAATGGCGGCACCCATGGCGCCTGCGCAATTTAGACGCCGCAGTCCCGTTTGACCGCGACATCTAAAGGGTTAACAGCCGCGATCGGTGCAGGCACTGATTCCTGCTGTTAGCGGCGGGTGCTGGCTGTATTATTGTTTTGCCAAATGAAAACAGATTCTTTGGATTCCGTGTAATAGAATAAAGTTATAGAGTAAAAACACTGGACTATCCCCAATAGCTTAACATTTTATTAAGAAGAATATAAGATAGGAAAAAGGTCTTACAATAAAGCGAGGTATATTCAACACTAGCAATAAAGCGAGGTATATTCAACACTAGCAATAAAGCGAGGTATATTCAACACTAGCAATAAAGCTAGGTATATTCAAATATCAAAAGTCAATCAAACTATGATATATGCAACACTTACAATACAACCGGTATAGCAAGGTGATCAAATCAAATACTTACAACACTGTCAAACATCATGGATGAATTCCGATAAGGGTATCTACAGGAAGTATCTCTCAGCCAGGTGACAGGTCTTCATCAAGCAGCACCAGGCGTCCCCAATCACTGCTGTTAAGATTGCAACATATGTCTGGGGGATATCATCCGTCTTTATATACCCTTTGTGTGTGTCATAGAGTGGGTGGGTTACAGAAGTGTATACACCTCTATAAGGCTTTACTCATCTCTAAGCTCACATTCTTGCGAAAGAGGCCAGTTTTCACCAGAATATGTCTTGTGACACTTAGCTTCATACAGAGTTAATCGTTAAGCTGGCGTTTATGGACATGTAAACATAAAGTCAAACAGAGTTGCACTTTTGAGTTGATTTTCATGTCTTATGTAGACAAAGTCAAACAGAGCTGAACCTTCAAGCTGTCCATGTAAACATCACATAGAACAGAGTTGAACTCTGATCTTGCTTTCTGTTTAACTAGACATTACACCATACAGAGTTGAAGTTAAGGTTACATGACTTGACTTCTATAAACATCTTGTCAGCCATTTTATCAAAGGCAGTCATTTTGGTTTTTAGCATTACAATTATACAGCCGGCATCCGCCCTGTATGGAGAGAGCTCAGCTCCTGAGCTGATTATAGCTCCTGATTATAGCTGATTACAGCTCCTGAGCTCTCTCCATACATCCTCATGCGACGCAGGACGTGCTCTTACGCCCTGGGTCGCTAAGGGGTTAAATAAATTACTAAGCAAAAGGAGAAAAGTAATATGTCATGATCTTAACATCACAGATAGCCACCAGCCCAGCCAGATTGCTCTATGCATTTAAATATACATAAATTGTATACAGCCATTACCTTTAAGCAGAAGATTCCATGTACTAAGCAAAACTATTCAGTCATAGTAAGAGCCAGATGAATAATTATAATTGTGATCTTCGGGGGCATGGCTAACGCTCGGCACGAGTGGATGCATGTGAGCTGAGCTCTGCACAGAATCCCTATTATCCAGTCCTCATTCTGAGACCTCGGTGCCCTGGTGGCTTCAGGACACTCTCCTGACAGCGGCGACCCTTCTCTGAGAGCGAATTAGGATTGCTTGGACTGGATGAGCCCTCATTCCGGCCCGGGGAGAATCCTTTTTGGTGCCTCAATTGTAACTGCTCTGCAGCCCGTGAGTACCCCTGTGACCCTGGCCACATTACTTCTGCTACTGCATGAGCGCACACACCACTGAGATTACCCTACATATACATATCACCAGCTTTACCACTGGCTGTTTCTCTCCTAACACCTACTGGCTGCACAATTGAGCCTCTCTCTCGGAGACTGCACTTTGATTGCGACTGCTTTGGGAAAACCCTCTGCTAACACCTATTGAATACACTGCTTGTGCTGGGGAAATTAGTCACTGTAGGCCCTCTGACACCTACTGGCTGCATTACTGTGAACGCCTATAGGATATTACATTCTGGATAGTACAGTTTTGTGCTGACCCTCTCATAACACCCACTGGCTGTATTGTTCCACCCCCGTGGATACTGACTTTCTGTTGTCCCTCGACCCTCTGGTAGTGCCTATTGCCAGCAGTGTGGTGGCCACTCCTAAGAATTACGAAGTGGCAAGTGGTTTCTGTACTGTCCCTCTGATAACTTCTACTGACTGCACTACTGCATACTGAGGTCATTAACCAGCTATCGCCCTTTGACAGTGACTCCTTGATCCATCCTTGGAGTCTGTTTCCGGGAGTATATGTGACTCTGAAAATAACCGCTCCATTATGAGCCGTCAGCAGAAAGGATCAGCCTCTGAACACCTGTGGGGCTTTGTCAGAGAACAGCTGCAGCACAGTAGCCCCCCAGCACTGGATCTGCCACTCCCCAACTGAAAATGTAGAGTCTACCCTGTTACAGGTCACTGAACAACTGCTTGAGGCTATTCAGGTGAGTACTTTTCAAAATTGAAGAGGTCAAGATTGATGTTGGCCTCTTGCACCAAGATTTTCAGACTCTGAGAGGAAGAGTGAAGGAAGTGGAGGACCGCATATCACTCCTGGAAGATAATGCAACCCCAGTACCGGCAAAACTAACCTATGGATGCAGAGTGCAGATGACCTGGAGAACAGACTCACCCGAAATAACCTGCATATCCTAGGCTTGCCAAGGCGAGCCGAAGGAACGAATCCATGTGAATTTATGAAACAGTGGTTGAAAGACTTCTTGCCTGAAGCCAAGTTTTCTCCCATATTCGCTGTTAACAGAGCCCATTGAGTTCTGGCCAGACTACCTCACCAGAGTGCTCCCCTGATAGCACTACTGGCTCGCCTTAGGAGCATCAAAGATCGGGATGCTGCCCTGAGAGAGGCACGGCAACTTCGAGAAATCAAGTATTACAACGCTGCTCTTTCCATTTTTCCGGATTTTTCTGCTGCCTTGCAAAAGACTCGTGCCACCTTTTGTTAATGTGAAACAACGACTAAGAGAGCTCTCCATCCGGTACTCCATGGCATATCCTGCACGTCTCCGTGTCATCCATGAAGATAAAACCATCTTTTTTACATCGCCACAGGAGGTGGAGGACTGGCTGAACTTGCTACCTCGATCTCCTCAACGGTAGTCATAAGTATCCGGCTGGGTAAGGGGCCCTCCAGGCCCAGTTTTCTGTTTCTTATGTTATACTCTCTATTATTGACTGTAGACTCTGCATTGGTCAGGTGTCCGGCCATCTTTTGGCCGCCGAGGTTATCTAAACTTGCCATGGGTTCTTTGAATCTCACCTCACAGTAATTAATGTTTTAAAGTTAGTGCTTCAATTTTGTACCACCTAGGGTGGATTCTCCCCTTAAACTAGAAGAGCTGTCTAATGCCTTGGCTGATATGGCTGGGGGTAAATCGCCGGGCCCAGATGGCATACCAGTGGAAGCATATGTCAAGTACCAGGATTTGTTACTCCCTGTCCTGTTGAAATTTTACAATTCTGCCTTTTTGGCCCACACTCTACCGGATTCTTTCTATGATGCTAACATTATCCTTCTTCTTAAACCAGATAAGGATCCACTGGAATTTGGGTCTTATAAATTATAAACTACTAACCCAAATCCTAGCGAACAGATTAAATACAGTCATCTTAGACTTGATCCATCTGGATCAGACAGGCTTCATGCCTGGTAAATCCTCTGATAATCTTAGACGAGTCCAGGTGGTGACTCAAATCGGGGCTGCTCGTAAACAGGACTGGGCAGTAGTTTCTCTAGACGGCACTAAGGCATTCGATTCTGTGGAGTGGGCTTTCCTCCTTCAGGTTTTACAGTGTTTTGGATTTGAGGAATCATATACTAAATGGATTAGTCTTCTTAATCAATCACCTGTAAATACCAAGCTATACCCATCTCTAATGACCATTGCAATTTTCTGAACTTAAATATATACAGTGGGCAAAAAAAGTATTTAGTCAGCCACCAATTGTGCAAGTTCTCCCACGTAAAAAGATGAGAGAAGCCTGTAATTGACATCATAGGTAGACCTCAACTATGAGAGGCAAAATGAGAAAACAAATCCAGAAAATCACATTGTCTGATTTTTAAAGAATTTATTTGCAAATTATGGTGGAAAATAAGTATTTGGTCACCTACAAACCAGCAAGATTTTTGGCTCTCACAGACCTGTAACTTCTTCTTTAAGAGGCTCCTCTGTCCTCCACTCATTACCTGTAGTAATGGCACCTGTTTGAAATTGTTATCAGTATAAGAGACACCTGTCCACAACCTCAAACAGTCACACTCCAAACTCCACTATGGTGAAGACCAAAGAGCTGTGGAAGGACAGCAGAAACAAAATTGTAGACCTGCACCAGGCTGGGAAGACTGAACCTGCAATAGGCAAGCAGTTTGGTGTGAAGAAATCAACTGTGGGAGCAATAATTAGAAAATGAAAGACATACAAGACCACTGATAATCTCCCTCGATCAGGGGCTCCACGCAAGATCTCACCCCGTGGGGTCAAAATGATCACAAGAACAGTGAGCAAAAATCCCAGAACCACACGGGGGGACCTAGTGAATGACCTGCAGAAAGCTGGGACTAACGTAACAAAGGCTACCGTTAGTAACACACTACGCCGCCAGGGACTCAGATCCTGCAGTGCCAGATGTGTCCCCCCTGCTTAAGCTAGTACATATCCAGGCCCATCTGAAGTTTGCTAGAGAGCATTTGGATGTTCCAGAAGAGTATTAGGAGAATGTCATATGGTCAGATGAAACCAAAGTAGAACTGTGTGGCAGAAACACAACTCTTCGTGTTTGGAGGAGAGTGAATGCTGAGTTGCATCCAAAGAACACCATACCTACTGTGAAGTATTGGGGTGGCAACATCATGCTTTGGGGAAGTTTCTCTGCAAAGGGACCAGGACGACTGATCCGTGTACATGAAATAATGAATGGGGCCATGTATTGTGAGATTTTCAGTGCAAACCTCCTTCCATCAGCAAGGGAATTGAAGATGAAACGTGGCTGGGTCTTTCAGCATGACAATGATCCCAAGCACACCGCCAGGGCAACGAAGGAGTGGCTTCATAAGAAGCATTTCAAGGTCCTGGAGTGGCCTAGCCAGTCTCCAGATCTCAATCCCATAGAAAACCTTTGGAGGGAGTTGAAAGTCTGTGTTGCGCAGAGACAGTCCCAAAACATCACTGCTCTAGAGGAGATCTGCATGGAGGAATGGGCCAACATACCAGCAACAGTGTGTGCCAACCTTGTGAAGACTTACAGAAAACCTTTGACCTCTGTCATTGCCAACAAAGGATATATAACAAAGTATTGAGATGAACTTTTGTTATTAACCAAATGCTTATTTTCCACCATAATTTGCAAATTCTTTAAAAATCAGACAATGTGATTTTCTGGATTTGTTTTCTCATTTTGTCTCCCATAGTTGAGGTCTACCTATGATGACAATTACAGGCCTCTCATCTTTTTAAGTGGGAGAACTTGCACAATTAGTGGCTGACTAAATACTTTTTTCCCCACTGTAACAGAGTTCCACAGAGTCCTGTCTTCCAAGGCAGACGCTATACCCAGATGGAGAATGAATGTAGTCAGAAAGAGCTGAGCGACGGTGGGGTCTAATAAGTTTCTGGTGTGTTTGACTGCAAGATTAAGGGTAAGTTCACACAGTGGAAAATGAAGAGAAATACATTAACACTACAAAATGAACTTTTTCTTGTTGTCAAGCGCACAAGAACCTTGACAGGAGCGAACATGGTGTGACTGTGAACAGAGCCTGACGTAAGGTAAAAGTTCCTGGTATATTAATCACCAAAGACGCTTACATATGTATATATGTTTCCATATACCATCCAATTTCTGGAGGAAAGTGGGCAAAGGCAATACTTGGAGGCTATATGGCTTTTTGCATCCCAACAACATTAAAATTATGCTAAAAGCTGTCGTACATTATAGTTCAAATCTACACCAACTCCTAGCTTAAGTAGATTTGACTTTCTGGGTAACAGAGTGCCAGAGATGCGTCTTATTCGTTATGAGGTGTATGCCTCTTAATAAATTAGGAGCAGATTACTCAAGCCACAGGAGATCCTCACTAAACATCACTAAAGACAATTATGGTTCCAGTCCATAGTAGTCCAGGTTTCTCGTTCACAATACCACTACAAACAAAGGCAATGGTGGCAGGACATGTAATGGGCACAGTTTCCTGCTGAGCACCTGGAAATGGTCAGGGCAGAGATGGTGATGTGTAATGGAGGTACCACCGGGGTTTGAATGGCGGACTAAGAAAATATGGGAATGGCTAGTGCTTGTTGGCAGATTAAATTATTCTCTCTACTGGTGGTCTACCTGTGTGCTGTCCGGAGTCTGTTTAGCTCTCACGTAACCAATGCTCACAACACCTCCTCACAACTGGGTCAGAACAGCTTAGATCGTGGGCAGTTCATTGAAACGACCATCCTGCTGCTTTGAGTCAAATGATTCGCCCCTTTTAGTCTGTCAGCTAAGCTAAATGTCTGTATGAGTCTTATAGGCATGTCTAGCAGTCTCTCACCAAAAGGTACACTACCCAAAAGTAGCCTTTGATAGGCTTTTTATAGGGTATTGGAGGAAGCACTTTTGTGACAAGGCCCAGTGTCTAATTAGACCACACCTGTAATCATTTACATATCTGACTGAGATATATTTTCATGCTCGGTTTTGCACCAATCCCATATTTGTATTAAATGAGTCTACCACCTCCCCAAGCATTTT
Source organism: Leptodactylus fallax (assembly GCA_947044405.1). NCBI lineage: Eukaryota > Metazoa > Chordata > Amphibia > Anura > Leptodactylidae > Leptodactylus > Leptodactylus fallax. The sequence continues at coordinate 8,657,596 of CAMRHE010000035.1, forward strand.
CAACTGTCACTAACGTGTTGCAGAGCACACTACAGCGATAAACTGCATACCTTTCTCTCCAGGGGACTGAAGGCCTTTCCCCTCCCCCATTGCACCAAGTGCCTCATTTGCTGAGGTGAGCAATGAGGTGGTAGCAGTTGAATATGCTTGGGGAGATGTAGACTCCCTTTAAAACCAGACAGTCAAATATTTTTCCCCCTCCTTTTTAATGTTTCATTTTCTGATTATAGAAGGTTGTGTTTTAAATCCTGTTTTTCTGTACATGATTGCGGGGCTGACCTTCACTGCTCTGTTACCAGCAATTTAGTGTATTTGCAGCAGTCTCATTACCATAGGCAGTAGACTGGAGCAGACTCATTGAGCTCTGTGGGAGTGTTTTTCTAGGCTCTGCAGTCTGTACAGGGAGTGAGAGTAGATAAGCTGTGACATCTTTTGCCAGTAGTGGATGCAATGATGGGTCAAGTGGTGTTATCTGTAAAGGTGTTATCTTCTATTATAATCCCTGCCTGCCATGTCTGTAATGTGGATGAGGTTGATTGCTGTAAAGAAAGCCAATTCAGAGTTGGCAAGTGTCAGTCTCTTATAAGGCTTAGCGGCTAGAGAGAAAATTGCAAGATTTAATCCTTTTTTTTTTTTTTTTTTCTTTCTTTTCTGTTTTTTTTAACAAAGGAAATTAAACATGGGAGATAAAAAAAAAAAAAAAAAAAAAACCTAAAAATAAAATATTCTTTTAAAATAAAAACTTGATTTAAAAATAGTCCATTTTCTAGTGATACATTTCTTTTTAAGCATAAGATCTGCTTTTGCTCAGCTATTTACTAAACCTACTTCTCCAATACCATTTACATTTGTATGCAATGTGTTCCAGACTGCTGTGACAATTAAGAAGTTCCATTTAGACATTCTTCATGAAATGTTTGCTTTCATCCTTTTGCAGCACTGTTGGAGGAACTTGTTAACTGTGGACGTTTAAAGGGCACAGTGGTTGGAGGAAGACAGGATAAGGCTGTGTTTATTCCTGACATCTATGCCAGAACACAGAGCAATTGGATAGACGCCTTTTTCAAGCAAAATGGTTACCTAGGTAACACACTTCTCTTCTGTGTTCAAGAAACAAGCCGGTCTTTGTGAGTCTTGTTTTCAGCTACATGAAGGTGATTTAAAGAACTCAGCTTCTGGCTTGAAAAAGCTGCCTTTTCACTGTCTGCCTCCAGACTTGCAAGCTCAATTCTTTATTTTCTGTATAATACGGCATTCTGTATTATACCTGGTTTGTGTTGGCTAAAATAATAATAGGAGGTGGTCAACAGAGAAACATGACATTTACCAACTATAATAAAAATATCGCAAACAAAATGGCATATTTGAATCAAATGCCCTTCTCATTAACCAGTATCATGAGGAATGTATACTTAACAGACCCCATGCCTAATATACAATATGACTGCATGGATGTAAACAATCTGGACAGTGAGCTCCACTATTGTGTGGGGATAAAAAACAACTGAAAACAATGGGAGGCGGATTCCGGGAGGAATCTGCCCCAGATTCGGGGGGCCAAATCCGCCCCCAAATCCACGGCAGATTCCTCCATGTGAACACAGCCTTACTGATTCTGTGTTTCTAAAGTTGGCAGTTTAAAAAATAAATTATATATATATATATATATATATATATATATATATATATTTCTTTATAGCATTAGGTGTTCCAAGACATAGGTCTCTCCCCTGTAAAGATATATTAAGAAATAAGTTGGCATAGTATGATGGACCTAAATAGGTGATAAAATTTGGAAAGTGTCTTTAGTGTTGTTTAAAAGCATTTTCTACAGGAGACACCTGTGGGATGTGCATGTATCTCATGGAGGACCCTTCTGTTCCTGAAAGTGAATGGAGAGGGGCTGTGCATTTGCAGCCCCTCTGTTCATTTTTTCTGACAGACGGGGCCCTGTTTTCACAGGTGAAACCCACATCTGTCAGGCATTTATGGCATATAATATTGATGTACTGTAACTATTCATACTGAAGTGGGAATACCACTTTAAGTCTAATTCTACAAGGATTTGTTCTTTCACTTTTGACACCAGCTGTGAGTTGTTGATATAATTTATATATTGTGTGTTTATAGTCTGTATGTTAATTAATCTATATATGTTTTTTTACTATTTTATCAGAGTATGATTCCTTATCTAGGCTCGGAATCCCAGACCCAGTTGGATATATTAGAAAAAGATACAAGTCTGCCTCACTGATTTATCTGAAGTCAGTATGTGTTGGTCAGAGTATAGTGGATCAAGTGGAAGCTTCAGTTGAGGAAGCTATAAGCTCCGGATCATGGCTGGATATTGAGGTACGCTTAGTGTATTGTGAGACATTGTGGACACTTTCACAAAGAGAGCCCAGAATCATTAAAATAAAATGCTATATAAAAGTATGTGTCCTTTATAAACTTTGGTGGGGATTTTGCAATTGACAGCTAACACCCGCTGTATTAACCCCCGGTCAGAGCTGAGCTCCAATCAGATGTTATAACCCCTTGGATGACCCCAGTCAAACATGACCGCAGCATCCAAGGGGTTCCACCATGTTAAGGCCCGCCATTCGCACCCCCTGCGGCGAGATCGGGGTTACCGTTATGTATTTTCTGCAGCCTGGCCAATAACCCTGGTCTTCCAGGAGCCCCCAATACCTGGTTGATCTTGCCAAGATGGGAGGGTCAGCCTATGCTATGTGCCCAAAATCTGCCCTCCAAAAGCCAAATAGCGCGCTTTCCATTCTGAGCCCACCATGTATCCATACAGCAGATTACAACTGCATATGGGGCATTTCCGTGTTCAGGAGAAATTGTGTATCAAACTGTGGTGTGTTTTTTTTTCTTCTTTAACCGCTTGTAAAAAATTAAAAATGTGATGCTGAATTGATGGTTTATTTGAAAAAAAAAAAAAAAATGTAATTGTAGTGTCATGTTCCAATGTTAAAATCTGTAAAATAGCTGTAGGGTCCAAATGCTCACTATACCCCTTGATATGTTCTGTGAGGGGTGTATATTCCAAAATGGGGTCAGTTTTGGGGGTTTCCATTGTACTGGTACTTTAGGGGCTCTGCAAATGCGACTTGGCACCTGAAAATTATTCCAGCAAAATCTGCCCTCCAAAAGCCAAATAACGCTCTTTCCATTCCAAGCCCCATCACGTATCCATAGAGCAGATTACGACCACATATGGGGTATTGCCGTGTTCAGGAGCAATTGTTTAACAACCTGTGGATTGCTTTTTCCCCTTTTAAAAAAAAAAAAAAGTGTTGCTTTTCTATGTTGGTCTCCGACTCGATTCCCTGCTGTCTTTTGGGCTCCTGCTTTTGTAGACAGAGACCGCAGAGTCCTATGATTGGCATGTTTGGACATGTTCCGTCCGAACAAAACCACCAGGCGAACCTCGCTGGATGAATTTCGTGAGGTTCACCCAAAACTATAAAAGGGGTGTGGTTTAAAAGAGACATGACCTAAATAATCGCCATTAATTGTAATCGAGGTAAAATGCCTGATTTAATAGCGGTTTTGAATTAGCCCTAGCTTAATGTTCTAGAGGTGTCAAATTTTGATTCATCATTCCATAAGACCTTCTTTTGTAGTCCACTGGATGTGCTGCGTGGCCCAGGCAAGTTCTTTTGATGTTCTAGGCAAAGTGGCAGTCAGTACAGTTTCCTTTCTTGGCAATTTCTCTGTAGTACTGACCTATACTTCTAAAGGTTATAATTGTCTTTTGTTTATTGTTTTCTTATCATTTTGATAGCAATGTTCTATGTCCTGAAGAGCAGAACTGACCAAATCCTGCCCTATAGTGTGTTGTAATGCCCTCTCTTCCAACAATGGTTATATACAATCAGAGGGTTTAACAGTAGTCTCTAGAAGTTGAGCCACCTAGTAGTAATAGTTGGTATCCAATTTCAAACCACAAATTGCTTTCTGCACTGTAGAGCAGCGGTCCGTAATGTCTTCCCTGAAAAGAGCCCTTTGGTTAAAACCAAAATTCGGACTATTGTTGCGTTTCAGTTAAAAATAAAATTAAAAAAAATCATATTTTTATGTTTTCAACTTACTTTTGAACCTCTGAACCATTTCACATTATTTGCTGTAGTACAACTGAGTAACATAACTAGAAAAAGTGGCACACTAAAACTCTAATAGTGTAAGTTTGAGCTTGTGTCGTTATTACTAATTATTACTTGTTAATAGTAGTGTAGAAAGCAGATACAGTGCCATCCAATTCTTTTTTGAGACTTGATAATGTATTTTTGACTTCTACTTTTAAGTTCATTCATATACTTAGTTGCCTTATTCTTGCTTTGTTAAATCCTAGCCTTTGTTACCAAGCTGTTTTTCTCTGGAAGATTCCTCAATCTTACTTCAGCAAGTCATGAGAACAATAAATAAAAATTCTGCTCGGATCTTTGGAGACAACATTGTCATCAGTGAAAAGTTTATAAATGAATGCTCCAGTATTTTTAATGATCTCATGCAACACAAAGCTGAGAAGGTATGAATAATTTTAGTGGCAATTTAAGGATTTTTTATTTTTTTTAATTTTAAATAAATCTTTTTACTTTAAAGGGTTTTTCTGGTATTAAGGCTTCTGTGGCAGGGTTTTTCTGTGCAGAAGTCTCTGTTGGAGACTACATCGCAGAAACCGCTGAAAAACAATGGAGAGAAAAGTCCTGCATGGTGGACATTTCTCTCTGCTGGTTTCGGTTTTGAAACAGCAGATCCCAGTATAGTCAGTGGGGTCCATCGGTGTCTGTGTGTAACCACTGAATAGAGAAAAACGCTATAATAAATCTAGCGTTAATCTCTTTTTTGATACTAATGACCTACCCACAGGATAGGTCATCAATATGTAATCTGTGGGGGCCGACACCAGACCCTGTACAGATCAGCTGTTGCAGCAGCTTCTGCGTACAGGAAGCTGTTAGAGGAAGGGGAGCACATGCAGCACTGCTCCTGTACAAGTAATAGGAGCGGCGCAGCAGCCCCGTCCACTGTATAGTGGTGTTTACAGGGAATTGCAATGAAGCGCCTATTACTTGAGTAGGAGCGGCACTGCCCATTCACTAGCGGCTTCCAGCACTTAGAGGCTGCTGCAACAGCTGATTCGTGTGGGATCCAGGTCCTGTGGATAGGTTACCATTAATGTCACTGCCATTTTGGGGATCTATTGTAGACCAAAATTTGTCCTTCACACTAGTACATAGAGCTTCAGGAATATGGTAAACTCAGAAATGGGTAAACTATGTTGTCAAGTAAACAAATCATTCTTAAATGCCTTAAGCCATTACTGTTCATCATTCTTTTTCAGAAAACAAAAAGGTTCCCATTAACTCAATCAGGTCTGTTTGGAACACTAAACTGCCTACAGGTCCTTTATGGGCCATTGGTTTAGTGTTCCAAATATCTCTATCCTAATTCTGCGCATCATTGCACTGAAGGGAAATAAGTTTTATACTTGCCTAGAGTTGAGTCTAATGCGCATTTCATACCAATATGGCGGAGGAATGAGGCACTTTTAAATCATATTATCTGCAGGTGCGTTTTTCCATATGATGTGTTTTCTCGTCTACTTCACTGGGGGACACAGCACCATAGGGTATAGACCTGGTCACTAGGAGACAAGATACTAGGAAAAAGCAAAAGCTGTTGGCTCCGCCTCCAGGCTATACCCTGCCACAGCCACTGTGCATGAATCAGTTTGAAACCTAGTGTCATAGGAGGCAGACACGACCTGACTCAGGTCTTCTGTCTTGCATCGTTTTTTATTTTTATCTTTCTTTCAGGTGCAGGGGGTAGTCAGCGTGTACGCCACACTAGTCATACCCTCCTGCGGGTGCAGCGCTCTGCAAAAGAGCAGCCTCGCCGGTCACCCAGTCCCCACTCACCATTCGCCGCACCCCGAAAGCGGCCGGAGTACCGGTGACCCCACTCCCACGTGCGAGGTCCTACCGAGGGGGTGACCCTGCGGCGCCTGAAGTCGCCAGACTGGTGAGTATGAGAAGAATAGAAGGCTGGTGAGTATGAAAGTTACCTCAGCCCCTCTCCATCTCCCCTTCAGGCCCTCTCCACCTCCCCTTCAGGCCCTCTCAGCCCCTTAGTGCCATTTCCCAGGGGGACAATAGTATGGGTCCTGTTTAGGGGGGGCATCACAGGGTTCCCCTGAACTGGGCCTTAAATCTTAGTAAATAAGCCCCTTTTTTCTGGGGCGTTTTTGGGCTTTCTGGTCGCTCCTACCGAGCGGCTTCCGTCGGGGGGGCACCCGGTTCCCCCCCCCGCTCGTGTGGGGACCCCCCTCTCCTGGCCCCCCCGGTACCTTTTCCCAGGCCTCCGCGGAACCTCCGGAGTTCGCGCCGCGCCGCCGACGGTTCCTCGCGGTCGGCCGCGTTGTACGCGAGTCCGAGGCCTGGCCGGGAACTAGGCCGCAACGGGTCCGTCCTTTTCCCGGGCTTTTCTGGTACCCAGACTCCGCCTAGGGCCTTCCATTGGCCAGGGGGCTGTCCTGGCAAGCCATCCAGCCTGCCCAGTAGCTACTGAGCCTGTTTTTACCAGGGGAAGAGCTTTGCTCTCCTCATATTCTCAATTTATTTATTTATTGGCTTATTTATTTATTTTTTGGCTTGCTGGGACAGCAGGGATTCTTCCCAGTTCCCTGGGAGACATTGCACCTGCGGAACCCTTACTGCAGCAGTTTGTGAGCGGCCATCTTTTGCAGTCTGGTAGGCTAACCCCCTGGGTTACCCTAATTTTCTTGGGCTCCCCCTCTGGTTGCGTCACGTTTTTATACGTGCACCCGCTGTATCAAAAACAGTTGCCATGCGGACAGCCCGAGCCCATGTGCTCTCTCTGCCTTCCGCCTCAGCCAGTCAGTAACCTCCTGGCCCCTCTCCGGTTTTTCCATCCCCCGGATTGGGCGGCCTCCCTAACCTTGGCCATGGTGTCCTTACCAGACTTAACTAGTCAGTGCTGGAAACTTGGAAGGGCTGCTTTCCCAGATCGCCGCTCAGTCGGCTGCTTCTAGGGATCTCCCTGGACACCCTCATAGTTCCCGTCCCAGCTCCAGGAGCCTCAAAAGGACCAGGAAATCTTCCTACGGTTCACGGTCCGCCACCCCTTCCTCTGGGTACTCCCCAGATAGGAACTCAGCTTACGGCTCCACTCCGACAGGCGGATACCTCCCTCCCTCTGCTCGGTCTATTTAACTGGGGACGCCTCTGACTTCGACTCGGAGCTTCAGCTAGGCTCATCTATATCTGCTGCTACGCGGGAGTCATCTATGCGATAGAGACCCTACAGATCTCTGAGGACCCGGACTCATCCCCTCAAGTGGACATCTCTTTCTGCCACTGGATGTTTGATATCATCTTGAGGGCACAGTGACTTCTCCCTGGACCATCCTCTGTCTTCGACTAGGAAATCGGACATCCCTTCCCTTGACCTGTGTGTCTCCAAGTGGAAGGTGAGCTCGGGCAGTTCTGCCAGGCTATGCTGTGACACACGTCTCTAGCTCTCCCTGGCTGGCAATGATGAACATCCGAGGCAAGGGAAGCAGGTTGCTCCAGTGGTGCAATCGGTTAGCGAACGGTACTTAGATATCAGTAACTAGTGAGCGCAAGCTGGCCTGTCTTGACATTTTGTCAGCGAGCCGCCCCATGTGTCGCTTCCTATCACTAAGAGCCTCCCACGGTGGATCCCATGATAGCTAGGCTCTCCAAGGCTTCTAGTCTGCCTTCAGCAGATTTTGCCTACCTCAGTGATCCCTCGGAGTGAGATCGGATCGCATCTGTTGTATTGTTTGCAATGCAGAACTGATACATTGCATTGCCCTAAATGCTGGCTATTGCATTGCTGCAAGAAGGTGGCTTCCCTCACCAGGGTGGCCTTCGTAGTGGCTGGTTTCTCCCTGCGGCTCTCCTTCGCTGCCTCTTGGGTCATCAAGGCCTTCTTTTCCTGGGCCAAACAGCTTCAGTCAAACCTCCCTGATGCAGTTTCCCTCCAGCCGCTCGTCTCTGAGATCCTGAACGCTTCCCAATAACTGGAGATGCCTCCCAAATCTGCTAAGGCAGCCGCCAATGCAGTGATTATCTGCCATACCGTTGGGATCCGTTGTGGAATACTGGGTCCGCCTCCAAGAAGGCGAACGCAGCCCTTCTCCCTTTCCAGGTCGTCCTGGGCCAAATTTTTTGTTAAGGGCGTCGAGAAGCTTATCCCTGAGGCCACGGGGGAATAGATTCTTCCTCCCTCAGAGGCGTCCTATGTGTCAGCCGTTCTCCTGCTCCAGAAAGCTTCTTTCAAGTCCAGGCCTCCCTGGCGGTTCTGCACTAGGTCGTCCAGGTCTTCCTCTTCCCTGCCCTCTCTGGGCATCTCAAATGGCGGGACGTCTGGAGCCTGGGCCTGAGAGGCGGTGTCGTCCGGCTACTCCAGTTTTCGCTGGAGTCTCTTTGTCTTCGCTATGTCGGACAATCCAGGCTGTCTCCAATCTCCAGCGGCAGGGAGTCAGCGTCCCTGTTCCCGTTGCAGAGTGTATCTGGGGCTACTATTCTTACCTGTTCTCCATTCGCCTAGAAGGACGGCTTCCTCTGTCCCATCATGGACCTGAAAGGGCTCCACAGGTTCTTCCATGCCTGCAGGCTCCGTTGTAGTCTATGCAGTCTGTGGTGGCATCCCTGGAGATGGGCGAATTCTTCGTCCATCTACATCATCTCGCTGTGCCGTCAGCGGTTTCTTCGTTTTTGCTGTGGATCCTTGACCTTTCCAGTTGTCTCTCTCCCCTTCAGGCTGGCCTCTGCCACCGGGGGTTTTTTTCCCTCAGTGATGGCGTCTCTCATGGCCATCCTCTGCGCCAGAGGTGCTGCCGTGTTTTCAGACTTTGACGACCTCCTGGTGAAGCCCCTCCAGGTCAGACAATCTGACCAGCTTGTGGTTCACCTTGGATGTTCTTCGCCGGTTCTGCTGGCTCATCTATGAGGATGTCTCGTGTCCTCTAAGCACATGGAATCCGGGACATGATCCTCTGCTCGCTCCAGGGTGTGATTCTCCCTCCGGAGGCCAAGATCCTGAGTGTCCCACCTTTGGAGGTACTCTCCTTGCTGTCTTTGAATCGACATGTGGGTCCTGCGCACGATCGCCTCAACCATCTAGGCTGTACCTTTCATTCACTCTGTCGTTCTCTCCTCTTGAAGATTACGGCCTGCTGGGACAAATCCCCGGACAGCCTCATCTGCTTGGTTCTCTTTCCACCTTGGTTCACTGAGAGATTCTTTAGTGTATATTCCTCCCCAGGAATTTCTCAAGGGAAGTCCTTCTTCCCCTCTGTTGGTAAGTGATTCCCACTGCCGCCAATTTCCCCGGCTGGGGAGTGGTCCTCGATGCTTTGATTGTTCAGGGCCTGTGGTCCAGGGCCGATTCCTCCCTCTGGTTCAACCTGCTGGATCCCAGGGCTATCTTATTTGCCCTTACTCCTTGGACCTCTCTTCTCCAAGGACATCTGTCACAGTCCAGACTGACCTCTCCTCCATGGTCGCCTACTTGAACCCTCAGCGTGGCACCAGGAGCCGTGCGGCCTTACTAGAAGCCTCACAATTTCTTCCTTGGGTGGAGCGCCTTGTTCCAGCTCTTTCGGTGGTCAACCTTTTTCTGGGTGGCAGACTACTTGAGTCGAGAAAATATTGCTCCGGGCGAGGGTCGCTTTATCTGCAGATCTTCCATCCACTGTGCTCCCGCTGTGGTGTGACAAACGTCGACATTTTTAGCCTCCGCCGGAACCACAAGGTCCCCGGCTAAATTGCCAGGTCTCTGGATCCTCGAGCCATCACCGCTGGCGCTCTTGTAAGTTCGGTTTTTCACTTCCTCTTCTCCCTTGGGTCCTCCAGAATCTCAAGACCAAGGGGTTTCAAGCTATCCTGGTGGCACCAGATTGGCCCTGCCGGGTCTGGTATGTGGATCTCATTTTCCTGTTGGCGGATGCTCCTAGCCTCTTCCTCTGCTGGTCGACCTTCTGTCTCAAGGACTGCTGTTCCTCCTCACCTTGACTCAGCTGCGTTCACGGCGTGGCTGTTCAATTCGAGGTTTGAGGCATTGTGGTTTTTTCGGAGTTTGTTATTCTAACATACTCAAGGCCCGGAAATTCCAGATAGCTTAGATCTGCCATCAAACGTGGAAGGCTTACGTCCACCGTTGGAAGAGTAACGATTCTCATCGGATCTTCTCCAGTCTGGTCTGGATCAAGGTCTTAGTCTTCTTTCTTTTTAAAAGACTTTCCTACAGGAGTGCCACTCTGTGCTCCTTTGGAACCCTTGAATCCGTGGGATCTTAACCTCATCTTTAAGGTGCTTCAGGTTCTCCCCTTCGAGCCTATGATATCCCTTTTTTTTGCCTTCTGTCCTGGTAGAATGAGTTTCTGGTGGCCATTACCTCCATCCGCAGGGGTCCCTAATTGGCTGCCCCTTTTTTTCCGCAGCCTCCCTTTCTGGTCCTCCACAAGGATAAGGTTTTCCTCTGTCTGCCACAGTCTTTTTTTTCTTAGGGTGTTTTTCCTGCTTCCACTTCGAGAACTTGGTCTTGCCCTCTTTCTGCTCGGTCCCCAGGCGTCCGTGTGAGTGCTTGCTCTTCCCTGCCCGGTTGTTGCCCGGGCAATTTGCGTGTATACTGTTCCTCACGGATCCTTTCTCTTGTTCGGACGCTTTGCTCATTCTCCCTGAGTGCCCTTGCCAGGGCCTGCCTGCTTCCAGAGCTCTCATCTTCCGATGGCTTTGGTCTGAGATTAGGGAGACCTATCGATTTAAGAGTACGGCTCTGCCTCCCGTGTGACGGCTCTCTCCTCTAGAGCTGTTGGAGTTCCCGGGTCCTCCGGCATCAGGCTTATGCTTCCCAGGTCTGTAAGTATCCCACTGGGCCTCCATCCTTTTTCTCTAAGTTTCTCCAGATTTCATTCTGTGGCCTCTGCTGATGCCAATTTGGGTTGTAAGTTTCTGGAAGCGGTTGAGTATTACAGGTTTGCATGGCCGTGTTATTCCCACCCTCTGGGACTGCTTTAGGACATCCCATGGTGCTGTGTCCCCCAGTGAAGTAGACGAGAAAGTGGGATTTTTGTGTACTCACCGTAAAATCCTTTTCTCGTTGTATTCACTGGGGGACACAGATCCCTCCCTTGTTTTTTTTCAGTGTTCCTGCCCGAACTGTGTTGGTTCCTTTTTGGGTTCAGGCATTGTTGGTGGTTGTTGGTTCCATGTTCCTTTGTGTCTCTCTCTCCTACTGCTACGGTACAAACTGATTCATGCACAGTGGCTGTGGCAGGGTATAGCCTGGAGGCGGAGCCAACAGCTTTTGCTTTTTCCTAGTGTCTTGTCTCCTAGTGACCAGGTCTATACCCTATGGTGCTGTGTCCCCCAGTGAATACAACGAGAAAAGGATTTTACGGTGAGAACACAAAAATCCCACTTTCTATTTTGAGATAGGTCTCTCTGTATTATTCAATCCTGACAATTTGACCATGCCACACACCCCCTGGACGAAACCTTCCGGCGAAACGCACGTCGGGGTGGCGTGTGGCCAGGTGAGACTACATGTTGGTTTTTGCTTCATTGCTGTTCATTCTTTTTGTACTTTTATGGGGGAGTGAGTTTTTCATACTATGTATTTATAGATTGGTATTTATTTTGTGAGGGATTATTTTCCCATGGTACATTTACTATTGTGGATACTGATAGTGCTCATTCACAGTATTGCCCACCCTCCTCTTTGTTCATACTTTATTGACCTTATACACCCCTGCATGGTCCATCTGGCCTTGTATTATGTGGTACCTCCATTTACCTATTTATTCCTCTGTCTTTACCCTTACATGTATGGTTTTATATATGTATTAATAAAATGTAATTATTTTATCTGGTGGTCATGATCCTTTGTTTTTGGTTGCATTACACACAGAGCATTTCTGGTCACAGTGAGATAGATGTCCTTATCTATTGAGCAGATTAAGGAGGGGAGGAAGCTCAGCACATAGCCACATCGTGCTGTCAAAAGCGATGTTATCCATGGCTTTCACCACCTGCTCCTGAACTTCTTCAGAGTCCATATTAATCCAAATGGTCGTCAAAATAAAACCTAATTCTTAATATTATACATCTAAAACAGAGTATTTAAACCCAATATAAAATAGTACCATTCTAAATGAAGATAGATTAAAGCAAGAATCCAAGAGCCCATATCATACCAGTAGCCTAACAGGATTGTCGACAGAAAAACATGGACCTTAAAGGGATTGTCCAGGATAAAAATACAAATTAACCCCTAAACTAAAGCCCCTCCCCCTGCCTAAATTCTAATTTACTTGTATTAAAAAAAAATGTATAATTGCCCATATCCCTGGGGCGGTCATGTGACTTCATCTCTACTGCACAGGACTCACAAGTACTTCCGGTCTGTGCACAGCGACTTCAGCCTGCGCACAGTGAAGGAGAAAGGAGGAGCTGTCTCCCAGAGTAGAAATTAGGTAAGTATGATGTGGTGGGGGGGGCTTAGTAGTGGGCGGGATAGCTTAGCTAGGGAGACGGGAGTTGGGCGGATGCTAGTAGTGGGTGGGATAGCTCAGCTAGGGAGACAGGGAGGGGGGGTGTAATGGAGTGAGAGAGGGGGGAGCAGTGACAGGGAGGTAGTGTGGAAGGTACACAGGAATTTACATAGCAGAAAGCTAGCACCATGTAAACAAATGCAGAAGATGCCTGGAGCTCCCACAGAGACCTTTAAAAAAAAAAAAAATTGCCAGGAAAACCCCAGGACAAAAAAAATGAAGAGTAAACTGCACAGTCTTACCATGATTTGCAGTGGCAGGAATATGCATGGTGTTTATTCTGGGGCATAGAAAAGAGTGGTTCTGTAGCAGAGTGTAAGGGTGCAGGATAATAAAATAGGAGAGGAAGATAGATACCCCCTATGCACCTATGAAAAACACCTAATTAACCCTCAATTCTAAGGGTGAGAGAGCTATGGTGGTGTACCAGAAGAGCATCACCGTAGCTCACTCACTTTTGATGGTTCATACATCAAGGACGTCCCTTCTTCCCTGTACCCTACTCTTACTTATTTAAGAGTCCGACTATATTTAAGGGGAGAAGAACCTGTAATAGTTACCTTTTACTGTGGGTTCAGTGTATTTATTAGGATTTGTCTGTACCCGCTGTGTGTTTTCAGTCTATATTGCTTATTTGATTCCCTGGACCTTGCTCTCCCCTGGTGAGTCCTTTCTACATAGGTGACACATGCGTATCAGGATTATAGCTGTATTGTAATTTTTTTTTAACTATTTTCTTGTGAGTTCTGAGAATCTTATAGTTGCAATTTTGCCATCTGTGTTCCATAATTGGAAGGGACACTGGCATTATTCACATTCCTATTACTATTACTATAGGGAGGATCTATGGTAATAGGGTAAGGTTCTGGTTTGCATTGTGGCTAAATAGGGCCACGATTCCAAACTTAGGACAAATAGGATGAATGTAACGTCTCTGCCTGTTCGGGTCTCTGCACCACCCTCCGCCCGCACGCGGCAGCGCAGGAGGCGTGCTCAGTTTGATTCCTTGTTTAAGATTCTTGTTGCTCAGTCTGAACATTGTCCTAGACTATGTAATTGATTTTCTGCCACACCCGTCGTCTTCTCCTTGGTTTTCCTCTGCTCCACTAATAGTTAATCTCAGCCTTGCCTGTGTGAATGACAGCCTGTCTACCAATCCAGTCTGGGACAGGTCCTGACTTTCTATAATAGGTTTCCAGCCCTCACATGGTCGCTGACTATTGATTCTGTCTTGTGACTTGGCCCTGCTAGCTACTATTGTGCTATTTCCTGTTTTCCTATTCCTGACCTCTGGTTTTGTCTCTGACTATTCTCTTGGATTGTGATTTTGTACTGCATTGCTAAACTGTTACCAACCCCTTGGCTTGCTGACCTCCCTTTGTTGTTGTTTTTTCCAGTCTGCGTTCTTTGTTGTCACCTATATTAGGAAGGGCCTGTCAACCAGTTGCTGCTGTTGCCTAGGACAGATCAGGCAGGTTAGCCAGGGACAGTGGGGGGGTTCAGCTTTAGGGCTCACTGTCTTGTTGTGCCCCTCCCCCCAGAGTTCTGCAGCACTGGGGAATTGCTCAACTGGCAATTCCCTTACAATGAATTTATCTTCATCTCCTATTTTATTACCTTGTACTTGTAGCCTCTGCTATAGAACCAGTGTTCCTTGTCCCTAGACCTCATCTCTATGCCCCAGGATATGAGGACCCTGTGATTTATGCATATTTCAGCCACTACGAATCACAGTAAGAGTGTGCAGTTTACTCTTCATTTTTTGACTTTCGTGCTGATATTTTGAAGTCTGTGTTTTTTGTTTTTTGACAATCCTGGTAGGCTACTGGGCTTATATACCCTCTGTTTTAGATGAATAATATTAAAAGCTAAGCTTTACTTTGACCACCGTTTGGATTAGTATGTGTTGATGTAAGTGAGCCCTTTCTTTGAACTTAACACCTTACACACATGGCCAAAATTGTTGGTACCCCTCGTTTAATGAAAGAAAAACCCACAATGGTCACAGAAATAACTTGAATCTGACAAAAGTAATTTGCCAAACTACATGTTGACAAGCCACAAAGCTTCTGGGAGAATGTCCTATAGACAGATGAGACAAAAATAGAAATTTTTGGCAAGGCACATCAGTTCTATGTTCACATATAGAAAAATGAAGCATGTCTTGAAAAGAACACTGTCCTTACTGTGAAACATGGAGGAGGCTCTGTTATGTTCTGGGGCTGCTTTGCTGCATCTGGCACAGGGTGTCTTGAATCTGTGCAGGGTACAATGAAATCCCAAGACTATCAAGGGATTCTAGAGAGAAATGTGCTGCCCAGTGTCAGAAAGCTTGATCTCAGTCGCAGGTCATGGGTCTTGCAACAGGATAATGACCCAAAACACACAGCTAAAAACACCCAAGAATGGCTAAGAGGAAAACATTGGACTATTCTGAAGTGGCCTTCTATGAGCCCTAACCTAAATCCTATTGAGCATCTTTGGAAGGAGCTGAAACATGCCGTCTGGAAAAGTCACCCTTCAAACCCGAGACAACTGGAGCAGTTTTCTCGTGAGGAGTGGGCCAAAATACCTGTTGAGAGGTGCAGAAGTCTCATTGACAGTTACAGGAATGGTTTGATTGCAGGGATTGCCTCAAAAGGTTGTGCAACAAAATATTAAGTTAAGGGTACCATCATTTCTGTCCAGGCCTGTTTCATGAGTTTTCTTTTTTTTTTAAATTCTGTTGAAGCATGATTGAAAAGCAATGTCTGACTTTCATTTGTTCATTTTCATAGAATTTTTATATATTATTACTTTTGTCAGATTCAAGTTATTTCTGTGACCATTGTAGGTTTTTCTTTCATTTAAACGAGGGGTACCAACAATTTTGTTCACGTGTGTATTTTTTGGATTTATAGTTTGAGCACCAGCAAAAGGATCAAGACTGGCACAACTCCAGTGTCTATCACTGCCTTTGTGTATACTGAGTTGCCTGAAGAAATGATTGTCAAGACCCAAAAAGCTTCAAACTGTAGAGTAGAGATATCAGTCTCAGTCCTTGTGAAGAAATCCACACACGACTCGCCCAACTCATCCATTGAGACGTTTGGCCCTTTTATGTAGTACTTTTCAGAATCCCTGTCCTGCAGCTAGCTACCAGTTCGGATCATCAGACTGTAGGAGCTCAACATTTCACAGGTCACCACTTTTTATCCTTGTTCTGACTTTTCTGTTTACGGAGCTGAGCTCCTGCCACCGAATGGTATCTGTGAACACTGTTCTTGCAGCTCGCCAATGTAACCCACCAGTTATTGCCTCTTCCTCTTCCTCTCTAAGTCTGATCGTAGGGAGGTTTTTTGTTTTTTTTTGTGACCATAGGTATTAAAAAAAAAAAATAAAATCAAGGTTAGAGCTATTTGGGAAACTGGGAATCTTTATGCTACTTCTTTTTTAGAGAGAACCAAGTGCTCCAAGGCACTAGCTACATTGATTTTAATTCAATTGAATTCCTTTTTCATGTTTTCTATTTATTGGGAAATGTTCTCGCTTTAAAATATCTATTGACCTAATGTTGGTGCCTTTTTTTTTTTTTTTTTTTTTATATATAAGAAAGGGATCCCCCCATATGTGTTGGTAGAGTTAGAGAGGTCTATAGTGGAGCACATTACAAATTAGTAATGTTCAGAATCTCACAACTCTATTGTAATCCCCCTAATACTTAATTTTTCAGGAGATGAAGCACAGCCCTGTATTTCTGGTAACAGAGGAAGATCTTAAGCAAGCCTCCTTATTGGAAAATGCAATGGGCAGAAAAGAGAGGAAGGATGAGAGGCGGAAGAAAGCCACAGGTTACTATTTTTCATTTCCAAAGTGAAACACTGTTTGCAACCTCATGTTATAAATCCTTTGTTTAGAGAGATTACTTTAACAAGAAATGGGAGAATTGCCTTAAAGAGGATCTGTCTCCAAGTACAAGATGGTAAATGGCATACATCATTTCATTCTCAATGTGCCCCTGATCAATTTGGTGCTTTCCTTTTTGAAATCCCTACACCCATGCAAAAGATATGGCCCCTGGAAGATTATATGTAAACTAGCTCTGATTCTCCATGTGGGCGGGAACCTTTTGTATTTCTATGAGAAACTAAAAAGGTTCCTGCCCACTTGGAGAATCAGAGCTAGTATACATATACTCTTCCATGGGCCTTATCTTTTGAACAGGTGGATGATTTTTAAAAAGAAAATCCCCAGATTAAGCGAGGCTCAAATGATGTCTGGCATTTAACATTGAGTACTTGGTGACAGATCCTCTTTAATGCCTTCTGTGTGAAACTGTGGGGTGGTTAGTTGCCTGTAGTTACATCTAGAAGTCTATAACAGTGCTTTTTCTTTTTGAAGTGGTGCAAGTGTTGTGTAATAATGTAATAATTTAGAGGCTCAGGCTAATTAACCAATTTGGATGCAAAAATTCTTATCTAGTCTGCTTGAAGCTGGAAAATGTGTCTGAAGGAGGTTGAGATCATTACTGCAGGAGACTGCAATTAAAATAAATGGTTGTGATATGGAATCATTGCTACTGCCAAACTCTTACTTTTAATGCTTAAAATATGGCATTTCCTACTTCATTGAATTTAAGCCCGTTCCTAGTTATGATGAAATGGATTGTAAATCTTGTGGTCAATCTGACAGTGTCAGTTCTTCGCTAGGGTCATGAAATTTATTAATTTCTGAGCTCATGTATGTATCGTTGTATAGATGAATGTGATACGGAGGAAATAATCTATTTTTCCATGATAAAATAATTTATATGTAGCCACTTTGAAGTGTGCAGCTATTGGGGGCATTCTAAATTTGATACTTCACTGATACTTTTAAAATAAGACTCTGGCACCCAACACCTCTGTCTCCCACAGTCCGTTCTAAATTCAGATGGAAGAGCCATGGGCTTGAAAGTAAAGCTTTGAAAGCAACAATGGGAAAGCAATTGTAAAGAATAAAGAAAACTCAAAGAGCAGCAAAAGAATACATTGGTTCACATTAGGATAAAAACACAAAGCAATAATCAACTCTCTGATTTTGCCCCTGCCTCCCACTCCCTTTCTGATGCTGCTCCAGTTCCCTGCTCTTTCTGGACCTTCTTGGCAGACTGAGCCTCAACCAGTAATTTAAGTAAGCTGGAATTTCTTGTGCACTGAGAAGAACCTGGAAATGGAGATCAGCAGGGTACAAGCAAAAAATGACAAACTGGCAACCACTGATTGTATTGTATTATTATTATTATTACTAATTATGAATCTTTTTTTGGGGGGGTGGAGGAGCGAATTGTTCTAAAAGTTGTGAGCTATTCTTATCCTTGTCTCTAATTTTACATTGTAATAAAACTTGATAATAAAATGACCAATATATTTTGATTGCTGCTTTGTCCCTGTGCGCTTTTTTTTTTTTTTTTTTTTTTTTTTTTTTTAAATCCATCCATCCGAAAGGTATGGCCCCCAGAAGGTTATATGTAAATTATCTCTGAAGTGGGCACTAAGCTTTTCTCAGAAATATAAAAGGTTTCCGCCCACTTGTTGAATAAGAGCTAATTTACATATATCCCGTGGCCATATGTTTTGATTTAAAAAAAAAAAAAAATTCCAAATTGATCAACGGCAATCAAATGATGTATAGCATTTTGTACTTGATCACATGTACTCTTTAATAGATGTGTAGTTGTTGACTGTGACCAAAACCAACTCGGTGAGCTAGTTCATAACCGTTTCCTTTCTTTCTCCTTCAGAGGGAAGTGGAAGCATCAGAGGAGGTGGTTGTGGCAATGCCAGAGAGATAAAAATAAAAAAAACAAAGAAAAAAATCAAGGAAAGATGAAGACAGCGATGACGAGTCACAAACTGCTAGCACAAGTAGGTTTCATGATGTGTGTTTACAGGGTATGGGGTCTACCAAACACTTCTAGAGTTTTCATGACAATATATTCATCCCAAATGCAGCTGAAATATTTTAATACATTTAATGAAAAACTAGATTTAGACTTTTCTGGCAGTGTACATGTCATTTTGGGCAGTATTAACATGGCTTGTTACTTATAAGGAGAGAATAAATAAGAGTGATAAAATTGATAAATCTTGGTTGTACTGGTCTGCTAAGATGCGATACCTTAATGATCCTGTATTTTGTGTGTTTACATCAGATAAACCAAAGGAACGAGAGGTCCCATTTATGTCCCTGGAAGAAATTCAAGATGTTTTAAGAAAACATGTTGCAGATGCCCCAGATGAGCTGGTCATTGAGCTCTCTGAAAACTTAATAAGGTCAATTTGTTTTGTCTATGTACTTTGGTGAGACACTGTATGATACAATCCATAGTGAGTATGATAGGTAATAAAAGTGTTCTGGGCCATTTTATCTTTGTTCAGAGTAGCTAGAATTAACAGAGCCCCATAGTAACTGCCTCTTCCCTTTATTTCTGCTGAGGGGACTACATTGTCGGCCTCCTGTACGTGGTAGTGTGTGCTTCAGGCAGGCACTGAGTGTCTGGACCAAGTAATAATTTAAATACAGACTAAAAAAATTAGAACAAAAAGTACTAATACTATCTGTACATTTACTTATGATGATGATGATGATGATGATTATTATTATTTTATTTTACTATATTAAACTAAAGTAATGGTAATTAAATAAATAAGTAAAGTAATAGTACATAGTTTTATATATTTTTTTTTATATAATAGTTTTTTATTTTTTATTGTAACTTTCAAGTTGGAAAAAGTTAAAATATCACCAAGATGTGTCTTATTATAAACCTGTATTTGTAATTGTCTTGCAGACCCCTGACCAAAAAATACCAAGAGGTGGTGCGCTCTGTTTTCATGTCATCAACATCATCCTCATCAGGACTTAGCAGGAAACAGACTATGAAAGACTTCCAAGAAGAAGTGTCCACTCTTTATAATAATATTCGCTTGTTTGAAAAGGGGATAAAACTTTTTACAGGTCAGTCAGTTCTTTTTATTCACTTTTGAATTTTTCATTAGTGTCTGAAAATTGTTTCACATATGAAAGAAATTACCACTAGAGGGCACATCATCTTCCCCAGCAATAGTCTGTTAGAAGATATTTAGGCTAGGGCTATTCAGAATACAAATTACAAACATTTCTACATTGTCCTGGCTTTAAGAGCATTTTCACCCTAAACATAGCCAAGGCATGTTATTTATTATTCCAGAGATATTGGCATTGTCTGTTCTGTTAACTATTTTTGCAAAAGTGACAATGGGAGGTTTCGCTTCTGAAAAACATAAGGCTATGTGCACACTCTCTTTGTCCTATGTTTTTAATGTCTATGCTGGGAATAGCTCCAGTGCGTATGTCAATCATATCAGTTCCCCTTACACCTGACAAAGACCATAAACTTGGCATACTGTTTTTTTTTAGCTGTTTTCATACCACTTTATAAAATATATAGGAAAGCACAACAGACTGCACTTCCTATACTAGGTTGCCACCATAAAAATGTGTACCGTACAGTATATAGTTTTTTTTTTTTTTTTTGTTTTTTTTTACAATGGAACAGTATGGGTGACAGATATGACTGTATAGCATCTGCTATGCATCTCAGAAACCGCAAACCCTTTTTACACTGAGCCTAAGTGAGACGAGCTTAATTTACAAAGTTTCACTACCACAAACTGAGTGTGAGAAACATATCTGTCACTTCAAGAGTGTGGTGAGTGTGTTGTGACACCCACATATTATAATCTGTGTTCTTGAGCAAGAGCAGAAAAACAATTGAGGCTGCTTTTTAGTGACATATTGGGGTGCCTGTTGTTAAACACTTTGTAGCGTAAATGCTTACGTCTTTCTGTGTAAATTGGATTTGTCTGTTGTTCAGATGAAACTCAAAGCAATCTTGTGAAGAATTTGCTGAAGACTGTTTGTACAGATATTACCAATCTAATCTTCAATTTCCTGGCTGGCGATATAATGATGGCTGTGGAAGACTATTCAGCAATTACGAGTGAGGTATTGTATTTGTCTTAGTTTTCCATAATTCCTCCTTTTTTCTTTCATTCATTTATTGCAAAAATGGCCAATAAACAAAACAAAGAAATGGAGAGATCCACGTAATACTGTATGTTTACAAAATACATGGTGTACAGTTCATCAGACAAGATGGGTATATGTGATAGTAACCTGAGAAAAGCAGCCAAAAAGGAAGAATAGGGAAATAACTGTGAGACAAGGAAAAAAAAGGGGGGTCCACAGGATGTTCTCTTAATTCAATCATAATTGACAATATTATTAGTAGGAGTAGTTTAGTAGAAGATATACATTACAGTAGAATACCGCTCATGCTATAACTGTAGACAAGCATTGGCATTACCAGCCTGCTGAGACAACACGTTCTCTTGTGTTTGCCTTTTCCCTTCTGTATACTATAATAATAAGAATCTCAGCTTTTTGTTGTGGCCCAGGCAGTAATGTAGACCTGACATTTAGCCACTCCACCCTCCAAATGCTAGTGTTCCTGAAGTCACCCTTTTCCATGCATATAGCTACACTCACTTTACCAACTTTACCAATATCTCATGCGTAATTCACACAGTGATTATGCTGGAGTCCTGAGTTGCAATCTTTTGAAGGACAACATGATGATGGTGCTTGTATCTTGTCCCTGTTTGTGTGGGTTTCCTCTGAGCACTCAGGTTTTTGGAGTGGCCGAGGAAACCAATTGATAAAATAACTAAAGATGATAGAACAGCAGTTTTCTGTCATGTGTTTATAGATGTAGATACAGTACTCTGCAAAACTTTTCACTAAGAATGCTTTCAAAACTAGAAGTGTTAATTCTTCTAGGTACACTTGCACACAGTTTTAGAAGGCAGTCGGCAGTGAGGTTTCTCCAAACCTATTGGATAACTAGCCACAGATCTTCTATAGATGTAGGCTTGCTCAAATCCTACTGTCTCCATGTAATCCCAGAGAGCCTCAATGTTGAGATCAGGACTCCATGAGGAACACATCATCACTTCCAGGACACCTATGTCTTTACTCTGAAGATAGTTCTTAATGACATTTGGCTCTGTTTGAGGTTGTTGTACTGTAGCAGATTAAATTTGGAGCCAGACAGATGTTTCTCTTATTGAGAGCATTAATACTTTGCAGCATTTTTTCCACACCTGCCTAAAATATTTGCACAGATCCATGTACAGTAATCCTCTCCAAAAAACTGCATCTTTGAGAAGACTACCCTGTGATGGATTTTCAGTTTTCCATAGTTTTCCATTTTAGGTGGTTATATATAGCTATAGATATGCGTTTCCTTCCTGGTGAGTGTTTGTTTATTTTGCTGCTCCTTATATATGTATTTTTTCAGGTTAGGAAAAAGATGTTGAATAAATTCCAGGAAGAAGCAAAAGGTCCTTTGGTAAAGCTGAACAGTTCATTGGCGGGGAAGGTAAGTTTGACATCTGGCATCTCTTGCCACATTTACTTCTAGTTTATTTTTAAAATGTATATCTTTCTTAAAGAGGACCTTTTACATCTTCATGCACCTGCGGTTTTACATACCGCTAGAAATCTGACAGCGCGCTGAGTTCATCGCACTGTCGGATTGCCCTGGGGCTGGAGATATCGGGGATCTAAATTTCACCGTTCACTGTCAGAAGGGCGTTCCTGACAGCCTAGCTGCGCTGTGAGGAACACCCTCCCTGACAGTACTAGTCCATAGACTTGTACTGGGGGGCCATTCCTTACTGCTCAGTATCATCACTGGGCTGTAAGGAACGCCCCCTCTGACACTACTCTGCTATGGATGAGGACAGAGAGAGGGGGCGTTCCTTACCGCCCAGTGATGACGCTGAGTTGTAAGGAACGCCCCCTAAGTACAGCACTATGGATCAGCACAGTCAGGGAGGGCGTTTCTCACAGCGCAGCTAGATTGTCAGGAACACCCTTCTGACAGTGAACGGTGAAATTTAGATCCCCGATATCTCCAGCCCCAGGGCACATACCGGGAAAGCCGACAGTGCGCTGAATTCAGCGCGCTGTCAGCTTTCTAGCAGTATGTAAAACCGCATATACATGAGGACGTGAAAGGTCCTCTTTAAAATACCAGTTTCATATACCTTGTTAGAGAATTCTGAAACTGTTCTTTGTTGATTAGAATTGAGCAGTTGCAACTGACTACAGACTCCCATTAGCTTGCTAGGCAATGACCACATGATTTGAGCTGCTGTCTAGCTAGCTACTGCTGCTGATCTTATTCAGACTGGCGTGGTCAGAATCTTGGTTACAGACATACAGGCAGTCCATATTAATGATGTCTTACCATGTTATATGTTCCTGCATTTTGCAAAAATCATGCAGCTTTTTTTTGTTTTTGTTTCTCCAGTCTCTTTTTTGCCATTAAGTTACAAATATGTTTGTATTATATGTTTGCAGAGTATACATGAAAGAAAAAACCTCACAAATATAAAATATATAAATATTTATTAGTATCCAGTAAAAAACATGAATATGGACACACAAATAGCAAACAATATAAGTGTAAACACAATATGGGGAAAGACTTGTAAAGTCAGATATAGTACCAGAAACCAAACATAGGGCATGGTGGTAATGGAAATGACAATGCAATAATGCAAATATCACAAATGGAATCACAGAAGTTATACTCTCAGAGGTGTATATGTATAACAATGTGAAACATTAATTCTACCTAAAAAATTACCCAAACCAGAGAGATCCTGGACGAAGCCTTGGGTATAGGCGAAACGTGCGTCAGGCGTCTGCATGGTGTGGATAAGTAATCCTTCATATTTGCATATCACATAGTTTTAGTTGGGCCTCTGTTGTTTGGGGCTTTAGCCAACTGTTGATTCTTGCTCTCTCTGGTTTGGGTATTTTTTTAGGTAGAATTCTTGTTTCACCTTGTTATACTTTTACACCTCTGAGAGTATTACTTCTGTGATTCCATTTGTGATATTTGCATTATTGCATTGTCATTTCCATTACCACCATGCCCTATGTTTGGTTTCTGGTACTACAGTGGGGAAAAAATGTATTTAGTCAGCCACCAATTGTGCAAGTTCTCCCACTTAAAAAGATGAGAGAGGCCTGTAATTGACATCATAGGTAGACCTCAACTATGAGAGACAAAATGAGAAAACAAAACAAATCCAGAAAATCACATTGTCTGACTTTTAAAAAATTTATTTGCAAATTATGGTGGAAAATAAGTATTTGGTCAATAACAAAAGTTCATCTCAATACTTTGTTATATATCCTTTGTTGGCAATGACAGAGGTCAAAGTTTTCTGTAAGTCTTCATAAGGTTGGCACACACTGTTGCTGGTATGTTGGCCCATTCCTCCATGCAGATCTCCTCTAGAGCAGTGATGTTTTGGGGCTACCCCTGGGCAACACGGACTTTCAACTCCCTCCAAAGGTTTTCTATGGGGTTGAGATCTGGAGACTGGCTAGGCCACTCCAGGACCTTGAATTGCTTCTTAAGAAGCCACTCCTTTGTTGCCCTAGCGGTGTGCTTGGGATCATTGTCATGCTGAAAGACCCAGCCACGTTTCCTCTTCAATGCCCATGCTGATGGAAGGAGGTTTGCACTCAAAATCTCACGATACAAGGCCTCATTCATTCTTTCATGTACACGGATCAGTCGTTCTGGTCCCTTTGCAGAGAAACAGCCCCAAAGCATGATGTTGCCACCCCCATGCTTCACAGTAGGTATGGTGTTCTTTGGATGCAACTCAGCATTCACTCTCCTCCAAACACGACGAGTTGTGTTTCTACCAAACAGTTCTACTTTGGTTTCATCTGACCATATGACATTCTCCCAATACTCTTCTGGAACATCCAAATGCTCTCTAGCAAACTTCAGCCGGGCCCGGATATGCACTGGCTTAAGCAGGGGGACACGTTTGGCACTGCAGTATCTGAGTCCCTGGCGGCGTAGTGTGTTACTGACGGTAGCCTTTGTTATGTTAGTCCCAGCTTTCTGCAGGTCATTCACTAGGTCCCCCCGTGTGGTTCTTGGATTTTTGCTCACCGTTCTTGTGATCATTTTGACCCCATGGGGTGAGATCTTGCGTGGTTCCCCTGATCGAGGGAGATTATCAGTGGTTTTGTATGTCTTTCATTTTCTAATTATTGCTCCCACAGTTGATTTCTTCACACCAAACTGCTGGCCTATTGCAGATTGTCTTCCCAGCCAGGTGCAGGTCTACAATTTTGTTTCTGGTGTCCTTCCACAGCTCTTTGGTCTTCACCATAGTGGAGTTTGGAGTGTGACTGTTTGAGGTTGTGGACAGGTGTCTTTTATACTGATAACAATGTCAAACAGGTGCCATTACTACAGGTAATGAGTGGAGGACAGAGGAGCCTCTTAAAGAAGAAGTTACAGGTCTGTGAGAGCCAGAAATCTTGCTTGTTTGTCGGTGTCCAAATACTTATTTTCCCCCATAATTTGCAAATAAATTCTTAAAAAATCAGACAATGTGATTTTCTAGATATGTTTTCTCATTTTGTCTCTCATAGTTGAGGTCTACCTATGATGACAATTACAGGCCTCTCTTATCTTTTTAAGTGGGAGAACTTGCACAATTGGTGGCTGACTAAATACTTTTTTTCCCCACTGTATATCTGACTTTACAATTCTTTCCCCATATTGTGCTTACACTTGTATTGTTTGCTATTTGTTTGCCCATATTCATGTTTTTTACTGGATACTAATAAATATTCATATATTTTATATGTGAGTTTTTTTCTTTCATGTTTACTTCGGTATATTATCTCACTTTTCGTGTTACAATTGCCTCCTTTTGGACATTGCAGAGCATAGAAGAATTTCTGTCTTCCTTGGATGCAGCAGCGGATGCATGTGGCATTTTAGTTAAAAAAGGAGACAAGAAGAAAGAGAGGTACATTTAGGACTTTTCAAAGGGATTTTTCAGGACTTAAACACTGATGACCTAATCTCTTCAATATTAGATTACCCAAAACCCCCACAAATCAGCTGATAGAAATGACAGCACAAGCAATGTGACTTTCACATTCATCCGTCACATGGCCCATTTGCTGCTCAGTCTTGTTCGAGTGATTGAGGCTGAGCTGCAGTACCAAGCACACCACTGTGCAATGTTCAGTGCTGTGGTTGACAACAAATGAAAAGGCTACATCACTCCTCTAAATGTTGCAGTCTCTTTAACCACTTCCGTGCCGCCCATAGACTATATACGTCCAAGTGGTGGTTGACTGACTAGTTCTGCAAGGACATATCGGTATGTCCAGCAGAACTAGCTCTACTGCGCCCCCCCCCCCACTGTACTGAGCTCTGAGGTCCTGCTGTCAATAGACAGCGGAGACCTTAAAGCTATGCCCAGAGACCACTGGTCACCGTCACAGCGATCGCAATGACAGTCGGCACATGAGCCGATTGCTCCGCTGTGCCCCCACCCCCCTCCTGTACTTGTTAACAGACAGCAAGGACCTCAGAACTTTGCCCAGAAACCACTCTGTGTGGCTTCCGGGCATGAGATTGCTGTGACAGCCAGTCACAGCGATCACATTAACTGGCGCATGAGCAGAATATGCTCCTCTGCGCCCCCCCCCCCTTCCCTCCATCCCCCTTGAACACCGCTCCGAAATCTCTGCCGTCAATAGACAGTAGGGATCTCAGAGCTTTGCCCGGAGACCACTCTGTGTGGTCTCCGGGCATGTGATCGCTGTGACAGCCAGTCACAGCGATCACAATGAAGTTTGTCACATAGTGACAAACTTAATTGGCTGAACGCTGATCTCCCTCTCCTTAGCCTAGCAGAGAGGGAGATCGGCACTTCTGCCTCCACCCTCAGCAATACTCTGTGGTCATCTGTCAGAAGACAGCTATGATCACGGAGTTTTGCCCAGAGACCACCCTGATTGGGCATAGTGGTCTCTGGGGCATGTGAGCACTGTGACAGTGCTCACATAAAGTTTATTTAGTAAATAAAACATATATAAAAAGTGGCTACCAATCTCCCTCTCCTCAGATCCTGACAGAGGGAGATTGGTAAGTAAAAATCACTACACACACACTCCCCCGCCCCCCTTGAGTGCCCCCCACTCTCTTCTGTCTCCCCTATTTTTCTATTTTTTTTTTATCCATCTATCTACATAAATTCATATTTTTGTGACCCATAAATTAAAGATTATTATTCCACTTTTAGGATGCAGACATGCAGCGGTTCTGGCGGTACAAAATTTATTATCTACAACTTGTTACTGGCCGTGCTGTGTGTGGTCAGAGCCGCTGCATGTATGCAGCCTAAAATACATTTGTCATATAAAGGCAGATTTTTTTTTGTGCTATATACATGAAGGTTATTGTCATTATTGTTATTCTATGGTGTCAGCAAACCAGCTATGGAGAATTTGGCCTCCGGAAGCCAGTTTGTGCACCATTCACTGCAGGTTCCTGCTGTAGGCCCAGCAAGTAAGGAATGCGCCTACATTTGCTATCTATGAAAACGGCATAAGTTGCTAAATATATTATCAGGTGTATTTCTCAATGTATAAGATTGGGATGTGCGGTCCATGTCTTTTTTTGTTTTTCTTTTTTTGATATTTTATTTTTTATCTGTCTTTTTAATTTTTTTTGTTTTGCCTTGGTAACAGCACTCCTCACATTTGGCCCAGGTGTTTTTAAATTAAGGGAGCCTTCTACTGGTCCAGTCCTCTGACTGAGACCATATGGCAAGGTGAACTCTTTGAGATCTGTTCACATGTTGCAGTCCTTTGACTGACACCATATGGTAAGGTGAACTTTTTTGTTATCTGTTCGCATGGTGCGGTGCTGTGCGGTGTCTGCCGTCGCTGTGGTGCGGTGCCCATGGGGCGGTGTGGCCCGGAGCCTGGGGGCTTAGCCTGGCCGCAGGGGTGTTGCTGGGCTGCCGGGTTGCTCGCCCTGTGTGCGCTGTATTGTGGTGGTGACGGTCGCTGTTCAGTGCCGCACCCAGTAGTGTAGGGACCCACTATAAAGAGGTCATCGTGAAGTGGCTAGTGGGCTTATACACCTTGATCAATATGTATACTAAGAAACTCATGTTCAGTATTGAATTTGCTGAGAAGCACAAGATCAATGTATAAGATTGGGATGTGCGGTCCATGGTTTTTTTTTTTGTTTTTTTTTTTGTTTTTCTTTGTTTTCTTTTTATATTTCTCAAGTAGCACTCACCAGATTTTAAAAATAGTCACCTGAATTCACATATTTGGGAAAAAATGTCATTTTAATTTTTTTTTCCACCAAATTCATTGAAAAGTCTGGAAAAAAACAGATGCCCAATATCTTTTATATGGCCTTTATTGAATACCTTGAGGGGTCTAATTTATTGAGTGGAGTCATTTTGGGGGTGTACATACTGTTTTGGGCCTTCACAGCAGCTGTAATGATAGTATGGTGTCAGCAAACCAGCTATGGAAAATTTGGCCTTCAAAAGTAGGCTCTGCTGTAGACCCACATAATGGAGAAAATACTCAAATGTGCAATCTGTGCAAACAGAAGAAATAAGAAAATATATTTTAGAATATATATATTTATTATAATTTATTTTTTTGAGGTTATGTGTTTAAATGTAGGAAAAAGCATTTTTTTAAACTTTTTTTTTTGCCCTTTCCCCTCTATATTTTTGTAAAAAGGAAAATGTGTTGCTTATTTTGTTATAAAATGTGAAAGCCCATTATGCTCCGAGAAAAAGGAGGCCAAATACATGTAGGATGGCACAGTAATAGAAAAGCAATTTTCAGTTAAACTGGAACATGGCTAAAACATGAAAATGTGCCTGGTCTGGAAGGGGGGTAAAGCATCTGGTATGGAAGTGGTTAAACATCTGACTGGTGGAGTTGTCAGAACCCCACTAATCTGATATTGATGACCTGCCCATCAATATCTTAGTCCAAGCAAACCCATTTAATTTGTGGCAAGAGCATTTTATATGTTCTTTTCCAGGAATGCCTGATATTTTTAATCATAAGCTGGTACGATTGACTTCACTACTGTGTTGTCCATGGGTCTACTTTTCACATAACCAATGTAATTTGAATAAAGTTCAAAATATTTGTTTTAAATAAAATCTGTAGATCCCTTTGTAAACCTTGTACTCAACATCTTCTAAGGTATAGGTTGAGAATGGAAAAACATTATTTACATAGGCTTAAAGTTAGTGTTCTCCGTTTTATCTAAATAGGCTCACGATTCTGTGCTGATGAATTTATCTGCAGATACAGAACTCCAAATACCCTTGCAGAGTCCTAAAATTCAATGATACGTTTTGGCTGCCTGCAGCAAGTGCATAGGCGAGATTAGAAGTTTTCTGCATATTATTAACACGTTGACCTCAATAACTAAAAAAAAAAAAACAGTATTCATCTAGTGGTTGCTGCAGGACAAAATTTTATACATACACTAGATCTGAAACCATGCATCAGAAAAAAGGAGTTCCAGCCAGGGGCATAGCTAAAGGTTCATGGGCCCTGGTGAAAGAGTTCAGCTTGAGCCCACCTCCTCCGTAGTGCACACCAACACCCAGCCATCTTTCCCTGCTTAATGGCAAAGCAGTCAGTGTTGGGCTCATGATGTATAAGGTTGGACCAGATCTGCAGATAATTTAGAAATGCTATTTACACCATCTGCATTATTAATATGCTGACTGGGAGTTGTTCCTTAGGGCAAGGTCAGATTATAACTATGATGGGGAAAATTCAGTTACCACTGTGTTTTACTAAATCATGAAATAATGATTTTTTGATGATCATTCAATGTTAATGACTGCATGGGTTTTTCGGCTGCTACATCTGGTTTAACCCTAAACTATGCTAGTTTCCCCATGATGATAGTTCTGGTGTATGACAACTGATAAATCTTGTGTGTCTTCTATAAATTATTCCTCATTTGTTAGTGCAGTATATGCAGAATATATACTCCTGGACCATGGGAGCTTTCCATGGAGGAGGGCAGCATGTGGCAGCAGGTGCATATATTATACCACATATGAGCTGGGTGACAACAGTACTACTGTAACACCAACTTACAACTTTATAATATAAAATATTGGATCTATCAGTTGAGCTCCCTGTGGATTAGAAAGCCACTATGCTCAGCAGGAGCCAAGTTTAGGGCATGAGCACTTGGATCAGCATTATTAAACATGAGAGCTCCTCTGGGCTCTCCAATGCCCATGGATTAGGAGAGGGAAGATATATTAGGGCTAAATCAACTACTTGTCTGCACTCACTGTCTGTACTTCTGGACTACAGCTGAGTAATAGCGGACAACAGACATAGTGGCAACATGCAAATGAAAGCAGTCGGGTCCAAATGGGTCCTGCTCATCGTCATCCTCCATACATAGCCATTCCTGACCAAATAAGGAATTAGCCCCCTCTCTGCCTACTATAAACAAATCGGGCTGCATGAATGAGTATGTGGTTTCTGTGAGGGTCAACCTGGTGATGTATCAACAGGATGCTGCTTTAATATACAGATACAGTAAGTGGTGAGAGAACCCCTTGGCTGAAGGGCCAGGGACTATGCCACTGTCTGCAGCTTCTACAAAGAAATATTAAAAAATTAAATCTGCACAGAATTGTGCATGGTTTTAAAAGGTGAAAATGCACGCTAAGTTGGCCATACACGTAAGATAGCTGTTTGCTACAGCACTTTTTACTCCCAACTCCTCCATAAACATACCTGCTCAGATCAGCTAAGCATGTGTGTCTGTTGCCATATAGAGAATGGATGAGCTGCTACCAAACAACTCTGGTGCTACTTTACTCCCAGATAACAAATAATTGGGTACACAGCAATCCTAAATATCTGACTATTCTTTTAAGCCACCCCATTTACATTAACGGGATTAGAGGATGTGCTAAAGTATCCTGTTTTAGTTGGCATTGATCTGTATATGGACAGCTTTAGGCACCTATGCACACGATTAAGTGTGCATCTGATGTGGGGCCAAGTTTGTAGTGGAATACACTCGGATTGTCATCAGAGTGCATTTCGGCATTCACATCTAAGGGGGTTTCCAATTTATGGTGTTCTGGTGACATGGAGCAGGATAGGACCTGCTCTAATAATCCATGTCATCGGAACGGAATGAATCACTAGCCTCCATAAACTTGAATACATAACAGAATGCACTCTGATGACACTGAGTGCATGCCACTGCAGATTTGGCCCCACACTACACTTGGACGTGTGCATAGGGCTTTAGGAATCTTTACACTTTAATACCCTTTCTCACAAGATTATTTTCTTAGAGGATGCCATATATGTAGATTTAGTTAAAATGCACAGCGCTATCTGTGACACATTTATATTTGCCTTGAAATACTCAAATTGACGTGTTAAACTACAGCTGGTATATTTTTTTTTCTTCTTCAGGCAGGTTTTGTTCCAGCACAGACAAGCCCTTATTGAGCAGCTCAAAGTCACAGAAGATGCAGCCCTGGTACTGCATCTGACATCCGTCTTGTTGTTTCAGTTGACTACACATTGTATGCTTCATGCGCCAGGAAGATGTGTTCCACAGATAATTTCATTCCTAAGCACAAAGATCCCTGAGGTATTGTCATACATGAAACTTGATCTCTTCATTACATAGTATAACAATAAGTCATGAGCCCAAGAATAAACATCATGCATACTGTACCCATCGTGCAGAGACTAAGAGAATTGCACTGATCCTTTCTTTTATTTCTTATAAATTAAAAGGGATGTCTCATGATGACCTATAAGGGTCATATGGACATCATAGAGGGGTGTCCCTCCACTTGAGAACACACTACAATTTAGAACAGAAAGATGCTGTTTATGAGCGGCTCCCTTTATGGAAGATGTGGGTTGTTGAATTATAAGGACAGCCTTGCATCTGAATAGCCACCACATAATGCTATATTTTCCCAAAGCAGCAGTTGCATCAGAAATGCTTGGCTGGTCTTAACTTTACCAAGTTATCTTTAGCTGTTTGCAAGGGCTCCCAGGTAGATCATCTGATCGCCGCATTTCATATGTGGTCGTATCTGACCTCTATATCTAAAGGGGTCTCACCAACCTTTTAATGCATTATTGGTGTTTCAGCATTTTGCTGGTGAATATTTAAATTCAGTTACAAAATCATGTATGGATAATAGTTAGTGGTTAACACCTTGTGGATTGACTGTTCATGTGGAACACGTTGCCCTGTGATCCAGAAATTAGAATCTCCTCAAGGGCAAAAGTTGCCAGTTGTATTGACCCAACATGGGGTATAACTATAGTACAGTACTAATCCACATCCATAAGAGCAGTAGTATGTATATTTTATAAATATTATTTTTCCTGCTTTTCTACTAGCATCAGTTTGTTTTTCTTCTTAGGAACAACACAGCTTGTTGGTTAACTACCAAAGCCTTGTGGTAAAACAGTTAATCGGTCAGACAAACCAGAAGGATGATGATGATGTAAATACGACTGGAGATCTAGCAGATGAATCTGGAAAATCTTTAGATAGCATTAGAAAAGAACTTCAAGAGCTATCTGCTGCAATCAAAGATCTTGTTCTCCGACCCAGAAAGTCCTCCGCATCAGAAGATTAACCAGTCATTGATTCATTTTATATCCCAAAGCTTTATTTCTGCTGAGCTCCAATGAACGCTTGACAGACGGTTTTAATTATAGCAAGTAAAAGAATATAAAGAAATAAAGAATGTAATGGGGAAAATCTAAGTGTAATTGAGTACAACATTATTAAGAATATGCACCCGCTTTATGTTCAAGAAAACATTCAAGTCTACTAAACACATTACAAAAATTTTCTTAACAAATGTGCCTCCAAAAAATAAGAATTTTGCACTTTCACCAAAACTTGGACAGAAGTCTCTCTCCTGACAACTGTCCTTGTCACATTTTGACATTGCTGTAAATAACAACACTGTAAGGCTGTGTTCACACGGAGGAATTTGCTGCGGATTTCGCCCCCGAATCTGAGGCAGATTCCTCCTGAAATCCGCCTCCCATTGTTTTCAATGGGAGGCAGATATCGCAGCAGGACGCGGAAAAAAGAAGAGTCCCACTCTATCTTGCTGCGGAGTCAGCGGCTCAAGACTCCCTGCTGATTAGGCCCATTCATCCGGACCTAATCAGCAGCGGGATGCCGTGACGGAATGCCGATGCACTGCATCAGCATCCTGTCGCCACTAGACCACGGTGAAAATACCGTCGGTGGAAAATGAAGAGGAATTCCTCTTCATTTTCCGCCATGTGAACATACCCATAGGTATGAAAAACCCATTGAAATCAATGGGAGGCGGAAAAAACACAACACAGTTTTTGATGCGTTTTTTTTTATGCATTTTTTAAAGGGACGTTTCCAGGTCCATACAGTGTGCTAGATTAAAAAAAAACCTATAAAAAAAAAAAAAAAAAGTAAGAAAATGCGTCAAAAAAAGTTACCTAATTTCTGAAGCAGATTTTTTTTCAGCCTGCAAAAAACTCCGTGTGAACATACCTTTAGAATCCCACTTTCTATTATAGCTTTGGGAGGATATTGTAACTTACCCAACTAAAAGATTTTTGTGAAAGCTAAACAGGGCCCAATACTTTACAGTAATTTTCACTGATTTATGGCTCTCCAGCTTTAGCTAAACTACAGCATGTAGCCATAGGTTGGTTAAAGGGGTTTACAAAATCATTAAAAAAATTGCCAAAGGGTGGGAACTACATAAAATGACAAAAATATTGATACTTGTTAAATCCTCTGCCCATTACACTCCTGGTTTCCCTAGTAAATCTTTGACCTCCGTGCTGTGATTGCAGTTGCGTCGGGTGGCATGGACTCCATTGTTGCAGCCAAGTAAACATGCTGGCTTGGGCAGGTTTAGAAGCAACTACCTGATATTAGTTTTTAGTAGTAATTAGCACCTTAATATACTTTTTGACTTAAAGGCTAATGCGAACTAAAGTTGAGTCTTTAGAATTTGTATTATTCTGTCTAATCCATATTCCTTTATAAACCAGGTATTATTACAGATGCTGACTTTTGCAAAGCATCATATTTCATTTAAATATCTCTGAGAGATGGGTAACTCTTGCTTTAATTTACAAAAGATCTGTAAAAAATTATTTCCAAATTAAAGAAAGCATACAACATGATAGAAAAATGAATACTATATATGTTCTGTATTTATTTTTATGTTTCTTAGCCATGGTCTCCATTTAATAAATCAAGCTTGCGATACTTTTTTGACCGGTGGAAATACTTTGTTACTTGGATTTGGGGCTTGAAATCCTAAAATAGTGTTAGGGTTTTTGTGTAAGGAGTCATTAGCCACTGTATCCTGTAAAGTAAAAGTTGTATAACTTCAAAATGTAATGTGTTTCAATTCCTCACGATTTTCAAAATGATACTTTGCTGTGAGCGATTAAGAACATTCATACGTTCAGACTACTAATTTATATATTACTAATCCTGCTGCTTCAGAAATGAATACAAATGTAACCAGTCTTAGGCAATGCTGTCAAAGCTTAAAGTGTAAATAAACTATCAGACAACTTTTGATTTTCTGGCAGTGTTTGTGCCATTAATACATTTTGTATTATACTTTTATTAACACATTTTTGGATCCTTTCTGGAAGGGTCAAACAGTTAAATCTCTGACATTATAAAATGTACAAACTTGCTTTTGATGTCGTATGAAAGAGGAGATTCTGTTCTTTAATATGACACTAAGGTTGAAAACACAGTCAGGATTGGGATATTTCTATCCTATGTATTATACAATTTACATATAAATAAAGCAGATTTATATGTTTTATAATGTCTGAGATATAATTGTTTGAAGTGAACCTCCCCACCCTCATTTTCTCTATATCTTACACAGCCCCGTACACCATACACAGTAACATTCAGTGAGAGGCAGAAACAGTTCTCAATACAGAAACAAGGGAAAGAGTGAAAAAATGCAGGATTTCACAGAAATGACCCAAATTTTTTTAATAAAGTATATTACAAAATTTATTCACTGAATCACAACAGGTATTCTGTTAGAACATGTCTCTAGCAGGTCCTAATAGAAAGTCTATGATGGTAGCTACAGCGGCCATTATTGGGCTCCTGGTTGCCATAGCAACCCTAAGGCACCCAGCAATTGTACTGTTACACTTACAAACAACTAAGACGCCTTGGTTGCGATTGACTGTGGCATCTTAACGTTTAAACAGCCAGGATCTCTGCACCATAGCCGTGTGATCACCATTATGTACATGTACAAAGGGATGCACTAGTTTACCTGGGCATCCCCCCGAAGGGGTTAAACAGAGGCCTTCAGCATTTGCTGTGCATCTAATCTATAGGCTCCCATGTGAAATATGACTCTACAGTATTTTTTTTTGCACTGGATATTGTTGTATTGTTATATCTTAACTCTTTGGGTTTAGACCTTAATGACCAAGCCATTTTTTTGCATATTTCCGTCAGAACCTATAACTTTTTTTTTTTATATATATATATATATATATATATATATATATATATATATATATTGTGAGTATGTGAACCCAGAGGGCGCTGTTGAGCGACCCAAGGCCAGCCCTGAAAAGGCCCTCAGCCACACCTTTGGGTGGGGGCATATCTCCAGAAGGCTGGAGAAACCTGCATGGAGCAGGAACTGTGGGTCCAGCCAAGGACAGAGAGAGGCGGTCTGTCCCAGAAGGGCTGGGGTCCACAGGGTACGTTTGCTTGAGCTGAGCCCTAGTCAGGCTGCTCGGTGCCCCAGAGGCCAGATAGGGCTCAAGAAGTCAGTTAGGGCCTATGCGTGGCCTAGGTTTTTTTTGTTTTGTTATGTTGCACTCAAGCTGAAATAAAGCCATTTTGTTTTAAACTGGCACCGTCTGAACGCGATCTCTCTGGCGCCCAGTACCACGAACCACTGCTGTACGGACCAGGAGTCTGCTGCCATTTGAGACTAGTCCCCCCCCAAATTGTCACTATATATATTTCCCCAGCAATATCAAACTTGTCCTTCAAGAAAGCAAGCCTTCATACAATGTGTTTAATTTGGGGGTACATTCACCCAATTCCAAATTATTATGCATATTAGATTTAAGTGTCACAAAGATTTATTTTTTTTGTTTTTTAATAAAACTCATGTCTCAGGGCGCTTTGGTTCACTGAAATCAACCTTAAACACCTGTGATAATTAGTTTTCCAGATGAGCCCAATTAAAGGAAACTTACTGAAGGCTAAGTACCCATGTAGCATGCCACAGCAAAAAAGCGCTGCAAGAAAAACCGCAGCGGCAATGCATAGCGATTTTTCCCACAGTGCTTTTCGCAGCGGTTTACCTATAGAGAAAACGCCTTTTCCGCTGTGCATATTTTTCTGCAATGTGTGAATGGGATTCGCTAGTACAGTGACTGTAAAATGCCACTGTTTTTAACCGTGGCCAAACCGTGGTGTTTATGCCATGTGGGGCCTCAGGCTAAGGCCAATGGTGTGCAATGCAACTAAAAAAAATGCAGCGGAACTGCATTGCAATTTTTCCACAGCGTTTTTAATTTTGTTTTTACTGCATTCTTCTCTGCGGTTTTTCTTCCCTTATTAAATCTATAGGAAAATGTGAGCGTTTCCACAGATTACATGGTCAGGCTAAGGCCCCACTTTGAGGAAAAGCAGTATATTTTGCTGCGGTTTTTTGAGTCAGAACTAGATTGAGCAGAATGGAGAAGTATACAGTTGTGCTAAAAAGTTTACATACCCCGGCAGATTTTTTGCTTTTTTGGCCTTTTTTTTTTAGAGAATATGAATAACACAAAAACTTTTTTCTTCACTCATGGTTAGTGGTTGGCTGAAGCCATTTATTGTCAAACTTCTGTGTTTTCTTTTTTTAAATCATAATGACAACTAAAATCATCAAAATGACCCTGTTCAAAAGTTCACATACCCCAGTTCTTAATACCATGTATTGACCCCTCTATCATCAATGACAGCTTGAAGTCTTTTGTGATAGTTGTGGATGAGGCTCTTTATTTTCTCAGATGGTAAAACTGCCCATTCTTCTTGGTAAAAAGTCTCCAGTTCCTGTAAATTCCTGGGCTGTCTTGTATGTACTGCGCACGTGAGATCTCCCAAGAGTGGCTCAATGATCTTGAGGTGAAGAGACTGAGATGGTCACTCCAGAACCTTCACTTTCTTCTGCTGTAGCCAATGACAGGTCGACTTGGCCTTGTGTTTTGTCATGTTGGAATGTCCAAGTTCATCCCACGTGCAGCTTCCTGGCTGATGAGTGCAAATTTGCCTCCAGTATTTGCTGATAACGTGCTGCATTCATCTTTCCTTCAACTTGCACCAAGTTTCCTGTGCCTTTGAAGCTCACACATCCCCACATCATCAGTGATCCACCTCCGTGCTTTACAGTAGGAATGGTGTTCCTTTCATCATAGGCCTTGTTGACATCTCTCCAAATGTAACGTTTATGGTTGAGGCCAAAAAGTTCGATTTTTGTCTCATCGCTCCAAATTACCTTGTTCAGAAGTTTTGAGGCTTGTCTCTGCTGTTTGGCGTATTGAAGGTGAGATTCTTTGTGGCATTTGCACAGTAATGGCTTTCTTCTGGCAACTCGACCATGCAGCCCATTTTTCTTCAAGTGCCTCCTTATTGTGCATCTTTTTTATATCAATAGTTTTTATTGAAAGAATACATGAATACAATACAAATGTCAAACATAGCATGAACATAGAAGACAATCATGGCTTTACAAACTACATGTAAAAAGATTTGCGTGAAGTACAGTCATGGCAGAAATACATTTCGCAATGTAAGTTAAGAACATATAAATCTGTGTTCTACATATGAGTAGCAGAACATAGTAAAAAGTAGAATAAAACATTAATCAAGTCTTGCCATGGGAAGGGGAAGGGGGAGATCGAGATAGGCGGGAAAAGTAACAAACCAAAACAGATAACCAAATCAACGTGGGGATAGGCCTGGGGAATAAAATAAGATCGGATCGGATCGCTCTCAACATCCCACAAAGCGGATGACCTGCCCCGTGGGTCTATGTGCAGACCTATCTGCTACCAGTTATCAACACTAAGAGTAATGAATTAATTAGGAGGATAGGGTATAGGCATTCCAAGAACACTCAAGCAGGCTACCCCCCTAGGAAATTAAGAGAATATATAATGAGATACTTAGGGTAACAGTAATGTGTAGGGTGTGTAGACCATAAATTGGCGTGCGGTGGGGGGAATGCGGTCGCCCATAGCTCCCAATGCTTCCTGTATCTGTCCAGACTTCCACCATTACATGCATAAATACGCTCATATTGACAATGATACCACCAAAATCAACTCCATCAATGTCGGACAGGAGGCAGATTTCCATGTGCAATAAGCAGACGAGCAGCCCCAAGTACCTGGCATATGACGGTTCTATATCTGCTCGGTGTCATATGAATGCCCAACAAGAGGAGTGCCAGTTCAGGTGTGGATCCTACCGCTCCACTACAAAGTTTGAGTAGCGAAAATACAGAGATCCAAAAGGGCTGAATGAGCGGGCAGTGCCAAAGCACATGGAACAAAGAGCCAATCCCTTCACAACCTCTCCATCAGCCCGGTGAACACAATGGATAGAACTTAGCTAGGCATAGGGGAGGGTAATACCAGCATAGGAGTAATTTGCTATATTGCTCCCAGTGAGAGGCACACACCGTAGATTGCTTAGCACATCTAATCGCCTCCTGGCAATGACTACCCTCAAATCTGCGGCCTAGATCGTCTTCCCAAAGGCACATATGTTTAGTCTTTCGAAAGTTACAATCCATGTTCAAAGTACGATACAAAATCTTAGTCGTGTATGCAGCTGGGGAAGTCTGTGGGTGTAAGAGGTCGGCGGCTGGCTGTGGCAAGCGTAGTTGAGCTGAGGTGGCGTCAGACAGATATGATGCCAGTCTATGCTTCCTTTGCAGGTAGATTATGTGTTTCCTGCAACACGGAGAAGGGCGCAATGGTGTCGCCTCTATAGAGATCAGAAATATGTTTTATCCCACATCTGCGCCATGCGTCCAAGGATAAATGTGGTATCACGTGAGGGAGCATCGTGAGAGGTAAATTCAATGTGACCCCAGGGATATCACTATCTGAAATAGCACATAAAACGTGCCACTCCCCAACCGTGGCCTGTACAGCCGGTGGTGCAGAGAGGGGAAGACGGTGACCAGGCCCTGATGCTACCACGAATCCCTCCCAATCGGAAATCTGGGTTATGTGAGCCTCCATATCAGGCCATAATTTATCATGGTTCGATGAAAACCAAAATTGAAGTTGACCCAAAGTCGTGGCTAAATAGTAATGGTATAGATTTGGTACACCCATATCTCCGTTGTCTCTTGCCTTAAAGAGCATCTGTAAAGCTACTCTGGGCTTACAACTATTCCATATAAAGGCCATCATCTAAATCATATAAAACAATTCTCCCCATCCAACCGTGCTCGAATTTAGTTAGAACATCAAGTTCTTTCTGAAGGGTAGCCAACAAACCTGGAAAATTGGCTTTAACTAAATCTTTTGGATTCGGGGTGAGCTGAATTGTCAAATAGGGTATAGACTGCGGACACCACTGGTAGGGCAATGTTGTTTTGATATGGTGTATATTGGTTTGAGTCAGGCCATTCCCCAAGATCTGGGATTTGGATTCATTAACCTTATAGTATGATAATGCTCCAAACTCCACTATGGTTTGGGATACAGTACACAGCACGTTGTCAGAATAAGAAAGGGACAGGATCACATCGTCCGCAAATAAATTAATTCTATGGTCTGTCTGACCCAGTTTAATACCAGGGAGGCCAGGATGTGACCTGATTGTTTCAGCTAAGGGCTCCATCATTAAAGAGAATATTAGCGGGGACAGTGGGCACCCCTGTCTTGTGCTTTTGGAAATGGAAAAGGGGAGAGACAAGACCCCATTCGCCAGCACCCGGGCAGAAATTGAAGTGGCAATGGGGCCAGAGAAGCCAAATTTATGTAAAACCTCAAAAAGATATCCCCAGTGTACCCTATCAAACGCCTTCTCCGCATCCAAGGACAGGAGCAGAGAAGGCGTTCGTCCAGCATGAGCGGCCGCAACCAGCGCAATCACATTTCTCGTTCCGTCTGGGGCCTGCCTCCCTTTAGTGAATCCCACCTGATCCCCGCCTATTAACGTGGGCAGGACATCGAGAAGTCTGTTTACAAGTACCTTAGCGAACAACTTTACATCTGCATTTAATAACGATATGGGCCGGTAGTTAGAGGGTAGGGAGGGGTCCTTGCCCGGTTTAGGCAACATCACAATCGTCGCAGATAGCATCTCTAGGGGAAATTTTCCTGTCAGCATTGCTAGATTAAACACTTCAGTAAGGTGAGTAAGAATAAGTGTCTTGAACTGCCTATAATATTCCCCAGAAAACCCATCTGGACCAGGAGATTTATTGAGTTTCAATCCACCTATTGCCCTGGCTACTTCCTGGGTGGAAATAGAAGCATTTAAAGACTGTAGCTGTGAATGTGTAATGGAAGGAAGGTGCAAGGAGCTTAGGAATCGATTAATATCTATTCCAGAAGGCTGCATGGTGTCCGGATTTTCCCTCAGGTTATACAAGCCCTGATAATAT
Organism: Leptodactylus fallax; assembly: GCA_947044405.1. Taxonomy (NCBI): domain Eukaryota; kingdom Metazoa; phylum Chordata; class Amphibia; order Anura; family Leptodactylidae; genus Leptodactylus; species Leptodactylus fallax. The sequence goes on from CAMRHE010000035.1 coordinate 8,697,877, forward strand.
TTACTGAATTCATCCGCTATATGCTGAGGGTGAAAAAGTTTAGCATTGGTCGATTTAGAAACGAGAAATGGGATTTTAGATTTAATTCTTTCCGCCTTAACTCTTTGTGCCATTAATTTGCTCGCTTTATTATATGACCGGTAATAAGAGACCTTCAAGCTTTTGGAGTCTTTTTCAAAAAGATGATAAAGGCCTGTAATTGACATCATAGGTAGACCTCAACTATGAGAGACAAAATGAGAAAACAAATCCAGAAAATCACATTGTCTGATTTTTAAAGAATTTATTTGCAAATTATGGTGGAAAATAAGTATTTGGTCAATAACAAAAGTTCATCTCAATACTTTGTTATATATCCTTTGTTGGCAATGACAGAGGTCAAAAGTTATCTATAAGTCTTCACAAGGTTGGCACATACTGTTGCTGGTACGTTGGCCCATTCCTCCATGCAGATCTCCTCTAGAGCAGTAATGTTTTGGGGCTGTTGCTGGGCAACACGGATTTTCAACTCCCTCCAAAGGCTTTCTATGGGGTTGAGATCTGGAGACTGGCTAGGCCACTCCAGGACCTTGAAATGCTTCTTAAGAAGCCACTCCTTCGTTGCCCTGGCGGTGTGCTTGGGATCATTGTCATGCTGAAAGACCCAGCAACGTTTCATTTTCAATGCCCTTGCTGATGGAATGAGGTTTGCACTCAAAATCTCACGATACATGGCCCCATTCATTCTTTCATGTACACGGATCAGTCGTCCTGGTCCCTTTGCAGAGAAACAGCCCCAAAGCATGATGTTGCCACCCCAGTGCTTCACAGTAGGTATGGTGATCTTTGGATGCAACTCAGCATTCACTCTCCTCCAAACACGACGAGTTGTGTTTCTACCAAACAGTTCTACTTTGGTTTAATCTGACCACATGACATTCTCCCAATACTCTTCTGGAACATCCAAATGCTCTCTAGCAAACTTCAGACGGGCCCAGATATGTACTGGCTTAAGCAGTGGGACACGTCTGGCACTGCAGGATCGGAGTCCCTGGCGGCGTAGTGTGTTACTGACGGTAGCCTTTGTTACGTTAGTCCCAGCTTTCTGCAGGTCATTCAATAGGCCCCCCTGTGTGGTTCTTGGATTTTTGCTCACTGTTCTTGTGATCATTTTGACCCCACGGGGTGAGATCTTGCGTGGTGCCCCTGATCGAGGGAGATTATCAGTGGTCTTGTATGTCTTCCATTTTCTAATTATTGCTCCCACAGTTGATTTCTTCACACCAAGCTGCTTGACTATTGCAGATTCAGTCTTCCCAGCCTGGTGCAGGTCTACAATTTTGTTTCTGCTGTCCTTCCACAGCTCTTTGGTCTTCACCATAGTGGAGTTTGGAGTGTGACTGTTTGAGGTTGAGAACAGGTGTCTTTTATACTGATAACAATTTCAAACAGGTGCCATTACTACAGGTAAAGAGTGGAGGACAGAGGAGCCTCTTAAAGAAGAAGTTACAGGTCTGTGAGAGCCAGAAATCTTGCTTGTTTGTAGGAGACCAAATACTTATTTTCCACCATACAGTAATTTGCAAATAAATTCTTAAAAAATCAGACAATGTGATTTTCTAGATATGTTTTCTCATTTTGTCTCTCATAGTTGAGGTCTACCTATGATGTCAATTACAGGCCTCTCTCATCTTTTTAAGTGGGAGAACTTGGTGGCTGACTAAATACTTTTTTTTCCCCTCTGTATATTTAAGATAGTAAAAGGGCAATTGTCAATCAAACAAATAAGAGCCACATAGCGGCCTTTGGGGTCTGAAATGACACTTATCAGCTGAAAGGACACTGTGTGTTTAACTGCTATTAGGACATCCGCAACCTTCCTGGTGGCATTCGAGCAAAAAACATGAGGGAACAGCTTATGAGAAAACTTCAGAGGGCGAGGGTCACAGAAATGCGTCTCCTGAATGCAAATTACATCCGCCGCAGATCTGAGAGCCTCCTTCCATAGCAATGAACGCTTAAAGGGACTTTTAGGCCCCTCGCATTAAGTGACAGAAATTTAACACCCATAGATAAATTTAAAAGTTAATAACATGGATTGGTAGCAGAGAGACTTAAGTATGAGAGTGATATCAAAGAGAAACCTATTAGGCCTAAAGGGGAAAAATTCTTTAAAAACAGAGTTCAACATATAACTATGCAACATTGAGTGAAAAAAAAAAAACAGAGTTACAGGGCCGAGAAGTGTAATACTGCGCAAACTTGGGGGGAAGTTTGCCGTAGGATACAAATTACAAAGTACACCACAAGTGACTTGGCGGAGACTGTAGTTTTCCACGGAGGATCCAGCTTGTGGGACTCAGCCCTGGAGGATTTCTGGATATCAGGCGCAGGTGGTGGCAGGTTCCACTGGAGTAGAAGACTCTTCCCTGTGTCGAAGGAATTGAATAAGTCACTCCATTTCTGATAATAACTTTAGTAGGGAATCCCCACTTGTAAGAAACATTGTGTTAACGGAGGACCGCTGTAACAGGAGCAAGCTTTCTTCTGGCAGAAATGGTAGCCTGAGAAAGATCGGCATTATAGTTAAATTTCCTTAAACGGCTCAGGCAAAGATGACCTTTTCCTTGACTCGAACATGAGACAATCTTTAATATGATAGAAATGTATATGCCGAGGGTTTCCCTGGGAATATGGTCGGGCATCGGCAGGCGGTGGACCCTGCCTATGGTCAGATCTGCATCAGAGCAGTGTGGCAGGGTCGCTTTCATTAACTGTTACAAGAAAGGAATCAAGTCCCTAGCAGCGACTGACTCCGGTATACCACGAAACTTTACATTGTTCCGACTATTTCTATCTTCCATGTCGGCAAGTTTAAGTTTAACTGCTGCTAATTCTTCCTCAAGGTCGTTATGGGCATCCACTACAGTATAGTATTGTGTGCTGCAGCAAATTCACCCATTTAATTCTCAAAATGGTCAAGCCTGTTGCCAAGAGAGTCAACCGTGGAGGAGACGGACGTAATCGCCTTAGTGATATCTTTCTGGATAGCTCTATGCAAAGCTAGCATTATATCTTTCAAGAAGGCCTCAGAAGCAGATTGGATACCTGCAGGGATAGCCTGGAGCACATCTGACTCGCATTGTTGGGGTTCTTCTGTAGCTGGGCGAGATTCAAAACAGAATGTGGTATCCCATCTCATCTTCTGCTTCACAGGGCTTTATGTAGGGGTGCTGCTGCCTGCCTGGGAGGATGTTGCCGCAGGGGAGAGGTCCTGTTGACCAACCGGAGCTGGATTGGGTGATTATGGGGGTTGTAGTCCCCTCTTATAAGGTTGCTGCTTGCCCTCTGTACCCTTCCTCAGGCTCTCCTGGGAACCTGGCCTGTCAGTATGAGACCCCTGGTGTGGTTTGGTAATCTGTTGGGACTCCTCACCTGAAGCGCTGTCATATGCAGCGCGAGGGCTGCCTGCTGTGCTCTGTGCTTGGAGAAGGGAGGATTCACCGGCACCATCTTGGGCCACGGCTGGCGCAGCAAAGAAGTCTGTAATCCGCTTTGGAGGGCCTTTTTTCCCCCGTTTCGCCATCTCCCCGCTGTCTGTGGGGGCAGAGGATCTCCCCTCTCGTAATCTGCTGGGTATCGCTGGCGCCGAGTTGCCGGTATGAACTGCGGGAATCTGTGAGGCCTCAGAGCGCTATGGACCAGCAGCCATCTCAAGCAGCGCCAAGCCATGCCCCCCTTATTGTACATTTTGAAACAGCCACACCGATAGTTTTCAGAGAGTCCTGTATTTCAGCTGATGTTACAGTGCCTTGCGAAAGTATTCGGCCCCCTTGAACTTTTCAACCTTTTGCCACATTTCAGGCTTCAAACACAAGGATATAAAATTTTAATTTTTTGGTGAAGAATCAACAACAAGTGGGACACAATCGTGAAGTGGAACGAAATTTATTGGATATTTTAAACTTCTGTAAAAAATAAAAAACTGAAAAGTGGGGCGTGCAAAATTATTCGACCCCCTTAAGTTAATACTTTGTAGCACCACCTTTTGCTGCGATTACAGCTGCAAGTTGCTTGGGGTATGTCTCTATCAGTTTTACACATCGAGAGACTGAAATTCTTGCCCATTCTTCCTTGGAAAACAGCTCGAGCTTAGTGAGGTTGGATGGAGAGCGTTTGTGAACAGCAGTTTTCAGCTCTTTCCACAGATTCTCGATTGGATTCAGGTCTGGACTTTGACTTGGCCATTCTAACACCTGGATACGTTTATTTGTGAACCATTCCATTGTAGATTTTGCTTTATGTTTGGGATCATTGTCTTGTTGGAAGATAAATCTCCGTCCCAGTCTCAGGTCTTTTGCAGACTCCTACAGGTTTTCTTCCAGAATGGTCCTGTATTTGGCTCCATCCATCTTCCCATCAATTTTAACCATCTTCTCTGTCCCTGCTGAAGAAAAGCAGGCCCAAACCATGATGCTGCCACCACCATGTTTGACAGTGGGGATGGTGTATTCAGGGTGATGAGCTATGTTGCTTTTACGCCAAACATATCGTTTTGCATTGTGGCCATGATCATGGGCCTCTTGGCTGCATCTCTGATCAGTCTTCTCCTTGTTTGAGATGAAAGTTTAGAGGGACGGCCGGGTCTTCGTAGATTTGCAGTGGTCTGATACTCCTTCCATTTCAATATGATCGCTTGCACAGTGCTCCTTGGGATGTTTAAAGTTTGGGAAATCTTTTTGTATCCAAATCCGGCTTTAAACTTCTCCACAACAGTATCACAGACCTGCCTGGTGTGTTCCTTGGTCTTCATGATGCTCTCTGCGCTTTAAACAGAACCCTGAGACTATCACAGAGCAGGTGCATTTATACGGAGACTTGATTACACACAGGTGGATTATATTTATCATCATCAGTCATTTAGGACAACATTGGATCATTCAGAGATCCTCACTGAACTTCTGGAGTGAGTTTGCTGCACTAAAAGTAAAGGGGCCGAATAATATTGCTCGCCCCACTTTTCGGTTTTTTATTTTTTACAAAAGTTTAAAATAACCAATAAATTTTGTTCCACATCACAATTGTGTCCCACTTGTTGTTGATTCTTCACCAAAAAATTAAAATTTTATATCCTTATGTTTAAAGCCTGAAATGTGGCAAAAGGTTGAAAAGTTCAAGGGGGCTGAATACTTTCGCAAGGCACAGTGGCCAAATTTTTGGTTGGTCTACCTGACCGTGGTTTGGTTTCTGGGCAGGTTATCAGGCCAAAATCACCAGGGTATGCAAACTAGCAGGGTCATTTTGATGTTTTTGGTTGTCATTGTGATTTAAAAAGAGAAAACACAGAAGTTTGACAATAAATGGCTTCAACCAACCACTAACCATGAGTGGAGAAAAAGTTTTTGTGTTATTCATATTCTCTCAAAAAAGGCCAAAAGACCAAAAAATCTGCTTTTGACTCAAAAAAAAAAAAACTGCAAAATCTACAACAACAACAAAAAAAGCTGCTTTCCTGCAACGTGGGGCCTCAGCCTAAGAAGGACATTCCACATTATTAAGCAGGCCAAAGAATCTCTCTGATGAAAAGTATCAAATAGTGTAATGCCTTGGACAAGGTATGAAAACATTAGCTATTTCACAAAAACTTAAGCATTATCATCGTACTGTGAAGAGATTTGTGGCTGATTCAGAGCACAGAAGGGTTTGTTCAGATAAAGTCATAAGGAAGGTTCCTGGCAGATAAATTCATCAGATTAAGACAGCAGCTGCTGAAATACCATTACAAAGCAGGTTACATACCTTGCAGTTGTGCATAAACCTACTATTTGGTCACCCTTAAACAGTGCTCACAAGCAGAAACGGTTGCAGTGGGCCCAGATATACATGAAGACTAATTTTGAAATAGTCTTGTTTACTGATGAGGGCCTGCAACCCTGGATGGATGGAGGGAGGGAGAAGTGGTAGGCCACCAATAAGGCTACAGAGTCATGTTTTGGGTCAGAATCAAGGAAAGAGAGCTGGTAGGCCCTTTAGGGCCTTAGGGCCCCTGAAGGTGTTAAAATGACCTCTGCAAAGTATATAGAGTATCTGACTGACCACTTCCTTCCATGGCACAATGAGAAGAACCGTACCTTCTGTAGCAAATTCATCTTCGTGCATGACAATACACCATCCTACGCAGCGTACCTTGGATGTTATGGGAATAAAAGGAGAGACACTTTCAAGCAAAAGATCTATGAGAGTGGTAGGCAGTTCACATCAAAACAGCAGCTCTGGGAGGCTATTCCAGCATCCTACAAAGAAATTCAACCAGAAACTATAACTACTACAACCCCCCCCCAATCACTCCATCATACTTACCTTCCAAGCTCCTTCCTGCCGGACGGCTCCTCCCTCTTTTCTTAGTGCCAGCGCGTGCTATTGTCCCAGCGCTGCTCTGTGCTCTGCTGCCGATAATCCACCTCGACTGCGCAGCTCCCACGCCTGTGCAGTAGAGGTGACTCATCACTACAGAGCATAGCTGGGACTGTAGCGCACGCCAGCAGTATACAATGGGATCGGGGGTTGGGCTGAGTATATTGGGAAGAGCTAGTAGTGGGCGGTATAGCTAGAGAGACGGAGGAGGTGTGAGGGAGAGAGAGAGGAAGGAGGGGAGTGAGTTGAGAGGAAGTTAGTGTGGAAGTTACATAGCAGGAAGCTGAACCATGTAAACAAATGCAGAAGATACCAGGAGCTCCCAGAGACACCCAAAAATCACTCAAAACACTGCTAAAGGTATATGGGTGCATTTACTAACCCATTAATAGCACTAACAGACCTTTTTTTAAAAAAAAAATTTTTGACTGGAAAACCCCTTTAAAGATCACCTTTTATGTCCTCATGCACATGTGGTTTTATATACCACTAGAAAGCCGTTATGCGCCCCAGGGTTGGAGATATTTAGTTTCTGCACTGATCTCTGCCCACTGTCAGAAGGGCGTTCCTGACAGTCTAGCTGGGCTGTGAGGAATGCCCCTCTGACAGTACTTGTCCATAGCCCTGTACTCTCAGAGGGGCGTTCCTTACCACCCAGCGATGATGCTGAGCTGTGAGGTACACCCCCCCAGTACAAGCCTATGGATGAGTACAGTTAAGGGGGGCGTTACTTACAGCTCTGCTAGACTGTCAGGAACGCCCTTCTGACGGTGTGCAGAGATAGGTGCTGAAACTAATGGCACCGATATCTCCAGCCCCAGGGCACATAACGGGAAAGCCAACAGTGCGTTGAATTCAGCACACTGTCAGCTTTCTAGCGGTATATACAACCACAGGTACATGAGGACATGAAAAGTCCTCTTTAAGCATTCTCACCATCCTGCAGCATTTTGTTTCACTTTCGTAGGATCTCTCCAGCTCCAATTTCTGAAGAAAGCTGTATTCTGACTTTTTCCCAGGTGAAAAGGCACCAAGTTCTGTAGCAATTTGGTATGCAGACCAAATTCTGCTGAATACCTTCTGTGAAAACCTAATTAGTAAAACTAACACAGATCAAAAGCACGGGAGACACAGACATACACAGTCTCATGGTATGTATAAATGTCTCAATTTATTGGAACTGAGTTCAGCTTTTTATACCATTTTACAGATAAGACAACACAATACACACAATACATGGACCAGATTCCAAGGTTCTACAAAGTCTACAAGTGGACAAACCAGGGTCTCTTGATCGAGTCATCAAGTTAGCTTGTTGTTAGCTTGTCACTAACAAGATAGAGAAACTAGAAGTGATAATGGAAGAGGAATATGATATAGCAGAGATACGTGAGACATGGCTGGACTCTAGTTATGACTGGGCTGTAAATTTACAGGGGTATAGTCTGTTTAGAAAAGAATAGTATAGAGGTAGGGGTTTGTTTGTATGTAAAATCCTACCTTAAGCCAGTTCTACGTAATGACATCTGGGAGAAAAAATAAAATATGGAGTCCTTATGGGAAGAATTAAGGGGAAGGATAGCAAATAATAAAATACTGATAGTAGATTGTAACATGTCCTCAAATGTAATGGAAGAGGCATAAAATCTAATAAGGCAAATAGATTAGGCTGCAAAGCATAGTGAAGTCATTATTATGGGGGGGATTTCAACTACCCAGAGGTAGGTCGGTAGAAACCTGCAGGTCCAAAAAAGGATAACAGGTTTTTGGTCAGTAATAAAAGACCATTACCTATCACAACTTGTGCAGAACCTAATTTTAACAAATGGACCTGACAGATTGTCAAAAGTGGCTTCACTCTGCTGTCACAACATCTGACAGCAGAGAGCAGCAGAACTAGCTGTTTAAATCATATGCAGTCCTGAGAGATAGTAGATACTAGATACAATCAATTAGCTGGCACCTGGCTGAGGAAGAAGAGGGATTAAATATGCCTCAGTTGCTAATTAGATAAGCATAAGAGAACTCTGAACACTGCAAAAGCTTGCCAGGTTAGCACATTAACCTTAAAGCAACAGTAGCTAAACTGAGATTCCTGACAGTACCCCCTTTTATGTGGGGCCACTGGACACTTAACCCCAGGACCAGGTTTCAAAGGAAATTTTCTGTGAACAGAGCCGGTACATTCTTCTGGTCCATACCCCTTCCAATGTACTAAGTATTGGAGTTCTTTGAATCTTGAATTCCAGGTCCCCTTCTACTTGAACAAGGGGAGGGGGTTTATTGGGTGTGATAACCGACAGCAAATATTTCATAAGGACCAATAAACCAGGGACCCAACTTATGAGACAGCCATAAGACGTAAATTTGTAGTAGAGAAACACACTTTTTCCCCCACAATAAAAACAGGACCTGCTGACCATATTTTATCTCCAAATTTCTTAGAAATTAATTTCCAATTTTTCAAGTTTGACTGAACTTGAGCCCAAACTGTACACAGTGTTTTTGTTTCCACATTAAGTTCTGGACTTTCAGAAGTGAAGGACAATGAACTGAAACAAGGATGAAACCCATAATTACAAAAAAATGGCAAAGTATTACAGAGAGACATGATTTCAATTAACTCAATTAATAATGGAGAATTCTGCTAAAGATAAATAGGTTACCCACTGACTAATTATCAGTAACATAATCCCTAAGGTATTGTTCCAGTGATTGCTTAAACATTCTGCCTGACCATTGGTATAAAAGCTTTCCAAAATTTAGAGACCAATTGAACACCTCTATCAGAAACTATATCATCCAGAATACCATGTAGACGAACAACATGATCAATAAACAATTTGGAGAAAACTTTGGCATTCAAGTGTTCAGATAATGGAGTAAAATGACACATTTTACTGAAACAATCTTCAACTACCCAAATAACAGGGATGTGTAGAAAAAGCACTTTTATTCTTTATTCAAATGAGGATCTTGGAGCACAGGGAGAATTTTCTTCTATTACTGAGGACTACTGCATCATCACTAAACACTCCCATCCTGCATTCAGCTCAGTGGGAGGATCAACTCACAATGCCTAGGGGGATGAGATAAATGCAGGATGGGCGTGTTTAGTGATGATGCAGCAGTGCTCAGTAATAGAAGAAAACTCTCCCTGTGCTCCAAGATCCTCATTTGAATAAAGAATAAAAGTGCTTTTCTACAAATCCCTGGGGCTCTGAAACATAAGAAAGGTATCTTTTTTTTTTTTTTTTGCTAATAGCATCTACAGCACTATGGGAGCGGTTTAAAGTAGCTGGGGGCAGTGATAAACTTTCTTTAAATGGAACCATTATGATATACAGTTTGTTTTGCAAACAAGGTGGAGATGACATGAGTGTGCGAGTGATTGGATATGGGGGTGAAGGATCGGTCTGAGTCAAACATAACCCCGAGGCAGCGGGCATCCCTCCTAGGAGTTATGGTAAGGCCGGAGACTGCAATGGAGATATCAGGGACGGATCTTTTAGATGGTGGAAACAGCAGTAGTTCAGTCTTTGAGAGATTCAGTTTCAGACAGAGCGAAGACATGATATTTTTTTGTTTATTTGTTCCCTTTTTGTGTGAATCTAGCCTTAGGGAGTTTAGAATTAGGGAGAAGATCAATAGCACAATCATATGAGCTGTGAAGTGGAAGTGAATCAACCGCAGATAGAATATGTCAACAAAATCTTGAATATAAGTTGGCAAAGATGGAGTAACAGAAGCAATAGTTACAGATATACAAGATTTAAAAAAATTCTGAATTCCATTTAACCACATCCCCCATCTTCAATCAATAATAGGATTATGCATTTGTAACCAAGGAAACAAAATTAAATTTGTAGGTAAGTTTTCCAGTATGAAAAATGGAAATGGACTCTAAGTGTATAGATACTACAACTATAGTCACCAAAGGTGTAGTAAATTTAACTGTACGCTGGGAAAGAGGTGTGTCATCAGTTGCAGTCACACTAATTGGACTCGAGAGAGGTATCAAGAGGTATAGAGCGGTATAACTAATGTCTGAGCAACCCGCAAAAAGTTGACCACTGACCCACAGTCAACAAAAGCATTACCAGAAATTACGTTATCATGAAACTGAATTTTAATTGGTAAGATAATTTTCTTTTTGGAAATGATGGGAAATACCTGACCACCTAGGTGGTCTTCCCAAGAACCACGTAGGCGATGGTGTTTTTCTGGACCAGGACACTTGGGACAGTCTTTAAGAACATGGCCAGCATCTCTGCAGTAACAACACAATCCCCACTTTCTCTATCTCATGTCATAAATCAACATAGTGTGTCCTAGCTGTAAAGGTTCTGATTTTGACTCTGGAGTAGACTCAAGTTACAATAGTCCAGATGCAGGTAGAAAAGAGGAGGCAGATGAGCGCTGGTCCAGAATAAATGTAGTCTTTAATCCAATTGAATAAAACACACGACGTGTTGCGGGACAAGCCCTTTTTCAAGATGCACACAAGAAGGACATAACTGAACTAAGAATGAATGCAGAAAAGGGCAACCAAGATAATTAGGGGAATAGGTGGATTGGAATACAACAATAGATTAATAAATTTGGGTAATTCAATTTAGAAAAATGACGGCTAAAGGAAGACCTAATTACATCACTTAAGGGATTCTGCTCCACTGATTTTGGCACTTTTGGAATTTTCTATCTACTTCTCACCATTCCCGTGCAACCAATGCAGTTAGTTTTAATGCCTGATATGCTATTTAGACTCTGTACTGTCAGGAGGGCGATGTCAGACAAGAGCAAACAAGGGGTGTGATTCTGAGCCCTGCCCTTCTGATGTTACTGAGCTTAAATAGCACATCAATCAACAAAACTACCAGCACTTGTTGCTCAGAAACTGTGGAGACTAGAGAAAAAAACAGCTAGAATCAGTGGAGGTGCAACTATTAGATTCACTAACTTGAAGTGGTAGAGGTGGTGAAAGATTCTCTTTAATGGAGTCAGCAAGCATCTACAGTCTCTCAAAAAGTACAGTAATGATGAAAAAGCCAAAACTTATGTATTTTATGCTTCAACATAGTGACAGAATCAGGCCTAGACTGGGATTAATAAAACATCCATGGTACTGCACACAAGTCACTCCAGCCCGCACACATATCCATATGGGACCTCAGCTCTTACTCCCCTGGTGACCTGCATATTTCCAAGTTTAAGATGGCCCTATCATTTTGGTCCCCAATATGGCTTTCATCTCGTTCCTAGTCGTCAACACGGCTTCCTTTTTTATTACTGCTCACTTTAACCCTTTAAGGATGCAGGGTAGTTTGTACATTTATGCTTGGCGATTTTTTTCATTCCCCCCCCCCTTCCAAAATTCATAACTTTTTTTATTTTTCTGTCAATATAGCTACAGTATGTGAGGGCTTATTCTTTGCCTTATGAGTTGTACTTTTATTTGCCACCATTTTGGGGTACATATAATTTTTTAATTAGCTTTTATTTACGTGTTTTGGAGATCCATGTGAAATAGCACACAATTCTATCAGAATTTTTTGCATTTTGCTTTACAGTGTTCACTCTGAATTGAAAATGACATTGCAGCTTTGTCTGGCGGGTCATTAAGATTACTGTGATATCATATCTATATTGGTTTCTATTACGTTTCAATGCTTTTACAAATAAAATGTCACTTTTTGAAAATAAACTACTTTCCTGGGGTCATCGTATTCTGACACCTGTAACTTTTTTACTGTATTGTTGATGGTGATTTGTCAGGGCTCTTTATTTGAGGGGCAAGTTGTACTTTTTATTGATACCAATATTTGGTATGTATGACTTTCTGAGCACTTTTTATTGTTATTTTTTGGGGAAAGCAAAGTCACCAAAATACGTCAATTTGTACATTGAGATATATGTTTTTTTTATGGAGGTCACTGTACGGGATAATCAACACTATTTTTGGATAGTAGGGACATACGCACATAACATGTTTGTTTATTCTTTTTGTACATATACAGTAAGTGCAGTTGCAAAGGCAGTCAGGAGGCCTTTGCATAGTTCTGAGGGGTAACAGGGGAGGCGATCTTGCCCCCGGACAACTTGGATGCCATGATTGCTATTGATCACGGCATCAGGGGGTTAATCTGCTGGAGTCGGAGTATCTTCAGACTCCAGCAGCTGGTCACGGCCCTCGGCTGTGTAACACAGCCAAGTCCTGGAAGTAATGCCACAAGCACAGCTTCTGTGCCCGTGGCATTACAGCGCCATACTATTACGGCCCTGAGTATTAAAGGGGAGAGATGTATGGATAGAGCTGAGCTCCTGAGCTCTCTCCATACATCCCTTCCCGCATAATGACGTAAATTAATGATTAAATAACGTAAATTAGTGATTATGCGTGAAAGGCTTAAAACCCACCAGAGAAAAGTCCAAGAATGCTAATTTTAGCGTGGGATATACATAAAACTTGTCCCTTTTGTGAACCAGTTCATAAGATTGCCCTGGAAAAATATGGAATGTTCACATATACTTGCTTTTGCTTTCTGCATTACAGTGATGCGGCATAGCATAGAGCTGCATCCATATTGGTCTCACAATGCATGTAAGTCCAATGTGTGGTCTTTTCAAAAAGGTTCCCACTGAAAATTTTGCTCAAAAATGTGGTCTTTAGTTGGATAAGGTCTTTAGGAGGTGGGGACTTCTCAAAAGAGTGGTCTCCTGGAGAGGTTGAATTTTATGTGTATTAGTTGTACAGCAATGGCTTTGTAGCTGTATGGCCATTTTGGACTTGTATTACTTGAATTAGAAGGCTACAGTTCTCTGAGGCTTTACATAGTGGTTTATTTATACATTGATATTTGGCACACAAGTATCATCTAACAATGGAGTACATGAGCGCCACTATTGCTAGGTTCAAAGATTGTGCTGCACTTGGTCTCTTGAGCTTTGACTCTTTGATGATCAGAAGTCTCTCCTTTTGGTGAAATATTAGAGTCATGTGCAGTACATATATTTACAAACTGATGAAAAGCTGTGGTTGTATCACATATAAATTTACCACTGAGTTCCAGCATACGCAAGTGCTAGCCCAGACAAATTTATTATGTACTTATGAATTACAAAGTCTAGCACTATATATATATATTTATATATTAACACTTCATATCATGAAAGATTCTGATCTGCTAAAGGCGATAAATGATGCACTTTAATATTTATGATATAATGACACTCTAAGTGAAATATTAATGTGCTTATTTCATTGGTATCAGATATAATAAATATTTTGACATATGCTCTGATTGCTGCTTGGAAGATTGCTCCATTTTTCTGCTTTTGCTATTTCTGAAACTTATGAGTCTGGTCACTTGAAGCTTTTGCATTCTGTTTTAAGGATTTATATAGGATGCTCCACAATGAAAAGCAATTCTTGATTTTGTTGCTCTACAATTTGTAAGCCAAACGATTAGGAATTATTTCAGAACTGCAGATGCTAATGTAAATATTCTTTTGGGCCAAATAATACATGGAAACTATTTGCATAAACAACAAAGTAAATATAAAAATGATAATATTTTCATTAATAAAACTGACTTCCTAAAATAGACCTCATGTCGATTATTTTTTCCCTGTGACTTTTGTGTCCTCCCACCCTTCCTTGGCCTTACATATTCAGAAATATTCGTGAGCTAATTGCATCTCTCTTTACTTGATCTTTATTTATCTTGAAAGCATTCATGGGAAATAAGGAGGCTCATAATAATCCTTAAAGATGATATATTGTATGGCTGTTCCTCTGGAGAGCAGGTTTTTCATAGGGCAGTCACTTGCTAGAACTGCTGCCTACTTGTTTATAGATCATTCTGTGAGCATGGTAACAAGAATAACAATCTGTTCCTTCAATTCTCTTTATACACTGGAACAGGTGTTAGAGAGAGGTCACAACTTTACAGCTATGGATAGTGATCTCACGGTCTGTTAAATGGAAGTGTACTCACTTGGGAATAATGTTTATCTATTAAGTGAAGTATGAGCTATTCAGTTTCAGTGCACTTTGTTTATGCATTTACTAATACATGTGTCACACACTATTACAGTTATTAAATATTCAGCTGGAATTATGGACCTAAGAATACCACAGGAGTTGACTTATGTCTACTTGACTTTAGTAAAATGAAAACCAGAAATGAACAGATTGGTTCTCAGAGGCAGTTACATACCACCTGCATCAGTCTATCTTTGAATACATGTTAGCTTGTAAATGTGTTTTTTGTGTGTGTTATGGTAGTAAGGCTACATCTACATTACTGTAGTTAAAATACTGTCTGCAAATTGAGGATAAAGTTGGCCGCATCTGGTAATCTGGTAAGCAGATGCATACGCACCGCGATGTCCGCAATTGCGGATCGTAGTGCATTTGTAGTCATCCGTATTTGTGGATCCGCACGCAAAAAAACAGGGATAGCTAGAAATTATGTCACCAGCTATTCCCAACCCTCTGAATAGGTCAAATGATCAGCCAGACACCATTGTCATTTGTATTTTTGCTTGCTGAGAGGTGTGTTGGATTCCTTGGTGTTTTTCACTGTGAAGATTGTTGCAGAGTGCGATTGCTGGATGTGGCAGAGTCAAAACCAGATAGACATTTGTATATAACAGGAACAGACTTTAGTGAAACATGAATGCAGTAAGAGAAGGTTCACCTCACATGGTGTAAAAATACAGGAAGTGTATATCAACAGCATCAAAACAAACAAAAGTACAGAGTGTCTACAGATAAACATTTAGTAACAGCTGCATCTAGTGTCATAAATGTGAACTGCAGTCAATCCAGCAAATATCGAGACGAAGCTGGCTGTTGCATATGTCCATCAAAAATTCCCATACCTCCCAACTTTCAAAGGACAGAAAGAGGGACAAAATGTGTGGTGCACTATGCGCGCTGCAAATTTAGCTCCACCCAATTCTACATTGACTCCGCCCATTCTCACCCATTTGTCTTTGTGCCCCCACACAGTATAATGCTCCTACAGTCACCCTAACATTATATGCCCCTACATTATAATGTTCCCTTCCAATTGCTCCTCAGTATGAAGTCCCTCTCCTTGTGCCCCAGTTTAAACTGGGGGAAACTAGAGGCAGACATGTGCCCCTCCAGCTACCCCCATGGTTTAATGTGCTCCTACAGTTTCCCCCAATTTAATGTCACCCTCCATCTGCCCCCCAGTTTAATGTCCACTCCTCCATCTGTCCCCAGTTTAATGTCCCCCTTCATCTGCCACCAATTTAATGTCCCCTTCATCTGCCACCACCTTAATGCCCCCCTTCATCTGCAACCAGCTTTATGCCCCCCTTTATCTGCCACCAGTTTAATGTCCCCCCTTCATCTGCCACCAATTTAATGCCCCCACTTCATCTGCCAGCAGCTTAATGCCACCTTTATCTGCCCCCAGTTTAATTGCCCCCTTCATCTGCCACCAATTTAATGTACCCCCTCTATCTCCCCCAGTTTAATGTCCCCCTTCATATGCCCCCAGTTTTATAGCCCCCCCTACATCTGCCCCTAGTCTAATGCCCCCCCAAAGTTTAACATAATAATATAACTGATACTCACCTCTCCTCGCTCCCCTGCTGTTTCTTCTCCCGGAGTGTTCAGGGAGCTGCAGACGTGATGTGAGTGATGTCATCACATCACACCTACAGCTCCCGGAGCCGGAGCATGCAGAGAGGAACAGTGGTGAAGTAAGAGATGTGCGCGGATGGCTCCTGCTTCACCATTGTATTCAACTCATCTGTGTCCTCTCTGGACGCAGATGAGTTGAATCCCAGACATACCTCCCACCGACTGGGATGGCAGGACAAGACCCACAATCCGGGACTGTCCTGCAGAATCCGGGAAGGTTGGAAGGTATGAAAACTCATTTCTCTCATGTGAATGATGCCCTCCTGTACTGGCTTGTCTCTTGGCTTGTCCATTTGTACAGCAATTACCTATGCTATGCTATCTATGCTAGAAGATGAGGAGGAGGTATTGGGTTCAACCCATTGTCTCTCAACGGCACAGGAAGGTTCATTTCCACAACCTGACTTGCAGCAGCACCAGGAAAAGTTCCACAGCTACTGCTGTCAGACCTGCATCCTGAACTCACTTTATATAACACCAAAATGCGAAGGTGCATCTCGGCTGATGAACATCTTCTTGTCACCCTCAGGTAAGAACATTACTGTTCCCTTTTGCCCCTTCTCATCTTGTTTTTTTCCCTGTAGCCCTTTGTCTTGCTTTATGTGAAAGATCCTCAGTGCGCCAACACCGCTTTGGCCCACACCTGAGACTTCTTTCATAAAAAAAACACACTCACCGCCAGTGAGTGCTGGGTTCACAAGATAAATACAAGACAAGCTTTCTAAATTTTGTATATTTATTAACCCCTAAATGGGTCGGTATTAACATCTAACACATGCAGTTCAGAACAGATATGCAGATATATGCAAGCATTAACAGTTACTAGTTATAATATACAGCGCATAAAATAAAAAGGGAATAAAAGTGAAATAATTACTTTACCACACATATCCTTGATGTGGTTCTGTAGTCCAACACTCACACATGCTCTGGTATGTGTGAATAACCAGTGGAGGCTTCTAGCAGCAGCATCACAGCATTTCAGCCTGCATGCTCATCACAGTATATCCTAGTAGTCTCTCAGTAGTCTCATCATAGTATTCTCTTGTAGTCTCATCATAGTATTCTCCGTCACTGACCTCTTACCTCATCTTTTATACCCTTGATTACACCACCCAGAATGAGGTCACCGGCGACGGCAAGTCTGATTGATTAACGCACTCAAGTCAAGATTCTTTGTAAGGAGATGGGACCAA
Organism: Leptodactylus fallax; assembly: GCA_947044405.1. Taxonomy (NCBI): domain Eukaryota; kingdom Metazoa; phylum Chordata; class Amphibia; order Anura; family Leptodactylidae; genus Leptodactylus; species Leptodactylus fallax. The sequence goes on from CAMRHE010000035.1 coordinate 8,715,148, forward strand.
GTGGAATGACACAATGCCTTCTATATGTTATCAACTAGGTCTGATCAATAACCTAGTCCAAACAATACATGTGTATTTGATCACCCAGGGCTATGTAGGAATTCAATGGAGCCATTCTGGGATGGATACAAAGCCCTATTGTTACATTGTTGCCACTACTGACGGATTAGAGCTGCGCACATTATGAGTAAATGGAAGTAAGAGGGATATACAATACCCAGAGATCAAAATAAATCTTTGAGTTATAGCCATATTTAAGTGGAATCATCACAGTTTAGTACAAGCGTAATTGTCTCCTTTGACACTTATGAGCCTGCTAGTATATTTGGACCCTACTTCTCAATTATCAGTACTGTCCCTGTGACCTTTCATATCTTGCTAATATCATTGTCCCTTTTACCTTGTCACCCTGTGTTTAACCATCATTGTCCCCTATACCCCACCCTGCTAATGTAATACTAAAATTATTTTCCCCTTGTTTTTTTGATTCACAAATTCTTGGCAAAAGGGACATCATTTGCATCTCTTTACTTTGAGCTTCTGCTGGGTTGCTCAACGATTTTGCGGATCATCAGCCTGACTTATGAAGTGATCTGAAGCATCTGAGAGTGGCAGTGATGCCACACCCCGAGCCAGAAGACTGTATTCAGATTGCTGAGGGCTTTTACAACTCAGCATAGTTTCCCAACTGTATGTTTATGCTGGATGGAAAACACATTTGTATAAAGAAGCTGTCTCACCCAGGGTCCAAATATTTAAATTTATAAACAATATTTCTCAGTGGTGTTGTTGGCCTTGGTTGACAGCAATTACTGGTTTATAATTGTTTATATAGGGGGCCTATGGGAGATCTGCTGGCATTTTCAGAGCTTCCAGAATGGGCGAACGTCTGATCAGCTTGCCCTTCAAGAACCAAGGTAACTGCCTGGATCATCAAGACCTCCTGCACCATTTGTCATCGTGGCTGATGAAGGATTTGAACTATCCACCCATGTCTTATATCCATTCTCTCTGTGTGGTTCAGATGACTGGTGACGTATATTAAAGTATTGACTTGCAAGAGGGAGGCAGTATGTTTAGCTCACCTTAGGAAATCTGAGCAGCAAGTGGTGGGTGTTCCAAACCCCTCTTCATATGGATACTCACAATGTGACACTGGTTATCTTTCACAATTTTGTCAGGATTCATGACACTACGCATTATGGTGACCTGGAACAGATTGTGCCGACGTCTGAGATCCCTGTAGATAACATAATGCTTGAACTGTTTATCCAGGAAGTCTATGCGGACTACTCCATATAACCTGTGGGAGCAGATCCCTGGCAGATGGCAGCAGATTACTGGTTCTCGACTGTTGTTGTTCCTGTCTAGTTATTAGTTGTTCCTGTTTTAGTTTAGTGAATGATGATCCTTGAAGTGGATTGTGAGTTTAAGTATTACTGCATGACTACATTTTTTTTTAAATAACTGAATAGCCCCCCCATCTGTAAATTTTCTAAAGTTGTGAACAAGAGCATCATTGTAAGTAACTGTTTATATATGTATAGAACAAGAATAATAACATATTATAAACAGATAAAACAACTCCAAGTTGGTATATTCTCGAGAGAAGATTCTGGGTGGACATGAAGGAACTCCTCCTGGTCAGAAGCTGTCCCTGGGGGCACATGGGGTGGATTTTATACTGTGGGACCACATGAGGTGGGCATGATGTACTGTGGAAGCCAGACGCAGAAGTTACACACCCTTGAGTCCTCGTGCAGGGAGCCATATACTGTAGAGGGCACATGAGGCATATATTTTGATGTGGATGCCACATGGCGGAAAGGTTTGTGGTGGGGCACATACCTGCACTAATGTGATGGGGTGCTATACTATTTCCCTGGACCTTATGGCATTTGGGGGGGTCATTGGGATCCAGAGACATTGTCACGTCTTGTCAGCAGCCTAGGGACTGCCCACACTGCGACACAGACAGGAATCTCCCCTGTGTCGCTTTGCAACTCTTCCGCAATTGCGAAGAAGCCATGTATGTGCATCCGTAGCTTAACCAAAATGTGCATGAGCCCATACACTATAATGGGCTCATCTGCATTGCAAATGTGGACAAAAATAGGACATGCTTCATAATTTGCAGCCCTTGTATACAAAAAATGAGGTTATGTGTACGGCCACATAGAAATTAATGGATCCGTACTTTTATCCGCAATTGTGGAAATCTATGGTCATGTGCAAGCTTCCTTGCAGCTAACCACTACAGTCATGGCCAAAAGTTTTGAGAATGATACAAATATTAATTTTTACAAAGTCTACTGCTTCAGTTTTTCTAATGGCAATTTGCATATACTCCAGAATGTTATAAAGAGTGATCAGCTTAACAGCAATTACTTGCAAAGTCAATATTTGCCTAGAAAATGAACTTTATCCCCCAAAACACATTTCAACATCATTGCAGCCCTGCCTTAAAAGGACCACCTAACATCGTTTCAGTGATTGCTCCATTAACACAGGTGTGGGTGTTGATGATGACAGGGCTGGAGATCAATCTGTCATGATTAAGTAAGAATGACACCACTGGACACTTTAAAAGGAGGCTGGTGCTTGCCACCATTGTTTCGCTTCTGTTAACCATGGTTATCTCTAAAGAAACACGTGCAGTCATCATTGCACTGCACAAAAATGGCCTAACTGGGAAGAGTATTGCAGCTAGAAAGATTGCACCTCAGTCAACAATCTATCGCATCATCAAGAACTTCAAGGAGAGAGGTTCCATTGGTGCGAAAAAAGGCTCCAGGGCGCCCAAGAAAGACCAGCAAGCGGCAGGACTGTCTCTTAAAAGTGTTTCAGCTGCGGGATCGGGCTACCAGCAGTGCAGAGCTTGCTGAGGAATGGCAGCAGGCAGGTGTGAGTGCATCTGCACGCACTGTGAGGCGGAGACTCTTGGAGCAAGGCCTGGTCTCAAGGAGGGCAGCAAAGAAGCCACTTCTCTCCCGAAAAAACATCAGGGACAGACTGATATTCTGCAAAAAGTACAGGGAGTGGACTGCTGAGGACTAGGGTAAAGTCATTTTCTCTGATGAATCCCCTTTTCGATTGTTTGGAACATCTGGAAAACAGCTTATTCGGAGAAGAAGAGGTGAGCGCTACCACCAGTCTTGTCTCATGCCAACTGTAAAGCATCCTGAAACCATTCATGTGTGGGGTTGCTTCTCAGCCAAGGGAATCGGCTCTCTCACAGTCTTGCCTAAAAACACAGCCATGAATAAAGAATGGTACCAGAATGTCCTCCAAGAGCAACTTCTCCCAACCGTCCAAGAGCAGTTTGGCGCTCAACAATGCCTTTTCCAGCATGATGGAGCCCCTTGCCATAAAGCAAAGGTGATAACTAAATGGCTCAGGGAACAAAACATTTTGGGTCCATGGCCTGGAAACTCCCCAGATCTTAATCCCATTGAGAACTTGTGGTCAATCATCAAGAGACGGGTGGACAAACAAAAACCAACAAATTCAGACAAAATTAAAGCATTGATTCTGCAAGAATGGACTGCTATCAGTCAGGATTTGGTCCAGAAGTTGATTGAGAGCATGCCAGGGAGAATTGCAGAGGTCCTGAAGAAGAATGGTCAACACTGCAAATATTGACTTGCTGCATTAACTCATTCTAACTGTCAATATAAGCTTCTGTTACTCATAATATGAATGCAATTATATTTCTGTATGTGATAAAAACATCTGACAAACACACATAAAAACCAGAGGGCAGCAGATCATGTGAAAATATAATATTTGTGTCATTCTCAAAACTTTTGGCCATGACTGTATATTGTAATGCAATTTTTAATATTGAGACCAAGCACAGACAGACCTAAAACTATGCAACATGATGAATATCTTAACTACACTTTAATATCCATTTAGAATGAAGAAGCATCAAGTTGTGGCTATATATTTTGTTTGTGTGTTTTTTTTTTTTGTTTTTCCTTTAGATTACATGCACATGTTAGTGTGCAGTGTATGGGTCAGTAAAAACGGCACGGATGACACATGGATTGGTATTATACTGTTAGGGAAATCCAAGAGGCCTAAAACCTTATCAACTCTTTTAACAATGCTATATGGCTTGCCAGGAACTACATTATCTTGAGAAGGAGAGCATGTCTGGACTGTGCTTCAGATCCTGTACACACGGAGTTACTGTATTTCCAATCTATGCTAGCACTCTACATACTGCCATATGGTGCCTACATACATCACTCTAAAATGCTTTGAAAACCATGTGTATAAAAATCTGTTAATTTTCAGTTCTTGTATCACACCATGTCTGATGAAGGGAGCGAGTACTCCTGAAAGCTTACTTATAAATATACTCAGTTAGCCTCTAAAAGGTATCGCCTGATTTCTTCACTCTTACACTACATACATCACTGTCTTAAGAAGATATTCACACCTTCTGTAGAATCAGTTAAAGAATAGTTCCCTCATAAGGCTGAGGCCCCACGTTGCGGAAATACAGCTTTTTTTGTTGCAGATTTTGCTGTGGTTTTTTGAGCCAAAGCCAAGAATGGCTACAAAAGGAAAGGGAAATATATAGGAATCTCTTATATTTTTACCTTCTGCTCAATCCACTCCTGTCTTTGGCTCAAAAAAATGCAACAAAATGAGCTGCATTTCCGCAACATGGAAAACATCCAACAGAGCATAGCCCATTTTTTCTTTTAGATTCTTAATAAAAAAAAAAATTTACTTGTGATTAACCTCCCCAAACATATTCAACTGTCACCACTGTGTGACAGAGCACTAGTAAACATCATACTATAGATATGGAGAAAAACAACTTTAAAGCTAGAAGGCAACAATATGGCTTAGTGGTTAGCGCCTAAGTTCAAATTGAACATTTGTACAACAGTTTGTATGTACAAGGACATCAGTTTGTATGTACTCCCCATGTTTGTGTGGGTTTCCTCCAACACTCCAAAGACCAAGTGATAGGAATTTAGATTGTGGACCCCATGTGGGATAGTGACTGACACGGTCTGTAAAGCGCTGCAGAATATGTTGGTCCTATACATGTAAGAGAAATAAATAATAATAAATTTGATGACTCAGTTGGTGCACTGCAGTGCAGACCAGCCCTGGGAGCACTGTTCTTGCTGCTCAAGTAGGATGGGTGATGTAATAGCAGTGGGAGGATCATCTCCCACTACACAAGGTGGCACAGGCAGGAGGTGGCAGGGGTCTGAGTGGTAAGAGCAGTACCACTGAAGGCCCACCTCAAGTGCACCAACTACATCAAAGTTACATACATAACACATACATGTTGTTTATCACTGTAATGTGCTCTGTAACATGATGGTGACAGTTGAATATATTTGTTGGAGGTGGTGGGCTCCTTTTAAGAAAACAGCCATTCACATGATACTTGTTATAGACCTTTTTTAAGGCATGTTACATTTAAAAAAAACTGCAAAATGTTCCAGTTGTAGCATTTTTTCTGGTATCTATTTCAACTATTGATTTCAACAATACTAAAAAAAATAAGTTTAAAACTGCAACTGCATTGTAACTTCCGTTTCTGTTGGTGGATATAATGTTTGACCCGAACAAAATCTAAGACTTGTTGGAGAACATCCCATTCTAAACATAATACTCACTAGCATATTGGGCCACCCAAAGAATGTCTGACCCCTCACAAAACAAAATATTGCTTCCTGTCCTTTCTATACTACTCCGTTCACAAATATACATTTTCTGTTCCTCTACATGAGCAGCTTCAAAATTCCTAAAAAAATAATTTTTTTTTGTTTTGTTTTCACAAAATGACAAAGTTCTTAAAAAAAAAAAAAAGATGACGCAATTTGCTGCAAATTTATTTAGTCAGGCCAAGAAGTGGACAAGGACATCAAGGTGACCTTTATTGCAGTTATGTAAGATTACACACTCTACCAGTGGTAACAGTTCCACTATAACAAGGAGGCAAGTGGAGAAAACTGATACGAAGAAGGATTTAAGTATACTAGGAGACAGTAAGCTAAATAACAGTACTCAGTATCTGGTATCTTATTCACTTACTCTCATGCATGTGCTGCATATTACTGAGAGATTTATTACTGGCACTTATCAGAACACACTTCGTATCTAAAAATATTAATATTAATGTTGAGAGGGTCTAGGGACTGTAGGGGGCCAAATGACTTTCCTATTTCTAATTATCAACAATTTTGAAATGGATCGATATACACATGTGGACAAAATTGTTGGTACTCCTCGTTTAATGAAAGAAAAACCCACAATGTAATTTGGCAAATTCCAGTCTGGATTTTTTTTATGATTTGTTGACAACTACATGTTGACAAGCCACAAAGCTTTTGGGAGAATGTCCTATGGACAGATGAGACAAAAATCGAAATTTTTAGCAAGGCACATCAGCTCTATGTTCACAGATGGAAAAATGAAGCATATCTTGAAAAGAACACTGTGCCTACTGTGAAACATGGAGAAGGCTCTGTTATGTTTTGGGGCTGCTTTGCTGCATCTGGCACAGGGTGTCTTGCATCTGTGCACGGTACAATGAAATCTCAAGATTATCAAGGGATTCTAGAGAGAAATGTGCTGCCCAGTGTCAGAAAGCTTGGTCTCAGTAGCAGGTCATGGGTCTTGCAACAGGATAATGACTAATAATAATAGGATAATCTTAGGATAATGGTTAAGAGGAAAACATTGGACTATTCTGAAGTGACCTTCTATGAGCCCTGACCTAAATCCTATTGAGCATCTTTGGAAGGAGCTGAAACATGCCGTCTGGAAAAGGGACCCTTCAATCCCGAGACAACTGGAGCAGTTTGCTCATGAGGAGTGGGCCAAAATACCTGTTGAGAGGTAAAAAAGTCTCATTGACAGTTACAGGAATCGTTTGATTGCAGTGATGGCCTCAAAAGGTTGTGCAACAAAATATTAAGTTAAGGGTACCATCATTTCTGTCCAGGAATGATTCATGAGTTTTCTTTTTAAAAAATTCTGTTGAAGCATAGTTGAAAAGCAATGTCTGACTTTCATTTGTTCATTTTCATAGAATTTTTATATATTATAAATTTTGTCAGATTCAAGTTATTTCTGTGACCATTGTGGGTTTTTCTTTCATTAAATGAGGGGTACCAACAATTTTGTCCACATGTGTACATATATGTTGACAAGAATTTACCTGGGGGAAACATTGTATGAAAGAGTACATACAAAGATATAGGCCATTCGCTGTAGTTTGAATTTTTTCCAGCCTGCTTGGCAAGCTGTGTCAAAGGAGATGTGCCACATATTGCCAGAAGTACCTACTGTAATTATTGGGAGCATTTCAGAAGAGGTTTCCGATGTGATGTACACTCTTCCTTGTAAATATTTCCATCGAGGCATTTAAAGTTTTATTCGTGGTGACCTACCATGTATCATTGGCCTTTAAAAGCTATAAAATGTTCCCTAGTGGCTGGGTTCACATCAGACGCCATTGTCCACAAGTCACCGATTTATATGAGTGCGATGACCACTATAAAAAGTATATGCAATGTCATGGGAAATTAAAATCTCAGAGTTAAATCTAGAGTGCTTTCTAATCTGTAATTCTGTGCTGTTATATTGAATATTATACGTTTCCAGCAGTCACAGTGCCTTTTTTGGATTCAGATCAAATGGATTGAAAATTGTCTACATTTCATGAAAGGGGAACTCCCAAATGGGACATTCATATCACAGCATATCCACAGTATACACTTAAGTGAAGACTGGGGGTCCACTAAACCAGGTGGAAAATGAACATTGAGGTGGCCACATGTGTTGGTCTCCCTGTTTAATTTTATGGGAATTATATAAACAGTATTTATGACATATTCTGTGGATATGTCATAAATGTTAAAGTTATATTTTTCATTTTAAAGGTTACATACATATTTGGAAGCAGAGTTTGAGTAAGAGGATGGAACCAGTAAGGAGGGAAGGGAGGGGGGGGAGGGAGGAGAGATGTACAAGGGTAGACAGAGAAGGGAGAGGGAGAAGGAAGGAATAAGAGAGGAGGGAGGGAGAAGAAGATAAAAGGAGAGTAAGGAAAGGAAGAAAAAATAATAAAAAAGGGGGAGCCTTGGAAGGAGGCTATATCATTTGCATGGCCCTATGGCCCCAACCAGGCGAAGACGTCCACCCAAGACACGCGAGGTGGAGCATCGGTAATAGCCTATACCACAGCTCCTTCACTGAAATCTTATGTATGTGCTGACTATCCGGCGTTACTGAGTATGTTCCCAGTATATAGTCATCCCCACAGTATTGTGCAGAACCCAATAGCTCCATGACCGTTTCATGCACAGGACTGTATAGAGAATGACATGGCCATGGAGCATTACACATATGTGCAAGATAATAGTGAGGGAGCTGTGATGCAGACATAGCACACGGGGCTGCCAGCAGGAATTTTTACCCCCCTTCCCCCACAGAATAATAATGGTATATAATGCTCCACATTGTATACAATGCTCCACAGTAGAAAATGTTCCCCTGAGGCCCCCACAGTGGCCCCACACAGTATAAAATGTTTCCCTGAGCCCCTCCATAGTAACCCCACATGGTATACACCACTCCACACAGTATAATATACTCCCCAGAGCCCTAACACAGTATAATGCTCCCCAGAGTCCCCACACAGTATAATATCCCTTAGTGGTCCCACACAGTATAATATTTTCCCCAGCAGCCCCACAATATAATATGCCCCACACAGTATAAAAGGCTCCCCACAGTGCCCCCCAGTATAAAGCTCCACAGTGGCCCCACACAGTATAATATGCTCCACAGTGGCCCCACACAGTATAATATGCTCCACAGTGGCTCCACACAGTATAATATGCTGAACAGTGGTCCCACACAGTATAATATGCTCCACAGTGGCTTCACCCAGTATAATATGCTCCCCAAAGTCCCCCCCAGTATAATGCTCCACAGTGGCCCAAAGAGTATAATATGCTACAGAAAAGCCTCACACAATATAATATGCTCCACAGTGGTCTCACATAGTATAATATGCTCCCCACAGTGCAGAAGAATAAATCTCACAGTATAATAGGCTCCAAACACAGCTAACTCAGCATAAAGCTCTGCAGAGGCATCCCAGTATAAAACTCCACAGTGGCCCCACACAATATCATATGCTCCCCACAGAGGCACCCCAGTATAATGTTCCACAGTGGCCCAAAAAACAATATAATATGCTACCCAGAGACCCCCATAGTATAGTATGCTCCGCATTAGCCCCACATAGTATACTATGCTTCACAGTGGCCCCACACAATATAATATGAACCAGCAGACCCCAGAGTATAATAATCGGAGGCCCAGGGGAGGTGAGAGAAAATAACAGTTATACTCACCTTGCCTTAGCTCACCTGGGCATCCTAGTGTTGCTCCTATGTCTTCGCTGGATTTTTCTTCAGGTCTGCAGCTGACGTCACGTATTCCGGATGTCACTGCTGAGACCTGTGATTGGGCCTCAGTGGTCATGTAGGGCATGCTAACATCAGCTACAGGCCCAAAGATGATGTTGGATAGCCGGATGCCCAGGAGAGGTGAGTAAAAATGTTTATTTTTACAGACCTCCCCTCGGCAGACTTCTATTGGAAAGGGACCTTGTGACCGGGCTTGAATCCAGGATCCAGGGTCATCAGGCTCCTGATCCCGGGGGGGGCCTTTTGGGGCCAGGGGCCCTGGACCATTGCCTAGTCTGCCGTCCCCCCTATTGCCAGCCCTGCCTAAAGGCATGGGGCCCACCTGGGGATTTACCGGTACCCTATTAGGCCAGTCCGGACTATTTTTTTTTTCGGTTTTGACACTAGTCGCAAAGTTAGGTGTAATTTTTAAGTAAAGCAGGAAGTCTACTATTTTTCCTTAATATTCACCTGTGGTTATAGTATTGCACATCAGAAAACTTCAAACACTATAATTTACTGTATTTGATGGTTTCCTATAACTTAGTGAAGAGTATATAGTAAAATACTGGAAGAAAAAAAGGCCTGAAATTGTATCTATATATCTTTACATCCTCTTTACAACTGTGCACTAGGAGATACACATTCCATTCATTTCTCCAGCCACTGAAATTCCAAAAGCTAGCCCTTTGGGTCCTGGCCACAGTTAAAAGGAAACCATCTGAACTTTACATTCTTCATTAAATCTATGCTTTTCTCTGTAATTTGCAAGTTTAGGACCTGAACATAAACATCCGTTATTGCTATTTGAGGGACAGGCATTACGATAAATGTGAAGAATAACAAAGCTGCTCTGCCTGAGAGCCAAAATCTGACAAGACTTGAATTACTGAAACATTGCTCACTGACTCCAGTATGTAACTGGGAAGCTCCCTGGAAGCCACTAGCAGTTCAGCTGAGAGGGAGAGAAGAAGCTGTAAGTATCTGTCTTGATTATGACTCTTGTAACAGGTATTGAAATGATATGTGTGGATACGTTTATACTGCTTTACATTGTACTGATTCATTTCTGCAGCTTTGTTTGATTTAATATATGGGATAATATTCTAATTGAGATGCAAAACATACTTGTCAGTATTTAGAAATGTATACAGTTTCTGGTCTGGATGAAATGAAACTTAATGGGTGAAGTCTAAATGACATGATTTTATATCACTTCAGGCTGAGAAGTTCATTTAATTTCTACTGTTCTTTACAACATGCATACCATTTTTGTGATGTTTATACACTGAATGTGAATATTTGGCATATGACTTTAGAAAAACCTGCCTGTGGTGTTTGTTTTCCTATAAATCTACCAGGGATACTTAATATGGATTATATTAGTGGATACCTGTTATGTTAAAAATGCAGTGCATAGACTGCAAGTTCTAGCGCAAGAGGCACTGAGCAGACTGATATATTGATTGGGGGAAAACATTCTGTATGACCTGTCAGTGATTGATCGCCTTCCCTCCATGAGTGTGCATACACAGATAGCTGTCAATCACTAACTAGGACATCCTACTGAATTTGTATGCAGAGAATGAGCAAAGATGTAAATGTCAGATTTTAATGAATCTTTTCCAACAAAGCCATATATCAGTCTGCTCAGCTTCTGCTGCTTTATAGTATGGTTCCCACAGATTATACTGCATTTTCAATGTGACAGGTCCCCTTTAAAGGTTATTTTAATAACATCTATAATTTTCACTGTAAGATTTATCCAATGAGATGATGAAAACGTTAGTCATATACCTTATTTAAGTTCTGAATGTGATAGGTGGAAGATGAACCTGAATCCATCAAGATACATGCAAAATATGATTAATCTTGTGCTTGCAATTTTTGTTGTGTTTTCTTATTAAACAAGATAATTTCTTGCCAGACAGACCTATTACATAATATAATATTGTCTCTCACAGGGGCGATAGGGGACAAAAAAAAAATTCCCCTTATATGAAAATTTCTGGCAAACCTGGGGGGGGGTGGGGGGGGGGGGGGGGGCCCGGGGGGTATAGGTAGATGGGTGGGGTGTGAAAAAAAAAAATTTTTTCCGTTAGGGGGGGGGGGGGGGGGTTGGGGGGGGGTGGAGCCCTAAGGGCCCTTTTTTTTTTTTTGGGGCTCTAAAAAGAGGGGGGGGTGTGTGGTGTGGGGGGGGGGGTGTGTTGTTTTTTTTTTTTTTTTTTTTTTTTATGAATTGTTAATGTTGAATGTATTTCTGTGATTCTGTTCCTTTAAGACAGCAGCCATTGTAATTGTGACATGATGCTGGAGTGAGACCCCCCCCCTTTTATGTCAGCCTGCCTGTTCTGCAGACAAAGTGTGAGCAGAGAAGCAGGAAGTGACGAGACAGAGAGCAGCAGCCATCTTGGCAAGAGAGAAGACAGGTGTCTGTGCTGTGTTGAACTGGTGTGGATATTTTTCTGTACAGCTAAGCTGTATCTTGGTCCAGAGACAAACAGAGTGTAAAGAGACGACAGGACTAGTGAGTCCACGTGAAAGGAACTGTGTTCAGTGGCTGATCAGTGAGACTGACATTGTGACTGTGTATATGGATACCACAGATAGAGACTCGCAGTGCTGTTGATGTACTGGACGGCACCTGCTAAATCCCGGCTTACATCCCAGCTCAGTGTATGGATTCGGCAGGACTGTCAGTGTGCTGAGTGGAATCTGCTGTTGGATTACATTGCATTCATTTGGTTTCCCTGTTAAAGAGGACTTCATTTCTCCCGAGATCCTGATAACAGTGAGGAGAGGACGCTTCACTATAAAAGAAAGGAACGACTTTGGGCCCCACCGCGCGCTTCTACGGACTGTAAGCGGTCCACCTGGACCACTGGGGAAAAGGGGGTGCACCCAAATGTGATGTCAGGGTCAGTTAGGGATAGTTTTGAGTATATTGTTCATTCAGTGTCCATACTGCAGAAGTGGACAGAGTAAAAGTAGAAACCATTGCAGAATTTGCCTTGAAATTGTTCATGCTATATTGTATATTTTGCTTGTCTTTATCCCTGTCATTTTACCTTTAACTAGCCTTTATTAACTTATAGTAAATATATATTCTTTTCTTGAACTACCGCGTGTGCGTTCATTTCTGGTTGCGGAGTCCAAACCACCTGCCTTGCTCTCGGTTCACAAATTGGCGTAGTCGGCAGGATCCGCTTACCAGAATGGACGGTGACGCACCCGTTAGGGAGAATGGTGCTGGAGGAAGAATGCCAGCAGGGGCTATAATGAGTCAGTTAGCTAAATTTGATGGCAATAATATGTCAGTGAGTATGTGGGTGGAACAGATACGAATGATACAGCGAATGTACCAGACCGCACCAGAAGTACTAGTAGAGCTAGCAATATTGACATTACAAGGGGATGCTAAGACCACGGTGATACTGAGGCCATTTGAACAAAGGCAGACATTTGAGCAAGTAGTCCAGATTCTAGAAACCATCTATGGAGAAACTGCATTGCTGGGGTCTCTACAGGCTCGGTTCTTCCAGAGGGTACAACAGGAGAATGAAAGCCTTCCCCAATATGCAAATGCCCTACAAGAACTGCTCCGAGATATTCAAGGGAAGGAAAGAGGGGGGCTCGCCAGCCTTCTGTAACCCTGATCGGACTCTCCGTGACCAGTTTGTCCTGGGGATACGTGACGGCAGTTTAACTGTGACTATGCAGGATTTTATACGACGAGAGACTGATGCTAAATTCCATGATGTACAGGTAGAGGCCATCTCCCGTGCCAATAGTATGGTCCTGAGGCCCCAGACCGCAGTTGGAGTTACTTTGTCACAGGGGGCTAGTTCTGGCTCAGAGACAGTAGAAAAGGGGACGGTTAAAGAAATTCTCACAGTAATGCAGAAACTGCAAGAGCAAATGGAACACTTGCACACCCGTTGTGATGAGCATTCTATGAAAATTGCAGACTTCCAGAAAACTGGAGGTGAAAGGGTGAGCCGTCCATACCCAGAAAATCAGAATCACCCACCACCCTGCTGGAGGGATGAGGATAGGACCTACCGAAGGGGTCCAAATCATTTAGTGCAGTGTTCAGGAGAAATCGAATGGGCTTACCGAAGGGGCCCAAACAGATGGCCAGAACGACGGGAGATACGCTGCTGGGAGTGTGGACGGATGGGCCACGTTGCTGCTAGATGTCCAGAGCAGCGACAAACTTATGAGAGACCGCCGTTAAACTGAAGTCCCCTGCTGCTGTAGGGCGTGTAGTAGGGGAGACTGACAAGGAGACTATGTGGGGAGAATGCCCTAATGATGACCTGATCGCTGCAAGTCCTGTCATACAGGTGGAAATGGAGGGTATTCCGGTTACCGGGATGATTGACACGGGTTCCCAAGTAACGACCTTGAGTAGAGACTGTTATGAACGGTTCTTCCGGCAACATGTGAAATATGATCCCCATACATTCGTACGAGTGGTCGCAGCTAACCAGTTACCAGTTCCGGTCGTGGGAGTGGCCTGGATGAATGTCCGGGTATGTGGCCAAGATCTAGGTAGGAAAGGCATTGTGGTGGTACAGGAGTCACATGAAGTAAAGGTCCCTGTCATTTTGGGGATGAATGTGTTAAAAGAATTAGATCAGATCCTCTTTGAAAAGAAAGGTCGCGGTTATTGGAAAGAAACCACCACCCATCGGCCTACTCAAACAGCTTTCCAGCGGCTGATCCGGACATGTGGCTTACAGAAAAGTTCGGATGCACAGCGTCCTCTGGCTCGAATTTCAGTTCCTTTGCATACAAAAGTTACACTGCCACCCAGTCGGGAGACAATAGTGTCCATGCCCGTAGGCACCTGTGGGAAACTAGAGGGCATAGCTGTGTTGGTAGAACCTCTGCAGGCAGCCGAAGGGGGTGTTGATCCGCTAGTGGCCCGTTCCTTGGCAATAGTTCGCAATGGAAGAGTACCACTTCGATGTGTAAACACTCAGGACCAGAGTGTGGACCTGACCCCAGGGAGGCAGCTGGCTAACATCTATGTGACTCCGGAGGAAGTAAGGAAAGTAACTCCAATGCAGCTGAAGCCGACTGAAAGGGATGAGTGGACCGTAACTGTGTCCATGGGAGAAGATGAGGAACCCACCTCTGAATGGAATGGCCGTGCAATTCGAGAACAGATGAAGATGGATGTAAGTTCATGTTCTCTGGAATGGGTGCAGAAGGTAGATGAGCTGTTGTGGGAGAACCGAGCCGCCTTTGCACGGTATGCTGAAGATTTTGGATGTACCACAGGGATCTACCATGAGATTCCCACAGGAGACACCCCTCCAATTAGAGAGCGCTACCGACAAATTCCTCCACAGTTGTATCAGGAAGTGAAAGAACTGTTAGCTAAGATGCTACAGGGTGGGATCATCCAAGAAAGCCAGAGTCCCTGGGCGGCTCCTGTGGTGTTAGTAAGAAAAAAAGATGGGTCCATCCGATTTTGCGTAGACTATCGGAAGTTAAACGCTTGCACCGTACGAGATTCCTACCCCTTGCCACGGATAGAGGAGTCCCTCTCAGCGCTAGGGAGAGCCCGGTACTTCTCCTCACTAGATCTGGCTAGTGGGTATTGGCAGGTGCCGATGGCCACAAAAGACAAGGAGAAGACGGCATTCATCTTGCCCATGGGACTATACGAATTTAACCGGATGCCCTTCGGGTTGACAAATGCACCCGGAACGTTTCAGCGGTTGATGGAGAAATGTCTCGGTGACTTCAACTTTGAGTTCACCCTCATCTACTTGGATGACATTATAGTGTATTCTGCGACCTTTGAAGACCATCTCCACCAGTTGGGGCAAGTATTTCGAAGATTGCGGGAACATGGGCTCAAATTGAAGCCCAGTAAATGTCGGTTGTTCCAATCTGAAATTGATTACTTGGGTCACCGCGTATCAGGAGAAGGGGTGAGACCATCAAGAGACAAGATAGAGGCTGTTCAAGATTGGCCGATACCGACTACCCTGCGAGAAGTGAGGGCGTTCCTTGGAGTAGCCGGTTACTATCGACGGTTTATTAATGATTTCGCCAAGGTAGCAGCACCACTTAATGCTCTCCTACGAGGCACATCCGGTGGTCCAAAGAACCGGTCCGTGAAGTGGGGACCTGAACAGGAACAAGCCTTCCAGGCATTGAAGGATGCACTGACAACAGCCCCAATCTTGGCATATGCTGATTACCACTTGCCGTTCCAGCTGTATACAGATGCAAGCCTGTATGGTCTTGGAGCAGTGCTTTCCCAGCTTCAGGATGGCCAGGAGAGGGTCATAGCGTATGGCAGCCGGTCTTTGAGAGATTCTGAAAGAAACCCCGAGAATTATAGTTCATTTAAGTTGGAGCTGTTGGCACTGGTATGGGCCATGACCGAGAAATTCTCTGAATATTTGACCGGTGCTGAAGTTTTAGTACTGACTGACAACAACCCACTAGCTCACCTGGAAAATGCCAAGCTCGGGGCGTTAGAGCAGAGGTGGATAGCCCGAATGTCTAAGTTCAATTACCGCATTAAGTATCGGTCCAAGACAGAGAACCAGAATGCTGACGGACTTTCTAGGGTAACTGCCCAGACCCCCACAGAAGATGTGGATCATGAGTTGGAGCATGTGGAGGTGCCCGACTTCAGCAGATTTTCACAGGCCTTGGCCGCCGCTAATCAGTTTGAGATGGAGGGGACTGAAATGGCTCCTTTCTTTGGTCCCTCACGACAGGAATGGGCACAGATACAACAGACCCATGAGGGTCTGGCGCAGATGATCAAGTGTGTTGAGAAAGGCCAGAAGCCCTGTAGAGAGGAAAGAGAACGACTGACACGTGAGATATTATCTGTTCTGAGTCAGTGGGAAAAGTTGGAGATGAAAAATGGAGAGCTATGCCGAAAGGTCTATTTACCTTCTGAGATCGACATTCGATACCAAATTGTGGTGCCTAGTGAACTGGCTCACTCGTTGGCAGTTGAGGCTCATAATAAGAATGGACATTTTGGTCATGAGAAGACCTTTCGTTGGTTACAGCGACTGATTTACTGCCCTGGTCTTCGTCAAATGGTCGAAGAAGTATGCCGCAGCTGTCGAACTTGTGAGATCCATAAGGCAATAGAACAGAGAGCTCCCCTGCAAACCATCGTGACCCAGGAACCTTTAGAAATCGTCATGATAGACTATCTAATGGTGGGCCCATCCAATAGCGGACACCAGTATTGCCTCGTAATGGTGGATCACTTCACCAAATTTGCGGTGGTAACCGCCACCAAGGACCAGACAGCTGAGTCAGCAGCTCGTGCTCTGTGCCAAGATTTCATTCGAGTATATGGGTGTCCCCAACGCATCCACTCCGACCAGGGTGCCTGCTTTGAGGGACACGTAATGAAAGAAGTTCAACGTATCTACAGGATAAAGAAGTCGCACACGACTCCATACCACCCTCAGGGAAATGGGGCCTGTGAAAGATTCAACAGAACTCTGCTACAGATGCTGCGGACTCTGGAGGAAGACAAGAAGTTACAGTGGCCTCAGTTCTTGTCTGAAATGGTGTGGGCCTATAACAATCAGGTCCATTCTACAACGGGGTACTCTCCTTATACACTTCTCTTTGGGCGGTCTGAGCGAAGTATAGGAGAATTTCAGTTGGATGATGTGGATGGGTTCCCTCCGAGGGATCCAACCTCTTGGGTGCGGGCGCACCGGCAGAGACTTGAGACGATCCATCGATTGGTGCGGCAGCGCCTGCAAGAACATCCCCATCCTGATAAGACCCCAGTGCAAGAAGCACCATTGCAACCAGGCGACCTGGTGCTAGTTCGTGTCAAGAAACCCCAAGGGAAATTGGAAAGCCGATGGGAGGCTTTGCCGTATCGTGTTGTTGGCCGCAAGTATGCGAATGGGCCAGTGTACCAGGTCCAGAAAGAAGGAACTGATTGTGTTCGAGTACTTCACCGAAATATGTTGCGCCTGTGTCATTCTGAAGGGACAAATCATGATGGGCCTGCCAATGTGAATGAGCTCCCACAGTCAGAGAATGGAGGTGCGGAATGGGCCTCCGACGAGGAGGATGATTGTTGGCCGATCCCTGCTCCTGGAGATGTTCCACCTGTGACTACTGTATCTCCGGCCTGTGCCCCCTCTGGTGCGGAATCCACTGGTCCTTCTCAGCCCATAGCTGCAGCACCCCATAATATACCACCGGTCCTCAGACGGACCACTAGGCCAAATGCTGGTATTCCCCCTGTTCGGTATGCGCAGGATGAGTTTGTTTGGCCTGCCATACATCGGTATACTACCACCCTGTGCATAAAAGTACAACCCTCTGGATATACAGTCATAGGCAGGGACTGCCAATCTTAAAGTGGGGGGGAATATGTAAGAAACAGCCAATGTTGTCCTAGGCTTTATTTGTCTGTATAAATTGTTAATGTTGAATGTATTTCTGTGATTCTGTTCCTTTAAGACAGCAGCCATTGTAATTGTGACATGGTGCTGGAGTGAGACCCCCCCCCCCTTTTATGTCAGCCTGCCTGTTCTGCAGACAAAGTGTGAGCAGAGAAGCAGGAAGTGACGAGACAGAGAGCAGCAGCCATCTTGGCAAGAGAGAAGACAGGTGTCTGTGCTGTGTTGAACTGGTGTGGATATTTTTCTGTACAGCTAAGCTGTATCTTGGTCCAGAGACAAACAGAGTGTAAAGAGACGACAGGACTAGTGAGTCCACGTGAAATGAACTGTGTTCAGTGGCTGATCAGTGAGACTGACATTGTGACTGTGTATATGGATACCACAGATAGAGACTCGCAGTGCTGTTGATGTACTGGACGGCACCTGCTAAATCCCGGCTTACATCCCAGCTCAGTGTATGGATTCGGCAGGACTGTCAGTGTGCTGAGTGGAATCTGCTGTTGGATTACATTGCATTCATTTGGTTTCCCTGTTAAAGAGGACTTCATTTCTCCCGAGATCCTGATAACAGTGAGGAGAGGACGCTTCACTATAAAAGAAAGGAACGACTTTGGGCCCCACCGCGCGCTTCTACGGACTGTAAGCGGTCCACCTGGACCACTGGGGAAAAGGGGGGGCCCCAAAAGGGGGGGGGGGGGGGGGGGGGGGGGGGTGTGGGGTTTTTGTTCTTTTGGGGGGCCCCCGGGGGGGGGGGGGGGGGGAAAAAAAAAAAACGGGGGAGGGGGTTTTGTTTTTTATTTTTTTTATTTTAAATTTTTTTTTTTTTTTTTTTTTTTTTTTTTTTTTTTTTTTTTTTTTTTTTATATAAAAAAAAAAAAAAATTTTTTTTTTTTTTTGGGGGGGGGCGTTCATTTCTGGTTGCGGAGTCCAAACCACCTGCCTTGCTCTCGGTTCACAGTGCTATGCCAGACATACACTTGTGAAACTTGTTCTTAAACTGTGTTGTTTAGTGAGTACAGTTACCAGAATTTAGGTCTGTTAGGTTATGGCCACATGTAGCAAAATGTAGCTAAGGCTAAGGCACCACATAATGAAACGCAGCAAAAAAGCTTGAATTTTTCATTGCTTTCCTGCTGTATTTTTCTTTTTTGCCTCCCATATAAATCAATGTGGAAAACACAGCGTTTTCTCAGGTAAAATTAACCTGCAGCTTTTTTTGCAGTGTTTTTTCCCCACAATGTGTGGATGAGATTAAACAAAATCTCATTCACTTTGCTGGGGACTGTAAAGCCGAGGACCCACGGCGTTTTACAGTAAGTGAAACAAGGTTGGGATTCTGGCTAATCCCATCAACATATTGCAGGAAAATATCTGCATTGTTTTGCGTGTTGCGTTTTTGGAAATCGCAGTATGTCAATTATATGTACAGAAACGTTGGCGTCTTCCCTCTAGATATAATTGAAGCAGAAATTCTGCAGAGGAAAACTCTGCGGACTTTCTGTGAAAAGTGCTGCGAGAAAAACCGCAATGCATTTCCACCACGGTTTTTCCCACAGCACTTTTTGGCAGCGGCCCACTACATGGGACCTTAGCCTAAAATACAGGATTATTTTCTGTTGCATTTCCCCAATGTGTTGCCCTAGTCTTAGAACACATACAGACTCTTGAGTAGATTAAGAGTTTTTTAGTACATTAGTAAATTAGTTTGTCAGTACAAAATGTTAACATTATAGTGATCCACTATAAAATCTGTGATAGCTGAGGTCTGGTTTATTAATCCTGCTTTACCTTTTCACAGCATACATGCCATATACAGCCCAAGAAGGTCATAGGCTAAAGTGATAATTTGACTCAGGTAGTCAGTGTCCATACTGAAGCTGCCACTGTAGTGGCCATCTAAGGCTACATGAATATTACTGTATATCATATGCAGGTCTCTGAAAAATGGCATAGACGATAAATAAATGGCACTTGTGTGCTGTCCGTGTCTCCACTGACCCAGACAATTTTATGAATGAGCCCAGGCTGCAAAACAAACAGGAATAGGACCTGCCCTGAGCTCACATACCCCTGAAAAACAGGTTTGTGTTCATGGAGCCATAGAAATAAATGGGTCCATGTACACAAGAAATAAATGAAAGAAAATAGCACAGACAAAGAATACAGTTGTGTGTATGAGGCCTAAGTGATGTCCTAATAGTCCATGGAATAGACAGGCAAGTTTTGCTCATCCACGTAAACAGATATATACACTTTAATTCTGCCATAAATTCATGGCCTAAAGTTTGGCTGCAATAGTGGAGTGATGATATGTGTCAGTTTTAGCTACTTATGGTATATCACGCTTATAGCAATAGGTTATCCACTGTGAGGACTGAATATGGAACATATTTGAATGGGATACGTTTACATATAAAGTGGGGTACCTATGTCATCTGGGTTGCAGATGTGTAAACCATGCTCATGAATGCTTGACATAGTTTGCAGGGAGACTGTACATTTTTTATCTGAATTCAGAACCTGCCCCTCTAGTTTACTTCTTAGATATCAGATTGCTAGGAATTCACTCTCTGTATTCTGTACTCTTTCATACATGACAAGTAAACTTACTAGCACATAGGAATTAAGACGCATTCAAGAAATCTGTGTTAACAGTTAATCTAGAGCTTTATAAAGTACAGAACATCTAAAAGAAGTACTATATGAATTTGTATAACATGTGAAAAAGGGGCAAAATAAAGCTCTTGGACCCCTATGTGAAATATATAGTAGGGTCTTCATCTCATACGTACCTATGGTGTATTCTCTCTTGACAAAGGAATCTTTGGGTCTCCCCCAGACACCAGGGCACAGGTACCACTGCTACCTCTGCACCCACTATAGCTTCAACTGTGGTGCGGATGGCCACTGAGACTGGTTATATTTGTTATAGAAAATCAATATATGTCTGACATATTTATATGTACCTTTAAAGATACATATATAACATTTACACTGTGTCACTCTGACTCAGTTATCCCATGAGGACAGAGAGGCTCTGGACAAACCCATCACGCTGGGAGAACTGCAGACAGTACAAGCTGAGAAGGCCCTGTGGGCAGATGTTCTCCTGGGGGAATGCTATAAGATGTATGGCAACAAGTTGCTCCCGCATTTGTTTCCAATTATCCAGGAGACAGTGGATGGTGTTTTTTTTTTTTTACCTCAATCTATGCGAGAAGCCATTGTGATCTTATTATTGAAACCAGGAAAGGATCCAACTACCAGACTCATATGGACCAATATAAGGACTGGACGGGCTTTATGTCTAAATCCTCTATGGCAGTTAATTTATGGCACTTTTATCTGAATCTGCAGTTCAGTTCTGGAGACTCTGGGATGAGGGCTGTCTTGTTCTTTGATGCTGCCAAGGCCTTTGACAGCATTGAGTGGACCTATCTATGGGCCATCCTGTGGACAATGGAGTTTGGACCAAGGTTTACATCTCTCAGATGCAATAGTGTTGGGCAGGGGCATCTGGCAAGGGTGCCTGTTGTTGAGCCTCCTTTTTGCTTTGGCCATTGAGACTTTGGCCTGTATGATATGCGCCCCTCTTAACATTGTATGATTTAGAAGTATGGCCACGGTGAAGCAAGTGCCCCTCTATGCAAATGACATGTTGTTATATTTTGGTGATGTAGAGTCTTCCATTTCTCCGGTTATGTTTCTCATATCTGAATTTGGTACCTAGTCTGGTGTACTCAACAACTGGGCTAAATCGGTTCTCTTGCCAGTGGAAGCCCCTACCCCCAACATTAATGCTTGGCTAAACGCAAATAGAGGTGGCAGATAATTTTAAATATCTCGGGATTATGATCAGTGTGAGACTGCAGGAGTTTTTGTCACATAATTTATATCTACTGCTGCTTAAATTTAGGCATAAAGTAGAAGCATTGTGTTGCCTTCCCTTGTCATTAGCAGGACTAACCTCAATAAAAATGATTTTGATGCCACAGCTGATTTATATTTTACACAATTCACTGGTATGGACCCCAGTGTCTTAGGTTCAGAAGTTTCATAGCTTGTTTTGAGAACTGATATGGCAAAAACAACACAACTGGATCAAATTAGAGACACTCCAACCTGCTAAGGATAATGGGGGATTGACTATTGAAAAAGCATGGGTTTACTACATGACTTCTCAGTTACAGCAGTTCCATGGTTAGGGTCAGGCAGAGGGAGTTGGCGTTACTGGAAGGTTGCTCACCCAACAGCCTATGTGGAGATACCGCCTATGCATTTTGGAGGCAGGATATTCACATAATGTACACAGTAATAAAGTCTGGGATCAAGGATAAGCCCTTCTGGGAGTTCATACTATACACCAATATGGCACAACTGTAAGTTAGTGGAGTTTTAAGAACTGAGGGGTTTTGAGAGCTGGGAGGAGAGGTGTCTATCTTGTAGAACAGCTATTACAAGAAGGAATGTTCAAAAGTTTGGAGCAACTCCAAATGGAATTTTCACTGCCCCACATATTCTTTTATCAGTATGTACAGCTCCAGCATGCATATATTAAATTAATGAGATCATTAGGCTGGAACGAGGGGTGTATATTAAGAGACACAAAAAAGCAAAAAAGAGGAGCAAAGGTGCAAAATACTATGTCATTGGACAAAGCAATATACCAATTGCAGCAGATTATAAATTATAAGTAGAAAGCACTGTTGCAAACAATAATAAAACTTAACATTTGATATTAGATATTAAAATAACAAAGTCCTTAAGGCTGATTCAACCATCAAAAATTTGTCACTCTATAGAGCATAATGTTATAGCAAGTACAGTGCCTTGCGAAAGTATTCGGCCCCCTTGAACTTTTCAACCTTTTGCCACATTTCAGGCTTCAAACATAAGGATCTAAAATTTTAATTTTTTGGTGAAGAATCAACAACAAGTGGGACACAATTGTGAAGTGGAACGAAATTTATTAGATATTTTAAACTTTTGTAAAAAATAAAAAACTGAAAAGTGGGGCGTGCCAAATTATTCGGTCCCCTTAAGTTTATACTTTGTAGCGCCACCTTTTGCTGCGATTACAGCTGCAAGTCGCTTGGGGTATGTCTCTATCAGTTTTGCACATTGAGAGACTGAAATTCTTGCCCATTCTTCCTTGGAAAACAGCTCGAGCTCAGTGAGGTTGGATGGAGAGCGTTTGTGAACAGCAGTTTTCAGCTCTTTCAACAGATTCTCGATTGGATTCAGGTCTGGACTTTGTTCTTGGCCATTCTAACACCTGGATACGTTTATTTGGGAACCATTCCATTGTAGATTTTGCTTTATGTTTGGGATCATTGTCTTGTTGGAAGATAAATCAACGTCCCAGTCTAAGGTCTTTTGCAGACTCCAACAGGTTTTCTTCCAGAATGGTCCTGTATTTGTCTCCATCCATCTTCCCATCAATTTTAACCAACTTCCCTGTCCCTGCTGAAGAAAAGCAGGCCCAAACCATGATGCTGCCACCACCATGTTTGACAGTGGGGATGGTTTGTTCAGGGTGATGAGCTGTGTTGCTTTTACGTCAAACATATCGTTTTGCATTGTGGCCAAAAAGTTCGATTTTGGTTTCATCTGACCAGAGCACCTTCTTCCACATGTTTGATGTGTCTCCCAGGTGGCTTGTGGCAAACTTTAAATGAGACTTTTTATGGATATCTTTGAGAAATGGCTTTCTTCTTGCCACTCTTCCATAAAGGTCAGATTTGTGCAGTGTACGACTGATTGTTGTCCTATGGACAGACGCTCCCACCTCAGCTGTAGATGTCTGCAGTTCATCCAGAGTGATCATGAGCTTCTTCGCTGCATCTCTGATCAGTCTTCTCCTTGTTTGAGATGAAAGTTTAGAGGGACGGCCGGGTCTTGGTAGATTTGCAGTGGTCTGATACTCCTTCCATTTCAAAATGATCGCTTGCACAGTGCTCCTTGGGATGTTTAAAGTTTGGGAAATCTTTTTGTATCCAAATCCGGCTTTAAATTTCTCCACAACAGTATCAAGGACCTGCCTGGTGTGTTCCTTGGTCTTCATGATGCTCTCTGCGCTTTAAACAGAACCCTGAGACTATCACAGAGCAGGTGCATTTATATGGAGACTTGATTACAAACAGGTGGATTCTAATTTATCATCAGTCATTTAGGACAACATTGGATCATTCAGAGATCCTCACTGAACTTCTGGAGTGAGTTTGCTGCACTGAAAGTACAGGGGCCGAATAATATTGCACACCCCATGTTTCAGTTTTTTATTTTTTACAAAAGTTTAAAATAACCAATAAATTTCATTCCACTTCACAATTGTGTCCCACTTGTTGATTCTTCACCAAAAAATTTAAATTTTATATCCTTATGTTTGAAAACTGAAATGTGGCAAAAGGTTGAAAAGTTCAAGGGTGCCGAATACTTTCACAAGGCACTGCACATATAAAATTACCACCATATAAAGTTGTATATCATGGCAGCCATATAAATAAGTAATGAAACAATCTTACCAATGTCTAAAGACGGAAGTAAATCAGCAGGTGAGGTTGCATCACAGGAGGAAGAAATCACAGTCCCTATTCCTCTCCCTAAAACACTTACCCTTACACCCAAAATGACTACCGCCCTAACAAGGGCAGTACCAAACTGTCCCTAAAGGTGACCCTATTTATCCCTAGTCCCTACGTGTTTCCTGGTACAGTAACGCACCAATCATCAGGGGACTTTATAGACTACTCATAAACTCCAAAAAATGCTGTCTACAGTGGTAAAGCAAAATAAATAAGTGCTGCCTACAGTGGTAAAGCACAGCAAATAAAATCCCACAATGGATGAAAAGAGCTATCTAACTCCATGTAGTGACAATGGTAGCTACCATTGTAGGACAGAGAGCTTCTAATGCCCATTTGATCGCCAGACATTCCTTCTCGACAATGGCATATCTCTTCTCATGCTCATTCAGTTTTTTACTTAGGTAAACTACAGGATGCTCTTCCCCTCCCCTGACTTGTAACAACACCGCTCCTATACCGACATCAGAGGCATCAGTTTGCACAATAAACTGTTTTTGGAAGTCTGGTGTTATCAACACCGGCTGGGAACAAAGAGCTTGCTTCAGTCTTTGGAAGGCCTGCTTGGTTTCCGCAGTCCATTTGACTTTGACTGAATCCTTACCTTTTGTATGGTCAGATAAGGGGGCAGCAATACTGGCAAAGTTTTCCATAAACCACCTATAGTAACCAGTTAGGCCCAAAAATGCCCTGACCTGTTTCTTGTTTACTGGCTTAGGCCAGTTCTGAATGGCCTCAGTCTTGTTTATTTGAGGCTTAATAACGCCTCATCCAATTGTGTATCCCAAGTACTTTGCCTCTTCTTGCCCAATGGCAAACCCGCTTCCCTAATAGAATTCAGGACAGCCTGAACCCTGGGTAGATGACTTTCCCAATCTGGGCTATGTATTATTACATCACCCAGATAGGCAGCTGCATATTTTTGATGGGGTTTTAAAATTCTATCCATCAGCCTTTGGAATGTGTCGGGAACCCCATGCAGACCAAAGGGAAGAACTACGTACTGAAAATGACCATCAGGGGTGCTAAAGGCAGTTTTCTCTTTGGCCTTCTCAGTCAATGGCACTTGCCAGTAGCCCTTCGTCAAATCCAATGTAGTAAAATATCAGCCATTACCCAACCTATCAATGATCTCGTCCACTCGACGCGTTGGATAAGCATCAAATTTTGACACTGCATTCAGCTTTCTGAAGTCATTACAAAAACGTATAGTGCCATCTGGTTTTGGTATTAGCACTATAGGACTAGACCAATCACTATGTGACTCCTCGATAACCCCTAGATTAATCATCATTTGCACTTCTTCTGCAATAGCTTTGCGCCTCGCTTCAGGTACGCTGTATGGCTTTTGGTTCACTCTGACACCTGGTTCTGTTATGATGTCATGTTTGATTAAGTGAGTTTGGCCTGGTAGTTCAGAGAATACATCTCTGTTGTGCTGCACAAACTCCTTTGCCTCCTGAGTTTGTGAACCAGCCAAAGATTCTTGAATGTTTACCTTAGGTATCCCAGAGACATCATCCCCTTTACATGTATTGTTGACCGCTAACAAAACCTCACGGTCCTTCCAAGGTTTGATTAAATTTACATGGTAAATTTGGTAAGGCTTCCGTTTACCTGGCTGATGTACGCTATAATTTACATCGCCAACCTTCTCCACAATTTCATATGGCCCTTGCCATTTAGCCAATAATTTGCTTTCTACTGTAGGAACAAGAACCAACACCCTGTCACCAGCAGACCTGTTATAAACCCGGGACTGATTCTCCTGAGCTTGCTGTAAGTGTTCCTTTACAATAGGTATCACTTTTTCAATTCTATCTTGCATCTTGGCAACATGGTCAATCACGCTTCTGTATGGGGTAGCCTCATGCTCCCAGGTCTCTTTACCAATATCCAAAAGACCATGGGGATGTCGACCATACACTAGCTCAAAAGGAGAAAACCCCGTAGAGGCCTGAGGTACTTCCCTTACAGAAAACATCAGATAGGGTAAGAGGTAATCCCAGTCTTTCCCATCCTGTGCGACCACTTTTTTAAGCATCCCTTTTAAGGTTTTGTTGAACCTTTTGACCAACCCGTCAGTCTGAGGATGGTAAACTGATGTACGTAAATGCGTTATCTTCAGCAGTTTACACAACTCTTTTGTGACATTAAACATAAAGGGTGTCCCATGATCAGTAAGTATTTCTTTAGGCAACCCAATTCTAGTAAACATAAGAAACAGTTCTTTTGCAATGTTTTTTGCTGTAACTTTCCTTAGAGGGATCGCTTCTGGGTAGCGGGTAGCATAATCCACAACAACCAGAATATGTTGGTGACCTCTAGCAGACTTAACAAGAGGTCCTACCAGATCCATTGCAATCCTCTCAAAGGGAGTTTCAATTATCGGCAGAGACACTAAAGGGCTCCTAAAGTTTGACACAGGGTTGTGCAACTGACATCGTGGACAGGACTCACAGAATTCTTTCACCTCTTTATGTATACCGGGCCAGTAAAATCTTTGCAGGATGCAATCTTTTGTTTTATCATAGGCAAAATGTACTCCTAACACATGGGAGTGAGCAAGATCCATCACCCTTCTGCGATGTGATTTAGGGACTACAAGTTGCTCTACAACCTTCCCACCAACCTCATTGATTCTATACAATAATTCATTTTCTAGTGCAAAATGTGGGAATATTTTCTCTGCACCAGACTCTTGGAGTACCCCATTTATTACCTTACTTTCACCAGCTGGGGTTAATGTAGAGTCCTGGAGTTGAGGAGATCCAAAATTATCACTGGAGACTGGCAAGTCAGGGAGACCAATTTCGGGAGTGTCTTCCTCAACATCGCCTGCAAACACCTCTAAAGGAGAAGTCTCATTCTCATTCAGAGTTACTCCTACGGCTTTTACATGATCAGGTTTCCCCAAGGGAACTGGATCAATACCAAATATATTTACACACTTCATCATTTCCCACAACTGCCAAAACAAAGGAAAGTCACATCCTAGAATGATATTATGCAGTAAAGTCTTTACAACTCCAACTTCATGGGTAACTTGTCTACATAGAATATCAAAAGACAATATGACAGTGGGGTAATCTTTTGTATCGCCATATATGCAAATGACTCCCATCTGCCTGTGTTGTAATTTCCTGGTGTCAACCAGACTGGCATTCACAAGAGTCACTAGAATACCATAGTCCAACAAAGCATTAGCAGAGCATCCTTCAACAGTCACAAGACAAGTTTGTCACTCTATGCCTTGAGAGAGCGAGGCAGAGTAGGCAGGACTAGCAAACAGGGACATCCTTCGCCCAACATCACACTGCATAGGCTCATCCACCAGTGGACAATTGGCAGCAACATGGCACAGTCCGTGACAACGCCAACGAGTACTGTTCAAAGGTACTTTGGGGCAAATTGGCCTAGATTTCCTGGCTAATAGTTTTGAGCCAGTTCCTACTCTATGGGCCTCCTTCATCCCTTTTACATTAGGAACAGTCTTACCCTTTTCAGGATCAGGTATCCACCTCTGGTTCCTTGGGGCTGGCCGAGCAGAAGCGTAGTCTTGGAGATAATCCTCTGTATTCAGATACTGCTCTACCAGGGCAACTAGCTGTTCCACATCCTTGAGCTCAGTTTGTCCCACACAGCACTGTATCTGTATTGGCAAGGCTCGAACAAACCGGTCTAGGACGACTCTTTCCACCACCTCAGCCGCAGTAGAGAATTCTGGCTGTAGCCACTTTTTAGCCAGATGAAATAGGTCGTTCATTTGTGACCCCACAGGTTTATCCATCTGGAACTTCCAGGTATAGTATGTACCCACTGGGCTCTGACAGCAGGGGTAACACCTAAGCGAGCAAGGATTTCTGCCTTTAGTTTGTGGTACTGTCTGGCATCTTGCTCACTTAAGTTAAAGTAGGCTTTCTGGGACTCTCCACTGAGAAACGGAGCAACTGTATCCGCCCACTGGTCAGCTGGAAGCGTTTCCCTCTCAGCGGCTCTCTCAAATATGGTGAGGAATCCTTCCACATCATCCTCTGGGGTCATCTTCTGTAGTGAAGCTTGCACTCTCCTTCCAGGAGTGACACTTTGCGCTTGGACTTGAGGCCTTTCCGCCAGCAACTTTATCTGCTCCAGCAGATTTTTATTAATCGCCTGCTGTTCTCTGAAGGCCGCTTGTGTGTACTCTATGAGCAGACGGTTGGTCTCATGTTGGTTGGCATTAGTGTCTCGCTGGTTAACATTTGCTTGTTGCAGCTGAATGTTAGCCTTGATCAGCTGTTTAACCACTTCTTCTGTGCTTGCAGGGTCTGGTTTTGCAGGAGCCACAGACTTAACCCACAACATACAACTTGCTGGATTTTTGTGCCAGCACAGCCTCCACCATTTGTAATGGGATTAGCTCAGGGATAGTCGTCTCCTCTGATAGACAAGCACTTTTGGCACAGTAATAATAGTCCAGACCAGTCAAGTATGGTGCAACTGGCCGCAACCAGTTTTATTAGTTCTTCCAGGCAAAACAAAAATAATACAAAAGAAAATACTAGCCTTCCAGCTACTACCTATAACACAGCTAACCAGGGGCGTAACTATCGGGGTAGCAGCGGTAGCAGCTGCCACAGGGCCCGGAACATTACGGGGCCTGGAACCCTGTGGCAGTCGCTACCGTGAACCCCACAAACACTGCTATCGTTATACTCTGGGGTCTTTTGAGACCCCGGAGTTTAACGATCGGGGGCCCAGGGGAGGTGAGCGAACATAAAAACCACTGTAACTCACCTCTCCGCCGCTCCGCAGGCTTCGGGCCTGTTTGGTGACGTCCCAGACGTCAGCCGACGTCATTATGCGTCGCGACGCCGGCCTGGATCGTGCGAGATCCGGTCCAACATTGAAGATGGCCGAAGTAGCGCACGGGAATGCACCGGACCGAGGAAGAGGTAAGTTGCAGTGTTTTCTCTGTTTGTATCTTCCCCTGGGTCTCCGATTATTATACTCTGGGGTCTGAAAAGACCCCAGAGTATAATAATCGTTCATGGGTGGTCCACAATGGGGCATAAAACTGTGTGCAGGGGCCACTATGGGGCAAACTACTGTGTGCAGGGGCCACTATGGGGCAAACTACTGTGTGCAGGGGCTACTATGGGGCAAACTACTGTGTGCAGGGGCTACTATGGGGCAAACTACTGTGTGCAGGGGCTACTATGGGGCAAACTACTGTGTGCAGGCGCCACTATGGGGCAAACTAATGTGTGCAGGGGCCACTATGGGGCAAACTACTGTGTGTCGGGGCCACTATGGGGCAAACTATTGTGTGCTGGGGCCACTATGGGGCAAACTACTGTGTGCAGGGGCCACTATGGGGCATAATATTGTGTGCAGGGACCACTATGCTGCATAATACCGTGTCCAGGGGCCACTATGGGGCATAATACTGTGTGCAGGGGCCACTATGGGGCATAATACCGTGTGCAGGAGCCACTATGGGACATAATACCGTGTGCAGGGGCCACTATGGGGCATAATAGTGTGCGCAGGAATGCGGTTTGTGTGTGGGGAGGGTTGGGGGCGGCGGTTTGGGGGGGGCCCCATGTCAAATGTTCGCCTTGGGGCCCAGCCATTCCTAGTTACGCCACTGCAGCTAACTAACTATTGAGAACTGGGCACAGCTCCCTAAACACAATTCACAGCAGCTTAAACTCACAGTGGTTTCCCAGGAGCATAGACAGGAGCATAGACAGCCAAATACCTGTGTGCTGTCTGCCCTTATATATGCAGCCTTCAGGTAACAAGGAATTAACCCCCAGTCATCCCAAAACCTGAAGTGGCTGAATGGAGTAGAGCCACACCCAACTCTGCCTACTCCAGCAGCCAGACCTTTTACCAGGGTTTAGGTAAAAACCTCCAGCAAGGAACACAACTTTCCCAGGTGCTTTTAGAAGGAATATGACAAAAACCTGGGAGAAATGTATACTCCTTCTACCACTTTGCCCCTGGTCCTGTCATAGTCTGTAAAATGTGATCTCATTCTCATTTTGTTGCACTTTTTTTTATGTGTATGTTTGAAAATGAAAAAGTGTATGGAGTTTGTTTAAAAAAAATATCTGATTTAAAAAAAAAAAAAAAAGATACACATGTGGACAAAATTGTTGGTACCCCTCGTTTAATGAAAGAAAAACCCACAATCGTCACAGAAATAACTTGAATCTGACAAAAGTAATAATATATAAAAATTCTATGAAAATGGACAAATGAAAGTCAGACATTGCTTTTCAACCATGCTTCAACAGAATTTTAAAAAAAAAGAAAACTATTGAAACAGTCCTGGACAGAAATGATGGTACCCTTAACTTAATATTTTGTTGCACAACCTTTTGAGGCAATCACTATAATCAAACGATTCCTGTAACTGTCAATGAGACTTCTGCACCTCTCAACAGGTATTTTGGCCCACTCCTCATGAGCAAACTGCTCCAGTTGTCTAGGGTTTGAAGGGTGCCTTTTCCAGACAGCATGTTTCAGCTCCTTCCAAAGATGCTCAATAGGATTTAGGTCAGGGCTCATAGAAGGCCACTTCAGAATAGTCTAATGTTTTCCTCTTAGCCATTCTTGGGTGTTTTTAGCTGTGTGTTTTGGGTCATTATCCTGTTGCAAGATCCATGACCTGTGACTGAGACCAAGCTTTCTGACACTGGGAAGCACATTTCTCTCTAGAATCCCTTGATAGTCTTGAGATTTCATTGTACCCTGCAAAGATTCAAGACACATGCAGCAAAGCAGCCCCAGAACATAATAGAGCCTCCTCCATGTTTCACAGTAGGGACAGTGTTCTTTTCAAGATATGCTTCATTTTTCAGTCTGTGAACATAGAGCTGATGTGCCTTGCCAAAATTTCGATTTTTGTCTCATCTGTCCATTGGACATTCTTCCAGAAGCTTTGTGGCTTGTCAACATGTAGTTTGGCAAATTCCAGTCTGGCTTTTTTATGATTTGTTTTCAACAATGGTGTCCTCCTTGGTCGTCTCCCATGAAGTCCACCTTGGCTCAAACAACGACGGATGGTGCCATCTGACACTGATGTTCCTTGAGCTTGAAGTTCACCTTTAATCTCTTTAGAAGTTTCTCTGTGCTCTTTTGTTACCATTCGTATTATCCTTCTCTTTGATTTGTCTTCAATTTTTCTCCTGCGGCCACTAGAGCTAAGCGAATCGATTCTGCAGAAGTGGAATTCGATCCGAATTACAGGAAATCTTCGATTCTCCACAATTCCGGATTTCCTGATGCTTTGTGCTAACGAATATTTAGTAAGGACCTTTGTGACATTAGACGGTCACAAGATATTCTCTAGTGATGTGATTGGGTAAGCGTGTCTTTGCTTGTTAGCAGATCTTTCCACATGAATAAAATTTGTCCGTTCTAAGAGAGAGAGAGAGAGAGAGAGAGAGAGAGAGAGAGAGAGAGAAACATGACCGCGGCATCCAAGGGATTCTGGCATTTTGCTGCCCACCCACTCCAGCTATTTGTAGCCCGGAAATAGCTGTTTATTCACCGCGAAGTAATTCGGATCGAAGCAAATTTTTTTGGAACTTCGAATCGAACTGCCGAATCGAACTTTTGAGAAATTCGCTCATCTCTAGTGGCCACGTCCAGGGAGGTTGGCTACAGTCCCATGGATCTTAAATTTCTGAATAATATGTGCAACTGTAGTCACAGGAACATCAAGCTGCTTGGAGATGGTCTTATAACCTTTACCTTTAACATGCTTGTCTATAATTTTCTTTCTAAGCTCCAGAGATAACTCTTTCCTTCGCTTCCCCTGTCCATGTTGAGTGTGGTACTCACCATGTCACCAAACAGCACAGTGAGTATCTGTAGCCCTATATACAGGCCCACTGACTGATTACAAGATTGTAGAAACCTGTGATGCTAATTAGTGGACACACCTTAATTTAACATGTCCCTTTGGTCACATTATTTTCAGGGGTACCATCATTTCTGACCAGGCCTGTTTCATGAGTGTTCTTTTTAAAAAAAATTCTGTTGAAGCATGGTTGAAAAGCAATGTCTGACTTTCATTTGTTCATTTTCATAGAATTTTTATATATTATTACTTTTGTCAGATTCAAATTATTTCTGTGACGATTGTGGGTTTTTCTTTCATTAAAGAGGGGTACCAACAATTTTGTCCACGTATGTACATACAATCATGGCCATAAGTGTTGGCACTCCTGAAATTATTTCCAGAAAATGATTGCAATTACACATGTTTTGTTATACACATGTTTATTTCCTTTTTGTGTATTGGAACAACACAAAAAACAGAGTAAAAAAGGCAAACTGGACATAATTTCAAAAAAAAAAAAAAAAAAAAAAAAAAGGCCGGACAAACTTATTGGCATATTTTCAAAATTGTGGATAAATAACTTTGTTTTTCAAGCATGATGCTCGTTAAAACTCACCTGTGGCAAGTAACAGGTGTGGGCAATATAAAAATTACACCTTAAACCAGATAAAAAGGAGAGAAGTAGACTCAATATTTGCATTGTGTGTCTGTGTGTGCTACACTACGCATGGAGAACAGAAGAGGAGAAGAGAACTGTCTGAGGACTTGAGAATCAAAATTTGGGAAAAATATCAACAATCTCAAGGTTACAAGTCCACCTACAGAAATCTTGATGTTCCTTTGTCTACGATGTGCAACAAAATCAAGAAGTTTACAACCCATGGGACTGTAGATAATCTCCCTGGACGTGGACAGAAAAGAAAAATTGATAAAAGGTTGCAACGCAGGATAGTACAGATGGTAGATAATCAGCTCCAATCAAGTTCCAAAGAAATTCAAGCTGTCCTGCAGGCTCAGGGTGCATCAGTGTCAGCGCTAACTATCCATCAACATTTGAATGAAATGAAACGCTACAGAAGGAAACCAAGGAAGGTCCCACTGCTGGCACAGAGACATAAAAAAGCTAGACTGCAGTTTGCAAAAATGTATGTAAGCCAAAATCCCTCTGGGAAAGCGTCTTGTGGACAAATGAGACCAAGATAGAGCTTTTTGATAAAGCACATCATTCTACTGTTTACTGAAAACGGAATGAGACCTACAAAAGAAAAGCACACAATACCATTAATATATATTAAATATGGTAGAGGTTCAAAGATGTTTTGGGGTTGTTCTGCTGCCTCTGGCACTGGGAGCCTTGACTGTGTGCAAGGCATCATGAAATCTGAAGATTACCAAAGGATTTTGGGTGGCAATGTAGGGCCCAGTGTCAGAAAGTTGGGTTTGCATCCTAGGTCATGGGTCTTCCAGCCTAAACATCCTTCAAAAAGCACCCAGACATGGATGGAAACAAAGTGCTGGAGAATTTTGAAGTGGCCAGCAATGAGTCTGCATCTAAATTCCATTGAACACCTATGGAGAGATCTTAAAATTGCTGTTGGGAGAAGGCACCCTTCAAATATGAGAGACCTGGAATAGTTTGCAAAAGAAGAGTGGTCAAAAATTCCAGTTGAGAAGTATAAAAAGCTTATTCATGGTTATAGGAAGCAATTGATTTCAGTTATTTTTTCCAAAGGCTGTGCAACCAAATATTAAGTTGAGGGTGCCAGTAAATATGTCCGCCCCATTTTTGGAGTTTTGAGTGAAATTATATGAATTTTGGCTTTTTTTGTCTCTGTTTTTTGTGTTGTTCCATTACACAATATCTTCAATAGATTTGATCACACACCAGCTCCTCCCACCCCAGCATGTCATTCAATCCTCTCTCCCACACTGACCTCACCTCCTGCTGTTAGTTCTCACCTCAAGATCAGTAAATCTAGCAATCTGTCATCTGGCTACAGTCTGATCTTCACATGTTCCCAGGTGAGAAAGGAACTCAGAAAGATCAAAACTGGGAAGGCCACAGGGCCAGATGGCATTAGTGCCAGGCTACTTAAGA
Organism: Leptodactylus fallax; assembly: GCA_947044405.1. Classification (NCBI taxonomy): domain Eukaryota; kingdom Metazoa; phylum Chordata; class Amphibia; order Anura; family Leptodactylidae; genus Leptodactylus; species Leptodactylus fallax. The sequence goes on from CAMRHE010000035.1 coordinate 8,749,551, forward strand.
CTTGCGGGAACCAGCTGTGTGGTATTATTACATATATGCTCAATATGAGCCTGAAGCTGGTAATGGTACCACAACTGTGGATATCATTTTGTGTGGTACCAGTTCCAAAGACACCTCATCCGATGGACCTTAACAGCTACAGACCTATAGCATTGACATCCCACTTGATGAAGGTCTTAGAGAGATTAGTTCTCACACATCTCCGCCCTCTAGTGATCTCGGCTATGGAACCTCTCCAGTTTGCTTATCGGCCAGGCATTGGGGTGGATGATGCCATCACCCACCTTCTACACAGAGCTATTTCTCACCTGGAGAAACCAGGGAATGCTGTGAGAATAATGTTCTTTGATTTCTCCAGTGATTTTAACACCATATAGCCAGGGCTACTGAGAGACAAGCTGGCCCTTGTAGGAGTGGACCACCACCTTTCCACCTGGATCCTAGACTACCTCACAAACCGACCTCAGTATGTTAGAGCCCGGGACTGTGTGTCAGACATCATGATCTGTAATAAGGGGGCACCTCAAGGTACAGTTCTTGCCCCTTTCCTATTCATACTGTACACTGCAGATTTTAGGTGCAACTCATCTAGCTGCTACTTACAGAAGTATTCTGATGACTCTGCAATAGTAGGCCTCATCACAGACGAAGATGACAGGAAGTACAGAGAATTAAACCAGGATTTTGTGGATTGGTGCCCGTGGAACCACCTGAGGATTAATGCTGGGAAGACCAAGGAGATGGTGGTGGACTTTTGCAAGTGCAGATATCCTCCAATACCAGTGAACATCAAGGTGACGGGCATTGAGATAGTCAACACCTGTAAGTACCTGGGTGTGCTCCTCAATAATAAGCTGGACTGGGTAGATCACTTGGATGCACTGTACAGAAAGGGCCACAGCAGGCTCTACCTGCTTAGGAGGCTGAGAGCCTTTGGAGTCCAGGTGGCACTTCTTAGGGCCTTTTTCAACTCTGTAGTGGCATCAGCCATCTTCTTTGGAGTGGCCTCCTGTGGGAGTAGCATATCAACCAGGGAGCCACCTGAACCCAGTGCAGGTGGTTGGTGACAGAAGGATACTGTCCGTGGTGAGCTCCATGCTGGAGAATAACTCCCATCTCATGCATGAGACCGTGATAGCACTGGGCAGTACTGTCAGTGACTGACTGAAAATGAAGCTGCAATGCAGAATAAGAAAGTCATCTTTGGAAATTGCAGAAGCAGCACTACAATTTAATGTCATTAGTTTAACTTCCTGCTGACAGGCTCCTTTAACCTCTTCCAGACCGCTCATAGACTACATACATCCGGACGGGCCCTCTCTTGTTCTGCAAGGACGTACCAGTACGTCTTTGCAGTTTTAAGCAGCTGCACGAAATTATACAACTGCAGAACTACAGCCAGAGCTCCCCTAGAGAAGTCAGGGACAGTTTATTACCGTTCCTGCCCTCCTGATCGCTGTGTACACAGCTCTCAATGAGCGCTGTATACACAGTTATGGGAGCCCCCATGTTGTGGCTCCCCTCTGACCCCAGGGATCAGAGACTGCTAGAGCTGGTGGGTCCTAGAGGACCCAAAACAGCTCAGCAATCATGGGCAGGAGGCTGCATTCATCCTGCAACAGGGGCTAAGGTATCAGCCCCAGTTACATGGAAAATTAGCCCACCAAAAAAATAGTGTTCAGATGTCCCCAAAGGTCTATTATGACCTTATGGGGACACAATGTATAAAAATAAATAAATAAAATGAATAGAAAAGTAAAAAAAAAAATAAAGTAAAATATTTAAAGATAAATAAATAAATAATACACCAATAACACACCCTCATCACAGGTTCTAGCCCCACCCTTGAGGACACAATATAAAATAAAATTACTGTAACGGAGAGGAAAAACTATTTTATAAAGTTTTTTAGTAGCACCTTGTGTTATTAAATAAAAAAAAATGAAATGTGAAAACAGACACGTTTCCCTCCTCTTTTGTTTATATTTTACCACATATAATTTTTTTTTTAAAAAAAACATGCAAAACATATAAAAATAAAGCCCTATGTGTCACCGAAAAAAGACACAAAAATTAGTTGAATAACCCAAATGATAAAAATGTTATAGCCCTCAAAATCACACATATGAAAAAAACACTTCCTGTAGCAATTCCACACAGTTTTATAGATCTCTGCTTGCTGACATTCATTCTGCTTACTTCCAGCGGATAAAAATCAGTCCATGGTCATGTGATGGGCATGTGTACGGCTCACTGCAAGACAAAGCTGTGATTACTGTGCTGTGACTGTAACAAGCTGTGCACCTGTGTGTCCATCACATAACCATGGACTGTTGATCACATGACCAAGGACTGATATTTATCCACTGGAAGTAAATAATGAATCACAACAAGTAGAGAATATGGTGAGGAACTGACAAGGAAAGGATATTGGAAAGTTGTATAACATTTCATTATACAAACAATTGCATTCATTTGATGGAAATGGACAACCTCTTTAACCCCTTTCCACTGGAGGCATTTTTCAGTTTTCGTTTTTGACTCCCCGCCTTCCAAACCCCATAAGTTTTTTATTATTCCGTTCACAGAGCAATATGGGGACTTAATATTTGTGGGACAAATTGCTCTTCATAATGGTACCATTTAATACTCCATACAATGTACTGGTAAACTGGTAAAACAATTGTGCAGACAAAATAACATGTCAACTATATTTTATGGGTCGGTCTGATTCCAGGGATACAAAATTTGTATAGTTTTATTTACATTTTAATGTAAAAATCCAAAACTTTACAAAAAAAAAAAAAATTTCTTATAGTTGCCATATTCTTACACCCATAATTTTTTTTATATTTCTGGGTATCAGAATGCATAAGGCGTCTTTTTTTGCAGGGCCAGATGTACTTTTTAGTTATACTAATTTGGAGAACATCTATTGCTTTTATCACCTTTTATTCAAATTGTTTGAGAGGCAAACCAGCGAAAAAACGTCGGTTTGACTCTTGATTTCTCCAAGTCTGTAGACTAGTCATTTTTTAGACACTGGGATACCTAATGTTTATGTGTTTCACAGTATTTCTTTTACTTTTATATGTGTTTGAGGCTAAGACCCCACGTAGTGAGCCACAGCCAAAAAGCGCTGCGGGAGAAACCGCGGCAGAAACACGTTGCAGTGGATGGGATTAGCCAGAATCCCATCCACTTTGCAGGCACAGCAAAATCTCGGCATTTACGCTAAGTGAGGCCCTGACTTCAAGGGGGCGTGGGGGGTGATTTGAATGTTTAATTCTTTTAATATTTTTTGTACTGTATTTATTAGACCCCCTAGGGGTCTTGAACCCCAGGGTGTCTGATCACTAATGAAATGCATTACAATGTCTGTTATAGAAGAAATATTTCTTTTATATATAATACAGCAGAGGCATGGTGACTATGGCGGGAATACCTGACATCCACCATAATAGTACAGCAGATGTCGGGAAGGGGTTACAGCATAAAGCAAAGCTGTAGCTTTCTTGTCTCCCTTGGATCCATTCCTGGCTTCTATTGAAAAAAAAAAACACTTGCTGCAGCCTGTTGGATGATGCCAGAAGACTGTGAGTAATGATAGTTGCAAAGGTCATGGTGGCAAGAACTGAATCCTCTAGCTTCTCCTAGGCTGGTGCAATGATGAGGGGAACTGCAGGGTACCTAGTGGTGATAGTGTTCCCCCAGGGCATGTCCTAATGGTTGTAAGTCTCCATGAGCTTGGTTAGGGTTGGAGTGTCCATGATGGTCATGCAGGAATAAGATTTAGGAAACAGGGTGTTTGTAGAGCAACGTAGCTCCACTGAGGGCAGGACAGTGTGTATCTCCCTTGCTGGTGCATTCTTCCACTTTAACTATTGTGCTACACTCTCTCTCAGTGAGTGAGTCCACAACATTCTCTACACGTTACCAACTGCAGGATATAGATAGTCAAGGTTTCTGTGTCTGATCTGAGGCCACAGGCAGGTTTGTAGCTATAAGGCCCATATAACTGTTATCCTCAGGTTTATACGTATAACCAGAGAAGTCTTTAATAGAAGGTACCAGATACATGGTTTAATGTTAAAGTGAAGCTTAGCAATAATCTTTGCTTAATAATAGCAAATTCCATCTACAGATTTTCAGCTACAAATCGGCAACAGAACAAAGTACAAATACACATAATACAAGTAAATCTATGACGCTTACTGTCACAATCCAGTTGACTTTTTTTATATTAATTTTCAGTTTTATGTTGTGCAATTTCACAGTTTGTGTAAGTTCTGTTGCTGTTCTGGAAAGAAAAGCTTGTATAAAGCAAATATTTATACAACTTCTTGTTGAAATCCATACAGATATAATGCTAAGAGTTAAGATCCCCTCTAGGCAGGGGTGGCTTTAGCCATAACGCAACCCATGGAATTGTATAGTGCCCCTATAGGGGCCCCTCAGCAGTGGGTTATATGGTGGCCCATCTTTCTTTTATTAAATCAGCATTAGCTACTGGAGTATTCTGGATCACAAATCATAAAACTTTGAAGGATGCACATGTGTCTTTTTGTAACAAAATAAAACTGCAGATTGTTTACTTGTTCAATAACTTAGAGGCAGCGAATTTTCTTTCTATCTGAAAATCTAGATAGAAGTCTAGTGTGCACATTTTTATGGATTTTCCAAAAATAGACTTTAGAAAACAGGACAGAGTTGGAGGAGGGAGACAAGGGGAAGGGGATAAACTACAGTATTCCTTTGAGGTTTGTGGTTTATTTAGCTATTCATTCCTTGTTTGTTTTTCAAATATTTTTCATACAATTTCAATAATGTTTTGCTAGGAAGTTAGTCCACAGATTTACAGTTACTAAATACTGTAGTGAGCTGTCACCGATTTTCTTTCGAACCCAATAATGCATTAATATACTGTATACAGTATGTGTATATATACAGTACTAGAAGTGCTAATAGTTTTATCTTTGTCAATTAACATAATTAAAGGGAATCTGTCAGGTCAATCTGGGACACTAAACCACCCACAGGTCCTTATAGACCTGGGGTTTGGTGTCCCAAATTGCCCTGTTGTAATGCAATCCGCAGGCGCATTAAAAATAAAAAATCTTTATACTTACCTAGAGAAGGGTCCGATCTAAGCTGTTCTGCGAGAACAGTCCGGCTTATTCATGAACTTCTTTGTTGGCATGCCTCCCGGCGCCTGCGCTGTTCTTCAGTGAAGCCAAAGATGGACACCCCGGCTTCACTGCGCAATTGGCGGAGGTACGAAACATGCACACTGAAGCCGAGTTGTACTCCTCTGCTTCATTGAAGAACTGCGCAGGTGTGGGGAGTACAGCGGCAGGGTGAGTATAAAGCTTTTTTATTTTTAATGCGCCCATGGATTGCATTATAACAGGGTGATTTGGGACACTAAACCCCAGGTCCATATGGACGTGTGGGTGGTTTTTTAGTGTCCCAAATTGCCCTGACAGATTCCCTTTAAGTGAATAAACAGAAGTGAAATCTAAATCACATGAGTATTTGGTGAGACCACTCTTTGGAAGAGGAGTTCCTAGAAGTGATGATATCGTCATCAGAAAGCCCAACATCTCAACATCATTGAGTCTGTCTGGGATTAGATGAAGAGACAGAATGATTTGAGCCAGACTACATCTATAGAAGATCTGGGGTTAATTGTCCAAGATGTTTGGAACAACAAGTGTAACTTGAAGAAGTTATATTGTTTTGAAGGTAAAAATGTGGCCAAGACTAAAAAGGTAGAAGTAGGAGTGCTTAATATATATTTCCCATTCCTTTTGTAGCCTTTCTTTGCTTTGGCTCAAAAAACTGCAGCAAAATCTGCAACAAATAAAGCTGCATTTTTGCAATGTGGGGCCTCAGCCTTAGATTTCTATTTTATTCATTCTCTTAATTTTGTTAATTGACCAAAAGTAAACTATTTTGCACAGTTCTTTATGCATATATACTGTACTGTGGAGTGCAAGTAAAGAAAATGGGTTGCATGAGAATGACTTAATTTTTCTGAAGCACCTCTGTTCTATGAATGAATATGTCCCTGCTGACTGTATGTCTCATACTGGAGTGCATGAAAGTGCCAAAGAAGAAAATATTATAGTGCAGCAGCTTCAAGATGAGATTAAAACCATCAGGTTTATTTATGAGGATGAAATATCTGATTGGAAATGGCAACTTGAGGTATCAGCAAAAGAGAACTTGAAGTTAAAGAACGAACTTGACTCTATAAGGAGTTCATATCCTAGTCATTGTGGCAATGTGGTGCTGGGTTTGCCTGGAATGGACTATGTCACTAAGAAGGAGTTTGCTGAAATGAAATGTGCTCTATCTAATAAAGTTCTACAGAGTGTGGAACAAAAGCAAGTGCTTGAGAAGCAATTGCAGGATTTAAAGGAGCAGCATGTCCAAGACTCCAGTGCCAAAGAGAGTGTCATTGAAAAATTAAGAGATGACCTTGAAAGCACTAAACGTGAGAAAAGTGAATTTTTGCAACATCAATCAGAATGTTTGGATGACCAAGACATGAAGTGTGAAAAACTTTCGGCTGAATTAACTGATAAAGAAAATGAAGTGGCACAGCTGAGGAAGGAAGTGTCTGACCGATAGAATGAATTAGAATCTGTGGTGCAGACATTGCAGTCAGAGCTGAACCTGCATGAACTAAAGCAAGTTCATCTAAACAATGAAGTGAAGGAATGGCAGAGCAGAGCTAAAGTTGTGGAACAAAGAGAAATGGAACTCCAAGCTAGAATATGTAGCCCGGAGAGGGTGCTTATAGGATCCTGTGAAGATAATGGAAAATTATCTGCTTTGGTGCAAAATAAGGACAAAGAGTTGATGGAGATGTCGTCTGTCCATGCTCAGAATTTACAAACCTTACATGTGAGTCACAAAGAAGTTGAGAAAAACCTGAAATATATGCAGATATCATATGAGGACAAAGCCAATGCTTATGACAAGGCCAAGAGAGAATTGGACCTCCAGATAGAAGACATGAGGATTCAGTCTGAGGAAAACATGTCTAATTTATCTGTTTAGGTTATAGAGCTAAAAATGCTTGCTACTCAACTAAAGGTGCAAGTGGACAAACAGGAGGAAGACCTGCAAGGTGCACTAGTAAAAACTGAGATGGAGGCTGCTCAGAAAAATGTGGCAATGAAGAAAGTTCTGGAGCTGGAATCAGAGATTAGTGTGCTACAAAAGGCGTTAGAATTGGAGAAAGCTGCCGGCATAGAGGCAGAGAAAGGAAAGTGGAATTACAAGAAGACGTATGTAACAAATGAGGTTGTAGAGTCAACAAAAATGGCGTGTAATCAGTCTTCATCTCTTGATCTCTGCCTTGATGTTACCGGAGAGCCAAAAAGTCAGACAGACATGAGTGACCTGTCCAGTGATGGTGGTAACAATGATCAAAGTATGATGGAACAACGTGATTCTGTAAAAATGTCAAGTGAATGGTATCGTTCCCCAGGAAGATGTTGCTAAAGTGGATGATGCACAGTTCATAACACTGCAAGTTGTTGAACAGCCAATTAGTTTGGGAGAACTCCAACCTCTTCAGCTTCTTGTTGTCGTAACTGCTAAAGGTGGACTTCCTGCAAAATATAAGGTGGCCAAAGAAGGTCCAACAGAAGAAGAGACTGTGATTGATCACAAACTGCCTGTGACAGAGTGGCTCCAGCTTCAAACAAATGAGGTCCAGAGCTACGAGAGCTGTGAAATGGTAAATAAGGTGAAGGGTCGTCAAAAGTGTGGAACAAGAGTCCGTAAGAAGACTGACCACGAATATATTGTCCCAACAAATAAAGTGTCTGAAGCCATTGTGGATAAAGGTGTTTCTGTACCTGTCTCTAGCCAAATGTCTGGTGGACAAGTGGTGAATAATGTCTCCATGTTATCTGTGAAGTGGGAGTCAGGAAGTAATACAGTCAACTCAAAAAGAAAAGAGGCAGAATTTGTTTTACAGCCTGATGCTAATAGCAAGAGAAAGAGGCTGAGAAACCGGAAATGTCGATTGACTGGAACTTGGAAAATGAGACCACCAGATCGGGACATGTGGAGAGTCACTGGACAAGTTTACTTGATTAAAGAGGGACGTCATCATTGTATGTCTTGTCCCATTGTTGCTCACCCCATAAGCGGTGAGCTGAGGGGGAGGGAATGTGAGGGTGTGAACCTAGAGGGCGCAGGAGAGCGACCCAAAAACAGGGTTGAAAAGGACCTTGACCACACCCATACCTGGGGGCTTCACTCCAGAGGGAGTGCACACAGCAGGAGAGTGCTGCTGGTAACCTGCAGGGAGCAGGTGGAATGTGGAACCAGTTAGAGACAGGCAGGATGGTCTGTCCCAAGAGGACTGGATTCCAGAAAGGACTGGTTAAGCTCAGTGTGAGCCAGACTGCTGAGAGGAAACCTCAGTAAAGCTTCTTGCCCCAGAAGTTAGTCAGGGTTCAAGAAGTGAGGTATTGCCCTGTGTGTGGGCTAGGCTGTTTTGTTATTTTTGTTCCTGTTATCACCTACTAACTGAATAAAGCCATTTCCTTTGGATTGCTGTTACCTGCTTTGCAGTTTATTTGGCACCCAGCGCCACAAACACCTCTGTTAAGTCCAGGAAGCTCCTACCTTTGATGCTAAACTACCCCCAATTGTCACAGTCTTTATATGCCAAAATAATTTAGTGAACTGCAATTAATTACTATTATTATTTCATCAAAATTAGGTTATATTCTCAAACAAGTCTCAGAGGTGGACTGTGACTTAAAATCAGCCCTAGAACAAAGGTGCACCTGCTGCAGATACAAATTTTATTTGTATGCTGATATGGTATGGGAGTTCTGTGTAACATTTAAGGTGTGTTCACACGGCGGAAAATGAAAATCATTTTCCGCCGCCGGAATTTTTGCCGCGGTCTGCCGTGATGGGATGCCGAAGCAGTGCATCAGCATTCCGTCGCAGCATGGGCCTAATCAGGAGGGAGTCTCAAGCCACGGACACCGCGGGCGGAATCCATGGCAAGATCGAGCAGGACACTTCTTTTTTCCGCGTCCTGCTGCAATCTCAGCCTCCCATTGAAAACAATGGGAGGCGGATTCGGGAGGAATCTGCTCCAGATTCGGAGGCGGATTCCGCCCCCAAATTCGCGGCAAATTCCTCCGTGTGAACACACCCTTATATGTACCACAAGGACTGCTGTCATAATTCCTCTATCAACATCGAGATATGTTTTACATGTAATGACACATTGTCAAATCCTTGCATCATTTATGCTGGCTTGATGTTGAGTAACAGAATATGTCTTTCACAATTTTTTAGCCACAATGTACTGCTGGTATCTATGGAAAGTATTTGGTATGCTAAACAACAAAAATTTCCTGCAGTGCAGTACATCGTATTTTCCAAGAGTAAAAACGTCTGCTTTCGGCTCCATATGTCAGACCCCTACTGATCATTCATTTGTAGCCTTGGATAACCCCTTTAGTAATGTTATAAATATATAATATACAATATGGAGTCAGACTAAGGCTATTATCGAATTACTATTTAAAGGGGTTATCCAGTTTCAGAGCAATATTAACCCCTTAACAACAAGCGACATAATAGACAGAGCTGTCGACTAGGTCTTAATGCAATCTGCCATACAATAATGATGAAAGCTTTCCGCCCGCTCAGACACTGAGCAAGTGGCCTCTGGAATTGGTGTTACAGCTAACACCCTGCTCCAACACACCTAGCCAAAGCTGAGCTCGTCTTCGGCTAGGTGTTAAACCCTTAGATGTCGCAGTCAAACAGTATAATGCGGTTTTGGCATTATACTGACCCCCCCATCCCCCACCCTTCCGGCAGCGAATTCGGGGGGATAATGAAATGTATTTTCAGCAGCCCGGGTTCTGATCAGTAACCCTAGTTTCCTAGTTTGCCAGAGCTACACACTTGGTTGATCCTGACTGTAAGTGAGGAACTCAGGCTATGCGGCTGTACACATGTATTGCAGTGTATACTACTGAACTAGTAATCAGAAGACCACTGGTTTAGGTCCCCTAGTAGAACATGAAAAACATTTTAAAAATTTAAAAAAAAAATCAAAAGTGTTAAAATAAATTAATAAATTAATGAAGCCCATAAAATGCCACTTTCTTATATAAAATGAATTATGGAAAAAACCAAAAAACTAAAACTTAATAAAAGCAATACATACTTGGTATTACCATATCTGTAGCAACCCTTACAATAAAACTGAAACATTATTTAACCTGCATTATTTAACTGTGAAAAAAAGAGGAATAAAATAACGCTGGAAGTAATGATTTTTTGCCATCTCGCCACTCCAAATATGGTATAAAAAATTATCAAAAAGTCATATGTAAAACCAAAACAGTACCAATAAAAAGAACAGCACATCCTGCAAAAAAATAAGCCCTCAACCAACTCTATCAACGGAAAAATAAAAATGTTACACCTCTCAGAAAATGGGGATGCAAAAACAATTGATTTCTTTCACCAAATGGGATTTTGTTCTGCAAAATTAGTATAAAAAATTATATAAATTAGGTATTGCTTTAATTGTGGTCAAACAAAATATACAGCTCACCACCCGTAGATATATTCAGCAGTCCATGTTAATAATTTTTTTTATTGGAAAAATAAAAGTTATTTTTTATATTAATATGCCTTGGATTTGGTGCTGAATACAATTTTTTACCTATGCAGTTTATCGCTTTAATTGTACTGACTCATAGAATAAAGGTAACATGTTACTTATGCTGTATGCTGAATGGCAAAAAATTTAAAACATAAAACGCAATGCCAGATGGGTTTACTTTAATCCACCAAGAAAAAGTTAATAAAATGTAGTTATAAGTAAGTCATAGGCACACCAAAATGGTGTCATTACACAATGCATCTCATCCTGCAAAAAAACACAAGCCCTGGCTATGGCTATGGCTACACCAGAAAAATTAAAAAAATCTAGCTTGTACATGTGAAAGCAACCCCCCCCCCCCCCCATCAAATCACCATATCACCATTAGAACAAAGTTGGCTGCAGCAGGAAGGGAATGTATAAGCTGTGCGAGTGTATATCAGGCTTACAAAGGAGAAGATACCAGAAGTGACTCCCAGAGTTACATCCCAATTATAGGAGATACTGGGAAAATAATAGGGAATTTGGTGTACGCAATGTGCTCCACACAGCTTACATATTCACTTTTCACCAACCACTGTGCATTCACGCCTGAGAAAACTAATGCTCACTACACCCCTTGATAAATTCTTTTAGGGTTGCAGTTTTCAAAATGGGATTATTCCGTAGGGGATTCCACTTTATTGAAACATCAGGGGCCCTGCAAAAATCACATGGCATCCAAATACCAAAGTATTTGGTAAAGTATGTTTGATGGAGATCTGAACAGGCCAATCTCAAATAGTAGTATTATAGGCTACAAATGTTACTTATATGAATATATCACATTGATTACAACAACAATAAAAAAACATTGAAATAAAAAAAAAAAAATAACTGTCTGGATTCCTGGCTAGCTCCATACAATATTTCTGGTGGGATACTGTACATGGGCAACACAGTTACAGTAGACTTCCTGCCTCTTCATGTGTATATCAAGGTGAACAAAAGAAAATTTCTAATTGTTCTTTTATGGAACAATGCAGATGCAAACCACAATTAAATAGAAACATGTAGTGTAGTGCTCAGATAAATAGTGCCACACTGTGCCCAGCTAGCACTGCACAATGACCAAATAAACAGTGCATATAATCTCTATATAATCCCATAGAGAGGCCATATAGATAGTTTAAAAAGTGACCAGATAACTATTCTCACTCAGCAGCCATATAAACAGTGTGACAAAGTAACCAAATAGTATCTTTGAGTAACATGATTGATTAATGTCACACGGGTCTCATTTTGCCAGTGGCATACATCGTATACATTTCCTCCTTTCCGTGATAGAGTGCCACTTTAGTGCCATACAGTGTCCTCTTAGTGCCATAAAAGTAAATCCAGCAATCCGTTATCTTTATCTGACCACAGTCTGACCTTCACACATGTCCAGGTGAGAAGGGAGCTGAAAAAGATCAAAGTTGAGAAGGCTGCAGGGACAGATGGCATAAGTGCAAGGCTAATTAGGACTTGTGGGGATCAGCTGTGTAGTATAATTACATATATGTTTAATATGAGTCTGAAGCAGGAAATAATACAGTACCTGTTCTGTGGAAATCTTCTTGTGTGGTACCAGTTCCAAAGAATCCTCATCCTATGAACCTCAACGACTACAAACCCGTAGCATTTACATACCACCTGATGAAGGTCTTAAAGAGATTGGTTCTCACACATCTCCTCCCTCTAGTGAGCCCGGCTATGGACCTTCTCCAGTTTGCTTATTGGCCAGGCATTGGGGTGGATGATGCCATCATCCACCTTCTGCATAGGGCCCTTTCTCACCTGGAGAAACCAGGGAACACTGTGAGAATAATGTTCTTTGATTTCTCCAGTGCTTTTAACACCATACAGCTGGGGCTACTGAGAGACAAGCTGGGCCTTGCTGGAGTGGACCAGCACCTCTCCAATTGGATCCTAGTCTACCTCACAAATCGACCTCAGTATTTGAGAGCCTGGGGCTGTGTGTCAGATAACGTGATCTGCAATACGGGGGGCACCCGAGGGTACAGTTCTTGCCCCTTTCCTTTTCACACTGTACACTGCAGATTTTAGGTGCAACTCATCTAGCTGCTACCTACTGAAGTATTCTGATGACTCTGCAATAGTAGGCCTCATCACAGACGTAGATGACAGGGAGTACAGAGAACTGAACCGGGATTTTGTGGACTGGTGCCAGCGGAACCACCTGAGGATTAACGCAGGGAAGACCAAGGAGATGGTGGTGAACTTTCGTAAATACAGATGCCCTCCTATACCAGTGAACATCCAGGGGACGAGCATCGAGATTGTCAACACCTATAAGTACCTGGGTGTGCTCCTTAATAATAAGCTGGACTGGGCAGATCACATGCAGGTCCTGTACAGGAAGGGCCACAGCAGGCTCTACCTGTTTCAGAGGCTAAGAGCCTTTGGAGTCCAGGGGGCACTTCTTAGGACTTTTTTCAACTCGGTAGTGGCATCAGCCATCTTCTTCGGAGTGGCCTGCTGGGGGAGCAGTATATCGACCAGGGATAGAAGTAAACTCAACAAGCTGATTAGAAGGGCCAGCTCTGTCCTGGGGAGCCCCCTAGACCAAGTGCAGATGGTGGGTGACACAAGGATACTGTCCGTGGTGAGCTCAATGTGGGAGAATAACTCCCATCCCATGCATGAGACCGTGATAGTGCTGGGCAGTACTGTCAGTGACCGACTACTTCACCCAAAGTGTGAGAAGGAGCGCTATCGGAAGTCTTTCCTCCCCGCTGCGGTCAGGTTGCACAATCAACACCAACCTAAGCGGAGGTCATTCCACACAAAGAACTGCTACTTCTTTACCTGTACCTTTCTATCTGTCTACTACCAAGGGGATGCCTCTACCTTGGAACGTTTTGTATATATTGTATGTGTATTTGTATTTCTTATCTTGCATTGCATATCCTTGCTGCTGTAACACACCGAATTTGCCCGTGGTGGGACTATTAAAGGATTATTATTATTATTATTATTATTATTATACCATGCATCCCCTTCTAAGAATTCTGAATAAGGAATACAAATAAGACCTCTTTGGTGAAAAAGATGAATTTGCTCCTAGCTCCACCTATTGGAAGGTAGCTCCCTATAGATACCTGGATTTCAAAGAAACCTAAGGTCCTAATCTAGTAATAATAGCTAAAGTCAGTATGACTCCTCCAGAAGGAAGCTGGTCCTATCCGCAGACAGCAGTTTTTTGAGGTTTCACAGGTTTCACCAATTTGAATTCCTTACCCATTCTTTAAGAAGCACTCAAAGTAAAATTATTCTTCAGATTTTTATTCTCTTTCAGAAAGTCTGTTTCCTACGTTAATTTTCTCCTCTTTTTTTCTTTTTGTTTATCAGAGGGTTACATTTGAAGGAAACATCTTACCTCAGAAAGCCACAGCCATTGCTTCCATTAGACCTGAGGCATACTGAAACCTTTCAGATTGCATAGCAAACCCCTTGGAAGCCTAAGCAAAACAGCTGTATTAGATTTCTGTATTTCTCTTCCATGAGCTCATATAGTTTCAGTTATCTATACTCTGAATGCAAAGCTTGGACCATTACAAAAAGTAGCCCAACAACATCCTTCATACAAGTTGGAACCAGTTTTCCTCTTGTTTCTAGACTCTAAAACCCAGTTATTTTAATTCTAGCTATACCATTACTGTGCTACACATTACATTTGTAAAAAACAGTTTACAATGTTTTTATTGCCCTTTATATGTGGTTAATGAGGCACTGAAGGGCATTTTGTATTAAAAATACAAAAAAAAAAACTTAAACGTAACACTGCACTATTTATCAGAAGGGAAGAATAAAGTAAAGTGACATTCATGTAGAGTCAGCAGTAACAATTATTTGGCTATTCATATTCCAACAAGTATTTGGATTAGGGGACATGAGTTACCTAGAGCATATCCAAAAGAACATACAGTTGTGCTAAAAAGTTTAAATACCCCGGCAGATTTTTTTGTTTTTTCTGGCCTTTGTTCAGAGAATATGAATGATAACACAAAAACTTTTTCTCCACACATGGTTAGTGGTTGGTTGAAGCCATTTATTGTCAAACTTCTGTGTTTTCTCTTTTTAAATCATAATGACAACCAAAAGCATCAAAATGATCCTGTTCAAAAGTTCACATACCCCAGTTCTTAATACCGTGTATTGCCCCCTCTAACATCAATGACAGCTTGAAGTCTTTTGTGGTATTTGTGAATGAGGCTCTTTATTTTCTCAGATGGTAAAACTGCCCATTCTTCTTTGCAAAAAGTCTCCAGTTCCTGTAAATTCCTGGGCTGTCTTGCATGTACTGCACGCTTGAGATCTCCCCAGAGTGGCTCAATGATATTGAGGTCAGGAGACTGAGATGACCACTCCAGAACCTTCACTTTCTTCTGCTGTAGCCAATGACAGGTCGACTTGGCCTTGTGTTTTAGATCATTATCATGTTGGAACGTCCAAGTACATCCCATGCGCAGCTTCCTGGCTGATGAGTGCAAATTTGCCTCCAGTATTTGCTGATAATGTGCTGCATTCATCTTTCCTTCAACTTTGACCAAGTTTCCTGTGCCTTTGAAGCTCATACATCCCCACATCATCAGTGATCCACCTCCGTGCTTTACAGTAGGAATGGTGTTCCTTTCATCATAGGCCTTGTTGACACATCTCCAAATGTAATGTTTATGGTTGTGGCCAAAAAGTTCGATTTTTTTCTCATAACTCCAAATTACCTTGTTCGAGAAGTATTGAGGATTGTCTCTGTGTTGTTTGGCGTATTGAAGGTGAGATTCTTTGTGGCATTTGGGCATTAATGGCTTTCTTCTGGCAACTCGACCATGCAGCCCATTTTTCTTTTCTTTTTCAAATGCCTCCTTATTGTGCATATTGAAACAGCCACATCGATAGTTTTCAGAGAGTCCTGTATTTAGCTGATGTTATGTGAGGGTTTTTCTTTGCATCCTGAACAATTTTCCAGGCAGTTGTGGCCGAAATTTTGGTTGGTCTACCTGACCGTGGTTTGGATTTTACAGAGCCCCTGAGTTTCCATTTGTTAATCACAGTTTGAACACTGCTGACTGGCATTATCAATTCCTTGGATATCTTTTTGTATCCCTTTCCTGTTTTATACAGTTCAACTACCTTTTCCTGTAGATCCATGGACAATTCTTTTGCTTTCCCCATGACTCACAATCCAGAAATGTCAGTGGCTGGAGGAAAGATGCAACAGTCTGTCTGGATCTCAGAAACTCGCTCAGCTTTTATGCACACACACTGCTTACAAGGAAACAGGTCACAGGTGAGGAAGTTACCTTTAGTAGCCCTTTGGGCATGTTATCAGGCCAAAATCACCAGGGTATGTGAACTTTTGAACAGGGTCATGTTGATGTTTTTGGTTGTCATTATGATTTAAAAAGAGAAAACACAGATGTTTGACAATAAATGGCTTCAACCAACCACTAACCATGAGTGGAGAAAATGTTTTTGTGTTATCATTCATATTCTCCGAAAAAAAGGCCAAAAAAACTAAAAATCTACCGGGGTATGTAAACTTTTTAGCACAACTGTAGGAACAATCCTCAATTTCAGAAATGATGGCGATAATAATGATAATATTATAACATTATTAATAGAAATAATAATAGTCTATGCAAGAATTATCCTAATTTATAAGGGCACACAAATTGCTTTAGTTTTGGCTTTACCTAAGTACTGTGGCTCAGTAATGTGTTTGTGCTCATCATCAAGCACTCCCAAAAAAGAACTCCACATGCAGTACTGTCTTTATATAGAAACACTTCTGTCTTTCACATATTACTGTACTGTGCCAAATGTTTTTATCAGTGCACAAGTTGTTCTTTTCTTAAAGAGGACAAAATGTAATAAAGTAAAACTAAGTTTTGTTTTATTTTTGTAGGTCTGGTTTGTTGCTATTTTTTGTACAGTGAATTAAATGGAGTCTGTCAGCAGTAAATTGGTTATAAAATCTAATGGAAGCTGCTAATAAACATCTTTTCATGATTGGATTTGTTATTGCTAGAAAATGGTTGACAGCTAATGTAGATAATAAAAAAAAGTGAAGAAGATAATGTTATATAAACATTATTGGTACATAAAAAGGAGCCTATAATGAATTTATACAAATATAGATTAGTTATTGGAAGAAGTGAATATTGAAAATATATATTTTTCACAGGTACACTTCTCCTTATTTGCTGTAACCTGCACATCCAAGCATTACAAGGGCAACCTATTAATTTTATTGGGAATAATAGGATGCTTAACTTCCCCTGTGGTGGTGCTATTGGGAAATTGTTCAACTGCTGCTAAATTCTACCACAAGTTTCAACTGATTGCTGGAGATCACAGCAAACATACAGCCTGTTGTCAGCTTCTAACAAAAAGGCATTGTCCATGGTGGACTACCCTTTAAATAAGGGCCTATAAGTTGGTGACTCTAGAACAGATAAAGATGTTTGGGAATACATGTAAAAATTACAAAATACAGGTAGTAGCAAAGCTGATATGACTAAAATAATGAAAAGTATATATAAGCTATATCCCTACCGATAGCACCTTAAAGGGCCATTCCCATCACAGTTCTTCACATCTGAGGTGGAAATAGCTCTGTGTCTGCTACCCTCAAATAATAGAGAGATACAGAAACAGCCAAACATCGCTGTTATACACTGTTTCTGTAGCTACCTTAATGTGCACATTTCATATTATCAAAGAAAACTTGGAAGGTAGCTCTTTGCCCCTTGGTCTCCCCTGCTTTCATTCACTGGTTATATTTAAATGCCATATCCAGTATATAATAACAATCTGAAGATTCTTGTTACATAGGTTTCCGTGTTATATAGATAGCTGTTCCCGTGGATTTTTAAGAACCTAATGCAACATGTCCTCGAAACATATTACTAGAAAACCTGATATAGGCATCTGCTCTATATCACAAAACTTCACTGCTCAACTTTGTGTCTTAGGAAAATTGTAACTTGACCTCTACAAGGGAAATATTTAACATAGAAGACAACTAATAACTAAACTTCATTGCAGTGTGTCATTTAGTGAAGAACACCAAACCAATCTGATTAATGTTATAGAAACAGAAACAGTCTATTTTATGCAGTTTATAATATGTTGCATAGTTTATAAAAAGAGGTCTGAGTGTTTGAATATAAGATTGTATAATATATTATTATAGTTAGTTATATTTTAAATGGAATCCATATCTGATAGAAAATGTAACTTTGGTCAAGGATCTCTTTAGTGTCCATCAGTATCATTCTTGATATGGAATACAATCTCTATTCCCCTTGCCTCACAGATTTTAAGCCTTTGTGGCAGGGCCCTCTATCCAACTGTTCCAGTTGGTCACTATGTTAGCATTGTACTTGTTTTGTGTTTTTAAGTGGAAGCCAGATTAGCTAGTGATAGTAAGTAAAGCTTCTCTAAACCCGGAGATCAGCTCTAATCTTGGGTAAAGCCACATCTGTTTAGACAAAAAAAATGTAGTACAAGGTGGCCATTCAGTCAATGGCTGTTCTTGTAATGCACTAATGGGCTCTGTGACAGAGACCTCTCTCTGGTTTATGCAGAGGGACCTCTATGACATCTATATATTCTCCATATGTGGTCTTCATGAGACAACCCCTTTAGATTGTTTCCAAAAAAACACACAGTGGTCCTCAGAATTTTCAATGCCACTGGTTTGGAACATGGCAGCCACTGGTGCCCACTGGTAGACAAACTTATATTGACCATTCCATTTACAAACTAGGCTGCCATAAATAGTAGACTGTATCTTAGAGGAATGTTGAAGCTGCCCTAAATTCTAATGAGGTAAGAGCAATTTTCTTAACCGTAGCATGCTGGTAACAAAATTCACTATATTTTATTTACCATACTTCCAATCTAGAGCTATATTTTAACATCCTGATTTTAAAATACATTTAGAAAGAAATTTTCTGCAGTTCTGGTTGAAGTTTAATGAAGAAATGCAATTGTCTATTATCTAATTTCAATAGTAATAAAAATCAGGAGACTTAATTTTATTTACTGAAGTTGCATCACAGTGTGTTGTTTGATTTCCTGTGTCTAGAACAACATTACAAAATATCCCCCAGCTTACTTTTGTATGTCTCTTACTCTACTCAAGGTTGAAAACTACTAACCCTCTGCCCTCTGCTTCAGGTTTAAGCAATTACAATAATGAGACAGTGTGCCATATTTAGTAAGTCATAGATCTGTGCTTCAGCGCATTGCTTCTCAAATCTTAAGACATTTCCCTTCCCCCTTTGCTGTTGAGACGTACTTGGAGAGGTTGTTTTGACAGAAGTAAAGGCCTTTCTATATGTCTCAAAAGGCGCTCTCCACTCCTGTAACATGGGTGTGACTATAAGGGGTAAACAACACTCCACAGCTCAATACTACACTCTCCACTCACTCTGGCTACAAAGTGAGACTTAGCACTCATATTTGATAAGTGGTGGGTGCATCAGTGCTTTTGGGGGTGCAGACTGTTTGGAACAGGAATAATGCTCACTTTGTAGCCTGAGTGAGTGGAGAGTGTAGTATTGAGCTGTGGAGTGTTGTTTACCCCTTATAGACACACCCATGTTACAGGAGTGGAGAGGGCCTTTTGTGACACATAGAAAGGCCTTTACTTCTGTCAAAACTACCTCTCCAACTACGAGTGTGAAATTGAACTGTGGAGTGTTGTTTACCCCTTTACCAAGACTTTAAAGTTGTTTTTCTCCAAATCTACAAAAGTGACATACATAACAAAGGTACCCTGAGCGTAAAGGATATTTCATGGTTAATAAAACCTGAGGATGTGAGGAAATGGATGGGATAGCTAAGGATTGGTAAGTCGGCTGGGCCAGACCATGTTGCTCCTAGAGTCCTAAAAAGCTTTGGTGCTCAGCTGTGTGAGGTGTTCGTGCATCAGTTTAACATGAGTGTATGTGTACAGCATGTTCTAGTGCTTTGGAAGATTTCCTGGTTGATTCCTGTGCCCAAGGAAAAGGGAGACTGGTTTGAGTAACTGTCTTCCTATTGCTCTGACATTGTAGGTCATGAAGATCTTTGAACATCTGGTGCTGTCTCAATTGAGGATGTGTGTCACCCTGCTGCTAGACTGTTTGCAGTTTGCATACTGTGCTACGGTGGGGGTGGAAAATGCTCTTATTCACTTACCGCACAGAGTATACACACATTTGGAGTGTCGTGGCTCTCCTGTCTGGATCACCACCTTTGAATTTAGTTGGGCTTTCAATACCATTCGGCCAAGGTTGCTGGCTCAGAAATTACGACAGTTGCCAAAAACTTGGTGCACTGGATCAGCGACTATCTCACTGCCAGACTGTAACTTGTCAGGCTGGGTTAGGGCATTTCAAGCATATCAGGGGACAATGTTGGCTCCTTCTCTCTTTAACATTTATACATCTGACTTTCAGTATGACTCTGGCTTAGGTTTTCTGGTGAAGTGATCAGACGATTCAGTTGTGGTAGGTTGTATAACTGATGGTGATAAGTGTGATGAAGGAGTATAGGGAAGTGGTGAGGCACTTCTCTTCTGGTGTGGTGGTGATGGCTTTATATTGACTGCAGGTAAAACAAAGGAGATGATCATTGGGCTTATGCAGATGTAAAATTGGTCAGTATTGAGAGCGAGGAGGTGGAAAGGGTTATGTCTTCTACCTCTTACTCTATATTGTTATGTTATGTGTTTGTATCGTCCTACTGTTCTATTGTTTATAGCTAATGTATTCTAATTTCCCAATGTAATCAATAAAATATTCTTTTCTATCCTTAGGAAAGTCCTTTCTGCCCAGCTCCTAGGGACATTGGCAGAAAGTGTACACAAGTCCATTTGATCAGGTCTGTTACTTGTGTCATTTGATGTGGATTGAGTCATTACTTTTATACTCTTAGGCTTGGGTGAAGGGTGGTTGCCCCCATCCTGGTTCCTTACTTCTTTAGCAAATATCCTTTTATGGATAACATTACCTTGTTATAAGGATGAGGGAAATGTAATAGTATAATAAAAGAAGCATTACTTCCCTGTTTATTCTCCAACCATTCTACCACAGTTACACTGCTCCTCCACACTGGTCTCTGTTTACTTGATTGTAGCAGTGAGCTGTCCATATGCCAACATGACCACTGCAGTCATGTACTGGCTTCAGTAGTTTAAGACATGAGACCACCGAAGCGTAAGTTTAAGTTTAAGACATGAGAACACCTTTAGCTGCAACAGCCACATATATACATGACTGCTGCAGCTAATCCCTGGCTTCAGTGGTCTCATGTCACTGGATTCGCAGGGGATAAACACGTAAGCAATACTTCCTTTATTATTTTATCACATTTTACCCACACTTGGGAAATTTTTACCCAATTTATGAATTCCCTTTAAGGCTATGGCTTTTAAATAATGTCTTAACTAACCTCTGAAGGCATACATTCCAGATCAAGGACAGACAATTTTAATCCTGCAGCTGTCTTAACCTTTATCTGACCAGACAGGACACTCAGCATGAGGATTCTTGCTGGTTCACAGAGAATGATTATTGCTTAAGAGCAGATCTATTTTCCTCCAGAAGTCAGACACTGGAAATTAATAGATTAGTGTACTGTAAAAAAGAAAAAAGGAAATTCGTATTATCAGTCCATGATTTATGTTTATTTTCTTTTTCTCCACTAAAAACAATTTTTTTAATAGTTCTGTGTCACTACTTACCAAGGAATATACTTTAAGTATTCCACTGAATATCGGAAAAATTGGAAAAGGACCATATATTTGACTGCCAATCATTAGGATCCTTGTATCCTGATTATTTTGATAGGACTGGGCAACTATATCATGTATATGGGGTCTCTGCACTCTCCCCTGATAGATTATGATAGTGTGAGAAAGAAGGATTGGGTATGTTGAGTTGCAATAGCTTATACCTTTTCAATTGCTACCACTAGACTTTGTTGCTTTAACTATTTGGTATTGTCTGTCTGAATTTATCACAAACTGTGTAAAACTGTGTTGTGTTATTATTTCACTAAACTATCAGGATAGCAAAATATGTTATAATGACCCTTCAAAATATCTTCAGACCATAAATTCTAATTACCCTCAGACAGATATATATTACCTAAAACAACCAAAAATATATCTTTATTTTGTCTCTTTTCTCATTCTTTATGTAGATGAATGCCAGTATCTTTCTGGAACATGAAAAATATTGTTTCTAAAAGCTTAATCTGAATAGAAGTCAGCCATTATGAACTGTATGCCCTAGATATGCTTTATGAGGAACGTCAGTATAATTATCATTTAACTTAATCAGCCAGAATTGTAATCACTATATGTCAGTATCACTTAGATTAATAAGCAAAGAAAAGAAGAAAAATAATGAATTTTACCATGAAAGAGTAAAGAAGTCTAATAAGAATAAAATTTCTAAAAAACACAAACACAAGGTTTCTACTTTGATATTTTCTTAAAGGTGAATGGATGTTAGCTTAGTCTACCCCACATCATATACAGTATACCTAAAAAGCTCCACTTTAGAAATTCATGTCTCCAAAAAGACCCAAATGTATTGATACAGATAGAGGTGAGTGAACCAATTTGGAACAGACTCGTTTCAACCCCAAATTTGCAATGCTTTTGTTTTTTTGACGAAACCAAAACTTTTGCAATTACTCTTAGACTAACTAAAATGGCCACCTCCACATGTAACATGAGGTAGAAGAGCAGAGGAGGAGGATCACCTATCCCTGCTCCTGCTCATGGCCACCTCTGTTTTGGCTCCTGCTATGGGACTGTGAGCAGGAGCGGGAATTGTAAATGAGGCCACAGGCCCGTGAACCCCAACAAATACTACTATTATTATACTCTCCAGAGTTTAATTATCAAAGGCCACCACTCCTGTGATCCGGTATGAC
Organism: Leptodactylus fallax; assembly: GCA_947044405.1. NCBI lineage: Eukaryota > Metazoa > Chordata > Amphibia > Anura > Leptodactylidae > Leptodactylus > Leptodactylus fallax. Next base: position 8,772,202 of record CAMRHE010000035.1, read on the forward strand.
TCCCAGTCGTCTTCAGACCTCTTTGGTGACGTCCCAGACGTCACGTGGGCCAGGCCAGCGTCATTATGCGTTGCGAGGCTGGCCTGGCCCACGTGACGTCTGTGCTGATAATGAAGAGGGCCGAAAGCAGCAGGAAGTGTGCTGGAGTAACAGTGGCTTTTATGTTTGTCACCTCCTCTGGGTCTCCGATCATTATACTCTGGGGTCTGAAAAGACCGTAATACCATGTGCAGGGGCTGCTGTGGGCCATAATAATGTGTGCAGGGGCCACTGTGTGTGTAAATGGGGTTGTGAAAGATCCTCAGTGCGCCAACACCGCGTTGGCCCACACCTGAGACTTCTTTCCTAAAAACCACACTCACCGCCAGTGAGTGCTGGGTCCACAAGATAAATACAAGACAAGCTTTCTAAATTTTATATATTTATTAACCCCTAAATGGGTCGGTATTAACATCTAACACATACAGTTCAGAACAGATACGCAGATGTATGCAAGCATTAACAGTTACTAGTTACAAGATACAGTACAATAAAATAAAAGGGAATAAAAGTGAAATAATTACTTTACCACACATATCCTGGACGTGGCTCTATAGTCCAACACTCACACATAGCATGTGGAGATCACCAGTGGAGGCAGCAGCATTAACTCCAGCATCTCAGCAACTCATCACAGCAGCCTCTCCTCATAGTAGCATCTTCATAATAATCTCCCAGTGGTAGTCTCAGCCCAATCTTCTCCCACTGACCTCTTACCTCATCTTTTATACCCTTGATTACACCACCCAGAATGAGGTCACCGGCGACAGCAAGTCTGATTAATTAATGCACTCAAGTCCAGATTCTTTGTAAGGAGCTGAGATTAAGTGAAATGATACAATGTTATCAACCATGTCTGATCTAACAGCCCAGGCTGAACAATGCATGTTTATTTGATCACCCAGGTCTATGTAAGAATTCAATGGAGCTATTCTGGGATGGATACAAAGCCCTATTGTTACAGTGTTGCCACTATTGATAACATACAACTAAGATTATAGCTGCGTACATTATGAATAAATGGAAGTAGGAGGGAGATACTATACCCAGAGATCAAAATACAGCTTTGAGTTATAGCCATATTTAAGTGGAATCATCACACCTCCCCCTTTTAGATGGGGCTTGTAGGAAGTAGGGGCCTGTGCCCCTCTTCTGAGAGCACCTCTGCCACTTCCGCTTCTCAAGCTCTGGCCCCAAGGCTTCCCCACCTTCCCCAGAGTCCCAGCAGACTCGGGCCTTGTCAGACTCCGAGGGTGGTTGAGCAGCACGCGCCTTCAATATGGCCAGACTAGGGTCAGCTTGGACAGCATCTCTGAACTCTTGGCTGGAGTGAGACAAAAGAGAGGTGCATGTTACATAGCTGCTGGACCCTTCTGGCTCTCTAGTCTGACTAGGGACACTTCTAAGGCTCAGGCCCTGAGCCACGTACACTTGGCTACCTCCTGCCTTTTCTGGGTCTGCTTTCTGAGTACTGGCATCCTGTGGAGCCACACTCATAAACCCAGGTCTTTGGGAGACCAGTTCGGAGACCCCATCCCGGCGGTCTCTCAGGGTCTCTCTCACACTAGCCGCTAGTTGGGAGAGTTCTAGGGGATTCTGCACCTCCCCCTTTGCTTCCAAACCTAGGGGCACCTCTGGTTCTGGCACAGGTATGTTTGGACCCTGTCCTCCCTCCCAGACGCCTTGCCCCTTTGGGCCTACACCCTGTTCCTCCTGTACTTGGGTGGGTGATGGTGATACCTTGGGCAAATGACTGAGATCATTCTTCCCCAAACCATCCCCCCACAATACATTGACAGGTAATACATATGACATATCCCCTTATTGGATCACACCTCCAGTACCCCATGCCATCTGCACTTGGGCCATGGGCGCTCCTGGAATAGAACTGGACAGAAGAGACGTGTATGTCTCATACCGGCCGGACTCCTCCGGCTTCAAGGGAGTGAGGCTAGTCATGGCGGTCTCAGCACCGACTCCAGGTGGTGTAGGCAACGGTTCAAGGGTCGGAACGCCCTCCACCCTTGTAGCACTATGGCTGCGGGCTAACACAGCACTACCAGCAGTCCGTCCCTCACCTGGATCGGCCATGAGATCCCCATAGCCTACCTGACTACCTGGCACATGGTCAGCAGTTGGGTGCTTATCGGATGCACTGGGCTAAATAATAGAAGTCGCTTCCAGTGACTCAGAAGAGCTACCCTGTACACTTTCACAACAAGCATTGGCAATTACATTGACAATACATTCATTAGCAATTGTTAATTCACACCGGGTCTCAGTAATGCGTCCGACTGATGGAGGGACCGGTGCAGAGGCTGGAAGGCTTTCCACCCCTTTGGCACTTTGACTGCGGGTGACCACCGCAATACCAGCAGTCCGTCCTACATCCGGACCGTCACTGAGAGCCCAGAGAGACACCGAACCACCTGGTACAACATCCACAATTTCAGGCAGACATTTGCAATATCATTAACAGCATTGGTTCTATCACACTGAGCTGGAGGGAGGACTGGCGGACATAGAGACACAGACTGGGGGGGTGAGGCCCCCGCAGATGTGGGCGGGTCTACAGCCCAGTCCTCACTCAGCTCCTTTACACCTACATTAATGCCAGATACATTAGAATTAGCATTTTCACAGAATGTATAAGGAGATATTTCAGAGGGAGGGTTACCAGCCCCCTCTGCAGGTAGTCCCACAGGTACAATATCAGACATATCAGCATGGACAGACAGCTGATCACAGGGAGCTGGGGTGGCCCCCACCCCATATTGGCACATCATAGGCCCCAAATCTGTCCCCAACAGTACATTGGCAGGCAACCCAGACATCACTCCCACATCCTGCATTCCTTTCCCTGCACCCCAGTCCAAATGAACACAAGCCATCCACTGGTATTTGCCAAATAAAAGATAGGATAGAATACAAAGAGTAAGGGAGGGCAACAGCACTGTATCAAACTTTCACTGTATCTTAATGCTTGCTTTAATACCGAGCTTGTCTCATAGGATTACTACAACCCCCAGCATCTGAGTGATAAAGGTCACCAACACACGCTGTTTATCCTAAGATCCCACCGCTGCCACCAATGTGAAAGATCCTCAGTGCTCCAACACCGCGTTGGCCCACACCTGAGATTTCTTTCCTAAAAACCACACTCACCGCCAGTGAGTGCTGGGTCCACAAGATAAATACAAGACAAGCTTTCTAAATTTTTTATATTTATTAACCCCTAAATGGGTCGGTATTAACATCTAACACATGCAGTTCAGAACAGATATGCAGATGTATGCAAGCATTAACAGTTACTAGTTACAAGATACAGTACAATAAAATAAAAGGGAATAAAAGTGAAATAATTACTTTACCACACATATCCTGGTTGTGGCTCTATAGTCCAACACTCACACATAGCATGTGGAGATCACCAGCGGCATTAACTCCAGCATCTCAGCAACTCATCACAGCAGCCTCTCCTCATAGTAGCATCTTCATAATAATCTCCCAGTGGTAGTCTCAGCCCAATCTCCTCCCACTGACCTCTTACCTCATCTTTTATACCCTTGATTACACCACCCAGAATGAGGTCACCGGCGACGGCAAGTCTGATTGATTAATGCACTCAAGTCCAGATTCTTTGTAAGGAGCTGAGATTAAGTGAAATGATACAATGTTATCAACCATGTCTTATCTAACAGCCCAGGCTGAACAATGCATGTTTATTTGATCACCCAGGTCTATGTAAGAATTCAATGGAGCTATTCTGGGATGGATATAAAGCCCTATTGTTACAGTGTTGCCACTATTGATAACATACAACTAAGATTATAGCTGCGCACATTATGAATAAATGGAAGTAGGAGGGAGATACTATACCCAGAGATCAAAATACAGCTTTGAGTTATAGCCATATCTAAGTGGAATCATCACAGGGGTGTTATACTGTGTGGGGGCCAGGAAAGAGGGTGCTATGCCATCGGAGGGCCCAAGTCAAAAGTTTGCTGGGGGGCCCAGTCTTTGCAAGTTACACCCCTGACAAGGGGTCGTTAGGAAGGGGCATTTTATATAAGGGGGCTTTATGAACTTAAGAGGTGTTATTTATATAAATGTATTATTAAAACAAGGGGGGGTTATTTATATAAGGGGCCATTAAGGCGCATTATATATATAAGGGGATGGTCATTTATATAAGGGTTCATTAGGGGACATCAATTATATAAGGAAACATTTTGAACATAAGGGGTGGTCATTTATATAAAGGGTCATTAGGGGAGCAATATTTATGTCAGGGGGAATCAAAGGTGTAATATAATGGGGCAATTAATTAAAGGGGTTGTCCAGGATAACCAATTTTTTGAATATGAAATTGGGGAAATGGATAAAAAAAACAAACAAACAAATAAACCTACTCACCTGTCCCTTGTACTCCGATGTCTCCCACCACTGTCTGGTTCTACTGCTCCAGTGTTTTCTTCTTGTGGAAGTCCCCAGGGACAAGTTGTACTTTCTATTGGTACCAATGTTTGGTATGCATAACTTTTTGATCACTTTTTATTGTCTTTTTTTGGGGGAAAGCAAAGTGACCAAAATACGTTAAATTGCGTATTGTGGTATATTTTTGGATAGCCCCACAAACATTTTCTGCTCCTTCTTTTTGGATATCTATTTCCTCACATACAACATCCATTAAGGAAACAGATTTTACCATATGCATATAAGTTCCTCAAAGCTTGTTTCATATACTGGTTATGACCACATACAAAGTGTTGCTGCAACAAATGGTCAGGATCTGGAACTGGAGTGCAGGCCCCTTTGTCTTTCTCACATAGTCTTCTCCATGGACTTTGTAGCTGTAAACAGTTGCACAGTTTCTCCATTTGCGTGGCTCCTGCAGTAAAACTTTTTACGGAAGTTCACTGCAGTTATGTCACCATATAAAGTCTCTAGGTGCTGAGTAATAGACACCATATTTGTATGCTGATCTTGCAGCAAAACAACCAATGCCTTAATGCATCAACTTCCAGTAAGCTCTGGGCCAGGTCAGCTTGCTTCACAACAGTTATCTGGTAAAGTTCAGAAATAGTTTGCAGTTGTTCAGTCCAATCCATTAACTGTATATTATAGCCATTACATTTTGGTACATGTGCGGTGACCAGATGGAAGGTAACGCTGCAGTTGGGATTGCGGGGTGCAAACAGCGCAGACTTGTCACGGTCTCTGGGCACGAGGGCGCAGCGCTGGTGCTGTCCCACGTTACCACCACTGGTACCGGTGATGAGGGGGCTGCACAAATGTTGGTGGTGATTGTTCCCCCGGGGCGCTTCCCCTATACTGTGCCGACTGGTGGTGTTTGGGGCGCCCTGATGTTGTCGGTGCAGAGTCAGACACAGAAACGGTTGTAAAGTTGAACTTTTACTTCCATGGGTGTGGAGGCACAAATGCTTAAACAGTTTCTTCAATACAAAACAACGGGGTACGCCTGGTGACACAGCAAAGTCCTGGGGTGCAGGGTAGACTTGATGAAAGGTGTTCCTAGCCCCTTATACTTCAGTGTTACAGCCCTAAGGTGCGTCTGGGCTCCTATTTGGCACATAGGAGGATGCCCACCACCATACTAGTACATAATATTCCCCACTCACGTTATGTGGTCCTGATAGCTCAGAGTTTCGGGGTACAATAGTCAGGGTGGCGGGATATTCCACAGGTCTGGCCTTGGCCCCTGGATCCTGTGATACTTGCTATGGAGCACGTGTTCCAGAATGTTCTCTCCACAGTCTCATGCTGACAAGATAATGATGCTTGACTTCCTTCAGGGCGATGGCTAGGCAGACAGGAGACAGGATCTTCTGAATAGCTGGAGTATGTCAGCTCTCCAACCTTCCTGGGCCTGTCTAGGACTTGAGATTCCTGCACTAAACTCACTGCTTTCTTCACAGGACATCACACTTATCTCCTCACCTCCTCCTCCTAACATTCCACACTTCTCACTCCTCACACACAGGACCTTCCTGCAGGGGTGTTACCATGGGGACCCAGTGATCAGCTGACTCCTCCCCTTTTCCCAGGCGATGTCCTCCCATTGGACATTTGGTTACTATTCAATCCTATGGGAGGTGTAATGCATGTGTGAGGCTCACTAGGTGGCGCTGTGTTGTGTGAGACTCAGGACCCCCTGCTATGTCACACAGGCTATGAAGCAACAGGAAATAATACAATGCACAGAGATCACCCTCAGCCCAGCCATAGCCAGCTCTGGGATGCCACATACTCCCCCTCTTTCACTGAGCCGACCTCGGCGACGGGCTGGGGTGAAGGTGAGAAATGTAACATAACGTTAATAAATACGAATAAAGTGCAAATGTCACTAACAGTTTAGAAAAATATAATACTTAGAAACTTGAGGTAAGACCTCCCGGCATAGTCCTGGAATGTCCATGAGAAGTCTGAAGGGTAACGGAGAGATAATTAAACTCAGACTTATGGAACCTTTTGGCGGTACCATCAGACAGTCCATATAGAAACAACAGTAGTGCAAATGGGTCCAGAGGCTCTCTGGCACAAATTTCGTGAGTGTCCATTATCATGAGAGTCTCTCTGAGAAATAATAAACAGTCCTTTCTGTAAGGAAGAATAGGCACTCTAGCACCAATGTCCATACCGCAATGGGGTAACAGAACTTCCTTGGCTCGGTGAGCCAGGCACTATGGCTTGGATTGTTGCATATAAATGTAAATACTATATTACATGGCAAGATATTATATATATACTGTATATACACACAGGAAAAACATTAATGTAATCAGAGCAGGAATAACATATATACAGAAGCAGAGACAGTTAACCTCTTTTACCCAAGGACAGCCATGGCATCACTATAGCGTGTTGGAGGTATGCCTTTTGTGGTATGCTCAGAACGCCTAAGTGGAACGAGATTTGAATCAGGAACAGAGTCACTGAAATCAATTAAATCATCTGTCGAAGGGTTCTCTTGCACTAGAGCAATTGGTGGATAACAGCTAAATGGTAGTAGTTTAGGCGCCCACATAAGCTCAGTTAACGTTGGGGGTCTCTCTTTCGCTTCAGAAGGTGACAAGATTTCTGTACTCGTTGTCTTAGCTGGGGGCACCTCTGTGGGTAGTCCTTCTTTAAGGCAGAGCTTCAGACGGTTTCGGTGTACTACTTGGGGCTGTCTCCCAGGTTTAGAGATCTCATACACGTCGGATTCAGGATATGGTATGGAGATGACACTGTATGGTTCTTTCTCCCAGAATGGATCCAATTTCCCATTCCGATGGTTATTCCTTAACCATACACGGTCGCCAACTTTCAGGGGCGCTGCATGGGCGTGATGGTTGTAATCCTCCTGTTGTCTCCTACGAACTTCATCCATGCGCGTTTCAACTATCTCTTTAGCTTCCTCCATACGTCGGCGGTGTTCAACAACCCAGTCTGTTATGGGTAGTGGATTGATGGTGTCAGGGACCTTCACACCAAGGGTTAAGTCTGAAGGAAGTTGACCTTGTCTTCCAAACATTAGATAAAATGGTGCGTATCCCGTAGATGTTTGGGGTGTGTTGTTGTAAATATAGGCCAAGTCCTTGATACGCTCAGGCCACTCAACACCAGGTGTAACTGCGGCTGTTCTTAGCATGCCGATGATCACTTGATTTGCCTTCTCGCACATCCCATTCCCTTGAGGGTGATACGCTGTGGTTCGCAACTTCTTGCAGTCTTGGAACTGACACAGCTCACGGAACAATTGGGATTCAAACGCCGATCCACGGTCGGTGAGGATATGCTCAGGACAACCGTAATGGCGGACAAACTCTGCGTAGAAGGTCTCAGCCGTAGTTCTTGCTGTAAGATCTCTGACAGGCACGATGACAAGGAACTTGGAGTAATGATCCACCATTGTCAGAGCGTAGCTGTAGCCGGAACGTGTGGGACCCAACTTCACATGGTCCAGAGCAACAATTTCACACGGCTTTTGAGTCTTAATTGGATGTAGAGGGGCCTTCTGATCTCTTCGACCTTCCTTGGTGATACTACAGGCGGGACACTCTCGGCACCAACTCTCAATGTCACTCCTCATCCCAACCCAATAGAAGCGACGACGGATGGTAGCTTCGGTCTTTTGTACCCCGAAGTGACCGGATCTGTCATGATACGCCTCAAGTATCATCTGTGCGTCTCTTCTTGGTACGAGGATCTGATGAAGCCTTTCACCTGTGACAGGATCAAGAGTGTTTCTAAGTAGAAGGCCTCGTTGGACAAACAGGCGCTTCCTCTGTCGCCAAAGGCGTTTTAATTCCACGTCATGAAGACCTCTCTTTACACGGGTTGGTATTCTTCCTGTAAGCAGGAAATCTGACAATTCTCCTAAAACTCTGCTCTCTTCTTGGAACGTTTTCCACAGAGATGGCTCCTGGAGGGATTCGGCAGCTGTTTTCGCCAGAGATTCTCCTTCTACAGGGACACCAATAGCAACCTGTTGGGCAAACTTGTTGTAGAATGGTGGCATCTCCACCTCTTCCCAGATGTCTTCTCGGGGTGGTTCTTCTCCCACAGGCAACCTTGAGAGTGCATCAGCGTTAGCGTTGGACTTGCCACTGCGATACTTGACAGAGAACTTGTAATTCGCGAGTCTTGAGGCCCACCGTTGTTCAAGGGCTCCCAGTCGAGCAGTGTCCAGATGCGCCAACGGATTGTTATCTGTGTACACGGTAAAGGGTGTGGCAGCCAGGTAGTCTTTAAACTTCTCTGTCACGGCCCAGACAAGCGCCAGCAGTTCGAGTTTGAAAGAACTATAGTTCTGGTCGTTCTTCTCCGCGCCTCTCAGACTCCTGCTGGCGTAGGCGATGACTCGCTCTTTGTTGTCCTGAACCTGGGACAACACTGCACCCAAACCTTGGTGACTTGCATCTGTGTACAAGCGGAATGGCTGACTGTAGTTGGGATAGGCTAGAATTGGTGGTTGCGTCAGAAGTGCTTTAAGCGCTTGAAAGGCTTCCTCTTGACGCGCTGTCCAGTCTACCGGAAGCTTTCGGTTGTAGTTTTCTCTGGGACAACCGCGCAACAACTCGTTCAGAGGCTCGGCTACTTGGGCGAAGTGTGGTATGAAACGCCGGTAGTAACCTGCGAATCCAAGGAAGCTTCGGACTTCTTTGACGGTAGTTGGTCTTCGCCAGTTCTGGACTGCAGTGATCTTTTCAGGATCAGGTTGGACGCCTTGTGCGCTCACGACATGCCCAAGGTAGTGAACTTGGGGTTTCAACAGGTAGCACTTGGAGGGCTTCAACTTTAGGCCGTGCTGTATAAGTACCTTGAATACCTCGGACAGGTGACGAAGGTGTTCTTGGTATGTCCGGGAGAATACAATAACATCGTCCAGGTACAGTAGCACACTCTGGAAATTCTCATGGCCGAGGCACCTCTCCATAAGCCGTTGGAATGTGGCTGGGGCATTACATAGCCCAAATGGCATACTATTGAATTCAAAGAGTCCCATCGGGGTCGTAAACGCAGTCTTTTCACGATCTTCAGGCGCCATAGGGACTTGCCAGTATCCACTGGTTAAGTCCAGGGTCGAGAAACAGGTAGCTGATCCCAAAGCCGTTAGAGATTCCTCAATCCGTGGCAATGGGTATGCGTCTTTGTGCGTGACATTGTTGAGTTTACGATAGTCCACACAAAATCGTAGGGTTCCGTCTTTCTTCTTGACAAGGACTAGCGGGGCTGCCCAGGGGCTGTTACTCTCCCGGATGACATCAGCATCTCGCATCTCTTGGATCATCTTTTTCACCGGTTGGTACATCGCTGGTGGTATTGGACGGTGACGCTCCTTGATTGGATGGTGGTCGCCAGTCAGAATGCGATGTTGTATGGTCGTGGTCTTACCAAAGTCCAATGGGTGTTTGCTGAATGCCTGTTGGTAACGCTTGGCCACATTGCGAACCCCATTGATGTGCTCTATAGGGGTATTGGCGTCTCCCACGTTCAATTCATCCCACCAGGACTTCGTGGCTCCATTCTGAATGTTCTCAGCAGCTTGGGTGGAACGCTGTGTGGCGGTAGAATCACCAGAGAGAATGTCTTCTGGTGCTAACCGGTGTAGCAGGGCCACAGAGTGGAACTTGTGGAGGTTCACGGGAGCATCGCCCAAGTTGACTAAGCGGACAGGAACACGTCCATTGGAAACTGTGACAAGGCTGCGGGCAGCCATGACAAGTGGTTGGCCATCTACCTGTATGGGTTGTAGCAAAGCCTGGTAGTCCTGATTTTCTATGCCCGGACGGGCACGGCACCACACCATAGTTTCTGTTCCAGGCTGTAGGGTTACTGGACGGGTATCTTGGATCCGGACTCGACCAATTTCACCTTGTTTGTTGGCGAACTTGTGCTGGGCATTGAGTACACGAATGGCCCGCTGAATGGTCTGCTGGTCACTGGGAGAAGCTGTAAGGAGAGAGGCATGCAAGGCATCCAACACTTCTGCAAAGCAATGGCGTAAAACATTCATGCCTAATATTACAACTGCAAACCTATCATCCTCTACATCAGTGACAATTACACCCTGTCTAGGCAGTTTCAAGTCCCCAATCTGGATAGTGGGTTCCCAATAACCCTGCTGTGGTATGGGCTGTCCATTGCTGGCACACAGATTTATCCATGTGTCAGGTGTTCTATTCAACACACCTAAGTCCCAATGTTCAAGGAACACCTGCTTGCGCAGGGTTGTTACCTGAGATCCAGTGTCCACCAACGCTGTCAGAGGGACGCCGTTCACCCGGATTGTGATGTGTGGGCAGGCTGAGACGAAGCGTGACAATGGCACTGAAGATTCACCTGGGCCCTTCTTCTTTCCTCCCGAGGGGCGGCCCGCTGCCTCGGGGGTGGCCCGTTTAACTGAAAACACTGAGGCCTGGTGTGTCCATATCTATGGCAATAGCTACAGTATGGCCTCTCACTCTGCGGAGGTTTCACTGAAGACGGACGTCTGGGTGGCGACTCAGGTGAGATGTTGAGACTTCGCAAAGGATCACTGGACGATGAAGACGGCTGGGTCAGACGATCTAGACGGACGGTGATCTGTTCCATGGCACGGGTCAGATGATCCACTCGGGCCAGAAGGTCATCTCTGGAGTCTGCTGGTGTAGTCTGCGCAGTTTGGGCAGCAGGTGAGGTACCCAGAGGTAGTGGCAGGACAACTGGAGCGATGCTTGTTGAGGGTCCAGGTGAGGGAGCACAGATGACTGGGCTCGGCTGGGGCTGCTCCTGTCCCAAGACCTGGATGGCAAGGGCCTTGAAGTCAGCAAACGTGATGCTGGGATGTTGTGCAGCAAGCATTCGCAACTGACTCTGGAGCAATGTGGTACCCGCCCCGTCTATGAAGCGGTCAAGCAAGATTTTATCAGAGTCCACATTTTCACGTGGATCCACTTGCACCACAGCTCTGAACGCCTCTTGGAGGGATAAAGCATAGTCCCGCAGGGTCTCACCAGGTAGTTGTCGTCTGGAAAAGAAGCGCATCTTTACCTCGGAGACAGATCGCACGTCAAAGTTCACCTGGAGTTTGTCCAGAATTTGCCCAGGGGTTCTTTTGTCAGAGGCAGGCCAGGATTTGACCTCCCTAGCTGCAGCACCCTCAAGCTGGCCCAGCAGGATCTGTATCTGCTGTTCTGTATTCAGAGGATAGAACTGGAAGAGAGACAGCATCTTCTCACGAAAGTCCCTGAGGGTATGCGCCTCCCCTTTGTAGCGCGGCAGCCATGGTGCGCCAGGGTAAAATGGCATGGAGAATGGTAGGCTGCTCGCCATGGGCACTGCTGGATCACTAGAAACAGATGGCACAATGTCACTTTGCTCAGTCATGTTGTTTGCAGGTATGACTGAAATTAGGTCGCCGTCTCTTTAAGAAACTCAACTGCTTGCTGGCAGGGAATGGAGACTACAACTTGGAATGCTGTCCCTTTAAGAATGCTGTAGCTATTAACAGAGTCACTGTGATGCAGGCTGACGGTGTGCTCCCCCTCTTTAATGGTGGCACTCCCCACGGACACTGTACACGGAAAACACTCGCTGGGGCCGTGGGAGGACTGAAGACAAGGACAGGGAGGCACAGTACTCACTGACAGCAACTGCAGCGTGGACCAGAGATCAGCGGTGCACAGCAGGGACGGTGATGCGGCACCGGAGAGTCAGAAATGGCGCTGGCACGTTCGCCTTTCACTTTCTTGTATGGGTGCGCTGGAGCATTGCGCTCAGCATTCTGGGCTCTCCTAAGATGGCGAAAGATGGGTCTCCTGGCCTCATGGGCAGTGCTAAAAATCTCCCGCACTTTTGCAAGGTACAGTTAACCCTTTGTGGGCGTTCTTACACAGCGATGTGGCGCAGCAAACAAGTCCTGGGCGTTTTAACTCTTCCAGGGCTGTAACACACTGAGAGGACAGTCTTTAGGGCTTACTTCAGGGGTTTAGGGCTCCCCCTCTTTGTGGCAAGCACTCTCAGGGAATAAACTTGATCTTAGCAAAGTCCACAATAAAGACCGATGCTCTGGAGACAATTTGGCGCACTTTTCGTGGCGACTTTCTCAAAATGGCACACACCCGTATCCTGTTCGTGACGCCAGTTTTTCTTGCGGTGACCAGATGGAAGGTAACGCTGCAGTTGGGATTGCGGGGTGCAAACAGCGCAGACTTGTCACGGTCTCTGGGCACGAGGGCGCAGCGCTGGTGCTGTCCCACGTTACCACCACTGGTACCGGTGATGAGGGGGCTGCACAAATGTTGGTGGTGATTGTTCCCCCGGGGCGCTTCCCCTATACTGTGCCGACTGGTGGTGTTTGGGGCGCCCTGATGTTGTCGGTGCAGAGTCAGACACAGAAACGGTTGTAAAGTTGAACTTTTACTTCCATGGGTGTGGAGGCACAAATGCTTAAACAGTTTCTTCAATACAAAACAACGGGGTACGCCTGGTGACACAGCAAAGTCCTGGGGTGCAGGGTAGACTTGATGAAAGGTGTTCCTAGCCCCTTATACTTCAGTGTTACAGCCCTAAGGTGCGTCTGGGCTCCTATTTGGCACATAGGAGGATGCCCACCACCATACTAGTACATAATATTCCCCACTCACGTTATGTGGTCCTGATAGCTCAGAGTTTCGGGGTACAATAGTCAGGGTGGCGGGATATTCCACAGGTCTGGCCTTGGCCCCTGGATCCTGTGATACTTGCTATGGAGCACGTGTTCCAGAATGTTCTCTCCACAGTCTCATGCTGACAAGATAATGATGCTTGACTTCCTTCAGGGCGATGGCTAGGCAGACAGGAGACAGGATCTTCTGAATAGCTGGAGTATGTCAGCTCTCCAACCTTCCTGGGCCTGTCTAGGACTTGAGATTCCTGCACTAAACTCACTGCTTTCTTCACAGGACATCACACTTATCTCCTCACCTCCTCCTCCTAACATTCCACACTTCTCACTCCTCACACACAGGACCTTCCTGCAGGGGTGTTACCATGGGGACCCAGTGATCAGCTGACTCCTCCCCTTTTCCCAGGCGATGTCCTCCCATTGGACATTTGGTTACTATTCAATCCTATGGGAGGTGTAATGCATGTGTGAGGCTCACTAGGTGGCGCTGTGTTGTGTGAGACTCAGGACCCCCTGCTATGTCACACAGGCTATGAAGCAACAGGAAATAATACAATGCACAGAGATCACCCTCAGCCCAGCCATAGCCAGCTCTGGGATGCCACACATGGACTAGGACTTCTCCCATTGAAATTATTTGAGTCTCCACCCCTGTGTTGAAAAGGTTTGACCCTGTTAGCAGTGCCAAAATGTAAGATGGAGAGGCAAATATCTAGCAATGAATTTGATGGACAACCGGTTTTCCTCCAACTTAATTTTATTAAGGAATAGTAATAATCCAGAAAAGGGAGGACACCTGACGGTGCTTTAGCATCAGTAACAGTTCAATTACAAATGCTCCAACTCTCTTTCCAGATTTATCAACAGGAAGCCAGGCTCAGCTAAACAATTTTAATTGATTCTCTGAGAGAGTTTACTCATGAACAGGGGCATTTCTCCTAATCTTTATTTACCTATGTTTGCAACACTGCTCACACAAGATGGCTCCTCATCAATTGTCCCTTGTCCTTCCTCCTCTCCAACTGTCTCACAGTATCTTTAAAGGGGTTGTCGGGGATAAAATGAAATTCCTACACTAATCTAAACACCCTCCCACACCTACTTTCTAAATTATATACTTTATGAAAAATATATATTTACCCATATCCCTGAGGCAGTCATGTGACATCTGCCGGCGTGTGTGCAGGCCGGAGGAGCCTCCCACGCCTGCGCAGTAGAGATGGATTGTCGGCTGCAGCGTAGTGCCGGGACTATTGCGCATGCACCGGCAAAGTCAAAGAAGAGGAGGAGCGGTCCCTGCAGAAGGAAGTCTGGAAGGAAGACAGGTAAGTATGATGGGGTGTGGGGGTGGACTGAGTTAGTTGGGAAGGCCTAGTAGTGGGCAGGATAGCTAGGGAGATAGGGAGGGGGAAGTGAGAGGGAGATAGTGTGAGTCAGCCTACAACTACCATGATGCATTGCATGAACTAAGACAGCAGGAAGCTACACCATGTAAACAAATGCAGAAGATGCCAGGAACTCCGAGAGAAACCCAGAAATCACTCAAAACCCTGCTAAAGGTATTTGAGTGCACTTATTAACTCATCAATAGCACTAACAGACCTTTTTTAAAAAAAAAGATTTTTTTCCCCGGAAAACCCCTTTAAACAGCAGCAGTTAAGACTGCACTGCTCCGTCTCCTCTTTCCTGATTTGTTAGCTTCCCTTAGAGGGAAGTAAGTGTGACCTGACAACAGTCACAGCTCTCATCAGCTAACTTTGGTTGTCCTGTACTCTACCAGCACCAAAGAGAATAGCACACACAGGGGCACACCTCTAATGAGGCGAAGTGAGGCGGCCACCTCAGGCGGCATTATCCATCACTGTCTGGGGGCGGCATTTTTACTATTTATTTAATGTAAGCCAGCACAGGACAGGCCGCTTTAAAAAAAAAAAAACAAAGCTGAGCGGGGCCTGTCCTGGGCTGGTTTACGAGACGTCCGCATCTCAGGGCAGGCGGCGTTACAATGGCGTCATCGCGCACCCTGCGCTGAGACGCAGACGCGGGTCAAGAAGAGGAGGTGGCCACTCCATCAAAGGATCGCAGGTAGGTGAGGATAACTTTTTTTTTTAATATAAATAGGCCGTTACTTGCTGGAGTAACCCCATGTGCAGGGGCATTATGGGCATAATACTGTGTGTAGGGGCCACTGTGGAGAATAATACCGTGTGCAGGGGCCACTGTGGAACATAATACCATGAGCAGGGGCCACTATGGAGCATAATACCATGTGCAGGGGCTGATGTGGAGCATAATACCAGTGCAGGGGCTGCTGTGAAGCATACTGTCTTGTGCAGGGGCCATTATGGAGCATAATACAGTGTTCAGGGGCCACTGTTTAGCATAATACCAGTGCAGGGGCCACTATGCAGCATAACACCGTGTGCAGGGGCTACTATAGAGCATAATACCGTGTGCAGGGGTCACTATGGAGCATAATACCATGTGCAGGGGCCGCTGTGGAGCATAATACCATGTGCAGGGGCCACTGTGGAGCATAATACCGTGTGCAGGGGCCATTATGGAGCATAATACCATGTGTAGGGTCCACCATGGAGCATTATACCGTGTGCAGAGGCCTGCTGCTGGGCGTAATACAGTGTGCAGGGGCTGCGGCGAGACATAATACAGTGTGCAGGGGCCACTGCGGGTCATAATACCGTGTGCAGGGGCCACTGCGGGCCATAAAACCATGTGCAGGGGCCACTATGGGCCATAATACCGTGTGCAGGGGCCGCTGCGGGCCATAATACTGTGTGCAGGGGCTACTGTGGAACATTATAGTGTGTGTAAATGGGGCGTTATAAACAGGTGTTATGGCGCCTGTTTATATCACACGCTGTCTGCTTATAGTGACCGTGTGATGTAATTATAGTCTTGTCACATAAACATGTATAGGACTAGGCTGTAGTTAAATTACATGGCCACTATGAGATGAATGACACTATGTAAACAGAGAAGTGGTCACGGCGTTTACACAGGTACCATTCAAACAGCTGATCAGTAGGGGTCCTGGGTTTGTGAGCCCCACTGATTAGTTTATTAATGACCTGGAAAACCTTTTAATTAGTTAACACCTGGGGCATTATTAATAAGGGGCACTATTTATATAGGGCACACATGGACATTATCAATATAAAGATGCACTTGGGAATATTATTCATTATGGGGGGTTATATCATATATTTTATAATTGGGGTAGCAACTGGATGGGTGTGCAGGTGAGGACAATGTGGGTTGGATGCCTGGAAAAGTGAGGATCCAAAGATGTCTGTGTTGCAAACTTTACAGAGACAAGTCACAGCTGGAAGAAGTGGTCATGGCTGTCCAAAGGGAAAAGAAGGGAAATGTGAACGATTAGTCAGAGACGTCACCTGTAAGTCACAGAATGTTACTGCCCTGTATTCACCTAAATGATAGAAGATAAATACCTGATTGATGGGGATTTGTCTGCTGAGACCCCTACTGAGCCTGAGAATTGGGTTTTTTCCCCCACTGGGTGGGAATTCAGCCTGACCGCAGCCAGGCTGAATTTAAGCGTGTCACTTGGTGGATGGACGAACCGGCGTGGCTCTCATTCACTTCAATGGGAGCGCCAAAGATAGCGGAAGTACAGTACTCAGCTATCTGCATGCTCCTATTAGAGAGAATGGGGGCCATCTGGGCTCGTCCATCCACCAAGCAGAAGATGTGTGAAGTTGTTGTCATTGTTAATGCTGTGTTATTGATCTGATACTGAAGTAATGCAGTAAGAAGAATTCTTAAAAACTGTTTTATAACTTTGTGTATTGTGTATATTGTGCGACGATAGCAGCGTGTGAAGGTAGTAGCATGTAAATGCAATTTTTTTTTTTTTTTTCTCGGGGGGGGGGGGGGCGTCTTTCTATAGTCTTCCTCAGGCAGCAAGGAGGCTAGGATCACCACTGAGCACACATGCAGGAACAAACAGGTACCCGCATGCCTGGAGGTACATGGGAGGGGTGAACAACTAAACAAAACAATTTCAGTCAAGAAGAGCAATATTAGTTAAGGGTGTCTTAACACCACCTTACAAATGAGGATATGAGTTAGTGCCATCAGCAGTGGATGCTAGTTGTAATGTACAGCTAACACCCTTCTGCAACCACTGCAGTCATTATTACTCTGATTGTGACTATCTAACCACCTAGATGCTGCAGTAAATAATAACTGTGAGTATAATTTACCCCATCTGCACCACTGTGGCACAGTTGTGGCATGCTCATCGGTTCTCATGGTGATGACAGTCCCCTTGTCAGCCATTTCAGTTAACCAAGTAAATTTTGCCATTAGCAGAGTCTAATAGGCTGAATAGTATAATGAATTGAAAAACAGTATTGCAGTATAACATACAAGCAATCAGGCTCACGGTGTTCACGTTCTATACTGGAACTAAATAAAAAATAAATTACAAAAAAATAGAAATATTAAAAATATTTAGAACTCCCCTTTCTTCCTGCAATAAGATGTTCCATTATGCTACTGTGTTATACTGTGGCTATTATTTCAGGAACAATAAAGAAAAATAACCTCACCAATATAAAGCATATTAATGTTTATTAATATCCAATAAAAAACATGAATCAGAACACATAATTAACAACCAATACATATACAAATACAAATACAAAATGGGGAAAGACTTGTAGAGTCTAATATAATACCAGTAATCAAACATTTAGCATGGTACAAATGGAAATAACAATATGCTAAGATGCATATAAGCCCTGAAATCACAAACATGAAACCCTTAAAAATATAAATATATGACAAGGTGAAACTAGTTCTGACTAAAAATTGCCTTAAACATAAGGTGAGGATCTAAGGGTAACAAACAAAGCCCAAAACCAAAAAGGGGGCATCTGCATGGTGTTGATAAGTAATCTTCTATATTTTTATATTATCCTGTCATTTTCAGCCTCCTTTTTGGTTTTGGGATCCAGGCTATCATAGTGGTCCGGAACCCCAGCCATCTCCAGCCGATAGTTGGGGCTTGGGGCCCACCGGGGGATTAACTGGTTCCTCGGTGGGCCAGTCCGAGTCTGCCCACAGGACAAGAAACACTAAGGGAAGGAGGCACAACGGTGAGCGACATGGTCAATACTGTCTGCTGTGATACCTCTACATCAATGTAAAATCCCAACATTATCCAGTAGGTGTCCCAAGGCCTCCACACCTCCTCACAGCCCTCTGTTCAAGTCAGATGTTCCATATAACTCTTTAATTCTAGCATAAAGAGTGAGTACCATGGGAGGAACTGGTTGATTCCAGTGTTTGTCTATTAGACTTCTTGCGGTGTTGAGTATATGGAGTATTGAGTATTGTGATATTGAGGTGTAGTTCATGGAGTTTGCATGGGGTATTGTACAAGTACAGCAATAATTTATATTGATTCTCCTCCAGACAATAAAACCTTTGAAAATAGCTATATAAATTTGGTATCACCATGGTCGCACTGACCTACACAATATATTTAATATGTCGTTTTTAAAATAGAGTGAACATGGTAAAAACTAAACCTGTAAGAAACACATGGCATATTTGCATTTTTTCCCAATTACACCACATTCAGAATTTTTTTCAGCTTATACATCATATAGAACACTTAATGGTGCCATTATGAAGTACATTTTTCCCTGCAAAAAATAAGGCATCATACAATGCTTAGCCATAGGAAAAATAAAAAAGTTATGGCTTTAGGAATGTAAGAGATAAAAACAGAAACCCCAAAACGCAAAACTGCACATTGACCCGTACAGTTAAACATTGCAAAAATGCAGCGTTTCCCACCAAGGCAAAAATGCTACATTTTGCATTACCTGCAAAGTGGATGGGATTCTGACTAATCCCATCCACACATTGCAGAAAATAATCCACAGCGGAAATTCTGCGATTTCAAAAACAAAAGCGTCTTTGCAAATCGCATCCTTTCAGTTATACCTACGGAAACAATGGCTTTTTCCATATAGGTATAATAGAAGCAGAAAGGCTGCAGAGGAAAACTCTACAGACTTTCTGTGAAAATGATGCGGAAAAAAACACAATGCGTTTCTGCCGCAGTGTTTTTTTTACTGTGGTTTCCTACGTGGGGCCTTAGCCTTGGGCTCAGCAGTTTAATGGTATAGTGGAGCATTCGGTCGAATTAGATGCTTGGTCGGTTTGCCTGCGTACTGGTTCTTCCTATATGGTTGAAGTGTAGTGTACTTATTATTGCTTTACTTTTCCTTTTTGAGATGTATATATTTTGTATTTGTAAAAAAAAAATAATTTTTAAAAAAGATAAATATAAGAAGTTGACCTGTCAGGAAAGAGTTAAAGGTTTAACTCATTATACAGATTAAACAGTTTTAATAGCATATTAACACAATTTATGAAGCAAGTAAAGGCTATAAGTATTGCAAATTGGGTTTCTGCAGCATCTATTGATTGTACAGGTTTTATAGAAAAGTGTTTAGTATGTAAATTAGCACTTAATGACCACATATATTTCATTTGCACACCCTGCAGTATACATTTCATATGAGGACAATTTATCTACTTGTAGGTGATCCTTTATTCATAGAGTTCTCTGCATTTAAATTTTAATATGAGAATCAGATGGATGTTTTTGTATGTGTATACATTTTAATATTTTAATATTTAATATTAATATTTTAAAGGTTCAAATGGTAATAATTATTCTAATAACATTTCATCACAACTAAATATTGACCTTTCATCTAATATTTCATAATGTTTTTCAGCTGCACTGTCATTATGGATAACAAAGCCTTTGACTGCTACCATTGTAAGAACTCCCTCTATGGTCAAAAATATACAGTGAGAGAGGACCACCCATACTGTGTCAAATGCTTTGAAAGCATTTTTGCAAATAAATGTGAAGGATGTAAAAACCCAATTGAATGTGATTCCAAGGTAAAGTAAAAACTGGATAAACACCTGATTAAATATATTCTATTGGCATAATTCCAAAGGATTTCTAAGGGTATATTCACACATTTTACATGTTGCACCTGTAAAAAATATATGCATTTTTTGATGCAATTCTCCAGTTCGCCTGAACACCAGTGTGTGAGTATTCCCTTACTGGCTTCTACACATTAATGCTTCATGCACATGACCGTGTGCATTGTATGGGTATGCAAAAATGGAACAGATGACAGACAGATTGGTATCCAGTGTGTCATCTGTAATTTTCACTGATCAATACATTTGAATGAATTGACCCAGCTGTAAATATGGACAGGTAAAAGACCTGTTCCATAGTTTGAGACTCGTTTCTACCGCCCAGACACACATCCATAAAAAATGAATGAGTCCATACTTTTTATCCGCTGTTGCAGATAAAAACTATGGTTATGTGCATTTAGAATAATTCTTTGAGAAGACTGCCTCCACCCCAACCATATTTCTCCACAACAGTTCTGTGTATATTGGTCATTTCCTTGAATGGATCATCCCACTAAAAAGAAATATTTTTACTATGATATTTTGTCCATCTTTATTCATTTCTACAGGAGTCAGCCAAGCAGGTTTGCTTGGGTTTTTCCATGTCTCTTAAAGAAATGAATGTAGAGAACCGTGCACATGTTTGTCCACCTCTCAGTTCATTCTCCTCCTGGATATGGTGATCAGCAGGTCAAGCAGTCAGTGGTCAGAGTTTCCTATTCAGGAGATAGGTGCAGGTCTCAGAGGTGAGGCCCACATCTATCAGACATTGATGGCATGTCCTTTGGGTAAAGATGGGAATATCCCTTTAACAGAGAAATATTTCTGTCTTTATACCTAAACTAAGTTTTTTTTTATTATTATTCAAGGACCTTTGCTATAAAGACAGCCACTGGCATGAAGCTTGCTTTAAATGTGTCAAGTGTTCTTGTTCCTTGGTGGAGAAGCCCTTTGCTGCCAAGGATGAGCTCCTGCTGTGTATTGACTGCTACTCTAATGAGCATTCTGCAAAGTGTTTTAACTGCAAGGCCAACATAATGCCTGGTAAGACTCATCTGACTGCAATTCACTGAATCATGGTATTCCATTATTTTTTGTAATTTTGACAAAGAATGTTCAGTACAAACCACATTTATTGTTCAATCTGTTTTCACTGATTTTATATGGGACCTGTGAATGCTATTCGCACTTTTAGTTATTGTGTGCCCACACAAGTTTATATACTCAAAACAGATAGCCTGGAACATTTAGTAGGCTGATTCATTACATGTCTTTGCGGCTGGGGCCCCATGTTGCGAAAACACTGCATTTTACATTACCTGCAAAGTGAATGGGATTCTGGCTAATCCCATCCACACATTGCAGAAAACATTTTGCAGCGGAAATACTGCGATTTCAAAAAGGCTTATGCAGCATGTCAATTATAACAAACGCCGGAAAACTTTCTGTGAAAAATGCTGTGGAAAAAAACATGATGCGTTTCCGCCACTGTCTTTTAGCGCAGTGTTTTTTGGCTGCGGCTTGCTACGTGGGGCCTTAGCCTGTATTGGGTAATATGATACACTTCCTCTCGTACATCAATGTTCCTTAAAGGGGTGTTCCCATGAACATAACCATTTTTAAATTTGTAGATAATTAAAAGTTAAACATGTTTGCAAATATAAGTAATTAAACATTTTGCAGAGTTTTAAAGATTGACTCTAAATATCTTGTGGTCACAATCTGTTGTCTTGATTGGTTGCCAGTGGATACGACCATGAATGCAGGACCTTTCTAAAGTAAGAAAATCAGCCATATTGTGGCCGTGATATCTTCTGATACATGTAGTGTCCCTGCCTTATAACCCAGCTACAATAATAAAGTCATGACTGGGTTCCTGACAAGTCCCAGACCATAGAAAGTTTCTGCATTCGTAGTCGTATCTATTGACAACGGATCAACACAACAGACTGTCACCACTAAGATGGTTAAAGAAAATCTTTAAAACAATGCAGAACTTTTAACTAATTACAGTGCCTTGCGAAAGTATTCGACCCCCTTGAACTTTTCAACCTTTTGCCACATTTCAGGCTTCAAACATAAGGACATAAAATTTTAATTTTTTGGTGAAGAATCAACAACAAGTGGGACACAATTGTGAAGTGGAACGAAATTTATTGGTTATTTTAAACTTTTGTAAAAAATAAAAAACTGAAAAGTGAGGCGTGCAATATTATTCGCCCCTTTACTTTCAGTGCAGCAAACTCACTCCAGATGTTCAGTGAGGATCTCTGAATGATCCAATGTTGTCCTAAATGACTGATGATGATAAATATAATCCACCTGTGTGTAATCAAGTCTCCGTATAAATGCACCTGCTCTGTGATAGTCTCAGGGTTCAGTTTAAAGCGCAGAGAGCATCATGAAGACCAAGGAACACACCAGGCAGGTCCATGATACTGTTGTGGAGAAGTTTAAAGCCGGATTTGGATACAAAAAGATTTCCCAAACTTTAAACATCCCAAGGAGCAAGCGATCATATTGAAATGGAAGGAGTATCAGACCACTGCAAATCTACCAAGACCCGGCCGTCCCTCTAAACTTTCATCTCAAACAAGGAGAAGACTGATCATAGATGCAGCCAAGAGGACCATGATCACTCTGAATGAACTGCAGAGATCTACAGCTGAGGTGGGAGAGTCTGTCCATAGGACAACAATCAGTCGTACACTGCACAAATCTGGCCTTTATGGAAGAGTGGCAAGAAGAAAGCCATTTCTCAATGATATCCATAAAAAGTCTTGTTTAAAGTTTGCCACAAACCACCTGGGAGACACACCAAACATGTGGAAGAAGGTGCTCTGGTCAGATGAAACCAAAATCGAACTTTTTGGCCACAATGCAAAACGATATGTTTGGCGTAAAAGCAACACAGCTCATCACCCTGAACAAACCATCCCCACTGTCAAACATGGTAGTGGCAGCATCATGGTTTGGGCCTGCTTTTCTTCAGCAGGGACAGGGAAGATGGTTAAAATTGATGGGAAGATGGATGGAGCCAAATACAGGACCATTCTGGAAGAAAACCTGTAGGAGTCTGCAAAAGACCTGAGACTGGGATGGAGATTTATCTTCCAACAAGACAATGATTCCAAACATAAAGCAAAATCTACAATGGAGTGGTTCACAAATAAACGTATCCAGGTGTTAGAATGGCCAAGTCAAAGTCCAGACCTGAATCCAATCGAGAATCTGGGGAAAGAGCTGAAAACTGCTGTTCACAAACGCTCTCCATCCAACCTCACTGAGCTCGAGCTGTTTTCCAAGGAAGAATGGGCAAGAATTTCAGTCTCTCAATGTGCAAAACTGATAGAGACATACCTCAAGCGACTTGCAGCTGTAATCGCAGCAAAAGGTGGCGCTACAAAGTATAGTGTTAGGGTCGTGACCGACCCGTTTTAGGTTTTAAATGCATACAAATTCTACATACATTTGTTTATTGCATCAAGACTTTTTGACTTTTTCAGGAACTTATTTTTAAACAAAATACAATAAAATAAAACTATTTTACTAAATTGTAAAATGCTCTTATTAAAATTATAACATTTGTGTTGTTGGGGTCAATTTTGACCCAGGTCTAATATAAGAGTAAAAAAACAATAATAAGTCCCAAAACTGAACTCATAAACACAATATAAACCAACAGCCCACAGCCAGCTCTACCTCCAACAACTTGAGTTAGGGACATGTCCAGGCATGTATGGCCAAATCAGCTTACAGTTGGTACTTTGCAGAGTATACATCTTCAGTTTACACCATGCAACAATGAGGAGAAGATTAGATGCAAGCCAAATTCTGGATTATATCTTGGATGATAATGAATCAGAGGACACACAGCAGCAAACTGATACAGATGAACAGGTTTCTGAGGAGGAAGATGATGTGGAGTATCAACCGGAAGACACAGACAGTTCTGATCAGTCTGATGAGGAGGTCACCGGTGCTGAAGCTGTTCCCGCTGAAAGATTCAAATCCAAAAGTGGCAAGATCATTTGGAGCTCAGTACCTCCAGATGTACATGGCAGGGCAGATGCTGCAAATGTCATAAAAATGACCCCTGGGATCACAAGGTTTGCTGTGACAAGAGTAAGTGACATCAAGACATGTTTTGATCTGTTTATGCCATTGTCAATAAAAAAAAAAGTCATTATTGCTATGACAAACCTTGAAGGAAAAAAAGTCCACGGCAACATGTGGCATGACCTTCATGATGATGACCTGGATGCCTACATTGGTGTTCTTCTCCTTGCTGGAGTGTACAAATCCTGCAATGAGGCCACTGGTCTCTGGGACGCATCGACAGGCAGGAATATTTTCCGGGCAACAATGTCACTTCAAAAGTTTCAAATGATATCAAGAGTCCTCAGATTTGACAACAGAGACACCAGAGCAAAATCTGACAAACTTGCTCCCATCAGGGATGTTTGGGAGAAATGGGTGCAGCTCCTTCCACTGATGTTCAACCCAAGGCCAGAGGTGACAGTAGACGAACGTTTTCTCCCTTTCCGCGGAAAATGCCCCTTCCGGCAATACATGCCAAGTAAGCCAGGCAAATACGG
Source organism: Leptodactylus fallax (assembly GCA_947044405.1). Taxonomy (NCBI): domain Eukaryota; kingdom Metazoa; phylum Chordata; class Amphibia; order Anura; family Leptodactylidae; genus Leptodactylus; species Leptodactylus fallax. The sequence continues at coordinate 8,796,997 of CAMRHE010000035.1, forward strand.
CATAAAAATCTGGACAGCCTGTGATGCAAAAACTAGCTATGCTTGGAATCTACAGATTTACACAGGCAAGTCTGCAAGCGGCATCCCTGAAAAAAACCAAGGAAAACGTGTAGTCCTCGATATGACTACTGGACTGCAGGGTCACAACATTACTTGTGACAATTTTTTTACCAGCTATGACCTTGGACAAGAACTTCTCAGGAGGAAAATCACCATGGTGGGCACAGTGAAAAAAAAACAAACCTGAGCTGCCCGCTGAATTGTTGCAGATGAAGGACAGGGCTCCACTTTCCTCAAAGTTTGTTTTTACAGACACCACCACTGCTGTTTCATACTGCCCCAAAAAACGACGGAATGTGGTACTGATGTCCACACTTCACAAAGATGCAGCTGTGTCATCAGGAAGTGATAAAAAGCCCAGAATCATCCTGGACTATAACAAAAACAAAGGAGGAGTGAACAACCTGGACTAGCTGACTGCCACCTACACTTGCCAGCGAATGACTAGGAGATGGCCAATGGTTGTATTTTCCAACATCCTTGATGTGTCAGCATACAATGCATTTGTGTTGTGGACCCACATTCACCAAGGATGGAATTCAAAGAAAAAAAACAAGCGGAGGATGTTTCTTGAGGAACTAGGAAGATCCCTTGTCAAGGCGCACATTGACCAAAGGGAACGGGTGCCCCGAGACCAAGCCGCTGAAGCCTTGGTCCGACAACTCCAGAGCTCAACAAGTGCTTCGCCCACACCCACAGCAACACAAAGAGCATCATCACCAGCATCCTCCTCAACCAGCCCTGCCTCAACATCAACCACAACAGCCACAACCCCAGTGAGACCACCTGATTCTAAAAGAAAGAGGTGTCAGGTCTGCCCTAGCAATAAGGACAGAAAGACAAACACATCGTGCTTCGCCTGCAAAAAATACCTCTGCAAAGAACACACAAAAAGTGTCACTTTTTGCCACACATGCATCTAAATACTAATGCATCTAAAAACTAGTACTTGATTTCTGTTGATTTGATTTGCTTGATTGATTGTTGTTTGTTTGTTTGACCTAGAAAAGCTACTTTTTATTATTATTGTTATTAATGTTAATATAATTTTCATCTTTTATTTGTATTAAAGTTCTATAAAAAAAAAAATCTGTTTTTTGCCTTTTTCATAAAGTAGTTAGATATGGGTCAAAATTGACCAGTAACACCATAGATGTTACTAGAGTTAATAATATAAAATATATATATGTATATTTTTTTTTACATTTAAGAAATGTGTTCTAAAACCCTTCAGTAATAGTCAGGTAATATAACAAACTTTTTTAAGTTTATATTATTCTCTTGAGGTTCATTTGACAATATTTTTATATTGAAAATGAAGGGTACGCTCTCAAATGAAAGGCCCAGGAGGCCACAACAAAAATATTAAAATCAATTCTTCCATGGATGAGAAACCCTAACAAGGTAACTAAGAGGTAAGAAACAAATTGGATCATAAATAACTGTTTTTAGGGTATCCTAGGGGTGATTTAAGACATGGGTCAAAACCGACCCGTTAACATAAGAAAGAGTAACAGAAAGCTAACACTAGAGGAAGGGGGCCGAATAATTTGGCACGCCCCACTTTTCAGTTTTTTATTTTTTACAAAAGTTTAAAATATCCACTAAATTTCGTTCCACTTCACGATTGTGTCCCACTTGTTGATTCTTCACCAAAAAATTTAAATTTTATATCCTTATGTTTGAAGCCTGAAATGTAGCAAAAGGTTGAAAAGTTCAAGGGGGCCGAATACTTTCGCAAGGCACTGTATATTTGCAAAAACCCCTTCCCACTGGAGCCATTTTTTTATTTTTGTTTTTTACTCCCTGCCTTCCAAAAGCCTTAACTTTTTTGCTTTTCTGTTCACAGGGCTTAATTTGTGTGGGACAAATTGTACTTCATACTGGTACCATTTAATATTTCACACAATGTGCTGGGTAGCAAGAAAAAAAAATCAGTTGCCATATAGGCATTTTTTTTTTACTTTTTTTAACTTTTACTTTTAGCCTCCTAAGGGTCTTGAACCCTTGTGGTGGGGGGGCTGATCACTAATACAAGACACTACAATGCTAATGCATTGCATTGCATTGTAAAATCTATAGAGATTACAGTCACCATAAAAGTCCCTATTGAACTACAAGCACAGTCTGATAGCCATGGGTTTACAAGAATAAGATGTTCCTTGTCGTCCCACAGCAGCACAATACTGGGGTATTTCTGCCCCTGTGTGTTGGTAGGACAGAATGGAATTTTTAATGAACAGCAAATAGTTAACTGTAACCCCTCCCCCTCCTCAATATAAGGAAGGAAGTACCAACCCCCGGTGTGTTTTTTTCTGTCCTGTGTTGGTGGGACAGTTGGAGGGAAGGTTATACCTTCCCTATAGTGAGGTTATTCAGATTTCTGTCTGAATTTCCGCCCTTCTCTCTCCTGTTTGATTTTGTTTTGTCTATCCTCCTGTGTGAGGACTCTTCTGCCTTTGGCTCCTGTTGGAACAAAATTCAAAGGTTAAAACTCCTTGTCTGTTTTTCCTGCCTCTGCTGCTTAATCTGCTTAGCTGCAGGGAAAGGCCTTTTTTCAGCTGTTGCTTATAATGTGCGGCTGGGCAGGTCTGCTGCCTTTAAGTGTCTATACTGAACCTTTTGTGGCTTTGTAAGCCTTGCATTACTTGTTTTATTGCGATGCACAGCGTTTCCTGCTACTTCTCTCCAGCTCCCGTGTGTGGGGGCACCGAAGTCCAGAGTACGCTGGATTGCGTACGTGATGACATCTTTGAACCTCCTTCAGGTTCCGCCATTTTTAAAAAAAATCTGTGCAGGGCAGCTTTTTTCTTCCAAAAAAAAAAATGAAGAGAAGAGAAATAAAGAGCTTTTATTTTCTGTGTAACCTGTCACAGGTATTGGGAAAGTCTTTGCTCTCCATTTTTTCTATATAAGTCTGCTGCTTCTTTCTTCTGCCTCTTTGTTGCTTGGCAGAGAGTGTTCATGCTGGGCATTCTAGTTCAACAGACTTGTACTGTTGTGTTTTTTTCTGGCTTTCTTGCTATTTACTCTTACACTTGCGGTAAGATATCTTCCTCTGCATCTGGTGGTGATGAATCCTCCAGGTAAGTTTGCGTCTAGGCGCAAACATCTAAACTGTCGCTCCTGTGACATTCCCTTGCCTGACGGTTACAAATTCAATACAAGCCACCAGTGCTGCTTGGGCAGCCCAGTGGCCCAGGGGTTGACACTGCAGCCTCCCAGAGCTGGAGTCCTGGGTTTGAATCCTGCCAGGGGTGACATCTGTGGGGAGTTTGTGGTTCTCCCTATGTTAGCGTGGGTGTACTTCAGTTTCCTCCCACACTACAAAGGCGTGCTGGTGGGGGGTATGGATTGTGAACCCTATATGGGACAGTGACTGTCTGAGTCTGTGGAGCGTGTGGAATATGATGGCGCTTCTGTCATACAATCTGACGAGGTATTCAGGATCATAGAGGAAGCTAATTCTTCATCTGAGGATTCAGATACGGATATAGAAAAAACACTTTTTCCTCTGGAGAAAATTCAGAAATTACTGAAGTCCATCAGGTCAAGGGACCATGATGTTGACCTTGGGGAAGCCTCTAGTTCCACCTCTAGGGGGCCTAGGGCCTTCAAAGTGGACAACATGCTTAAAAGAGCTATGTCCACCAAGTGAAAACACCCAAACAAGGCCTGCGTGTTATCCAAGAGGTTCAATACATTCTTCCCAAAAGCTGAGGACCAGTTGGGACTTGAGTCCGCCACCTAAGCTTGTCATGGCAGTCGCTAAATTGTCCAGTTGAACACTTGTACCCTCTGAGGACAGGTCTAGCCTTCAGGACCCCATGGACCACCGGGCAGAATGCTCCCTAAGGAAAGCGTTTATGGCTTTCTCTGCACAGTGTTTGATTGGTATCGCTACTAGTGAGGTAGCTAAGAATCTGTGCTCCGGACTCTCTTCATTAAAAAGAGATATTGATTTGGGGGTCTCCAGGGAGGAATTGTTGTTCTCTTTGAAGGGTATAGCCCTTGAGGCGGATCGATGAAACCTCTTCTCAATGAAACCTCTTCTCCAGTTGAAGTTAGCTGCCAAGTCTTGGACCTTGACTTCGGCTGCCTGTTGCCCCCTATGGTTAAAACCCTGGAGGATGGAGGATTATGCCTCAAAATTTAATATTTGTGGGCAGAACTCGATACAAGGACTAGTGGGAAAGGAAGGAAAGTCCTTCCACAGTCCTTCTGTGGACAGGGCAGACAGCGTAGTAGAGGACGGTCTCTTCAAAGACCGCCACCTGCAAGAGTTCACATGTGGACATTCTAGGTTCCTGAGTGGGAATCCCAACCGTCTTTTTTTGCCCTGATGACAGGAAAATCAGAAAACCAAATTTCTGACTATTACCTTCTCCCTCTTCCAAGACATGAAGTTCCTGTGGGGGTGACAGATCATGGGTCTTGGAGATAATCAGGTCCGGTTCTGGCACAGTTTTTTCTGTGCCTTCCCAGGACAGAATTATACAGACCTCTCGCCTCCCTGCTGTCCATCACCACGTTAAGGGTCTGGAATTTATTCTTCAGTGTTTCTGGTTCCAAAACCTTCACAAGACTGGTTGATGATAATAGACCTACGATACCTCAGCAGAGCTATGTTGGAAAAAATTTACGGAAATGTCTGTGAGATTTCATGTGTCAAGGAGATTTGATGGCCACTCTGAACCTAAAGGACGTGCACCTCCACGTCCCTATTCTTCCTGCTCACAGGAACTACCTAAGAATTGCAGTGGTTGTAGAGGGTTGGCTGAGACACCTCCAATTCACCGCACTTCCAGTCGAGATAACGTCAGCACTCTACATATTCACCAAGGTGGTATCCACGGTAGCTGAGTCACTGAGAATCCAGAGGTTCACGTGTGTTCCTTATCTGGAAGACTGGCTGTTAAAAGTCTCTCAAGAGAAGGCCTACTACAGCATCTATTCATCACAATGAATTTCCTCCAACAATTGGGGTGGATTATAAATTGGGGGAAGTCCCAAATATTACCAGCAACCCAGAAAACATTTCTAGGGTTCATACTTGATTCAGACCTAATGAAAATATCTCTTCCTCCCTCCAGAAGAGAAAGAATCATCAGGGCTGCAAAATTCCTGCTATTTTCTCAGCCAATCACCATCAGGACTGGCATAAAGTTTGGGATTTATGTCATCAGCTGCAGAAGCAGTCCTTTGGGAAGTCCTGTCGGCCTGGAATAGCAAAACCAGTGGTCTAGACAGTTTTTTCCTGTCTCAGGAAGCCCGCTCGTCCCTCAAGTGGTGGATTCGGCTAAAAAACGGAAAGTCCACGGTCCAGCCTTGCTGGACACTGTTGACTACAGATGCATCACTCACAGGTTGGGGAGCCCACCTGAATGACTTTCCAGCCCAAGGGCATTGGAATTCCCTCGAGAAGATGATGTCAACCAATTGGAGAGAACTCTGAGCAGTACGACTGGCACTGCTTCACTTTGCCGACCAGTTGAAGGACAAAGCAGTCTGTGTAAGATTGAGCAATATGATGACCGTCATTTATTTAAACAAGCAGGGAGGAACTTGGTCACAACTTCTTCTAAGCAAAGTGGGGAAGATCTTGAGTTGGGCAGAGAAGAACTTAACCATTTTTCTGCCGTACATATCCGAGTGTCACTCAATGTAGTGGCGGATCAATTGAGTCGTAGCATCACTGTTCCAGGGGAATGGTCTCTCCATCCAGAAGTCTTTCAAGCAATCACCCTGAAATGGAGTCATCCAGAGATAGACCTGATGGCAAGCAGACTCAATGCCAAGGTAGAGAAGTTCTGATCTCTATACAAGGAGAACAATCCCTTGGCTGTGGATGCCCTGTCCATCTCTTGGAGGTTCAGGCTGGCATACATATTCCCTCCAATCTCCATGATACCAAGAGGTATTGATGAGAATCAGACAGGACCAATCTCTGTAATCACCATCATTCCATTCTGGCCAAAGAGAGCTTGGTTTTCCCATCTCATTCAAATGAGTCATGGGATATATTGGAGACTTCCCCCGATTCAGAACCTAGTGTCTCAAGGGCCCTGGCTCTGCCAGGATCTGAAGTCCTTCAATCTGACAGCCTTAAGATTGAACAGTCCCTATTACGATCTAAGGGACTCTCAGGAGCCATCTTAAGCACTCTCTCTTGCTAGAGAAGAGTCTACAAATAAAAATTACGCCTGAATCCGAATCATCTTCATCTCCAGGGCATCAGGTAGAGGAATTGAGAGCTTGGATCCTTCCATTCCAGAGATCCTGGAATTCCTTCAGGGCCTTAGCCCTTTCACTTGAAAGCTTAGGTTGCTGCCCTGTCAGCCTGCTTAGATAAGCAGCTATCTGCAGACCTGCAGGTTAATAGAAATTTTAATGGTGCATTCAGGCTTAGTCCGCCTGTTACCCACTCAATCCCTCAATGGGATTTATCAACTGTTTTTAAAGGGGTTATGTGATTCCCCCCTTGGAACCTCTAGAAGAGGTTGAGATTAAATTTCTCACACTAAAGACAGTGTTCCTTTTGGCCATAACCTCAGCTCAGAGAGTTGTTGAGTACAACTAAGATTTATGCCTGGGTTCCTCCTTTAGGTACCCTCATATTCTAACCTAAACCAGGTTATCTCATTACCAGTTTTCTATCCCAGTCCGTCATCTCTGGAAGAAGTTAAACTTCACTCCCTGGTTGTGGCCAGATGCCTCAGAATTTATATTCAGAGATCTTGGCCTTTTAGACGGTCAGAGAATTTTTTTTCTACCATTTGCCGAGAAAAATAATGGGCTTAAGGCCTCTAAAGCCTTTTTGGCACAATGAAGCCATAAAATTGGCTTTCACTTCACAGGGGTTAGGCCCCCCTGAGTTTGTTCGAGCTCATTCTACAAGAGCCATTTCTACCTTTTGAGTGGAAAGAAGCTCTGTTCCTTGGGAACAAATTTGTTTGTCAGCTTCTTGGAGCTCTCTCCATACTTTTGTTAATCATTACAGATTTAACACCCGGGGTACGGAGGCCACTTCTTTTGGCCATTCTGTGTTAAAATCAATTCTTCAAGAGGGCCCTCCCTAGGGTTTTTCTTGCTAGATCCCCAATATTGTGCTGCTGTGGAACGTCAGGGAAGTGTAGATTATGATGTTAATCTGTTTTCCCTTAGTCCCAAGAGCAGCACAAGGCTCCCTCCCTATGTGTTACGTATTTGTCTTTATAATTACACGCTGGGGGGGTTGGTACTTCCTTCCTTATATTGATGAGGGGTAGGTGTTACTGTTAACTATTTGTTGTTCATTAAAAATTCCATTCTGTCCTACCAGCACACAGGGGCAGAAATACCCCAGTATTGTGCTGCTGTTGGGACTAAGGTAAAACAGATTAACATTTATTTATTTATTAAGCTTACTTCATCTACACTTTTTTTCAGCTTTCTTATTGCTGAGATATTATGCTAATATATATTCATGCTATATATTTATGCTAATGAGCTGTTTAGTGCAGTGAGAGTGTCACCATTACTCTCATCACACAAAAGAGCTTTGCTTTCCAAGGATAGCAGGGATGTAGCTCTGTGGTGTAATAATTGCAGTGGTGATGCTCTCACTGCACTAAACAGCTCATTATTGTATCAGAAAAAAAGTTAATATCTCTGCAACAGAGACATCGATCATGAAGCAGAACAAAAATGTTTGAGACTAAGGCCACTACTTTTCCTCTGCATTTTTTTTTTTTTCTCCACCTCTTCCTCCCATATAAGTCTGTGGGGAAAACACTGCATTTTTGCAGGTAAAATGAACATACTGGGGCGCATTTATCAATCCAAGTCCGACACTTTTCTTTCTACATTTGCGCCAAAATTCATAGTGCACAGCTTTTACCACATATTTATGAACAGTGTGCACCAGAGAGAACAGAAAAATAGACACTTTTGAAAATTGTGCACCAGAATGGGCATGGTTTAGAAGTGTCTAAATTTACAACACATTTATGAAACAGAAAAGAAGACTATGGAGCAGATTTCCTGTGCAAAGTAGATCAAGTTTAAAATGGTGTAAAGAATTGACGACAATTTACTTTGTGCGCCAAAAATTCCTGTCGTGTGCCACATATTTGTCTCAATAAGCGAGGGATGATTTGTGACTGCTTATATTATGCCAAGAATTGTAGGGTCTTTTTTAATGCGTGCACCAAATATTTGTTCTTTACAGACTACAGGTTAAGATTTTTGTCTACAGATTTTGTCTACATATTTTGCGCCAAATATTTGTCTCCATTTTTGTGTCAAATATTTGTCTCCATTTTTGAGCAAAAAACGTGCTTCGCCATTTGTGGCCTCAGCCTGAATCACATGAACCCTGGCTATCCGACTGTGCTTATAGTTCAATATGGACTGTTCTAGTAACAGACTTCCTTTAAAGCAGAAAAATTGTCAAAATGTTATCACTCACTGTCTATACACAAATATTACCTTTATATTACAGGCTCTCGTAAAATTGAATACAAGGGCTGCAACTGGCACGAGACATGCTTTGTATGCCAAGGGTGCCAGCAACCTTTAGGATCCAAACCATTTGTGCCCAAGCATTCTAGCTTATATTGTATCACTTGCTATGAAAACGATTTTGCACAGCATTGTGCCGCCTGCAAAAAGGTAAATGATACATTTTATAAACAGTTTATCATCAAGTAATGATTAGTAATGAAGTATGAATGTTCCATTTTTGGGGTGACTTGCCTATTCATGGATTAAAACATTGTAGGGTAATGAGTGGAACCAGGTGGACTTCTGTCTTTTTAAAACTATGTTACTATACTGTACAGTAAACTGTGCTATACTGTGCAGTTTATAGTACATGATAGTTGATATCAAAATTACAGGGTGCAAGTTCTCCCACTTAAAAAGATGAGAGAGACCTGTAATTGACATCATAGGTAGACCTCAACTATGAGAGACAAAATGAGAAAACATATCTAGAAAATCACATTGTCTGAATTTTTAAGAATTTATTTGCAAATTATGGTAGAAAATAAGTATTTGGTCACTTACAAACAAGCAAGATTTCTGGCTCTCACAGACCTGTAACTTCTTCTTTAAGAGGCTCCTCTGTCCTTCACTCATTACCTGTAGTAATGGCACCTGTTTGAAATTGTTATCAGAATAAAAGAGACCTGTCCACAAAATTGTAGACCTGCACCAGTCTGGGAAGACTGAATCTGCAATAGACAAGCAGCTTGGTGTGAAGAAATCAATTGTGGGAGCAATAATTAGAAAATGGAAGACATACAAGACCACTGATAATCTCCCTTGATGAGGGGCTCCACGCAAGATCTCACCCTGTGGGGTCAAAATGATCATGAGAACAGTGAGCAAAAATCCCAGAACCACACGGGGGAACCTAGTGAATGACCTGCAGAAAGCTGGGACTAACATAACAAAGGCTACCGTCAGTAACACACTATGCCACCAGGGACTCAGATCCTGCAGTGCCAGACGTGTCCCCCTGCTTAAGCCATATCCGGGCCCGTCTGAAGTTTGCCAGAGAGTATTTAGATGTTCCAGAAGAGTATTGGGAGAATGTCATGTGGTCAGATGAAACCAAAGTAGAACTGTTTGGTAGAAACACAACTCGTTGTTTTGGAGGAGAGTTGCATCCAAAGAACACCATACCTAATGTGAAGCATGGGGTCGGCAACATCATGCTTTGGGGCTGTTTCTCTGCAAAGGGACCAGGACGACTGATCCATGTACATGAAAGAATGAATGGGGCCATGTATCGTGAGATTTTGAGTGCAAACCTCCTTCCATCAGCAAGAGCATTGAAGATGAAACATGGCTGGGTCTTTCAGCATGACAATGATCCCAAGCACACCACCAGGGCAACGAAGGAGTGGCTTCGTAAGAAGCATTTCAAGGTCCTGGAGTGGCCTAGCTAGTCTCCAGATCTCAACTCCATAGAAAACCTTTGGAGGGAGTTGAAAGTCCGTGTTGCCCAGCGACAGCCCCAAAACATCACTGCTCTAGAGGAGATCTGCATGGAAGAATGGGCCAACATAGCAGCAACAGTGTGTGCCAACCTTGTGAAGATTTACAGAAAACGTTTGACCCCTGTCATTGCCAACAAAGGATATATAACAAAGTATTGAGATGAACTTTTGTTATTGACCAAATACTTATTTTCCACCATAATTTGCAAATAAATTCTTAAAAAATCAGACAATGTGATTTTCTAGATATGTTTTCTCATTTTGTCTCTCATAGTTGAGGTCTACCTATGATGTCAATTACAGGCCTCTCTCATCTTTTTAAGTGGGAGAACTTGCACAATTGCTACCTGCTGTGAACCAGGCACACTACATGTAATACAGTTACATAACATAGTGAATGCACATTGGTGGAGGACCTGGAAAAAATGCATAAGATGGCATTGGGTTAGCAGATAAAGATACCAACAGGGTGTAGGAGTGGTAACACCACTCTGGGGTATTACATTTGTAAGTGACCAAATACTTATTTTCCACCATAATTTGCAAATAAATTCTTAAAAAATCAACAATGTGATTTTCTAGATATGTTTTCTCATTTTGTCTCTCATAGTTGAAGTCTACCTATGATGTCAATTACAGGCCTCTCTCATCTTTTTAAGTGGGAGAACTTGCACAATTGGTGGCTGACTAAATACTTTTTTTCCCCACTGTACATCCACAGTAGTGCTAAATACAGCATCCCAGAGTGCTACTGTTTTAATGTCTTGTATTTATGTTGTTATTTTAGGTGCCTTTGGTTATGTGTATATTATTTTGTGTATGTATGTTCTGCAGTTTCCCTTATGTATTGTCCCTTTTGATTTACCCCTCTGTTGGTCACCTCTTCACTTGGCACACCCCAGGCCAATCACAGGCCACTGGGTGGGGTTTGGGAGACAAAAGTCTTCAGAGAACCATTATGGTAAGCAGTCTAGCAGTGACTGTTGGCACTGTGCCCTGCAGTTCTTAACAGCGCCTGAGGGAGAAGAGACATGTAGCTCAACGCTCTGCCAGAGACAGCCCTGAGACAGGGATCATCAGCTGTCTTCTGTACAGACAGTGTGCAAGGAGAAGAGAAGGAGTCCTGTCTTCCAGGAACTGTATTGTGGGACCAACCTAATAAGGTATCGGGGCCCAAGGGACTTCCTTACCGCCAGCCTCTAGAACCATCTACTGGCTGAGCCTAGGCTATCTACTGAGTTGCTGGAGTGGAGTACATGCCACTTACTTACTATTATGGTATGGGCATCCCTCGTCCCCAAGCCTGGGTACACCCAACAGTTGGGAGACTACTATCCCCATTGGCAAGCTACATCTGTACATGGTTGCACAGTTTGCCACAGTAAAGTTTGCAATGTTTCAACTGCATTACTGCCTCCTGAGTCATTCCTGTGATTACCATCAGGGTCCTTCTGAACACCATAACGCAGCTCAGGGTAAGAGAGGACCCTTCTCCAACTGGAAGACCCCCATGGGATCTACTACTACCACTATCATGCAGGCCCCCCTCATCAGTGTCTAGCCTAGGAGTTGTGCTGGAGATGATTAGTTGAGGGCACTCAGCCTATCTGGTGACATATCACAAGGCATTATGGGAAAAGGAGCTGGGAAGCTCATGCGCCCTCTGTTGGATGTAACAGATCCTCAATTTGCTTTTGACTCACTGAGTCTTGAGACAGCAAATGGGATTTTAGCTGGTGACATAGTTATTGCCACTACTACTCCCATCCTTCGGTTCACTCCATCTGGGTTGTGGCATAAATACTGTTCCCTTGTGCAGCCTTTGCTTGGCTTTATTTTACTTGCTCCTCCTTGTATCACTGTTATTTACATGCAGTGAATCTGTGGACAAACTACATTTCCCATGATTCATCTTCCTGCTCTCACCATTCCCTTCTGCCCTACAATGAAATCACAGATAATAAATCGCTCCCATATCTGAGGTCACACACTGTGATGTTTTCGTTTACAAACTCACTCCCCCCCGCCCTGTTAGCAGTAAACACAAAGAGTGAAAGCAGGCACATGAATCATGGGAAATGTAGTTTGTCCACAGATTCACTTCATGTAAATAACAGTGTTACAGATAGAAGCAAGTAAAATAAGCCAAGCAAAGGCTGCACAAAGGAACAGTGAGTATTTAGCCCTGTTGTGGATGCATTTGTAGATAATTTTTGGAAGCTGGATAACCACTTTAATAAAAGGCAGTGTAAATTAATCCCTTCCACTCAGTAGAGCTGCTGTATTTTAAGTGAAGGAAGCAAGTATATCACTTCGGCGGGGCAAAGTTAGCCCAGCATAGGCAGCAGCATTTATAAGATTAAATGGTAGACATCGTGGTATAGGCTCCCAGCACTGAGGGAAAAGGATTAAGAAAAGCACCTCATCACTCTGTGCTACTCACCTCCTTATCTGGGAAAAGGACACATTGATAAAATGATTGTTCAGGACAGAAGCAGCATGGAGTGAGGAGTTGCTTATCTAATGGCTTTTCCCTCACTGCTTGGGCTTTGTATCAGGAAACCTTCTATAAATGCTGCTGGGCTTTCTGCCCGAGAAGCCAGGATTAGTCTATGTATAACCTAAATTATATCTCTGCTTCTTTCACTTAGGATATTATTATTATTATTGTTTATTTATATAGCACCATTAATTCCATGGTGCTTTACATTTGAAGGTTTACATACGGTACACAAAATATACAAAACAAATATGATACTGTAGGGAACTGCCATTTCTACTAGTATATAATGTATCTGGCTTCTTTGCCCCTGCAGTTTGGCTTCAGAGACCCCAGGCATTTAGTGCAAGTTTTGTTTTGTAAATACAGTGAGTCAGACACATGTGAGGCAGAGCTGCTGGGGGGAGAGATGTGAGCAGAGCTGCTGAGACAGACATGTTATGTCTGGGGGAGTCTAAGAGCCACTTGTTCCTCTTTACTTCACAGTATATAGTTAGGTATGTGTTACCCCCTATATACTCACAGGACCTAGCTAGTAACCGTAGTTAGGGATCCATATATATATATAGTTCAGGGCAGTGATAGGTTAGGCTTCCGAAGGCCAACTAGCTAGTTAGAGGCCCGGTGGCACTAGTAGTTTAGCTGGCAGGTTAAGGACTCAGTGTTAGGGTAGTCAGGCCTGCATCTACTGCCGTCACCGTCGCCCTGTTTGCTGCCTGTGAAGAATCTCACCATCATCATCATCTCCTGATCGGCTGTCTGTCATCTCCTGGAAGAATCCGAGGATCCACAGTCATCCACAGGGGCCCCTGCATCTCTTCTGTTGCCTGGAGGTATTGTGCACTGGACTCTTGCTATATATCTATATATATACCCGGGTATATAACCTAAGACGGTTGAGGACTTGCTGGTTGTTGTAGTATTGCTGTGTTCTGAGTATATTTTATGTATGTATTATTACCCTGTTGATTCTTATAAAGCTACTGTTATAACCTTATGTGGTATATGTATGTATTCTTCAGACTGTGAGATTAGTACAGTGATCCTTGTTAAGGCTACTAACTGTACTTCATGGGTAAGTCCCAGGAAGAGATCCTCCCTGTAATACAGAGGCTCTATCCTGGGTGGAGGCACTGATATATTTCATATATGTTCCCACTCTTCCCTTCAGCGAAGGCTTCAGGTCCCATTATACACACAGGTCAGCGCCAGAGTCTGTTGCGGGAGGGATAATACTCATACCCCCCCCAAATAGGGCTACATTTGGAGGCACTGCTGAGATTTAGAAGTGGGAATAGTCATTGATATGGAGAAGCGATATAGCTCAGAGGGGAACCTCCCACTAGCTACTACATGGGATTACCGACCTCCTGTTCCTCCCCTGGTTCAGGTAAAGGAAGAACCCCGCTCAGCCAGTTACCCCCCCAGTATGGCCGTCGCTAGCAGTTCCTCTAGTGACAGTGCTATTAGCACTTTAGCCAGGCTGACTGAAATGTTAGCTCAGGGCCTGCAGGCCACTCACTACAAGAAACTAAAAGTATTCTCTGGAAATGTCCCAGTACCACAAGGGGAGGAAAACTTTGAGATATGGAAAGAACATACTCTCCAATGCCTGAAGGAATGGTCTTGCTCTGAAGAAGGCAAGCGGCAGCGTATCAGTGAAAGTTTGCGGTCTCCTGCTGCAGAATTGATCCGCTTGTACAGAGACTCTCATGAAGGAGTGAGTGCATTGGACTATATACAAGTACTGTCTGATCACTTTGAGCCATACTATGACCTTGCCCAGATGGTTGCTGATTACCGAATGGTTCGTCAAAAAGAAGGGGAAAATGTCTCTACTTTTATTAACCGTTTACAGCTACTTCTTTCACGTCTGGTGTACCACGTAGCTATATCTACTTCAGAGGTAGACGCTATGAGAACCAGTCAGTTGGTGAGAGGGTTACAACCTCATCATCCTCTTGCTCAAGTACTCAAGGTCTTACTATCTGATAGAGTCCTTCCATTTCCTGACTTAATGAAGTTAGTGAAGAAACAAGAAGCTGACATTAGTTTTAGTACCCCTAAGAAAGCGAAAAGCATCTCTAAAGAAGATGTTGTTCCTAATTCAAACAAGGACAAACCAGCGGAGCGGTCAGAACTTAGACAGTCCGCCACTCCACCCACTGCCACTCAATGGAGGAAGGATGCTAGAACCTGTTATAAATGTGGTCAGACGGGCCATACTGCCAGACAGTGTACGGAGGACAGTGAGGGATTGAGACACAGTGCTGTCTTCTCTATTCAGAATCAAAGACACCGAAGGAAGGTGGGCCGAGTAAAGACCAGAGGCGCTATCGCGGGCTCCAGGTCCGTTGTCAAAGTCACTGTCAATGGTCATGCCGCTCCTGCCCTGTTTGATACAGGATCTCAAGTGACCCTGATTTATCGCTCGTTCTACCAAAAGTATCTGAGGGATATACCTCTTCAGTCTACGGGACAAATGAAATTGTGGGGGCTTAATTCAGGATCATATCCTGTAGATGGCAGCCTACAAGTAGTTATAGCTGTCCCTGAATTAGAAGATCAGAGTGTCGCTCCCATGAAGATTATGGCTCTTGTCTGTCCTGATACAGGGGATTCTTGTGCAGCTCCTGTGATACTTGGCACTAATTGTCCCGCAGTGCATTATGCTTTTCAGAAGTTTCTTGGAAGAGATTGGAACCCTGCAGCTCAGCCGGTGAATATATCTTCTGATCTTAGAGAACTCTGTGATGCCCTGTCTACTGGCTATCGACATGGAATGGTATATCATATCGGTGAGAGAACCGTGGAAGTTCCTGCCGGCGGGGAGAGAGTCCTGAGAGTAGCCTCCAGCATTGCTCCCGATTTGCTTGAAGGGGGGAGTTATGTCCTTATGGAAACCCCTGAAGAAATGATTAACCAGAATGGCTGGATGGTGATCCCAGAGAGAAAGGACTGGAGAAATAAAGTGGAGTTATCTACTTGTGTGACAGTGAGGAACTGTTCACCGCATCCGATCGTAATTGGACCATACCAGAATGTGGCCCACTGCTACCCTGTGCTTGGAGTAAATCCATACGCTGAAGTGTGCAGGATTCAAATCCGAGATGCAATCCCTAATCTCAATCTTGACTTGAGTGATCCACATTTACCAGAGGCCTGGAATCAGCGACTGACACAGAAGTTGTCTGAATTATCGGAAGTGTTCTCCATGGATGATATGGATGTAGGTTGTGCTAAAAGTGCTCAACACACTTTCCGATTGACCGATTCTACTCCCTTCCGGGAGCGACCACGGAGAGTTGCTCCAAAGGATGTTGATGAGTTAAGACAGACTCTACAGCAAATGAAAGGTCAGGGGATCATTGTGGACAGTAAGAGCCCCTATGCCTCACCTATTGTGGTGGTAAGAAAAAAATCTGGAGCAATTCGCCTATGTGTGGATTACAGAACTCTGAACCGGAGAACCTTACCTGATCAGTATACACTGCCGAGAATTGAAGAAGCTCTGGAAGCTCTGAATGGAAACTGTTGGTTCACAGTGCTGGACCTAAGATCGGGATACTATCAAGTCCCAATGGCACCTGAGGATCAGGAAAAGACAGCCTTCATATGCCCCTTGGGTTTCTTTCAGTTCACTCGTATGCCGCAAGGTACAAAAGGTGCGCCAGCAACGTTCCAAAGGTTGATGGAAAGAGTGTTAGGTGATTTAGTGCCCCGGGAATGCCTTGTATATCTTGATGACATTATTGTGTTTGGAAAGACGCTGGAAGAACATGAAGAACGACTCATGAGAGTACTCCATCGCTTAAAAGAAGAGGGGCTGAAGTTGTCGGCTGACAAATGCAAATTTTGTAGATCTTCGGTCACTTATGTAGGTCATATTGTTTCTGCTGAAGGAGTTGCTACCGATCCTGGTAAGATTGAAGCTGTGGTGAATTGGCCCCGACCGCAAAATATTACGGAGTTGCAATCTTTCTTGGGGTTTTGTGGATTCTATCGACGATTTGTGGAAGGATATTCAAAAATTGCTCGAGCCCTCCTCGACCTGTTGAAGAGTGATGCAGGAGATCCGGGAAAGAAGAAAGGGTCTTCCAAAAGCCTTTTTGGCGATAGGTGGACTGCGGATTGTGAAGAAGCATTTAAGTTGTTGAAGAAGAAATTGACAGAAGCTCCCGTTCTGGCTTATGCTGATGCACAGAAGCCATATGTGCTACATGTAGATGCCAGCTTTGAAGGATTAGGTGGCGTGCTGCACCAAGAATACCCGGCCGGGTTACGGCCCATAGCTTTCATAAGTCGAAGTCTTTCTCCCAGCGAGAAAAATTATCCAGTACATAAATTGGAGTTTTTGGCGCTCAAGTGGGCCATTGTTGATAAATTACATGACTATTTATACGGAGCCACGTTTGAAGTAAGAACAGACAACAATCCACTGACATACGTTTTGTCAACCGCTAAACTCGATGCTACAGGACATCGCTGGTTGGCAGCTTTATCCAACTACCAATTCACACTCAAGTATAAATCGGGGCCTAAGAACATTGGGGCAGATGCTCTATCAAGACGGCCTGGATTACCTAGTCCGGAAGTAGTGGATGAATGGGAAGAAGTGCCAAGTCCTGGAGTAGGAGCTTTGTGTGCCATGGCTGCGGTAGTTGAAGACCGAGTAGCCTTTTCTGAAACTCGGCTTATTGACTCTATTGGGGGAGGTCCCGAAGCTGTACCAGACATGTTTGCCTACCCTGCCGCTTTAGGATCCTTTGAGAGTTGTTCTATATCTTCAAAGCGAATGATCTGGAGTCAAAAGACTGATCCTTTAATTGGACCTCTTTATCAAGCAGTGAGTTCTCAAGACAGAGAAATGTTAAAGACATCCCTACCCTCTGAATGCAGTCAACTTCTACGAGATTGGGAGAAGTTTGAAATAGACAATGGCCTACTTTATCGTGTGGTGCTGTATCATGATCACCCTGGAAGGCGCCAACTAGTTATTCCAAGCTGCTTTCAGAAGATGATTTTCCGAAGTCTGCATGATTATCATGGTCATTTGGGACCTGAGAAGACTTATGGCCTAATACAAGACCGATTCTACTGGCCCAAAATGAGAGATACCGTGACTCGTCTGTGTAGGTGCTGTCGCAGATGTTTGCAGAGGAAGACTGTCCCGGTTCGAGCGGCCTTCATGGGACACTTGAAGAGTTTGGGCCCCATGGATCTTGTCTGCATAGATTTCCTTTGTATTGACAACGACTCCAGAGGATTTGGAAATGTATTGGTGGTGACTGATCACTTCACACGATATGCTCAAGCCTTTCCGACTAAGGATCAAAAAGCAGTCACTGTTGCAAGAGTGCTTTGGGAAAAGTATTTTATCCATTATGGCTTACCACACCGGTTGCATTCTGATCAAGGCCGGGATTTTGAGAGTAACCTGATCAAAGAGTTACTTCAGTTGTTGAACATCCGCAAAAGTCGGACGACGCCTTACCATCCAGAGGGAGATGCCCTTCCTGAAAGATTTAACAGGACTTTACTTGATATGCTTGGTACCTTACGAATTGAGGATAAGCGATCCTGGAGTCGAAAAGTGGAGGCTATGGTGCATGCCTATAATAGTACAAGGCACGAGAGCACAGGATATTCACCATACTTTCTGATGTTTGGAAGAGAGCCTAGGCTACCTATTGACATCTTGTTGGGAGTCTCTACCGATGGTATCAGTCATCGAGATCATTACCGATACGTGGCACGTTTGAAAGAAACGCTTAAGAGTGCTTATCAGCTGGCTGAGGAAAATGCGGCCAAAGTGAATGAAGGAAATAAAAGGAGATTTGATCTTCGAGTAAGATACCGAGAATTGAACCCTGGGGACCATGTTCTGCTACGGAATTTGGGAGCATCTGCAAAACATAAGCTGGCTGATCGATGGCGGAGTGAACTCTTTACAGTGGTAGATCGGTTGCCTGGAATACCAGTCTACAAGATAAAAGGACGGGACGGGAGGATCAGGACTTGGCATAGAAATCATTTGTTGCCTGTACCTCAGATCGATGGTATGGATATCTCCAATGATGGCTCGGCCTGCGATTCTCCACAGTCCTTAGCCGATATTCCACCTGACCTTCCTGAAACTCCTGAGAGTGATTGGACTGTGGCTCCTGAAGTTCCTAGATCACCAGTATCTTCTCCTTCAGGGAGACCTATGAACCCTCAAACTCCAGAATTCGTACCTAGATCTGTGTCTACAGATGAGCAGGGATCTAGCTCTCCTACGCCACCAGCACCATCCCCTCCCATGGCAGACAACCCTAGTTTAGGGCCTGGACATGCTAGTTTACCTCAGAGAGAGGTACGGAGAGGAGAGAGAATTAGACACCCTCCACCTATGCTGACATATGATAGTTTGGGGGACCCCAGATTTACTACTCAGCCTCATTTATACCATGCTTGGGTGGGTGCAGTGTCCACTTTGGTCAATATGTTACCAATTTTCGCTCCTGCTGGCATGTATACCTATTAACCTGTTGTGACTCTGTAAATGCAAAAGCAACCATATTGATATTGTCATTGGTAATGTTGACTGTATACTATGACTTTGTATGTCTTTGACGTGACGTAAAGATTTCACCAGAGGGAGAGTGTAGGGAACTGCCATTTCTACTAGTATATAATGTATCTGGCTTCTTTGCCCCTGCAGTTTGGCTTCAGAGACCCCAGGCATTTAGTGCAAGTTTTGTTTTGTAAATACAGTGAGTCAGACACATGTGAGGCAGAGCTGCTGGGGGGAGAGATGTGAGCAGAGCTGCTGAGACAGACATGTTATGTCTGGGGGAGTCTAAGAGCCACTTGTTCCTCTTTACTTCACAGTATATAGTTAGGTATGTGTTACCCCCTATATACTCACAGGACCTAGCTAGTAACCGTAGTTAGGGATCCATATATATATATAGTTCAGGGCAGTGATAGGTTAGGCTTCCGAAGGCCAACTAGCTAGTTAGAGGCCCGGTGGCACTAGTAGTTTAGCTGGCAGGTTAAGGACTCAGTGTTAGGGTAGTCAGGCCTGCATCTACTGCCGTCACCGTCGCCCTGTTGGCTGCCTGTGAAGAATCTCACCATCATCATCATCTCCTGATCGGCTGTCTGTCATCTCCTGGAAGAATCCGAGGATCCACAGTCATCCACAGGGGCCCCTGCATCTCTTCTGTTGCCTGGAGGTATTGTGCACTGGACTCTTGCTATATATCTATATATATACCCGGGTATATAACCTAAGACGGTTGAGGACTTGCTGGTTGTTGTAGTATTGCTGTGTTCTGAGTATATTTTATGTATGTATTATTACCCTGTTGATTCTTATAAAGCTACTGTTATAACCTTATGTGGTATATGTATGTATTCTTCAGACTGTGAGATTAGTACAGTGATCCTTGTTAAGGCTACTAACTGTACTTCATGGGTAAGTCCCAGGAAGAGATCCTCCCTGTAATACAGAGGCTCTATCCTGGGTGGAGGCACTGATATATTTCATATATGTTCCCACTCTTCCCTTCAGCGAAGGCTTCAGGTCCCATTATACACACAGGTCAGCGCCAGAGTCTGTTGCGGGAGGGATAATACTCATACCCCCCCCCAAATAGGGCTACAATACTAACAGTGACCAACAGTGACCACAGTGGGATAGAGGTCCCTGCCCGCAAGGGCTTACAATCTATGAGGGAAGAGGGATAGAGACAGAAGGTGAGGGTAGAGGCTGTACAGATGGTGGTGTGGTGACAGTAGCGTTATTGGAGGTTGTAGGCCTTCCTGAATAGGTGAGTCTTCAGGGTCTTCTTGAAGCTTGTGACTGTGGGGGACAGTCTTATATGTCTTGGTAATGAATTCCAGAGTATGGGGGATGCACGGGAGAAGTCTTGGAGACGATTGTGTGAAGAGCGGATAAGAGCAGAGCAGAGTAGGAGGTCTTTGGAGAATTGGAGATTACGTGTGGGCAGGTAGTGGGAGATTAGGTCAGAGGTATATGGAGGGGATAGGTTGTGGATGGCTTTGAATGTCAGCGTTAGCATTTTGAACTCTATTAACTGGGCAACGGGTAGCCAGTGAAGGGATTGGCAGAGAGGAGTGGCTGATGAATAGTGGGGGAGAGGTGTATTAAGCGAGTAGCACAATTTAAGGTGGATTGTAGGGGGGCGAGAGTGTTTGCTGGGAGGCCATGGAGAAGGGTGTTACAGTAATCTAAGCGGGAGATTATGAGGGCATGGACTAGCATCTTTGTAGTTTCAGGGGTGAGGAAGGAGCGGATTCAATGGATGTTCTTGAGTTGGAGGTGGCAGGAGGTGTTGAGGGTTTGGATGTGCGACTTGAAGGATATGTCAGAGTCCAAGGTTATCCCAAGGCAACGAACCCATGGGACTGGGGTAAGTGTGGTTCCATTAACTTTGATAGATGGGTCAGATAGAGGGGCTGTGCGAGGTAGGTCGAAGATGATGAAATCAGTTTTCTCCATGTTGAGTTTGAGAAAGCGGGAGGAGAGAAAGGAGGCTATGGCTGCTAGACACTCTGGAACTCTGGACAACAGGGAGGTAATGTCTTGTCCAGAGAGATATATTTGAGTGTCGGCAGCATAGCAATGGTATTGAAAACCATGAGATTCTATGATTTGGCCAAGGCCGAGGGTATAGATGGAGAACAGGAGGGGTCCTAGGATGGAGCCTTGGGGGACACCTACAGAAAGAAGATGTGGTGAGGAGGTGCAGTGCGAGTGGGAGACGCTGAATGTGCGGTTGGTGAGGTATGAGGAGATCCAGGAAAGGGCCAGGTCTGTGATGCCAAGGGATGAGAGCATTTCTAACAAGAGGGAATGGTCGACTGTGTCAAAGGCAAAGGAGAGGTCAAGGAGGAGGAGGACAGAGTAGTGACGCTTGGCTTTGGCAATTAGAAGGTCGTTAGTGACTTTGTTTAGGGCAGTTTCGGTGAAGTGATGGGGTCTGAAGCCTGACTGTAGTCTGTCAAAGAGTACGTTGGACGAGAGATAGGAGGATAGTTCGGAGTGGACGTATTGTTCAAGCAATTTAGAGGTGTACGGGAGCAGTGAGATGGGGCAATAGTTGGCTGGAGAGGATGGGTCGAGGGATGATTTCTTAAGTATAGGTGCAACAGTAGCATGTTTGAAGGTGGAAGGAATGGATCCTCTGGTTAGGGATAGGTTGAAGAGATGGGTTAGGACAGGAGTAAAGACTTTTATGAGGTTGGGGATGAGATGTGACTGGATCGGGTCAAGCACACAGGAGGTCAGGTGGGATTTAGAGATTAGAGTGGAGAACTTTTCATGAGTGATGGTGGAGAAACAGGTTAAAGAAGAAGAGCACCAAGCAGTTGGGTAGAGTGGTTGTTGGGGGTGTAGGGTGAGACTGTCTCTGATGGTGTCAGTTTTGCTTTTGAAATAAAAGGCAGTCATCAGCTGTGATAAGTGATGCTGGAGGGGGCGCAGGAGGACGGAGAAGGGAGTTGAAGGTAGTGAATAGCTGTTTGAGGTTGCGGGATAGGGCACATATTAGTGTGGCAAAGTAGACCAGCTTTGCAGAGGTGAGTGCATTTTTGAATGTGAGAACTGCCTCTTTGTACCTAAGGAAGTCCTCCTGGGAATGCCTTTTCTTCTAGAGGCGTTCTGCAACCCGTGAGGCACATCTCAGTTTTTTAGTCAGGTCAGTGTGCCAGGATTGCCTGTTGATCGGTTGGGCTCTGGTGTTAGTTTAGAGGACCTCAGAGTCAAGGGCTGAAGTGATGGTGGTATTGTAGAAGTCAGCGGCGGTATCTGCGTCCTGGAGTGAGGATATGTCAGCGAGCGGTAGGAGAGAGTCTGAGAGTGTGCGGATGTCAAGGCGATTAAGGTTCCTGTGGGGGCGTGTTGGTTTAGGGGTTGGAGGGTCTATTACAGAGGAGAGGGCAGAGAATGTCAGCAGGTTGTGGTCAGAGAACGTGGACAGAGAGTTAGAGAGGTTGACTAGACAGCAAAGGCGGGTGAATATGAGGTCCAGCGTGTGCCCCTTTGTGTGGGTGGCAGAGGAGGACCATTGAGAGAGACCAAAGGAGGCAGTGAGGGACAGGAGACTGGAAGTGGGGGGGTGGTTTGTGTTAATGGGGATGTTGAAATCCCCCATGATTATGGTGGGGGTGTCAGTGGATAGGAAGTGCATTAGCCAGGTAGTGAAGTGGTCAATAAAGGCAGCATTAGGTCTTGCCAGTCGATATATGACAGCCAGTTGGAGGTTGGAGGGCGAGTAAATGCGAACAGAGTGCACTTCAAAGGAGGGTAGGGTGAGACCAGGTGGCGGTTGGATTGGGGCGAAGGAGTAATTGTCAGACAGGAGTATGCTGTACTGTATTCTACTGGGCATGCATGACTAACAAAGCTTCACTCGAATGACATGCACAGACCTATACCTTCTGTTACTACAAGCAGATAACAAGCAATATTTCTGAGAGGAAAATATTTTTAGTACTTTACACACTTTATTACATATTGAGATTACCCATTGCCATTTGTATGTGATGGCACAATTTAACCACTTCAGTACCTGGCCAATTTCTGGTCCAGGACCAGACACCTTTTTGGGTTTTTTTGTATGTGCAGTTTTGAGTGCCGTAACATTTTTATCATATGCGTTATTCAACTAATTTCTGTGTACTTTCTCAGTGACACATTGTTATTTTTATTTTTGCATGTGTTTTCATTTTTTTATATCTGGAAAAATATAAACAAAAGAAGAGGGAATACGTGTTAGTTTTTCAATTCTCAATTTTTTTTATTTAAAAACACAAAGTGCTACTAAAAAACGTTATAGAATAGTTTTTTCTCTCCATTACGGTAATTTTTATTTTGTCGTCGGGGGGTGGGGCTGTAACCTTTAATAACGGGGTTTTATTGGCGTAATATTTTATTTATTTTTTTAGTTATTTTATTTACATTTTTTTTTACTTTTTTATTAATTTTTTTTTACATTGTGTCCCCATAAGGTCATAATAGACCTTTGGGGACATTTGATCACTGTTTTTTTTTTTATGGGGGAGGCTGATTTCCCCTTTAACTGGGGCTGGTACATTTAGCCCCAGTTGCAGGAGAAATACAGCCTCCTGCCCGTTACTATATACAGTGGGGAAAAAATGTGTTTAGTCAGCCACCAATTGTGCAAGTTCTCCCACTTAAAAAGATGAGAGAGGCCTGTAATTGACATCATAGGTAGACTTCAACTATGAGAGACAAAATGAGAAAACATATCTAGAAAATCACATTGTCTGATTTTTTAAGAATTTATTTGCAAATTATGGTGGAAAATAAGTATTTGGTCACTTACAAATGTAATACCACAGAGTGGTGTTACCACTCCTACACCCTGTTGGTATCTTTATCTGCTAACCCAATGCCATCTTATGCATTTTTTCCAGGTCCTCCACCAATGTGCATTCACTATGTTATGTAACTGTATTACATGTAGTGTGCCTGGTTCACAGCAGGTGGCAGCAAACTGGTAGAGTTATCTTAGAATGGAACCTTCCATTTCACTAAAAATTCCCCTCTAGAGCGTAGTAGAGGATTCCTTTTCCTCTGCAGCCCGGGTGGGGACCAGTTAGTCTAAGTCAAGTGCTAGTGGAGGGCTAAATGAGACTCCATCTTGGAGCTTCTAGGAGTCAAGTTCCGTGGCACAACCGAGAGTCAGACTACAGACAGAAGTGCAGCTCACCAGTTATATGATAAAGCCTGCTGGAGCCAATTCAAAGCCTGAATCTGTTTGGAAAACTGTTTATTCAAGTAAAGCTGCTGTTCAACTTCATCTCAAGGTCTGGACTCAAGTTATTCCTCAATCCCTACTATTTGTTGCATCGGAGCCAAAGCCTGGGGTCTAGCTGTATCCAGGTAGGAGCACCGTGACACACGATAAGACTCATATAGGCCGTAACATATCACTCGACATTCCTACACCTGGGACGAGCAACATAGAAGGCCCTAGGGGGAGGCGTCACCGTTGCATAAACAAGCAAGATTTCTGGCTCTCACAGACCTGTAACTTCTTCTTTAAGAGGCTCCTCTGTCCTCAACTCATTACCTGTAGTAATGGCACCTGTTTGAAATTGTTATCAGTATAAAAGACACCTATCCACAACCTCAAACAGTCACACTGCAAACTCCACTATGGTGAAGACCAAAGAGCTGTGGAAGGACACCAGAAACAAAATTGTAGACCTGCACCAGGCTGGGAAGACTGAATCTGCAATAGGCAAGCAGCTTGGTGTGAAGAAATCAACTGTGGGAGCAATAATTGGAAAATGGAAGACATACAAGACCACTGATAATCTCCCTCGATCAGGGGCTCCACGCAAGATCTCACCCTGTGGGGTCAAAATAATCACAAGAACAGTGAGCAAAAATCCCAGAACCACACGGGGGGACCTAGTGAATGACCTGCAGAAAGCTGGGACTAACGTAACAAAGGCTACCGTCAGTAACACACTACGCCACCAGGGACTCGGATCCTGCAGTGCCAGACGTGTCCCCCTGCTTAAGCCAGTACATATCCGGCCCGTCTGAAGTTTGCTAGAGAGCATTTTGGATGTTCCAGAAGAGTATTGGGAGAATGTCATATGGTCAGATGAAACCAAAGTAGAACTGTTTGGTAGAAACACAACTCGTTGTGTTTGGAGGAGAGTGAATGCTGAGTTGCATCCAAAGAACACCATACCTACTGTGAAGCATGGGGTCAGCAACATCATGCTTTGGGGCTGTTTCTCTGCAAAGGGACCAGGATGACTGATCCGTGTACATGAAAGAATGAATAGGGCCATGTATCGTGAGATTTTGAGTGCAAACCTCCTTCCATCAGCAAGGGCATTGAAGATGAAACGTGGCTGGGTCTTTCAGCATGACAATAATCCCAAGCACACCACCAGGGCAATGAAGGAGTGGCTTCGTAAGAAGCATTTCAAGGTCCTGGAGTGGCCTAGCCAGTCTCCAGATCTCAACCCCATAGAAAACCTTTGGAGGGAGTTGAAAGTCTGTGTTATCCAGTGACAGCCCCAAAACATCACTGCTCTAGAGGAGATCTTCATGGAGGAATGGGCCAACATACCAGCAACAGTGTGTGCCAACCTTGTGAAGATTTACAGCAAACGTTTGACCCCTGTCATTGCCAACAAAGGATATATAACAAAGTATTGAGATGAACTTTTGTTATTGACCAAATACTTATTTTCCACCATAATTTGCAAATAAATTCTTTAAAAGTCAGACAATGTGATTTTCTGGATTTGTTTTCTCATTTTGTCTCTCATAGTTGAGGTCTACCTATGATGTCAATTACAGGCCTCTCTCATCTTTTTAAGTGGGAGAACTTGCACAATTGGTGGCTGACTAAATACTTTTTTTCCCCACTGTAGCTTATAGAGCTGAGCTGGGTCCTACAGGACTCAGCAGCTCTAATAGGCGCTGATCCCGGAGGATCACATGACCTTCTCTAGGGGAGCTCCGGCTGAAGTTACAGGCGGTTCTCCGTTTCAGCAGCTGCAAACACCTTCCGGACGTAAAAACCCAATGGGCGGTCCAGAAGTGGTTAATGAACTAGCACATATTATAACCTCAGCAGAAATATATTTAATCTGATTGTGTTGAATTGTGTATAAATCGTAGTGTGGGTAGTGATGAATTTTGTTCATTGTGGTATCTGGTAATAGTTTTCATTACTTGTCAGACAGAACAACTACTTCACTGAGCTAGATACAGTGCCTTGCGAAAGTATTCGGCCCCCTTGAATTTTTCAACCTTTTCCCACATTTCAGGCTTCAAACATAAGGATATAAAATTTTAATTTTTTGGTGAAGAATCAACAAGTGGGACACAATTGTGAAGTGGAACGAAATTTATTGGTTATTTTAAACTTTTGTAAAAAATAAAAAACTGAAAAGTGGGGCGTGCAATATTATTCGGCCCCTTTACTTTCAGTGCAGCAAACTCACTCCAGAAGTTCAGTGAGGATCTCTGAATGATCCAATGTTGTCCTAAATGACTGATGATGATAAATATAATCCACCTGTGTGTAATCAAGTCTCTGTATAAATGCACCTGCTCTGTGATAGTCTCAGGGTTCTGTTAAAGCGCAGAGAGCATCATGAAGACCAAGGAACACACCAGGCAGGTACGTGATACTGTTGTGGAGAAATTTAAAGCAGGATTTGGATACAACAAGATTTCCCAAACTTTAAACATCCCAAGAAGCACTGTGCAAGCTATCATATTGAAATGGAAGGAGTATCAGACCACTGCAAATCTACCAAGACCCGGCCATCCCTCTAAACTTTCATCTCAAACAAGGAGAAGACTGATCAGAGATGCAGCCAAGAGGCCCATGATCACTCTGTATGAACTGCAGAGATCTACAGCTGAGGTGGGAGAGTCTGTCCATAGGACAACAGTCAGTCGTACACTGCACAAATCTGGCCTTTATGGAAGAGTGGCAAGAAGAAAGCCATTTCTCAAAGATATCCATAAAAAGTCTCGTTTAAAGTTTGCCACAAGCCACCTGGGAGACATACCAAACATGTGGAAGAAGGTGCTTTGGCCAGATGGAACCAAAATCGAACTTTTTGGCCACAATGCAAAACGATATGTTTGGCATAAAAGCAACACAGCTCATCACCCTGAACACACCATTCTCACTATCAAACATGGTGGTGGCAACATCATGGTTTGGGCCTGCTTTTCTTCAGCAGGGACAGGGAAGATGGTTAAAATTGATGGGAAGATGGATAGAGCCAAATACAGGACCATTCTGGAAGAAAACCTGTTGGAGTCTGCAAAAGTCCTGAGACTGGGATGGAGATTTATCTTCCAACAAGACAATGATCCCAAACATAAAGCAAAATCTACAATGGAATGGTTCACAAGTAAACGTATCCAGGTGTTAGAATAGCCAAGTCAAAGTCCAGACCTGAATCCAATTGAGAATCTGTGGAAAGAGCTGAAAACTGCTGTTCACAAACGCTCTCCATCCAACCTCACTGAGCTCGAGCTGTTTTCCAAGGAAGAATGGGCAAGAATTTCAGTCTCTGGATGTGCAAAACTGATAGAGACATACCCCAAGAGACTTGCAGCTGTAATCGCAGCAAAAGGTGGCGCTACAAAGTATTAACTTAAGGAGGCCGAATAATTTGGCACGCCCCACTTTTCAGTTTTTTATTTTTTACAAAAGTTTAAAATATCCAATAAATTTCGTTCCACTTCACGATTGTGTCCCACTTGTTGTTGATTCTTCACCAAAAAATAAAAAATTTATATCCTTATGTTTGAAGCCTGAAATGTGGCAAAAGGTTGAAAAGTTCAAGGGGGCCGAATACTTTCGCAAGGCACTGTACCTGGGGAATTTATATCAAAGGAGAAACATGACATAAAATGCATGGGTGTCATAAATCATGTTTTATAACCGTCTGTATACAGAAATATGGTTAGGGAACCTGCACAAATCTCTGACGTGTGGGAAGCGTTAATGTTAATAACCACACCATATTATGTATCTGTGGAAGGGAGTATGATTTAATCTTCGTGTATGCCCGGACTTGTAAATACATTTGACATTACTTGCTGGGCTTATTATACCTGGATGTGGTACCCACCCAGAGTTATGATGTATTCCCAAAATAGGTCAAATCTCTCTTGATATGGCACATATACTGTAATTAGCCAGACCCAGTCACAAATGGGAGGCTCTGAAAAGGGGGCTGGGTTTGGGGCCCTTCAAAAAGGCATTATGGACTGAACCCCTTTTGTCAGATAATTGGAGATGCCTTGAGATCTGTCCAATTATTCCGCCAATCTTCATGGTCAGGTTTGTAAGAAGTCTGTTTCTTTATTTTATTCCCTTTTAGTTTGTATACTGTTTGCGCGTATTTATGTTTTTTAATTACCTCTTTTTCTTTTAACTACTGTACTTTTTGTATATATTAAACCTTATTCTTATATATTAAAATTGTCCTTGGCCCTAAATCTCCCCACAATTCCAAAATACTGCTTAGGCTTATTTCCTTTTTGTTTACAAGTGTGTGCCACAAAGCACAGGTGTGAGTGGTCTGGGTATATCAGTGTCGCGTCTACCGCAAGTGAAAGGTAATGGCAGCTATTTGTGTGGATATTGGGTTTGCTTCAATCCTATGTAGTGTGATAGGCTATTTTGGAAGTGCCGCAACCGAGGCGCAGGAGACCGGAGGATGGGAGTAGTATTGGCGGATGCTGTGCCACCTAGCACGCTCCCAAACAGCTCCAATCCCACTCCTAGGCCGGACAAAGTCGAGGGGGGTCCTGCAGCACTACCGGATAGTGGTGGTAGTAGTTATTTCCCCCGGGGCACTTCCACTTGAAGAGGGATCTCTCCTACCTGAGCCGGTGTGGTGTTGGTCGGAAGAGCCCTGATGTTAAAGCAGGCACGACTCAGGGGTCAGCAATGCAGGTAAACCAAACAGCCTTTTATTTAGGCAACTGGAACAAAAGAACAATAGCCACTTCTTGATGGGGGTAGTAGTACAGTGTCCAAACCTCAGCCTTGGTTCTAGGAGGCCTGACAAGGAACTGGAACCTGTAGACTAGGCCCGAAATAGTCCTCCTGAATGGGGCTGCGTTGGCTAACCGTTGGCCTCAGTGCAGCTTGTGGGGGCAGGAAACCTCTGCACACCCTCACTCTTCCACTGCTCACACTAGACTAACTGCACTCAGACCAAGGGTTACCATGGAGACAGAGTCTCCCACAACCCCACCCAGTGGCCTGTGATAGGCCAGGGCTAAACCAAGGCTAGACTTGAACACTGCAGGGGAGAAATAACAGGGAAAGCTGCAAACAGTGACACTTAACACAAAACGGAACTTACAGACATAAAACCCAGAGGCACACAAGACAAACACATAAAAGCAGTAGCGCTCTGGGATGCTGCACAAGCGGAATCCCTCTTTATGACCACATCCAGGGTCACACGTATTTGTGTGGTGAGAGGGTGTTTGAAACCTTGACAATAACCATAAAAAAATTTAGCCTTTAGTAACCAAATATTCAGGTGTTCACTACTTCAGTGTTGTTGATATTGCAACTGGTTCCTATGAACACTTTTAAAATTCTCTTTGTTTTCCTTTATGCTATTAGGTATTGTATATGGGTTATCCCAGTTCAGAAATCTGCATGCAACCAGTAGGGAAGGTGTAGAAAATAAATTTGCAATGATAGTTATCTGCATCCTCCCCTCCGTTCTTATGCTGGGCCGCCCGTCAACTGTGCTGCTCTGTTTGTATACATAGCGGCTGCAGCGGTGACATCACATCAATGGAATTACTTAGCTGTATACTGCTGGAGCAGGGTTTGATTGCAGCAGTCCCGATGATGTGATGTCATCACTGCACATGCTCTGTATACAAACAGAGTAGAGAGGGTGACAGACAGCCCAGTGCAGAAATGGAGGAGAGGATGCAGGTAAGTATCAGTGCATATTTATTTTCTACATCTCCTCTACTGGTTGATTTCCAATTTCTGATCTAGGACAAACCCTTTATTAAAATTGCACTTTATTTGGGTTTAAATCACATGCAGCAATGCTGTGCTTGTAAACGACATTGTTGTGCTTGAATAGGCAATCACCAAGGATGGAATATCTTACCAAGAACAACCTTTTCACAGTGAGTGTTTTTTATGTACTGGATGCAAGAAGAAATTGGCTGGAGACAAGTTTACATCCAAGGATGATGTTCCATACTGCATGGAATGTTTTAGTAATCTTTTTGCACAAAAATGCACAGCTTGTGCAAAACCTATTACTGGTAAGTGCCATACAATTATGTGATGTTATATGGAAAAAAAAAAAGAAATTAAAGGGGTTTTCTGGGAGTTTAATATTGATGACCTAGCCTTAGTATAGATATTTAATATTGATGATCTAGCCTTATTGTATATTGGCTATGCTTGGCATTGAAGCTCAGTCCCATGCCCTTGCAATAAGACAATGCTGAAAACAGGCCATGTGACCAATGAACATCAGAAATGTATGACATCTTGTCTTGATCAAAATAAAATCATTTCATGAATGATCACTTCATAAGTGATGAAATATATGTTTTTGAATACATTCTGTGATAAAGTAAATGTCGCTAAAAGATGGTGATTGTATAAAATTTGGGTATACTATATATCTTTCAACATTAGGCTGATTATACATTAAATAGCTGGTGACCAAACGCTTAGCAATTTCCCGCAAAATTGCAGATTTTCAGCAAAGTATCTTTATATTCGTGTCAGAATGAAGGGCCTACAGCCCACCAGTCGAACTTGTTTTGGGGACCCACCCAACAGCTTCCTGCTAATGGCCTACATCACGGCTCCTTCACTGACATCTTACATATGTGATAACTATCCTGCGTTACCGAGTATGTGCAAGATTATAGTGAGGAAGCTGTGATACAAACATAGCACACAGGGCTGCCAGTGGGAATTTTGAGCCCCCCACTGTATAATGGAATATAATGCTCCACAGTGGCCTCCACAGTATAAAATGCTTCCCTCAACCCCCCCACAGTGGCCCCACACAATATAAATTGCTCCCCTGAGCCCCCTCATAGTGGTCCCACATGGTATAAAACGCTCCACACAGTATAATACTTCCCAGAGCCCCCCCATTATGACTGTGTCAAGAAATGAAAAACGTGTAAATGTTGAGCATTGCTCTGCTCACTGTGCTTAAAGGGGTTGTCCGGGATAAATAGAAATCCCTACACTAAACACCCTCCCCCCACCTACTTTTTAAATTATATAATTTATCCAAAATGTATAGTTACCCATATCCCTGGGGTGGTCATGTGACCACCCCAAGGACATTTTCTGATTATCTGGTGAAGATCTGTTTACCCGTTTCCAGAAATGGAACATCACTACTACTCCCCCCCCTCCACCCCATCATACTTACCTCCTGACTTCCTCCTGTGGGGAATGGCTCCTTCTCCTTCTGTCACGTTTGCCCACACATGCGCAAAAGAACCAGAATCCTGGCTTGGCGCAGTAGCCGACATCTCCATCTCCCACAAGCGTGGGAGCAAGAATCAGCCGCCCACGCATGCGCAGTAGAGATGGAGTGAAGGCTACAGAACAGTGCCAGGACTGCGATGCCGGCACTGACAGAATGAAAGAAGAGGAGGAGCCATTCCCCACAGAAGGAAGTCTGGACAGGAAGAAGACAGGTATAATGGGGTAGGGGGATGAGCTTAGTTAGTTGTGAAGGGTTAATAGTGGGCGGGATAGCTAGGGTGACAGGGAGGGGGTTTTAGAGAGGGAGGGGGAGGAGTGAGAGGGAGATAGTGTGAGAGCCTACAAGTACCATAATGCATTGCATTAGCTAAGGCAGCAGGAAGCTACACCATGTAAACAAGTGCAGAAGATACCAGACGCTCCCAGAGAAACCCAGAAATCACTCAAAACACTGCTAAAGGTATATGGGTGCACTTGTTAACCCATTAATAGCACTAACAGTCCTTTTTTAAAATAAAATTTTTTGCCCAGAAAATCCCTTTAATAATTGGGCGCCAGTGAAGGACATGTCTCAGCCAAGTAACAATAAGTAATGAATTTGCAGCACCCCATAATGGATTATGCAGAATTAAACGCTGCCTTCCACTTGATATTTCACTTGTCGAAGAATCCCTGTGCCATGATGCCATCCTTTTCTTTTAATATAGAAAAACAAGACTCATATATTTATTACCTATCCTTAGGTTCGGTACTGTCAGTGACCGACTGCTCCACCCTAGGTGTGAGAAGGAGCGCTATCGGAAGTCTTTCCTCCCCACCGCGGTTAGGCTGTACAACCAACACCGACCTAAGCGGAGATCATTACACACAGAGAACTGAAATATCTCTCTGCCTGTTAAAGCCCCCCCCCCACCTCCTCTGCTACGTCCTGTCTGTCTGCTATTAATGTAATGCCTCTCACCTTGGAACATTCCTGTACATGTTGTATTTGTATTTGTATCTGCTTATCTTTGCTGCTGTAACACACTGAATTTCCCCATTGTGGGACTATTAAAGGACTATTATTATTATTATTATTATTATTATTATTATTATTATTATATGCCTGATCGCTGTGGACCTCAATGCTGGGACCACTAGTGATCAGTACACTGTTCCAGGTGCAGCTATTTATGTCAGTCTCATAGATCTTCAATAGAGCGGCAGCATGCATGCTTGAATGGTACTTCATTCATTCTTCTCACTGTGGCTATGGAGAGAGGAACAGAGGGTTTGGAACCCCTGTTCTAGTGATCATGGACATCCGAAGGATGCAGCTCCCAGAGATTATACATGCATCTCCTTTCCTGTGAATAGATGATAAATATCCATTGTGAGACTTATACACTTCCATACCAGATGCTTTACCCCCCTTCCAGACCAGGCACATTTTCAAGTTTTTTTTGTATGTGCAGTTTTGAGGGCTATAACATTTTTATCATTTGCGTTATTCAACTAATTTCTGCATCTTTTTTCAGTGACACATAGGGCTTTATTTTTATGTTATTTTTATTTTTGCATGTATTTTCATTTTTTTATATCCGGGAAAATATAAACAAAAGAGGAGGGAAAACGTGTCCGTTTTTCACTTTTAATTTTTTTTTTTATTTAATAACACAAAGTGCTACTAAAAAACTTTTTAAAATAGTTTTTCCTCTCCGTTACGGTAATTTTTATTCTGTATGGTGTTGTCGGGAGTGGGTCTATAACCTTTAATAAGGGCGTGTTATTGGCGTATTATTTTATTTATATTTTTATTATTTTATTTACATTTGGTTTTTTTTAACTTTTCTATACATTTTTATTTTATTTTTGTTTTTACGTTGTGTCCCCATAAGGTCATAATAAACCTTTGGCGACATCTGATAATTTTTTTTTTTGTTGGGGAGGCTGATTTCCCCTGTAACTGGGGCTGGTACATTTAGCCCCAGTTGCAGGAGGAAAACAGCCTCCTGCATGCTACTTGCACCTTACTACAGAGCTGATCTGGGTCCTGTAGGACCCAGCAGCTCTTGCAGACGCTGCACCCGGCAGATCACATGATGCCAGGTCAGAGGGCGGCTGCAAGATGGCGGCGCCCATAGCGCTGTATACAACGCTCATTGAGCGCTGTATACTCAGCGATCGGGAAGGCAGGGAAGTGTTGGCAGCGGATTAATCTTTGACTGTCCTGGCATTCAACAGTAAACAGATATTTATTGAGGAACAAGAATAATACACTGTATTATGTAATTTATGATCTCAGCTACTTGTCTGTGAGCTCCATGTGCTCTGCTCTGTGCTGCAGTTACAAAAAAGACAAAACAGAGAGGAACTTCCTGGTCTTGTTACTCTAGCCCCCACCTTTTTAACAGAGCTTCATTAACAACTTAACACTATGCCTAGGGACAGAAGCTTATGCAGTTATAAACATATAAACAGTAGTTGTTGCAATACAGGCAATAATAAACATTATTCCAACAGGAAGGTAATAAACCTTTCCTGTCTTCTCTCTGAGAGCTCCAGCTAAAGTTACAGTCGGCTCCCAGTTTCAGTAGCTGCACGATCTCGTGCAGCTGCTGATTTCTGCTTGGACGTACCGGTTCGTCCTTGCAGAAATGGACAACCACCACTTGGACGTATATACTCTATGGGCGGTATGGAAGTAGTTAAAGGGGTATTCCCATCTAAAGGATCCTATCTATACTGCTAGCTTATGTAAATTGAATAGTTTTCCTAAATATATTACTTTAGCAATACTGTTTTGTTTTCCTGCTATGTGAAATTATTCCTCCCATTGTTTACACATCGTTTCCATAGAGCCGATCCTGTGTGATAAGCAGGACAAGTGATGTCACTCACTGCTCTCACTTATCTACAGCTCTGCTGTTCAGCTAATTGCAGTTTGCTGATAAAGTCATGTCCATTATCTCTCTACTGTATATAAACACACAGATAACACTGAGTCCGTTCTCTAGAAACATGTGCATATTATTTGATCTGCATTTATATTAGATTTCTAGTAATTATAAGTATTGTGATATTTCATAGTGTCTTGTTCAGAAAGCTGGGAGTGGGGAGAGGAGTGCAGAAAGTATGAAGAAGAGACAGCAGGCAAAGCTGCTGAAGCAGGGAGATCGGAAAATCCCTTTAACAATTAGAAGACATCCTAGTGTGTTTTTTAATTACCTCTGTCTTTATGTCTTCCATACTTAGAGTGTTCGAGTCATTTTATATAATGAAGATAGTAAACAATAATACTTCATAAGGAATTGTTATTGTAATATACCTAGAATATTACAGCAGGAATAAGCAATTACAACAATGAAAATAAACCAAAATAGATGCAGCAGAGCCGGGTCTGTCATTTGGCATAATACCAACTTCACATTAAGTGTACAACCTTAAAAAATAGATTTGCATGAGGCAACATTATCAACCGCTCTATAATATCTGCCATCTGCTGTACATCTGAGCTGAATATTGCCTTTGCTTTAACAGGCACCTGTGTTCTCACCACTATAATATGATCGGCCTATGGAGTCTTCATGAAGGTTCTTATCACGGCTGGGGGTCATGTTTCTTTGTGACTCACTGCTGATGCTAAAACAAGCATGGAGCCAAATATTTTGTTTGTTGCTATGTAACAGCTATTTATTTTGCACACAAATTAAGATAGAGGCTGCCTCATGCCATTATGTGGATAAGAAGCCATTCTAATGTCAGGAGGTACTTTGTTTGCATTAATGTGTTATTTCTCACATTTTCATCCGTTTCCTGTCTGTGCAGGTCAAGGAGGCGGCCAGTACATCTCATTTGAGGATTGTCACTGGCACAGTGACTGCTTCGCCTGTTCAAAATGCAAAGCTTCGCTTGTTGGCCAAAGATTCTTGTCCCAGCAAAACCAAATATTCTGTTCCGAGTGTGGTCAAGACATGTAGCTAGATATACCTGAATGCAACATTTCATAGGGCATTTTATATTTTTACCATAGTTGATTCTAAAAATAATGCTCTGCATTGAATGCCTTATGTATTTAATGTGAACCTCGACTTGTGGGCAACATTTGCTGATTCTGTGGAGCAGTGGGAAAGAATGCATTTTGTATCAATATATATTACATACAAACACACACACATACACACACACATATATATAGATAGATAGATAGATAGATAGATAGATAGATAGATAGATAGATTTTTTTTTGCTTACAGACTATTGACTATAGTTATGCAATATCAATTGGCAATAGTGCTAGCAGTTGACAGAGTCGTCCAGAGTCTTGTGTCAACTACTCTAATTGTGCTCAGGCACCAGACTCTATACTACAGTCTGGTGATATGGCCATTCAACTGAGTGCTCTGCTTTTTGTGACCCTTTCACAATAACATTTTTATAGATATTAGGGAGAGTCAATCTAAATGATCTTATGAAATGTCATAGATACATATGACAACATCATATTACTGAGGTATGTCATCTTAGATCACCACTGAATAAAATAGCTTAAAGGTTATGGACACCTTTGCATTAAATTCTTAAAATCATTGAATTGCATGTATTTTGTGGTAAAAATTATTTTCGGAAATGACTTTAATAAAAAAAATCTCATCCTCCAATGTCTTCTCATACATTGCAAGTTACTTGGTCTCATTCAAAGTGAAATATGTGAGACTGACCACACACTCGGTAGCCCTTTTCCCCGATCTCCTGAACAATCTTTTAGGTTAAGGCCCCAAATAGCGGGCCACAGCTAAAAAGCAACACATAGCAGTTTTTCCTGCAGCACTTTTCACAAAAAGTCCGCAGAGGTTTCCTCTGTGGACTTTCTGTTTCCATTACCTATAGGGAAACCGCTGGCGCTTCCGTAGGTATAATTGACATGCTGCAATTTCCAAAACCGTGAAGGTTTTAGAAATTGCAGCGTGTCCACTGAGCATATTTTTCCGCAAGGAAAACTCTGCGTTTTTTTGCACTTACGTCACGTGGGACCCCGCTCTTAAACTGATATCTTTAGAGCCAAATAAAGTAAACTTAAATTAAAACATGCCAGCTTGGAAGAGCATTTGGGAGACCAGAAGTAAAAAAAAAAAGGTTGGCCCAAAAAGAATTCCAAACGGTTACATAGCAGATACCCAAATTCGTCTTTTTAGATGGATTAATCAATGGGTGTCTGTCAAAAAAAACTGTCCATTTGTGTCTGGTTTTTTTTTCTTCCCCTTCTTCATTCTGAGGATGAGCAAAGGGAAAAATGGATTGCAAAACAGACACAAACAGATTACTATCCATTGGTAATCCATTTGTGTCCGCCTTCCATAGACCTCAGTGTTAAAAAAAATGGATTGGTTACTGTCCATCTGGTATCCTTATTTTTTGTACTGAGAAAAAGTCCTGCAAGTCCAGACAGAAATGCTCCAAACAGACACCTGCGGATGGTTCTTACAATTGATTTAATTGATTTCAATGGGTTTTAAAACAAACCATTCAAAATCAGTTATTGAGGCTTTTGAGATGGTTTCAAAAACTGATTTCCCAAACGCTGATGTGAACCCAGCCTTACAAAGTGAACCATCAACTAGCTTATTTGATTTCACTCTGAATGTGACAGAGCAGCTTGCAAAACATGGGAAGACATGCTGACTGCAGAAGACAAATGGTTGAGAGTTTTTAATTTAAACCAATTTCAAAAATATTTTTATCACATAATACAGTGGGGAAATAAAGTATTTAGTCAGCCACCAATTGTGTAAGTTCTCCCACTTAAAAAGATGAGAGAGGCCTGTAATTGACATCATAGGTAGACCTCAACTATGAGAGACAAAATAAGAAAACAAATCCAGAAAATCACATTGTCTGATTTTTAATGAATTTATTTGCATATTATGGTGGAAAATAAGTATTTGCTCAATAACAAAAGCTCATCTCAATACTTTGTTATATATCCTTTGTTGGCAATGACAGAGGTTAAACGTTTTCTGTAAGTCTTTATAAGGTTGGCACACACTGTTGCTGCTATGTTGGCCCATTCCTCCATGCAGATCTCCTCTAGAGCAGTGATGTTTTGGGGCTTTCGCTGGGCAACACGGACTTTCAACTCCTTCCAAAGGTTTTCTATGGGGTTGAGATCTGGAGACTGGCTAGGCCACTCCAGGACCTTGAAATGCTTCTTACGAAGCCACTCCTTCGTTACCCTGGCAGTGTGCTTGGGATCATTGTCATGCTGAAAGACCCAGCCATGTTTCATCTTCAATGCTCTTGCTGATGGAAGGAGGTTTGCTCTCAAAATCTCATGATACATGGCCCCATTCATTCTTTCATGTACACGGATCAGTCATCCTAGTCCCTTTGCAGAGAAACAGCCCCAAAGCATGATATTTCCACCCCATGCTTCACAGTAGGTATGGTGTTCTTTGGATGCAACTCAGCATTCACTCTCCTCCAAACACAACGAGTTGTGTTTCTACCATACAGTTTTACTTTGGTTTCATCTGACCATATGACATTCTCCCAATACTCTTCTGGAATATCCAAATGCTCTCTAGAAAACTTCAGACGGGCCTGGATATGTACTGACTTAAGTAGAGGGACACATCTGGCACTGCAGGATTCGAGTCCCTGCTCTCCGTTCTTGTGATCATTTTTACCCCACCGGGTGAGATCTTGTGTGGAGCCCCTGATCAAGGGAGATTATCAGTGGTCTTGTATGTCTTCCATTTTCTAATTATTGCTCCCACAGTTGATTTCTTCACACCAAGCTGCTTGCCTATTGCAGATTCAGTCTTCCCAGCCTGGTGTAGGTCTACAATTTTGTTTCTGGTGTCCTTCCACAGCTCTTTGGTCTTCACCATAGTGGAGTGTGGAGTGTGACTGTGTAAGCCGTGTACTGGGGTGGGCTCCCCAGGATACAGCGAAGTCACGAACAAAGGAAGCGACTCCAAATCAATTTAGTAGAAAACAAGATTTTACTTTGTATAGTAACACCTCTTTATCAAAAAAACACTCTCAACTATTTACATACACTCAGCCAGGAAGCTGAGGCCCTGGTGTTGTACAGTGCGGTGCCCTCTCATGTGCAGCTCCAAAACACTCCAAGCTTTTAGCTATCTGCAGGCTGCAACTAACCAGCCATTTGTTACCTTTTTATCACCCTAGTCACAGGAACAATTCAGTGAGTGCAATAGGGGCACGGGCGGTATAACACAAGAGCTTACAAACTTATCAAAATACCCCTATTCCCCACAAACAAAGTACAACCGAGTAAATATAATAGTAAGCCAGCTTGCAAGCCAAAGAAATGTGACAATGTATAAGATACCACTTCTAGACTTCCGCAGAAGCTCCTCTCTGAGAGTTACAAGTCTATAGAATTCTCTGAGTCTTAGTTCTTACTACCGTATAGGTAGATAATTTACCAGTAGTGTGGCCTGTGAAGATGAGTATGCCTAACTAGTCTAACTACAGGCCCTTACTCAGTCCCAAGCAAAACATTGTAATGCGGTGCGTGCACAATTACTTCTCTTACTGATCCAGCTTTGTTGTGTAGCTTTTCTCCTTGGACCGGAGCAGCTGGAAGCGGGGCTCGTCCAGAAAACATGCGATCTCACTGACAGGGCCACTTCTCAGCCAGGTCCTTGATAGCAATCTTCAACTTAGGATGCTGTCTGAACAAACCCTGGAACAGTCTCTGCTTCAGCACCCCCTTGTTATATCTCTGATCCCTTAGGAATCTTTTTTCCTCTCACTTCAGTGCTTCTTCTAAAAACTCAAAAGCACACTTTGCTCCTTCTTGATCCACCTCTGCAGAACAGGGTCTCCACGTCACTACTCCAGGGAATTACAGAATTACAGTCCTTCCCATTTCTGAGGTAACAGTGGCCTCTTGTGGTCAAACAAACAAATGTCAGTTTATAAAAAAAATAAACTTATTTATAGAAACAGGTACATTCATAACATGAGGGCTGTTATCCCATCTTACACTATTTGAGGTTGTGGACAGGTGTCTTTTATACTGATAACAATTATCAAACAGGTGCCATTACTACAGGTAATGAGTGGAGGACAGAGGAGCCTCTTAAAGAAGAAGTTACAGGTCTGTGAGAGCCAGAAATCTTGCTTGTTTGTAGGTGACCAAATACTTATTTTCCACCATAATTTGCAAATAAATTCTTTAACAATCAGACAATGTGATTTTCTGGATTTGTTTTCTCATTTTGTCTCTCATAGTTGAGGTGTACCTATGATGTCAATTACAGGCCTCTCTCATCATTTTAAGTGGGAGAGCTTGCACAATTGGTGGATGACTAAATATACTTTTTCCCCACTGTATTAAACAGTAACACAGCTAGGTCAGGCTCACCTGAATGTAATACCTTCATGCCCTCCTTCCCTCCTCACTTCTTTGAGTGACAGGGCCAGGGAGCTATGCTGAAATCTCACCTGAACCTGTGTTCTTGTGTTTGCGATTGGCATATCAGAGCCGTGTGGGGCATAGCAGTTTGGAGCAATGAAATCACCCAGGCTGCTCATTTGCATATTGTGAAGTAAATTGATATCTTGTCAACGGATGCACAAATTTTCATGGAGAAAAAGGGTATTACATTCAGGTGAGCCTGACCTATCAACTGGTCATGTAAAATATAGAGTTTCAATGTAAAGGAAAAAAAGGTGTGATGGAAACTGTTCTCTGGTATTGTTATATACCCTTTCTGGTTCTCAGGTGGCACCTTCAAATTATGTTGAATTCCTAGAAAGCTGGTAACGCTTGGTGCACAACCCTGCACATAATGCAATGTACAATGAAAGTCAGTGGAGATGATTTATAGCAATTAGACTACATAAGTCATGACTATCTGTCATAACTTATGGCCTTATGTGTGGTAAAGATGATTGTGATATAAGCAGATATTTTACATACAAGAAATTATTAGATAAAGGCTTAGTAAGAAAAGATGCCATAGAAAGAAGTGAGTAGCTTGAGTTATATATCAGAGTGTATTTTGAATTCAGTAGTCAGTACATACAGTATAAGTTATTATTATACTTTATTTGGTTATTACCAAGGTTCTGCTAATGTATGTTTCAGCACATGGACTGGCATATGCAAGCACACCACTCATATACACATAGACACAAACTTTCCACATCCTCTTGCAATTAATTGCAATATGGTAAATTTAAAATGTTCAATTCATTCTGCTTCTCGGGGGCTTTCCTGATATAATTGCTCCAGTCCTAGCATGTATGGTAAAAAAGGTTCACTTTACTGCTTGTTGTAGATCTGTATATGACTATGACTATGTCTACGTTATTTACATACTTGCATAGTCATCAGATGTATGCTTTATTCTCTTCCAATAAAAGTCACAATATAGTATGTGTGGACTTTATACATCCAAATACCTTTAGAGGAATCAGCAGATAAGCAGGTGCAAGATATATAATCCGCATAAAAAACGCTAAATGCAACTACTTTTCACTGTCTGTACGCATTGAATTCAAAACTTCACTTTTAATAAGGCCTCATGCACATGACAGTAAAAAAAACAGCTGTGTGACAGACTGTTTTTTTTTTTTTTACACAGGTGTTTTTAGAACAATGAAAGTCTATGGGTGTATTTGCATGTCTGTTTTTTTTAACAGACAGCCATCAAAAAAGCAAAGGACGATATGTCCTATTTTTGCCCAACCCAATACAAGTCAATGGTTTAATTTCAATGTATCGTTGAAACGTTTTTGCGTCTAAGTGACAGCCGTTAACAACAGATCAGTGATTTGAGTGAAAAAAAAAAGCTATAAACAGACAGTTAAAAACAGATGAGAATCAGAAGTTAAAAATGTTCAGATGGCCGGGAAATGGATAAAAATATGTGACACATGGATGGAAAACGGGAGTTAAAAAAAGACAATTTTATCAATTTTTAATAGCCATTTTTTAAAACGTTCATGTGCATGTAGCCTTACGCTTGTCCAGCATACACAGCATACAAAGACAGGCTTCTGCTTTCAGGTGTTCAGGTTTATACATGGAGATATGATTTAACTTATCAGGCTATGGGTGATCAGCTCAAAAGAAGTGAGGGGATCTCTGTTTTATGTCAAGCTGGAATAAAGGAAGGTTTTAATAGGATCAGTAAGTAACTTTGACATATTTTTAAAACAGAAGCAAAAGTTATAAACCAATAAAAAAAATGAAGGCTCGGACTGCCCATCGGGGAACTGGTGAATCCCCATGATGGGCCCCGTGCTTTTATTGGCCCTACTGGCCCTTCTGTTGCTTTTTTAATGAGCCGTTACTGGATGGATTAGTCCAGCCAGTAAAGAAAGCTATTAACTTACCAATCCCTGTTCCTGCTGAAGGCCTCCTCTATTTCCTTTTCAGCCTCCGGGCTGTATTTGCATGACTTTTGGATATGGGATGGACCCTCACTCCTTCCTAAAACCACCCAAACTACAGTAAACATTGCCTTTGGAATAAACACACAAAACACTTTATTTTGGGTGTCAAAATGGCCACAGCTTTATTTAAATCACAGAACTAAAATAATCACAGAAGTAGTCAGGTGAAGTGCTAGACCATTGGGATTCACGAATACTGTGAGATCCCCAGCTGTCTGACAAACAGCACCCGGCCAGACAGCAATAAAGGGGCGGCACGCTCCAGCTTGCAACGACCTTGTGGTTAACCACTGTGCCCGACCCTGGATGACGTTACTATAACGACATCCTTCAGGCTGGCCATTTCCAAAGCTCAGCCTGTTCACCACCATGAGGTTTCACCTCCTCTATTAGTTAAAATAAGTCCACAATAACTTTCCTGCAACTTCCACCTGACTCCTCAACCACAAAAGTAAGGCTGTGACAGTTTACTTATGGACCATGTGACATGTAACACTTTATTAGATTCAACCAACTCCCTTTATAATTTTTCTTTTTTTTTTTTTTACTTAATATTATTTCAATTACTTTATTTTCACATTTATTGCCAATGTCATAAACAAATAACTTAAAAACTAAATGTTCAGACAAATATCATGAAATCTGGACTAAACATGGCAAACCGCTGACTCACGAAGAGTCATCCTACAGCACTCAGGAGAGGAAAAACCCCCTATGGAGGAAACCTCTAGGGAACCATGGCTGGAGGACTGCCCTTCCCTTAGGCTTAGTAGGATAATGCCAACATTAACTCATCAAAGCCATCTTAGAATTGTATATATGGCCAGATACAC
This sequence comes from Leptodactylus fallax, assembly GCA_947044405.1. Lineage (NCBI taxonomy): Eukaryota > Metazoa > Chordata > Amphibia > Anura > Leptodactylidae > Leptodactylus > Leptodactylus fallax. The sequence continues at coordinate 8,839,835 of CAMRHE010000035.1, forward strand.
AATTAGAGTATCAAACAAAGAAATGATACAATAGTACATACATTTTACAGGTAAACGTAAAAAAAGCAATTGTAAAATAGTGATTAACCCCTTAACGCAAAATGATGTACCAACACGTCATGGGAGTGATTGCTTAATAGTACATCACTTTAATTTCACCCACTCAAAAGCTGAGCGGGTGACATAGAGAGCGGGTGTCAGCTGTAAACTGGGCTCTGATCGCAGGTGTTAACCACTTAGATGCTGTGGTCTAACATGACCGCGGCATCTAAGGGGTTGCGCATTAATAATGCCCCAATCAGCAGCCCCCGTGGTGAAATCGGGGGGTGCCGTTATACATTTTCAGCAGCCAGGGTCTGGCCAGTGACCCCAGGCTGCTAGGACCCCCAAGTACCTGGTTGATCCTGCCGGGACCTCATGAAGTCAGTCTATGCGTTTGCATAGCCTGACTTCCTCTATAGACTGCAATACACGTGTATGCTGTGTATTGCAGTCTATAGTACTGAACCAGCGATCAGAGTATCGCTGGTTCAGGTGTCCTTATAGGACAAGTAAAAAATGTAAAAAATAAAAAAGTTAAAAAACTAAATGAAGAGTGTTAAAAAATTAATTATGTTATTAAGCCCCAAAAATTCCCTTTTCCTATATAAAATGAATTATATAAAAAAAAACCTAAAAATTAATAAAAACAATACATATTTGGTATTGCCGCATCCGTAACAACCTGTACAATAAAGCAGAAACAATATTTAACTTACATGGTGAACGTCGGAAAAAAACCCCGGAAAAAAATGTCGGAAGTAATGATTTTTCGCCATCTTAACTCACAAAATATGCTATAAAAAGTGATCAAAAAGTCATATGTACCCCAAAACAGTATCAATAAAAAGCACAGGTTGTCCCTCAAAAAATAAGCACTCAACCAACTCTGTAAACTTAAAAATAAAAATGTTACACCTCTCAGAAGATGGTGATGCAAAGATAAATGATTTCTTCCCCCAAATGGGTTTTTGTTCTGCAAAATTAGTATCGCATAAAAAAAACAATATAAATGAGGTATCACTGTAATCATAACGACCCGCAGAATAAAGGTAACATGTTACTTATGCTGTATGCTGCATGGCGAAAAATTTAAAAGGTAAAAGGTAAAACGCAAATCAGAATTGATGGGTTTTTTTTTAATCCACCAAATGAAGAGTTAATAAAATGTATTCAATGAATTATAAGCGCCCAAAACTGGTGCCATTACAAAATGCATCTCATCCCGCAAAAAAACAGCCATATGGCTACATCAGCAAAAAAATAAAGAAAATACAGCTTGTACAATGTGAAGACAAAAAAAAAAACAAAATCGCCAAATCATTAGAAGAAAACTGGCAGCAGAAGGAAGGAAATGTATAAGCTGTGCAGGCATATATCAGGAGACACCCCAAATTTAGAGCTTACAAGGGAAAAGACACCACAAGTGACCCCGAGAGTGACCCCCTCCCCCCCCCCAATCATAGGAACTACTGGGTAAATAGTAGGGAATTTGGAGTTCCCAATGCACTCCGCACAGTTTACATACTCACTGTTCACCATCCGCTGTGCATTCCCGCCTGGGATACTAAAGCTCATTACACCCCCTGGTGCAGTTTTCACAGTGGGGTCACTCCTTAGAGGATAACACTTTTCTGGCACCTTAGAGGCTCTGCAATCATGACATGGCGTCCAGATACCAAACATCTAAATCTGCACTGCAAAAACCACACAGCGTCCCTTCCCTTCTGCCCCCTGCTGTGTGCCCAAACTGCAGTTTATGCCCACATGTATGACACTGGTGAACCCAGGATAACGTAATTAATGTCATACCTAGGTATAAACTGATATTTGGGCACACAACCAGGCACAGAAGGGAGAGAGTGTTATTTGGTTTTGGTCGCACAGATTTAGACGGTTTGGTTTTTGGACGCCATGACACTTTTGAAATGCCAGTAAATTGGGATCCCCTGACATGTGACCACATTTTGGAAACTACACCCCTGAAGGGATTTACCCAGGGGTACAGTGAGCATTTTTAACCCTCAAGTGTTGCTATAATTTAATTTACAGAAATGAACACACAGCTGATGGTGAAAGGTGAAACTGACAATTTTTTCCAGGAATACTTCATTTCAGTGCGTAATATGTTGTGCCCGGCTTGTATTAGAGACAAATGCTCCAAAAGCTGTTGTGCCCAGGATACCCGCTTAACAGTTTTTGGAGTGTGTCTCTGCTGACACAAGCTGGGTACAACATACTGGGCACTGAAATGGCGAATCTCTGGAAAAATTGCAATTTTCACTTTTCATTATCAGCTGTGCATTCATTTCTGGAAATTAAATTAATGCAACACTCAAGGGTTAAAAATGCTCGCTACCCCACTTGATAAATCCCTTGAGGGGTGTAGTTTCCAAAGTGGAGGTGTCTGCGGATTCCACTTTGATGGCAATTCAGGGGCTCTACAAAAGTGGCATAATGTCCAAAAACCAAAATAGCATTCCTTTCTGGCTGTGCCCAAATAGCAGTTTATACCCACACATGACATTGTTAAGTACGTTATCCTGGGTACAACAGTGTCATACATGTGGGCATAAACTGCTGTTCGGGCACACAATAGGGAACACATGTGAATGAGCCCTATGTGCTTTTAGACCACTAATTTAGATTGTTGGTTTTTAGACACCATGTAACGTTTGCAGATACCCTAAAATGCACTACTACAAAATGGGGTCACGTCTTGGGATATTCTAGTTTACTGGCACCTCTGGGGCTCTGCAAAAACAACATGAGTCCTGCTGTGTGCCCAAGCAGCAGTTTACGCCCATATATACAACTTTTTTGTACCCGGGATAGCCCACTTAATAGTTTTAGGAGTTCATGTCTCTGATGACACAAAGTGGGCACAACATATCGGGCACTAAAATGGCATAAATCTATAAAAATTTCAAATTTCACTTTGTACATTAATTTTTGGGAAGCAGTCTTGGGCTCAAAATGATAATACCCCTTGAGAACTTCCTTGAGGGGTGTAGTTTCTAAAATGGGGTCACTTTTTGGGAGTTTTCATTGTATTGGTACTTTAGGTGCTCTGCAAATGCGACATGGTACCTGAAAACTATTTCAGCAAAATCTGCCCTCCAAAAGCCAAATAGCGCTCTGTCCATTCTGAGCCCCGTCATCTACCCATACAGAAGTTTACAACTACATATGGGGTATTCCAGTATTCAGGAGAAATTGTATAACAAACTGTGGGGAGCTTCTTCTTCATTAACCCCTTGTAAGAATGAAAAATTTGAGACTAAATGGACGGTTTATAGGAAAAAAAATTAATTTTTCATTTCCCAATGCTAATAAAATCTGTGAAACAGCTGTAAGGTCAAAATGCTCACTATACTCCGTGATAAATTCTATAAGGGGTATAGTTTCCAAAATGGGGTCACTTTTTAGGGGTTTCCATTGTACTGGTACTTTAGGTACTCTTCAAATATAACATGGCACCCGAAAAATATTCCAGCAAAATCTGCCCTCTAAAAGTCAAATACCCATACAGCAGTTTGTAACCACATATGAGATATTCACATGTTCGGGAACAATTGTTTAACTAACTGTGGTGTGTTTTTTCTTCAAATACCCTTGTAAAAATGAAAAATTTGGGTCTAAATTGACAATTTATTGGAAAAAAAAGTAATTTTTCATTTTCATGTCCCAGTGTTAATAAAATCTGTGAAACAGCTGTGACATCAAAATGCTCACTATACCCCTTGATATGTTTTGTGAGGGGTATAGTTTCCAAAACGGGGTCACTTTTGGGGGTTTCCATTGTATTGGTACTCTAGTTGCTCTGCAAATGCGACATGGCACTTGAAAACTGTTCCAGCAAAATCTGCCCTCAAAAAGTCAAATAGCACTCTTTCCATTCTGAGCTCCGCCATGTACCCATACAGCAGTTTGCAATCACATATGGGATATTCACGTGTTCAGGAGCAATTGTTTAACAAACTGTGGGCGGCATTTTCTCCTTTAATCCCTTGTGAAAACTTTGGGGATAAAGTGACGTTTTAGTAATTTTTCATTTACACATCCCAATGTTAATAAAATCTGTTAAACGACTGTAGGGTCAAAATGCTCACTATACCCTTTGATAAATTCTGTCAGGGGTGTAGTTTCCAAAATGGGGTCACTTTTGGATGGTTTCCATTGTTTTGGTACTCTAGGGGCTCTTCAAATGAGACATGGCACCCGAAAGCTATTCCAGCAAAATCTTCTTTTCAAATGTCAAGTGTAGCTCCTTACCTTCCATGCACTGCCGTGTGCCCAAACATCAGTTTACACCCACATGTTTGGTATTTCTGTGCTCGGGAGAAATTGCACGACAAACTGTGACATGCATTTTCTCATTTAACCCTTTGTGAATGTGTTAATTTTAGGGCTAAATGAATGTGTTATTAAAAAAAAAATTTCTAAATTTCACCTCCATATTGTTTTAATTCCCGTGAAATGTTAAATGGGTTAACAAACTTCCGAAATGCTGTTTTGAATTATTTGAGGTGCAGTTTTGAAAATGGGGCAATTTATGGGGGTTTCAAATATATAGGCCTTTATAATCCTCTTCACAACTGAAGTGGTCCCTAAGAAATTAGTTTGGGAAATTTTCTTGTAAATCTGGAAAATCACTGTTACACTTGTAAGACTTCTAACATCCAAAAGAAATTAAAGGATGATTAAAAGATGATGCCAATATAAAGCAGAGATATGGTAGATAATATTTATTAATGTATTTGGGTGGTATGACTGTCTGATAAGCAGAGCATTTCAGATTTTGAAAATTGTGATTTTTTTCCAAATTTCCATCAAATTCCCCTTTTTTTTTTTTTTATAAATAAATACAAAAATATTAATCAATGTTTACCATTAACATGAAGTACAATATGTCACGAAGAAACAATCTCAAAATAACTTGTTTAAGTTAAAGCATATAAAGTAACACGTCAGTTTTGAAAAATGAGGCCTGGTCATTAACGCACTCTTAGGCCTGGTCCTTAAGGGGTTAAAAGAGGGTGTGGTGAGAGAAAGAAGAGAAGATGAATAAGACATGACGTTACATCTATTCCTAAATTCCTCCCTCCCTACAGTAACACACTAGGTACTATATACTCCTAAAGCTGAATATACACACATCAGTGGTGTAAATACCGAGGTAGCAGTGGTAGCGGCTGCCACAGGGCACAGGACATTAGGGGACCCGGCAGGCCCCTGATGTTTTTTTTTTTTTTAATAGGTTGTTAGAAAACAATAGAAAACAACGACAACCAGCAAAAACCTAGAATACATAGACAACAACTTTGACCAGCCCTCCATCCACACACCTTTCATCCAACACCCATCCTAAACTGAACCTACAAGACGAAGAGACAAAATATCAATAAAAATTCACAAAACACACAATACCTGAAAAACAAGGAAGAAAACTCATTAACTTTACCAAGTTAACAGCACTTGAAAGAGATCAAAGAATTGAGCAAAACAATTTAAACAATACTAACAAAAAACCCTGTTTAAATCTAATGCTAACTACCAAAAATAATTTTTTTTTTTTTTTTAATAGGCTGTTACCTGCTGGAGTAACCCCAGCAGGTAACGGGCCCTATTTACTTACTGATCTCCGCTCCTGCTCACGGCCGCCTGCGCTTCCCCTTCTCCGGAAGCGGAGGCAGCTGTGAGCAGGAGTGGGGATTGGTAAGAAAGGCCACGGGCCCGCGAACCCCACAAACACTGCTATCATTATACTCTGGGGTCTTTTCAGACCCCAGAGTATAATGATCGGAGACCCAAGAGAGGTGAGGAAACATTAAAAACAATGTTACTTACCTCTCCTGTGCTCCAGCAGTCTTCGAGCCTGTTTGGTAATGTCCCAGACCTCATGTGGGCCAGGCCGGCGTCATTATGCGTCGCGACGCCGGCCTGGCTCACATGTTGTCTGGTCCAACACTGAAGAGAGCCGAAAGTAGCGGGGAGCGCAACGGAGCCCGGGAGAGGTAAGTAACATTGTTTTTTATGTTTGTAATCTCCCCTGGGTCACCGAAAAGACCCCAGAGTATAATAATTGTTCATGGGTGGTCCACAATGGGGCATAATAGTGTGTGCAGGGGCCACTATGGGGCATAACAGTGTGTGCAGGGGCCACTATGGTGCATAATTGTGTGTTTAGGGGCCACTATGCTGCATAATAGTGTGTGCAGGAATGCAGTTTGTGTGGGGAAGGGGGCCCGTGTCAAATGTTCGCCTTAGGGCCCAGCCATTCTTAGTTACACCACTGACACACATATACTCTTAAAGCTGAACCAGTGTATATAAATCTACATAACTAATGTACAAAGATGAAACTGCAGGAGTTATTGGTTCCCCCATCCCAAAGTCATGTCCCCCTTTGCTAATGACTCCGGGGGTGTCTGTTCAGTGTCCCTGGATCTCCTATATTATGGTCACTTGATCTTTTCTTAGCCATTGTTTGCTATTTTACAATTACTCCGGGCAGTAAAACATGTAGTAGTTATAATAGATATGGGGAGGGGGGAGACTACTCCTTTTTGTGCAGCATCCCAGAGTGCTACTGCTTTAACTGTTTGTCTCTTGTGCCTCTGGGTTTTGTTGGTATGTCCCGTCCTCTGTGTTCTATGTTCTATGTATTGTATATACTGTTTGCAGCTTTCCCTGTTGTTTTTCCCCTGTGGTTCCCCCAGTGTTCAAACCTTATGCCTTGGTACAGCCCTGGCCAATCACTGGCCACTGGGCAGGGTCTGGGAGACCTAGATCTCCTGTGTGAGCTGTTAGAGTCTCAGTATAGTCTAGAGAGTGGCAGTGAACAGTGAGTAGTGCATGCCAGCACTGACAACTGAGACCTAACGGTTTCCAGACAGCCTCTAGGAGGAGAGAGAACTGTCCAAGGTTCATCCAGAGATAGCCCTGAAAAAGGGAGTTTGGCTGTCAGGACTTTGGACTCTGTTCCAGGAGGAGCAGTGGAGTACACAGCCAGGAGGAGTTGACTTGGGACCTTAGCAAAAGGTAACCAGATCCTTGTCAAGACTACCCTGCACTACAGTCCCCAGTATGTATAGCTGGGAGTGGCACATGAGAGGAGTTGGAGTTAGAACGAAGTCATCCGTAAAGAATGTATAAACCCTGGGCACCCTCCTAAGACCAAGGCTGGAGAGTTGGATACTGAGGTACTACCCCCATTTTGGAAGCTGCTTGTTGAACCTTCTACAGTTGCTGAGTAAAGCGTTATTCTGTTTCAACTGCACTACTGGCTGCCTGAGTCATTCCTGCTTTACCACTAGGGCCCTTCTGAACACCATCACACTGGCTCAGAGTAGAGAGGTCCCCTCTCCAACTGGAAGCGCCCAGGGGAAAACTACTACTGCCACCATCAGGTAGTACTGCAGGATCCCCTCAGCGGTGTCTGGCCCAGGAGCAGAGCTGGAGAGCATGGTTGAATGTGCTCGGCCTAGCTGGTGGCACACCATCCGCCACTACTACTCCCATCCTCCGATTCCCTCCATCTGGGTTCTGGCAATTGTACACACCCCAGCCTGAGAGAGAAATGGTAATGTGCTGTATCCATGATTTGATTATTGGTAGCAATAAAACTGATAGGACACCAGATATGAAGGTTTATAAGTCATAGAACATACTGCCCAGCAAGACCTTGCACATATTTCAACATAGACATAGATTAGATCTAGCTGTGTAACTTTTAACTGAACTCTCCACAATCCATTGGACTCTGCAATTGTGTTTTAGCCACAAAGGTATATTTCTACTCCTATTAAAGTCCCCTACTCAGAGGCGTAGCTAGCGGGGGGGGGCAGGGGGGCGGTAGCCCCGGGCCCACTGAATCTCGGGGGCCCACTTCGGGGCCGCCGCAACACAAGTTACCCTCACATATTAACTGCATCGGCGTCTGCATGACACCGATGTAGTTAAAATACATTGTCTACACGTACGTAGCTCGTAAACCACAAGCCCATTCAGGCCTGCGGCCTACGAGCTTCCCTAAGATGTCTGCGCCCTGGCACAGACATTTGCGCGATGACGTCATTGTCCTGCTCCGTCCGTGCCAGGACGCAGGTCCTGCTTCCTCAGTAAGCGGCGGCAGTGCCGGCGGCGGAGACTCCTGCTCGGGGGATCGGAGGTAGGTGAGTAGCATCAACTTTTTTTTTTAACTCACTTTGGGCATTGTAATTGGGGGTGGGGGGATGGGGGTAGTACATCTAAGAGGTCAATTGGGAGCATTGGGAACTTAGATAAGAGGCCATAACTACAGTAATATAAGGGTATTAGGGGGCTTTAATGAAAGAGGATATAAATTATAGTGAAAGGTCAGTGGGGTCTGTATGAATGTAAGGGGAGATAATATTAGGGGGCATTGGGGCAGTATTAAAGGGGTTTTCTAGGGAATAATAAAGTTTACTGGTAAAGATTGTATTGGGCAAATTGGAGGAGGCAGGGAAGGTGAAAAAAAACAAAAAAAAATACTCACTTGTCCCCGGGCAACTAATGTCCTCAGCCCTCTGCTGCTGTCTGTCCAGGCACACGCACGCCGCTTCCCTGCGCAAGTCCTGCACTGCACGTGATTGGCCTCAGCGGTGGCTGGAAAAGACTCGATGATGTCACTCATATACATGACTGGGTCCTTTCCAGCCATCACTGACACCACTGATGGCCTCAGCAGCCACGTATGGCACGTGTCTGAACAGACAGTGGTGGCAGACACCAAAGCACTGGGGACAGGTAAGGCTGGGTTTACAGTAGCACTTGGTTTCGCTTGTAAAGCGGTTACCTGCGGACTATAATGGGGTCTGCTGGGTTTCTGTCTGGTTTCTGCCTGAAAAATGTGGAGAAAAAAGGCCTGCTTGCAGGACTTTTCTTTCCGCATTTTTCAAACGAAATGGGGGACAGAATCCTCAACGGGGTTTAAGTGTTGGTGTGAACCCAGCCCGAGTATGATTTTTTTTATCACCACCTACACCTCCACTGTGATTTGTCCACTTCCTGGACAACCCCTTTAAAGAGGATCTTTCATGTCCTCATGAACCTGTGATTTTATAAACCGCTAGAAAGCCGACAGTGCCCCGATGGAGGAGATATCGGTGCCGTTAGTTTCGGCACATATCTGTCCCCACTGTCAGAAGGGCGTTCCTGACAGTCTAGCGTCATCACTGGGCTGTGAGGAAGGCCCCCCTGACAGTACTCTAACATAGCCTTGTACTGTCAGATGGGGCGTTCCTTACCGCCCTGTGATGATGCTGAGCTATGAGGAAGGCCCCCTCCCCCAGTACAAGTCTTGGGGGGTGGGGGACGTTCCTCACAGCCCAGCGATGATGCTAGACTGTCAGGAACACCCTTCTAACGGCACTGATATCTCCTCCACCGGGGCACATAATGGGGAAGCCGACAGTGCGCTGAATTCAGTGCACTGTCAGCTTTCTAGTGGTATATAAAACCGCATATACATGAGAACATGAAAGGTCGTCTTTAATACAAAGGGGTTATTAATAGGCATTATTAATACAGAGGGGCATTTATGTAAGAGGGCTTAATTTATACAAGGAGACATAAGAGGGTATAATTAATAATAGGGGAATTGGGCAATATTAATTTTAGGTGGCACTCGGGCATTAAATTGATTTAAGGGGGTACACAGTGCATTATTAATTAGGAGGCATTATTAATTGAGGGGCAGTATTAAATAAATGGGGCACATAGGAGCATTATTAAATTAAAAAGGTACATGGGGTTATTATTCATTTCCAGGGGATTTTATATCATATATTTTATAATTGGGGTAGCAGCAGGATGGAGATTTCATGTAGTTGAGGACAATGTGGGTTGGTGCCTGGAAAAGTGAGGAGCCAAAGATGTCTGTGTTATAAACTTTACAGTCACAGCTGGAAGAAGTGGTCATGGCGGTCCAGATGGAAGAGACGATAAGTGTAAACAGTCATAGACATCACCGGTAAGTCACAACATTGTTCCTGTACTGTATTTACGTAACTGGTCTTCACAGTCCTGTGTAGAACCACTATCTACCACTATACAGTCACCGTATAGTGATAGTGTTGGAATACCTGAGTTGGGGGCCCACTTGGATGTGTTCGCCCCCCCTGTGCTGAACCCCTAGCTACGCCTCTGCACCTACACAACCCTATTACTAAACTCCCTCTAATACTGCGGCCACACATTGCAGAAACACAGCTCAAAAAAATGAAGCATTTCATAGTCTCTGCAAAATGACTGAAATTTCATTTAATCTCATCCACACACAGTGGGGAAAAGCTGCATTTAAAAACAAAAAACAAAACTCAAAATGTTAATTTTACCTATGGAAGTGCAGCAATTTACCCACAGAGTTATATGGGGTGGGGAAGAAAATAAGAATAACGCAACAGAAAAGACATAAAAATCACAAATGTTTTTGCTACGTTTTTTTTTTTTTTTTTGCAGCAATCTTAAACGGCATTTTGTAACTTGTTGCCTTAGCTTAAATCACTTTAAGCTACCACTAACAATACTTATCTCTAGCCACAGGATAGGGGATAGCTGTCTGGTAGATGTACACTACCGTTCAAAAGTTTGGGGTCACCCAGACAATTTAGTGTTTTCCATGAAAATTCACACTTTTATTTATCAAATGAGTTGCAAAATGAATAGAAAATATAGTCAAGACATTGACAAAGTTAGAAATAATGATTTGTATTTGAAATAATAATTTTCTCCTTCAAACTTTGCTTTCGTCAAAGAATGCTCCATTTGCAGCAATTACAGCATTGCAGACCTTTGGCATTCTAGCTGTTAATTTGCTGAGGTAATCTGGAGAAATTTCACCCCATGCTTCCAGAAGCCCCTCCCACAAGTTGGATTGGCTTGATGGGCACTTTTTGCGTACCATACGGTCAAGCTGCTCCCACAACAGCTCAATGGGGTTGAGATCTGGTGACTGCGCTGGCCACTCCATTACAGATAGAATACCAGCTGCCTGCTTCTTCCCTAAATAGTTCTTGCATAATTTGGAGGTGTGCTTTGGGTCATTGTCCTGTTGTAGGATGAAATTGGCTCCACTCAAGCGCTGTCCACAGGGTATGGCATGGCGTTGCAAAATGGAGTGATAGCCTTCCTTATTCAAAATCCCTTTAACCTTGTACAAATCTCCCACTTTACCAGCACCAAAGCAACCCCAGACCATCACATTACCTCCAACATGCTTGACAGATGGCATCAGGCAGTCTTCCAGCATCTTTTCAGTTGTTCTGCATCTCAGAAATGTTCCTCTGTGTGATCCAAACACCTCAAACTTCGATTCGTCTGTCCATAACACTTTTTTTTCAATCTTCCTCTGTCCAATGTCTGTGTTCTTTTGTCCATATTAATCTTTCCCTTTTATTAGCCAGTCTCAGATATGGCTTTTTCTTGGCCACTCTGCCCTGAAGGCCAGCATCCCTGAGTCGCCTCTTCACTGTAGACGTTGACACTGGCATTTTGCGGGTACTATTTAATGAAGCTGCCAGTTGAGGACCTGTGAGGCGTTGACTTCTCAAACTAGAGACTCTAATGTACTTGTCTTGTTGCTCAGTTGTGCAGCGGGGCCTCCCACTTCTCTTTCTACTCTGGTTAGAGCCTGTTTGTGCTGTCCTCTGAAGGGAGTAGTACACACCGTTGTAGGAAATCTTCAGTTTCTTGGCAATTTCTCGCATGGAATAGCCTTAATTTTTAAGAACAAGAATAGACTGTTGAGTTTCACATGAAAGTTCTCTTTTTCTGGCCATTTTGAGAGTTTAATCGAACCAACAAATGTAATGCTCCAGATTCTCAACTAGCTCAAAGGAAGGTCAGTTTTATAGCTTCTCTAATCAGCAAAACTGTTTTCAGCTGTGCTAACACAGTTGCACAAGGGTTTTCAAGGGTTTTCTAAACATCCATTAGCCTTCTTACACAGTTAGCAAACACAATGTACCATTAGAACACCGGAGTGGGCCTCTATACACCTATGTAGATAGTGCATTAAAAACCAGACGTTTGCAGCTGGAATAGTCATTTACCACATTAACAATGTATAGAGTCTATTTCTGATTCATTTAATGTTATCTTCATTGAAAAAACTGTGCTTTTCTTTCATAAATAAGGAAATTTCTAAGTGACCCTAAACTTTTGAACGGTAGTGTAGGTCTGACCACTAGTGCTCCATTCACCTTTGACTGACAGAGATAACTGAATATAGTGATTTGTCAATGCCAAGGAGCAGTGATCATGCATGCACACTACCACTTCTTTCACACATGGACTTGGAGTTGTGATGGGAAATCTAGTTCATTTTGGAGATTAGTTCCTAGTTCTTTCAAAAGGTGAGTACACTTAGTTCATTTAGTTCATTTTTCCTCTGACGATTTTTTACACAGTCAGTACTAGCTCCTTGGGTGAGTTATACTTCTGTTAATATGATCAGATGTATTGAATATGTCTGATCATTATTAATGTTTTATTAGAACAATCCCATACACAGACTAACAGTACCATGTTGAATTCTGCAAAGTTAATAACATTTTCATTGTCAACTTTAACTTATTGACTTTCAGTTTGGTGACATGGTATAGCAAACCAAGAGGTTTTATTAAGAACAAGGAGAAGATATCTGGTCGAATAAACAGATCTACCGTATAGCTTACAGTATGCCATGCAGTACTCAGTTCTGTGTCTTGAGGAGGCTGATAGAGAATGTATCATGTGACTGGTGAACTAACTGAACTGAATGAACTACTGAACTAAAAACAAATCTTGAAGATGTACTTCAAACAGATTCATATAGCTAAGCACAGTAGTGAAACCTATGGTAGTTTAATGGTACTAAGAGATAGAAAATAGTAATATACGTGCATCAAACTAGAAATTCCCAAAAAACAAAAGAAAAAATGCACTAAAACCTAACTTTTAATAATGATTCTAAAAGTAGCATTAGAAACCAAAAGACCAAAAGCCTAAAGTCTGAATTGTACCAATAGACGAGCACACAGGAGGCCAAAAATATATATGTAGTATAACATAGATGCCGAGTCCCAAAATAAGGGCTCAATATCTATCAGCACTAATAATAGGTGATTATATAACCTACATAAATAGCTAAGTGTGGGATTCCAGAATGCCCCACCTCATTAACATGAAGTATAGCTCCCCCAGTAATGCAATGAAAAACTGCTCCTAATAGAAGAGTGAAAAGCAAGGTAAGTGTAGTTCAATTGCTGGTCACTCCTTGCTAGGGACGTAGGGTCTCTTAGTTTCCAAGGCATTGAGATTGTCCTACAACCCCCTAGAGAGGGAGATTTTGACAGGAAAGTCCTCCAACGCGAGGCTTGATGGACGTTTTAGATACTGTACAACCTAATGGACTGAACGAGTTTATTTCTTATTCCTCGTTCATTTAATACCAGAGCTTTTCTTCTTTGTCTTCTACATCCAATATGTGATTTTCCTCTCTTGTTTCATCTCTATTATTCCAATATTTTCATTATTAGCTAGTCACCCCCTTGGGCATTCATCCTCACTTCCTCATTGCAACTGCTACAGGGCCCAGGACCTTATTTTTTTAATAGGCTGTTACCTGCTGAAGTAACCCTAGCAGGTAATGTGCCCTATTTACTTACCGATCCCCGTTCCTGCTCAGGGCCACTTCCGCTTCCTCTTCTGCATCCCATATCACTTCGCTGAGGCCCCCTGGAGGGCAGAAGGGGAAGCAGAGGCGACTGTGAGCAGAAGCAGCGATCAGTAAGTGAGGCCACGGGTCCATCGCAAGAATATTTGTTAAACAAACCCCAACAAATACTGATATTATTATACTAGACCCCAGAGTATAATGATTGGAGGCCCAGGGGAGGTGAACGAACATAAAAAACAGTGTTACTCATCCCTCCGGCTTGACTCCCTGCAATCTTTGGGCCTCTTTAGTGACATTGCAGACTTCATATGGGACCAGCGTCATTATGTGTTGCGACGCTGGCCTAGCCCACATGATGTCTATGCCGACATTGAAGAGGGCCGAAAGCAGCGGGGAGTGTGCGCCAGAGCCCAGGAGAGGTAAAAAAAAAAAAAAACAATTATAATAATTGTACATGGATGATCAACTATGGGACATAATACTGTGTGCAGGGGCCACTGTGGGACATAATACTGTGTGTAGGAACCACTATGGGACATAATACTGTGTGGAGGGGTCCTTTGGGACATAATACTGTGTGGAGGGGTCACTTTGGGACATAATACTGTGTGGAGAGGCCACTGTGGAACATAATACTGTGTAGAGGGGTCACTTTGGGACATAATACTGTGTGGAGGGGCCACTGTGGGACATAATACTGTGTGGAGGAACCATTATGGGACATAATACTGTATGCAGGGGCTGCTATGGGACATTATACTGTGTGGAGGGGCCGCTGTGGAACATAATACTGTGTGGAGGGGTCACTTTGGGACACAATACTGTGTGGAGGGGTCACTTTGGGACACAATACTGTGTGGAGAGGCCACTGTGGAACATAATACCGTGTAGAGGGGTCACTTTGGGACATAATACTGTGTGGAGGGGCCACTGTGGGACATAATACTGTGTGGAGGGGCCGCAGTGGTAAATAATACTGTGTGGAGGGGGTCACTTTGGGACATAATACTGTGTGGAGAGGCCACTGTGGGACATAATATTGTATGCAGGGGCTGCTATGGGACATTATACTGTGTGGAGGGGCCGCTGTGGGACATAATACTGTGTGCAGGGGCCACTATGGGACATTATACTGTGTGGTGGAGCCACTGTGGAACATAATACTGTGTGGAGGGGCCACTGTGGAACATAATACTGTGTGGAGGGGTCACTTTGGGACATAATACTGTGTGGAGAGGCCACTGTGGAACATAATACTGTGTAGAGGGGTCACTTTGGGACATAATACTGTGTGGAGGGGTCACTTTGGGACACAATACTGTGTGGAGAGGCCACTGTGGAACATAATACTGTGTAGAGGGGTCACTTTGGGACATAATACTGTGTGGAGGGGCCGCTGTGTGGAGGGGTCACTTTGGGACATAATACTGTGTGGAGAGGCCACTGTGGGACATAATATTGTATGCAGGGGCTGCTATGGGACATTATACTGTGTGGAGAGGCCACTGTGGAACATAATACTGTGTGGAGGGGCCACTGTGGAACATAATACTGTGTGGAGGGGTCACTTTGGGACATAATACTGTGTGGAGAGGCCACTGTGGAACATAATACTGTGTAGAGGGGTCACTTTAGGACATAATACTGTGTGGAGAGGCCACTGTGGAACATAATACTGTGTAGAGGGGTCACTTTGGGACATAATACTGTGTAGAAGGGTCACTTTGGGACTAATACTGTGTAGAGGGGCCGTTGTGGGACATAATACTGTGTGGAGGGGTCACTTTGGGACATAATACTGTGTGAAGGGGCCACTGTGGGACATAATACTGTGTGGAGGGGCCGCTGTGGGACATAATACTGTGTGGAGGGGCTGCTGTGGGACATAATACTGTGTGGAGGGGCCGCTATGGGACATTATACTGTGTGGAGGGGCCATTATGGGACATAATACTGTGTGGAGGGGCCACTGTGGAACATAATACTGTGTGGAGGGGTCACTATGGGACATAATACTGTGTGGAGGGGATGCTGTGGGACATTATACTGTGTGGAGTGGCCGCTATGGGACATTATACTATGTGGAAGGGCCACTATGGGATATTATACTGTGTGGAGGCCACTTTGGGACATTATAGTGTGTGTAAATGGGGTGTTATACTGTGTGGAGGCCCGAAAGGGGGGCGCTATGCCATGGACGGAGCCCAAGTCAAAAATTTGCTGTGGGGCCCAGTCTTTGCTAGTTATGCCCCTGCCCTCCTCCCACTTGTTTTAGTCCATGATTAACTAATATTTGCCAGGAATGTGAACTAAATACAGGTGCATCTCAATAAATTAGAATATTTTTGAAACGTTCATTCATTTCAGTAATTCAGTAATTCAATTCATAACCAGCGTCTTCCATGATTGTGTGTCCTACTGAACCAGACTGAGGGATCATTTAAAGGCTTAGGAAACCTTGGCAGGTGACACACTGAATTTACAATACTGAACTTTTTTACAATAGTCTAATTTTCTTAGCTATTGGTTTTCATTACCTGTAATCCATAATCAACATTTACAGAAATAAAACACTTGAAATAGAATACTCTGTGTGTAAAGAATCTAGAAAATATAGGGGGTCACTTTTTTAATTGAATTACTGAAATAAATAAACGTTTCAAAGCTATTCTAATTTATTGAGATGCACCTGTAAGTTAGTTCACTGTGAAGAACAACTCATGAACTACCCATCACTACTTAGGGATCCTGTTTTTTATGATCACAGGGGGTTTCTGTGTTGTACGCCAGCAATAAGACAATTATTCCCTATCCTATGGTTAGAAGATAAACGTTGATATTGGTAAACTCATTGCGAAAACTTAACCATAAACATAATATTCCATGTTTGGCCACTAGGTAGCAGCAAAAGTGAAGAAATTAATACATGCTATCCTTCAATGAAATACTGCAGAGGCCAGTTAGCTGACAATTGCATTTATAATTTACTCTTCCATTTTGTATGATAAACTGACTTTTCATTCTTTAAGATATTGAAAGAGAATATTTAATGCATAAAGCGACAAATATATTTTATCTGTAACTCCTATAGAGATGAATGGAGCAATAGAAACAGTGTAGATCAGCTGTGTTATGCTTAGAGATGGGCAAACTTCTCAAGATTCGTTTTGTTTTGGGTGCGAGGGGCTCGGGTCCAATATTGGTTTTGGACCAAATAAGTTCAGTACAAGCCACACCTTGAAATGGCTTAAAACATAGTGTATAACACTGTCAGGGCTTCTAGGAACCTACTGTAGATAGGATCCTTGAGATGGGAATACCCCTCTAACCATACACTGCGCTGCCACTTGCTTTTACACATATTAACATTTTGGCCAGGGCCTCATGTGGTGTTTTACAGTCCCTGCACAGTGGATGGGATTCTAGTGAATCCCATCTACACATTACAGGAAAATGCGCGCAGCTGAGATGCTGCGATTTCCAAAACCATCGTATTTTTGGAGATCGCAGCATGGCTATTATACCTATGGAAATACCGCCGGTTTCCCTATAGATATAATTGAAGCAGAAAGTCCACAGAGGTTTCTGTGAAAGTGCTGCGGGGAAAACCGCAATGCATTGCCGCAACGGTTTTTCCCGCAGCACTTTTTTGCTGCAGCCCACTACGTGGGTCCTTAGCCTTAAAATACTCCAAAAATTACCCTTTTATTGGGAAAAGGTGCTTGCCCGTGGTTTTTTTAGACACACATCGTGGCTGCAAAAAGCAATGGCTTTCTAGAAAAAGTAGTCCATTTTGATGACTTGTACTGTAAGTGCTCCAGACTTGTTGTTTAGACATACTGCCTGTATGGGTAATGGGAGGGGATGAACTGCTAGGAAATATTTTTTCCCTTAACTTCCGCCATTTTTTTTCATAAAATCCGTGCGGGGCAAAAAGTGAAGAGAATTAAAGAGCTTTTATTCTCTGTGTAATCTGTCACAGGTAGGGGGAGAGTCTTTGTGCTCTATTTCTTCTATATAAATCTGCTGCTTCCTTTCTTCTGCCTCTTTGTTGTTTGGCAGAGAGTGTGCATGTTGGGCATTCTAGTTCAACAGACTTGTACTGTTGCGTTTTTTCTGGCTTTCTTGCTATTTACTCTTACACTTGTGGTAAGATGTCATCCTCTGCGTCTGGTGGTGATGAGTCTTTCAGGTAAATCTGCGTCTGGGCGCAAACATCTAACCTGTCGCTCATGTGAAATTCCCTTGCCTGACGGTTACAAATACAATACATGCCACCAGTGCCGCCCAAAAGAACCCTCTGAAGAATCCACAATTAAAGATGTGGTTATTTGGGTCAAGGAGTATGTTTAGGAAACCATGAAGGACTTGAAAGAGTTCATAGCTCACTTGTCTGAGAGGCCCAGGTGTAGTGAAGCATCTGCTTCCGTCATACTATCTGATGAGGAGTTCAGGATCGTAGATTAAGCTAATTCTTCATTTGAGGATTCAGATACAGATATAGCAAAACCGCTATTTCCCCTGGAGAAAATTCAGAGATTATTGAAGTCCATCAGGTCAGGGGACCATGATGTTGACTGTGGGGAAGCCTCTAGCTCCACCTCTAGGGGGCCTAGGGCCATCAAAGTGGACGACATGCTTAAAAGAGTGGAAACACCCAGAGAATTCCTGTGTGTTATCCAATAGGTTCAAGAAACTCTTCCCAATAGCTGAGAACCAGTTTATAACTTAGGTCCTCCACCTAAGCTTGACATGGCGGTCGCCAAATTGTCCAGGCGAACACTTGTACCCTCTGAGGATGAATCTAGCCTTCAGGATCCCATTGGACCACCGGACAGAATGCTCCCTAAGGAAAGCATATACGGCTTTCTCTGCACAGTGTTTAATTGGTATCTGGCCTCTCTTCATTAACAAGAGATATCGATTTGGGGATCTCCCGGGACGAATTGTTATACTCTTTGAAGGATATAGCCCTTGAGGAAGATTACCTCAATGAAGCCTCTCTTCTCCAGGTGAAGTTAAACTAAGATAAGATAATCCTTTAATAGTCCCACCAGGGGCGTAACTACCGGGGTAGCAGTGGTAGCAGCTGCCACAGGGCCCCTGATGCTTTTT
The DNA here is from genome assembly GCA_947044405.1 of Leptodactylus fallax. Taxonomy (NCBI): domain Eukaryota; kingdom Metazoa; phylum Chordata; class Amphibia; order Anura; family Leptodactylidae; genus Leptodactylus; species Leptodactylus fallax. The sequence continues at coordinate 8,858,673 of CAMRHE010000035.1, forward strand.
TTTTTTTTTTTTTTTTTTAGTAGGCTGTTACCAGCAGGTAACGGGCCCTATATATTTACCGTTCCCTGGGGTCCCGCTCACGGTCGCCTGCGCTTCCGATTCTGCTGTAAGCAGGAGCGGGGATCGGTATGTGAGGCCATGGGCCGAACCCCACAATCTCTGCTATCATTATACTCCGGGGTCTTTGAAAAGACCCCGGAGTATAATAATCGGAGGCCCGGGGAGGTGAGGGAACATAAAAAACAATGTATTTACCTCTCCTACGCTTCTCCAGGCTTCGGGCCTGTTTGGTGACGTCCCCGACGTCAGCGGACATCATTTTGCGTCGCGACATGGGCCCGCATCACGTGACGCCGGCCTGGTCCAACATTAAAGAAGGCCGAAGTAGCAGGAAGTGGACCGGAGCGAGGAACAGCTAAGCAACGTTGTTTTTTTATGTTTCTATCCTCCCCTGGGTCTCCGATCATTATACTCTGGGGTCTGAAAAGACCCCAGAGTATAATAATTGTTCATGGGTGGTCCACAATGGCACATATAATAGTGTGTGCAGGAGCCACTATGGGGCAAAATACTCAGTGCAGGGGTCACTATGGGCAAAATACTCAGTGCAGGGGCCACTATGGGGCAAAATAGTGTGTGCTGGGGCCACTATGGGGCAAAATACTCAGTGCAGGGGCCACTATGGGGCAAAATACTCAGTGCAGGGGCCACTATGGGGCAAAATACGGTAGGAGGGGCCACTATGGGGCAAAATACTGTGTGCAGGGGCCACTATGGGGAAAAATACTCAGTACAGGGGCCACTATGGGGCAAAATACTGTGTGCAGGGGCCACTATGGGGCAAAATAGTGTGTGCTGAGGCCACTATGGGGCAAAATACTCAGTGCAGGGGCCACTATGGGGCAAAATACTCAGTGCAGGGGCCACTATGGGGCAAAATACGGTAGGAGGGGCCACTATGGGGCAAAATACTGTGTGCAGGGGCCACTATGGGGAAAAATACTCAGTACAGGGGCCACTATGGGGCAAAATACTGTGTGCAGGGGCCACTATGGGGAAAAATACTTAGTGCAGGGGCCACTATGGGGCAAAATACTGTGTGCAGGGGCCACTATGGGGCAAAATACTGTGTGCAGGGGCCACTATGGGGCATAATACTGAGTGCAGGGGCCACCATGGGATATGATACTGTGTGCAGGGGCCACTATGGGATATGATACTGTGTGCAGGGGCCGCTATGGGATATTATACTGTGTGCAGGGGCCTCTATGGGGAATAATACTGTGTGCAGGGGCCACTATGGGGCATGATACTGTGTGCAGGGGCCACTATGGGACATGATACTGTGTGCAAAGGCCACTATGGGACATGATACTGTGTGCTGGGGCCACTATGGCAGGGCCGGCATTAGGGGGGGGCAAACTGGGCAATTGCCCAGGGCCCCGTCCCCAAAGGGGCCCCCGGGATCCGGAACCTGATGACTCCGGATCCCGGAGTCAGGCCCGGCCAAATCAATAACAGAAAGGGACTGCAGGGCCCCTTTCCGAGGTGAGTAAAAATAACAAACATTTTTACTCACCTGTCCTTGCGTCCGACGTCATCTTCTGGCATTCCGGACATCACCGCTGAGGCCTGGCCACAGCGGTCACGTGGGGTGTTCTGGCAGCGTGCCTGGGGGGGGGGGGGGCTCTGGAGATAATGTTATATTATGTGGGGCCACTTTGGAGCATTATGCTCTCCAGAGGGGCCCCCCAGTATAATGCTCCACAGTGGCCCCACACAGTTTAATATGCTCTCCAGAGGGGCCCCCCAGTATAATGCTCCAAAGTGGCCCCACAGAATATAACATTCTCTCCAGAGCACCCCCACTTTATAATACTCCATAGAGGCCCCACACAGTATAATATGCTATCCAGAGGGGCCCCCCAGTATAATGCTCCACAGTGGCCCCACACAGTATAATATGCTCTCCAGAGGGGCCCGCCAGTATAATGCTTCAAAGTGGCCCCACAGAATATAACATGCTCTCTAGAGCCCCCCCACTTTATAATACTCCATAGAGGCCCCACAGAATATAACATGTTCTCCAGAGGGCCCCCTCCCCAATATAATGCTCCACAGTGGCCCCACACAGTATAATATGCTCTCCAGAGCCCCCCCCCAGTATAATGCTCCACGGTTTCCCCACACATTATAATATGCTCTCCAGAGGGGCCCCACAATATATTATACTGTGCGGGGCCACTGTGAAGCATTATACTGGGGGGGGGAGGCTCTGGAGAGCATGTTATACTGTTTTGGGCCACTGTGGAGCATTATACTGGGGGGGCTCTGGAGAGCATATTATACTGTTTTGGGCCGCTGTGGAGTATTATACTGGGGTAACCTCTCTAGGCAGTATATTATACTGTGTGGAGGCCATTTCTGAAGCATGTTATACTGAGTGGGGTCACTGTGGAGCATTATTCTGGGGGGGCCATCAGCAGAGCATATTATATTGTGTGGCGCCACTGTGGGGCATTATTCGGGGGGGACTAATGAGCATTATACTAGGGGGCCCTCTGGGGAGCATATTATACTGCGTGAGGCCTACTGTGGAACATTATACTGGGGGGACGCTCTGGGGAGCATAATATATTGCGTGGGGCCACCGTGGAGCAAAATACTGGAGGGGGCACTGTGGAGCATTATACTAGTGGGGGCCCTCTGGGGAGCATATTATAATAGGGGCCACTGTGGAGCTTTATACTGGGGAAGGGACAGTGTGGGGAGCCTGTTATACTGTGTGGGGCCACTGTGGAGTGTATTATATTGTGTGGGGCTTTTTGAGAGCATATGATACTCTGTGGGGCCATTGTAGAGCATTATACTGGGGGGGACTGTGGGGAACATATAATACTGTGGGGGACCACGGTGGAGCACTATACTGGGGGAACCCCTCTGGGGAGTATATTATACTGTGTGGAGGTCATTATGGAGCATGTTATACTGTGTTAGGCCACTGGAGCATTATACTGGGGGGGCATTTGGGGGGGGTGCATATTATATTGTATGGAGCATATTATATAGTGTGGGGCTGCTGGGGAGCATATTGCACTGTCTGGGGCCACTAAGGGGTAGTATACTGTGTGGGCCACTGTGGAGTATTATACTGTGTGGAGCCTTACACACCATGTGGGGCCACTATGGGGGGCTCAGGGGAGCATTTTATACTGTGTGGGGTCACTGTGGAGCATTATATGCCATGTGGGGAAACTGTGGAGGGCTCAGGAGAGCATTTTATACTATAGAGCATTATATACCATGTGGAGCATTATACTGTGGGGGGGCACTATTTATCATTTATAAGGGAGCTATTACTGATAAAGGTGTAATATTATTTATAAGGAGGCACTATAATAACTGATGACTGGGTGCAAAAATCTATTAGGTGGTACAAAGGTGCTCATTTGAATTGTGTGTGGTAAATGGGGCTTGTTGTTACTTTTTTGTTGGCAGAAAGGAGGCGTTATTATAGGGGTTGTCACTGGAAGACTATGGTGTTGTTTGCATATCAGCATTTGGGGCCCCGCTTTTAATTTTGCCCAGGGCCCCACTTTGTCTAAAACCGGCCCTGCACTATGGGACATGATACTGTGTGCAGGGGCCACTATGGGGCATGATACTGTTTGCAGGGGCCACTATGGGGCATGATACTGTGTGCAGGGGCCACTATGGGGCATGATACTGTGTGCAGGGGCCACTATGGGGCATGATACTGTGTGCAGGGGCCACTATAGGGCAAAATAGTGTGCGCAGGAATGCGTTTTTTTGGGGGGGGGGGGTTGGAGGGGGGCCCCATGTCAAATGTTTGCCTTGGGGCCCAGCCATTCCTAGTTACGCCACTGAGTCCCACCTTGGGGAAATTCAGTGTGTTACAGCAGCAAAGATATGTAATGCAAATGCAATATATACAAAACAAGGTAGAGGCATTACAGTGCCAGTAGGTACAGATAGAAAGGTACAGGTAAAAAAGTAGCAGAAGGGGTATCGGTATCACAACTTAAAGATCTTTCAGTTCTCTGTATGGAATGATCTCCGCTTAGGTCGGTGTTGGTTGTACAGTCTAACCGCAGCAGGGAGGAAAGACTTCCAATAGCGCTCCTTCTCACATTTAGGGTGAAGCAGTCGGTCACTGACAGTACTGCCCAGCGCTATCACAGTCTCATGCATGGGATGGGAGTTCTTTTCCCCCATGGAGCTCACCACGGACAGTATCCTTCTGTCTCCCACCACCTGCACAGGGTCCAGGGGATTCCCAAGGACAGAGTTGGCCCTTCTAATCAGCTTGTCGAGTGTATTCCTATCCTTGGTTGATATGCTACTCCCCCGGCAGGCCACTCCGAGGAAGATGGCTAATGCCACTACTGAGTCGAAAAAGGCCCTAAGAAGTGCCCCCTGGACTCCAAAGGCTCTCAGCCTCCTAAGCAGGTGGAGCCTGCTGTGGCCCTTCCTGTACAGTACATCCAGGTGATCTGCCCAGTCCAGCTTATTATTGAGGAGCACACCCAGGTACTTATAGGTGTTGACAAACTCACTGCCCGTCCCCTGGATGTCAACTTGTTCAGGAGGGTATCTGCATTTACGAAAGTCCACCACTCCCTTGTCTTCTCAGCATTAATCCTAAGGTGGTTCCGCTGGCACCAGTCCACAAAATCCCGGTTCAATTCTCTGAACCCCCTGTCATCTTCGTCGTCTGTGATGATGCCAACTATTGCAGAGTCATCAGAATACTTCTTTAAGTAACAGCTAGATGAGTTGCACCTAAAATCTGCAGTGTACAGTGTGAAGAGGAAAGGGGCAAGAACTGTACCCTGAGGTGCCCCCGTATTACAGATCACGGTATCTGACACACAGTCCTGGGCTCTCACATACTAAGGTCGATATGTGAGGTAGTCTAGGATCCAATTGAAGAGGTGGTGGTCCACTCCAACAAGGGCCAGCTTGTCTCTCAGTAGCCCCGGCTGTATGGTGTTAAAAGCACTGCAGAAATCAAAGAACATTATTCTCACAGTGTTCCCTGGTTTCTCCAGGAGAGAAAAAGCTCTGTGCCGAAGGTGGATGATGGCATCATGCACCCCAATACCTGGCCAATAAGCAAACTGGAAAGGATCCATAGCCGAGCTCACTAACCTCTCTAAGATCTTCAGCAGGTGGGATGTCAATGCTACGGGCCTGTAGTCGTTAAGGTCCATAGGATAAGGTGTCTTTGGAACTGCTACCACACAAGAAGATTTCCACAGTTCTGGTACCATTCCCAGCTTCAGTCTCATATTAAACATATATGTAATAATACCACACAGTTGGTCCTCGCAAGTCTTAATTAGCCTTGCACTGATGCCATCTGGCCTTGAGGCTTTCCCAGCCTTGATCTTTTTCAACTCCTTTCTCACCTGGGCACGTGTGAAGCTCAGACTGTAGCCAGATGATGACTGATGGTCTGGTGAGAAATAACAGCAGGAGGTGAGGTCAGTGTGGGAGAGGACATTGAATAATATGCTGTGGTGGGAAGAGCTGGTGTGTGATCAAATCTATTGAAGAATAGATTTAGTTTGTTAAGCCAATTAACATCTCCTTCTACCTGGGAGACAGGCTGTCTATGACCAGAAATTGACTTAAGACCTTTCCAGACTGCACTAATGTTTTTGCTTTTCATTTGCTTTTCCATTTTTCCCTTATAATTGGCTTTTTCCTCCCTGATTTGAAACCTCAGCTCTTTTTGTACACCCCTCAGCCCCTCCTTGTCTCCTACCCTGAAAGCCTTCTTTTTCTCCTTAAGTAGTGCTTTTATATCAGAATTAATCCATGGTTTGTTGTTAAAGAAGCACCTCACCACTTTTGTGGGTACCCTGGTGTCCACGCAAAAATTAATGTAGTCCGTTATGCAGTGTGTGAGTCCTTCTATGTCTTCCCCATAGGAATCCTGCAGCACTTCCCATGCGGTTGTGTCAAAACAATCCCTCAGAGCCTCATCACTCTCCTCGGACCATATCCTCACTGTCCGGGTTACAGCTGGTTCTCTACGTACAAGTGGCTTGTACACAGGTCGAAGATGCACTAGGTTGTGATCCGATCTTCCCAGGGACAGTAGGGCTGATGAGTTATATGCCTCCCTTGCATTGGCAAAGAACAAGTCCAATGTTTTGTTGTCTCTTGTGTGGCAGGTTACATACTGTGTGAAGCTGGGCAGTGTGGATGATGGAGAGACATGGTTGAAATCTCCAGACACAAGAAGGAGGGCCTGGGGATGTAGCGATTGCTCACCGTTGCTTGTAGGACCACACAGGAAGCCTCAGCTTTCGCAGAGGGTGGGACATATGCAGCTATCATGATGGCATGCGATAGTCCCTCGGTAAATAGAAAGGTCTCATGCTCACAGCTAATAGTTCAATGTCCTTACAGCAAGTTTGCTTCTGAATCACAATGTGCCTAGAGTTACACAATCTATTATTAACAAATATCGCCAGCCCTCCTCCTTTCCTCTTACCGCTCTCCCTTGTCCTGTCCGCCCAAAGGATTTTAAAGCCATCCAAGGAGACAAGAGTGTCCAGAGTAACCTCGGTAAGCCAAGTCTCTGTAAACAGCATCATGCTGCACTCCTGAAACTCCTGATGATGCCTGGTTAGTGCCGCCAGTTCGTCCATCTTATTCGCAAGAGATCTCACATTGCCCATAATGATAGAGGGGAGAGCAGATCTAAAACATCTCCTCCTAGTCCTCCGAAGGGCACCAGCTCTACACTCTCTTTTCTTCTTCCTTAGTTCCTGGGGGATGTCTGGTCTAGTAGTATGCAGCCCTGCTGTTTCCCTAAGGTGCAGCAGTTTGTCCCTGGAGTAGACTATAGAATCCTGGCTGAATACAGGATCTCCAGACACAATAGTTCCCAGTGAAAGCACAACAAAAAGTATTACAAAAGTCCAAGTCCAAGTTATCTGCTAAGTCTAGGGTCTTGACTACGGCTGCCCATCGCCCCCTATGGTTAAAACCTTGGAGGGCGGATTATGCCTCAAAATTTAATATTTTCGGGTTGCCAAACGAACCAGGTAAGTTATTCAGGCAGAACATGATAAGATTATAGAAGGACTAGTGGCAAAGGAAGGAAAGTCCCTTCCACAGTCCTTTTGTGGAAAGGGCAGATAGCATCACAGAGGACAGTTTTCTCAAAGACCGCCACCTGCAAGAGGTCACGTGTGGACGTTCCAGGTTCCTGAGTGGGAACTCCAACTGTCTTTTTCCCATGACAACAGGAAAGTCAAAAAGCCAGATTTATGAGAATTAGCTTCTCCCTCCTCCAAGACACGAAGTTCCTGTGGGGGGTAACAGATTCATGGGTCTTGGAGACAATCCAGTCCGGTTACGGCATAGATTTTTCCCAGGGTGATATTTATACAGACTTCTCGCCTCCCTGCTGTCCATCAAAAGGCTCCAGAGTCCTCAGTACTGGACTATATAAAAAGCAGGTCATGAAAGAGTTTCCACTGCAACGTCAAGGGTCTGGAATTTATTCTCCAGTGTTCCTGGTTCCAAAACCTTCAGGAGACTGGTTGATGATAATATACCTATGATACCTCAGCAGGGCTATCACAAAAAAATTCCGTATGGAAACATCTGTGATATCCATTATCCAGCAAGGAGATTTCATGGCCACTCTGAACCTAAAGGACGCATACCTTCATTTCCATATTCCTCCTGCTCACAGGAAATACCTAAGAATTGCAGTGGTTGTAGAGGGTTGGCTGAGACACCTCCAATTTACTGCACTTCTATTCGGGATAATGTCAGCACCCTACGTATTCACCAAGGTGGTATCCGCAGTAGCTGAGTCTCTGAGAATCCAGGGGATCACAATTGTTCCTTATCTGGAAGACTTGGCAAATTTTCTCCAGCAGTTGGGTTGGATTATAAATTGTGAAAAGTCCCAAATATCTCCAGCAACCCAGAAGACTTCTAGGGTTCATTATCGATTTAGGCCTAAAGAGAGTATCTCTTCCTCCCTCCAGAAGGAAAAGAATAATCAAGGCCACAAAATTCCTGTTGGTTCCTCGGCTCATGTCAGACTGATGTCTGCTGCAGAGGCAGTTACTTTGGTGCTATGGCATTTTCACCCCCTGCAGAGAGAAGTCCTGACGGCCTGGAATCACAAAACCAGCGGACTAGACAGAAGTTTTTTCCTGTCTCAGGAAGCCCACTCATCCCTCAGGTGGTGGATTCTGCTAAGAGACGGAAAGTCCATAGTCCAGCCTCGATGGACCCTGTTGACTATGGAAGTATCACTCACAGGTTGGGGAGCTCACCTAAACAACATTCCAGCCCAAGGGTCTTGGAATTTCCTTGAGAAAATGATGTCCAAGGAGGTTTTGGTTTTCCCTTCTCATAAAGATGAGTCACGGGATATATTTGAGGTTTGCCCCAATTCAGAACCTGGTGTCTCAGGGGTCCAGGCCCTGCCAGGATCTGAAATCCTACAATCTGACAGCCTGGAGGTTGACCAGTCCCTATTACGATCTAAGGGACCCTCGAGAACCGTCCTAAGTACTCTCTCTCACTAGAGCAGAGTCTACGAATAAGAATTATGCCCAGATTCGTAACATCTTCATCTCCTGGGCATCAAGCAAAGATTTTGAAAGTTCTGATCCCTCCATTCCAGAGATCCTGGAATTCCTTCAGGATGGCTTGGACAAAGGCCTTAGTCCTTTCACTTCGAAGGTTCAAGTTGCAGCCTTATCAGCCTGCTTAGGTAAGCAGTTGTCCATGAAACCGCTGGTTATAAGGTTCTTTAAGGGTGCATCCAGGCTCAGACCACCTGTTACCTACTGAATTCCCCAATGGGATTTGTCTATAGTTTTGAGGGGGTTATGGGATTCCCCCTTTGAGCCTCTGAGAGAGGTTGATGTTACATTTCTTACACTAAAAACAGTGTTTTTATTGGCCATAACTTCAGCTAAGAGAGTTGGAGAACTTCAGGCTTTATTTTCGGTAGAACCTCACATATCCTTCCATCCAGATAGAGTGCAATTGAGGTTTATGCCAGGGTTCCTCCCTAAGGTAACCTCATAATCTAACTTGAAGTAAGTTATTCTTTACCAGTCTTCAATCCCAGTCCGTCAACTCCAGAGGAATTTAAAATTCATTCCTTGGATGTTGCCAGATGTCTCAGACTTTATATTCAGAGATCTCTGCCTTTAAGCGGTCGGAGAACCTCTTTTTGTCTTTTGCTGTTAAGAATAAAGGGCTCAAGGATTCTAAAACCCCTTGGCTTTTTCTTCACAGGGGTTAGACCCCCCTGAGATCCTTTGGAACAAATCAGATCTGTAGCTTCTTGACGCTCTCTCTATACCTTTTGTAAATCATTATAGATTTAATACCGGGGTACGGAGGCCATTTCCTTTGGCCGTACTGTTTTAAGTTGTATTCTTCAAGAGGGCCCTCCCTAGGGTTCTTCTTGCTAGATCCCCAGTATTGTGCTGCTGTGGGACAAAAAGGAAGCGTAGATTATGATGTTAATCTGTTTTCCCTTAGTCCCAACAGCAGCACAAGGCTCTTTCCCTATGTGTTATGTATTTGTCTTTATAATTACATGTTGGGGGGTTGGTACTTCCTTCCTTATATTGAAGAGAAGGAGGAGTTAATATTTAACCATTTGTTTGTTCATTAAAAATTCCATTCTGTCCTACCAGAACACAGGGGCAGAAATACCCCAGTATTGTGCTGTTGTTGGGACTAAGGGAAAACAGATTAATATCATAATCTACTCTTTATGAACAGGCATCTGTGCAGCCCAATGCCAGAATGGAAATGTACACCAGCTGAGGCATCCCAGCCCACTCAGCTCCCCGCACTGCTCCACCCATATTCTGGTGAGCATGGTGCAGAACTTGGGTTGTGGCGCACGTTTGGTGCAAGAAATGTGCACCACAATATCATCTCACTACACCAGAAAACTCGCATAGAGGGATCTCTCCCCATATTCTTTATTTTTCATCCAGTAGGCAACTACACCACTTACTGGTGAACCTAATACCAATATAGTCAATATAGACACTGGGGGACATTCATCAAGCAAAATGCCCCAAAATTCTGGCATAATTTGCACCACTAAATTGTCTAATATGCTGTGTGCTGTAGCAAATGTTTTAGACACTTTTACATCTTTTATGAAAAGGGTTGTGGCCTAAATTGCACCAGATTTTTTTAGAGTAAATCTGGCACAGTTTAGGACTATTTAGCCTAAATTTGCACTGTCTCAAGCTTAGAAACTATGAGTAAATGTGCCCCACTATGTGTAAGACTCTGTAAAAAATGTAATATAAATGAAAGAATACATGACTAGTAAAATAGTCTAGCTGAGCTGAAACCTGCCCTTCCAACCCCCCTTACCTTTCTTGTACCCCAATAAATATGCTGACACCAGGTTGGAAGGAAAGGTAACAGCGGCATTTATTAAAACTTCACATTTTTAAAAAAAATGATAACTTAAAACCACATGACCATAAATATCACATAATTTAAATTTAAATAACATTCAAATAACATAAAAATAACCAACCTATATAACACAACCCTCTTGGACCTATATCTATATAAATACCTTCCCCATCCATAAACAACAGCTGCACCTAGAAGTAGGGGTCCCTGAAGGCACCAATCCCAGACCACGTCCCCAAACCTCCTAATTTTACCCCCAGTCGTAATCCACCTGGCCCAGGGGCACCAACATCGGAGAGTATCTCCATCCTGGGTACCCTGACTGCAGGACGGATAAAAACCTGTCTGGTTCCCCAACCTGCAACCTCCTTGCCATCCTTCCACTTAAGCCTCCAAAGACCCCACCTTTGTACGCCGCAAAGTGACAAAGGCAAATTAAGGGAGGGCAGGCGGGACAACTTTCCTGTCTCAGCTCCTGATTCTGATTGTGTCTCCCCCCTCGTCTCCCCCCTTTATATAAACTGTAAATACTCCCCACCTCCTGTCCCCTCACTGACTTCTTAAACTCCCCATAACCTGTCTAGCTCCTCATCCTCTTTCCTGTCATGAGCGCCCTCCACTACCCCTTTGGGTCCACTCCGTGGGGATTTCTGTTTGTAAGTGATATGTTTTATCCTCTCTAAGTAGTGCATCAAGTGAATAAAAATTATCTGCATTTTCCATAATTTATATCATGTTCATTAGGAACCTAAATGGTTGACGCCCCCTTTAACTCTTTCCTGCCAGTGACATTTATTAATTTTCGATTTTCGTTTTTGACTGCCTGCCTCCAAACCCCATAACTTTTTTATTTTTCCGTTCACAGAGCCATGTGAGGGGTTATTGTTTGCAGGACAAATTGTCCTTCATAATGGAACCATTTATTATTCTTTAAAATGTACAGGGAAGCTGGAAAAAAATTCAGAATGGGGGGAAATATGGGTTTCGCTTTTACGGCATTCAATCTGCAGCCAAAATTACATGTCCCCTGTATTCTATGTTTTGGTATGATTCTAGGGATACCAAATTGATATACAGTGGTGAAAAAAAGTATTTAGTCAGCCACCAATTGTGCAAGTTCTCCCACTTAAAAAGATGAGAGAGGCCTGTAATTGACATCATAGGTAGACCTCAACTATGAGACACAAAATGAGAAAACAAATCCAGAAAATCACATTGTCTGATTTTTTAAGAATTTATTTGCAAATTATGGTGGAAAATAAGTATTTGGTCACCTACAAACAAGCAAGATTTCTGGCTCTCACAGACCGGTAACTTCTTCTTTAAGAGGCTCCTCTGTCCTCCACTCATTACCTGTAGTAATGGCACCTGTTTGAAATTGTTATCAGTATAAAAGAAACCTGTCCACAACCTCAAACAGTCACACTCCAAACTCCACTTTGGTGAAGACCAAAGAGCTGTGGAAGGACACCAGAAACAAAAGTGTAGACCGGCACCAGGCTGGGAAGACTGAATCTGCAATAGGCAAGCAGCTTGGTGTGAAGAAATCAACTGTGGGAGCAATAATTAGAAAATGGAAGACACACAAGACCACGGATAATCTCCCTCGATCAGGGGTTCCACGCAAGATCTCACCCCGTGGGGTCAAAATGATCACAAGAACGGTGAGCAAAAATCCCAGAACCACACGGGGGGACCTAGTGAATGACCTCCAGAAAGCTGGGACTAACGTAACAAAGTCTACCGTCAGTAACACACTATGCCGCCAGGGACTCAGATCCTGCAGCGCCAGATGTGTCCCCCTGCTTAAGCCAGTACATATCCGGGCCCATCTGAAGTTTGCTAGAGAGCATTTGGATGTTCCAGAAGAGTATTGGGAGAATGTCATATGGTCAGATGAAACCAAAGTAGAACTGTTTGGTAGAAACACAACTCGTTGTGTTGGGAGGAGAGTGAATGCTGAGTTGCATCCAAAGAACACCATACTGTGAAGCATGGGGGTGGCAACATCATGCTTTGGGGCTGTTTTTCTGCAAAGGGACCAAGACAGCTGATATGTGTTCATGAAAGAATGAATGGGGCCATGTATCGTGAGATTTTGAGTGCAAACCTCCTTCCATCAGCAAGGGCATTGAAGATGAAACGTGGCTGGGTCTTTCTACATGACAATGATCCAGAGGCGTTGCTAGCAGGGGGCAGAGGGGGCGGCTGCTCCGGGCCCACTGATTTTTTGGGGCCCACCCCGGGGCCACCATTAACACATCCTTTATTTCTAACTGGATCGGTGTCTGCAGACACCGATCTAGTTAAAACGTATCCTGCAACTTCACAGTATTGTAAACCGCAAGCCACACGAGGCTTGAAGTTTACAAGTCCCCGAGACCACAGACCGATGTCTGCTTCTCACACAGGCGGCGCGATGACGTCACAACATCGCGCCGCCTGCGCTCAGACACAGACATCCTGTGTGTGGACAGGGAGGAAGCGGCGGCGGCGTCTCCATTCATCAGCATCGCAGGTGAGTATGACTTTTTTCTTTTTTTTTTAGCGCAGTTGTGGGTATATTAATAGTGGTGGTGGTATTATAATAAGGGGTGGTTAGGAGGGGGAATTATAACTATAAAAGGGAGGATTCATTAGGGGGCATTATGACGATGTGGGGGTCATTTATATAAGGGTTATTACAGGGTATTATGAATGCTGTGGGACGCCACGTGGGGCCTTGGCCTTAAGGCATTTTCCAGCTCATTTTTATTGATGATCTATCCTCAGAATAAATCATCAATAAGAGATAAGTGATTCCCCACTGATCAGGTGTAAGAAGGGGCTATGGCGCCTGTTTATATCACACGCTGTCTGTTTATAGTGACCGTGTGATGTCATTCCAGTCTTGTCACATACAGTAGATGTGTATAGGACGAGGCTGTAGTTACATTACATGGCCGCTATGAAAAGTATGACACTATGTAAACAGAGAAGGTGTCACGGTGCTTACACAGGTACCACGGTTCATTTAAACAGCTGATCCTCGGGGTTGCGGGTATTGGAACCCCAATATTTTTTTTTTCCCATCTTTTTTTTTTTCTTTTTAATTAGGAAACACCTGGGGCATTATTAATAAGGGGAACTATTTAAAGGGGTGCACAGGGAAGTTATTAATTTAAAGATGCACTTGGGGGTATTCATTATGGGGGGTATATTATATATTTTATAATTGGGGATAGCAGCAGGATGGGGGCTTTGTGTAGGTGAGGACAATATGGGTCAGGTACCTGGAAAAGTGAGGGGCCAAAGATGTCTGTGTTGCAAACTTTACAGAGACTGGAAGAAGTGGTCATGGCCGTACCAGATAAAAGACGGGGAATGTGAACGATTAGTCAGAGACGTCACCGGTAAGTCACTAAATGTTACTGCACTGTATTCACCTAAATCGTCTGCAGAGCCCTGTGTAGAGCCGCTATATACCACTATACGCTCACCGTATACTCATAGTATCGGTATACGAACATGTTCACTTGGACATGTTCGCCCCCCCTGTGCTGAACCCCTAGCTACGCCTCTGCAATGATCCCAAGCACACTACTAGGGCAACGAAGGAGTGGCTTCGTAAGAAGCATTTCAAGGTCCTGGAGTGGCCTTGCCAGTCTGCAGATCTCAACTCCATAGAAAACCTTTAAAGGGAGTTGAAAGTCCGTGTTGCCCAGCGATAGCCCCAAAACATCACTGCTCTAGAAGAGATCTGCATGGAGGAATGGGCCAACATAGCAGCAACAGTGTGTGCCAACCTTGTGAAGACTTACAGAAAACATTTGACCCCTGTCATTGCCAACAAAGGACAAAAAAGTCCTGCATGTAGGATTTTTTGTCCGCAAAAAAAACCGGACTTCTGATGGATTGGGTGTAAACGGACACAAACAGACACATATGGACACTAAAGGAAACAATATAAAACCCCATTGAAATTAACGGATTTCTGACGGTTCAGCTAGTGTCCGATGCTAAAATCTTGTAATGGACAATAGCAACGGACACTACTGACGGTCACCAACAGTAGTGTTAACACCCCCTTAGTTTTGTAGATAGGGCGTTTTGTTGGAATAATGTTTATTATTGCCTGTATTGCAACAACTACTGTTTATATATTTATAACTGCATAAGCTTCTGTCTCTAGGCATAGTGTTAAGATGTTAATAAAGCTCTGTTAAAAAAGGTGGGGGCTATAGTAACAAAACCAGGAAGTTCCTCTCTGTTTTGTTTTTGTAACTACAGCATAGAGCAGAGCACATGGAGCTCACAGACAAGTAGCTGAGATCATAAGTTACAGAATACAGTGTATTATTCTTGTTCCTCAATAAATATCTGTTTACTGTTGAACGCCAGGACAGTCTTAGATTAATCCGCTGCCAACAAGTTTTCTGACACAGGGATACCTAATGTGTATGTGTTTCACAGTATTTAAGTACATTTATGTTTCTAGGGAAAGGGCGGTGATTTGAATTTTTAATATTTTTTTATACTTTTTTTTTTTCTTTCATTTAGTAGACCCCTAGGGGTCTTGAACCCCAGGGGGTTGGATCACTAATGAAATGCATTACAATGCGGGCACTGATCATGGGCATTAGCACTGGGTCTCTGCTGTATAATATGGCTCCTGAGCGCCTCCCATATTTAAATTACCGACATCCGTCATACTATTATGGCAGATGTCGGGAAGTGGTTAACAGGTTTTCTCATCTCCCTGTCTCAGCAGTTTGTCTGCTGTCTCTTCTTTTCACTTCCTGTATTCTTCCACAAGCTGGTGGGTGGTTTTGACTGTTTTATGGACAGAACACTAAGAAGTACCTCAGTACTTTATATAACCGCATATTCAAGTGGACATGAAAGGTCCTCATTAAGGGCAGCTGAGCTGCAATTACAGTACATCCCAACTCTACCTAATTTTTTGAGCTAGAGCAAAAAAGTGTCATGATCTATTTTCAGGTGGATTCTGCCTTGAAAACACCATTGAAATGAATGGGAGTCAGAAAAAAAAACACTAGTGGTTTTTTTTTAAGCAGTTTTTGCAATTAATTAATTTAGAATTTTATTTCTGCCTCCCATTCACTGCAATGGGGTTTGCAAGATGGAATCTGCTTGAAGATAGGTCAGGATGCTTATTTTTTTTACTCTAGCAGAACAATCCAAAAGAGGAAAAACTCTGCTCCTGACTCCCATTGACATGAATGGGAGAATTGTGAGGCGTTTTTTGAGGCAGATTATTCCACCTCAAAATCTGCCTGCAAAAAAATCAGTGTGAATTTACGTTTAGATGTAATGTTGAGAAACGTTGCCAAACTACAACAGAGAAGCCAATCCCATAATACAATATTTTTTGAAAAATTGACTTTTATACAGTATATATTTTTTTCAGTTGCCATAGCAATGTTTCTAGCAAGTGATTTCTTTATAAAACAATGACATGCTATGTCCTGGGGAGAGATTATATCAGGTCATAGACAGCAGTAACTGTCCACCCACTGAGAAATAGGAACAAAGAAATTCATCTGAAAAATGGGTTAGATTTTAACTGAGATATAATAAGCATGTACAAAGTGCTGTCTGCTGCATGGCAGGGCCAGACGCAGATTAAAATACATTTGGATTGCAGGTAACCATTATGTAATAAGTAGACTCATTCTCTGCACACATAATAATAAATCAATGTGCAAATTACGTATTTATGAGTTAATGTTGTATAAGGTGGAGTGCAGCTTTGTCTGCTGCCAATGCAAGACATTCTATTTAGCTACAATATTATTATTTGTATATTTTATATTTCTTCAGAAAATCATCGGAAATAGGGCATGTTGAAGAATGCTGGAAGGAATACATCAATGCCAGCATATTATGCGCCAAACTTTATGATCCCTGCACCGCTGGAGGATTAGCATGATTTATGGTGAAGTGTATGCCTTGTCACAAATTAGGCACATCCTTCTCCAGAACATTCACTTAACTAAAACCTGCGCCAGCTCATAGCAAGTATTATTTACACCAGAACATTGACATAAATGACAATGCATCTGGAGACGTCAATGGCCTTGCCCACAGCATGTTCTCACTTTTCTCCTTTTTTGAAAAGTAGGGAAGGTGCTGTAAAAATGGCACTTTCAACAATTTTTGTCACGAGTGCCATTTTAAAAAATTGCAAACCGAAGGTTTGCGACTTTTCTACCCCACAAAAGTGGTATAGGTGTTTAATATCTCTGACCCTATGTGCTTTTTTTTTTTTTTTTTCCAAGATGGCAGCCTGTTTCAGCAGCTCTGAGTCTTTCTCTTATTTTTCTTTCTTTGTCTTGTTTTATCACTCAACTTAAGGGACTTTGAACTATGAAGAAACACATGAAGGCTTGGAATTGGACCTTTGTGATACTTTTTGTCTGTTTTGTTCTACTTCAAATGGGAACTATTGTGTCTGCAGACAATTCTTTTGTCTACTCCAGAGAGGAACTTTTGCAGTTTAGAGACACAGCAGGGCTGTATACCATTTGCCCAGACATCCCCCAGGACATCTGGAGAAGGAAAAGGAGGGGGAGGGGGTGTAGAGCCGGAGTCCTACAGAGGATTAAAAAGAGACGTTTCAGACCAGCTCTCCCCTCCATCATTATGGGCAATGTGAGATCTCTTGCAAACAAGATGGACGAACTAACGGCGCTCACCAGGCATCATCAGGAGTTTCAGGTGTGCAGCATGATGCTGCTTACAGAGACTTGGCTCACTGAAGTTAATCCGGACACTCTTGTCTCCTTGGATGGCTTTAAACTCCTTCGAGCGGACAGGACAAGGGAGAGCGGTAAGAGGAAAGGAGGAGGGCTGGCAATATTTGTGAATGATAGATGGTGTAATCCTAGGCACATTGTGATTAAGGAGCAAACTTGCTGTAAGGACACATTGAACTATTAGCTGTGAGCATGAGACCTTTCTATCTACCAAGGGAACTATCGCATGTCATCGTGATAGCTGCATATGTTCCCCCCCCTCTGCGAAAGCTGACGCTGCCCGCGAGGTCCTACAAGCCAACCACCTGAGGATTAACGCTGGGAAGACCAAGGAGATGGTGGTGAACTTTCGTAAATACAGATGCCCTCCTATACCAGTGAACATCCAGGGGACGAGCATCGAGATTGTCAATACCTATAAGTACCTGGGTGTGCTCCAACTGCAGTCACGACACCCCCAGACCCTCTTTCTTGTGTTGGGTGATTTCAACCATGCCTCTCCATCATCCACACTGCCCAGTTTCACACAGTATGTAACCTGCCACACAAGAGACAACAAAACACTGGACTTGTTCTTTGCCAACGCGAGGGAGGCATATAACTCATCATCCCTACCGCCCCTGGGAAGATCGGATCACAACCTAGTGCATCTCTGACCTGTGTACAAGCCACTTGTACATAGAGAACCAGCTGTCACCCGCACAGTGAGGATATGGTCCGAGGAGAGTGATGAGGCTCTGAGGGATTGTTTTGACACAACCGCATGGGAAGTTCTGCAGGAGTCTTATGGAGAAGGTATGGAAGGACTCACACACTGCATAATGGACTATATTAATTTTTGTGTGGACAACACAGTACCCACAAAAGTGGTGAGGTGCTTTTCCAACAACAAACCATGGATTAATTCTGATATAAAGACACTACTTAAGGAGAAAAAGATGGTATTCAGGACAAGAGCTAAGGAGCGGCTGAGGGAAGTACAAAAGGAGCTGAGGCATCAAATCAGGCAGGGAAAAGCCAGTTATAAGGAAAAAATGGAAAAGCAAATGGAAAGGAAAGACATAAGGGGGTCTGGGAGGGGCTTAAGTCAATTTCGGGTCATAAACAGTCTGTCTGCCAGATTGAGGCAGATGTTAATTGGCTTAATGAACTAAACCTATTCTTCAACAGATTTGATCACACACCAGCTCCTCGTACCCCAGCATGTCCTTCAGTTCCCCCCACCACAATGCTTCACCCCATGCGGATACTCCCCAACAGACCAGTAAATCCAGGAATCCGTCTATATCTGACCACAGTCTGACCTTCACAAGGGCCCAGGTGAGGAAGGAGATGAAAAAGATCAAGGCGAGGAAAGCTGCAGGGCCAGATGACATCAATGCAAGGCTAATTAAGACTTGTGGGGACCAGCTGTGTGGTATAATTACATACATTTTTAATATGAGCCTCAGGCAGGAAATAGTTCCTGAATTATGGAAATCTTCTTGTGTGGTACCAGTTCCAAAGAAACCTCACCCTATGGACCTCAACGACTACAGACCTGTAGCACTGACATCCCACTTGATGAAGATCTTAGAGAGATTGGTTCTCACACATCTCCGCCCTCTAGTGAGCCCCGCTATGGACCCTCTCCAGTTTGCTTATCGGCCAGGCATTGGGGTAGATGATGCCATCATCCACCTTCTGCACAGGGCTCTGTCTCACCTGGAGAAACCAGGAAACACGGTGAGAATAATGTTCTTTGATTTCTCCAGTGCTTTTAATACCATACAGCCCGGGTTACTGAGAGACAAGCTGGGCCTTGCTGGAGTGGACCACCACCTCTCCAGATGGATCCTAGACTACCTCACAAATCGACCTCAATACGTGAGAGCCCTAGACTGTGTGTCAGATACTGTGATATGTAATACAGGGGCACCTCAGGGTACAGTTCTTGCCTCTTTCCTCTTCACACTGTACACTGCAGATTTTAGGTGCAACTCATCTAGCTGCTACCTACAGAAGTATTCTGATGACTCTGCAATAGTAGGTCTCATCACAGACAATGATGACAGGGAGTACAGAGAACTGAACCGGGATTTTGTGGACTGGTGCCAGCGGAACCACCTGAAGATTAATGTGCGGAAGACCAAGGAGATGGTGGTGGACTTCCGTAAATGCAGAAGCCCTCCTAAACCAGTGGACATCCTGGGGACGGGCATCAAGATTGTGAACACCTATAAGTACCTGGGTTTGCTCCTTAATAATAAGCTGGACTGGGCAGATCACATGGAGGTCCTGTACAGGAAGGGCCACAGCAGGCTCTACCTGCTTAGCAGGCTGAGAGCCTTTGGAATCCGGGGGGCACTTCTTAGGACTTTCTTCAACTCGGTAGTGGCATCAGCCATCTTTTTCGGAGTGGCCTGCTGGGGAGCAGTATATCAACCAGGGACAGAAAGAAACTTGACAAGCTGATTAGAAGGGCCAGCTCTGTCCTGGGGAGCCCGCTGGACCCAGTGCAGGTGGTGAGTGACAGAAGGATACTGTCCGTGGTGAGCTCCATGCAGGAGAAGAAGTCCCATCCCATGCATGAGACCGTGATTGCGCTGGGCAGTACTGTTAGTGACCGACTGCTCCACCCTAAGTGTGAGAAGGAGCGCTACCGGAAGTCTTTCCTCCCCACCGCGGTTAGGCTGTACAACCAACACCGACCTAAGAGGAGATCAATACACACAGAGAACTGAAATATATTTCTGCCTGTTAAATCCCCCCCCCCCCCCTCTGCTACTTCCTATCTGTCTGTCTACTATCAATGTAATGCCTCTCACCTTGGAACATTCCTGTTCATGTTGTATTTGTATTTGCTTATCTTTGCTGCTGTAACACACTGAATTTCCCCATTGTGGGACTATTAAAGGACTATTATTATTATTATTATTATTATTATTAATCTTTTCTTTTACTTTTCACCACAAAAGAAAGTGTTAGAAAAAGTGTTATTTTGCCCCAAGTGATACAATCTCTTGATAACATGGACCCAAGACTGTTTTAAATGAATACACTGTGAAATTGACACTGGCACTTTGTGGAGCCCTTCTACAATGTACAACTGATCTGACATAGGTTGTCCAACAGTTTAAACTTTTATACTTCCTTTATGCATTTTGTACACAACTGTGACAATGTAGATCAGCGGTCCCCAACCTTTTCTTGCACCAAGGGCCAGTTTCATTCAAGATAATTTTTCCATGGCCCAGTGGAGGGTGGTGCTGGTTGGTGGCGGGTTGGGGTGGGGTTTGAGCTGTGGGGCAACCCCACAAGTAATATTGCCCCCCTCAATAGGTAATAGTCCCCTCCACATAAGTACTACTATTACTGTACTAGTGCCCTAATAGCAACAGCCCACCGGTAATAGTTCCTTTCCCCTCATAAGTAATGCTGTTACCTATGGTGGGCACTGTTACAGTGATAGTGGACTAATAGTGCCCTCCACGGGTAATAATCCTCCCTCCATAGTTAATAGCCCCCACATAAGTAATTCAGTTACCTGTGCAGGGACACTATTTCTGTAATAGTGCTCTAATAGCTCCCCCCACAAGTAATAGTTCCCTCACTCCACATAAGTAATGCTATTACCTGTGGAAGGCACTATTACAGTAATAGTGCCTCCCACAGGTAATAGTCCCCCTAGATCAACATACCATTCAATGTTTTGTTGTACTGTTTAACTATATTATACTTATAGAGCAGTGATGGGGTGGATGGCACCTGTCTGCATCTTCTATTTTCATCTCGGAACCTTGACCTCTATTCTATGGTACCACTGGGAGGAAAATAGAAGATGTGCACAGGCTGTGTGCTAAAAGTGATCCCGGCCACCCCACCACTGCTCTGTAAGTGAATTATTTGAACATTTCAGAGCAGAGGGGGGGAACCTGCGGGCCAGTACTAGGTGATCTACAGCTCAATGTGTAAGAGACAGCCAATGTTGTCCTAAGCTTCATTTGTCTGTATAAACTGTTAATGCTGAATGTGTTTCTGTGATTCTGTTCCTTTAAGACAGCAGCCATTGTAATTGTGACATGGTGCTGGAGTGACACCCCCCCTTTTATGTCAGCCTGCCTGTTCTGCAGACAGAGTGTGAGCAGAGAAGCAGGAAGTGACGAGACAGAGAGCAGCAGCCATCTTGGCAAGAGAGAAGACAGGTGCCTGTGCTGTATTGAACTGGTGTGGAGATTCTTCTGTACAGCTAAGCTGTATCTTGGTCCAGAGACAAACAGAGTGTAAAGAGACAACAGGACTAGTGAGTCCACGTGAAAGGAACTGTGCTCAGTGGCTGATCAGTGAGACTGACATTGTGACTGTGTATATGGATACCACAGATAGAGACTCGCAGTGCTGTTGACGTACTGGACAGTAACTGCTAAATCCCGGCTTACATCCCAGCTCAGTGTATGGATTCGGCAGGACTGTCAGTGTGCTGAGTGGAATCTGCTGTTGAATTACATTGCATTCATTTGGTTTCCCTGTCTGTTAAAGAGGACTTCATTTCTCCTGAGATCTTGATAACCGTGAGGAGAGGACGCTTCACTATAAAAGAAAGGAACGACTTTGGGCCCCACCGCGCGCTTCTACGGACTGTAAGCGGTCCACCTGAACCACTGGGGAAAAGGGGGTGCACCCTAATGTGAAGTCAGGGTCAGTTAGGGATAGTTTTGAGTATATTGTTCATTCAGTGTCCATACTGCAGAAGTGGACAGAGCAAAAGTAGAAACCATTGCAGAATTTGCCTTGAAATTGTTCATGTTATATTGTATATTTTGCTTGTCTTTATCCCTGTCATTTTACCTTTAACTAGCCTTTATTAATTTATAGTAAATATATTTTTTTTTCTTGAACTACCGCGTGTGCGTTCATTTCTGGAGTCCAAACCACCTGCCTTGCTCTCGGTTCACAAATGGATGGGGATTTCTTATGTAGACTACATCCACAGACTGCAAACAACAAAGCAGAAAAATAATTTTAAAATTATAAAATGACTGAGATTTTAATATGATTTTCTCTGAACATACGGACAGATTGTCCCTCGGTGATAGCCTGATAAGCGCCTCACAGCCTCGACCCGTCGACTATAGAGCTTAGGCCCTTTGACTATTTCCCCTATACCTTGCACTTGCCTGCCACTGAATGGTTCCACTATCAGCAGATAGCCCATTTTATAACTACTCTGTTTGGGGCCCGTCCCCACTGTTTTTGAGAGACTATACCATCGTGGTACCTATATGAAGGGCCTGATCTCAGATATATAAAGGCTTCTCTCTTCCCTTGAAGGATGGACCCCCCTCACCCAAAAATATATGGCTAAGTGGACTGAGGCTCTCAGTAGGCAGATCTCACCTGGTTAATGGCAGATCATATGGTCTCGTGCAGCTAAGTCATCCACATGTATAACATTTTGTGAGATCCAATATAAACTCCTGATGCATTGGTACCATACTTCAGCCCTATTACATGCCCTTAAGCCTAGTATCCTTTCCACATGTTGGAGATGTATCTCAGCGCTGGGTACATTGTATAACATCCACTGGGCTTGCCCCTTAATCCGTCCCTTTTGGACATAAATTAAAATCTTGACTAATGCACTGAATATACAGGGTGTTCCATTAGATCCATTCACCTATTTGCTTAACCTACCTCCTCGACATCTTGGCAAAAAGACATCCAAGCTATTTTTACATCTCTGCACTGCTGCTAAAACACTTGTGGCTCTCAACTGGAAGAGTGTGCATCCCCCTTCAGGACCTGCTTTTGTTGCTCGTATGAAGGACACCCGTAGCCTAGAATTCTTGACTGCCACTCTCAGCAATACTATGGAAGCATTCCAATCTGTTTGGTCCCCTTGGGATACCTATTGTATACTTCGAGGTGTCTGATCCCCTTTTCCCACCTCCCTATCTCACCTTCTTGTTGTCTCCCCTATGTCCATTGTAATTTGTGTTTATTACCTTTGTTTACTTATAATTGTATCTGTTCTTGGGTGGCAACTGTTATGCTACCTTGTTCTGTATCATTGTGGTTCTCTATTGTCATTTTATAAAACTCAATAAAAATTACAGCTTAAAAAAAAAAAAATGATAAAATGACAGCCAAATGCTTTACACGTACAGCACACAAAGTTCTACTCCATTCTCATGCTAAAAAGTGATGGTTTTCATACATGTAAGAAGAATCCATTTGGTTCAACAGTATAATCCTCAATACTGTTTCTCCTTAGCAGTCTTTCACTAAAAGAATTCTAAAAATAGCTAATACCATATCCTACAGCTGAACTAAAAATAATCTCTAAACTCTGCCTGAAGTCATTTTTTTAGTCACTGGTAAATCACTGCTATGTAAATACTGCACTTGTGTTGATTTGTAGTATATACTTCCTCTCTCAGTAAGTCTATACACACAACATGAAACGGCATGGTAATTTGTATAATCTAATAAAATGACTAGAGTAAATAATAGCAATTATGCGTACAGCACTCTAGTGTCAAATGCCACTGTGCATTAGCTCCAAAGTAAATCTGCAAACATAGGAAGTCACAGAGACATAATTTGGTCTTCAGAGGATGGAAGTACTTTACATCAGCATTTGGCCATCTGGCAATAAATGGTTTTGAGGTGTGTGACTTTTTCCCAATATAACCTTAAGGCTCTTTTACACGGAATGTGAGTTAACACTTTACCATCTATACAGAATCACATCGGGATACACCGTCACAGGAACACTGAATAGATTGAAATGGAGACTGTCAGGTCCAAAATGCTTTCCAAACCAGTAAAGCCAGGGCTACACTGCAACTTTTTGTAGTACTACAAATTTATTTTAACTATTGAGCTCCACTTGAAGTCCAATTGAATACACAGAATAGTTTGCAATCTTGTGGCTGCATCTGTCACATAATAGTTAAAATGAATCAATAGCACTAAAAAAGTCACAATGTAGCTCTGACCTAATAGTGTCGTGTAGGGGCCTTTAACCCTTTCCCGTCGCAGGCATTTTTCGATTTTCGTTTTCTACTCGCCGTCTTCCAAACCCCATAACATTGTTACTTTTTCGTTCACAGACTGAAAGAAGGGTTTAATGTTTGTGGGATAAATTGTACTTTGTAATGGTACCATTTAATATTCTGTGCGATATACTGGGAAGCTGGAAAAAAAAATTCAGAATGGGGTGCAATTGGAGAAAACTAGGTTTATGCGACTTTCTTATGGGCTTTATTTTTAAGATGTTCAAAGTGCAGCCATAATAGTACGGCGGATGTCGGGAAGGGATTAATAGGAGCAGAAACATACCTTTGTGGTCACAAACTGATGACATAATACAGAGATAATAATTATTTTATGGATTTGCAAATTTGTATAATGTGCTAATATTTAAAAATTAAAAATTAAAGACTAAGTACCCAGTGTTCCATGCTATAATTGTAAGGATGTTGATCTCCTACATGAAAGTCATAAAACACAAATCATATCAGCAACCAATTTATTAGTTGATTAAACTTATATTTTACTGTTATCCTTCTCATGTGATAGGATCGGCTTTACGATGAGAGGACTCAGAGTGGGCTCATACATTTATACAGCCCGATCTTTATGATGGCTAAATTCATATGAACCTTTCCAGCCTAGTTGAAATGAAAAAGGGTCCACTTTAATGTGTTCTGTTGCAATATTATACCTTTACACTTGCTTCAAGGTAGAAAAACAATTGCTACCCTCAGACTAGCTCTAGCCCAGACACAATGTCACACCTTATGCTTCCCACCTTAGTGCCTCCTCTGCTGTAGCATCACAGCTATGAGAGCTCTGTGACAGGTAGATATGTCTGAAGGGCTAAATTCGGCACAGGTGCCAGAGGTTGCTGACCCTTGCTTTAAAATATATAAAATATAGATTTCATAACCAGTAGTCAAACAAGGAGGATATTGAGCACACCAGAAGATAAACTACTACCGTCTAACATTTAGACAGTGCAAACTTAGACAGTCTTAAACTGTGCAAGTTTTCCAAAGTGTCAAATGCAGTTTAAAAATCTGCCATACTTTTAGACGACATTCACATGACCGTATGTGTAGCCGGACCATGATTAAATGGCACAGACGTCACTTTGATGATATCCATGTGCCTCCTGGGCCTCCACAGCCCCATTTATTGAAGCCAATGAGCATGGGCCACAAAACGGGCAAGAATAAGACCTGTCCTTAGATAAGTAAAGCATTGAAACACTCCAAGGATGCAATGAAATGATTACTTTAATTATTGTTATTCAAAATTATAGTGTTCCATACAGAGCAGAAGTGTAAATGTTTTCTCCTGTTCCAGCCTTCATCAGACTCTATTAATCCAAGTAATATATAATATTAGACTCATGTCTTATGGACGTGGTCAGAAGTAGTCATCAGTACAAGAAAATACATATACATTACAAGAAAATATATAAATATATTTACATAATATATACACAGACAAGATGTACCGAGAATGTACACTGTATCAATACATATGTAAATTAATACACCTAAGTGCATGCATAGGATATAAGTTAGAGGTACAGCATATATAAGATGAAACCATCTTGCATTAGTACAAAAAGGTATTATGATGTTATAAAGCAGAGGTATAGGGTCCATTATATTGTACAATTCAGGTTGCTACATATATAAAAGTACACATATATGAAATGCAGGAGAATAGTAATGTTATAAATTTGTGGATGCATTAGTAATAAGCAGAATGGTTACAGGTGTAAAGGTCCATTACACTCACCTATGGTCATAGGAAAGTAAATAAATCGTCCTGTATGGCAATTCGATAATAAAGTCCACTATTACAGTCATATGAAAAAGTTTGGGCACCCCTATTAATCTTAATCATTTTTAGTTCTAAATATTTGGGTGTTTGCAACAGCCATTTCAATTTGATATATCTAATAACTGATGGACACAGTAATATTTCAGGATTGAAATGAGGTTTATTGTACTAACAGAAAATGTGCAATATGCATTAAACCAAAATTTGACCGATGCAAAAATTTGGGTACCCTTATCATTTTATTGATTTGAATACTCCTAACTACCTTTTACTGACTTACTGAAGCACAAAATTGGTTTTGTAACCTCACTGAGCTTTGAACTTCATAGCCAGGTGTATCCAATCATGAGAAAAGGTATTTAAGGTGGCCAATTGCAAGTTGTTCTCCTATTTGAATCTCCTCTGAAGAGTGGCATCATGGGCTCCTCAAAACAACTCTCAAATGATCTGAAAACAAAGATTGTTCAACATAGTTGTTCAGGGGAAGGATACAAAAAGTTGTCTCAGAGATTTAACCTGTCAGTTTCCACTGTGAGGAACATAGTAACGAAATGGAAGACCACAGGGACAGTTCTTGTTAAGCCCAGAAGTGGCAGGCCAAGAAAAATATCAGAAAGGCAGAGAAGAAGAATGGTGAGAACAGTCAAGGACAATCCACAGACCACCTCCAAAGAGCTGCAGCATCATCTTGCTGCAGATGGTGTCACTGTGCATCGGTCAACAATACAGCACACTTTGCACAAGGAGAAGCTGTATGGGAGAGTGATGCGAAAGAAGCCGTTTCTGAAAGCACGCCACAAACAGAGTCGCCTGAGGTATGCAAAAGCACATTTGGACAAGCCAGCTTCATTTTGGAAGAAGGTCCTGTGGACTGATGAAACAAAGATTGAGTTGTTTGGTCATACAAAAAGGCGTTATGCATGGCGTCAAAAAAACACAGCATTCCAAGAAAAACACTTGCTACCCACTGTAAAATTTGGTGGAGGTTCCATCATGCTTTGGGGCTGTGTGGCCAATGCCGGCACCGGGAATCTTGTTAAAGTTGAGGGTCGCATGGATTCAACTCAGTATCAGCAGATTCTTGAGAATAATGTACAAGAATCAGTGACGAATTTGAAATTACGCCGGGGATGGATATTTCAGCAAGACAATGATCCAAAACACAGCTCCAAATCTACTCAGGCATTCATTCAGAGGAACAATTACAATGTTCTGGAATGGCCATCCCAGTCCCCAGACCTGAATATCATTGAACATCTGTGGGATAATTTGAAGCGGGCTGTCCATGCTCGGCGACCATCAAACTTAACTGAACTGGAATTGTTTTGTAAAGAGGAATGGTCAAAAATACCTTCATCCAGGATCCAGGAACTGATTAAAAGCTACAGGAAGCGACTAGAGGCTGTTATTTTTGCAAAAGGAGGATCTACTAAATATTAATGTCACTTTTCTGTTGAGGTGCCCATACTTTTGCACCGGTCAAATTTTGGTTTAATGCATATGTGGCATCCCAGAGCTGGCTATGGCTGGGCTGAGGGTGATCTCTGTGCATTGTATTATTTCCTGTTGCTTCATAGCCTGGGTGACATAGCAGGGGGTCCTGAGTCTCACACAACACAGCGCCACCTAGTTAGCCTCACACATGCATTACACCTCCCATAGGATTGAATAGTAACCAAATGTCCAATGGGAGGACATCGCCTGGGAAAAGGGGAGGAGTCAGCTGATCACTGGGTCCCCATGGTAACACCCCTGCAGGAAGGTCCTGCGTGTGAGGAGTTAGAAGTGTGGAGTGTTAGGAGGAGGAGGTGAGGAGAGAAGTGTGATGTCCTGTGAAGAAAGCAGTGAGTTTAGTGCAGGAATCTCAAGTCCTAGACAGGCCCAGGAAGGTTGGAGAGCTGACATACTCCAGCTATTCAGAAGATCCTGTCCCCTGTCTGCCTAGCCATCGCCCTGAAGGAAGTCAAGCATCATTATCTTGTCAGCCTGAGACTGTGGAGAGAACATTCTGGAACACGTGCTCCATAGCAAGTATCACAGGATCCAGGGGCCAAGGCCAGACCTGTGGAATATCCTGCCACCCTGACTATTGCACCCCGAAACTCTGAGCTATCAGGACCACATAACGTGAGTGGGGAATATTATGTACTAGTATCATGGTGGGCATCCTCCTATGAGCCAAATAGGAGCCCAGACGCACCTTAGGGCTGTAACACTGAAGTATAAGGGGCTAGGAACACCTTTCATCAAGTCTACCCTGCACCCCAGGACTTTGCTGTGTCACCAGGCGTACCCCGTTGTTTTGTATGGAAGAAACTGTTTAAGCATTTGTGCCTCCACACCCATGGAAGTAAAAGTTCAACTTTACAACCGTTTCTGTGTCTGACTCTGCACCGACAACATCAGGGCGCCCCAAACACCACCAGTCGGCACAGTATAGGGGAAGCGCCCCGGGGGAACAATCACCACCAACATTTGTGCAGCCCCCTCATCACCGGTACCAGTGGTGGTAACGTGGGACAGCACCAGCGCTGCGCCCTCGTGCCCAGAGACCGTGACAAGTCTGCGCTGTTTGCACCCCGCAATCCCAACTGCAGCGTTACCTTCCATCTGGTCACCGCAAGAAAAACTGGCGTCACGAACAGGATACGGGTGTGTGCCATTTTGAGAAAGTCGCCACGAAAAGTGCGCCAAATTGTCTCCAGAGCATCGGTCTTTATTGTGGACTTTGCTAAGATCAAGTTTATTCCCTGAGAGTGCTTGCCACAAAGAGGGGGAGCCCTATACCCCTGAAGCAAGCCCTAAAGACTGTCCTCTCAGTGTGTTACAGCCCTGGAAGAGTTAAAACGCCCAGGACTTGTTTGCTGCGCCACATCGCTGTGTAAGAACACCCACAAAGGGTTAACTGTACCTTGCAAAAGTGCGAGAGATTTTTAGCACTGCCCATGAGGCCAGGAGACCCATCTGCCGCCATCTTAGGAGAGCCCAGAATGCTGAGCGCAATGCTCCAGTGCACCCATACAAGAAAGTGAAAGGCGAACGTGCCAGCGCCATTTCTGACTCTCCGCGGTGCCGCATCACCGTCCCTGCTGTGCACCGCTGATCTCTGGTCCACGCTGCAGTTGCTGTCAGTGAGTACTGTGCCTCCCTGTCCTTGTCTTCAGTCCTCCCACGGCCCCAGCGAGTGTTTTCCGTGTACAGTGTCTGTGGGGAGTGCCACCATTAAAGAGGGGGAGCACACCGTCAGCCTGCATCACAGTGACTCTGTTAATAGCTACAGCATTCTTAAAGGGACAGCATTCCAAGTTGTAGTCTCCATTCCCTGCCAGCAAGCAGTTGAGTTTCTTAAAGAGACGGCGACCTAATTTCAGTCATACCTGCAAACAACATGACTGAGCAAAGTGACATTGTGCCATCTGTTTCTAGTGATCCAGCAGTGCCCATGGCGAGCAGCCTACCATTCTCCATGCCATTTTACCCTGGAGCACCATGGCTGCCGCGCTACAAAGGGGAGGCGCATACCCTCAGGGACTTTCGTGAGAAGATGCTGTCTCTCTTCCAGTTCTATCCTCTGAATACAGAACAGCAGATACAGATCCTGCTGGGCCAGTTTGAGGGTGCTGCAGCTAGGGAGGTCAAATCCTGGCCTGCCTCTGACAAAAGAACCCCTGGGCAAATTCTGGACAAACTCCAGGTGAACTTTGACGTGCGATCTGTCTCCGAGGTAAAGATGCGCTTCTTTTCCAGACGACAACTACCTGGTGAGACCCTGCGGGACTATGCTTTATCCCTCCAAGAGGCATTCAGAGCTGTGGTGCAAGTGGATCCACGTGAAAATGTGGACTCTGATAAAATCTTGCTTGACCGCTTCATAGAAGGGGCGGGTACCACATTGCTCCAGAGTCAGTTGCGAATGCTTGCTGCACAACATCCCAGCATCACGTTTGCTGACTTCAAGGCCCTTGCCATCCAGGTCTTGGGACAGGAGCAGCCCCAGCCGAGCCCAGTCATCTGTGCTCCCTCACCTGGACCCTCAACAAGCATTGCTCCATTTGTCCTGCCACTACCTCTGGGTACCTCACCTGCTGCCCAAACTGCGCAGACTACACCAGCAGACTCCAGAGATGACCTTCTGGCCCGAGTGGATCATCTGACCCGTGCCATGGAACAGATCACCGTCCGTCTAGATCGTCTGACCCAGCCGTCTTCATCGTCCAGTGATCCTTTGCGAAGTCTCAACATCTCACCTGAGTCGCCACCCAGACGTCCGTCTTCAGTGCAACCTCCGCAGAGTGAGAGGCCATACTGTACCTATTGCCATAGATATGGACACACCAGGCCTCAGTGTTTTCAGTTAAACGGGCCACCCCCGAGGCAGCGGGCCGCCCCTCGGGAGGAAAGAAGAAGGGCCCAGGTGAATCTTCAGTGCCATTGTCATGCTTCGTCTCAGCCTGCCCACACATCACAATCCGGGTGAACGGCGTCCCTCTGACAGCGTTGGTGGACACTGGATCTCAGGTAACAACCCTGCGCAAGCAGGTGTTCCTTGAACATTGGGACTTAGGTGTGTTGAATAGAACACCTGACACATGGATAAATCTGTGTGCCAGCAATGGACAGCCCATACCACAGCAGGGTTATTGGGAACCCACTATCCAGATTGGGGACTTGAAACTGCTTAGACAGGGTGTAATTGTCACTGATGTAGAGGATGATAGGTTTGCAGTTGTAATATTAGGCATGAATGTTTTACGCCATTGCTTTGCAGAAGTGTTGGATGCCTTGCATGCCTCTCTCCTTACAGCTTCTCCCAGTGACCAGCAGACCATTCAGCGGGCCATTCGTGTACTCAATGCCCAGCACAAGTTCGCCAACAAACAAGGTGAAATTGGTCGAGTCCGGATCCAAGATACCCGTCCAGTAACCCTACAGCCTGGAACAGAAACTATGGTGTGGTGCCGTGCCCGTCCGGGCATAGAAAATCAGGACTACGAGGCCTTGCTACAACCCAAACAGGTAGATGGCCAACCACTTGTCATGGCTGCCCGCAGCCTTGTCACAGTTTCCAATGGACGTGTTCCTGTCCGCTTAGTCAACTTGGGCGATGCTCCCGTGAACCTCCACAAGTTCCACTCTGTGGCCCTGCTACACCGGTTAGCACCAGAAGACATTCTCTCTGGTGATTCTACCGCCACACAGCATTCCACCCAAGCTGCTGAGAACATTCAGAATGGAGCCACGAAGTCCTGGTGGGATGAATTGAATGTGGGAGATGCCAATACCCCTATAGAGCACATCAATGGGGTTCGCAATGTGGCCAAGCGTTACCAACAGGCATTCAGCAAACACCCATTGGACTTTGGTAAGACCACGACCATACAACATCGCATTCTGACTGGCGACCACCATCCAATCAAGGAGCGTCACCGTCCAATACCACCCGCGATGTACCAACCGGTGAAAAAGTTGATCCAAGAGATGCGAGATGCTGATGTCATCCGGGAGAGTAACAGCCCCTGGGCAGCCCCGCTAGTCCTTGTCAAGAAGAAAGACGGAACCCTACGATTTTGTGTGGACTATCGTAAACTCAACAACGTCACGCACAAAGACGCATACCCATTGCCGCGGATTGAGGAATCTCTAACGGCTTTGGGATCAGCTACCTGTTTCTCGACCCTGGACTTAACCAGTGGATACTGGCAAGTCCCTATGGCGCCTGAAGATCGTGAAAAGACTGCGTTTACGACCCCGATGGGACTCTTTGAATTCAATAGTATGCCATTTGGGCTATGTAATGCCCCAGCCACATTCCAACGGCTTATGGAGAGGTGCCTCGGCCATGAGAATTTCCAGAGTGTGCTACTGTACCTGGACGATGTTATTGTATTCTCCCGGACATACCAAGAACACCTTCGTCACCTGTCCGAGGTATTCAAGGTACTTATACAGCACGGCCTAAAGTTGAAGCCCTCCAAGTGCTACCTGTTGAAACCCCAAGTTCACTACCTTGGGCATGTCGTGAGCGCACAAGGCGTCCAACCTGATCCTGAAAAGATCACTGCAGTCCAGAACTGGCGAAGACCAACTACCGTCAAAGAAGTCCGAAGCTTCCTTGGATTCGCAGGTTACTACCGGCGTTTCATACCACACTTCGCCCAAGTAGCCGAGCCTCTGAACGAGTTGTTGCGCGGTTGTCCCAGAGAAAACTACAACCGAAAGCTTCCGGTAGACTGGACAGCGCGTCAAGAGGAAGCCTTTCAAGCGCTTAAAGCACTTCTGACGCAACCACCAATTCTAGCCTATCCCGACTACAGTCAGCCATTCCGCTTGTACACAGATGCAAGTCACCAAGGTTTGGGTGCAGTGTTGTCCCAGGTTCAGGACAACAAAGAGCGAGTCATCGCCTACGCCAGCAGGAGTCTGAGAGGCGCGGAGAAGAACGACCAGAACTATAGTTCTTTCAAACTCGAACTTCTGGCGCTTGTCTGGGCCGTGACAGAGAAGTTTAAAGACTACCTGGCTGCCACACCCTTTACCGTGTACACAGATAACAATCCGTTGGCGCATCTGGACACTGCTCGACTGGGAGCCCTTGAACAACGGTGGGCCTCAAGACTCGCGAATTACAAGTTCTCTGTCAAGTATCGCAGTGGCAAGTCCAACGCTAACGCTGATGCACTCTCAAGGTTGCCTGTGGGAGAAGAACCACCCCGAGAAGACATCTGGGAAGAGGTGGAGATGCCACCATTCTACAACAAGTTTGCCCAACAGGTTGCTATTGGTGTCCCTGTAGAAGGAGAATCTCTGGCGAAAACAGCTACCGAATCCCTCCAGGAGCCATCTCTGTGGAAAACATTCCAAGAAGAGAGCAGAGTTTTAGGAGAATTGTCAGATTTCCTGCTTACAGGAAGAATACCAACCCGTGTAAAGAGAGGTCTTCATGACGTGGAATTAAAACGCCTTTGGCGACAGAGGAAGCGCCTGTTTGTCCAACGAGGCCTTCTACATAGAAACACTCTTGATCCTGTCACAGGTGAAAGGCTTCATCAGATCCTCGTACCAAGAAGGGACGCACAGATGATACTTGAGGCGTATCATGACAGATCCGGTCACTTCGGGGTACAAAAGACCGAAGCTACCATCCGTCGTCGCTTCTATTGGGTTGGGATGAGGAGTGACATTGAGAGTTGGTGCCGAGAGTGTCCCGCCTGTAGTATCACCAAGGAAGGTCGAAGAGATCAGAAGGCCCCTCTACATCCAATTAAGACTCAAAAGCCGTGTGAAATTGTTGCTCTGGACCATGTGAAGTTGGGTCCCACACGTTCCGGCTACAGCTACGCTCTGACAATGGTGGATCATTACTCCAAGTTCCTTGTCATCGTGCCTGTCAGAGATCTTACAGCAAGAACTACAGCTGAGACCTTCTACGCAGAGTTTGTCCGCCATTACGGTTGTCCTGAGCATATCCTCACCGACCGTGGATCGGCGTTTGAATCCCAATTGTTCCGTGAGCTGTGTCAGTTCCAAGACTGCAAGAAGTTGCGAACCACAGCGTATCACCCTCAAGGGAATGGTATGTGCGAGAAGGCAAATCAAGTGATCATCGGCATGCTAAGAACAGCCGCAGTTACACCTGGTGTT
Source organism: Leptodactylus fallax (assembly GCA_947044405.1). Classification (NCBI taxonomy): domain Eukaryota; kingdom Metazoa; phylum Chordata; class Amphibia; order Anura; family Leptodactylidae; genus Leptodactylus; species Leptodactylus fallax. The sequence goes on from CAMRHE010000035.1 coordinate 8,892,377, forward strand.
GAGTGGCCTGAGCGTATCAAGGACTTGGCCTATATTTACAACAACACACCCCAAACATCTACGGGATACGCACCATTTTATCTAATGTTTGGAAGACAAGGTCAACTTCCTTCAGACTTAACCCTTGGTGTGAAGGTCCCTGACACCATCAATCCACTACCCATAACAGACTGGGTTGTTGAACACCGCCGACGTATGGAGGAAGCTAAAGAGATAGTTGAAACGCGCATGGATGAGGTTCGTAGGAGACAACAGGAGGATTACAACCATCGCGCCCATGCAGCGCCCCTGAAAGTTGGCGACCGTGTATGGTTAAGGAATAACCATCGGAATGGGAAATTGGATCCATTCTGGGAGAAAGAACCATACAGTATCATCTCCATACCATATCCTGAATCCGACGTGTATGAGATCTCTAAACCTGGGAGACAGCCCCAAGTAGTACACCGAAACCGTCTGAAGCTGTGCCTTAAAGAAGGACTACCCACAGAGGTGCCCCCAGCTGAGGTAACGAGTACAGAGATCTTGTCACCTTCTGAAGCGAAAGAGAGACCCCCAACGTTAACTGAGCTTATGTGGGCGCCTAAACTACTGCCATTTAGCTGTTATCCACCAATTGCTCTAGTGCAAGAGAATCCTTCGACAGATGATTTAATTGATTTCAGTGACTCTGTTCCTGATTCAAATCTCGTTCCACTTAGGCGTTCTGAGCGTACCACAAAAGGCATACCTCCAACACGCTATAGTGATGCCATGGCTGTCCTTGGGTAAAAGAGGTTAACTGTCTCTGCTCCTGTATATATGTTATTCCTGCTCTGATTACATTAATGTTTTTCCTGTGTGTATATACAGTATATATATAATATCTTGCCATGTAATATAGTATTTACATTTATATGCAACAATCCAAGCCATAGTGCCTGGCTCACCGAGCCAAGGAAGTTCTGTTACCCCATTGCCCCACATTCGTGCTAGAGTGCCTACTCTTCCTTACAGAAAGGACTGTTTATTGTTTCTCAGAGAGACTCTCATGATAATGGACACTCACGAAATTTGTGCCAGAGAGCTTCTGGACCCATTTGCACTACTGTTGTTTCTATATGGACTGTCTGATGGTACCGCCAAAAGGTTCCATAAGTCTGAGTTTAATTATCTCTCCGTTACCCTTCAGACTTCTCATGGACATTCCAGGACTATGCCGGGAAGTCTTACCTCAAGTTTCTAGGTATTATATTTTTCTAAACTGTTAGTGACATTTGCACTTTATATGTATTTATTAACGTTATGTTACATTTCTCACCTTCACCCCAGCCCGTCGCCGAGGTCGGCTCATTGACAGAGGGAGAGTATGTGGCATCCCAGAGCTGGCTATGGCTGGGCTGAGGGTGATCTCTGTGCATTGTATTATTTCCTGTTGCTTCATAGCCTGGGTGACATAGCAGGGGGGTCCTGAGTCTCACACAACACAGCGCCACCTAGTGAGCCTCACACATGCATTACACCTCCCATAGGATTGAATAGTAACCAAATGTCCAATGGGAGGACATCGCCTGGGAAAAGGGGAGGAGTCAGCTGATCACTGGGTCCCCATGGTAACACCCCTGCAGGAAGGTCCTGCGTGTGAGGAGTTAGAAGTGTGGAGTGTTAGGAGGAGGAGGTGAGGAGAGAAGTGTGATGTCCTGTGAAGAAAGCAGTGAGTTTAGTGCAGGAATCTCAAGTCCTAGACAGGCCCAGGAAGGTTGGAGAGCTGACATACTCCAGCTATTCAGAAGATCCTGTCCCCTGTCTGCCTAGCCATCGCCCTGAAGGAAGTCAAGCATCATTATCTTGTCAGCCTGAGACTGTGGAGAGAACATTCTGGAACACGTGCTCCATAGCAAGTATCACAGGATCCAGGGGCCAAGGCCAGACCTGTGGAATATCCTGCCACCCTGACTATTGCACCCCGAAACTCTGAGCTATCAGGACCACATAACGTGAGTGGGGAATATTATGTACTAGTATCATGGTGGGCATCCTCCTATGAGCCAAATAGGAGCCCAGACGCACCTTAGGGCTGTAACACTGAAGTATAAGGTGCTAGGAACACCTTTCATCAAGTCTACCCTGCACCCCAGGACTTTGCTGTGTCACCAGGCGTACCCCGTTGTTTTGTATTGAAGAAACTGTTTAAGCATTTGTGCCTCCACACCCATGGAAGTAAAAGTTCAACTTTACAACCGTTTCTGTGTCTGACTCTGCACCGACAACATCAGGGCGCCCCAAACACCACCAGTCGGCACAGTATAGGGGAGGCGCCCCGGGGGAACAATCACCACCAACATTTGTGCAGCCCCCTCATCACCGGTACCAGTGGTGGTAACGTGGGACAGCACCAGCGCTGCGCCCTCGTGCCCAGAGACCGTGACAAGTCTGCGCTGTTTGCACCCCGCAATCCCAACTGCAGCGTTACCTTCCATCTGGTCACCGCACATATTGCACATTTTCTGTTAGTACAATAAACCTCATTTCAATCCTGAAATATTACTGTGTCCATCAGTTATTAGATATATCAAATTGAAATGGCTGTTGCAAACACCCAAATATTTAGAACTAAAAATGATTAAGATTAATAGGGGTGCCCAAACTTTTTCATATGACTGTATAGACAGAAAGGTCCCAAGATGCATGCTGTGACTAGGCACATACCTAGTATGCGGTAAGTATAACATTAGAATGAAGCTCGTAATAAATAACATTTGCTGTTTGGATAATTGTCGTATACCAGAACCTATACAAACCTGTCCTTAGTTTTTCCCCAGGATGATGGTCCTATATACAGGACCATGAAAATATACGGTCGTGTGTATGGAGCCATAGAAATAAAAGGGTCAGTGTGCTAGCTGTGAAAAACATGGCTAACACACTCAGCAAACCACACCCACTTGTCAGATAACATGCAGAAAGTGTCTAAATCACATGAGGTGTAAAGCTTGTCTGACAGTTTTTTCCACAATATACACCAGAATTCTGATGCATATTTATGAGTTTATCTGCCCCACAGTCTTCAACTACAGCAGCTGCATTTTTCATAGCTCTATTTGGTAGTTGTCAGGGATTGGGCTCTCACACACAGAGATATCTGACAGTTCTGTGGGGTATCCGTATACCTTACACACCACACACGCTTATATGACCATAAAAAAGTAAACTCTGCTTCCACACTCCCTTTCAAATCATCTATCTCCTAGGCTACACTGGGACCTTCTACAACCATACATTCACACAAAGAGCTGCCACCACTTGCTTATGGTAAGCAAGACACCAATATACCCAAACCACACACAAACAGCACACAAAAGGATAACAAGCTTGAGCAAAATTTTCTATCTTCTGACTTGTAGGGACATTTAGAGCCAATGACCATCTTAAATCTTAATCTTATTAATTATATTTTAGATTTAGTATACATCAAAAGTACAAAGAAAGATGTAACAAGAAAGACATATACATACAAACCTTGTAAAATAAAATGGGACTTATACACAGCTGGTAGCACAGCAGGAATTAGCTGGCAGATCTACAGGTGCCCTACTTCTCCAAAATCTGCCACTGCCATCATCTACCTCATCATTTTTAATAGAATTCTCAGATGTGCTCACTTCCTGCTACCATCCACCTGTGATGTCAAAATTTTCCTTTGTTGGATATTAGGGCTTTTAGCATGGCCTCCGGAGTCTGACACCACAATTGAAGCACCTGGGAATCCATAACTGGGACTTTGTTCTCCCTCTTGCACATTATAATTAATGTACACAAGAAACACTGAGACCAATCTCCCAACTACACCCATGCATAAAAAACCCATAACTATAAGAAAAGACACATAACTCATGACATAGTATAGTATATCCATATTTCATCACAGTAGTTAACAGGTCCTAGCAATTTTATGTTTAACCTTTTTTTTCTTGCCATTTCTATAGTTCCAAGAAAGGAGTGCATCTCCATATCCATATTCATATCAATCCTCTCATATATAAAATTTCCCTGGGCTCATATCAGTTAAAGGAGTTGTCTAGGCTTATTTTAAATATCTGATCGACAGCCAGTCCTTGGACTGATCATCAGTATTGAGCTGCTGTCCTACATAAGGGGCTAGAAGCAGAGAGCTCCGTTCCTTGTCTAGCAGCCGGGTGTCAGCCCCTATCAATCAGATATTTATGGCTTACCCTGAGAATTGGCCATAAAAAAGTAAGCACAGACAAACCCTTTAATTCACACAAAACACATCTGACCAAGTTTCTCCATGTTTGTTCTTTACAGAACAAACACTTCCACACACTTCACTCCCACACATCTTTCCCATATCTGCCCCCTCATATATTACAGATCCTGCATACATCAGTCACCTGTTACTAAAAGATCTCTTAAGCTTTGAAGTACAAATACAGTAGCCAGCAGTCAGGGAAGATAGACAAGTGCCTTTTCTTTACCTATCAAAATCTCTCATGCAACAGCTTCACGTTATTTAAACTACTTGTCAAATGCAGAAGAATTCCTTTACCAAAAAATTGTGACTTTCGCCACCTTCACCACTTTCACAAACAATGGGGTGTGGTGAAGCCGTGCAGGGAGTGGGACCATCATTATCACCAGATTTCCATCATTTGTGCCAGAAATCAGACGCAAAAGATGGTGGAAATGTATGCTAACTACAAGCTGGCGTACATTTTGCCCAAGGCACACAGCCCCGCAGAGGGTGTGCCTCATTTATGAGGAAGCATTCACCTCATCATATATGAGGCATACCCTCCACTGGCGAAGGGGCTATGAAGAGTGGCGTTAATAACACCTGTCTTCATGAATCTGCCCCATTAGTCATGTGCCAAACGTACATCTGCATAACTCAATCCATCAAAGCTTTTTTTTTTTTTTTTTATAAGTCGGACATGATTAAGATGGGAATTCAGTCTCTAGATGTGAACAAGTCTGAGGAATGTTATGAAAATAGTTTTTCTTATGCGTAGCAATCAATCACAACACAGTTTTTATTTTTTTGGGAGCTCTATGAAAAATTAAAGCTGTGCTGTGATTGGTGGTTATAGGCAACAAATACAGTTTTTCTTTCAGACACTTTCACAGTCGACAGCGAGCAGAATTGTTAAAAATTAGGGAATTGAAACTATATTGGATGAGACTGTATTAAAAGTATGTCACAATGTTGCATAACTTTTCATAACTTTTGCAATGAATAAGCTTTATTTACAATATATAATTCTAAAACCAATTTAGGCTGAGGCCCCACGTTGCGGAAACTGAGCTTTTTTTGTTGCAGATTTTGTCACGTTTTCTTGACCCAAAGCCAGGAGTGGATCTAGCAGCAGGTAGAAGTATAAGAGCTTCCTATGTATTTCCCATTCCTTTTGTATCCAGTCTTGGCTTTGGCTCAAAAAACTGCAGCAAAATCTTCAACAAAAAAAGCTGTGTTTCCGCAACTTGGAGCCTCAGCCTTAATTAGCTTTTTATTTACAACGTAGTAATAGTGGTAAAACATAGTAAAACTAATATATGGTATCACCGTAATTGTAATGACCTGCTGAAAAAAGTTGCCATGTAATTTTTAATGCAGAGTACGCCATAAAAACATAACACAAAAACAATGACAGAACTGTACAGAATTGCAGTCCTCCAAAAAATGTTAATAAAAGCAAATCAAAATATTATACAGTGGGGAAAAAAGTATTTAGTCAGCCACCAATTGTGCAAGTTCTCCCACTTAAAAAGATGAGAGAGGCCTGTAATTGACATCATAGGTAGACCTCAACTATGAGAGACAAAATGAGAAAACATATCTAGAAAATCACATTGTCTGATTTTTTAAAGAATTTATTTGCAAATTATGGTGGAAAATAAGTATTTGGTCACCTACAAACAAGCAAGATTTCTGGCTCTCTCAGACCTGTAATTTCTTCTTTAAGAGGTTCCTATGTCCTCCACTCATTACCTGTAGTAATGGAACCTGTTTGACATTGTTATCAGTATAAAAGACACCTGTCCACAACCTCAAACAGTCACACTCCAAACTCCACTATGGTGAAGACCAAAGAGCTGTGCAAAGACACCAGAAACAAAATTGTAGACCTGTACCAGGCTGAGAATACTGAATCTGTAATAGGCAAGCAGCTTGGTGTGAAGAAATCAACTGTGAGAGCAATAATTAGAAAATGGAAGACATGCAAGACCACTGATAATCTCCCTCGATCAGGGGCTCCATGCAAGATTTCACCCTGTGGGGTCAAAATGATCACAAGAACGGTGAGCAAAAATCCCAGAACCACGTGGGGGGACCTAGAGAATGACCTGCAGAAATCTAGGACTAACGTAACAAAGGCTGCCATCAGTAACACACTACGCCGCCAGGGACTCAGATCCTGCAGTGCCAGACGTGTCCCCCTGCTAAAGCCAGTACATATCTGGGCCAGTCTGAAGTTTGCTAGAGAGTATTTGGATGTCCCAGAAGAGTATTGGGAGAATGTCATATGGTCAGATGAAACCAAAGTAGAAGTGTTTGATAGAAACACAACTCGTCGTGTTTGGAGGACAGTGAATGCTGAGTTGCATCCAAAGAACACCATACCTACTGTGAAGCATGGGGGTGGCAACATCATGCTTTGGGGCTGTTTCTCTGCAAAGGGAGCAGGACAACTGATCCGTGTACATAAAAGAATGAATGGGGCCATGTAACGTGAGATGTTGAGTGCAAACCTCCTTCCATCAGCAAAGGAATTGAAGATGAAACGTGGCTGGGTCTTTCAGCATGACAATGACCGCCAGGGCAATGAAGGAGTGGCTTCGTAAGAGCATAGCCAGTCTCCAAATCTCAACCCCATAGAAAACCTTTGGAGGGAGTTGAAAGTCCGTGTTGCCCAGCGACATCACTGTTCTAGAGAAGATCTGCATGGAGAAATGGGCCAACATACCAGCAACAGTGTGTGCCAACCTTGTGAAGACTTACAGAAAACATTTGACCTCTGTGATTGCCAACAAAGGATATATAACAAAGTATTGAGATGAACTTTTGTTATTGACCAAATACTTATTTTCCACCATAATTTGCAAATAAATTCTTTCAAAATCAGACAATGTGATTTTCTAGATATGTTTTCTCATTTTGTCTCTCATAGTTGAGGTCTACCTATGATGTGCAAATAATAAACCCTCATTTGGCTACATCGACAGAAAAACAAAACAGTTAAGAATTTGAGCTACAACAATATTACCTCTATTCCATCCCATTGATGTTTAAGTGTATTCCTTATCTGTGGGGTAGCAGTACATTACAGCATCTTTTGGGAAGATTTAATGTGGACCTAAAAATTATTGGTCATCTTCTCATAACCCCGCACATATCTCCAGTGTTGGTTTTAGCTATTTACACTTTGATATCTTTTTAGATGACTATATCAATAAAGATGTAGTTTTAAGATACCTTATTTTGGATTTTCAGATATCCTGATTTTTCTATATTTTTGTGGTATCCACCCAATTATACATTTGGTTTATTTTTGATCTACAGGACTCCCCTGATATCAGCTGTTTCCTTCAGTGGGCAGCTCCTGGCATGTAACAAATGGCAAGCACTGCACTGCTTACTCATCATACATTTAGTTGCAGTGGTTATCAATAATGCAGCAGCACCCCATAGACTTGAATGGTTCACTAATGATCTGCTGGAGTCCCAACAGTTGGACATCTACCAATCTAAAATTGATGCCCTATCTTAAGGTGAAAATTGACAAATTAGAGAAGTTGGGAGTAATGAAAAAGGTCACAGAACCTATAGAGTAAATAAGCAGCATGGTTGTTGTTAAGAAGCCAGGCAAGCTGCAAATAAAGTGCCTTGCGAAAGTATTCGGCCCCCTTGAACTTTTCAACCTTTTGCCACATTTCTTCTGATACATGTAGTGTCTCTGCTACAATAATAAAGTCATGACTGGGTTCCTGACAAGTCTCAGACCATAGAAAGTTTCTGCATTCGTAGTCATATCTATTGGCAACCGATCAACACAACAGACTGTCACCACTAAGATGGTTAGAGAAAATCTTTAAAACTATGCAGAACTTTTAACTAATTACAGTGCCTTGCGAAAGTATTCGGCTGCCTAGAACTTTTCAACCTTTTGCCACATTTCAGGCTTCAAACATAAGGATATAAAATTTAAATTTTTTGGTGAAGAATCAACAACAAGTGGGACACAATCGTGAAGTGGAATGAAATTTATTGGATATTTTAAACTTTTGTAAAAAATAAAAAACTGAAAAGTGGGGGGTGCAAAATTATTCGGCCCCCTTAAGTTAATACTTTGTAGCGCCACCTTTTGCTGCGATTACAGCTGCAAGTTGCTTGGGGTATGTCTCTATCAGTTTTGCACATCCATAGACTGAAATTCTTGCCCATTCTTCCTTGGAAAACAGCTCGAGCTCAGTGAGGTTGGATGGAGAGCATTTGTGAACAGCAGTTTTCAGCTCTTTCCACAGATTCTCGATTGGATTCAGGTCTGGACTTTGACTTGGCCATTCTAACACCTGGATACGTTTATTTGTGAACCATTCCATTGTAGAATCATTGTCTTGTTGGAAGATAAATCTCCATCCCAGTCTCAGGTCTTTTGCAGACTCCAACAGATTTTCTTCCAGAATGGTCCAGTATTTGGCTCCATCCATCTTCCCATCAATTTTAACCATCTTCCCTGTCCCTGCTGAAGAAAAGCAGGCCCAAACCATGATGCTGCCACCACCATGTTTGACAGTGGGGATGGTGTGTTCAGGGTGATGAGCTGCATTGCTTTTACGCCAAACATATCGTTTTGCATTGTGGCCAAAAAGTTCGATTTTGGTTTCACACTTGATTACACACAGGTGGATTATATTTATCATCATCAGTCATTTAGGACAACATTGGATCATTCAGAGATCCTCACTGAACTTCTGGAGTGAGTTTGCTGCACTGAAAGTAAAGGGGCCGAATAATATTGCACGCTCTGCTTTTCAGTTTTTTCTTTTTTACAAAAGTTTAAAAATAGGCAATAAATTTCATTCCACTTCACGATTGTGTCCCACTTGTTGTTGATTCTTCACCAAAAAATTAAAATTTTATATCCTTATGTTTGAAGCCTGAAATGTGGCAAAAGGTTGAAAAGTTCAAGGGGCCCGAATACTTTCGCAAGGCACTGTATGTATTGATCCTGATAAAGAAAAATCATCATTATAGTCTTTACTAATAAACAATTGCTGCTAATCTATTGCTATATATTGTAATCCCATGGTATATGTATACAACTAATGTTCATCTATGATTTAATTACTTGGAACCTAGATTGCCCACACACATTGTTTTACATAAATGAGTCAAATAGTTTGACAAGTGCTGCCTTGGAGGAAGACAAGCCTGGTGTTTAGGCCACTTAATGTTCCTTAGCGATAACTATAAATCAGATGTATAATTGTGCTAATTCTTCTATGATAGTGATGTTGATTGTAAGAGGATGTTCTGATGGCTGGTTGCCAGAAATTTAGCTTAAAAACCCCTGTTTTGGGACATTTGGCAGACTTTTTTGCTCTATCAAAGGTCTCCATAGCTATGTCTCTGTTTTTTTTATTATCTCTCTCTCTCTAATACTCTTTTTGCTGTAACCTCAATTCTGAACAAACTTTCATCTGCCTTTATTCACCTGAAAGAAGGTTTATCTTTTTGTTCTGTGTAAAAGTTCCCATAACAGTTTGGTGGAGAATGCTGGGGCTTGTCCAGCAGCTTCAGTTCCTCTGTAAGTAACCCAGACCGGAATTGTTATAGGATGAGCAAAACAACCACAGGTGAGATTTCTAATCAGTCACTCCTTTACTCCTCCTTTTGGGTCCTACTTTCAGGACTTTGGCTACAAGTGACATAGTAAATCTCTCAGGTGACTTTTTATCTTTATTTTGTTTTGAGTTGCTCTGTTTGTGAAAACAGGCTAAGCGTGTGGATGAAGTGTGCATGGTAGAAGTGCATTTGTTGTGATTCCAAGACATGGAATACTGGAATAAAGAACTGATAGCACCAAACAGCTTGTCCGTAGGGTCTTTCAGGGTTCCTTCTGACCCCTGATCCCTGGTTCCACTTTAGTGAGATCATAAGTTGATCCTTGTAGTGACGGATAACCACTCCCGCCCACAAGTCTGGTTAGTTCTACTGTGAGACTGACATGTGACCCATAGTAAGGGCAACTAGCCAGGAGAAAGTGAGAGGAATTTTAGCTAGCCTTCATGTTTATCTGTATTGTCTGTAACTTGCTGTGAGGTGCAGCATCATCCTCATGCTGTGATCGTCTATGGTAGACAAAGTATCTTCATAGTGTATTAACGTAATACTTGGTAGCTTCCAAAAATTATCAGCAAATACATCTACAGTATTGTTAAATACTCACTGCTCCCTTGTGCACCCTTTGCTTGCCTTTATTTTACTTGTTGTTCCTTGTATCACTGTTATATACTTGCAGTGAATCTGTGGATAAATTACATTTACCATGATTCTTCTGCCTGCTCTCACTCTCTTTGTACCCCTCCCTTCTCCACTCTTCCCTGCAATAAAATGACAGATAATAAATCACTCCTACATCCAAGGTCACATGGTGCTCACAGGAAAGGGTAGTGAGTTTGCACACAAAACACCACAGACAAGGTTAATGACCTGAAAATAAATCAGATAAAAGTGTACTGAATTTAAACAGAATATATATTAGGAAATGTTATGTATTTTTGTATCCTGTTATTTGGCCTATATTTTTTTAAAACTGGTTATCCCGTTTAAGGTTGGAGCCAGGTGGCCAGGGTCTTTCATACCTGTAGACCTTTCTGTTTGTTTTCAAATTAGTGGAAAAGTGAAGAAATCAGGCGATACCTTTTAGAGGCTAACTGAGTATATTTATAAGTAAGCTTTCAGGAGTACTCGCTCCCTTCATCAGACATGGTGTGATACAAGAACTGAAAATTAACAGATTTTTATACACATGGTTTTCAAAGCATTTTAGATTCCTTAAAAAAAATTGCAATCTAAGTAGAGAAGTTATTTACAACAGGTCAAAAAAACAGTCTGGAAACTTGTGGTGCGTGACGGAGGGATCAGTAATTCTTGCTGTTATCTGTTTGCTATCAGGAGGTGATTTGTGTCCCTCACAGTTCATACATAGTGTGATTTGAAGCTGGCATGAATATTGAGTTCAGTTCATGGTTCAAACATAGTGTGACATGAAGCTGGCATGAATATTAAGTCCAAATTGCAGAGTTTGAAATTTTTGCATAAATTTGTACTCCATTTCTTTCCTTTTCTCCTGTGTCTTAAAATGTCCCATTAAAACCACAACCCGCAAATCTTCAATAGAGTGATTTTCTCCGGAGAAATGTCGGCCACTGGGAGATCTGTTCTGCTGTTATTAATGGTGGATCTGTGTGAGTTCATTCGTTGACAGTCTCTGCCCTGTTTCCCCCACATAGAGGCCTGTGGTGGGACATTGCACACACATTATGAGGTACACCACATTGGAAGACCTGCAGGAAAATGTCCCCCTAATTCTGTGCACCTGTTGTGACTGTGGGATAGGTACACTGTCAGCGGTGTGGATGTGCTTGCAGGTCATGCACCTTTTATGTAGGCAAGGTGAGGTGCCATTTTCAGTTGGGGCCTTCAGGGCACTCCGGACGATAATGCGCCTCAGGTTTGGTGGTTGTCGAAAGGAGAGGAGAGGGGGGACTGGAAATATGTCCTTGAGTCTGTTGTCCCTATGTAGCACAGGTTGGAGCTCCTTGGCAATCCTTCGTAGGATCTCCAGCTGTGGGTTGTAGGTGACAACTAGGGGCACTCGGGCATCTTTCTGGGTCTCTCTATATGTGAGCAGACTGTCTCTGTTAATGGCTGCTGCTTTGTTTAATTGGTTGTCTGTCACTTTTGGTTTGTATCCCAATCTGAGAAATTTCATCCTCAGATCCAGGAGGTGCTTGTCCAGGTCTGTTTTGTCGGAGCAAATACGATTGTATCGTATAGCCTGGCTGTAGATTATAGATTGTCTTGTGTGCTTAGGGTGGAAGCTGTCGTTTCTCAGGTAGGCCGTTCTGTCTGTGGGTTTGTGGTATATTGATGTGAGTAGCCGGTGGTCTTTGATGTATATTGTGGTATCCAGAAAGTGAATTTCACTCCCTGAATAGCTAAGTTTAAGGTTGATGTTTTCAAATTATTCAATGTGATAATGTGTTGTAAGGGTTAAAAATATTCTGCTTGCCAGACATATATGCTTTAAAGAAAAATAGGAGTTATTGCTCTGAGCATGTCGCCCACCACAAAGTCTGCTCTGTCTGTCAGTATAGGATGTGGTTAAGATAAGGCTATATCGCAAACGTCTAAAAATTGCTATCTCTGACCTTTTAGCGTTGGGTGTTATGTTTTGTGACATTAAGTCATCTTTTGAAATATGCTTTTGTACCAATCTAGTCTAAACTGGTTTTGGGACCTACGTGACAGCGGAACTCTAAGACCAAGTTTGGGCATCGTGTCATGTGACTGATGTATAACTGTGCTTTCTATATAACCTTGCTCTACCAATCAATAAATCGAAGCATTCTATACATGATACATTGGTGTCTGTCTGTTTCCTGAGCGCTCGACAATTGTTCTTTATTAATTAGGCCTAAGACAACATAACCCGGGGAGTTCCCCCCACAGAAACTGGCTACCCAACGTGGGCATCAAGGATCGTCCGATGTGCAGCCGATAGCGTGCCAACCCACTCACCGACCGATTTGGAGACGGGACCGGAGGACCTCAGATGAATAAAACAGCTCTGTAAGGTAAGCCCTTGTCTTGCCAAATAACTTATCTGAGCTCCTACGTGTCTTTGATCCTGTGTATCGATGAGTGAGGTTAGTTGCTGCATGTTTTTGTGACACTTGATGCCATATTATATAGTACGGAAGAACCGTAATTAAAGGGTATGTTGTCTGTGGGAGATCGAGTATACTGTTCTTTGTCTGCTGGTCATACTGTCATTTGGTTGTTACATCTGTTATAAAGTGTATAAGGCGGCACGGAAGGGAGAGACATTCTCCATCCTTAACCCCTAGAGTTGCGGACAAGGTCCGGAAAGAAAAGTACTGAGTGATTGAAAAGTCCTTGTTTTGAAACACTAGCCTCCAGCTGTGCCTGGACGGTCAGAGTCGAATGAGACCCGAGTAGTAGCATGAAGGACTGAGTAGAATCCACGCAGGTACGTGCAATAATTCAGGTGTGTTTCGGTAAGGGGACACAGGCAGAAAGTTCAGTCTGTGGAAACCAATTGAGGTTTTGCCCTGAGCACTACACCAGAACTTGCACATCAAGAATTAGTTCAAGGAAAACAGAGTGTCTGTTTGGGAGTTCCCACTAGAGAAGTCAAAGTGACCCTCTATTGTCTTAATTGCCCTAGAGGAGTGGGAATTCACGGCTGATTAGCTACCAGCCAATATGGGGAAGGGACCCTCTAAGATATGGTACACCCCATATGAACTAATAGAGACAAGGGAAGGGAAAGAAGTTGCTGCCCAAGTAAAAACGATCCTTAAGAGAGCAGGGGTTCCCAAGACAGGACTGTTCGATAGTAGATTTTGGGACCATTGGAGACTAGACCATGCAGGACAAATTCAGGAAAACAGATAACAAAGGGGAATATATGCCCTAATTGAAGGAAGTAACAGAGGGAAAACAGGAAGTGTTTCAATTGTGGAAAACAAGGACACCTAGCCAGAGATTGCTGGTGTCCCAAACAAAATAATAATAATAGAGGACAGTTTACAAACTGCCCACCTGGCCCCGACCAAGGCCAGGATAATTCACAATGAAGGTCAGGCCCTCCTGCCCCAGTGTCCCTCTTATCTTCAGCAGAGAGAGGTATACAAATCTTTCAACCTGTATTGATTAATGGAAAGGAGGTGCCGTTTTTAATAGACACTGGGGCCACAAAATCTTGTGTCAGTAAAGACATTGTTAACAAATTTAACCTACCATTGTCAGGAGATAGCCAGGTGGTTCAGGGAGTGTCAGGTCTCCCTGTTACCCTTGACCAAACAGACCCCATAGAGACATCATTTCAAGGATGTAGAATTCTAACTAGATACCTTGTCTCTGACACCTCAGATAATATATTGGGTACGGATGTGATGGGGGTCCTAGGTTGTAACATCATGTTACATCCCTCTGGTGAAGCTTATGTGCGGACCACACACACAAACCATGAGATACTTTGCCTAGTATCTGCTATAGTGAATACTCCACATTCTGTGTTCACCCTCACTGAAGAAGAGAATATACTATTGTCACAGGTCCCAGAAAGTCTCTGGGCAACAAGTAAAACAGATCTAGGCAAGTTAGATGTCCCTCCTGTTATGGTAACTTTGAAACCAGGGGCCCAGCCACCCAGAATCAAACAATACACCTGGACAGTCTTACCACAAGGAGCACAAAATAGTCCATATCAATTTACGAGATGTCTTACTTTGGTCATGAATGCCTGGGAACCACCCTCAGATGATGTTGTGTTACTACAATATGTTGATGATCTTCTTCTTTGTGCCCCAGATAAACAGACATGTGAAGCTGCTACCATAAGCCTGTTGTGTTTCCTCTGCCAGAGCGGCTGCAAGGCCAGTAAGGACAAGCTGCAATTTTGCAAGCAAAAGGTGGTATTTCTGGGTCATTGTCTCAGCCAAGGTACCAAACATCTTTCAGATGAACGGACCAAAGTGGTAAGAGAAATCCAAGTACCAACCTTCCATGCTCAGCTGCGTACCTTTTTAGGTCTGGTGTCATACTGTAGGCCATGGATCAGATCTGCATCCCTGACCATGCAGCCCTTGTATGACTGTCTCTCCTCTAAACCATTCAGTCTGACACTGGAAGCTTTGGATGCATTTTATCAACTTAAGCTCCAGATAGTCAGTGCACCTGCCCTAGGCCTGCCTGACTATCAGAAGCCCTTTCAAATTTATGTCACTGAGATGTGGGACATGCTACTGCAGTTCTCACACAACAACATGGGGATAGAAAGCGCCCTGTGGCATACTACAGTGCACATTTAGATGCCGTAGCCAGAGGAACACCCTCTTGTGTAAGGGTTGTACTTTCAGTATAAGCCCTGCTTGAAAAGAGCTCAGACATTGTCCTAGACACCCCTTGGTGGTATATACACCACATGACATCCATGCAATCTTCACACAGGTAGACAGACGTCATCTTTCCTTGGCAAGACAGAGCAAAATGGAATTTGCTCTACAATCCTCCTCCAACATCTCATTTCAGCGTTGTTTGACCCTGAATCCTGCAACTCTTTTACCAGTAGGAGTTCATGATTCAAAAGGGGGAGTAGATGATGAGATATTTTTAAACTCCCTCTCTGAAGATGATTTGTTTGACAGTCAACATGAGCATGACTGTGTGGCCCTAATGTCCCAAGAGACAGTGGGCTTCAGCCATGTCACGGACATCCCATTACAGAACCCTGACTATGAGATGTTTGTGGATGGTTCTAGGTACTTAACAGATGAAGGCAAATTTGTTACAGGGTATGCTGTAGTCACTACACACGACATCATAGTACAAGAAGCCCTTCCACCACACGTCAGCTCAAGAAGCTGAATTGAAAGCCCTTACAGAGGCTTGCAAAATAGCTAAAGATAGCACAGCAAACATTTACACTGACTCCAGGTATGCTTTTGGCATTGCGCATGATTATGGTCCTATATGGAGGTCAAGAAACTTCCTCGCGGCACAGGGCAAGCCAATCACAAATGGAGATTCGGTAAGTCGATTGATGGAGGCCATATTGCTCCCTAAGCAGTTGGCAATTGTGAAAGTCAGAGCTCACACAAAAGCAAGAGACCCTGAAAGTCTTGGAAATGAGAAGGCTGACACAGCAGCCAAAGCAGCAGCACTGCTGCCATGGAAGGGTCTCAACCAGGTGAGCAAAATGGACATTGACCTAGCAGACCCCAAGGGGCTGTACTCTAATGTAACCAGTGTGGAAACTGAAAAATGGAAAAAAGCTGGTGCCAGAGAGTATGAAGGAACGTGGAAAATGGGGGATAGACTGTGTCTACCTGCAGCAGTATACCCCCATATGGCTGGCTTAGCCCACAGTAAGGTGCATGCCTCTTGAAATGCCATGGAGTCATTAGTGGGTAAATTATGGTTTGCCCCAGGTTTTGGAAGGGCTGCTAGTAATCACGTAAAAGCATGTCACATATGTGCTCTACACAATCCAGGACAGGTAGTTAAAACACCTACCAAATGTACACCAAAATCCCTGTACCCATTCCAGAGAATACAAATAGATTACATACAATTGCCTAAGTCTGGAACGTACTAGTATGTATTAGTCTGTGTGGATTTGTTTTCAGGGTGGCCTGAGGCCTACCCTGTGAGCAAAGCGACTGCACAAGTAACTGCCAAGAAATTGCTGTCCGAGCTTGTGTGTAGATTCGGGATACCTGAGGTGATAGAATCTGATAGAGGTACACATTTCACAGGTGAGATAATGAAAGAAATAATGTCTACATTAGGGATTGAGCAAGCTTTCCACACACCCTACCATCCTCAGAGTTCAGGCAAAGTTGAAAGGTTGAATGGTACACTCAAGTTGAAGATTCAGAAAGCCATGGCAGAGACAGGAAAGCCCTGGCCTGAATGCCTGTCCTTAGCCTTATATTCAGTAAGGACTACTCCTAACAGGAGGACAGGGTTATCACCATTTGAGATATTGTTTGGAAGTGTGCCTAGGTTGGGGTTGTATTTTCCCCAGACTTTACAACTCAATTATGACAGTACTGCCAGCTATGTTCAGAGCTTGTGTCAAAGACTGAAAGTAACACATAAACAAGTGTTCTCTTCTATTCCAGACCCTTCTGATTTTTCAGGGACACATAGCCTGCAGCCTGGCGATTGGGTGGTTGTAAAAAGACACGTCAGAAAAACCCTTGAACCTAGATTTGATGGCCCTTTCCAAGTACTGTTGACAACTGCCACTTCGGTCAAACTAGAAGGAAAGCCTAACTGGATACGCGCTTCTCATTGTAAAAAGGTCCTTGAACCTGAGCAAGGATGAAGAAATGGACATTATTCGTTTTGTGCCTTCTAAGAGGACTCACAATCAGTGACACCTGGAAATCCCTTCAGGGGATCAAAGAAGTGGACAATAAGTTTATTAAACACCATCTTGTGATGGTGGAAGGGTTTAACTATACCCTCAAGGATTGCTGGATCTGTACACACTCTCCTATTACCTCCACTAGTTTACCATTCCTGGCTGTACCTGTCCCTATTGATGAATTACTGTAGTGGCCAGGATGTACAGATAATGTTGTAGATGATGTGGAAACTAAGTTATGGGCAAATGTTACTATAGGGATACCGATAGTGGGATGGACAGACTATCCATGGTGGCAAGGTAACCTTACTGGAAACAATAAGAATATCCAATACGTGACTTATAGTGGGGAGAGATGGGTTTTTAGGAATAGATCCACTGCCACCATATTGGGTAAGACTCCCCAGACCCGGATACAGATAAGTTTTGGGGATGATGGACAGAAAAGAAGGGATTTTTGGGCACCTTGGGCCATAGAAAGAATCATACATAACACTTCCTGGGAACATGCACACCTATTTGTAGAGGGAGACAATCACACATGTAAAGAGATACCTGGGAACATAGAGTGTGTGAATGAGTAAACTACTGGGTAAACTACCCTCTTGGTGTATGCTAAAGAATGTATCTGGCTTTGTGGATCTTGTGCACAAACTTATTACACAACACTCAGCCTTATTTAATTTACCTCCTCAGATGTATTGGGCATGTGGCAGCAGTGCATATAAGTGGTTACCAGTGGGAGTGAAGGGCACATGTACAATAGTAAGACTTACTCCTGCTACCTTTGTTGTTGATAAATTAAATACAAAATCCATACCTAAACACACTCTGTACAAAAGAGCTGCAGACAACACCCCTAGGAAAAGTGGTAGACCTCACTTGGTACAGTCAAGCACTGGGAATAGGATAGTAAGCACAATACTCATATATCCTATGATAATGCAGATGTGGGACAAGCTAGTGCAAAGTACTGACAATCTCGATGATCAAATATGGGAAATTCTGGGGATACTTAATACCACTATTGCAGTACAGAATCAATTGATAATAGTCACTAATCAACACACATTGGTATTAGACTATGTAACTGCAGCTCAGGGAGGAATGTGCCAGATAGTGGGACCTACATGCTGCCACTACATTGACCCAGAAGGCAACATCAAAGAAAAACGAAAGTTGGAGGAAGTATACAGACTAAGAGAAGAGTATGAGAGGATGAATGTTCAGAACAAAGACAGTTGGTGGTCTGAAACATTTTCATTCTTAAATCCGGTCAATTGTTTTAAAGGTATAGGTGGATGGGTGGCAGGATTGATCCAGATGGTCATACAAATAGCAATGATTATATTACTGATATATTGCTTTGCAAAAATCGTTTTAATTTGCATTAATCGCTGTAATAGAGATAAGCATAAGTGGTAGACATCTGGTAATGACTCCAACAGGGAATCCAGCTGGACTGGCACCCGAGGGTGAATGTACTCGTTGGGGAAGTCATTAGATGTCTAAAATGGGGGAAATGTAAGGGTTAAAAATATTCTGCTTGCCAGACATATATGCTTTAAAGAAAAATAGGAGTTATTGCTCTGAGCATGTCGCCCACCACAAAGTCTGCGCTGTCTGTCAGTATAGGATGTGGTTAAGATAAGGCTATATCGCAAACGTCTAAAAATTGCTATCTCTGACCTTTTAGCGTTAGGTGTTATGTTTTGTGACATTAAGTCATCTTTTGAAATATGCTTTTGTATCAATCTAGTCTAAACTGGTTTTGGGACATATGTGACAGCAG
The DNA here is from genome assembly GCA_947044405.1 of Leptodactylus fallax. NCBI lineage: Eukaryota > Metazoa > Chordata > Amphibia > Anura > Leptodactylidae > Leptodactylus > Leptodactylus fallax. Next base: position 8,911,355 of record CAMRHE010000035.1, read on the forward strand.
AACTCTAAGACCAAGTTTGGGCATCGTGTCATGTGACTGATGTATAACTGTGCTTTCTATATAACCTTGCTATACCAATCAATAAATCGAAGCATTCTATACATGATACATTGGTGTCTATTTGTCTGTTTCCCGAGCGCTCGACAATTGTTCTTTATTAATTAGGCCTAAGACAACATAACCCGGGGAGTTCCCCCCACAGTGTTTAATGTAGAAATAACTTTTAGTATATATAGAATGGAGGAGAAGAGTGATCCTCATTGAACCGTTTCTTATTCTGAGAGTGATGGATACCTACATGGATCTTGTTGTGTGTGGATGGAGTGTCTGCAGATTCACCTGTTGATTGCAAAAAGTGACTTTAATCCTTTCCTGACATCTGCCATAATAGTATGACAGATGTCTGGTATTTAAATATGCCGGCCGCTCAGGAGCTGAGCAGCCATCATAGCCGCCGGGTTTCAGCTGTATTATATAGCAGAGACCTAATGCTGGTGATTAGTGATTGCGGGCATTAACCACCCCCCTCCCCGGTCAAAGCTGACCGAGACGCCATTTTATCAGGGATCGCACAAATTAACTTTTTCTCCAATTCCCCCCATTCTGAATTTTATTTACAGCTTCCCAGTACATTGTACAGAATAATAAATAGTACCATTATGAAGAACAATTTGTCCTGCAAACATTAAGCCCTCATATGGCTCTGTGAACGGAAAAATATGTTATGGGGTTTGGGAGACTGGAAGGGGTTAATGGTCAATTGAGGAAAACTAGACACAGAGTGAACATCATTTTATTGTTCTGAATTTCTAATCTGTCATTTCTCACTAAGTTTTGAGTGTGTACAGGTGCATCTCAATAAATTAGAATATTTCTGAAACGTTCATTCATTTCAGTATTACAATTCATAATCAGCAGTCTTCCATGATTGTGTGTCCTACTGAACCAGACTGAGGGACAATTTAAAGGCTTAGGAAAACTTAGCAGGTGACACACTGAATTTACAATACTGAACTTTTTTACAATATTCACATTTTCTTTCATATTCACATTGTCTTACTGACAGCTAACACCCTGCTCCATAACCCCCGGTTGGAATTTAGTTCCGATCGGAGGTTTTAACCCCTTGGATGCCGCAGTCAAACATGACCGCGGCATCCAAGGGGTTCCGCCATGTTACCGCCCCCACCGGCAACCCCGCGGCGAGATCGGGGGTTGCCGATGTCTGTTTTCTGTAGCCCGGGGTCTGGCCAGTGACCCCAGGCTGCCTGAAGCCCCCACTAACTGGCTGATCCTGCCGGGATGTGAAGAAGTCAGCCGATGCATCTACATCGGCTGACATTCTTGTATAGACTGCAATACAAGAGTATGCTCGTGTATTGCAGTCTATAATACTGAGCCAGGATCAGAGCATCGCTGGCTCAGGTGTCCTTATAGGACAGGTAAAAAATGTAAAAAAAAGTTAAAAAAAAAAAATAAAGTGTGTAAAAAAAAAATTAATAAAATTATAAAGCCCCCAAAAATCCCTTTTCCTATATAAAATGAATTATATATATATATATATATATATATATATATATATATATATAAAAAATTAATAAAAACAACACATATTTGGTATCGCCACATCCGTAACAACCTGTACAATAAAGCTGAAACAATATTTAACATACATGGTGAACGTCGAAAAAAAAAAAAAAACGGAAAAAAACGCTGGAAGTAATGATTTTTGACTATCTCGCTTACCAAAAAATATTATAAAAAGTGATCAAAAACTCATATGTACCTCAAAACAATACCAATAAAAAGCGCATGTCCTCCCGCAAAAAATAAGCCCTAAACCAAGTCTGTCAACCGAAAAATAAAAATGTTACGCCTCTCAGGAGATGGTGATGCAAAAACAATTGATTTATGTCCACAAATGGGTTTTTGTTCTGCAGAATTAGTAACGCATAAAAAAACAATATAAATGAGGTATCGCCATAATCGTACTGACCTGCAGAATAAAGGTAACATGTGACTTATGCTGTACGCCACACGGCAAAAAAAATTCAAAGGTAAAAACCAATTCCAGAATTTATATTTTTTTTTAATCCACCCAGAAAGAGTTAATATAATTTATTCAATAAGCTATAGACACCCAAAAAAATGGTGTCATTAAAAAATGAATATCATACCGCAAAAAAATCAGCCCTCATATGGCTACATCATCTGAAAAATAAAGAATATAGCTTGTACAATGTGAAGACAAAAATCACCAAATCATTAGAACACAACTGGCTGCGGCAGGGATGGAATGTATAAGCGGTGCGAGCCTATATCAAGGTACAAACCAGATTTAGAGCTTACGAGGGATAATAAACCAGAAGTGACCCGAAGAGTGACCCCCTCCCCCAATCACAGGAGCTACTGGGGATAGAGTAGGGAATTTGGTTTTCCCCACGTACTCCGCACAGTTTACCTATTCACTCTTCACCATCCGCTGTGCATTCACATCTGGGATACTAATGCTTATTACACCCTCTGATAAATTCTTTGAGGGGTGCAGTTTTCAAAATGGGGTCACTCCCTAGGAGATTTCACTTTTCTGGTACATTAGAGGCTCTGCAAACATGACATGGCATCCAGATACCAAACATCTGAATCTGCACTCCAAAAGCCACATAGCGCTCTTTCCCTTTTCTGCCCTGCTGTGTACCCAAACTGCAGATTATACCCACATGTATGACACTGGTGTACCCAGAATAACGTACATAATGTCATATGTGAATATAAACTGCTGTTTGGGCACAGCCGGGCACAGAAGGGAAGGAGCGCGATTAGGTTTTTGGAGCACAGATTTAGACAGTTTAGCTTTTGGACACCATGACACTTTTGAAGAGCTCCTGAAATGCCAGTAAAGTGGAATCCCCTGACACGTGACCCTATTTTGGAAACTGCACCCCTGAAGGAATTTATTCAGGGGTACAGTGAGCATTTTTTACCTCCAAGTGTTGCTATAATTTATTTTCCAGAAATGAATACGCAGATGATTGTGAAAGGTGAAAATGACAATTTTTCCAGGAATATTTAATTTCAATGCATAATACGTTGTGCCCGGCTTGTATCAGATGTGAACGCTCCAAAAGATGTTGTGCCCGGGATACCCACTTAACAGTTTTTAGAGTGTTTGTGCCTGCTGACATAAGCTGGGCACAAAATATTGGGCACTGAAATGGCGTATCTCTGGAAAAATTGCAATTTTCCCTTTTCATTATCAGCTGCGCATTCATTTATTGAAATTAAATGAATGCAACACTTAAGGGTTAAGACTACTCGCTACCCCACTTGATAAATCCCTTCAGGGGTGTAGTTCCCAAAATGGGGTCACAAGTCTGCGGATTCCACTTTACTGGCAATCCAGGGGCTCTGCAAAAGTGGCATGGTGTCCAAAAATCAAACTGTGCTTCAAAAACCAAAATAGCGCTCCTTCCCTTCTGTGCCCGGCTGTGCCCAAGCAGCAGTTTATACCAAGTACGTTATCCTGGGTACAACAGTGTCATACATGTGGGCGTAAACTGCAGTTTGGGTACACAGCAGGGGGCAGATGTGAAGGAGCGCTATGTGGCTTTTGGAGCATAGATTTAGATTGTTGGATTTTGGACACCATGTCAAATTAGCAAAGACCCTAAAATTGCCCCTACAAAATGGGGTCACTTCTTGGGGAATTCCAATTTACTGGCACCTCTGCAAAAACAACATGGCGTCCAGAAAGTCCCTCTAGATCTGTACTCCAAAAGCTAAAAAGCGCAGTGCTCCTACCCTTCTGAGCCCTGCTGTGTGCCCAAGCAGCAGGTTACACCCACATATACAATTTTTTTTCCCCCCGGGATAGCCCACTTAATAGTTTTAGGAGTGTATGTCTCTGATGCCACAAAGTGGGTACAACGTATTGGGCACCAAAATGGCATATTTATTTAAAATTGTCAATTTTCACTTTGTACATTAATTTTTGGGAAGCATTTTTAGGCTCAAAATGATAATACCCCTTGATACATTCCTTGAGGGGTGTAGTTTCTAAAATGGTGTCACTTTTGAGGGGTTTACATTGTATTGGTACTTTAGGGGCTCTGCAAATGCGACATGGCACCTAAAAACTATTCCAGCAAAATCTGCCCTCCAAAAGCCAAATAGCGCTCTTTCCATTCTGAGCCCCACCATGTACCCATACAGCAGTTTACGACCACATATGGGGCATTTTTGTGTTCAGGAGAAATTGTGTAATAAACTGTGGGGTTTTTTCTTCTTTATCCCCTTGTAAAAATTTAAAATATGTCGCTAAATGGACAGTTTATTGGAAAAAAAAAGTAATTTTTAATTTTTACATTCCAATGTTAATAGAATCTGTGAAACAACTGTAGGGTCAAAATGCTCACCATACCCCTTGAGAAATTCCTTGAGGGGTGTAGTTTCCAAAATGAGGTCACTTTTGAGGGGTTTCCATTGTATTGGTACTTTAGGGGCTCTGCAAATGCGACATGGCACCCGAAAACTATTCCAGCAAAATCTGCCCTCCAAAAGCAAAATAGCGCTCTTTCTATTCTGAGCCCCACCATGTACCCATACAGCAGATTACAACCACATGGGGAGTATTCCTGTATTCAGGAGAAATTGTGTAACAAACTTTGGAGAGCTTTTTCTCCTTTATCCTCTTGTGAAAATGAAAAATTTGGGGCTAAATTGATGGCTTATTGGAAAGAAAGTAATTTTTCATTTTCATGTCCCAATGTTAATAAAATCTGTGAAACGGCTGTGGGGTCAAAATGCTCAGTATACCCCTTGATAAATTCTGTCAGGGGTGTAGTTTCCAAAATGGGGTCACTTTTAGGGGTTTCCATTGTTTTGGTACTCTAGGGGCTCTGCAAATGAGACATGGCACCTGAAAACTATTCCAGCAAAATCTGCTTTTCAAATGCCAAGTGTCGCTCTTTCTTTTCCGTGCACTGCTGTGTGCCCAAAAATCATTTTACACCCACATGTGGGGTATTTCTGTGTTTGGGAGGAATTGCACAACAAACTGTGAGAAGCATTTTCTCCTTTAACCCTTTGTGAATGTGTTAATTTTAGGGATAAATTAATGTATTATTGGATAAAAATGAAATGTCTAAATTTCACCTCCATATTGTTTTAATTCTTGTGAAATGCTTAAAGGGTTAGCAAACTTCCCAAATGCTGTTTTGAATTATTTGAGGGGTGCAGTTTTGAAAATGGGGTGATTTATGGGGGTTTCTAATATATAGGCCTTTATAATCCCCTTCAGAACTGAAGTGGTCCCTAAGAAATGAGTTTGGGAAATTTTCTTGTAAATCTGGAAAATCGCTGTTACATTTGTAAACCTTCTAGCATCCAAAATAAATTAAAGGATGATTAAAAGATGATGCCGATATAAAGCAGAGATATGGTAGATAATATTTATTCATGTATTTGGGTGGTATGACTATCTATCTGAAAAGCAGAGCATTTTACATTTTGAAAATTGCAATTTTTTTCCAAATTTCCCTCAAATTTCCTAATTTTTTATAAATACATACAAAAATATTGATCAATGTTTACCACTAACATGAAGTACAATGTGTCATGAAAAAACAGTCTCAAAATCACTTGTGTAAGTTATAGCATCTCAAAGGTATTGCCATATAAAGTGACACATGTCAGTTTTGAAAAATGAGGCCTGGTCCATAAGGCACTTTTAGGCCCGGTCCTTAACCGGTTAAGATAAAAGGGAATGTGTTTGCTAATGAGGTACTATAGAGAGTTGTGTTCACACTGTCGGATGAGCCATCTTGTTTTTTCTTTGCTGTACAGAATGTATCAGCATACCTTGTTTCTCGAGGTCCTCGATCTCCAGTCATCAGCCTTGGCAGTTGAACGTACATGATGGAAGAAAGAGGAGTATTTCTGCCTAAGACCGGTTTGAGATATCAGTATGGAGACATGCGGACGGGTGCCCTGTTGCTCCCAGGTCCTTGTTCCCATACCTTGTTGCTAGGTCTTATGGTGTGACATAAGTCTCAAAAGCGTCAATGCTACGCCCCTGAGTTTACCTCATTTGCAACCACCTATTGTCAATTATATTTGATGTGTTTGAAGTTCAATGCTGGAAATCTGTGAAACCTCTTTAAAAGCATTTGCCAAAAGCTCTAAATCCATTTTAGAGGTTACACATTAATTTCATACAATTACAATTGTGAAGTGTATGAAGATGTGCTTGTGGGTGTGGATGTCTTATCGGGGTGGGGAGAGGCATGGCCAGTTGAGAAGGCAACATTCCAAGCTACTACCAAGAACCTACTGTCAAATTACTTTGGGTTCGGGCAGAGCTGATTGCGCATGCGCAAGAATTCGCTGCCGTACAGCGCTGCGGGTGAGAAGTTAGAAGAAAGAAGATACAGAGAAGACCAAGAGGGGAGTCACCGCAACGGACGAAGGTGCAGTGAAAAGCGATGACGCGGTAGGTGCTAACAGCAGAGGAGGAACTGAAGAAACAAATTATCTTAGAATCGGCTGGGAAAAGAAAACAATGAAAGGTATGAATAGAATGACCCTTTTAAAGGCCATTAGCTTAAAAGTGTTTTTTCTAATGATAGATTCCCTTTAAGAGCATCTCAAAGGTGGACAAGTTCAGAGATTTGCAGGGTATGTGAATCATAGACATTAGTGCCAGAATTAATGCTTCAGTCCATTTTAAACCTAAAACTTTAGCTATTTTGCTTTTCAGAGTAAAGTTATACATTTAACTTTACCACTTGCAGCAGGATAAAAAGCTGTGTGAAACTGCCACTAGGTATGCCATAATCAGCTGCAATACCTGTATTGTGAAGTGTGGACCCTGATCACTATCTATTATCTGTCTGTGTCTGGGACCCCAAATCTAAACGTAATTTCTGACAGTAGGTTCTTGGCAGTATCTTGGACTGTTGCCTTCTCGACTGGCCATGCCTCTACCTACATCAATAAGACATCCACACACTCAAGCACATCTGCGCATGACGGGCCACCATTTTCGGGTGGTCTACGGGTGCTCCGTGAAAGGTAGGAGTAGAATGGCCTTTTAAAGGCCATTTCAACGTGCCATTAGCTTAAAAGTGTTTTTTCTAATGATAGAATCCCTTTAAGCCCCCTAAGACTAAATTATATGTTATTCATGATTCTCAGTTGTCATCAGCACATGGACCTTTGACCAGGGGCGTAACTACCGGGGTAGCAGTGGTAGCGACTGCCACAGGACCCGGAACATTACGGGGCCCGGAGCCCTGTGGCAGTCGCTACCGCGAACCCCACAATCACTGCTATCGTTATACTCCGGGGTCTTTTGAGACCCCGGAGTATAACGATCGGGGGCCCAGGGGAGGTGAGCGAACATAAAAAACACTGTAACTCACCTCTCCACCGCTCCGCAGGCTTCGGGCCTGTTTGGTGACGTCCCAGACGTCAGCCAACGTCATTATGCGTCGCGACGCCGGCCTGGATCGCGCGAGATCCGGTCCGACATTGAAGATGGCCGAAGTAGCGCACGGGAGTGCACCGGACCAAGGAAGAGGTAAGTTGCAGTGTTTTCTATGTTTCTATCCTCCCCTGGGTCTCCGATCATTATACTCTGAGGTCTGAAAAGACCCCAGAGTATAATAATCGTTCATGGGTGGTCCACTATGGGGCATAATACTGTGTGCAGGGGCCACTATGGGGCAAACTACTGCGTGCAGGGGCCACTATGGGGCAAACTACTGTGTGTCGGGGCCACTATGGGACAAACTACTGTGTGCTGGGGCCACTATGGGGCAAACTACTGTGTGCAGGGGCCACTATAGGGCATAATATTGTGTGCAGGGGCCATTATGCTGCATAATACCATGTCCAGGGGCCACTATGGGGCATAATACCGTGTGCAGGGGCCACTATGGGGCATAATACCGTGTGCAGGGACCACTATGGGGCATAATAGTGTGCGCAGGAATGCGGTTTGTGTGTGGGGGGGATGGGGGCGGCGGCTTGGGGGGGGGCCATGTCAAATGTTCGCCTTGGGGCCCAGCCATTCCTAGTTACGCCACTGCCTTTGACCTATGTTATGCAGTTATAGTGGGGAAAAAAAGTATTTAGTCAGCCACCAATTGTGCAAGTTCTCGCACTTAAAAAGATGAGAGAGGCCTGTAATTGACATCATAGGTAGACCTCAACTATGAGAGACAAAATGAGAAAACAAATCCAGAAAATCAAATTGTCTGATTTTTTTAAAGAATTTATTTGCAAATTATGGTGGAAAATAAGTATTTGGTCAATAACAAAAGTTCATCTCAATACTTTGTTATATATCCTTTGTTGGCAATGACAGAGGTCAAACGTTTTCTGTAAGTCTTCACAAGGTTGGCACACACTGCTGCTGGTATGTTGGCCCATTCCTCCATGCAGATCTTCTCTAAGCAGTGATGTTTTGGGGCTGTTGCTGGGCAACATGAACTTTCAACTCCCTCCAAAGGTTTTCATTCTTTCATGTACACGGATCAGTCGTCCTGGTCCCTTTGCAGAGAAACAGCCCCAAAGCATGATGTTGCCACCCCCATGCTTCACAGTAGGTATGGTGTTCTTTGGATACAACTCAGCATTCACTGTCCTCCAAACACGACGAGTTGTGATTCTACCAAACACTTCTACTTTGGTTTCATCTGACCATATGACATTCTCCCAATACTCTTCTGGAACATCCAAATGCTTTCTAGCAAACTTCAGACGGACCCGGATATGTACTTGCTTAAGCAGGGGAACATGCCTGGCACTGCAGAATCTGAGTCCCTGGCAGCAGGGGCGTAAGTATCGGGGTAGCAGCGGTAGCGGCTGTCACAGGGCCCGGGACATTTGGGGCCGCTACCGCGAACCCCACAAAGCAGTAACGATCGCAGTCGCAGGGGGTGCAACCACAAACGCACCCGGCAGAGTACAGAGCCCGCGGCCAGCTGGATATGGCCAGGCCCCGGACCATTGTGATAGCAGTCGGGGAAAGCCTGGTTCCCCGACCGCTATACATACTGTTATTGGAAAGGGGCCCTGGCATATTGCAGGCTCCTTTCCAATAGATAGCAGGGCACCCAGGGGAGGTGACTGAAAATAATAAATACATATTCTCACCTCTCCTGGGCACAACGTTCTCTCCGGCACTTCTCCATCATGACTGAGGCCTGTGATTAGGCCCCAGCGGTCACATGGGGCGCGTCAGTGCCCCTAATGACGTTAGTGCGCGTCAGCGTCAGCACAGCGTAATGACGTCGGCAGCGACGTCGGAAGAGGGCCTGAAGACGCTGAAGACGGCAGGATGGAGCGAGGATGCCAAGGAAAGGTAAGGCAAGGTGAGTATGAATGTTTGTTATTTTTAATCACCTTCCCTGGGCCTCCGATTATTATACTCTGGGGTCTGAGCAGAGGGGGCTGTTGGGAGCATGTAATACTGTGTGGGGGCCATTGTAGAGCATATAATACTGGGTGGGGCCACTGCAGAGCATATAATACTGGGTGGGGGCCACTGTGGCAAGCATATAATACTGGGTGGGGGCCACTGTGAGGAGCATATAATACTGTGTGGGGGCCACTGTAGTGAGCATATAATACTGGGTGGGGCCCACTATGGTGGGCATATAATACTGGGTGGGTACCACTGTGGGAAGCATAAAATACTGGGTGGGGACCACTGTGTGGAGCATATTATACTGTGTGGGGCCACTGTGGGTAGCATATTATACTGTGTGTGGGGGGAGAAATGTAGAGCATATAATGCTGTATGGGGGCCACTGTGGAGCATATAATGCTGTGTGGGGGCCACTGTTGAGCATATTTTACTGTTTGGGGACCAGTATCCGGTTCGGGGGGGGCCCCATGTCAAATGTTCGCCTTGGGGCCCAGCCATTCCTAGTTACGCCACTGCCTGGTGGCGTAGTGTGTTACTGATGGTAGCCTTTGTTACGTTAGTCCCAGCTTTCTGCAGGTCATTCACTAGGTCCTGGGATTTTTGCTCACCATTCTTGTGATCATTTTGACCCCACGGGTGAGATCTTGCGTGGAGCCCCTGATCGAGGGAGATTATCAGTGGTCTTGTATGTCTTCCATTTTCTAATTATTGCTCCCACAGTTGATTTCTTCACACCAAGCTGCTTACCTATTGCAGACTCAGTCTTCCCAGCCTGGTTCAGGTCTACAATTTTGTTTCTAGTGTCCTTCCACAGCTCTTTGGTCTTCACCATAGTAGAGTTTGGAGTGTGACTGTTTGAGGTTGTAGACAGGTGTCTTTTATACTGATAACAATTTCAAACAGGTGCCATTACTACAGGTAAGGAGTGGAGAACAGAGGAGCCTCTTAAAGAAGAAGTTACAGGTCTGTGAGCCAGAAATCTTGCTTGTTTGTAGGTGACCAAATACTTATTTTCCACCATAATTTGCAAATAAATTCTTTAAAAAAATCAGACAATGTGATTTTCTAGATATGTTTTCTCATTTTGTCTCTCATAGTTGAGGTCTACCTATGATGTCAATTAGAGGCCTCTCTCATCTTTTTAAGTGGGAGAACTTGCACAATTGTTGGCTGACTAAATCCTTTTTTTCCCCCACTGTATATTGGATACAACATGATTTGCATAAGCAAGTCTTCACATTCTGACCTGCACACTGTGCATCTGCAACACTAACTACATGCTGGTGACTGGGTGGTGGTCAGACGACATCTTGTCAAGTTCTTTCAACCAAGATAGGAGAGGCCTTTCCAGGTATTGCTGACGACATCAGGCAGTAGTTAAGCTAGAGGGCAAACCAATCCTGTTTATGCCTCCCACTTCAAAAAGCTTCCACCCCCTCTTTGTCCGTAAGTGGATCTTCTTTTGATTTGTTTTCAAGTTAAAGTGGAGGGTTTGTGGGCCATAATAAAGCGCCACCAATCTGCCAACGTGGGATCTCACTGCCACTGACAGTACAAAGTACGTTATCGCAGATGACATCTACACCTGTCTAGCTGACTGTTTCTTCTGCAGCTTTCAGCCAAATAGCTTGGTGAAAATGAGCAATCTGCTGTTTGTGTTGTCACTGCCAATGGTCTCCAAGGCTATCTGGATGGACAGTAGTTTGCTTCAACAGTATCATGTCACAGTACAAAACAAGGGGTATTCCTTCTCAAGGATCCTATCTACACTGCTAACTTATGTGAATTCAAGAGTTTTCCTAAATACATTGCTTTAGAAATGCTGCTTCGTTTGCCTGCTATGTGAAATTATTCCTCCCTTTGTTTGCACATCGTTTCATTGGGCTGAGTTCACTGCTGTTATGTACAGCTCTGCATGCAGGACAATCAGTTCAGTTACTTGATGTTTGCTGATAAAGGCTTAGACAGTGTTATTTATCTCTCTATGGAAACACAAAGAAAACACTGAGTTTACTGCAAGTCCATTCTCTGTAAAAACATGGTAAGTGTTGTCTACAAACCTGTGTAAATTTACTGTGCATATTATTTGATCTTCATTTATAATTAGATATCTAGTAATCATAATAAATAATCTCCCATGGTAAAGGTAGTCTCTATATCTAATTAGGTATGTCATAGTGTCCTGTTCCTCAAACAGTCAAAGCTTGCCCACTAGCTTGCTGAAGAATACAGGAAGTGAGAAGAAGAGACAGCAGGCAAAGCTGCTGAGAGAGGAAGATGGGAGAAAACCCCTTTAAACTCATCTGGGTGTGCAGCCATGTGCCAACTACTGCTATGGGGGGGGGGGGGCTTCCTCTAATAGGGGTTCCTTTGAACTTTGATGAAAAGTTTGATCTCTTGTTTAGTGAAACACTGTTCAGAAAAAAAATACTACAAGCTTGCAGTAAGTAAAACCACTAGCTTAAAATTAATTGATTATTGATTTTGCTTTTTAATTGTGTTCAGGTATTGTCTGGCAAGAAAACTGTAAGAATAAAGATGAATGTCTGAATATATATTGTAATTTACCTTCATATAAGAATTTATAAGGAGATACAGCTGTCAAGGAACTGCCTTTTCATGGCTTTGGTAGAAACACTGTGCATGCTTTTAACAATATTAGCAATGGTACAGTAGATGGATCTTATATACAATTTGCTAATAACTCTGCTAGAATTGCAGGGTTTGAACAGGTAGCAGTTAACATTTTTTGCCTCTTTACACTAACCAATTTTTGATCCTACTAGGAAATCTATATTTCCTTTGTGCCTCAGTCTATAAGTGGTTGCCTGTGGATTCAATAGTTAATAGTACAGTTTGAAAATGTGGTTTCAAACATTACAATAAGCTGATAGACTAGATCACTTCTGATACTCTTGTAGAAATCTCTTCAGAATCAGAGTAGGCAGGTAGACTAGATTAGTAGAAGATTCTTTTTATGGTGGGTTTGGTGTATGTGTGTGTTTGTGGGGGTAAATGTTGCACTTTTATTTCTTATGGCTATAGCATGTTGCTGGGGCATTTACAAATCATAAAGGTAGGGAATTTGGTGTTCCTAACATACTCCACACAGCTTACATATTCACTCTTCACCATCCGCTGTGCATTCACGCGTGGAATACTAATGCTCCCTACACCGCTTGATAAATTTTTTAAGGGGCGCAGTTTTCAAAATGGAGTCACTCCCTAGGGCCAAGATGGTGAACCTATGGCATGCGTGCCAGAGAGGGCACGCAGAGCCCTCTCAGTTGGCACACACGCCGTCGCCATGATCGCTCACTAACGGGGAATCCAGTACAGGATTCCCCATTAGTGATCGATCGCTTCTTTCAGCTGTATGTGCAAATGCACATACAGCTGAAAACTGTCAGTGTAAATCGGTAAAGGTTAAATACTGTACTCTGGAAGGACCTTCTGACGTCATAAGGTCACATGACAGGATAGGAGTGTCTTTACTTGTAAGAAGGTCCTTCTACATGAAGAAAAGTTGTATCCTGAGCAGTGGCGGAACATGGGGGGTGGGAGAGATGTGATGTGCAGGGTGTAGTGTGGGGGGAGGGGGCGGGTGTAGTGTGGGGGGAGAGATGCGAGGTGCAGGGTGTAGTGTGGGGCGGGAGAGATGCAGGGTGCAGGCTGCGTTCAAGAGGGGGGAATGGGGGTGCAGGCTGCATGTGAGCAAGAAGGGGGAATGGGGTTGCAGGCTGTGGTGAGCAAGAGGGGAGAATGGGGGTGCAGGCTGAGTGTGAGCAAGAGGGGGGATGCAGGGTAGGCAGGTTAATTTAAGGTGAAATTGCCGTGTTGGCACTTTGCGATAATTTTGTGGGCTTTGGGTTGCAGTTTGGGCACTCAGTCTCTAAAAGGTTCATCATCACTGCCCTAGAGGATTCCACTTTACTGGTACTTTAGAGGCTCTGCAAACAAGACATGGTGTCCAGATACCAAACATCTAAATATACACTTCAAAATCACATAGCGCTCCTTCCCTTCTGATCCCTGCTGTGTGCCCAAGCAGTAGTTTACACCCACATATACAACTTCTTTCTAACTGGGATAGCCCACTTAATAGTTTTAGGAGTGTATGTCTCTGATGACACAAACTGGGTGCAACGTATTGGGTACTGAAATATTTCTTTAAAAATCTCAATTTTTACTTCGTACATTCATTTTTGGGAAGCACTCTTGGGCTCAAAATGATAATACCCTTGATGGGAGATGTGTAGTTTTTAAAATGGGGTCACTTTTTGGGTGTTTCTATTGTACTGGTACTTTAGGAGCTCTGCAAATGGGACATGGCACCTGAAAACTATTTCAGCCACATCTGCCCTCCAAAAGCCAAATAGCGGTCTTTCCATTCCAAGCCCCACCATGTACCCATACAGCAGTTTACAATCACATATTGGGTATTGCCGTGTTCAGGAGAAATTGTGTACCAAACTTTGGGGAGCTTTTTCTCCCCTTATCCTTTTATGAAAATAAAAAAATTGGGACTAAATTGATGGTTTATTGGAAAAAAAGTAATTTTTCATTTTTTTCTCCTTTAACCCCTTGTGGAAATTAAAACTTTGGGGATAAAGTGACGTTTAAGTAATTTTTCATTTACACATCCCAATGTTAATAAAATCTGTGAAACGGCTGTGGGGTCAAAATGCTCACTATACCCCTTGATATGTTCTGTGAGGGGTGTAGTTTCCAAAATGGGGTCACTTTTGGGGGGGTTTCCAATGTATTGGTACTCTAGGGGTTCTGCAAATGAGACATGGCCCTGAAAACTATTCCAGCAAAACCTGCATTTCAAATGTCAAGTGTCGCTCCTTCCCTTCCACGCATCAGTTTACACCCACAGGTGGGGTATTTCTGTGCTTGGGAGAAATTTCATAACAAACTGTGAGATGCATTTTGTCCTTTAACCTTTGTGAATATGTTAATTTTAGGGCTAAATAAATGTATTCTTGAAAAAAAAATGAAATGTCTAAATTACACCTCCATATTGTTTTAATTACCGTGAAATGCTTAAAGGGTTAACAAACTTCCCAAATGCTGTTTTTAATTATTTGAGGGGTGCAGTTTAGAAAATGGGGTGATTCATGGGGGGTTTCTAATCCCTTTCAGAACTGAAGTGGTCCTTAAATAAATTAGTTTGGGAAAGTTTTGAAAAATGAGGCCTGGTCCTTAACGCACTTTTGGGCTCGGTCCTGAAGGGGTTAAGGGTGACCATCAAAGCTTGGTGAATGGGATCTATACTCATGGATGGCTCCATAGGGGCTTGGTTAAGTGAGTTATTTGTTTTTACCTTAAACCAATTGTTGCAATAATTGTTTCTGTTTTGATTCTCATGTGCATTGCCAGCAGTCTCAACCTTGTAAAATCAGCAATATGGTTTATGGATAATCAAAGTGTTTATATAATAAACAAAAGCAGGGAGCTGATAAACAAAAATAATCATTATAGTCTTTACTAATAATCAGTTGCTAATATATTGTAAGCCTATGGTATATATGTATACTGCTAATTCCTTTATTGCTGACATTTTTACATGTGGCCTTATTATGTGAAAAAGAATGTTCACCTATGATCTAGTTACTTGGAACTCGTGTGTTCAGAAACAATGTTTTATATAAATTAGTCAAAATAGTTTGATAAGCGCTGCTATAAACTATAATCATGTTAATTCTTTTGTGAGAGTGACGTTGATTGTAAGAGGCTGCTCTGATGGCTGTTTGCCAGAAATTTGGCTTAAGAATCCCTGTTTTGGGACATTTGCCAGACTTCTCTGCCCTATCAGAGGTGGTACGTAACTATGTCTCTTTGTTTTGTTTATTATCTCTATCTATAATACTCTTTTTGCTGTAACCTTACTTCTAAATAAACTTTCATTTGCTTTTTTGCACCTGAGAGACAGTTTATCTCTTGGTTTTGTATAAAAGTTTCTGTAACAATCCCAAAGATTAAATAAAGCGCTAAAGCACTGACATTATCCAAAGCCCACCCTATAACTTAGTGAAACCACTAGCGTTTTCTGTATTGGACACTAAGATGGCTTCTGGCAAGTGAAACTGGACACTAAAAGCAGTTATCTCACTACATACATTCTGGACTCCATTCCGCAGAACCAGTGCTACGTATGCCTTTTGGAATCAATACTGCTCTAGAAGAATATCAGCATCTACCTGGAGTGGAAGTTATGACAGATGATATTCTGATGTATGGTTGTGGTGACACTACTGAAGAAGCCACAAAAGATCCTGACAAGAATCTGACTGGACTGTTTGAGACAACATGAAGCTAAACCTAAAATTCAATAAAAAGAAGCTGTGACTGAGGCTATCTTCTGCACCATACTTGGGACATTTACTGACAGCAGAAGACTTGCGCCCTGATCCAGACAACGTCAGAGCAAAGTCTGACAATGTAAAAACTGTTCAGAAACTGCTAGGGTTTGTGAATTACCTTTCAGAATTCTTACCATAACTATCAAATGTATGTGACCCTCTATGCAGGCTGACAGAAAAATAATTTCTGTGCCTGTCAATCCAGCTACAATGAATCCATCAATCAAGTAAAAAGTCTTGTTACCAAAGATCCAGTTTTGTATTAAATTGTGAGGAGTATACAGTGTACAGGAGCATGTCCAGCCAAATTCTGCTTAAACAAATATGGATTCACTCAGCAACCTAATGTATCCTGTAACAGGATTAGTTTAGGGATTGTCGTCTCTTCAGATAGACGAGCACTTTTTGGCACAGCAATTAGAGTCCAGTACAGCCAAGTATGGTGCTGTGATGATTCCACTTAAATATGGCTATAACTTAAAGATGTATTTTGATCTCTGGGTATCGTATCTCCCTCTTAATCCTATTTAATCTAGCTGTGCGTAGCTCTAATCCTAGGTGTATGTTGTCAGTAGTGGCAACAATGTAACAATAGGGCTTTGTACTCATCCCAGAATGGCTCCATTGAATTCCTACATAGCCCTGGGTGATCAAATACACATGTATTGTTTGGCCTGGGCTGTTGATCCAACCTGGTTGATAACATATAGACGGCATTGTGTCATTCCACTTGGTCCCATCTCCTTACAAAGGATCTTGACTTGAGTGCGTTAGTCAACCAGACTTGCCGTCGCCGGTGACCTCATTCTGGGTGGTGTAATCAAGGGTATAAAAGATGAGGTAAGAGGTCAGTGAGGGAGACTACAAAGAAGAGACTGTGCTGAGACTACAAAGAAGAGACTACTGAGGATATACTGTGATGAGCATGCAGGCTGGAATGCTGTGATGCTGCTGCTAGGAGCCTCCACTGGTTATCTCCACATGTTATGTGTGAGTGTTGGACTATAGAGCCACATCAAGGATATGTGTGGTAAAGTAATTATTTCACTTTTATTCCCTTTTTATTTTAAGTGCTGTATATTGTAACTAGTAACTGTTAATGCTTGCATACATCTGCATATCTGTTCTGAACTGCTTGTGTTAGATGTTAATACCGACCCATTTAAGGGTTAATAAATATATAAAATTTAGAAAGCTTGTCTTGTATTTATCTTGTGGACCCAGCACTCACTGGCGATGAGTGTGGTTTTTAGTAAAGAAGTCTCAGGTGTGGGCCAACGCGGTGTTGGCGCACTGAGGATCTTTCACAGGTGCAACTGGCCGCAATCAGTTTTATTAATGGTTTACGAAAAATAAAACAATAAAAATACAAAATAAAATCCTAGCCGTCCAGCCACTACCTACAATACACAATATAGGTATCTAACTAGAGAGAGCTGGGCCTACTGCACAGCTCCCTAAACACAAAATACAGCAGTTATAACTCACAGTGGTTTCCCAGGAGCAGAGAGCGCCAAATACCTGTGTGCTGTCTGCCCTTATATACGCACACTTCAGGAACCAAGGTATTAACCTCCATTCATCCCAAAACCTGAAGTGGCTGAATGGAGTAGAGCCACTCTCAACTCTACCCAAGCAGCCAGACCTTTTACCAGGGTTTAGGTAAAACCCTCCAGCAAGGAACACACCTTTCCCCGATGCTTTTAGAAGGAATATGACAAGAACCTGGGAGAAATGTATACTCCTTCTACCACTTTGCCCCTGGTCCTGTCACATATTCCCCCCCACCCCCGTTTCGACCTCAGGGGCGGAACACTCTGTGCACTCAAACAATATGCCCTAGACAGCGCATCTGAATTTCCAAGCTGACAGCCTGGTCTGTGCTCAACTGAAAAGTTAAAGTCCTGCAAATACATAAACCATCTGGTCACTCGCCTGTTTTTCTCTCGGTTTTGAGACATCCACTTAAGTGGGGCATGGTTTGTAATAAGTGTGAATGTTCTTGAGAGCCTGAGAGTACCTGAGAGCTTCTAATGCCCACTTGATCGCCAGACATTCCTTCTCAACAATGGCATATCGCCCTTGCCATTTAGCCAAGAATTTGCTTTCTACTGTAGGAACCAGAACCAAGACCCTGTCACCAGGGCTGAAATTCCTTATTTTAGCAGACCTGTTGTAAACCCAGGACTGATTCTCCTGAGCTTGCTGTAAGTGTTCCTTTACAATAGGCATCACTTTTTCAATTCTATCTTGCATCTGGGCAACATGGTCAATCACGCTTCTGTAAGGGGTAGCCTCATGCTCCCAGGTCTCTTTAGCAATATCCAAAAGACCACACACTAGCTCAGTGTCGACCATACACTAGCTCAAAAGGAGGAAACCCTGTAGAGTCCTGAGGTACTTCCCTTACAGAAAACATCAGAAAGGGTAAGAGGTAATCTCAGTCTTTCCCATCCTGTGCCACCACTTTTTTAAGCATCCCTTTTAAGGTTTTGTTAAACCTTTTGACCAACCCGTCAGTCTGAGGATGGTAAACTGATGTACTTAAATGTGTTATCTTCAGCAGTTTACACAACTCTTTTGTGACATTAGACATAAAGGGTGTCCCCTGATCTGTAAGTATTTCTTTAGGTAACCCAATTATGGTAAACATAAACAGTTCTTTTGCAATGTTTTTTGCTGTAACTCTCCTTAGAGGGATCGCTTCTGGGTAGCGGGTAGCATCATCAGCAACAATCAGAATATGCTGGTGACCTCTAGCAGACTTAACAAGAGGTCCTACCAGATCCATTGCAATCCTCTCAAAGGGATTTTCAATAATCGGCAGAGGCACCAAAGGGCTCCTAAAGTTTGACACAAGGTTGTGCAACAGACATTGTGGACAGGACTCACAGTACTCTTTCACCTCTTTCTGCTAACTCTCTTCTTGACCCCTTACAATCTGGCTTCCGCACTCTGCACTCTACTGAAACGGCCCTCACAAAAGTCTCCAATGATCTCCTGACAGCTAAATCCAAAGGTGACTTCTCTCTTCTTATTCTGTTGGCGCTATATAAATAAAATGTATTATTATTATTATATGTATACCAGGCCAGTAAAATCTTTGCAGGATGCGATCTTTTGTTTTATCATAGGCCGAATGTCCCCCTAACACATGGGAGTGAGCAAGATCCATCACCCTTCGGCGATGTGATTTAGGGACTACAAGTTTCTCTACTACCCATCCACCTACCTCATTGACTATATACAACAATTCATTTTCTAGTGCAAAATGTGGGAATATTTTCTCTGCACCAGATTCTTGGGGTACCCCATTTATTACTTTGAAATTTTCATGAGAAGGGGCTAATGTAGGGTCCTTGAGTTGAGAAGTCCCAAAGTTATCACTGGAGATTGGCAAATCAGGGAGACCAATTACAGGAGTGTCTTCCTCAACATCCCCTGAAAACACCTCTAAAGGAGAAGTCTCATTCTCATTCAGAGTTACACCTACGGCTTTTACATGATCAGGTTTCCCCAAGGGAACGGGATCAATACCAAATATATTTACACACTTCATCATTTCCCACAACTGCCAAAACAAAGGAAAGTCACATCCTAGAATGATATTATGCAGTAAAGTCTTTACAACTCCAACTTCATGGGTAACTTTTCTACATAGAATATCAAAAGACAATATGACAGTGGGGTAATCTTTTGTATCGCCATGTATGCAAATTACTCCCATCTGCCTGTGTTGTAATTTCCTGGTGTCAACCAGACTGGCATTCACAAGAGTCACTAGACTACCAGAGTCCAATAGAGCATCCTTCAACAGTCACAATACATGTTTGTCGCTCTATGCCTTGAGAGAGCGAGGCAGAGTAGGCAAGACTAGCAAACAGGGACATCCTCTGCCCAACATCACACTGCATAGGCTCATTCACCAGTGGACAATTGGCCGCAACATGGCCCAGTCCGTGACAACGACAGCAAGTAATGTTTAAGGGCACTTTAGGGCGAATTGGCCTAGAGTTCCTAGCTAATAGTTCTGAGCCAGTTCCTACTCTACGGGCCTCCTTCATCCCTTTTATATTAGGAACAGTCTTACCCTTTTCAGGATCAGGTATCCACTTCTGGTTCCTTGGGGCCGGCCGAGGAGAAGTGTACTCTTGGAGATAATCCTCCGTATTCAGATACCGCTCTACCAGGGGCAACTAGCTGGTCCACATCCTTGACCTCAGTTTGTCCCACACAGCGCTGTATCTGTACTGGCAAGGCTCGAACAAACCAGTCTAGGACGACTCTTTCCACCACCTCAGTCGCAGTAGAGACTTCTGGCAGTAGCCACTTTTTAGCCACGTGAAATAGGTCATACATTTGTGACCTCACAGATTTACCCATCTGGAACTTCCAGGTATGTACTGTCTGGCCTCTTGCTCACTTAAATCAAAGTAGGCTTTCTGGGATTCTCCACTGAGAAATGGAGCAACTGTATCCGCCCACTGGTCAGCTGGAAGCGTTTCCCTCTCAAATATGGTGAGGAACGCTTCCACATCATCCTCTGGGGTCATCTTCTGTAGCGAAGCTTGCACTCTCCTTCCAGGAGTGACACTTTGCGCTTGGACTTGAGGCCTTTCTGCCAGCAACTTTATCTGCTCCAGCAGATTTTTATTAATTGCCTGCTGTTCCCTGAAGGCCGCTTGTATGGACTCTATGAGCAGACGGTTGGTCTCATGCTGGGTGGCATAAGTCTCTCTCTGGTTACCATTTGCTTGTTGCAGCTGAATGTTAGCCTGGATCAGCTGTTTAACCACCTCCTCCATGCTTGCAGGGTCTGGTTTTGCAGGAACCACAGACTTAACCCACGACATACAACTTGCTGGATTTTTGTGCCAGCACAGCCTCCACCATTTGTAACGGGATTAGCTCAGGGATTGTTGTCTTTTCAGACAGACGAGCACTTTTTGGCACAGCAATTAGAGTCCAGTCCAGCCAAGTATGGTGCAACTGGCCACAACCAGTTTTATTAGTGGTTTAAAGAAAACAAAACAATAAAATATAAAATAAAATCCTAGTCGTCCAGCTACTACCTACAATACACAATACAGGTATCTAACTAGAGAGAGTTGGGACTACTGCACAGCTCCCTAAACACAAAATACAGCAGTTTAAACTCACAGTGGTTTCCCAGGAGCAGAGAGAGCCAAATACCTGTGTGCTGTCTGCCCTTATACACGCACACTTCAGGAACCAAGGAATTAACCCCCATTCATTCCAAAACCTGAAGTGGCTGAATGGAGTAGAGCCACTCCCAACTCTACCCAAGCAGCCAGAACAGGGTTTAGGTAAAACCTTCCAGCAAGGAACACATCTTTCCCAGGTGCTTTGAGAAGGAATATAACAAGAACCTGGGAGAAATGTATACTTCTACCACTTTTCCCCTGGTCCTGTCACAATCCATAATTGTAATGAATTCTAATTCAGGGAAATTATTAAAAATAAGGACAAATTTTAACACATGGAACTAATCCTCAAATTACAACAGTACTGGCTGGCAGTACTAGTGGAGCAGAAGCTCAGTGATAATAATGATGATATTTTGAAGAGATATAAAACAGTCTGCAAATTACACATCCAATGTGGTGACATTTATGTTGGCATGACAACTCCGAGCTGGGAGAACTAAATACTTAATACCAATAAGCAATGAGCTTTGTCTTATTTGCTCTCAGTGCAATGTAAAAAATCTACTAGTAACACATTATTATATCATAAAAGCAAAGTGCTGAAGTAATGTTTCCAAGAGAAATCAATTTAAGTAGTGTTTGAGTGTAAATAGGAATCAGCATGCATGCTTATGTAGTAAAAGAAATGTGCTCTGTTTTGTTAATATTCTTCGATTATTCTCAATGTCCGAGGTCTTCAACCCTGCATAGCTTAATGCTATGTATTAAAGAAAGAAAAAAATCTTTAAAGATATGATCAAACTCAAACAACCGGTTGCTAAGAAGAACAAATAAAACAACCAAGCATTGTGCAAATGTAGTGCTGGCATGATAGTACAAACCCCAGCCAACCTTCCAAATTAACCATACCATAATAATAGTAACAGGAGGAGATTCCAGCACACTCTTGATCAATAAAAACGGAGCGTTTATTTGAGGCAATTCAAACCACATACACATAGAAACACTGATGCGTTGCAGGCCGACACTATTGACATAGCTATGACTAAGGGCAGTGTATGCCCAAAATGTGTCAGATTTCCAGTGTGTACGTTATTTTAATTGCCTAAAATAAACACTCAGTTTTTATTGGATCAAGAGTGTGCTGGACTTTCCTCCTATTACTGTTGTCTCATGTGCTGCCAGCACTTCCTTGTACCCAGCTGATCCTGCATGATTATTGCAGCTTTTACACTTGGCGAGGTGGATAAGAGTGGAGACGCTCTATGTACTGATGCCATAATAATAATAATAATAATAATAAAAGACCACTGGGTTTTATTAAGGGTAACTATTTACATAATAAACTTAGATAATTCAATCAATATTAAGTTAAGCTAAAATATCATAAACAATAATATTTCAACCACTGTAATGCTCCATTCTTGAACCCAGCCCACCCAGCATTAGCTATGTGTCAAAGCCCCTCGAAATAAAACACCATGACAGTCCAATAAACTTGGATGGGAGGGTGAGACATAGTTCCAGATAAAACTTCTTAAAAAACAATTGACTACGGTGATTCACAGTTCCTTAAATAGGTCACTTATTCAATAGAAAATAGAGTTTGATAGTGTTGACTGGAATGCCAAGTGTCTGTCATTGTGACCATTGTGACCCTGATACAGGATCCACATGGCAGAGTTATGGTTCTGAATCATCTGTCATTTTGATTGTTTGGCGCCTTGTTAGAAAAAGGGATATACCAAGAAACTTTGTTACAGTGCTGTAAAAAAATGACTTCCAGTAAGTGAGACATTACTCACTAATACTAATGAGCCGGGTTTGACCCAAATAATACAGATTAAGTTTTTAACTAAACTGAACAAACGGCGATTAGTCTTTGAAGGACTAAAATGGCTGCCGCGACATGTTTGAGCAGGAAATACAGAAGAGACACGTGTGTGTGACTGTGATGTTCTAGCACCACTTGGCATCAGCTGACAGTCTCTCAGCCAATAGACAGTGGTGAGTGGACACATTACAGTGCTGATGTCGTATATACTGTATAAGGTGCTGCAAACATCATCATGAGCTATTTGCAGTAATGACGGAGATAGGGAAGGATCTGTGATTCATCTCACTGCATAATATAGAGAATACTTCTGAAAAGCTTGAAAGCAATAGCTGTAATAGAAAAATTTAGTCAGATTCAAGCACCGGCATATTAGTGATAGAAATTAATATATAGGAGTGAGGGCATAGCTGCTGTTGCTGCTGTTTAAACTTCAGACTGCTGTATTCCTGCTCTAATACAGAATTACAGACACACAGACAGGATACTTCACCCTTTAATTGCCAGTCATCTATTTTTGGCTAAGTCTGTTGCGCAATAGAACAGTTTCATCAGT
Source organism: Leptodactylus fallax (assembly GCA_947044405.1). Taxonomy (NCBI): domain Eukaryota; kingdom Metazoa; phylum Chordata; class Amphibia; order Anura; family Leptodactylidae; genus Leptodactylus; species Leptodactylus fallax. Next base: position 8,934,714 of record CAMRHE010000035.1, read on the forward strand.
ATACACAGTTTTTAAACATATTTTTACTGACATAACAATCCTGTTGGTGAAAAATCTTTTGTTAAAGGCTTTTTGGGCAAGAGTTTTTTTCATTAAATGCATATCGCTGTTCTAACAGTAAAGGGCTGATACCGCTGTGCAAATCTAAAAAACTCTGCTATTTCAGCACTTTTTTTGTTGTTCATCCAATATACAGTCTAGCCTGCGCTAATTTGAAAAAAAAAACCTCTTATTATTTAATGGGGTTTTTTCTGCTCTACTTACCAAATGCAAAATGTGACGGAGTGTTAATCTGAAAAAAAATAAATAAATTCTTAAGCGTTTTTTTTTTTTTGCTGTACATAGACATTATATACAGTATATGCAGCCTATGCGGATCTAAAAAAAGGATCACAGTTATTTAAAATTCTTGTACTGTAATGTAATATACAGTATTATGGAGTGTTAATCTGAAAAAAATATTAATTTCCTAAGCATTTTTTTTTTTTTTTAATTCTTTGCTGTACATATATTCAGTATTTCAGCCTGTGCTAATATAAAAAAAACTCCGGGAAAAAACAGGGCAGAGAACAGGCAAAGGAAGGGGATGTGGGTGGTAACAGCAACAGTACTTATGGTTTTGGTGGCAACCCCAGTAGCCGCAGGATTGTTGTACTTGAAGATAAAGTTTTTGATTACTTAGCTTGCTCTTCTCACTCACAGGAGTGAGGACATTGCATCTGAGGGTGATGTGATCTTGAGTCAGGTTTCAGTGTGGTCCTCCTCCTCCTTCATAACACATAATTTACTACCCGGCCTTTTTGGACTGTTAACTGTTAGTTTGTGTGTAGGCAGCACTCTCCCATAGGTTGAGGTGGCTGCACAATTCCACAGGGAGCTTACCGAACCCCTCCACAAAACTACACATATATATACAAAGAGATGGACGGCACTCCAATGGTTTTTGAGCTTGCTTATTTTAATTAATTGGTTCAACAATCCATGTACAACACAGCTGAAAGACACACAGTATTAATAATGTGAGAGTACAGTTGATATAAGCAACGTTTCAGGAAGTGATTGCCCTTCATCAGGCAAAATGTAGGTAGCAGTGAGATAAAAGCTGAATGGAGAGTGGACCCAGGTTGGTGACCCTGTTGGGAGACCCAAAGTGAAAGTAATCTGAGCTCGTGTCTCCTTAACATTCTCCACTGACACAGATCCCTGGTAGTGATGTGGCTCCTGTTAAGAAATCTACTTCTCCTAATCAAAGTAGTCTTGTTCCCTTTTTGATGAGCTGATTGAGAACAATCAGCATTGTGTGCAAACAGAGAAGGAAACATGACTGCTGGTGGTGGAGGTAGTAGTGGCAGGGGGTGTGGTATTACTACTTTCCCCTACTTTCTAGTATGGGAGTTATGTGGAAATCTGGAGGTGTAAATTCTGGGGGTGTGCATGGTCATCATTTGTCAGAAAAAAGAGGAGATGATGACATTGCTGATGATGATTCAGGGAGAATCAGGCATATTCAGGTTTATCAAGACCTCTGGGTCCGAGTGATATGTCATCATCTGAATGTGAGATGTCCAATACTGACCGTCCCATACATCCTAGGGACAGGATCAGAAATAGAGGTAGAAACCCCACATCTGGCTCCAGAGGGAGGGGGTAGGAGGGACAGGGGTCATCCTGCTGATTCCCACTCTCAATCAACTTCTGCGGGTTTTTTATCACAAACACTGCAAATAACGCAATACATATTATGGGGCCAAACCGACCCACCAGCATTGTAACCTCAGATACTGGGGATGAACTCCAGGTTATCAACCTCTCCTGCTGGGATCTCACACCTGTGGAAATATCGGTTCTCTCTAAGGGCCTGTCCTTTGTTCCCACTACTAAATTTAACTTGTTTAATTGGGTCAAGGATTTGGCATTATTTACTAGGAAATTGAGATGGTCTAAGTTCATGAAGAACTTAGACCATCATGTTGAACTTAGGAGGTGTAGGGATTTCGGCATTGAGGTTGATGACCTGGTGGGTTTGCAGACACTTGAGACACTTTGGGAGGAAGGTCAGGGCCTGACTGGACCAGGACCTTCTACGGATTTGGCACTGAGTAGTCGGGCTAATCTTCCCCCTTGTGATACGAAGTTTATTGACATCTTTGAAAGGATGGTTGTGAAGAGTGAACAAAGTGCTATGAGAAGTAATATTACATCTAACCAGTTTAGAGCTGTCCTGCAACTGGAATCGGATGATTCCATTATTATAAAACCATCTGACGGGGGGGGGGGGGGGTAATATCGTGATTATGAATAGGGATGACTACATTCAGATGTGCACAAACATATTACATGATGCTCAGAGTTACTCGTTTCTACAGTCAGACCCGACCTCTAGGTATATCACCGAGTTGAATGCAATTCTTGATCGGGCCAAGTTGGGGGGCCTGATCAACAAGAAGGAGTGGGACTTCATGTGTCCTCAGTGTCCCCGTGTCCCTACTTTCTATTGCCTCCCCAAGGTACATAAGGGGTATTGTCCCCTGAAGGGCCAACCCATAGTCTCGGGCATTGACGGGATCACCCAAGAAGTCAGCACATTCATCGATAAGATCTTGTGGCCATTTGTGCTGGCCCTCCCGTTGTATGTCCGGGTCACCATGGATGTCGTCAGACATCTAGATGGCATCCAGATTCCAACGGGTACGGCCCTTGCTAGCCTTGATGTGGAGGCTCTGTACAGTTCATACCCCACGATTTGGGATGTGGAGCTGTCAGACACTATTTGGGGATACGGGGGAATCACTTGACTTCTCACAACAACTTTGTTTAGTCTCTGATGGGGGGGCACTGATGCAAATATTCATAAAACTTAACGTTTAATAACTAAACTTTAAAACCGTATCAAAAGTATAAAACAAACATCCAAATACATATAGCCACTCAATGGAGTCCAACCATACAGCAAAAATGTATGAACTTACCACCATATAGCAAAAAACATCATGGCGGCTACACACTTAGAAAATAAAATTGAAACGATCTTACCAGTAACTGAAGGCAGGAGTATCCCAGTAGGTGATGGTGCAACCCAGGAGGATGAACTAGGTCCCTATTCATGCCCCTGAAATTTCCACTAACACCCAGAATAACTCCCACCCTAACAAGGGCAGTACCAAGCTGTCCTTAAAATGACCCTATAAATCCCTAGCCCTACGCGTTTCCTGCTACAGTAGCGCACCAATCATCAGGGGACTTACTAGACTACTCATAAGAACCAAAAATCTTGGTCAGATATATATAGGAAATAAGTAAATAAATAAATAATAAATGCTGCCTACAGTGGTAGATCAAAAACACAAACAAAAACCCCACAATGGAGGAAAAAGTTGCTAAATGCTATGACTCCATGTAGTGACAATGGTAGTAAAAGCCAAGTGAATCAGGGCAACTTATATAGCGATATACTCTGCTTATCAACAGGTGTACTTAGATTCACAAAGATAATGTTTGTTTGAATATGGCGCCGAAAGACGGCGCACACTGATGACGTCATGCGTAGCGTCACGTCATCCCGTTATGATACGAGCGCTAAATCTCATGCTGCGCATGCGCGAAGCAAAACCCCCCGTGCATGTGCAATTCCACCCGAAAACCGGCCAAAAGTGCGCATGCGCGAAGCGAAAAACTCCGTGCACGCGCACATCCCTCTAACTAAAGCGCCAGAGGATCGGAACTGACAGGCATAGCGGGACAGAGTGCTAAATAGTCCCATACAATGCATAAATTGTCAAAATAAATAAAGTAATGTCTATTAAACATATCTAGACCACAATAAATAAATAATAGGCCGGTTACTGACAAACCATGTCAATATATAACGGGAAGAGGACCTGGAAAGACCTGGAAAGACAAGGAATTAGATTTTTTTGATGCCTCTGACACCAGCAGAGGCAACTTTTTACTGTCTACCTAAAGTCCACAAAGGCCTGTCCCCCTTGAAGGGACGACCAATAGTCTCAGGAGTAAACAGTCTGTGCCAGAATGCTGGGATCTACCTGGATAAGGTTTTAAGATCCTTCGTGACTTCCCTTCCATCTTATGTACAAGACACTTCTGATTTACTTCACAAACTAGAGGGCGTAACGCTGGATGAGGGTGTTATTCTATGCTCTATTGACGTAGAGGCATTATATTCATCAATACCACATCAGTGGGGTCTAAAGGCTGTGGAGTATTATCTCAGATCACGGGGTAATCAGTATCGTTCCCACAGTCAATTTATTTTGGATCTTTTGGAATTTTCATTGACTCATAACTTTTTTGCCTTTAATGGTAAACACTTCCACCAGCTCAGGGGCACTGCCATGGGTAATCCATGTGCACCGACCTATGCAAACTTGCTACTGGGCTGGTGGGAGGAGACAATGGTATTTACAGACGAAAGAGAGGATTCTGTTAAGAGAATTGAACTGTGGGCACGATACATTGATGATATCCTAGTTCTATGGAGGGGAAGTGCAGAATCTTTTTCAGCATTTGTAGGTAATCTAAACGTGAATAAAATTGGTTTATCTTTCACATTTGAAGTTGGTGGCTCTTCCATCCCTTTTCTAGATGTATTAATCTTCAAGGGTTATGGAGGTATACTTAATACCAAAGTATTTAGAAAGGCAACAGCCACCAACTCTTTTCTTCAATGGAAGAGTAACCATCCGTATCCATTGAAGAAGGGAATTCCTCGCGGCCAGTATCTGAGACTTAGAAGAAATTGTTCGGGGGGACAGGACTTTGTGGACCAGGCAGCTGATCTCAGATCAAGATTCATTAAACGTGGTTACCCTGATAGGATTTTGAGAGAAGCATATAAGTCTTCTCTGAAGTGCGACCGTACGCAATTATTGAGATCCAAAAAAGCGGAACAAACCAGTTCAGAAAAAATTGTCCAGTTGATTGGAACTTTTGACAATGGGGCATCACAAGTAAGAGAGGTCTTACAGTGCCATTGGGACATTCTAACTATGGATCCTGATATTAAGGCAGTGGTAAGTGAGAGACTACAGATCACGTTTAGGAGAGGTAGATCTTTGAAAGATCGTTTAGTTCATAGCCATTTGGATGTACAAAAAACAACTACATCATGGCTATCCCCACCAAAGGGCTGTTTTAAATGTAGTGGCTGTTCCTCATGTCCATTTGTACTGGCAGGATGGGAATTTTTCTCAGAAAATCTAAAAACTACCTTTAAAATTAAACATTTTATATTCTGTCGTTCTAGAGGAGTGATCTATAAGATCACATGCCAATGCAAATTGGAATATGTTGGAAAAACTAACAGAGAGCTAAGAAAAAGAATTGGTGAACATCTTGGGGATATACGGCATGAACGGGATACCCCAGTGGCGAGACATGTCAACTCGTGCCACGGTGGTGATGTGAACTGCCTACGTTTCACAGGAATTGACTTGGTAAAACCCCATCCAAGAGGTGGTGACTGGCATAGGATGACATTGCAATGTGAGTCCAAATGGATCTTTAAATTAAAAACTGAGATCCCAAGCGGACTTAATGAACGCCTTAATTTTTGTTGCTTTATTTGATCTCCCCCTCTTTTATGTCATACGTTCCCTGGCCCTCTCTCTATTCACCCGGATGACCTTTTGGTGATATGAATTTCTTGATACTTTTTGACAGTCAAATCTGCCTTTCAGACTTTATATAGATTGCATACTTCATTGTTATTTTTGAGCATAAGTGAAGGAGTTTTTGCTATCCTTGCACATATATGTATACAGTTTTGATTTATCTAACATACTATATTTGGAACTCCTGAGACCTCTTTTTCGCTCTTGGCCGACTCCTTTATTGACTCAATCTAACCTGGAATGTCCTGGAGCTATAGTACCTGGAGTAGAGACTGATTGGGTCTTTCCAGGTTCTCTTCCCGTTATATATTGACATGGTTTGTCAGTAACCGGCCTATTATTTATTTATTGTGGTCTAGATATGTTTAATAGACATTACTTTATTTATTTTGACAATTTATGCATTGTATGGGACTATTTAGCACTCTGTCCCGCTATGCCTGTCAGTTCTGATCCTCTGGCGCTTTAGTTAGAGGGATGTGCGCGTGCGCGGAGTTTTTCGCTTCGCGCATGCGCACTTTTGGCCGGTTTTCGGGTGGAATTGCGCATGCACGGGGGGTTTTGCTTCGCGCATGCGCAGCATGAGATTTAGCGCTCGTATCATAACGGGATGACGTGACGCTATGCATGACGTCATCAGTGTGCGCCGTCTTTCGGCGCCATATTCAAACAAACATTATCTTTGTGAATCTAAGTACACCTGTTGATAAGCAGAGTATATCGCTATATAAGTTGCCCTGATTCACTTGGCTTTTACTACCATTGTCACTACATGGAGTCATAGCATTTAGCAACTTTTTCCTCCATTGTGGGGTTTTTGTTTGTGTTTTTGATCTACCACTGTAGGCAGCATTTATTATTTATTTATTTACTTATTTCCTATATATATCTGACCAAGATTTTTGGTTCTTATGAGTAGTCTAGTAAGTCCCCTGATGATTGGTGTGCTACTGTAGCAGGAAACGCGTAGGGCTAGGGATTTATAGGGTCATTTTAAGGACAGCTTGGTACTGCCCTTGTTAAGGCGGGAGTTATTCTGGGTGTTAGTGGAAATTTCAGGGGCATGAATAGGGACCTAGTTCATCCTCCTGGGTTGCACCATCACCTACTGGGATACTCCTGCCTTCAGTTACTGGTAAGATCGTTTCAATTTTATTTTCTAAGTGTGTAGCCGCCATGATGTTTTTTGCTATATGGTGATAAGTTCATACATTTTTGCTGTATGGTTGGACTCCATTGAGTGGCTATATGTATTTGGATGTTTGTTTTATACTTTTGATACGGTTTTAAAGTTTAGTTATTAAATGTTAAGTTTTATGAATATTTGCATCAGTGCTTTTGCTGGTTTAATTTCTGTTGCAATTGGTGGAATATTTTTGCCAGTGCCATTGTATTCTACAGTTGTTGGCTCCCTCTTTTTGCTTTGTGTTGTTTAGTCTCTGATGGAATTTGTGCTGACGCACAACTCCTTCTTATTTAACGGACGCTTCTTCCATCAATGGCAGAGTACCGCTATGGGGAGCCCCGCTGCACCGACTTATGCTAACATCTTTCTTGGGTGGTGGGAGGAGCGTCACGTTTTTACGGAGTCGTATTAGAAGTGGACGTCCCACATCCTTCTCTGGCTACGTTTTATCGATGACATATTGATTTTATGTATCACAAGGCATTATGGGAAAGGAGCTGGGGAGCTCATGCGCCCTCTATTGGATGTAACAGATCCTCAATTTGCTTTTGACTCACCGAGCCTTGAAACAGCAAAAGGGATCTTAGCCAAGCCAATTTCACTTATCTGCATACAGCGCTGTTTCCGGATTGTTGTCCTTCATCAGTACAGAGCAAAGTGAATTGGCTGGCTTAGTGGGAGGCAATGAGTGGGTTAGGGACAAGAATCTCTCACATTGAGGAGAGCACCAGTGAAGGTGTGTAGAGATTTTAATTGCCTTTTGCCCTCTACTTAGCATCTATATATCACAAGGCATTATGGGAAAGGAGCTGGGGAGCTCATGCACCCTCTATTGGAAGTAACAGATCCTCAATTTGCTTTTGACTCACCGAGCCTTGAAACAGCAAAGGGATCTTAGCCAAGCCAATTTCACTTATCTGCATACAGCGCTGTTTCCGGATTGTTGTCCTTCATCAGTACAGAGCAAAGTGAATTGGCTGGCTTAGTGGGAGGCAATGAGTGGGTTAGGGACAAGAATCTCTCACATTGAGGAGAGCACCAGTGAAGGTGTGTAGAGATTTTAATTGCCTTTTGCCCTCTACTTAGCATCTACATATCACAAGGCATTATGGGAAAGGAGCTGGGGAGCACATGCGCCCTCTATTGGATGTAACAGATCCTCAATTTGCTTTTGACTCACCGAGCCTTTAAACAGCAAAAGGGATCTTAGCCAAGCCAATTTCACTTATCTGCATACAGCGCTGTTTCCGGATTGTTGTCCTTCATCAGTACAGAGCAAAGCAAATATTGATTTTATGGTCAGGGCCCTCCGACTTGTTCCATAAGTTCACTCGGACTCATAACAACAACTCCCTGAATTTGAAATTCACTGCTTCTTTTGATACGGAGTGTATTCTTTTCCTGGATTTACACATCAAAATTACTTATGATGGAAACATCACGACAACTTTATTCTGTAAATCTACGGCCACCAATTCCCTATTACAATGGGACAGTCACCACCCGGTACCTCTAAAGAGAGGGATCCCAAAAGGTCAGTTTCTGAGGGTGCAGAGGAATTGTTCCTCTACGGATGAATTTCTCCATCAGGGCCAATTACTGGAGAGACAGGCTATGAAATCTGCTGAGAGATGTAGTCGAGATTAACTTATCGTACCATGCACGAGAATACAACCTAGAAAGTTAGTGAGAATGATCAGTACATATAATCAGGCCTCACACCAAGTTGTAAAAACACTCCGCAACTTCTGGAACATCCTTAGACAGGACCCTGATAGCAAAGACCTTATCTCCCCTCACACCTCTCTTACTTATTGGTGGGGACATAATTTGGGCGACCGGCTAGTACATAGCCACCTTACCCCTCAAAAATCTGCTACTACCTGGTTGGGCAGCCATCGCCCCATGGGTACATACAGTGGGGAAAAAAAGTATTTAGTCAGTCACCAATTGTGCAAGTTCTCCCACTTAAAAAGATGAGAGAGGCCTGTAATTGACATCATAGGTAGACCTCAACTATGAGAGACAAAATGAGAAAACAAATCCAGAAAATCACATTGTCTGATTTTTAAAGAAATTATTTGCAAATTATAGTGGAAAATAAGTATTTGGTCCATAACAAAAGTTCATCTCAATACTTTGTTGGCAATGCCTTTGTTGGCAATGACAGAGGGCAGACGTTTTCTGTAAGTCTTCACAAGGTTGGCACACACTGTTGCTGGTATGTTGGCCCATTCCTCCATGCAGATCTCCTCTAGAGCAGTGATGTTTTGGGGCTGTTGCTGGGCAACACGGACTTTCAACTCCCTCCAAAGGTTTTCTATGGGGTTGAGATCTGGAGACTGGCTAGGCCACTCCAGGACCTTGAAATGCTTCTTACAAAGCCACTCCTTCATTGCCCGGGCGGTGTGCTTGGGATCATTGTCATGCTAAAAGACCCAGCCACATTTCATCTTTAATACCCTTGCTGATGGAAGGAGGTTTGCACTCAAAATCTCACGATACATGGCCCCATTCATTCTTTCATGTACACGGATCAGTCATCCTGGTCCCTTTGCAGAGAAACAGCCCCAAAGCATGATGTTGCCACCCCCATGCTTCACAGTAGGTATGGTGTTCTTTGGATGCAGCTCAGCATTCACTCTCCTCCAAACACGACGAGTTGTGTTTCTACCAAACACTTCTACTTTGGTTTCATCTGACCATATGACATTCTCCCAATACTCTTCTGAAACATCCAAATGCTCTCTAGCAAACTTCAGACGGGCCCGGATATGTACTGGCTTGAGCAGGGGGACACATCTGGAACTGCAGGGTCTGGGTCCCTGGTGGCGTAGTGTGTTACTGACGGTAGCCTTTGTTACGTTAGTCCCAACCTGGAGTAAAGCTGTGTGTATGTGACCTTGTGTAACAGTGTCATCCACAGCGCCCTGCCCCTTTAAAGCTGACCTACAGCAGTGAAGAAAAATAGCTGGGTTATTATGGAAACCTGGAGTTCAGCTGTGTGCATGTGGCTGACAAATGCCTTGTCAGATTGGAGACAGGCTTGGGTCTGCTGTGAGTTTTCATTAGCTCGAGACGCAACCATGCGTTTTGCTGCAGGAGGCATGAGTAGTTTAAAAACGTTTCAATTTATTTGAATGCTGACATCCAGCATGGCAGTCCAGTTAGTGGTGTAAATACCAGGGTAGCAGCGGTAGCGGGTGCCACAGGGCCCGGGACATTAGGGGGCCCAGCGGGCCCCTGATGTTTTTTTTTTTTTAATAGGCCGTTACCTGCTGGTGTAACACCACCAGGTAATGGGCCCTATTTACTTACCGATCTCCGCTCCTGCTCACGGCCGCCTGCGCTTCACCTTCTGCGGAGGCGGCATTGAGCAGGAGTCGGGGTCGGTAAGTAAGGCTGCAGTCCGCGAATCCCACAAACACGGCTATCATTATACTCTGGGGTCCTGCTCTTGCACACTTAATTATGTGGGCAAGACCAGGAGACAATTTCACAGATGGATCTTAGATCATGTTGGCGATATCACCCGGAGGGCTGATAAACCTCTGGCCCTGCATGTGCTTGAATTTCACAATGGGGACATGTCCGCAATTCATTTTCAGAGTATGGAACGGATTTGCCGCTCCCCCAGAGGGGGCGACTGGGATCGTGTCATTCTTCAAAAAGAGGCACAATGGATCTTCAGGTTCCAATCAGTTAAACCTGGGGGCCTGAATGACGCAATCTCTTTCACCCCCTTTATTTAACCTGCTGTTTATGAGGAAAGGAGAATAAAAAAAAAGGGGGGGGGGGGATTTTTGGGAGGGTTTGGTAAGTGGTGACAGCTTTCTCATTTGGTGGTGTCTGTTGGTGTGGCTGTCCACATTTATATATCAGCATGTTTAGTGTTTTTGATAGGACTAGTATCACTGACTATTTATTTATGTGATCTGCATCCTCCAGAAGATATAATGTGTTAATTGTTATCCCTATATAATGATTCATGCATAATATGTTGTCACCTATCTAATATATATTGTGGGTGCCCACCTGCCATATGATAGAGGTTACATCTATGACCATTTTGGGTAATTAACAGGTTAGACGGCTTGAAATTAACATCAATGTCAGCGGGCAATACCTAAAGTAGATATTGATGTCAGCAGCTATTATTACATGAGGGAAAGATCTTCTACAGTTAGCAGATACTGTGGACTCCTGTCTTTATTAGCAACTAGCAGAAGGACCCTGCTTCGCACGGGTATATTTCATTTTTTGTTTGTGTAGTGGACCCATAAGAATTGTCACTGGTCTATTCTGTATGTCATTTGTGTGTAGTTTAAATATGTTTCAATTTATAAGAATGCTGACATCCAGTATGGCAGTCCAGTATAGGTACAGTCTATTTATGGCTGTGTTGTTATGGAAACCTGGTAAATTAAATGTGAAGTTATATTGGCTGATACACGTCATACGACTGAATATTTAAGGACTTGTGAACTGCTATTGACTAATACAGGTCATAAATAGCTTGGTTGCTACGGAAACCTGGTGTAAAGCTGTGTGTATGTCAAGTCTGAAGAACCTGCGAGTTTCTATTGGTCCATAAGCATCATGTGATCATGTGTATCTCAGTTTGGATATCAGTGAAAAACCTGCGATCGGTTGTTATGGAAACCTGAAGTAAAACTGTGTGTATGTGACCTTGTGTAACAGTGTCATCCACAGCGCTCTGCCCCTTTAAAGCTGACCTACAGCAGCGAAGTAAAATGGCTGGGTTGTTATGGAAATCTGGAGTAAAACTTTGTGCATGTGGAGACTAAGCGCCTGTGAGCTTCTATTGGCTGATAAGGGACATGTAACCGTGTGTATGGCAGTTGGAATATGAGTGAAAGACTTGCAGGTATCTATTGGCTAATGCAGGTCATTTTTTGTGAATACTGTATCTCAGGAACGGTACATCCTAGAGAGCTGAGACCCAGTTTAAAACCTTCCTGGACACCTGATGTACTGTACCTGTGTGCCAAATTTGGTGAGGATTGGTCCAGTCATTTGGTCGCGTATAAAGAACAGACAGACAGACAGATACTCATTTTTATATATCTACTAGCAGAAGGACCCGACTTCGCACGGGTATATTTCATTTTTTGTTTGTGTAGTGGCCCCATAAGAATTGGCCAGTTTTGCATTTGACATCCAGTATGGCAGTCCAGTCTATTTATGGCTGTGTTGCTATGGAAACCTGGTAAATGAAATGTGAACTTATATTGGCTGATACATGTCATATGACTGAATATTTAAGGACCTACGAACTGGTACTGTCTCATACAGGTCATAAATAGCTTGGTTGTTATCGAAACTTGGTGTAAAGCTGTGTGTATGTCAAGCCTGAAGAACCTGCGATTTTCCATTGGTCCATAAGCATCGTGTGATCATGTGTATCTCAGTTTGGATATCAGTAAAAAACCTGCGATCGGTTGTTATGGAAAACCTGGAGTAAAGCTGTGTGTATGTGACCTTGTGTAACAGTGTCATCCACAGCGCCTTGCCCCTTTAAAGCTGACCTACAGCAGTGAAGAAAAATGGCTAGGTTATTATGGAAACCTGGAGTTCAGCTGTGTGCATGTGGCTGACAAATGCCTTGTCAGATTGGAGACAGGCTTGGGTCTGCTGAGAGTTTTCATTAGCTCGAAACGCAACCATGCGTTTTGCTGCAGGAGGCATGAGTAGTTTAAAAACGTTTCAATTTATTTGAATGCTGACATCCAGCATGGCAGTCCAGTTAGTGGTGTAAATACCGGGGTAGCAGCGGTAGCGGGTGCCACAGGGCCCGGGACATTAGGGGGCCCAGCGGGCCCCTGATGTTTTTTTTTTTTTAATAGGCCGTTACCTGGTGGTGTAACACCAGCAGGTAATGGGCCCTATTTACTTACTGATCTCCGCTCCTGCTCATGGCCGCCTGCGCTTCACCTTCTGCGGAGACGGCATTGAGCAGGAGTCGGGGTCGGTAAGTAAGGCCGCAGTCCGCGAATCCCACAAACACTGCTATCATTATACTCTGGGGTCTTTTCAGACCCCAGAGTATAATGATCGGAGGCCCAGGGGAGGTGAGGGAACATTAAAAAAAATGTTACTTACCTCTCCTGTGCTCCAGCAGGCTTCGGGCCTCCTTGGTGACATCCCAGACGTCGGTGGACCAGTCTGACGTCATTATGTGTCATGCCTGACTCACGTAACATCTGGTCCAATAGAGGTAGCGGGGAGTGCGCCAAAACCAGGGAGAGATAAGCAACATTGTTTTTTATGTTTATATCCTCCCCTGGGTCTCCAATCATTATACTCTGGGGTCTGAAAAGACCCCAGAGTATTATAATTGTTCATGGGTGGTCCACAATGGGGCATAATACTATGTGAAGGGGCCACTGTGAGGCATAATAGTGTGTTCAGGGGCCACTATGGGGCATAATAGTGTGTGCAGGGGCCACTATGGGGCATAATAGTGTGTGCAGGGGCCATATGGGGCATAATACTGTGTGCAGGGGACACTATGGGGCATAATAGCGTGTGCAGGGGCCACTATGGGACATAATAGCGTGTGCAGGGGCCACTATGGGGCATAATAGCGTGTGCACGGGCCATTATGGGGCATAACAGTGTGTGCAGGGGCCACTATGGGGCATAACAGTGTGTGCAGGGGCCACTATGGGGCATAACAGTATGTGTAGGAGCCACTATGGGGCATAATACTGTGTGCAGGGGCCACTATGGGGCATAATAGTGTGTGCAGGGGCCATATGGGGCATAATACTGTGTGCAGGGGACATATGGGGCATAATAGCGTGTGCAGGGGCCACTATGGGACATAATAGCGTGTGCAGGGGCCACTATGGGGCATAATAGCGTGTTCAGGGGCCACTATGGGGCATAATAGCGTGTGCACGGGCCATTATGGGGCATAACAGTGTGTGCAGGGGCCACTATGGGGCATAACAGTGTGTGCAGGGGCCACTATGGGGCATAACAGTATGTGCAGGAGCCACTATGGGGCATAATACTGTGTGCAGGGGCCACTATGGGGCATAAAACTGTGTGCAGTGGCCTCTGTGGGGCATAATACTGTGTGCAGGGGCCACTATGAGGCATAATAGTGTGTGCAGGGGCCACTATGGGGCATAACAGTGTGTGCAGGGGCCACTATGGAGCATAATAGCGTGTGCAGGAATGCGGTTTGTGCGGGTGGGGGGGGGTGGGCGACCCGGCTTCGCACGGTTATATTTCATTTTTTGTTTGTGTAATAGCCCCTTAAGATTTGTCCAGTTTTGCACTTGACATCCAGTATGGCAGTCTAGTATATGTACAGTCTATTTATGGCTGTGTTGTTATGGAAATTTGGTAAATTAAATGTGAACTTATATTGGCTGATACACGTGATGACTGTATATTTAAGGACCTGCAAACTGCTTTTGACTAATACAGGTCATAGCTTGGTTGCTATGGAAACCTGGTCTTAACCTGTGTGCCTGAGGAGAGTAAGCGCCTGCAAGTTTCTATTGGCTGATAAGGGACATGTGACCGTGTGTATGGCAGTTGGAATATGAGTGAAAAACTTGCAAGCTTGTATTGACTAATGCAGGTCATTTTTTGGGAATACTGTATCTCAGGAACGGTACATCCTTTAGAGCTGAGACCCAGTCTAAAATATTCCCGGACACCTGATGTACATATGTGCCAAATTTGGTGAGGATCTGTCCAGTCGTTTGGTCGCACAGACAGACAGACAGATAGACAGGCAGACAGACTCATTTTTATATATATACTAGCAGAAGTACCCGGCTTCGCACGGGTACATTTCATTTTTTGTTTGTGTAGTGGCCCCATAAGAATTGGCCAGTTTTGCACTTGACATCCAGTATGGCAGTCCAGTGTAGGTATAGTCTATTTATGGCTGTGTTGCTATGGAAACCTGGTAAATGAAATGTGAACTTATATTGGCTGATGCACGTCATATGACTGAATATTTAAGGACCTGCGAACTGCTATTGACTCATACAGGTCATAAATAGCTAGGTTGCTATGGAAATCTGGTGTAAAGCTGTGTGTATGTCAAGACTGAAGAACCTGCGATTTTCCATTGGTCCATAAGCGTCATGTTATCATGTGTATCTCAGTTTGGATATCAGTGAAAGACCTGCGATCGTCTGTTATGGAAAACCTGGAGTAAAGCTGAGTGTATGTGACCTTGTGTAACAGTGTCATCCACAGCGCCCTGCCCCTTTAAAGCTGACCTACAGCAGTGAATAAAAATGACTGGGTTGTTATGGAAACATGGAGTGCAGCTGTGTGCATGTGGCTAACAATGCCTTGTCAGATTGGAGACGGGCTTGGGTCTGCTGGGTTGTTTCAGCAGCTCACTATTGTCTGTGGCATACCTTGTCAGATTAGAGACAGGCTTGGGTCTGCTGAGAGTTTTCATTAGCTCAAGCAGCAGCCATGCATTTTGATGCAGGAGGCATGAGTAGTTTAAAAACGTTTCAATTTAGAAGAATGCTGAAATCCAGTATGGCAGTCCAGTCAGTGGCGTAAATACCGAGGTAGCAGTGGTAGCGGCTGCCACAGGGCTGGGGACATTAGGGGTCCCAGCAGGTTCCTGATGTTTTTTTTTTAATAGGTGTTACACCAGCAGGTAACGGGCCCTATTTACTTACCGATCCCCGCTCCTGCTCACGGCCGCCTGCGCTTCACCTTCTCCGGAGGCAGCTGTGAGCAGGAGTGGGGATCAGTAAGTAAGGCCTGCTGGCCGTGAACCTCACAAACACTGCTATCATTATACTCTGGGGTCTTTTCAGATCGGAGACCCTGAGGAGTTGAGGGAACATAAAAAACACTTTTACTTACCTCTCCTGTGCTACAGCAGGCTTCGGTCCCCCTTGGTGACGTCCCAGACGTCAGTGGGCCAGTCTAATGTCATTATGCATTGCGGTGCATGCCTGGCTCATGTAACATCTGGTCCAACATTGAAGAGGTAGCGGGACGTGCGCATAAAACTATATGAAGGGGCCACTATGGGGCTTAATACTGCGTGCAAGGGCCACTATAAGGCATAATAGTGTGTGCAGGGGCCACTATGGGGCATAATAGTGTGTGTAGGAATGCAGTTTGTGCGGGGTGGAAGGTTGCCGGGGGGAGGGATCCCATGTCAAATGTTCACCTTGGGGCCCAGCCATTCCTAGTTACGCCACTGAGTCCAGTATAGGTACAGTCTATTTATGGCTGCGTTGTTATGGAAAACTAGTAAATTAAATGTGAACTTATATTGACTGATACACGTAATGTGACTGAATATTTAAGGACCTGCGAACTGCTATTGACTAATACAGGTCATAAATAGCTTGGTTGCTATGGAAATCTGTGTGCCTGAGGAGACTAAGCGCCTGCGAGCTTCTATTGGCTGATAATGGACATGTGACCGTGTGTATGGAAGTTGGAATATGAGTGAAAGACTTGCAGGCTTGTATTAGCTAATGCTGGTCATTTTTTGGGAATACTTTATCTCAGGAACGGTACATCCTTTAGAGCTGAGACCCAGTCTAAAATATTCCCGGACACCTGATATACATGTGTGCCAAATTTGGTGAGGATCGGTCCAGTCGTTTGGTCGTGCATAAAAACAGACAGACAGATAGACAGACAGACAGAAACTCATTTTTAAATATATAAGAGACTAGCAGAAGTACCCGGCTTCGCACGGGTACATTTCATTTTTTGTTTGTGTAGTGGCCCCATAAGAATTGGCCAGTTTTGCACTTGACATCCAGTATGGCAGTCCAGTATAGGTATAGTCTATTTATGGCTGTGTTGCTATGGAAACCTGGTAAATGAAATGTGAACTTATATTGGCTGATGCTTGTCATATGACTGAATATTTAAGGACCTGCGAACTGCTATTGACTCATACAGGTCATAAATCGCTTGGTTGCTATGGAAACCTGGTGTAAAGCTGT
This sequence comes from Leptodactylus fallax, assembly GCA_947044405.1. Lineage (NCBI taxonomy): Eukaryota > Metazoa > Chordata > Amphibia > Anura > Leptodactylidae > Leptodactylus > Leptodactylus fallax. Next base: position 8,951,516 of record CAMRHE010000035.1, read on the forward strand.
ATGTATGTCAAGACTGAAGAACCTGGTACATAAGCGTTATGTGATCATGTGTATCTCAGTTTGGATATCAGTGAAAGACCTGTAATCGGTTGTTATGGAAAATCTGGAGTAAAGTTGTGTGTACGTGACCTTGTGTAACAGTGTCATCCAGAGCCCCCTGCCCCTTTAAAGCTGACCTACAGCAGTGAATAAAAATGGCTGGGTTGTTATGGAAACATGGAGTGCAGCTGTGTGCATGTAGCTGACAATGCCTTGTCAGACTGGCTTGGGTCTGCTGGGTTGTTTCAGCAGCTCGTTGCTGTCTGTGACATACCTTGTCATATTGGAGATGGGCTTGGGTCTGCTGGGTTGTTTCAGCAGCTCGCTGTTGTCTGTGACATACCTTTTCAGATTGGAGATGGGCTTGGGTCTGCTGAGAGTTTTCATTAGCTTGAGCAGCAGCCATACATTTTGCTGCAGGGGGCATGAGTAGTTTAAAAACATTTCAATTTATAAGACTGCTGAAATCCAGTATGGCAGTCCAGTCAGTGGCGTAAATAACATGATAGCAGCAGGAGCAGGCCCCTGATGTTTTTTTTTTTTTTTAATAAGCCATTACCTGCTGGTGTTACACCAGCAGGTAATGGGCCCTATTTACTTACTTTTCAGACCCCAGAGTATAATGATCGGAGGCCCCAAGGAGTTAAGGGAACATAAAAAACACTGTTACTTACCTCTCCTGCGCTCCAGCAGGCTTCTGGCCTCCTTGGTGACGTCCCAGACGTCGGTGGGCCAGTCCAACGTCATTATGCATCGCGATGCATGCCTGGCTCACGTGACATCTGGTCCAACATTGAAGAGGTAGCGGGGAGTGCGCATAACACTATATGAAGGGGCCACTATGGGGCCTAATAGTGTGTGCAGGGGCCACTATAGGGCATAATAGTGTGTGTAGGAATGCAGTTTGTGCGGGGGGGGCGGTTGCCGGGGGGTTCCATGTCAAATGTTCACCTTTGGGCCCACCCATTCCTAGTTACGCCACTGAGTCCAGTATACAGTACAGACCAAAAGTTTTGACACACCTTCTCATTCCAAGAGTTTTCTGTATTTTCATGACTATAAAAATTGTAGATTCACACTGAAGGCATCAAAACTATGAATTTACACATGTGGAATTATATACTTAACAAAAAAGTGTGAAACAACTGAAAATATGTCTTATATTCTAGGTTCTTCAAAGTAGCCACCTTTTGCTTTGATTACTGCTTTGCACACTCTTGGCATTCTCTTGATGAGCTTCAAGAGGCAGTCACCTGAAATGGTCTTCCAACAGTCATGAAGGAGTTCCCAGAGATGCTTAGCACTTGTTGACCCTTTTGCCTTCACTCTGCGGTCCAGCTCACCCCAAACCATCTCGATTGGGTTCAGGTCTGGTGACTGTGGAGGCCAGGTCATCTGGCGTAGCACCCCATCACTCTTCTTCTTGGTCAAATAGCCCTTACACAGTCTGGAGGTGTGTTTGGGGTCATTGTCCTGTTGAAAAATAAATGATGGTCCAACTAAACACAAACTGGATGGAATAGCATGCCGCTGCAAGATGCTGTGGTAACCATGCTGGTTCAGTATTCCTTCAATTTTGAATAAATCCCCAACAGTGTCACCAGCAAAGCACCCCCACACCATCACACCTCCTCCTCCATACTTAACGGTGGGAACCAGGCATGTAGAGTCCATTCGGTCACCTTTTCTGCGTCGCAAAAAGACACGGTGGTTGAAACCAAAGATCTCAAATTTGGACTCATCAGACCAAAGCACAGATTTCCACTAATGTCTAATGTCCATTCCTTGTGTTCTTTAGCCCAAACAAGTCTCTTCTGCTTGTTGCCTGTCCTTAGCAGTGGTTTCCTAGCAGCTATTTTACCATGAAGGCCTGCTGCACACAGTCTCCTCTTAACAGTTGTTGTAGAGATGTGTCTGCTGCTAGAACTCTGTGTGGCATTGACCTGGTCTCTAATCTGAGCTGCTGTTAACCTGTGATTTCTGAGGCTGGTGACTCGGATGAACTTATCCTCCGCAGCAGAGGTGACTCTTGGTCTTCCTTTCCTGGGGCAGTCCTCATGTGAGCCAGTTTCTTTGTAGCGCTTTATGGTTTTGGCCACTGCACTTGGGGACAATTTCAAAGTTTTCTCAATTTTTCGGACTGACTGACCTTCATTTCTTAAAGTAATGATGGCCACTCGTTTTTCTTTACTTAGCTGTTTTTTTCTTGACATAATACAAATTCTAACACTCCATTCAGTAGGACTATCAGCTGTGTATCCACCTGACTTCTGAACAACACAACTGATGGTCCCAACCCCATTTATAAGGCAAGAAATCCCACTTATTAAACCTGACAGGGCACACCTGTGAAGTGAAAACCATTTCAGGTGACTACCTCTTGAAGCTCATCAAGAGAATGCCAAGAGTGTGCAAAGCAGTAATCAAAGCAAAAGGTGGCTACTTTGAAGAACCTAGAATATAAGACATATTTTCAGTTGTTTCACACTTTTTTGTTAAGTATATAATTCCACATGTGTTAATTCATAGTTTTGATGCCTTCAGTGTGAATCTACAATTTTTATAGTCATGAAAATACAGAAAACTCTTGGAATGAGAAGGTGTGTCCAAACTTTTGGTCTGTACTGTAGGTACAGTCTATTTATGGCTGTGTTGTTATGGAAACCTGGTAAATGAAATGTGAACTTATATTGGCTGATGCTTGTCATATGACTGAATATTTAAGGACCTGCGAAATGCTATTGACTAATACAGGTCATAAATAGCTTGGTTGCTATGGAAACCTGTTTGCCTGAGGAAACTAAACGCCTGTGAGCTTCTATTGGCTGATAAGGGACATATGACCGTGTGTATGGCAGTTGGAATATGAGTGAAAGACTTGCAGGCTTGCAGTCTAAAATATTCCCGGACACCTGATGTACATGTGTGCCAAATTTGGTGAGGATCGGTCCAGTCGTTTGGTCGCGCATAAAGAACAGACAGACAGACAGATAGACAGAAATTCATTTTTATATAGATAAGAGATATAAGAGATAAGAGATATAAGAGATAAGAGAAATACACTGGAGATCAAAATTAGAGAACAATGTATGAACACCTGATTTTTTCATAAATAATGATCATTGGAAGGATTTTTTGTAAGGGGTACACAATACCACTAGAACAGTGTTTTACAAAATAACCAAAGTAATATCAACCTGAAACATTTATTTTGAAAAAAACGTGATGATCAAAATTAGAGAACAGCAATGACTGTAGCACAGAGAAAGAATATAAGTAAATTTTCTGAAGGTTACAACAGTCACCAGTCAGTAGGAAGTGTACAGGCCTTTGCTTTGAATGACTTCAGCACATCCTCGGCCACAGGACATCACTAGTCTCTCACACTGCTCTGGCGTGATTTTGGTCCACTCTTCTTCCAGAGGTTTTCTATTGGGTTTAGATCAGGACTCTGGACTGGTGATATCATTGTTTCAGTGTTTTCAGTTTCAAGGAACTGCTTTACCCGTTTCGCTGTGTGACAGGGGTTGTCCTGCATGAAAATTGCTGGCTGATTGAGTGATTAATGCAAGGAAGGAACCATGTGTTATTGAAGAAGGTTCTGATACACACTTGCATCCACTCTGCCATGTAGCTGTATGAGAGGTCCAACTCCTGCTGCAGAAAACATTCCCCAAACCATGATACTTCCTCCTCCACCTTTCACTGACATCTCTACACACTTTGGGTTCAGTCTTTCCCCAGTTTGTCGACGAACATAATGAATCCCATCAGACCCAAATAAATTAAACTTGCTTTCATCACTAAAATAAATTCTGGACCACTTTTCCTCTGTCCACACAACATGCTCCTCAGCAAAGGTGAGTCTAGCCTTGTGATTCTTTCTGCTAATTAGAGTTTTAGTCACTGCAGAGTGGACTTTCAGTCCAAAAGCTCTTAAACGTCGAGACACTGTATGACAGTGAGACAGATCCTTACCCTGTTCAGTGCTGAACTGGCGAGCAATTCCAGCTGCAGTTTTCAAACGATTACCCATGGAGATTTTCCGCATTATCCTGTCCTCTCTTGCATTTGTCTTTTGAGGGCAACCAGCCTTCTTGGGGGACTTGAATGAGTTTGTGATGTTGTAAAGAAGCAATATTCTAGAAATAACAGACTTGGCCTTCATCTGGACAACCTGCTGCCGGAGGGTTTCAGTCACTTTGGAACGGCACACCATTTTTGCAAAGTCAGTGAAAACTGGAAAGTTAGGCTGCCAGTTAAATAGGGTTTGTAGATAATTAAGGAAATTATCACCAGGTTCCAGTTTAACACCAATAACTTGCAGGTATCTGAAAGTGTTCTCTAATTTTCATCAGTGTTCTTTTTCAATAATCTCATTTACATTTTTATTCTGTGCTTTAGAATAAATACAATTTATGAAATAAGCTTAAAATACTGCTATTTTACTCATGTTAGGATATATTCACATATAAGAGATAAGAGATATAATACAACTATTTACTTGTCAGGACAAGTTATATCTACAGTCATGGCCAAAAGTTTTGAGAATGATACAAATATTAATTTTTACAAAGTCTACTGCTTCAGTTTTTCTAATGGCAATTTGCATATACTCCAGAATGTTATAAAGAGTGATCAGCTTAACAGCAATTACTTGCAAAGTCAATATTTGCCTAGAAAATGAACTTTATCCCCCAAAACACATTTCAACATCATTGCAGCCCTGCCTTAAAAGGACCACCTAACATCGTTTCAGTGATTGCTCCATTAACACAGGTGTGGGTGTTGATGAGGACAGGGCTGGAGATCAATCTGTCATGATTAAGTAAGAATGACACCACTGGACACTTTAAAAGGAGGCTGGTGCTTGCCATCATTGTTTCTCTTCTGTTAACCATGGTTATCTCTAAAGAAACACGTGCAGTCATCATTGAACTGCACAAAAATGGCCTAACTGGGAAGAGTATTGCAGCTAGAAAGATTGCACCTCAGTCAACAATCTATCACATCATCAAGAACTTCAAGGAGAGAGGTTCCATTGGTGCCAAAAAGGCTCCAGGGCGCCCAAGAAAGACCAGCAAGCGGCAGGACCGTCTCTTAAAAGTGTTTCAGCTGTGGGATCGGGCTACCAGCAGTGCAGAGCTTGCTGAGGAATGGCAGCAGGCAGGTGTGAGTGCATCTGCACGCACTGTGAGGCGGAGACTCTTGGAGCAAGGCCTGGTCTCAAGGAGGGCAGCAAAGAAGCCACTTCTCTCCAGAAAAAACATCAGGGACAGACTGATATTCTGCAAAAGGTACAGGGAGTGGACTGCTGAGGACTGGGGTAAAGTCATTTTCTCTGATGAATCCCCTTTTCGATTGTTTGGAACATCTGGAAAACAGCTTATTCGGAGAAGAAGAGGTGAGCGCTACCACCAGTCTTGTCTCATGCCAACTGTAAAGCATCCTGAAACCATTCATGTGTGGGGTTGCTTCTCAGCCAAGGGAATCGGCTCTCTCACAGTCTTGCCTAAAAACATAGCCATGAATAAAGAATGGTACCAGAATGTCCTCCAAGAGCAACTTCTCCCAACCGTCCAAGAGCATTTTGGCGCTCAACAATGCCTTTTCCAGCATGATGGAGCCCCTTGCCATAAAGCAAAGGTGATAACTAAATGGCTCAGGGAACAAAACATAGAGATTTTGGGTCCATGGCCTGGAAACTCCACAGATCTTAATCCCATTGAGAACTTGTGGTCAATCATCAAGAGACGGGTGGACAAACAAAAACCAACAAATTCAGACAAAATTAAAGCATTGATTCTGCAAGAATGGACTGCTATCAGTCAGGATTTGGTCCAGAAGTTGATTGAGAGCATGCCAGGGAGAATTGCAGAGGTCCTGAAGAAGAAGGGTCAACACTGCAAATATTGACTTGCTGCATTAACTCATTCTAACTGTCAATATAAGCTTCTGTTACTCATAATATGAATGCAATTATATTTCTGTATGTGATAAAAACATCTGACAAACACACATAAAAACCAGAGGGCAGCAGATCATGTGAAAATATAATATTTGTGTCATTCTCAAAACTTTTGGCCATGACTGTAGGATACCAGTGACCACTAAAAACCTGGGTGGCCTCAGTTCAGATATTGTCTACTGTGGGCTATGACATGTTAGGGATATATTGTTTGCAGCTATCAGGCTGCATCTTTGTGAAGTTATCCTGAGGGATGCTATATAACTTCCTTATATGTGTTAATACTGTTCCTGAATGCCACTGACATAGAATATTATTGTCTAACATATAATTTTCATTTTCTCTATCCTGTTATGTGCCTTTTTTATGACAGCTGTGAAGACCTTCTGTGTCATCATATAAGCTGACCACGCCCCTTTTCCTAGCATCAGAACTGTGGGTGGGGTAAAAACATTCTATTGGTCCACTTAGTGTGACATTGTGGAGAAGGGGCGTGGTCTTCTGTGGTTCGGCCCTATATTAAGCCGTGCTGCAGCAGACACTGGTGTTGGCTATTAAAGGGAGTCTATCACTAGAAAAATCACCTTTTGAACTACGGGAATGAAATCTGCCTGAACTGAAGTGGCAAAGCCAACTGCGCATGCACGAGATTTCATCATCGTATAGCGTAGTGTCGGATGCCTACGCGAGGCAGAAGATGAGAAGTTGAAGAAGGCCGGGGATAGAATTAACTAAGGGGCGGCGAGAGGTTATAACGCGGGTGTGCTCGGAGCACAGGGGGAATAACTTTTTGGGGCATTGTTTTTCTCCTGCAATCTAATAGACTCCTGATGATATTGAATATTATCTACTTCAACGCGTAGAGTCACTTCTATCTGAAGTTATGAGTCATGGTTATCTCCATATTATCTCCTTAACAAAGGAATTTCATGAGAGTCCCTCTCTATATATGTTTCTAGATGATCAGCATGTGAGAAACCCCTGCCTCAGATGTCCCATATTTCTATTTTATATACTGGGGCGTTCATATCAGTAAATTGGACCTGACTATTTTACATCATTGTAATCATTGGTCTTTGTAGATTGATTGGCTGGTAATGAGCTAACTCAGTGGCTTTTACCTCCACAGGTTCAATCTTTTGATCAATATACCAGCTTATATCATTGAGACTTATACATAGATCTCATGATTACACCCCTTCATCTTTGGATCCTCATTTCTGGACTGTTTCCTGCCACCATCTTCACCAAGGCAAGTCACTGAGTCTGCTCCTCCTCCTCCCGCATTGTTTCATGGGTGAAAGGTGAAGCATTGCCATTCAGTTTTACAATTAATGAGCCTGGATCAGAGCAACCACACAGCAGAGGAGCTGTTTAACTCTATCCTGCACAGGGTTGGACTGGCCCACCGGGGAACCGGTGAATCCCCCGGTGGGCCCTGAGCCCTGACTATTGGTCCTAATTTTGCCAATGCAAATGCATTGGTCAGGGGCCCGATCGGGATGGTCAGGGCCTGATCATGCCTCTGACCATCCCGATCGGGCGCCTGACCTATGCATTTGGGCAGGGCAGCTTTAACCATAGGGCCAATGGTGCACTTGCATCGGGCCCTATGAGAGCGGGGGCCCCCTTGGGACAGCGGGACAGTCCTGCATTTGCTGTCCCGCGCTGTCCCAACTTCAGTTCATCAGCATCCTCTCAGGACGCTGGTGAGTTGAAGATAGTGATGTATCTAGTGGGAGGAGGGGGGAGCCGTCTGCACACAGGATGGCGCAATGACGTCATAGCATTGCACTTCCTGTGATGAGATGTTCTGTCTGTGCGCCTCGCAGAAGAGCAGCAAGGTGAGTATAAGTTTTATTTTTTATTTTTTTTTTCAGTTCTTATATATATGGCATAAAGGGCCGTTAGGGACATTATTCCTATAAGGGGGAGATCATTTATATAAGGGGCATAGAGAATATAAGGGTTCATTGGGAGTATTATTACTATAGGGGGAAGATAATTTATGTAAAGGGGCTTAAAGAATATAAGGGCTGCATTATATATATACTAAATGTGGTCCCTTATATTCTTTCAGCCTCCCTTATATAAATGATCTCCCCCCAGTAATAATGCCCCCTAATGACCCCATATAGGGGGAATTATTACTGGGGCAGATTATTTATATAAGGGGGCTGAAAGAATATAAGGGAAATTATTTATAAAAGGGGTCATTGGGGACTTTATTCCTATAAGGGGGAGATCATTTATATAAGGGGCATAGAGAATATAAGGGGTCATTGGGAGTATTATTACTATAGGGTGAAGATGATTTATATAAGGGGGCTTAAAGAATATAAGGGCTGCTATGTATATAGCAGCTGATCAGCGGGGGTCCCGGGTGTCGGAACCCCAGTGATTTTTTTTTATTGAAAAAGGAGCCAAAGATGTTTGTGTTGCAAACTTTACAGAGACGAGTCCCAACTTGAAGAAAAAGTAGTCATGGCGGTCCAATCCAGATAGAGACAGAATGATTACAGTCACAGACATCACCTGTAAGTCATGAAATGTTTCCTGTGCTGTATTCACCTAAATTGTTTGCAGAGCCCTGTGCAGAGTCTGTAGTTACCACTAAATGGTCAATATATTGATAATATGGGTATACCAGAGTTGGGAGCTCACTTGGACGTATTTGTCCCCCATGTGCTGAACCCTTAGCTATGGATTTGCCTCAGGTTGAAGAAATATGATGATGCAGGGGGCCATCCGCTCCCTGAAAACTCTGGATTAGAACAGCAGGGGAACAAGGAAAGGTGAGTATTGTTTTTTTTTTTTTTTTTTGTTTGGTAGGAGAGTAACATAATATTGTGGGGGCAGTTCGAGGTGGACATTATACTGTGAGGGCAGGTGGAGGAGGAAATTATACTGAGGGGGTCATTTAACTGGGGGCAACATTAAACTGTGGGTGCACTTGGAGGGGGACCTTATGCTGTGGGGGCAGATGGACGGGGACATTAAACTGTGGAGATAGCTGGAGGGAGACATTATATTGTATGGGGCCACTAGGGAGGCATTATAATTTGTGCAAGTCAGGTATTTCTAAATGTTGGTGATGGGGGGGGGGTGGGACAGTTCTGAAACCTTTGCACTGGCCCGGTCAGGGGCCAGATCAGGTTGCAGGCAACATTGTAATGATGATTAAAGATGGCCGGCTACAGGCGTAGAGCAGCGGCTGGAGACCATCCCTACCTTCTTCTGGGCCCTCCCCCTGTAGCCTGGATCCTGATGGGCAGCCGCAGGAACCAATCCAATTGCAGCTTGTTGCTGCAAGCATCACTGATGTCCTGAAACTGTGCGTGGTGGCTGGTTTCTGAAGAGGAGCCCAACCAGCAGTGTGGAAGGTAAGTACTACTTACCTGCACAAACACAAAACAACTTATTCCCCTATTTTTCCCCCAAATCTTTCAGCTTCACTGACCCCTCTGAAAACTACAACCCCCAGCAGCTCCAGATGCTCTGGATCTGTTGGGAGTTGTAGACCTCCCCCCATCTAATTTCCCACTGTATTCTTATGCTGGTGCCTGCTCTAGGGCTCCAACATAACAATACCTAAGGTGCAGAAAAAGCTGAGTACTTGTCTATCCTCCACTTTCAGTTTGAAAATGGCGGACATCCGGCAGACCTCATTATAGTCAATAGGGTCTTCCGGTATCCATGTGTAACCGCCATTTTAACAGTCCACCTCTCCATCATTCGGGTCTCGCAGAGGACTTGTATGACGGAGAGCTTGCCAGAGATGTGAATCTAGCATAAGGTTATGGTTACACTACAACTTAAGTCATGAAACCCAAGATCGCTGTGTCGCCTTGGGAGTCATTCACACATTTGTGAATGGAGTCGCATTGGGACCCTTAGGTTGCAATACGACTCCATTCACTAACATGAGTGAAGGGGTCACAAGGCGACATGGCGATCCACATGACGGCATCATTAGCGCTAGAAGTAAATGATGATAAAAATGACAGGGCCAGAAAAGTGGTGTGCAAAACTCAAAAAGTTGCAATTTTTTTAGCAAAAATTTTCAATTGTGCAAAATAATTGTTACTTTTTTATGGCAGGTTTTTTTTGTCTTTGTTTTTAGCACACAAGCTGTGTTAAATCAGCCCCATAGTATTTACACTGTACAAATAGAAAGCGTGACGTTAAAAACAAAAAGTCATGCATCTTATTTGTATAGTGTAGATACTATGGGGCTGATTTAACACAGCTTGTGTGCTTAGAAAAAAAACAAAAACAAAAAAACTGGCGTACAAGCCATAAAAAAAGTAACAATTATTTTGCGCACGTGAAAATTTTTGCTAAAAAAATTGTATATGGCAGATATACGCTAGGTTCACACCTGTGTTCGGGGTTCCATTTGGGGGGTCCGCTTGGGGATGCCATGAACGGAAACCTAATCTGCTGAAAAAAGCGGTTACCTGCCGAGTTTCCAGCCGAAAAGGGCAGAAAATGCAAAGAGAAAAACGCTGCATAGAAGATGTCCAGACTAAATTTTTTATTTTTTTTTTATTTATGCCGAGGGAAGTGAAAAAAAAAAGATACTATACTAAGCTGTTCCCGAGTCCTTCCAGCGCGGTCTGGTCCTGCATGTGACTACTTGCAGCACTGCAGACTGGATCGCTTGGAGGACACCGGAGCATCCGGGGACAGATGAGTATGTTTTTTTTTGTTTTGTTTTTCACCTCCCCCGGACTAATTATAAAAAAAAATAATTATGCTGCACAACCTCTTTAAAGTGTGGGGCATTAGGGGGGTATATTAAAGGGGTTGTCCAGGCATCATTTTTTTATGGTCTATCCTCAGGATAGGCCATAAATACCTGATCAGTAGGGGGCTGACACCCTACACCCAGACCAATCATCTATACGGAGCCACTTCTGGCGCCCACCCTGTACACAATACAGGGCCGGAAGCAGAAAGCTCTGTCCACTGTGTATTAGCCGAGCACCTTTACTGCATCTCAGCACATATTGAAGTCAGTGGAAGCTGATCTGTAGTGAAGGCACCGGGCAACTATACAGCAGATAGAGCTTTCTGCTTCCAGCCCTATATTGTGTACAAAATGAGCGCTGGAAGTGGTTCCATACAGCTGATGGGGCCGTGTGTCAGCAGCATGGCATTGTTATTACCTGTAGCCACGCTGTCCCGATACAGCTGATCTGCAGGGGTCCTGGCGGTGGCCCCTAGAAACAACGCCGCTGGTGGGCCCTAGACATCTCAGTCCTACACTGATGGCGCATGTCCTTAATCTGGTGGTTTGCCGCTTTATTAACTTGTATAATAGCTTAAAAGAGGTGCTCCTCATGGCCAGAAAAATTGCTGTGCATATCAGTCGTTCTTTTGTCACAAAAAACATTCTGCTCAATTTGCAGCAACAAACCAGTCTGCCTTTGCACTGACTTATCTTATCCAACCCAGTGGAATCCATCCTAAACATGCTGGTGTATCTGTGTGAGCAGCAGAAGGCGGTGAATGATTATTAAATGCAGCAGAGCACAGGGACAATGTGTTATTTTGAGATATGTCTTTGGAGGCTCATGAGGGAAGTGTGCTGGATATCTCAAGCTCTTTGATGAAGCCACCAAATTTTCCAGCAGGATCGACTGCAGCATTAGTGATGTGAACCCTGTATTGTATATCTTATAGGAAACACTGTTTCTCTTATACTCATGCAGCGAGGGATGGAAGAGAGGGAACAGTTTCTATCTCTTAGTCAATATCATCGCCCTGTGTTAATGGAGGAGGATGAGGATCTGAGTCAGTGACATTATGGTGGAGTAACTGGGACTCCTAGACTAGAAGAGGAAGAAGAAGACTTGGTTGCAGAGGGGGCCCTTGATATGTCACAGGCACAGCCGGGGGGGGGGGTGGAGACTGACCCTTATTTCTTCCAAGATGATGATGACAACAACCATGCTGGCCAAGAACTCCAATCATGGCAGACCCCTAGGCAGAGCCGTTTTTAGACAAAGTGGGGCCCTGGGTAAAATTACAAGTGGGGCCCCAAATGCTGATATGCAAACAACACCATCGTCTTGCAGTGGCAACCCCTATAATAACGCCTGCTTTCTGCTAACAAAAAAGTAATAACATGCCCCATTTTACCACACACAATTCAAATGAGCACCTTTGTACCGCCTAATAGATTTTTGCACCGAGTCATCAGTTATTATAGCACCTCCTTATAAATAATAGTCCCTGATTATAAATAATATTATACCTTTATCAGTAATCGCTCCCTTATAAATGATAAATAGTGCCCTGTATCAGTAATATTCCCCCTTATAAGTAACAGTCACCCCGTAAAAATAATACTGCTCCCTTATTAATAATAGCCCTCTCATAAATAAGTTACCCTTATAAATAATAGTCCCCATTATCACTAATAGCCCCCTTAACAATTATACCCCCCTTATAAACAGTTCCCCTCTTATACGTAGATAATAGCTCCCCCCTTATAATGGATGCCTTATATATAATAGTTCCCCCCTTTTTATAGGCCTCTTATAAATAGTTCCCCCCTTATAAATAATAGCTCATCTTATAAATAATAGTCCCCCCTTACAAATAATAGTTCCCCCTTATAATAGCCCCCTCATATTTAAGTTTCTCAATTATATATAGTAACCCACCCTTATATATAATAGTTCCTCCCTTATAAATAAGAGCCCCCTTATATATAATAGTTCTCCTTTATACTGTACAGTGTCAGAATAAGGGCTTTAGGCCCACCAGATGAACTTGTTCTGGGGCCCCACCCAACAGCTTCCTGCTAATATTCTACGCCACGGCTCCTTCACCGAAGTCTTACATATGTGCTGACTATCTGGCATTACTGAGAATGTTCCCAGTATAGTCAGTCCCTATAGTACTGTGCAGGCCCCAATAACTTCATAACCGGTTCATGCACAGTACTGTATGGAGAATGACATGGCCATGGGGCACTACACGTACGTGCAACATACACATAGCACACAGGGCTGCCAGCAGGAATTTTGACCCCCCCCCACAGTATAATGCTCCACATGGTATATAATGCTCCACAGTATAAAATGCTCCCCTGAGCCCTCCAGTTTCCCCACATGGTATATAATGCTCCACAGTGGCCCCACACAGTATAAACCACTCCCCTGAGCCCCCCATAGTGGCCCCACATGGTATATAAGGCTCCACACAGTATAATACTCCACAGTGGCCCAACACAGTATACTACCCCTTAGTGGCCCCAGACAGTACAATATGCTCCCCAGCAGCACCACACAATATAATATGCTCCATACAGTATAATATGCACCCCACAGTGCCCCCCAATATAATGCTCCAGAGTGGCCTAACACAGTATAACATGCTCCACAATGGCCTCCACACAGTATAATATACTCCCCAGAGGGGTTCCCCCAGTATAATGCTCCACAGTGGTCCCCCACAGTATAATATGCTCCCCACATTCCCCCCCCCCAGTATAATGCTCTACAATGGCTCCACAGAGTATAATATGCTTCTGAGAAGCCCCACACAATATAATACACTCCACAGTATAACAGGCTCCCCACACTGTCCCTTCCCCCCAGTATAAAGCTCCACAGTGGCCCATAATATAATATGCTCCCCAGAGGGTCCCCCTAGTATAATGCTCCACAGTGCCCCCCGTAATATATTATGCTCCCCAGAGCGTCCCCCAGTATAATGCTCCACAGTAGGCCCCATGCAGTATAATATGCTCCCCAGAGGGCCTCCTAGTTCTCCCCCGAATAATGCCCCACAGTGGCGCCACGCAATATAATATGCTCTGCAGATGCCCCCCCAGAATAATGCTCCACAATGACCCCACACAGTATAACATGCTCCAGAATGGCCTCCACACAGTATAATATACTGCCCAGAGAGGTTCCCCCACTATAATGCTCCACAGTGGCACAAAATAGTATAATATACTCTCCAGAGGGACCCCCCGAATAATGCTCCACAGAGGCCCCACAGAATATAACATGCTCTCCAGAGGGCCTCCTCCCCCAATATAATGCTCCACAGTGGCCCCACACAATATAATATACTGGGGGCCCCTCTGGACAGCATATTATATTGTGTGGGGCCACTGTGGAGCATTATATTGGGGAGGAGGCCCTCTGATGAGCATGTTATATTCTATGGAGCCTCTGTGGAGTATTATAATGTGGGGGGGGGGGCTCTGGAGAGCATGTTATATTCTGTGAGGCCACTTTGGAGCATTATACTGGTGGGCCCTCTGGAGAGCATATTATACTGTGTGGGTCCACCATGGAGCATTATACTGGGGGGGCCTCTGGAGAGCATATTATACTGTTTTGGGCCACTGTGGAGCATTATACTGGGGAAGGGGCCCTCTGGATAGCATATTATACTGTGTGGGGCCACTGTGGAGCATTATGCTATCCAGAGGGACCCTTTCCCAGTATAATGCTCCACAGTGGCCCCACACAGTATAATATGCTATCTAGAGGGCCCCTCCCCAGTATAATGCTGCCCAGTGGCACAACAGACTCCCTTAGTGCTATTATTATATTATACTCTGGGGTCTCTTCAGACCCCAGAGTATAATAAGCGAAGGCCCCGGGGAGGTAAGGGAAAATAACAAACAGTTCTACTCACCTTGCCTTACCTCTAATGGGCCTCCTCGCGCTGCTCCGCTATACCCGCCGGCGCTGGCTTCCTCTTGTTTGCGGCTGACGTCACGCGTTGTGGATGTCACCACTGAAGCCCAATCACAGGCCTCAGCGGTGACGTGAGGCACGCTGTTAGCATGCCCCACATGATGTCCAGGCCTCAGCGGTGACGTCCTGAATGCCAGAAGATGACGTTGGACGCCTAGGACAGGTGAATAAAAATGTTTGTTATTTTTTACTCACCTCGGAAAGGAGCCCTGCGGCTCATGACGCTGGGTCCCTTTCTGTTATTGATATGACCGGGCCTGACTCTGGGATCCGGAGTCATCAGGCTCCAGAATACGGGGGCCCCTTTGGGGACGGGGCCCTGGGCAATTGCCCAGTTTGCCCCCCCCCCCCCCTAATGCCGGCCCTGCCCCTAGGTCCATGCATTTGCTGGCAATCTGGGCAGGCTGTATGCTCCACTGTTTACACAACAGCAATCGTATTATTAGCATCAAGCAGAGGGATACGTACTGGATGGCAATTCCACTGCAGGTGGGTGAGGACTTTGAATGCAGCAATCGTCAGAATGTTATGTCTTCACCCTGAGAAAATGCATTAAATTAGTATTGCATTTAATTATGGAAAAAAAACTGTCCAACACATCACCAATGTAATCGCCCCATTTAATGTAATAACTTGTTGTACCCCTTTCAGCAGTGAATATTGAAAAAAAAAATTAAAAAAATAACAGCTTTCTAATTTACAGTATATACTTGACAGGGCTGTTGACTGTATCACAATATGCGTATTACAGCTTATGGTTATTCCTTATTGCTATAGTTGCATCTAAGGCTAATTTGGCTATATTGTTATACAATGCATAACGTCCTGTAGGCAAAAGAGTCCATCTTAAAAATAAAAAAAAATTTCACTCTCGACTTTCCAATAGATGGATCGATTGGCACACCAGTAAGGAATTTTCTAAAAACTCTGCACATATGAAATGAATAGCATTTGTAAAGAAAAGTGCCTATATACTGTTCTTATATAGAGGCCCTTCCTATCTATCTTCTCCCCTGCCTACTCATATTATTACATGATGAAATAACACCTTTAGATTTAATATTTTATCAGCACAAATAAATAAACATAATAATATTAATTATGCTCCTTGAATACGTAATACTACATCCAGTTATGAATAAAACTACTACCAACAAAGACTATGGCCTTGAATTGGAGCACTGAAAAGAGAACGCTAATGAAATCCTAGCAATCACATGTTAGAGTAGATACATGTATCTGATCCCATTGATTTATCTGGGCCTGTCTAACAGCACAGTTTAGATTGATTGCAGTCTGTTCAGAAGAACTCTAGAATCTAAATGGTTACTCATTAGCAATCCAGGCATGTGGAGGGAAGTAGATGTAGTACCCACATCTGACCATATGTACTAGAGTCCATCATGTGAGAAAGGAATAGGGATTATTTTTATCAATATATATCACTATAAGAACTCTGTAGACCAATGTGTTAGCACTTTGACATGCTGTGTATAGCTTGTTAATAGTGGTAATAGGAATATTTTGCCATAGCTTTGGGAATGCATACTCACTACATACATACTGTACATGCACATAAATGTACTAACTAGATACAGTCACATGTACTTACATACTGTACGTATTATGCTCCTAATCATATTAACAGCCCCAAACCAGGATGGAGAGCAAAGAGTGCATATGTTTGTTCTTGGTTATCGTTATTGTGTCTAAAGCCTAATAAGGTAGATATCAGAGAAAAGAGATCCAGACCTGAAGATTTCATTAGGACCAGTCAAATATCTTTGGTACAGTGGCTTGCAAAAGTATTCATACACCTTGAACTTTTTCACATTTTGTCATCTTACAACCACAAACTTAAATGTATTTTATTTAGATTTTAAGTGATAGACCAACACAAAGTAGCACATAATTGTGAAGTGGAATGAAAATTATACATGGTTTTAAAAATTTTAATGAAATAAAAATCTGAAAAGTGTGACGTACATAACTATTCAACCCCCTGTATTCTGATAGCACTAATTAAAATCCAGTGCAATCAATTGCCTTCAGAAGTCATTTAATTAGTTAATAAATTTCAACTTTGAGTAAAGAAAGACATAAAATGTGCCATTTGCAGTTTGCCACAGATAAGACCAAAGTTGAACATTTTGGCCTAAGTGCAAAGCACTATGTATGGTGGAAATGTAACACTGCTGATCATCCTGAACACACCATCTCCCTGTGAAACATGGTGGTGGTAGCATCATGCTGTGGGGATGCTTTTCTTCAGCAAGGACAGGGAAGCTGGTCAGAGTTGATGGGAAGATGGATGGAGCTAAATACAGGGCAATCCTGGAAGAAAACCTGTTGGAGGCTGCAAAAGACTTGAGATTCACCTTCCAGCAAGACAATAACCCTAAACATACAGTCAGAGCTACAGTGGAATGGTTTAGATCAAAGAATATTCATGTGTTAGAATGGCCCAGTCAAAGCCCAGACCTAAATCCCATTGAGCATCTGTGGCTAGACATAAAAATTGCTGTTCACAGACGCTCTCCATCCAATCTGGCTGAGCTTGAGCTATTTTACAAAGAAGAATGGGCAAAAATTTCAGTCTCTAGATGTGCAAAGCTGGTAGAGACATACCCCAAAAGACTTGCAGCTGTAATTGCAGTGAAAGGTGGCTCTACAAAGTATTGATATAGGGGGAGCTGAATACTTTTGCAAGTCACACTTTCCAGATTTTTATTTGATTACAGTTTTCAAAACCATGTAACATTTTCGTTCCACTTTACAATTATCTGTTACTTTGTGTTGATCTATCACTTAAAATCTCAATAAAAACATTTAAGTTTGTGGTTGTAAGATGACAAAATGTGTGTACCCCACTGATCAGCTATTTATAGGGACCTTCCATTGTTAGCTGTAATCTGACACCTCTATGACCTTCTTTATGTCTTCCTCTAGACAGAATACAGCAGAGATTTCAGAGTGAATGTCAGTTTATAAGGAGGGAGCAGGGAAAGAACCAGATAAATTGAAACATTACAGAATTTCTTATATTATTTATGCAAAGGTCGTTGAAAAATTTGTGACTATTTAACACAACCAGTAATTGTATTTGTAACACATAATGTAAAAAAGTGTTAATCTTGCATTAAACACTGAACTTTCTTCTTCAAAACAAACACCATTAACTGTGTGTAAATACTAAACTCCTATATGGTAGATGTCTTAAGCACTATGAATAAAAATGTAGTAAGTAGCAATATTTCTTCCTCTTATATATTCTGCTCTGGATGTAATCCATTATAAAGCTTTCTGTAGCCTAAAACCAGAGGAGCTATAAAAGGAAGTGTCTCTGCATCTTGGCTATATATAAAATCTAGCAAAAATAGAACCACATGATGCAGCAATATGCAAATTCACAGCTCATCAGCTGGCAACTGATTCACAGCCCTAAAATACACAAGTCATTATTGTAGCTGCATATCCCCTGTATAATTTTAAAATCTATTTACATCCAATTTGTAGGCAATTAAATGGAAGCTCATATAAATAAATCCACCATCGCTGAGAATATTCTCATTTTTGTTTATGTATAAAGCGTCAGGTATATGATAAAAGATAAGAGCTTTACATATTGTGACATGAAAATACAATTATTTTACAATCAGAGCTGACATAGTGATGTTTTCACAGCTTCTCTACAGAATGTGGTTCCTGCACTGCATTAAGAGCATTGCAGGTTTACTTATTCCCAGTGAAAGAGGATGTTCAATTTGTGGTCTCTGTTACCAAAGGTAGTGAACACTCTCATGAGAACAGAGAAGCCATTTTCATTGATGTTTCTAGCAACACTTAGCAACTTAAAATACTCTAGAATCTATATAAATCCACATTTAGACTCAGCAAACTACTAATGCCCACATGGCCCTCTATAGTCAGGGCTAGAGATGAGAGAATTTTTCAAAAGTTCAATTGTGCAGTTCGATTCGAATTTCCCAAAAAATTTGTTTTGATCCGTATTAATTTGCGGTGAATGGCGTTAAAAAACACCTGTAGGGAACTGCCATTTCTACTAGTATATAATGTATCTGGCTTCTTTGCCCCTGCAGTTTGGCTTCAGAGACCCCAGGCATTCAGTGCAAGTTTTGTTTTGTAAATACAGTGAGTCAGACACATGTGAGGCAGAGCTGCTGGGGGGAGAGATGTGAGCAGAGCTGCTGAGACAGACATGTTATGTCTGGGGGAGTCTAAGAGCCACTTGTTCCTCTTTACTTCACAGTATATAGTTAGGTATGTGTTACCCCCTATATACTCACAGGACCTAGCTAGTAACCGTAGTTAGGGATCCATATATATATATAGTTCAGGGCAGTGATAGGTTAGGCTTCCGAAGGCCAACTAGCTAGTTAGAGGCCCGGTGGCACTAGTAGTTTAGCTGGCAGGTTAAGGACTCAGTGTTAGGGTAGTCAGGCCTGCATCTACTTCCGTCACCGTCGCCCTGTTTGCTGCCTGTGAAGAATCTCACCATCATCATCATCTCCTGATCGGCTGTCTGTCATCTCCTGGAAGAATCCAAGGATCCACAGTCATCCACAGGGGCCCCTGCATCTCTTCTGTTGCCTGGAGGTATTGTGCACTGGACTCTTGCTATATATCTATATATATACCCGGGTATATAACCTAAGACGGTTGAGGACTTGCTGGTTGTTGTAGTATTGCTGTGTTCTGAGTATATTTTATGTATGTATTATTACCCTGTTGATTCTTATAAAGCTACTGTTATAACCTTATGTGGTATCTGTATGTATTCTTCAGACTGTGAGATTAGTACAGTGATCCTTGTTAAGGCTACTAACTGTATTTCATGGGTAAGTCCCAGGAAGAGATCCTCCCTGTAATACAGAGGCTCTATCCTGGGTGGAGGCACTGATATATTTCATATATGTTCCCACTCTTCCCTTCAGCGAAGGCTTCAGGTCCCATTATACACACATGTCAGCGCCAGAGTCTGTTGCGGGAGGGATAATACTCATACCCCCCCCCAAATAGGGCTACATTTGGAGGCACTGCTGAGATTTAGAAGTGGGAATAGTCATTGATATGGAGAAGCGATATAGCTCAGAGGGGAACCTCCCACTAGCTACTACATGGGATTACCGACCTCCTGTTCCTCCCCTGGTTCAGGTAAAGGAAGAACCCCGCTCAGCCAGTTACCCCCCCAGTATGGCCGTCGCTAGCAGTTCCTCTAGTGACAGTGCTATTAGCACTTTAGCCAGGCTGACTGAAATGTTAGCTCAGGGCCTGCAGGCCACTCACTACAAGAAACTAAAAGTATTCTCTGGTAATGTCCCAGTACCACAAGGGGAGGAAAACTTTGAGATATGGAAAGAACATACTCTCCAATGCCTGAAGGAATGGTCTTGCTCTGAAGAAGGCAAGCGGCAGCGTATCAGTGAAAGTTTGCGGTCTCCTGCTGCAGAATTGATCCGCTTGTACAGAGACTCTCATGAAGGAGTGAGTGCATTGGACTATATACAAGTACTGTCTGATCACTTTGAGCCATACTATGACCTTGCCCAGATGGTTGCTGATTACCGAATGGTTCGTCAAAAAGAAGGGGAAAATGTCTCTACTTTTATTAACCGTTTACAGCTACTTCTTTCACGTCTGGTGTACCACGCAGCTATATCTACTTCAGAGGTAGACGCTATGAGAACCAGTCAGTTGGTGAGAGGGTTACAACCTCATCATCCTCTTGCTCAAGTACTCAAGGTCTTACTATCTGATAGAGTCCTTCCATTTCCTGACTTAATGAAGTTAGTGAAGAAACAAGAAGCTGACATTAGTTTTAGTACCCCTAAGAAAGCGAAAAGCATCTCTAAAGAAGATGTTGTTCCTAATTCAAACAAGGACAAACCAGTGGAGCGGTCAGAACTTAGACAGTCCGCCACTCCACCCACTGCCACTCAATGGAGGAAGGATGCTAGAACCTGTTATAAATGTGGTCAGACGGGCCATACTGCCAGACAGTGTACGGAGGACAGTGAGGGATTGGGACACAGTGCTGTCTTCTCTATTCAGAATCAAAGACACCGAAGGAAGGCGGGCCGAGTAAAGACCAGAGGCGCTATCGCGGGCTCCAGGTCCGTTGTCAAAGTCACTGTCAATGGTCATGCCGCTCCTGCCCTGTTTGATACAGGATCTCAAGTGACCCTGATTTATCGCTCGTTCTACCAAAAGTATCTGAGGGATATACCTCTTCAGTCTACAGGACAAATGAAATTGTGGGGGCTTAATTCAGGATCATATCCTGTAGATGGCAGCCTACAAGTAGTTATAGCTGTCCCTGAATTAGAAGATCAGAGTGTCGCTCCCATGAAGATTACGGCTCTTGTCTGTCCTGATACAGGGGATTCTTGTGCAGCTCCTGTGATACTTGGCACTAATTGTCCCGCAGTGCATTATGCTTTTCAGAAGTTTCTTGGAAGAGATTGGAACCCTGCAGCTCAGCCGGTGAATATATCTTCTGATCTTAGAGAACTCTGTGATGCCCTGTCTACTGGCTATCGACATGGAATGGTATATCATATCGGTGAGAGAACCGTGGAAGTTCCTGCCGGCGGGGAGAGAGTTCTGAGAGTAGCCTCCAGCATTGCTCCCGATTTGCTTGAAGGGGGGAGTTATGTCCTTATGGAAACCCCTGAAGAAATGATTAACCAGAATGGCTGGATGGTGATCCCAGAGAGAAAGGACTGGAGAAATAAAGTGGAGTTATCTACCTGTGTGACAGTGAGGAACTGTTCACCGCATCCGATCGTAATTGGACCATACCAGAATGTGGCCCACTGCTACCCTGTGCTTGGAGTAAATCCATACGCTGAAGTGTGCAGGATTCAAATCCGAGATGCAATCCCTAATCTCAATCTTGACTTGAGTGATCCACATTTACCAGAGGCCTGGAATCAGCGACTGACACAGAAGTTGTCTGAATTATCGGAAGTGTTCTCCATGGATGATATGGATGTAGGTTGTGCTAAAAGTGCTCAACACACTTTCCGATTGACCGATTCTACTCCCTTCCGGGAGCGACCACGGAGAGTTGCTCCAAAGGATGTTGATGAGTTAAGACAGACTCTACAGCAAATGAAAGGTCAGGGGATCATTGTGGACAGTAAGAGCCCCTATGCCTCACCTATTGTGGTGGTAAGAAAAAAATCTGGAGCAATTCGCCTATGTGTGGATTACAGAACTCTGAACCGGAGAACCTTACCTGATCAGTATACACTGCCGAGAATTGAAGAAGCTCTGGAAGCTCTGAATGGAAACTGTTGGTTCACAGTGCTGGACCTAAGATCGGGATACTATCAAGTCCCAATGGCACCTAAGGATCAGGAAAAGACAGCCTTCATATGCCCCTTGGGTTTCTTTCAGTTCACTCGTATGCCGCAAGGTACAAAAGGTGCGCCAGCAACGTTCCAAAGGTTGATGGAAAGAGTGTTAGGTGATTTAGTGCCCCGGGAATGCCTTGTATATCTTGACGACATTATTGTGTTTGGAAAGACGCTGGAAGAACATGAAGAACGACTCATGAGAGTACTCCAACGCTTAAAAGAAGAGGGGCTGAAGTTGTCGGCTGACAAATGCAAATTTTGTAGATCTTCGGTCACTTATGTAGGTCATATTGTTTCTGCTGAAGGAGTTGCTACCGATCCTGGTAAGATTGAAGCTGTGGTGAATTGGCCCCGACCGCAAAATATTACGGAGTTGCAATCTTTCTTGGGGTTTTGTGGATTCTATCGACGATTTGTGGAAGGATATTCAAAAATTGCTCGAGCCCTCCTCGACCTGTTGAAGAGTGATGCAGGAGATCCGGGAAAGAAGAAAGGGTCTTCCAAAAGCCTTTTTGGCGATAGGTGGACTGCGGATTGTGAAGAAGCATTTAAGTTGTTGAAGAAGAAATTGACAGAAGCTCCCGTTCTGGCTTATGCTGATGCACAGAAGCCATATGTGCTACATGTAGATGCCAGCTTTGAAGGATTAGGTGGTGTGCTGCACCAAGAATACCCGGCCAGGTTACGGCCCATAGCTTTCATAAGTCGAAGTCTTTCTCCCAGCGAGAAAAATTATCCAGTACATAAATTGGAGTTTTTGGCACTCAAGTGGGCCATTGTTGATAAATTACATGACTATTTATACGGAGCCACGTTTGAAGTAAGAACAGACAACAATCCACTGACATACGTTTTGTCAACCGCTAAACTCGATGCTACAGGACATCGCTGGTTGGCAGCTTTATCCAACTACCAATTCACACTCAAGTATAAATCAGGGCCTAAGAACATTGGGGCAGATGCTCTATCAAGACGGCCTGGATTACCTAGTCCGGAAGTAGTGGATGAATGGGAAGAAGTGCCAAGTCCTGGAGTAGGAGCTTTGTGTGCCATGGCTGCTGTAGTTGAAGACCGAGTAGCCTTTTCTGAAACTCGGCTTATTGACTCTATTGGGGGAGGTCCCGAAGCTGTACCAGACATGTTTGCCTACCCTGCCGCTTTAGGATCCTTTGAGAGTTGTTCTATATCTTCAAAGCGAATGATCTGGAGTCAAAAGACTGATCCTTTAATTGGACCTCTTTATCAAGCAGTGAGTTCTCAAGACAGAGAAATGTTAAAGACATCCCTACCCTCTGAATGCAGTCAACTTCTACGAGATTGGGAGAAGTTTGAAATAGACAATGGCCTACTTTATCGTGTGGTGCTGTATCATGATCACCCTGGAAGGCGCCAACTAGTTATTCCAAGCTGCTTTCAGAAGATGATTTTCCGAAGTCTGCATGATTATCATGGTCATTTGGGACCTGAGAAGACTTATGGCCTAATACAAGACCGATTCTACTGGCCCAAAATGAGAGATACCGTGACTCGTCTGTGTAGGTGCTGTCGCAGATGTTTGCAGAGGAAGACTGTCCCGGTTCGAGCGGCCTTCATGGGACACTTGAAGAGTTCGGGCCCCATGGATCTTGTCTGCATAGACTTCCTTTGTATTGACAACGACTCCAGAGGATTTGGAAATGTATTGGTGGTGACTGATCACTTCACACGATATGCTCAAGCCTTTCCGACTAAGGATCAAAAAGCAGTCACTGTTGCAAGAGTGCTTTGGGAAAAGTATTTTATCCATTATGGCTTACCACACCGGTTGCATTCTGATCAAGGCCGGGATTTTGAGAGTAACCTGATCAAAGAGTTACTTCAGTTGTTGAACATCCGCAAAAGTCGGACGACGCCTTACCATCCAGAGGGAGATGCCCTTCCTGAAAGATTTAACAGGACTTTACTTGATATGCTTGGTACCTTACGAATTGAGGATAAGCGATCCTGGAGTCGAAAAGTGGAGGCTATGGTGCATGCCTATAATAGTACAAGGCACGAGAGCACAGGATATTCACCATACTTTCTGATGTTTGGAAGAGAGCCTAGGCTACCTATTGACATCTTGTTGGGAGTCTCTACCGATGGTATCAGTCATCGAGATCATTACCGATACGTGGCACGTTTGAAAGAAACGCTTAAGAGTGCTTATCAGCTGGCTGAGGAAAATGCGGCCAAAGTGAATGAAGGAAATAAAAGGAGATTTGATCTTCGAGTAAGATACCGAGAATTGAACCCTGGGGACCATGTTCTGCTACGGAATTTGGGAGCATCTGCAAAACATAAGCTGGCTGATCGATGGCGGAGTGAACTCTTTACAGTGGTAGATCGGTTGCCTGGAATACCAGTCTACAAGATAAAAGGACGGGACGGGAGGATCAGGACTTGGCATAGAAATCATTTGTTGCCTGTACCTCAGATCGATGGTATGGATATCTCCAATGATGGCTCGGCCTGCGATTCTCCACAGTTCTTAGCCGATATTCCACCTGACCTTCCTGAAACTCCTGAGAGTGATTGGACTGTGGCTCCTGAAGTTCCTAGATCACCAGTATCTTCTCCTTCAGGGAGACCTATGAACCCTCAACCTCCAGAATTCGTACCTAGATCTGTGTCTACAGATGAGCAGGGATCTAGCTCTCCTACGCCACCAGCACCATCCCCTCCCATGGCTGACAACCCTAGTTTAGGGCCTGGACATGCTAGTTTACCTCAGAGAGAGGTACGGAGAGGAGAGAGAATTAGACACCCTCCACCTATGCTGACATATGATAGTTTGGGGGACCCCAGATTTACTACTCAGCCTCATTTATACCATGCTTGGGTGGGTGCAGTGTCCACTTTGGTCAATATGTTACCAATTTTCGCTCCTGCTGGCATGTATACCTATTAACCTGTTGTGACTCTGTAAATGCAAAAGCAACCATATTGATATTGTCATTGGTAATGTTGACTGTATACTATGACTTTGTATGTCTTTGACGTGACGTAAAGATTTCACCAGAGGGAGAGTGTAGGGAACTGCCATTTCTACTAGTATATAATGTATCTGGCTTCTTTGCCCCTGCAGTTTGGCTTCAGAGACCCCAGGCATTCAGTGCAAGTTTTGTTTTGTAAATACAGTGAGTCAGACACATGTGAGGCAGAGCTGCTGGGGGGAGAGATGTGAGCAGAGCTGCTGAGACAGACATGTTATGTCTGGGGGAGTCTAAGAGCCACTTGTTCCTCTTTACTTCACAGTATATAGTTAGGTATGTGTTACCCCCTATATACTCACAGGACCTAGCTAGTAACCGTAGTTAGGGATCCATATATATATATAGTTCAGGGCAGTGATAGGTTAGGCTTCCGAAGGCCAACTAGCTAGTTAGAGGCCCGGTGGCACTAGTAGTTTAGCTGGCAGGTTAAGGACTCAGTGTTAGGGTAGTCAGGCCTGCATCTACTTCCGTCACCGTCGCCCTGTTTGCTGCCTGTGAAGAATCTCACCATCATCATCATCTCCTGATCGGCTGTCTGTCATCTCCTGGAAGAATCCGAGGATCCACAGTCATCCACAGGGGCCCCTGCATCTCTTCTGTTGCCTGGAGGTATTGTGCACTGGACTCTTGCTATATATCTATATATATACCCGGGTATATAACCTAAGACGGTTGAGGACTTGCTGGTTGTTGTAGTATTGCTGTGTTCTGAGTATATTTTATGTATGTATTATTACCCTGTTGATTCTTATAAAGCTACTGTTATAACCTTATGTGGTATCTGTATGTATTCTTCAGACTGTGAGATTAATACAGTGATCCTTGTTAAGGCTACTAACTGTATTTCATGGGTAAGTCCCAGGAAGAGATCCTCCCTGTAATACAGAGGCTCTATCCTGGGTGGAGGCACTGATATATTTCATATATGTTCCCACTCTTCCCTTCAGCGAAGGCTTCAGGTCCCATTATACACACAGGTCAGTGCCAGAGTCTGTTGTG
The DNA here is from genome assembly GCA_947044405.1 of Leptodactylus fallax. Classification (NCBI taxonomy): domain Eukaryota; kingdom Metazoa; phylum Chordata; class Amphibia; order Anura; family Leptodactylidae; genus Leptodactylus; species Leptodactylus fallax. Next base: position 8,977,650 of record CAMRHE010000035.1, read on the forward strand.
GGAGGGATAATACTCATACCCCCCCAAAAAGGGGCAAACCCCTTTTCCGGGGGGTGGGGGGGGGGGGGGGGGGGGGGGGGACCCGGGGGGGGGGGGGAAAGGGGAGGGGGGGGGGGGGGGGGGGGGGAAAAAAGAGGGGGGGGGGGAGGCGCGGGGCGGGGGGGGGGGGGGGGGAGAACAGCCGGCCCCCCCTTTTTTGGGGGGGGGGGGGGGGGGGGGAACTAACTAACTAACTCAAGTGTGAACTCAGCCTTACAGGTTCATGTTAGTGCCAGGTAGAAAAAACCATGCAGAGGCCCAACATCCTACTGTAGCGTTAAAGAGCGCACTCCTTTTACACCGTTGTCTGCTGATTCCACATAGATGTCTACAGAGTGGCAAGGCGACATAATGTGGAGTTGGCAGCAGCAGGAGGAGGGCATAGAATGACCCTGTGGCAGCGGCATGAGGAGGACATACAGTGACCCAGTGGCAAGCAGAATGAGGACGCCATACAGTGACCCAGTGGCAGAGGTGGAGGTAGCAGCAGCCTTAGGAGGCCATACAGTGACCAGTGGCAGCAGCATGAGGAGGCCATAGAGTGACCCAGTGGCAGAGGTGGAGGTGTCAGTAGCCATAGGAGGCTATACAGTGACCCAGTAACAGAGTGTGGAGGCAGTAACAACCTTAGGAGGCCATACAGTGACCCAGTGGCAGAGTGAGGAGGAGGCAGCAGCATAAGTAGGCCACAGAGGGGCAAGGTGATATAATGTGGAGGTAGCAAAAGCCTTAGGAAGCCATACAGTGACCCAGTAGCAGAGTGAGTAGGTGGCAGCAGCGTGAGGAGGCCATACAGTCACCCAGTGGCAGAGAGCGGAGGTGGAAGCAGTGTGAGTAGGCCACAGAGGGGCAAGGTGATATAATGTGTAGGTATCACCAGCCTTAAGAGGCCATACAGTGACCCAGTGGCAGAATGAGGAGGTGGCAGCAGCATGAGGAGGCCATACACTCACCCAAGTGCAGAGGTGGCAGCAGCGTGAGTAGGCCACAGAGTGGCAGGGTGATATAATGTGGAGGTAGCAACAGCCTTTGGAGGCCATACAGTGACCCAGTGGCAGAGTGAGGAGGTGGTAGTTTAAGCCATATACCGGGGTGGGCTCCCCAGGATACAATGAAGTCACAAACAAAGGAAGTGACTCCAACTCAATTTAGTAAAAACAAGATTTTATTTAGTGTAGTAACACCCCTTTACCCAAAAAGAACACTCCCAAATATTTACATACACTCAGCCAGTAAGCTGAGGCCCTGGTGTTCTACAGTGCGGTGCCCTCTAATGTGCACCTCCAATATACTCCAAGCTTTTACTTATTCTGCAGGCTGCAACTAACCAGCCGCTTGTTACCTTTTTATCACCCTAGTCACAGGAACAATTCAATGAGTGTGATAGAGGCACCAGCGGTATAACACAAGAGCTTAAAAAATTATCAAAATACCCCTATTCTCCCCAAACAAAGTACAACCAAGTAAATATAATAGTAGGTCAGCTTGCAAGCCAAAGAAATGTGAAGTTGCATAAAATGTCGCTTCCAGACTTCCTTAGAAGCTCCTCTCTGAGAGTTACAACTCTATAGAATTCTGAGTCCTAGTCCTTACTACCAAATAGGTAGATAATTCACCAGTAGTGTGGTCTGTGAAGATGAGTATGCCTAACTAGTCTAACTACAGGCCCTTACTCAGTCCCAAGCAATTTGGCAACAAAAATGTAATGTGGTGCGTGCACAATTACTCCTCTTACTGACCCATATCTGTTGGGTACCTTTAGCCTTTGTTTGGAACAACTGGAAGAGGGGCTCATCCAGAAAACATGCGATCTCACTGACAGGGCCACTTCTCAGCCGGGTCCTTGATGGCAAACTTCTCCTTCAGGATGCTGTTTGAATCGACTTTGAAACAGTCTTTGATTCAGCTCCACGTTGCTGTGTCCTCTGGTCCCTTAGGGATCCTTCCACATCTGTATCACACTCCCGTCCTCCTGTGCAACTCTCTCCCTGGGTGGCAAAGTTGTCACGACTGGGGTCCTCAGAGTGACTGGGGCAGGGACAACCCACCATTCCTCGTCGGCCACTGGTTGCTCAAAGTTACAGAGTCTTAACATACTACGGTGGAGGTTCCTTGAGGGTCCCCCAGTCCCTACTGGCTCTACCTCATACACTGGGATATCAGGATCTACCCTCCGCTTCACTATATACGGAACCACCTCCCACCGCCCATCCAATTTTCCGGTTGGCCTCTTGGCCCTAACAATCACGCGGTCACCTGGAGCATACTCATCCCTCTGCACTGGCCCTGGGTTGGGGTGCACTACTTGTCTCAGGCGTTCATCCACAACCTTGTGTATTGCTCTCAGTTGGCGACAGTGCTCTTGAACCCATGCAGTAGTGCTCCTCGGTGGAGGCTGCATCGGATCTGGCAAGTGGAGATCCTCAATCTCCTGGCCTGCTCTCCCAAACATCAGTATGTGTGGAGAGTAACCCATGGTTTTGTGTACTCTATTGCTATAGGCCCACATCAGTGCAGGTAAGTACTCTGGCCACCGAGCTTTTTGATTATCCTCTAAAGTCCGCAACATCTGTATTAAGGTGCGGTTGAACCGCTCGCACACCCCGTTCCCTTGCGGATGATATTGGGTCGTGCGGGAACGTTCGATACCATAGAGCTGATACAGCTCACTCATCAAAGCACCCTGAAAACATGCCCCCTGATCTGAATAGATTCTCTGCGGACACCCAAACACTAGTATAAAGTGCTTATAGACTGCCTCAGCAGCTGATTCAGCTGTCTGATCTCTGGTAGGTACAGCCACTGCATATTTTATAAAGTGGTCCGTCATGACCAAACAGTAAGAGTGTCCTGAGGTAGAGTACCCAATTTGTACATAGTCAATCATTAAGATTTCTAGGGGGGGCAGATGTTTGAATACAGTAGTTTGTACAGGTGCCCGTTGCTCGAGGCTTTTACTCAGCCCGCGGAACCGACATTTGAGGCATGCCTCGGTTACCATTTCTCCCAAATCTGGACAATATACGAATCGCTGGAGCCACTGGTACTTCTTAGCACTCCCAAATGAGCCCCCCTCTCATGGGCTTCCTGAGTGGTCGCTGCTCCCAATGACATAGGGATGACAACCTGTTGCCGGTACTGCAGCTCTGACTATACATATATGGTCCGGCACAGGAGTCCCTGAGTAACACTCAGCTTATCCCACTGTCTCATTAACTTCTGACCCTCTTCAGTTAGGCTGGCCCACTCATCTGGGCGGGGCTTTCACTTTCCAGAGGTCCGGGCAGCTATTTTGAACCCTTTCCCAATCTTCCAACGCCTTCCCCAACACCATCGGCATCCCTGAAGCCACCCCACTTGAATGTGTTATGTTCTGGAATGGCGGTACTCTGCCGAGGTGTGGGATTTCAATGTCTTCTAGCCCTTCTTCCCCACTCTTGGTTGGCAATCCTACAGGGATTCGGGAGAGGGCATCAGTGTTGCCGTTCTCCCTTCCTGACCGGTACTGGATACGGTATTGGTACTTGGAAAGGCGAGCCATCCATCTCTGCTCAAGGGCACCTAGCTTGGCGTTTTCCAAGTACGCTTATGGGTTATTGTCCATCATCACAATCACTTCTGCACCCATCAGATACTCTGCAAATTTTTCAGTCATGGCCCATACCAGCGCCAAAAGCTCTAACTTAAAGGAGCTATAGTTGTCAGAGTTGTGCTCTGACTCCCTTAGAGACCGACTGCCATAGGCAATCACCCTCTCCCGTCTGTCTTGAACTTGAGATAGCACGGATCCAAGACCATGTAGACTTCCATTCGTGTACAACAAGAACGGACTATCAAACCATGCATAGGCCAGGATTGGGACACTGGTCAGCGTTCTTTTCAACGCCTCAAAGGCTCCTTGCTATCGTGGCCCCCACTCAATGGGGCAATTCTTGGGTCCTCCAGCTGTGCCTCTCAGCAGCTCATTTAGTGGACCGGCGAGATGTGAGAACTTGGGTATAAATCTCCTGTAATAACTGGCCAATCCTAGAAAGGCCTGCACTTCCCATAGAGTTATTGGCTGGGGCCACTTCGGGACGGCCTCAACCTTGCTGGGGGCTGGTTGTACCCCTTCCGGAGTGACCACATTTCCCAAGTACTCTATTTGCTGCTGAAACAGTTGGCACTTCTTGGGCTTGATTTTTAGCCCATGGTCTCGCAGTCGTCCTAGGACCTGCCGCAACTTTTGAAGATGATCTTCGAATGAGGTCCCAAACACCACAACATCATCTAGATATATCAATACTGACTCAAAATTTAGGTCACCTAGACAGAGCTCCATCAACCGTTCAAATGTCCCTGGAGCGTAGGACAGACCAAATGGCATTCTGTTGAATTCATAGAGTCCCATGGGTAAGATAAAGGCTGTCTTCGCCTTGTCATTTTCGGCCACTGGCACTTGCCAATGTCCACTGGCCAGGTCAAGCGTGGAGAAATACTTGGTATGACCCAGGAAGGATAGTGACTCTTCGATCCGTGGAAGAGGATAGGCATTGCGGACGGTCTGAGCATTCAGTTTCCGGTAATCTACACAGAACCTGAGACTTCCGTCTTTCTTCCGCATCATGTCCACCGGAGCAGCCCTCGGGCTTTTATTCTCCTATATCACCTGATTCTCCAGCATGCTGGCTATCATATCTTTCACCTCCTGATACATCTTGGGCGGGATTTGCCTGTACCGCTCCCGAATTGGCGCAGCGTTGCCGGTAGAGACTTCGTGTTCAATGGCTGTAGCACACCCAAAGTCTTCATCATGTCTTGAGAACACCTCCTGGAACTCCCACATAGTGTCTTCCAGAAGCTTCTGTTTCCCCGGGGTCAGAGACCGGGGGTCCACTCCCATCAGAGACATGATCACTCGACTGTTCCACTCTGCTGTTGAGGTCTGTATTTGCTGGACCTTCACTGCATAGGTCCAAGCCGACCTCCCATCAGGCTGTAGCGTGAAGCTCTTCCGGTGAAGGACGTCGCCCTCGAGCACATGAACTTCAGCCAGCAGGGTATTCCCAGGAATGATCAACTCACTGTCCAAGACATTGAGACAGCGTATAGGAACGCGGCCATCTTTCACAGTGGCGAGTGCTCGGGCTACCAGAGGACAGGTCTGTATTTCTCCCTGCGGAGCAGGCTCTATCAGGACCTCTAGTCCATTCAGTGGTCGCCCAGCCCCCACTGGAAGCATCAAAATTTTCTACTGTCGCGGTGGAATCTTCAGTGGAGCACTCAGCGGTACTTTCACATTCCCAATAGAGTGCCCTGATATGATGCTCTTTTGCAAGCTACAGCTCCTCACCATCTGCTGTAGGACCTTCTGAGTTGGTCGGTGTGTGGTACCCGCTGCCAGTATTTAGGCCCTTCCTTGGCATAAAGGTGATGATCTAGGTCTCTCAGCACGTTCATGCCCAGCGTTACATCTAGTCCTCTTCTGGATTGATGGTCTACCAGCACGATACCTTTTTGCCAATGTCATAGCGTATGGGGCTTAGCTTTTGCTAAACCGACACAGGACGCCCCCTTACTGTGGCGGTCGGAAGTTTAAAGCCGGCTCGGGTTCCATCTGTCCCTGGCACTCTCTGGCGATATGGCCATACTGTCGGCAGCTCCAGCAGAGGGGTCCCCTCGATCCCTGCACACCAGATGGGCCTTGGTTGGTGGTCCCTTGCAACCGGGGTACTCTCGGTAGAAGAGGGCAGGATGATATGACCCTTTCCAGAGTCATGGATGAACCTGCTTTCATCTGGGAAACCTCCAGGCGGAGTTCTCTCATTTCTGCCTGTACAACCTGGACTACATCCTTCAAGGACTCTGCGTCTTCGGGACCTACTTGGGCCCCTGCCACTTGGGTGCTACTCACTGCCTTAACACTTACAGCCATGGGCTCTTCTTCCCTCTCTACAGCAGCCAGATAAACATTACAGAATGTCAGGTTGGCATCTGCCCGGGTCATCTCTTGCAGTTTATCCTGTAAAAACTTATTGGATAATCCTAGGATGAATTGGTCTCGTAGTAGTCGGTCCACTTCTTTGAAGGCTCCCATAGCCTCCGAATCTCGCCGCCGCACTTCATTCATCATCTCCTGTAAGGCGTTAGAGTATTGCATTAAAGCCTCACCCTCTCGCTGTGACCGATTAAAGAAGTTGTTTCGCAACTGTGCTACTTTGGTACGCCCTCCCTGGGCTCCCTCTTGCAGGGAGAATATTTTTTCCAAAGAGTCTCTCTCTGATTCGTGCCGTACCATCACTGTCCGTCTAGCGTCACCTTCTAGGGCTCCCAATGCTATCTCTGCATGCAGCCCTGGTATCAGGTTATTCAATTTAACTACGCTTTGTACCCTTTCAGTCCAGTCCTGCATCATCATATTATTACCGTCAAACTTTTTCAGATGCTGCATTAGTGCCCCGGCTGATAAGTACCCTACTTGGGCTGGCATGACTGGTACTCGGGCTGGTAACTCTTGTTGTGCAGGGGCACCCTGGACCGGTGCAGCTGGCGCCAGGGGATTAATTCCCGCCACATTCCTGTCCATGACGGTCGCTGTATCCTGCCGACTACGCTAAGTTGTAAGCCGTGTACCGGGGTGGACTCCCCAGGATACAGCGAAGTCACAAACAAAGGAAGCGACTCCAACTCAATTTAGTAAAAACAAGATTTTACTTAGTGTAGTAACACCCCTTTACCCAAAAAGAACACTCACAGATATTTACATACAATCAGCCAGTAAGCTGAGGCCCTAGTGTTCTACAGCGCGGTGCCCTCTAATGTGCGCCTCCAATATACTCCAAGCTTTTACCTATCTGCAGGCTGCAAATAACTAGCCGCTTTTTACCTTTTTATCATCCAAAGATTGGAGGTGGGAGCAGTGTGAGTAGGCCACAGAGTGGCAAGTTGATATAATGTGGTGGTAGCAGCAGCATGAAGAGGCCATACAGTGACCCAGTGGCAGAGTGAGGAGGTGGCAGCTGCGTAAGGAGGCATACAGTCACCCAGTGGCAGAGTGTGGAGGTGGCAGCAGCGTGAGTAGGACACAGAGTGGCAAGGTGATATAATGTGGAGGTAGCAGCAGCATGAGGAGGCCATACAGTCACCCAGTGGCAGAGTGAGGAGGTGGCAGCAGCGTGAGTTGGCCACAGAGTAGCTAGGTGATATAAAGTGTAGGTAGCAGTAGCGTGAGGAGGCCATACACTCTACCCAGTGGCAGAGTGAGGAGGTGGCAGCAGTGTGAGTAGGCCACAGAGTGGCAAGGTGATATAATGTGGAGGTAGCAGTAGTGTGAGAAGGCCATACAGTCACCCAGTGGCAGAGTGCGGAGGTGGCAGCAGCGTGAGTAGGGCCGAGAGTGGCAAGGTGATATAATGTGGAGGTAGCAGCAGCCTTAGGAGGCAATAGAGCGACCCGGTGACAGAGTGTGGAGGCGACAGCAGCATGAGGAGGCCAAAGAGTGGCAAGGTGATTATAATGTGGAGGTAGCAGCAGCCTTAGGAGGCCATACAGTGACCCAGTGGCAGAGTGTGGAGGCAGCATGGATCATTTAATCTGCTGCATCAGGCATTGGTGGGTGGAAATCCTGTCTGATCCACGCCTGATTCATCTTCACAAAGGTCAGCGTCTCCAAATTTTGGGTGGACAAGAGAGTTCTCCTAGGAGTAACTATAACCCCCACCACACTAAACACCTGCTCTGATGCCACAGTATTGGCTGGGCAGGACAGCTTTTCCAGTGCAAGCTCGGCCAGTTGCGGCCACAACTCCAGTTTGGCTGCCCAGTAGTCCAGCGGATCTTTGATGACGGGTGGCAGGGTGCACTCTAAGTATGCCACCACCTGCTGGTTCAATTTCTGCTCTGTGTCTAGCTGCTAATGAGCAGCTTCTTCACTATGCGGGCGACTCTAGACTCAGGCTGGTGCTGATGAGGCCGATAATGCTCCTGCCACCCCCACCCCTTCCCACAGCTGCCATGCCAGTGCGAGTTGAGCACTCAGGGCCCCCCCTGGTCGGACATGCAAGAGGACGAACAATGGTGCAGATAGGCAGCAGCCAACTTGCTACATAGCATGTCTCTATAGTAGTTCAGTTCGTCCTCCCTCTCAGCGAGTGTAAAAAAGGCCCCCATTTTTCCCTGATAGCGAGGGTCTAACATGGTGGAGAGCCAGTAGTCATCCTTATGCCGAATGGTGACAATTCGGCTGTCACTGTGCAAGGATGTGAGCATGTATCGGGCCATTTGTGCAAGTGACTCCGAGGGACTCCCTGCATCCATCATCCAACTCCACTGCATACTGCCACGGTGTGTCTGGGTCATCTGCCTTGTCCTCCTCATCTCCCTCTTGCTGTTACAATTTCTCCTGCTCCTCCTCTCCATCCATTTGGCTACACATTGCTTGTGCTCCAATGTCCTCTTCATCCTTCTCCTCCTCCAGTTCAGCCCCCACAGGGCTCATGTGGCCGTGAGATGTAAGCGCCAAATCTATAGTCCCCTGAACAGCCAGATTGAAAAGCATCTTTTCTAGGATGTGAATCAGTGGAATGACATTGTTCATCCCGTAGTCCTGGCGACTGACTAACAAAGTGGCCTCCTCAAAGGGAACGAGCAAACGGCAGGTGTCATGCATGAGCTGCCACTGGCTAACGTTAAAGTTACACAGAGGAGTACATCTGTCCGCTTGGATCATCAAGAAATCGTTTATGGCTTTTCTCTGTTCATATAGTTGATCCAACATATGGAAGGTTTAATAGGTTTAATTCTAACGGGTGGAAACATTGCATATCAGCCTATGTTGTGGGAGGCCGTTCTGCTGCTGCAGCTCAAGGAGGGTATGCTTGGCAGTGTACAAGTGGCTGAAGTGCATGCAAAGTTTCCTTTCCATTTTTAGGATGTCTTGCAGATGGGTGGAACACTTAAAGAAATGTTTGACAACCAGATTGAACACGTGCGCCATGCAGGGCGCATGGCTAAGCCCTCCTTGACGCAGTGCCGACACTATGTTCTTCCGGTTGTCGGTCACCATGGTTCCGATTTTAAGTTCTCTTGGAGAAAGCCAGGATTCAATTTCTTGATTGAGGACACGGAGCAGTTCCTCCCCTGTGTGACTTTGTTTGCCCAGGCAAACGAGGTGTAGAACAGTGTGACACCACTGTGCCCTCCCTGCACATGTGGTATTCTGGAGGAGCACTGTGAATTGTCCCTGCAGGGGAGGCTGAGGAGACAGTGGAGGATGAGGTGGACATTGTTGCAGGACCATCGCCGTGAGAATGTGGAGGCAGAAGTTGCATCACCTGTCCAAGTTGCTGCTGTGTCTGGGCAGGCACCACATTAACCCAGTGGGCCGTAAATGACATATACTGTGCTTGATTGTAGTTACAGCTCCACATGTCGGCGCTGCCGTGCACTTTGGCAGACACCGACAGGCTCAAGGACTGGCCCACCTTCTGTTCTACATATTTGTGCAGGGCTGGTACTGCCTTCTTGGCAAAGAAATGATGGCTTGGGACTCTCCACCTCGACTCAGCGCAAGCCATTAGTTCTCTGAAAGGTGCAGAGTCCACCAATTGGAGAGGGAGTGACTGCAGCACCAGCAACTTGGACAGGAGCACGTTCAGCTTCTGCACCGCTGCATGATTGCATGCATACTGTTTTCTCCTAGATTCTCTGATCGATTGCTGACGCAATGACTGACTAGGAGGAGGAGGAGGAGCAGGATCATCACGACCAGCAGATGATGGGAAAGACACACAGCTTCCTTCGGCTGAGGTGGTGGAGCCTTGACTGACTGTCTGAAATGGGGTGCGTGCCACTAGGTGATGCAATGGTTCCTGCGGCAGGCAGGACCACTACATTGGAGCCACGGCTCTCCCAGGCCACTTTATGGTGACGCTGCATATGTTGACGCAGGGCTGTGGTGCCAACATTGGCCCCCTGGCTACACTTCACCTTCTGCCCACAGATTGAACATATGGCCATGTTCACCTCCCCCCGGCAGCTTAACAAAAAACTGCCACACCGCCGAGTAGCTGATTTTACCCCAAACACTCCGCACTAACTGACTGCCACTGCCTCTGTGAACCCCTGCACCACTGCTTTTCGGGCAGGTAGGCTGCTGAGAAGCAGGTGGTCTACCCTGGGCACGTTTGGATCCCGACCTCCCACTCTGCTGACTTTGCCAACAATACCTCACGCATAAGCTGCAACCCTCTTCTCCCGATGACGATGAAGCCCCTTCGTCACCCGGCTTCCAATTGTGATCGGCTACATCGTCATCCATTAATGTCTGCAGGTCACTGATGTCCTCCTCAACGGTCTCTGAGCCAGGAGCCTGACTGCTCGCAACACCACTCTCCTCATCACTACTTGCCCGCCTTCTGGAGGAAGCGGCGGATGTCTCCTCCAGATCTTGATTGGGCAATAGCTGCTGACTGTCTTGTACTAACTCCTCCTCACTTTATAGTGGATCTGAGCCCACAGCATAGAGTACTTCTCTAGCTGAGGGAACATAAAAGTACAGAGAAAGGATCAGGACAGCTGAGGGTACAGGGCCTTCTCCCAGCCATGCCAACTAAGGGTTGTGTCTGACGAACCCACCGACTCTTGGTTGGGGGTGTCTGATTTGACTTGGGATGAAGTGGATGACTGAGTCAACCATTCTACAACCGTTGGGTTGCTGGTCAAGACACGACCTCTAGCTGACACTTGGAGCTCAAGCCTCTGTAAGTGACCCCTGCTGCCACATCCCCTTACTCTGCTGCGACCTATGCCTGAGCCAGAAACATTTAGGCCTGTGGCCCTCCCCTGTGCATTGCCTTTCCCTTCTGTGTCTGACATACTGTTAGATGAAAGAACGTAATTACAGAGGAAATAAATACAGGGCAAAAAAGCCTGTAACTTTCTACTTTGAAGAGAACGGCGAATATGCCCCTTATTTCTTTCCCCACTAATGAACACCTTTAAAAAAAGCATGATAAAGGCAGAGATTACTGGATAAGAATTATTTTTTTGATTTTTTTTGGCAGTACTGTACTGCAAAATGGCCTGTAATTTTGTACTTGAAGCACAACGCCGAATATGCCCCTTATTTGTTTCCCCACTAATAAACACCTTTAAATAAGTGTTACAATAACAGCTAACTGCAGAGATTAGTGGCTAAGAAGTATTGATTTTTGCCACTACTGTATTGAGAAATGGCCAGTAATTTTATACTGGAAAAAAAATGGCGAATATGGCCCTTATTTGTTACCCCACTAATAAACACCTTTAAATAAGTGTTAGAATAACAGCTAACTGCAGAGATTAGTGGCTACGAATTAATGATTTTTGCCACTACTGTATTGAGAAATGGCCTGTAATTTTATACTTGGAACAAAATGGTGAATATGGCCCTTATTTGTTTCCACGCTCATAAATACCTTTAAATAAGTGTTAGAATAACCGCTAACTGCAGAGATTAGTGGAAGAGTGAAGAAATCAGGCGATACCTTTGTAGCCCTATTTGGGGGGGGGGGTATGAGTATTATCCCTCCCGCAACAGACTCTGGCGCTGACCTGTGTGTATAATGGGACCTGACGCCTTCGCTGAAGGGAAGAGTGGGAACATATATGAAATATATCAGTGCCTCCACCCAGGATAGAGCCTCTGTATTACAGGGAGAATCTCTTCCTGGGACTTACCCATGAAGTACAGTTAGTAGCCTTAACAAGGATCACTGTACTAATCTCACAGTCTGAAGAATACATACAGATACCACATAAGGTTATAACAGTAGCTTTATAAGAATCAACAGGGTAATAATACATACATAAAATATACTCAGAACACAGCAATACTACAACAACCAGCAAGTCCTCAACCGTCTTAGGTTATATACCCGGGTATATATATAGATATATAGCAAGAGTCCAGTGCACAATACCTCCAGGCAACAGAAGAGATGCAGGGGCCCCTGTGGATGACTGTGGATCCTCGGATTCTTCCAGGAGATGACAGACAGCCGATCAGGAGATGATGATGATGATGGTGAGATTCTTCACAGGCAGCAAACAGGGCGACGGTGACGGCAGTAGATGCAGGCCTGACTACCCTAACACTGAGTCCTTAACCTGCCAGCTAAACTACTAGTGCAACCGGGCCTCTAACTAGCTAGTTGGCCTTCGGAAGCCTAACCTATCACTGCCCTGAACTATATATATATTGATCCCTAACTACGGTTACTAGCTAGGTCCTGTGAGTATATAGGGGGTAACACATACCTAACTATATACTGTGAAGTAAAGAGGAACAAGTGGCTCTTAGACTCCCCCAGACATAACATGTCTGTCTCAGCAGCTCTGCTCACATCTCTCCCCCCAGCAGCTCTGCCTCACATGTGTCTGACTCACTGTATTTACAAAACAAAACTTGCACTGAATGCCTGGGGTCTCTGAAGCCAAACTGCAGGGGCAAAGAAGCCAGATACATTATATACTAGTAGAAATGGCAGTTCCCTACACCTTTTAGAGGCTAACTGAGTATATTTCTAAGTAAGCTTTCAGAAGTGCTAGCTTCCTTCATCAGACATGGTGTTATACAAGAACTGAAAATTCACAGATTTTTATACACATGGTCTTCAAAGGATTTTAGAGTCCTTAAAAAAAACCCAAAACAAAATGCAATCTAAGTAGAGAAGTTATTTACAACCGGTCAAAAAACAATCTGGAAAGTTGTGGTGAGTGACAGAGGGATCTGTTATCTGTTTGCTATCAGGAGGTGATTTGTGACCCTCACAGTTCATACATAGTGTGACATGAAGCTGGCATGAATATTAAGTCCAAATTGCAGAGTTTTAAATTTTTGCATAAACTTGTACTCCCATTGTTTCCTCTCCTCCTGCGTCTTAAACTGTCCCATTAAAACCACAACCCGCAAATCTTCAATAGAGTGGTTTTCTCCGGAGAAATGTGCGGCCACTGGGAGATCAGTTCTGCTGTTATTAATATTGGATCTGTGTGAGTTTATTCTCTGACTAAGTCTCTGCCCTGTTTCCCCCACATAGAGGCCTGTGGTGGGACATTGCACACACATTATGAGGTACACCACATTGGAAGACCTGCAGGAAAATGTCCTCCTAATTCTGTGCACCTGTTGTGACTGTGGCATAGGTACACTGTCAGCGGTGTGGATGTGCCTGCAGGTCATGCACCTTTTATGTAGGCAAGGTGAGGTGCCATTTTCATTTGGGGCCTTCAGGGCACTCCGGACAATAATACGCCTCAGGTTTGGTGGTTGTCGAAAGGAAAGGAGAGGGGGGACTGGAAATATGTCCTTGACTCTGTTTTCCCTATGTAGCACAGTTTGGAGATCCTTGGCAATCCTTCGTAGGATCTCCAGCTGTGGGTTGTAGGTGACAACTAGGGGCACTCGGGCTTCTTTCTGGGTCTTTTTATATGTCAGCAGACTGTCTCTGTTAATGGCTGCCGCTTTGTTTAATTGGTTGTCTGTCACTTTTGGTTTGTATCCCAATCGGAGAAATTTCATCCTCAGATCCAGGAGGTGCTTGTCCAGGTCTGCTTTGTCGGAGCAAATACGATTGTATCGTATAGCCTGGCTGTAGATGATAGATTGTCTTGTGTGCTTGGGGTGGAAGCTGTCGTTTCTCAGGTAGGCCATTCTGTCTGTGGGTTTGTGGTATATCGATGTGAGTAGCCGGTGGTCTTTGAAGTATATTGTGGTATCCAGAAAGTGAATTTCACTCCCTGAATAGCTAAGTTTAAGGTTGATGGTAGGTCGAAAGTCATTGAAGTCATTATGGAATTGAAGTAGGGCCTCCTCACCTGCAGTCCAGATGACAAGGATATCATCGATATAACGAAGGTAAATCATAGGTTTGGTGGCGCATGTCGATAAATATGCTCCTTCCAGTTCTGCCATAAAGATAGTGCAGAGATTAGTGGCTAAGAATTATTGATTTTTGCCACTACTGTATTGCGAAATGGCCTGGAATTTTAAACTCTGAACAGAACGGCTAATATGCCCCTTATGTTTTTCCCTACTAATAAATGCCTTGAAAAAGGCATTAGAACAGATGACTGCAGAGATAACGGGATAAGAATTTAGTTTTCTTTGGCACAGTTGTACTAACAAATGGCCTGTAGTATTATGCTTTGAAAGAACAATGAATAAGCCCCTTATAATAAACGCCTTGAAAAAGGCATTAGAACAGATAACTGTAGATATTAGTGGATGATAACTTACTATTTTTTGCTGTACTGCACTGTAAAAGGCTTGTTGTGTTCCACCTTGAAGACATAAGTATGAGTAATGAGAAGCAGTAAGTGAGTGCTGCAATGTGTATTAAAATTCTTGCTGTTAATGACGCTGCAACCCCCCAAATTCTTCTTTTAATTCCTCCCTTTACTTTCCCTACACTTGTAATCCTCTTTCCCTAAATTTCTGTCTGTTTTCTAAGTCTTTCCCTAGTTCCTGCTGATGTCTATCCCTGCAGTAAGAGTGATGTGAAATGACTACCTAAAATGGCCAAGGATTTTTATAGGACTGTGACATCACAGGGCCAGCTGGCTGCTGATTAGCTGCATGCTTGGCATTGTGGGTGATCCCACGTTCCCAGAGTTCCTTGCCCCTTGTCCTAACATGTGCAGCAGCCATTTTATTAAAAAATGTGATTCGATGCATCGAAGCATGAGGAAATCCGGAAACGAGGCGAATTGAAGATTCTTGAAATTGGGATCGAATTCCACTTCTGCAGCTTCAATTTGCTCATCTCTAGCCAGGGCTAATACTTGCTTAAGTTTATTTCATATAATTTAAGTCTAAGGCCCCACTTTGCGGAAAAGCTGCTTTTTTGTTGCAGATTCTGCAGCGTGTTTTTGAGCTAAAGTCAGAAGGGGATTGAGCAGACATATAAGTGAAGTTCCTAGATATTTTCTATTCTTTTTGAAGCTACGCTTGACTTTGGCTTAAAAGACTGCAGCAAAATATGCAACAAATAAGGCAGCTTTTCCTCAACATGGGGCTTCAGCCTAAATATACCAAAGCTTTCAGATTACTTAGGTAGTTAGGCAGTCAGTTTATATGAGGAATAACAATTTTTTTGGCCATAATGTAACTTGTATTATGCATTTTAGCAGATTCCGCTCTGCAAGCTCTATCTCTAGAAAACCTCTGCGGACTTTCTGTGAAAAGTGCTGTGGGAAAAACTGTGATGCGTTTCTTCCACAGTTTTTCCTGCATTGCTTTTTCGCTGCGGCCTGCTACATGGGGCCTTAGCCTAAGATGGAATATAGCAGAGATTTCAGGCTGATTCATTTTAGGATGATGAATGGGGGCTTGTTAAGTAAAGAAAACCATTTTTCTTTTTCTTTTTAAACCGTAATTTTTATTAAACAATTTTATATAAAAAATAACTGGAGACAAATTAGACAAATGGGGCGAGACTACCCGCCACAGCTCCAAGCAATAATATATACAGAAGAACTTGAGATACCAATAGTAACAAAATGCAATAAAAGTCAGAAAACAAGAGGGAGAACAAAAAGGGAAAGAGGGGAGGGGGGAATCCATGGTCAGAAGGTGTTTAAGATACAATAGGTGTCCCAAGGGGTCCAGATGGACTGGAATGCATCCACAGTGTTATCAAGGCTCGCAGTAAGAAATTCAAAGCTACAGACATCTTTCATTCTCTTGAAAAGTTCAGGGCTTTAGGTGGGGAGGCGATAGACCTCCAATGTTTAGCGATAAGAGTCTTTGCCGCTGTGCATAGATAAAGGAATAACCTAGATGTCTTCTTACCTAGGTGTCTGGGAGGGAGGTTCAAGAGGTATGCAAGAGGGTCCAAGTGGACTCCCTGGATAAAGAGAGTATCTGTCAGTGCCTTGACCTCCGTCCAGGAGCCCGGGATTAACGGACATTCCCAAAAGATATGTTATAGAGTGCCCATCTCTGAGTGACATCACCAGCACTCTGAGGGTGTCGATGGGTTTAAAGAAGAGCAGGAGTGTGGTACCAATGCATCAGTAGCTTGTATTGAGTTTCCTTAAAGTTTACACACAAGGAGGATTTCATAGCATGAGACCAAACTATCTGCCACTGCCCCTGGGAGATAGGTCTATCTATTGCCTCCTCCCACTTGGACATATAACGGTGATTAGGGGATGTATTGCCCTCAGGGAAGAATAGGATCTGATAGATGGATGAAATGAGACCCCTAGTAGAGATACCAGCCTGGCAGATCTTCTCAAACATGGTGGGAAGGGAGACCTTTAGGGAGCCATGTAATGAGTGGACAAAATGAACTACCTGCTGATAGTGAAGCCATTCTGTCGCTGGGAGGTTTAAGGTAGATGTGAGGTAGTCAAAGGAACTGAGCTCCATCGTCGCTGAGTCAACCATGTCAACAATCCTGAACAGGCCTGCTCTGGACCATACGGTTACCATAATGGACGACAGTCCCTCCAGAAAAAGGGGGTTGTAGAGGAGGGAGACCATCGAGGAATGTCCAGATTCCAAGGGGAACAAGGAATGACAAACAAAGAAAACCATTTTTCTTGCTATATGAAAAGATTTTTGAAAAGTTAGTGACCATTTAAACCAGTATATGCTACTTGATCAAACATTTCATCTAGAACCATCTGTATTAATTTAGAATTGATCGATTCTTTGATGCCATAACAGCCTTTACTTTACTTTAAAGCAGGGGTCTCAAACTCGCGGCCCGCGGGCCGACTGCGGCCCTCGGGACAATAGTTTGCGGCCCCCACCTCAATATCAAAGTTTAATGTTAGTGCGGCCCGAGTTTGATACGAATGGCACCAGGGGCGCACTGTCTGGGGGTGGCATTTTTTACTATCTAATGTAAACCAGCCCAGGACAGGCCGCTTTAAAAAAAAACAACGCTAGCGGGGCCTGTCCTGGGCTGGCTTACGAGACGTCCACATCACAGCGCAGGCAGCGATATAATGACGTCATCGCGCCTCCTACGCTGAGACACAGACGTCTCGGACAAGAGGAGGAGGCGGCGGCGGCTGCATCAAGGCATCGCAGGTAGGTGAGGATAAGTTTTTTTTATATATAAATAGGCCGTGACCTGCTGGAGTATCCCCGGCAGGTCACGGCCTATTTATTTCCCTACCCGGCGTCTGCTCGTGGCCGCCCCCACTTCCCTTTCTGCTATGGGACGCAGAAAGGGAAGTGGATGCCGCTGTGAGCAGCCGCGGGCATCGGTAAGTGAGGCCGCGGGCCTCAAATACTACTATTATTATACTCCGGGGTCTTTTTAGACCCCGGAGTATAATAATCGGAGACCTAGGGGAGGTGAAGGAACATAAAAACCAATGCTACTCACCTCTCCTGCAATCCGCTGTCACTCCGAGCAGGCTTGGGCGCTCTGGTGACGTCATCAGGTCGCGTCGCCGGTCTCATCATGTGACTTAATTAGACAGGGCCGAAAGCTGCTGGGAGTGCTCCCGTTTCCAGTATAGGTAAGTAACACTGGTTTTTATGTTTGTCACCTCCCCTGGGTCTCTGATCATTATACTCTGGGTTCTGAAAAGAACCCAGACTATAATAATAGTTCTTGGGTGGGCAACTATGGTGCACAATACCGTGTGCAGGGGCCACTATGGAGCATATACAAGTGCAGGGGCCACTAGGGAGCAGAATACAAGTGCAGGGGCCACTAGGGAGCATAATACAAGTGCAGGGGCCACTATGGAGCATAATACCGTGTGCAGGGGCCAATATGGAGCATATTACCGGAGTGGAAAACCTGATGCGGCCCAGCCTCACCCAGACTCTACCTCCAGCGGCCCCCGGGTAAATTGAGTTTGAGACCCCTGCTTTAAAGGCTTCTACTAGAGGAGTTGAGGGACAGCTGAGGACATTAACATTAATGCAGTTCAGTACTTCTCTATATATGTCCTGCGTAATCCTAGGCTCTAAGGAAGAGAAAGATGAAGTTGAGAGCAGAGAAAGAGAAGGTTAGGTGTAACGTCTCTGCCGTTTCGGGTCTCGGCGCCGCCCTCCGCTCGCACGCTGTGGTGTAGGAGGCGTCTTCAATTTGGTTCTTTGTGTAAGCTTCTTGATGCTCAGTCTGAACACTGTCCTAGTTCTCTTGCTGTGTAAAGCCACACCCGTGTAATTAGGAACATTTCTCTCTGGACTGCATAGAGTTAATCTCTTCCTGGCTTGAGTGATTGACAGCCTGTGTACCTACCAGCTCTTGGGCTGGTCCCAGACTTTCTATAAACAGGTTGTCAGCCCTCACATGGTTGCCGGTTATTGCTCTGTCTTTGCCTGCTCTCCTTGTGATATACCTTACTACTTTGTTACCTTATTTTCTGACCACTGGCTTTGACTTTCACTATTCTCTTGGATCTCGATTCTGTGCTGCAATTGCTCGATTGTTACTGACCCCTTGGCTAGCTGACCTCCCTTTGTTGTTGTGCGTCTTGTCTGCGTTCTATGTGATCACTTATTTTAAGGAGGGACTGTCGACGTGGTTGCTGGCTGTCACCTAGGACAGATCGGGCAAGTTAGCCAGGGACAGTGGGGGGGATTCAGCTTAGGGTCCACTGTCTTGTTGTGCCCCTCCCCCCTAGTTCTCCAGCAGCTTCTGGGGAATCGCTCCTCTAGTGATTCCCTTACAGAATAACCGGCCCATACATTCTGCCATTGCTTCCATAGGGTCAGCATGGATCCTATTCAGGGCCTTGCAGCCAAGTTGGAAGGTTTGGCAGTCCTGGTAAATGAGCTTGCTAACCAGGTTCAGACCCTTACTGAGGCTGCTGCAGCATCCCCGCCTGTTTCTTCCCCTTTTAAGGTGAAGATGTTACTCCCGGATCGTTTTTCAGGGGATCGTGAAAAATTTGAGACTTTCCGGGAGTCCTGTCGCCTGTATTTTCGGATTAATCCACATGCATCCCAGGCCCAAATGGTGGGAGTAGTTATATCCCTCCTACAGGGGGATCCACAAGTTTGGGCCCTTAAACTCCCTCCAGGGGCTGAGGAGTGGACTGACTTTGAAAAATTTTTTTTGTCTTTGGGGTCTATTTATGCTGAGCCAGACCACATTGGTCTTGCGGAATCGCAACGCCTCACCATGCGGCAGGGCAAACGCTCTGCTGAGGAATATTGCGCAGAATTCCGCAAGTGCAGCGTAACTGCAGGTTGGTGTGAGTCAGCTCTAAAGGCCTACTTTAAACAAGGCCTCTGTGACCGTGTTAAGGAGCTCTGGGTTGGTCACCCAGATCCTCCCACTCTTGAGCAGGCCATGACTTTGGCTGTCCGTATTGACCGTAGGATCCGGGAAAATGTTAAAGAGAGAATAGGGTCTGCTTCTTCCACGTTTTCTGTCTCTCCCTCACTCTCTCCTGAGAAACCTGTTATTTCTCCCATGACTCCTGGTGAGGAACCTATGCAACTGGGAATTATGGATGCCAAGACGCGACGAGAGCATCGTCTCAGGAACAACCTCTGCCTGTACTGTGGTGCTTCCAGTCATTTTATCAGTGACTGCTCGATCAGACCCCGCAGACCATCAGAAAAACTTCAGTGCCTGAGTGGTAATCAGAAGAACCACTCAGGCAACCAGGTATTTGCCAGTAATAACAATAAGATGTTGTTATCTGTCTCTCTGTCCTCTGGGGACAGATCTGTTTCTGGCCAGGCCTTAGTTGACTCTGGGTCTGAGGCAAACTTTGTCACATTCTCGTTTGTCTCAGCTTTAGGCATTGAGCTTTTGGCACTTGACACTCCTCTGGCGGTTACTGGAGCGGATTTTGCCCCACTGGCCAGGGGTAAGGTCCGATTCAAGACCCCCTTAATCACGTTGCAAGTGGGTTCAGCTCATTCAGAGGTCATGAGCTTTTTTGTTATGGAGCATCTGTCTTCTGATATTATTTTGGGGCTCCCCTGGTTGAACCTCCATAACCCTATTTTTGATTGGG
The DNA here is from genome assembly GCA_947044405.1 of Leptodactylus fallax. Taxonomy (NCBI): domain Eukaryota; kingdom Metazoa; phylum Chordata; class Amphibia; order Anura; family Leptodactylidae; genus Leptodactylus; species Leptodactylus fallax. The sequence continues at coordinate 8,997,654 of CAMRHE010000035.1, forward strand.
GTAAAAGGGAGTTGGTAAAATGGGGAGATCAGTGCTCATACCACTGTATTGTTTTGCACACCTTAAATTGTGTTACTGAGGAGACTGTCTCGGCTGCAAAAGGTGGGAAACACCAGGTGAATAAAAAATGTTTGCCTGGCCCATCAGTGTCTGTGGTTGTGCAAAAAGACCCTGAATTGAAGGCAGAGAAAATACTGGGTCCTACTAAAACTGGTTTATCTGTGAGGGTCCGGTGGCCCCTTATAAAGGGGGGGGTACTGTAACGTCTCTGCCGTTTCGGGTCTCGGCGCCGCCCTCCGCTCGCACGCTGTGGCGTAGGAGGCGTCTTCAATTTGGTTCTTTGTGTAAGCTTCTTGATGCTCAGTCTGAACACTGTCCTAGTTCTCTTGCTGTGTAAAGCCACACCCGTGTAATTAGGAACATTTCTCTCTGGACTGCATAGAGTTAATCTCTTCCTGGCCTGAGTGATTGACAGCCTGTGTACCTATCAGCTCTGGGGCTGGTCCCAGACTTTCTATAAACAGGTTGTCAGCTCTCACATGGTTGCCGGTTATTGCTCTGTCTTTGCCTGCTCTCCTTGTGATATACCTTACTACTTTGTTACCTTATTTTCTGACCACTGGCTTTGACTTTCACTATTCTCTTGGATCTCGATTCTGTGCTGCTATTGCTCGATTGTTACCGACCCCTTCGCTAGCTGACCTCCCTTTGTTGTTGTGCGTCTTGTCTGCGTTCTATGTGATCACTTATTTTAAGGAGGGACTGTCGACGTGGTTGCTGGCTGTCACCTAGGACAGATCAGGCAAGTTAGCCAGGGACAGTGGGGGGGATTCAGCTTAGGGTCCACTGTCTTGTTGTGCCCCTCCCCCCTAGTTCTCCAGCAGCTTCTGGGGAATCGCTCCTCTAGTGATTCCCTTACATTAGGGTTCTTCTCTGCTTACTGTGTATGGCAGCTAGTCTCCACCCACTAGCCCGGGAATAGGTGCTTATTCCATAAATTTCTCCCTAAGTTGCTGATCTCCTGGAGTTTACATTTGGCTTGTTCTTCTGGATTTCCCCTGTTTCTAATTTGGCTATTTCTGTGACCTCCTGAATTTGACTACGGCTTGGATTTAACATATGTTTGATTACGTTTTAGTTAATCCACACTCTCCAGATTTGACCTTGGCTCATTTATAACTCCTTGTAACTGTATTTATACATTTATTGAGCAAGCAAGCTCAATCTGTTGAAGTGCTGTCCTGTTTGTACTCGAGTAGGCAGAAGCCTTTGCAGTCTCCCAGAACATTGGTTGGGGGACATATTGTAGCTGTCCTTAGTGCTAACTGTGTTAAAGGGAGACTGTCAGGTCCAAAAGATCATTCATATCACTAAGGCATAAACCTGCATGCACATATCTTCAGAAAATCACTAGAACAGGAATGAGCAAAAATCTGCTTTGACGTTGGAAATGTTAAAAAAGTATCATCCTATAAAATGTAGGGATTACACACCATGGAAAGCAAGTGCACCACTAAACCCTATATATTTTTTTTAAAGTAGACAACCTGAAGATTACATGTGTCTCAATTGGTTATCAATAGCCACATCCACCTTCATGTAACTTTGTGACAAACACAAATAATTTTTGAAAAAAATGCACTAAAACATATATTTGCACTTAAAGCTCCTATTCAATCTTACCTTCACACACAAAATACATTTAAAATAAAAGATCAAGGTGTACACAATTTATATATACTACAAACATCAACTACAACAAGAGCTCGTACTCTCAAAAGGATTATGGAGGCCACTGTGCTCTTAGGAACCTTGAGTGCTGCAGAAATTCTTTTGTAACCTTGGCCAGATCTGTGCCTTGCCACAATTCTGACTCTGAGCTCCTTGAGCAGTTCCTTTGACCTCATGATTCTGATTTGCTCTGACATGCACTGTGAGCTCTGAGGTCTTATATAGACAGGTGTGTGCCTTTCCTAATCAAGTCCAATCAGTTTAATTAAACACAGCTGGACTCCAATGAAGGAGTAGAACCATCTCAAGGAAGATCAGAAGGAAATGGACAGCTTGTGAGTTAAATATGAGTGTCAAAGCAAAGGGTCTGAATACTTATGACCATGTGAGATTTCAGTTTTTCTTTTTTAATAAATTTGCAACAATATATACATTTCTGTTTTTTTTCTGTCAAGATGGGGTGCTGAGTGTACATTAATGAGAAATAAAATTAACTTTTTTGCTTTTAGCAAATGGCTGCAATGAAACAAAGAGTGAAAAATTTAAAGGGGTCTGAATATTTCTGTACCCACTGTATGTCCCTACAACATCTAACAAAACAATAAATAAACTCCATACATAGAATTTATCATGCTTATTGATATATTATTAAAAAGGCCAAAAATTCATCAATTATAAACATCTAAAAGTGCACACAAGAGGGGAAGAAGGTCGTGGCTGACAAATGCCAATGGGTTAGTAATAAAATAATAGTATTCCAATTAATAAATAAATAATTGATTTACAACATACATGATTTCATAAGTGGTGTCGTATTCAAAGATATACCAATACCATATACCAATAAAATAAATATTAAATTAGATTAGTTATATTGCTTAAAGGGAGTCTATCATTGGTATTTTACATTTTTAAATAATCACATCATTCTATATCTTTTAGAAAGGCTATTCTAGGCATACCTTTGCTGATGAAATACATTTGTCCGTTTTGTCCAAAAATCGCTTTTTCTCATATGCTAATTAATCTTCTTGGAGCACAAATTTATTCACTAGAAGTAAGCAGAATGAATGACAGCAAGCAGACATCTAGAAAACTGTGAGGAATTGATACAGAAAGTATATTGGAAAATTGCACAACTTTTTATTATACAAGCAATAACATTTGTCTTTTAATATTGGTATGAAAGTGGCCAACCCTTTTAAGGCTGAAGCCCCACGTTGCGGAAACACAGTGTTTTTTTTTTTTGCTGCAGAAATGCAACGAAAAAATGCTGTTTTACAGTATCAACAAAGTGAATGAGATTCTGGCTAATCCCATCTACACATTGCAAAGAAAAAAAAAAATCTGTCAATTATACTGGTGGAAATGCTCGTGTTTTCCCTATAGGTTTAATAAGAGAATAAAATCTGCAGAGAAAACCAATGCATTTCCGCTACATTTTTTTCCCTCACCATTTTTTAGCTGCATTACACAACTGGGGCCTTAGCCTTAAGCAAATTTTTGTTCCTTCCATTTCTGGTGATTTTATGAAGATATGTGCATGTAGGTGTAGCCCTAAGAGATATGCATGAATTCTGCACACTTATTTTTAGAAGATGTGGTGTACTGTATATGGCTTTTTGTTTGGTTTACACTGTGGCATTTTGAGAATGTGGAAGGTTTGCATGTTTTCAGAAACTATATAGGTCTGGGGGTTTGTATGATTTTTTTAATGTTGTCATTTAGGTTTTATTTCTACATCTCAAAAGTGTGAAAATTGTCCTGGCTACCAGAGGTGCAAAATGTCCGAAAAAAACAGTGGCGTAACTAGGAATGGCTGGGCCCCAAGGTGAACATTTGACATGGGTCCCCCCCCCTCGAACCGCTGCCCCCAATCGCCCCCCCCCAGACCGCTACCTCCACCAACCCCCCCCCCAAAAAAACGCATTCCTGCGCACACTATTATGTGCCATAGTGGCCCCTGCACACTGTATCATGCCCCATAGTGGCCCCTGCACACAGTATCATGTCCCATAGTGGCCCCTGCACACAGTATCATGTCCCATAGTGGCACCTGCACACAGTATCATGTCCCATAGTTGCCCCTGCACACAGTATCATGTCCCATAGTGGCCCCTGCACACAGTATCATGCCCCATAGTGGCCCCTGCACACAGTATAATGCCCCATAGTGGCCCCTGCACACAGTATCATGCCCCATAGTGGCCCCTGCACACAGTATCATGTCCCATAGTGGCCCCTGCACACAGTATCATGCCCCATAGTGGCCCCTGCACACAGTATCATGGCCCATAGTGGCCCCTGCACACACACCCATAGTGCCCTCACCAGTATCATGTCCCATAGTGGCCCCTGCACACAGTATCATGCCCCATAGTGGCCCCTGCACACAGTATCATGTCCCATAGTCAGTGGTGAACCTAGCCTCTTTGCTGCCTGAGGCGGAGTATAGAAAGACGCCCCCCCCCCCCCCCCCCAAAAAAAAAAAAAAATAAAAAAAATTGGGTTTCCATGCTACTAGCTTCACACGCTGTTATTGTCGCACAATATACACAATATGCAAAGTTATAAACAGTTTTTAAGAATTCTTCTTCCTGTATTACTTCAGTATCAGATGAACAACACGGCATTAACAATGAAAGTAACTTCACACATCTTCTGCTTGGTGGATAGACGAGCCCACGTGGCCCCCATTGTCTATAATAGGAGCCCCGCAGATAGCTGAGTACTGGACTTCGGGTATCTTTGGCACTCCCATTGAAGTGAATGAGAGCCACGCAGGTTCGTCCATCCACCAAGTGACACACCTATATATATGGCTGCAGCCAGGCTGGATTCCCACCTAGTGGGGGGAAAAAACCCAATTCTCAGGCTCAGTGGGGGTCTCAGCAGACAGACCCCCATCAATCAGGTATTTATCCTCTATCATTTAGGTGAATACAGGGCAGCAACATTCTGTGACTTACAGGTGACGTCTCTGACTAATCACTCACATTTCCCTTCTCTTCCCTTTGGACTTTGACTCCTCACTTTTCCAGGCATCCAACCCACATTGTCCTCACCTACACAAAGCCCCCATCCTGCTGCTACCCCCAATTATAAAATATATGATATAACCCCCCATAATGAATAATACTCCCAAGTGCATCTTTATATTAATAATGTCCGTGTGTACCCTGTATAAATAGTGCCCCTTATTAATAATACCCCAGGTGTTAACTAATTAAAAGGTTTTCCAGGTCATTAATAAACTAATCAGTGGGGCTCAAAAACCCAGGACCCCCACTGATCAGCTGTTTGAATGGTACCTGTGTAAGCGCCGTGACTGCTTCTCTGTTTACACAGTGTAATTCATCTCATAGCGGCCATGTAATGTAACTACAGCCTCGTCCTGTACATGTCTACAGTATGTGACAAGGCTACAATTACATCACACGGCCACTATAAACAGACAGCGTATAATATAAACAGGTGCCATAGCCCATGTTTATAGCGCCCCATTTACACACACTATAATGTTCCACAGCAGCCCCTGCACACTGTATTACACAGTATTATGGCCCGCAGCGGCCCCTGCACACAGTATTATGCCTCGCAGCGGCCCCTGCACACGGTATTATGCTCTATAGTGGCCCCTGCACACGGTATTATACCCCGCAGTGGCCACTGCACACGGTATTATGTTCCACAGCAACTCCTGCAAACAGTTTTATCCTCCCTAGTGGCCCCTGCACACAGTATTATGCTCCATATTGGCCCCTGCACACGGTATTGTGCTCCATATTGACCCCTGCACACGGTATTATGCTCCACAGTGGCCCCAGCACACGGTATTATACTCCATAGTGGCCCCTGCACTGGTATTATACTCCATAGTGGCCCCTGCACTGGTATTATACTCCATAGTGGCCCCTGCACTGGTATTATCCTCCATAGTGGCCCTTGCACTTGTATTATGCTCCATAGTGGCCCCTGCACTTTTATTATGCTCCATAGTGGCCCCTGCACCCGGTATTATGCTCTATAGTGGCCCCTGCACTTGGTATTATGCTCTATAGTGGCCCCTGCACTTGTATTATGCTCCAGAGTGGCCCCTGCACAGGGTATTATGCTTTACAGTGGTCCCTGCACAGGGTATTATGCCCCATAGTGGACCACCCATGAACTATTATTATACTCTGGGGTCTTTTCAGACCCCAGAGTATAATGATTGGAGACCCAGGGGAGAATACAAACATAAAAATCAGTGTTACTTACCTATCCTGGACACCGGTGCACTCCTTGCAGCTTTTGGCCCTGTTTAATTGCGCACACACGTCACGTGATCAGGCCGGCGACGCGACCTGATGACGTCACCAGAGGCCTCAAGCCTGCTCGGAGTTACATCGGATCGCAGGAGGTGAGTAACATTGGTTTTTATGTTCCCTCACCAACCCTAGGCCTCCGAATATTATACTCCGGGGTCTGAATAGACCCCGGAGTATAATAATAGTAGTATTTGCGGCCCGCGGCCTAACTTACCGATGACCGCGAACACTCACAGCGGCATCCACTTCCCTTTCTGCGGCCCATAGCAGAAGGGGAAGCGGGGGCGGCCACGAGCAGACGCAGGGTAAGTAAATAAATAGGCCGTGACCTGCCGGGGATACTACAGCAGGTTTTTTATATATATAAAAAAAAAGTTATACTCACCTGCGATGCCTTGATGCAGCCGCCGCCGCCTCCTCCTCTTCTTGTCCGCGATGTCTGTGTCTCAGCGTAGGCGGCGTGATGACGTCATTGTATCGTCGCCTGCGCTGAGATGCGACGTCTTGTAAACCAGCCCAGGACAGGCCGCGCTCAGCTCTGGTTTTTTTTTTTAAAGTGGCCTCTCCTGGGCTGGTTTACATTAAATAGTAAAAATGCCGCCCCCCGGATAGTGCCGCCTGGCGCAGCCGCCTCACTTCGCCTCATTAGCGGTGCACCCCTGCCCATAGTGGCCCCTACACACAGTATTATATCCCATAGTGGCCCCTGCACACAGTATTATTTCCCATAGTGGCCCCTGCACTGAGTATTTTGCCCCATAGTGGCCTTGCACACACTATTATATGTCCCATTGTGGACCACCCATGAACAATTATTATACTCTGGGGTCTTTTAAGACCCCAGAGTATAATGATCGGAGACCCAGGGGAGGATAGAAACATTAAAAAACAACGTTGCTTACCTGTTCCTCGCTCCGGTCCAGTCACTGCTACTTTGGCCTTCTTCAATGTTGGACCAGGCCGGCGTCACGTGATGCGAGCCGGTGTCGCGACGCAAAATGATGTCCGCTGACGTCTGGGACGTCACCAAACAGGCCCCAAGCCTGGAGAAGCGTAGGAGAGGTAAGTACATTGTTTTTTATGTTCCCTCACCTCCCCGGGCCTCCGATTATTATACTCCGGGGTCTTTTCAAAGACCCCGGAGTATAATGATAGCAGAGATTGTGGTGTTCGGCCCGCGGCCTCACGTACCGATCCCCACTCCTGCTCACAGCCGCCTCCACAGAATCGAAAGCGCAGGCGGCCGTGAGCGGGACCCTGGGGATCGGTAAGTATATAGGGCCCCTTACCCGCTACTACCCCGGTAGTTACGCCCCTGCGAAAAACCCTGGCAGGGTTAAATGGAGTTGAATGTTGAATTTACCTTGATAGAGCACTTAACAAATATATGCAGAGATACATTTGTCCCCATATACTGCATCCTCCTTGCTGATAAAATCAAGTTTAATCCAGTATACTAATTAGGTGTCATGTGGTACATGGGAGTTGCATTCCTAGCAAGTGTTCTAGGACTGGCTTCATAGCACTACCTACCACCTCCTCCTGTTCCTGACCAAGTGCTGGGAGCTGCTTAGTGGGCAAAATGGCACAACAGACTCAGTTTAAATCACTGTATTACTACATTTTAAATATTCACAATATGAAATAAAAAAGCATTTCCTCACAAAAGAAAATATACGAAGAGATTATGATTTTCATTGTCAGGGGTGCTCTAGATTATCCTGCCAGAGAACAATAGGTAACAGTGGGAAGCAGTGTGTAGCCAAATGAAATGCTCAGCTCTCTGAGCTATTTAACAATTTGCAGGATTACAAAAGGGATATTTGTTCATTATCTATATCTCCCAAAGATCTATACCTTTGATGTTTACTTGGTGGTTTACAATTACACATACTGTGTACAATTTAGACAATAATCTGATTGACATTATGTGTCCTTAATTTTTACTTAGATTAAAGCTATGAAAATGTTTTTTTGCAGCAAAAAATGTTTGATGTCTGTTTGCATTATAGACAAAAGGTTGGAAAGACTGGGGAATGCATTGTCAGTTCAGAGTCCTCATAAATTCTCAGCAGGAGCTATTAAAAGCTCTTAAAAAGAGGTGAACTGTAATAGGAGAGCAAGAGAAAAATGTCTGGCTTAAATGCAGATAGAGATGGATTCTTAGAAATAGCTGCATTAAATGTGAACAGTTAGAACAAGATATTTTTAGCTTGGTGTGATGTGCTGTAAGGGCACTCGTTCCCTAGAGATACACAGTTTCACTGCCATTTTACTTTCTGGGAGTTTTTAATCAGTTGTCATGCTCTAACCGCCTTGTGGTAATGTTGAGAATATAACTGATAAAGAGACCTTGGCTTATGTAACTACAATGCACTGTAAGGGTGCATTCACATCATGTTAATGGAGTCCATATGACAATTACGCTTTTGCTTTCATTTCAGTAGTGATGAGCGAACCCAAACTACAAAGTTTGGGTCAGTGCCGAACTTCGTGGGTTCAGGTACCCAAACCTGAACCCGAACTTCAGCACTGAGGTTCGGGTTCGGCTCATCCCTAAAGCTGGTTGATTGACTGCTGAGCAGCCAATCAACCAACTTTAAGCCCACAGACATCACAGACAACACAGACATGCCCAGTATGGCCATTGGTGGGACATGTGACCCCCTCTGTATAAAAGGCAGGGACATAGGTCTTGTTGCCATTCCAGCTAGTTAGGCTAGGTAGGGGGAGGCTGCAGATGGACATAGGGACAGTCAGGGACTTAGCTAAATTTAATAATTGTCCTTTTCAGGGCAGTGGAGCGAGGTAGGAAGAGGAGCCTGATACTGTGAGGGACAGTTAGAAATAATAAGGGCAGTGACAGTAAACTGTGTGTGTATACTCATACCGTCTCCTAGAGCAGTAACAATAACAGCGTGTGTACCCATACTGTCTCCTAGAACAGTAACAATAACTGCTTGTGTACCCATACCGTCTCCTAGCACAGTAACAATAACTGCATGTGTACTGTGAGGGATTAGCTCGTACGGTGGGGCGGCAATGACCACGTACACACGGCAGGTCTCTGGTTAAATGTTGGTGGTGCTTTATAGTAGCGGCATAAGGACAAACAAAACAAATGTCCAAACAAAAATGCAGTTCCCACGACTGTTCGGCGTTGAATAAAACATAAAGTACCTTACAGGTAACACGAAGTAGGAAATTCAGGGTTCCAATGCAAAGCACTCCTCACACAGGAGGGGTCTTTCTCTCTCTCCCCATGACACAGACAGAGCTCCCTTTTTTGTCAGCCTTCCTTCCCAAATGACTCAAACAAACAGGAAGCCTCACCTGGGAGCCTCTGGAAGTAGGGAGGAGGTCCCGTAGTAGACTAGGGATGTGGACTGGAAGGCACCCTCTACCAAACCTGCCCTCCAGTCCAAAAAAAAACCAGCCCATGTAATGCAGCAGAAATAAAACCCTAGCAAACTAAGGTCTGCTAAGGTCAGAAAAACCTGGTTTTCTTTTTTATCTCACCTGGCTGAGGAAACCAGGTGAGATATACACCCCTTCCACAACTTTCCCGTACACCTTACCACAGTACCCATACCATCTCCTAGCGCAGTAACAATAACTGTGTGTGTATACCCATACCATCTCCTAGTACAGTAACAATAACTGTGGTGTACCCATACCGTCTCCTAGCGCAGTAACAATAACTGCATGTGTACCCATACCGTCTCCTAGTGCAGTAACAATAACTGCGTGTGTACTCATACTGTCTCCTAGCACATACTTTGACTCACATAGTGGATGAGTATCTGTCGATGCGTCTCCTGGTACTGAACAATGGGTCCTGGGTTGGTAAATTGGACACATAGCCAGAGCTTACCCTCTATGCCTTGGAGGTGCTTGCCTGCCCAGCGGCAAGGGTCCTATCAGAACATGTGTTCAGCACCGCAGGGGGTGTCATCACCGACAAGAGAATCCACCTATCCACAGCCAACAAGGACATACTTACATTCATTAAGATGAACCAGGCATGGATCCCACAGGACTTGGCTGTGCCAGCACCTGAATGAGTGGTTAGTGTGTTGGCTACCTCCTCCTCCTCCATTTCATCCACTTCCACCGCAACCTCCACCTCCTCCCCCTGGACCTCTACCACCTGTTTCAAAATTATTATTTTATTTTATTTGTTTTTAATTTTTTATTTATTTATTTAATTTTTTATTTTATGTTATTATTTTAAGTACTTTCTCTACCCCATTTTCTTGCAGGGCACTTTCCCTGTTATTACCCTCATTTTGCAGCCCTCTACCCCTTACTATCCCCATTTTACAGCCATTTTTGGGTCACCAAATTCGTGCCCCCATTGATTTCAATGGGGTTTGGGTTCAAGATTGGGTCAAGTTCGGGTACTCGAACTGAACTTTTAGGCAAAGTTCGACCTAACTTGTCGAACCCGAACGTTGACAGGTTCGCTCAACACTACATTTCAGAACATTTTGAACATCTTTGTCCATTTTTTTTTTTTATGTACAAAAAAGTTTATCTTACCACTCTTTTTGTTCTCTAAATTAAAATCTACAATGGATCTTTTTTTTTTTTTTATAAACATTAGAATCAGTGTATAATGGATGCAAATGGATTGTGCATCCATTTTTATTCATCCTTTTTATGCTGAAACTCAGTATAAACTCTACCCTGCTTCCTTTCTTCATCTAACTTTATATGTATTCAAAATTGTACATAAAAAAGAATACATTTTTTCATGTAAAAATGGATGCACCAATAAATGCCTATCACCACCATTAATAAACATAAACAAATGAATAAAGTGATATCCATCTGTATCCCTTTTTGCTATGAAAAAAGTATCCATTAAACAGCTGTCATATGTAAATGTGAATAGACTCTAACTTATGTAAATAATTTTAGGAAAACCTGAAGGAATTGTTCCTAAGACTAACTGTTACAGATAAAACTGCCATTAGACCTATGCTACACCATCTTACATCTTGAAACAGCCACACCGTTAGTTTTCAGAGTCCTGTATTTCAGCTGATGTTATGTGTGGGGTTTTCTTTGCATCCCGAACAATTTTCCGGGCAGTTGTGGCTGAAATTTTGGTTGATCTACCTGACTGTGGTTTGGTTTCTAGGCATGTTATCAGGCCAAAATCACCAGGGTATGTGAACTGTTGAACAGGGTCATTTTGATGTTTTTGGTTGTCATTATGATTTAAAAAGAGAAAACACAGAAGTTTGACAATAAATGGCTTCAACCAACCACTAACCATGAGTGGTGAAAAAGTTTTTGTGTTATCATTCATATTCTCTGAAAAAAGGCCAAAAAAACAAAAAATCTGCCGGGGTATGTAAACTTTTTAGCACAACTGTATTTGATATATTCCTTTTAAGACAGGTAGAAATTGTAATAGCCATTACATAGACAAACCCATGAGGCTTGTGTTTGAGATCATAGGTTTCATAATTTTTGAATGGGTAATCTTTTTGTACAGTATGTGTAGCTATGTTTTTATGTTTCGAATAATGTACATATCCCACATACAATATTGCAGCATGAGGGTGTAGAAGAGAAAAAGATAGCTCTCATAGGGTAATAATGTCTATAGAAGTAGACCAATCATGGGTCTTATAGATCAGTACTCAGCTATTCTTAGGTAGGTTCAGGCAAACTGAATCATATACAGTGGGGAAAAAAATATTTAGCCAACAATTGTGCAAGTTCTCCCACTTAAAAAGATGAGAGAGGACTGTAATTGACATCATAGGTAGACCTCAACTATGAGAGACAAAATGAGAAAACAAATCCAGAAAATCACATTGTCTGATTTTTTAAGAATTTATTTGCAAATTATGGTGGAAAATAAGTATTTGGTCAATAACAAAAGTTCATCTCAATACTTTGTTATATATACTTTGTTGGCAATGACAGAGGTCAAACATTTTCTGTAAGTCTTCACAAGGTTGGCACACACTGTTGCTGGTATGTTGGCCCATTCCTCCATGCAGATCTCCTCTAGAGCAGTGATGTTTTGGGGCTTTTGCTGGGCAACACGGACTTTCAACTCCCTCCAAAGGTTTTCTATGGGGTTGAGATCTGGAGACTGGCTAGGCCACTCCAGGACCTTGAAATGCTTCTTATGAAGCCACTCCTTTGTTGCCCTGGCGATGTGCTTGGGATCATTGTCATGATGAAAGACACCGCCACGTTTCATCTTCAATGCCCATGCTGATAGAAGGAGGTTTGCACTCAAAATCTCACGATACATGGCCCCATTCATTCTTTCATATACATGGATCAGTCATCCTGGTCCCTTTGCAGAGAAACAGCCCTAAAGCATGATGTTGCCACCCCCATGCTTCACAGTAGGTATGGTGTTCTTTGGATGCAACTCAGCATTCACTTTCCTCCAAACACGACGAGTTGTGTTTCTACCAAACAGTTCTACTTTGGATTCATCTGACCATATGACATTCTCCCAATACTCTTCTGGAACATCCAAATGCTCTCTAGCAAACTTCAGACGGGTCCGTATATGTACTGGCTTAAGCAGGGGGACCCATCTGGCACTGCAGGATCTGAGTCCCTGGCGGCGTAGTGTGTTACTGACGATAGCCTTTGTTACGTTAGTCCCAGCTTTCTGCAGGTCGTTCACTAGGTCCCCCCGTGTGGTTCTGGGATTTTTGCTCACCGTTCTTGTGATCATTTTGACCCCACGGGGTGAGATCTTGCATGGAGCCCTTGATCGAGGGAGATTATCAGTGGTCTTGTATGTCTTCCATTTTCTAATTATTGTTCCCACAGTTGATTTCTTCACACCAAGCTGCTTGCCCATTGCAGATTCAGTCTTCCCTGCCTGGTGCAGGTCTACAATTTTGTTTCTGGTGTCCTTCCACAGCTCTTTGGTCTTCACCATAGTGGAGTTTGGAGTGTGACTGTTTGAGGTTGTGGACAGGCGTCTTTTATACTGATAACAATGTCAAACAGATGCCATTACTACAGGTAATGAGTGGAGGACAGAGGAGCCTCTTAAAGAAGAAGTTACAGGTCTGTGAGAGCCAGAAATCTTGCTTGTTTGTAGGTGACCAAATGCTTATTTTCCACCATAATTTGCAAATAAATTCTTAAAAAATCAGACAATGTGGTATTCTAGATATGTTTTCTCATTTTGTCTCTCATAGTTGAGGTCTACCTATGATGTCAATTAGAGGCCTCTCTCATCCTTTTAAATGGGAGAACTTGCACAATTGGTGGCTGACTAAATACTTTTTTTCCACACTGTAGATTCCCACATGGACGGAAAAGTATCTGCTCTGACGTCACTGCATCACGCCACCTGTGTCACTACTACAGGGAGAATCTTTCGCTGCTCCGCTCATCGTGGAAGCACGGTAAGGTGAGTAATAGATTTATTGTTTTCTGGTAAGGGAAAGGGATTACCTGATAAGGGGAAAAAGTATTATTTATAGGGGGGCTAATATTTATAGTGGGGGAACTTTTAAATATAAGGGGGCTAGTATTTATAATGGAGGAACTATAATACATAAGGGGCACTTTTATAAGAGAGGAATTATTATATATAAGGGGGCTATTATAAGGGGGAAACATTTATAAGGAAGGCAGTTAAATATAAGTGGGCTATTATAAGGAGGGACCGTTATATATAAGGGGGGCTACTATAGGAGAGGAACTATTATATATAAGGAGCGCTATTTTAAGAGAGAAATTATATATAAGGGGGGACTGTTATATATAAGGGGGGCTATTATAGGACAGGAACTATTATACATAAGGGTGCTGTTATAAGGGGGAGACTGTTATATATAAGGGGCTATTATATATAATGGAGTAACTTATATATAAGGAGAAGTCTGTTATATATAAACAGGGAACTGTTATTTATAAGGGGGAGACTATTACACATAAGTGGGCTATTATAGGAGAGGAACTATTATATATAAGGTGGATTGTTATAAGGGGGAGACTGTTATATATACAGGGGCTATTATTTATAATGGAGGAAACTTAAATATAAGGGGGTTATTATAAGAGCAAATTATATATAAGGGGGGCTATTATAAGGGGGAAACATATAAGGCGGGCTATTATTTATAAGGGAAGAACTATTTATAATAGGCATATAATAAGGGGGGACATTATATATATATGGAGGCAGCTATTATAATGTGGTCGCTGTTATTTATAAGGGAAACTTTATAAGGAGGGTATTGTTAAAGAGGCTATTATTTATAAGTGGGTATTATTGTTAAGGGGGCTATTATTTATAAGAGGGCTAATATTGATAATGTGGACTATTATTTATAAGGTGAACTATTATTTATGAGAGGGTTATTTTTAATAAGGGGGACTATTTATATTGGAACACTATTATTTATGGGGGGGGCTATTACTGTTAAGGGGGACTATTTATATTGGAGAACTATTATTTATGGGGGGGCTATTACTGATAAGGGGGAACTATTACTGATATGGGGCACTGTTTATAAGCAGGGACTATTATTCCTAATGAGGCGCTATAATAACTGATGAGGGGTTGCAAAAATCTATTAGGCAGTACAAAGGTGGTTATTTGAATTGTGTGTGGGCAGAAAGGGGACATCATTAAAGGGGCTGCCACTGGAAATATGATGGCATTGTTGGTATATCAGCATTTGGGGCCTACCGCTTTTAATTTTGCCCAGGGCCAATTTTGCCCAGGGCTAGGGTAGAGATGCTTGAACAGCGCTATGGTATGTGATAAACAGTTGCTCCGTTTGATACAGCACTACATTATATATTTCATTGGTGCTAACTCTGTTGAATAAAAGGGGGAAAAATAAAAGTGTGTATAAATACATAATAAAAAAACATAATAAAAACATATATAACCAATGACATATAAATAAACATGAAAAGAATACATGTTGGCATCTGAGTCAACACAAAAGTATAGCAATATAAATATAAAAAATAATAACATAATCTATAATGTGCCTATTGGATTTTGAAAATATACCCATAATACACTATTACTACTGGTAGTATCTGAGAGTGTGAGTAAATAAATATATATACATATAAATAACTGATAGGTGGTAATATTAAAAGTGCATGATGAATAATGTATAAAAACAAATGCATATAAATATAATTATAAATAAATATAATAAATGAATAATATAATGTATATTAAATGATGCATAAAGAAGTGTTGCATACATAGTTGAAAACATGACCAGTGGATGGTGGGTCAATTATTAGGGATACATATGGATAGAGGTTTTGCATGTGTAGATGTAGAATAAGTGGTAAATATATCCATTTCTTTATAATAAAGGTATTAATTTATCACTTACCACCAATGTTTTATCCTCCAACACTATTGGACCAATTATGTGCATGTGTATAATTATGTAAAAAATAAGTGGCGTTGACATTAGGTGTTTTGTGGTGCCATTTTGCCTTTAAATATTTGTCTGTGTCATTATTATATTGTATTACCTGTTTACCTATTTGTGAAAAGGGTTTGCATACCCCAAAATGTGTCATAGAGATACTAATAAAAACCAGATGATTATTGCTCCAAAGAAATTAGCTTCTGCCTTTTAATCTAAAAGGGGCTGTGGATGTGTGCAAAAAAAAAAAGAGGTTATGGCGCCGGAGCAATCCTGGAAGATCTCTTCTATTCCTGTATCCACATAAAATATGATACTACCTGTGCAAGATATGTAGAGCTATACAGTATAGTATGTAATCAATACTGTCCAACTGATGTGCAGTATGAGACTTTCGTCATTAGCAAACAGTAAGGGGGTTTATACTGTAGCAGTTGCCGCAAGACTATAAAAAGAGCTATATCTTGACATTTAACATATCCTGTATGAGTAACTGAAGAAAAACTAATTAAAAGGTTTCTGCTAAAGATCAAGGACATGATGAAAAGTCTACAGTCATGGCCAAAAGTTTTGAGAATGACACAAATATTATATTTTCACATGATCTGCTGCCCTCTGGTTTTTATGTGTGTTTGTCAGATGTTTTTATCACATACAGAAATATAATTGCATTCATATTATGAATAACAGAAGCTTATATTGACAGTTAGAATGAGTTAATGCAGCAAGTCAATATTTGCAGTGTTGACCCTTCTTCAAGACCTCTGCAATTCTCCCTGGCATGCTCTCAATCAACTTCTGGACCAAATCCTGACTGATAGCAGTCCATTCTTGCAGAATCAATGCTTTAATTTTGTCTGAATTTGTTGGTTTTTGTTTGTCCACCCGTCTCTTGATGATTGACCACAAGTTCTCAATGGGATTAAGATCTGGGGAGTTTCCAGGCCATGGACCCAAAATCTCTATGTTTTGTTCCCTGAGCCATTTAGTTATCACCTTTGCTTTATGGCAAGGTGCTCCATCATGCTGGAAAAGGCATGGTTGAGCGCCAAACTGCTCTTGGATGGTTGGGAGAAGTTGCTCTTGGAGGACATTCTGGTACCATTCTTTATTCATGGCTGTGTTTTTAGGCAAGACTGTGAGAGAGCCGATTCCCTTGGCTGAGAAGCAACCCCACACATGAATGGTTTCAGGATGCTTTACAGTTGGCATGAGACAAGACTGGTGGTAGCGCTCACCTCATCTTCTCCGAATAAGCTGTTTTCCAGATGTTCCAAACAATCGAAAAGGGGATTCATCAGAGAAAATGACTTTACCCCAGTCCTCAGCAGTCCACTCCCTGTACCTTTTGCAGAATATCAGTCTGTCCCTGATGTTTTTTCTGGAGAGAAGTGGCTTCTTTGCTGCCCTCCTTGAGACCAGGCCTTGCTCCAAGAGTCTCCGCCTCACAGTGCGTGCAGATGCACTCACACCTGCCTGCTGCCATTCCTCAGCAAGCTCTGCACTGCTGGTAGCCCGATCCCGCAGCTGAAACACTTTTAAGAGACGGTCCTGCCGCTTGCTTGTCTTTCTTGGGCGCCCTGGAGCCTTTTTGGCACCAATGGAACCTTGAAGTTCTTGATGATGCGATAGATTGTTGACTGAGGTGCAATCTTTCTAGCTGCAATACTCTTCCCAGTTAGGCCATTTTTGTGCAGTGCAATGATGACTGCACGTTTTTCTTTAGAGATAACCATGGTTAACAGAAGAGAAACAATGATGGCAAGCACCAGCCTCCTTTTAAAGTGTCCTGTGGTGTCATTCTTACTTAATCATGACAGATTGATCTCCAGCCCTGTCCTCATCAACACCCACACCTGTGTTAATGGAGCAATCACTGAAACGATGTTAGGTGGTCCTTTTAAGGCAGGGCTGCAATGATGTTGAAATGTGTTTTGGGGGATAAAGTTCATTTTCTAGACAAATATTGACTTTGCAAGTAATTGCTGTTAAGCTGATCACTCTTTATAACATTCTGGAGTATATGCAAATTGCCATTAGAAAAACTGAAGCAGTAGACTTTGTAAAAATTAATATTTGTATCATTCTCAAAACTTTTGGCCATGACTGTAGACTGAATGAAGGTTTAAATGTGAAAATGGGAATATCTGAATAGGTTTCAAGTAAAGGGGAACTGATTTCATTAAAATTAAGGGATAAAGGTCAAATGTGTGTAAATGCATGGGGAAATAAGAATATGAGGTATAATTCAATTAAGAATTGAGACTGTAAAAATGAAAAACATGAAAAAACAAACACTGATACAGTATGAGTGTTATGTTCTGCTTAATGGTCACTTTTTTGTGATCACTAATAACAAGAGATGGTCCACATTTGGTACTACTAGAACATCTAATATGACTGAAATATAAATACTACGATTCACTAACAAGTAAGGTACTCTCCTTCACCAGTGTTAGACAGTTGTTCACATCATTGACTAGAACAAAAAATTATATACTATACACATATATTTTTATACAAACATATACATTAAATAAATGATACTATAATGTATCCTAATGACACAACCATATAGTGCAGTAATAACACTGTCACATATTTCCTATACAAGTGTCCAGCAGTGACAGCGATGTTTAAATAGTGAAAGGGTTCATAGTAAAGTCCCTGATGGTCTAGGATAGAGAAGGGGTTTAACTATTAATTCCACTGCGGTGCACAGTAGTGAACTTTTAAATGCTCTGCTATTGGAAAAGAAATTTCATGAAACTACCCTTGAATTAAAAATAAATAAATAATTGGTATTGTCACATACAACTCAATGGAGGGAACCAGAGGATGGGAGTAGTAGTAATGGTGTTGTTTATGATTGGCCAAGGACACTCAATTGACTTCTCCAACCCACCTTCCAAGTTTGCGCAATGTGGAGGGGGCCTGCAGTATACCTGATGGAAGTGGTAGTTCGCCAGGACACTTCCAGTTGTGAGGAGTCCTCTACTCTCTTAAGCCTGGATATGGTGGTCAGAAGGGCTCTGATGTTAAGGCAGTAGTACAGTTGAGCCAAATAATGAAACTTTACTGAGATAATAGCAACAGATGCAGGCCCCAATTGGTACCCTGTCTACCTGTGTACTGCAGGGTCCATGCTTTAACCCCTTAAGGTCACAGCCCAAAAGTGCATTCAGGACCAGGCCTCATTTTTCAAAACTGACATGTGTCATTTTATATGGCATTAACTTTGAGACGCTTTAACTTACACAAGTGATTTTGAAATTGTTTTTTTTGTGAAACATTGTACTTCATGTTAGTGGTAAACACTAATCAATATTTTGTATTTAATTATAAAAAAAATAGGAAATTTGATGGAAATTTGGAAAAAAAAAATCGCAATTTTCAAAATATGAAATGCTCTGCTTCTCAAGCAGATAGTCATACCACCCAAATACATTAATAAATATTATCTACCATATCTCTGCTTTATATTGGCATCATCTTTTAATTGTCATTTAATTTATTTTGAATGTTAGAAGGCTTATAAATGTAACAGCAATTTTCCAGATTTACAAGCAAATTTCCCAAACTAATTTTTAAGCGACCCCTTAAGTTCTGAAGGGGATTATAAAGACCTATATATTAGAAACCCCCATAAATCACCCCATTTTCAAAACTGCACCCCTCAAATAATTCAAAACAACATTTGGGAAGTGTGTTGACCCTTTAAGCATTTCATGGAAATTAAGACAATATGGAGGTGAAATTTCGACATTTCATTTTTTCTCAATAATACATTCATTTAGCCCTAAAATTAACACACTCACAAAGGGTTAAAAGAGAAAATGTATCTCACAGTTTGTTATACAATTTCTCCAGAGCACAGAAATACCCCACATGTGGGTGTAAACTGATGTTTGGGCACACAGTAGTGCACAGAAGGGAAGGAGCGACACTGGACGTTTGAAAAGCAAATTTTGCTGGAAGAGTTTTCAGGTGCCTTGTCTCATTTGCAGAGCCCCTAGAGTACCAATACAATGGAAATCCCCTAAAAGTGACCCATTTTGTAAACTACACCCCTCACAGAATTCATCAATGGGTATACCGAGCATTTTGACTCAAAAGCCTTTTCACAGATTTTATTAACATTGGGATGTGTAAATGAAAAATTACTAAAACATCACTTTAACCCCCAAATTTTTGTTTTTACAAGGGATTAAAGTAGAAAAAGCTCCCCACAGTTTGTTAAACAGTTACTCCTGAACACGGCAATACCCCATATGTGGTCGTAATCTGCTGTATAGATACATGGGGGGCTTGGAATGGAAAGAACGCTATTTGGCTTTTGGAGGGCAGATTTTGCTGGAATAGTTTTCGGGTGCCATGTCGCATTTGCAGAGCAATTAGATTACCAAAAACACTGGAAACGTCCAAAAGTGACCCCATTTTGGAAACTACATCCCTCACAGAACATATTAAGGGAGATAATGAGCAGTTTGACCCTACAGCTGTTTCACAGATTTTATTAACATTGGAACATGAAAATGAAAAATTACTGTTTTTCCAATAAACTGTCAATTTAGTCCCAATTTTTTTATTTTTACAAGAGGATAAAGGAGAAAAAGCTACCCAAAGTTT
Source organism: Leptodactylus fallax (assembly GCA_947044405.1). Taxonomy (NCBI): domain Eukaryota; kingdom Metazoa; phylum Chordata; class Amphibia; order Anura; family Leptodactylidae; genus Leptodactylus; species Leptodactylus fallax. Next base: position 9,017,731 of record CAMRHE010000035.1, read on the forward strand.
GTTACACAATTTCTCATGAACATGGCAATAGCCCATATGTGGTTGTAAACTGCTGTATGGGTAGATGGCGGGGCTCAGAATGGAAAGAGTGCTATTTGGCTTTTGGAGTGCAGATTTTGCTGGAAGAGTTTTCAGGTGCCATGTTGCATTTGCAAAGCCCCTAAAGTACCAATACAATGGAAGCCACCAAAAAATGATCCCATTTTAGAAACTACACCCCTCAAGGAATTTATCAAGGGGTACTATCATTTTGAGCCCAAGAGTACTTCCCAAAAATGTGAAAATTGAAATTTTTAAAGAAATATGCCATTTTGGTGCCCAATACATTGCGCCCAGTTTGTGTCATCAGAGACATACACTCCTAAAACTATTAAGTGGGCTATCCCAGGGACAAGAAAGTTGTATATGTGGGTGTAAACTGCTGCTTGGGCACACAGCAGGGCTCAAAAGGGAAGGAGCAGTACGCTTTTTAGCTTTTGGAGTACAGATTTAGAGGGATTTTCTGGACGCCATGTTGTTTTTGCAGAGCCCTGGAGGTGCCAGTAAATTGGAATTCCCTAAGAAGTTGTAGGGGCGTTTTTAGAGTCTCTACAAATGTGACATGGTGTCCAAAAACCAACAATCTAAATTAGCGGTCCAAAACACATAGCACTCCTTGACATCTGCGCCCTCCTATGTGCCCAAGTGGCAGTTTATGCCCACATGTATGACACTGGTGTACCCAGGATAACATACTCAACAATGCCATATGTGCGTATAAATTGCTGTTGGGCACAGCAGGGAAGGAGCACTATTTTGTTTTTTAGAGCACAGATTTAGATGGTTTGGTTTTTGGACACTATTACACTTTTGCAGAGCTGAAACGCCAGTAAAGTGGAATCCCCTGACACGTAACTTTATTTTGGAAACTACACTCCTGAAGGAATTTATCCAAGGGTAGAGTGAGCATGTGACATTAAGTACGTTATACTGGGTACACCAGTGTCATACATGTGGGCATAAACTGCAGTTTGGGCACGCAGCAGGGTGCAGAAGAGATGGAGGTCAGTGTGGATTTGAAGTGTATATTTAGATATTTGGTATCTGGACGCCATGTCATGTTTGCAGAGCCTCTAAATTACCAGTAAAGTGGAATCCCCAAAGGAGTGACCCCATTTTGAAAACTGCACCCCTCAAAAAATTTATCAGGGGGTGTAATAAGCATTAGTATCCCAGACGTGAATGTGCAGCGGATGGTGAAGAGTGAATATGTAAGCTGTGCGGAGTGCATTGGGAACACCAAATTCCCTACTATATCCCCAGTAGCTCCTATGACTTGGGGGTCACTCTGGGGGTCACTTCTGGTGTCTTTTCCCTCATAAGCTCTAAATTTGGGGTCTACCCTAATATAGTCTCGCACAGCTTATACATTCCCTTCCTATTTTTGCGGGACGATCTGTGCTTTTTATTGGTACTGTTTTGGGGTGCATATGACTTTTTGATCACTTTTTATAGCAATTTTTTAGGCTAGATAGCGAAAAATCATTATTTCTTTGGTTGATTAATTTATTTTTTTTTTTTTCATACAGTTCATTATTTTTTTTCAACTTTTTTTTTACTTTTTAGAGATGTCCCACTATGGGACTTGAGCCAGCAATACTCTGATCGCTGGTTCAGCACTATAGACTGCAATACACGTGGATTGCAGTCTGTAGAGGAAGTCAGCCTATGCAGATGCATAGGCTGATTTCCTCATTTCCCGACAGGATCAACCAGGTAGTGGGGGCTCCAGGCAGCCTGGGGTCACTGGCTCCAACACATCAATACATCCCTTTACACATTAAAGGGAGTCTGTCAGCACAAAATTGAGATATAAACTAAGGTCTGTCAGCATAATTTACAATGATGTGTTTCTTATTCAGGACTGCTGTCCCATTCTTTTAAAAATTGTCCTTTTGTCCCTAAGCAAATGAGCAGCAAAGGGTTTTAGAGGCGTTGCTTTCCATCAATGAGCTTCACTATCTGCACCTGCTAACTGCTGCTCCGCTTCACCCTTCCTATTTTTGCGGGACGATCTGTGCTTTTTATTGGTATTGTTTTGGGGTACATATGACTTTTTGATCACCTTCTATAGCATTTTTTTTTAGACAAGATAGCAAAAAATCATTATTTCTTTGCTTGATTAATTATTTATTTATTTTTTTATTCATACAGTTCATTATTTTTTTTCAACTTTTTTTTTTTACTTTTTAGAGATGTCCCACTATGGGACTTGAACCAGCAATACACTGATCGCTGGTTCAGCACTATAGACTGCAATACACGTGGATTGCAGTCTGTAGAGGAAGTCAGCCTATGCAGATGCATAGGCTGATTTCCCTCACTTCCCAGCCGAATCAACCAGGTAGTGGGGGCTCCAGGCAGCCTGGGGTCACTGGCCCCAATACATCAATACATCCCTTTACACATTAAAAGGAGTCTGTCAGCACAAAATTGAGATATAAACTAATCACAATACCTTGTAGGGCTGTCAGAACAGTTTACAATTATGTATTTCTTATTCAGAACTGCTGTCCCATTCTTTTGTCCCTAAGCAAATGAGCAGAAAAGGGTTTTAGAGGCGTTGCTTTCCATCAATGAGCTTCACTATCTGCACCTGCTAACTGCTGCTCCGCTTCACCCTTACTAGTTGACTGACATCTCTCTCTTCTACTTAAGAACACAGTACTAACTGTACTGTGCATGTCTGATGATGATACACTGCACCCGAAAGCTGGCTTCAGATAAGGGTGGAGTTGAGCAGCTGTTAGCAGCATCAGATAGATAGTAAAGCCCATTGATGGAAGGCAATGCCCTAAAGCAGGGGTAGGCAACCTTTTTTGTTCGGCGTGCCGATTTTAATAAAAAAATCAAAGATGAGGTACTCAGAGTGCCGGTCAATAATTGTAAGTCTGACGACCCCTAAACTAAAGTCATATACCACAAACCATAACACAGAAGTGCTGCCACCAGATGCTTTAGGATACATGCGTTTACTGCTATTTCCTGGGACGCATCTGTACTTTCTGATTAGAAGCAATGAAAGTACATGTGCAGCCCCCAATTAGTGGTAAATGTACAGTACAGACCAAAAGTTTGGACACACCTTCTCATTCCAAGAGTTTTATGTATTTTCATGATTATAAAAATTGTAGATTCACACTGAAGGCATCAAAACTATGAATTAACATATGTGGAATTATATACTTAACAAAAAAGTGTGAAACAACTGAAAATATGTCTTATATTCTAGGTTCTTCAAAGTAGCCACCTTTTGCTTTGATTACTGCTTTGCACACTCTTGGCATTCTCTTGATGAGCTTCAAGAGGTAGTCACCTGAAATGGTTTTCACTTCACAGGTGTGCCCTGTCAGGTTTAATAAGTGGGATTTCTTGCCTTATAAATGGGGTTGGGACCATCAGTTGTGTTGTTCAGAAGTCAGGTGGATACACAGCTGATAGTCCTACTGAATGGAGTGTTAGAATTTGTATTATGGCAAGAAAAAAGCAGCTAAGTAAAGAAAAACGAGTGGCCATCATTACTTTAAGAAATTAAGGTCAGTCAGTCCGAAAAATTGGGAAAACTTTGTCTGATGGGTCCAAATTTGAGATCTTTGGTTCCAACCACCGTGTCTTTGTGCGTCGCAGAAAAGGTGAACGAATGGACTCTACATGCCTGGTTCCCATCGTGAAGCATGGAGGAGAAGGTGTGATGGTGTGGGGGTTTTTTGCTGGTGACACTGTTGGGGATTTATTCAAAATTGAAGGAATACTGAACCAGCATGGTTACCACAGCATCTTGCAGCGGCATGCTATTCCATCCGGTTTGCGTTTAGTTGGACCATCATTTATTTTTCAACAGGACTGTGAAGGATCCGGGTTTTACCAGGACCCACTCCTGGCCTACCTAAGATCGCTTCGATTACCTCACACCCACTTTCCGTGAGTGAGACGGATCAACAGAGGATAATACGCAAGACGGGCCTTCTAAATTTTATATATTTATTAACCCCTAAATGGGTCAGCACTAGACACTTAACACATACATAGAATACATGCAACGATTAACAAGCAGATACAAGTGAAAACAGCATAACACGGTACATAAAATAAAAATAGGGATAACAGAAAGAAAAGAATATATATTACCAACACCAGCTTGTGCAGGTATCTCTGACTTCCAAGGGTTGCCAGGGCACTTTCTTCTGAGACGACCAGCAGCAGATGACCTTAGCAGGGTAAAATGGCAGAAGACCTTCTGGAACAAGTAGTTAGTCCATTTCCCTGGGCCCATGTGGCAGGCTCAGGGCACAGTCTTGGGCAAAGCATGTGTTGCTTACATGCAGTGACACCTCCTCCAGGTTCACAAGGCCTCAAGCCTAGCTGCTTAGGCCGCATGTCAGCCACATGGTCATTACATGGCTGGCTTCCTCCACACCTTGCTTCTAGGAAACGTGCATCTCCAAATTTCCAGGACAACAGAGACTGGTTCAGCCTGGGCGGAGCCCTTTTGTCTCCCCTGGTCTCCTTCCTGAGTGAGGTCACCAGGGGGAGAAGCCCCCGCCCCCTCTCTACATCTCTCAGTATAACTTTTCAGTATAATTCTAAGCATGAGGTTTATAGAGTCTGGCTGGTAGTATAATGGGGTTCCTGGCGAGACCCCCAATTCATAGAGTCCAAGATTGACACTCCAGCTCCCTTTGGATAAGGAGATCAGTGCCCGGACCTTTCCTGGGCATTGAACGCTGACTTGTGTATATTCTGAGCGTGCGCCTTGACCTGACGAATCTGGGGACTTTATCGGATCGACTGTAAGATGTTCCCCAGGCCAGATATTGTCATAAAACCATAATCCCTCTGAACTAATAATGGTGCCAGGGTGTCTGGCAATTATATGTGGATCGTTTGCATAAGATATCCTGTCTAAATGAACCCCCGCTGGGTTAGTGAGGGTTGCAGTCTTATGCAGATGAAGGCTTTTGACCAAATGGCTGATTGCTTCAGGGACAGGACAATAGTAGTTTGACCACATTCCATTTGCCCTATGTGCAGTATTATAGACCAATATTGATATTATAAGACCATACCTGCACCTAATATCGCGAATGGACTCTACATGCCTGGTTCCCACCGTGAAGCATGGAGGAGGAAGTGTGATGGTGTGGGGGTGCTTTGCTGGTGACACTGTTGGGGATTTATTCAAAATTGAAGGAATACTGAACCAGCAAGTTTACCACAGCATCTTGCAGCGGCATGCTATTCCATCCGGTTTGCGTTTAGTTGGACCATCATTTATTTTTCAACAGGACAATGACCCCAAACACACCTCCAGACTATGTAAGGGCTATTTGACCAAGAAGGAGAGTGATGGGGTGCTACGCCAAATGACCTGGCCTCCACAGTCGCCAGACCTGAACCCAATCAAGATGGTTTGGGGTGAGCTGGACCGCAGAGTGAAGGCAAAAGGGCCAACAAGTGCTAAGCATCTCTGGGAACTCCTTCAAGACTGTTGGAAGGCCATTTCAGGTGACTACCTCTTGAAGCTCATCAAGAGAATGCCAAGAGTGTGCAAAGCAGTAATCAAAGCAAAAGGTGGCTACTTTGAAGAACCTAGAATATAAGACATATTTTCAGTTGTTTCACACTTTTTTGTTAAGTATATAATTCCACATGTGTTAATTCATAGTTTTGATGCCTTCAGTGTGAATCTACAATTTTTATAGTCATGAAAATACAAAAAACTCTTGGAATGAGAAGGTGTGTCCAAACTTTTGGTCTGTACTGTATGTGTCCAGGAGCACCGTATGGCGGCATCCTTATGGTGAATACACACTATGTATCTGGATGCAGCTATATTTGGAACGTTTTCATTCGATGTAAAACTGGTGCATTTTTGCACAAAAAAAAAAAACAAAGCCTGAGTTTTCTGTGCAAAAACACATCCTTAATATAGAAAACACACCGTTATACAGAATAATGTCCCATAGTGGTCCCTGCACACGGTATTATGTCCCATAGCGGCCCCTGCAACATGGTATATGTCCCATAGCGGCCTCTGCTCACGGTATATGTCCCATAGCGGTCCCTGCACACGGTATTATCTCCCATAGCGGTCCCTGTACACGGTATTATGTCCCATAGCGGCCTCTGCACACAGTATTTGTCCCATAGCTGCCTCTGCACACATTATTTGTCCCATAGCTGCCTCTGCACACAGTATTTGTCCCATAGCTGCCTCTGCACACAGTATTTGTCCCATAGCGGCCTCTGCACATGGCATTTGTCCCATAGCTGCCTCTGCACACAGTATTTGTCCCATAGCGGTCCCTGCACACGGTATTATGTCCCATAGCTGCATCTGTACACAGTATTTGTCCCATAGTTGCCTCTGCACACAGTATTTGTCCCAAATCTGCCTCTGCACACAGTATTTGTCCCATAGCTGCCTCTGCACACAGTATTTGTCCCATAGCGGCCTCTGCACACGGCATTTGTCCCATAGCTGCCTCTGCACACAGTATTTGTCCCATAGCGGTCCCTGCACACGGTATTATGTCCCATAGCTGCCTCTGCACACAGTATTTGTCCCATAGCGGTCCCTGCACACGGTATTATGTCCCATAGCTGCCTCTGTACACAGTATTTGTCCCATAGTTGCCTCTGCACACAGTATTTGTCCCAAATCTGCCTCTGCACACAGTATTTGTCCCATAGCTGCCTCTGCACACAGTATTTGTCCCATAGCGGCCTCTGCACACGGCATTTGTCCCATAGCTGCCTCTGCACACAGTATTTGTCCCATAGCGGTCCCTGCACACGGTATTATGTCCCATAGCTGCCTCTGCACACAGTATTTGTCCCATAGCGGTCCCTGCACACGGTATTATGTCCCATAGCGGCCTCTGCACACAGTATTTGTCCCACAGCTGCCTCTGCACATGGTATTTGTCCCATAGCAGTCTCTGCACACAGTATTTGTCCCATAGCGGCCCCTGCACACAGCAATATGTCCCATAACGGCCCCTACACATGGTATATGTCCCATAGCAGCCCCTGCACACAGTATATGTCCCATAGAGGCCCCTGCACACGGTATTATGCTCCATAGTGGCCCCTGCACATGGTATATGCCCCATAGTGGCCCCTGTACACGGTATTATGCTCTATAGTGGCCCCTGCACACAGTATTATGTCCCATAGCGGCCTCTGCACACAGTATTTGTCCCATAGCGGCCTCTGCACACAGCAATATGTCCCATAGCGGCCCCTACACACGGTATATGTCCCATAGCGGCCCCTGCACACGGTATGTCCCATAGCGGCCACTGCACACGGTATTATGCTCCATAGTGGCCCCTGCACACGGTATATGTCCCATAGTGGTCCCTGCACACGGTATTATGTTCTATAGTGGCCCCTGCACACGGTATTATGCTCTATAGTGACCCCTGCACACTCGCTAGCTATTATTATACTGTGGGGTCTCTTCAGACCACAGAGTATAATAAGTGGAGGGCAAAGAGAGGTGATGAAACATAAAAAACAATGTTACTCACCATTCCACGCTGTATCTTCGGGCGCTTCTGCCCTTAGTCAGCGACCGCTCATTGAGTCTCAGGGGTCACGTCAAGTCATTATGCATAATGACATCAGACGCAGACGTGACCCCTGAGGCCCTGTCAGCTGACTTCAGGCAGAAGCGCCTGAAGAGTACACAGCGGCTGTGGAGCGTGGAATGGTGAGTAACATTGTTTTTTATGTTTGATCACCTTCCCGGGGGCTCCGCTTATTATACTCGGGGGTCTGAAGAGACCCCACAGTATAATAATAGTAGTTTCGTTTCGGCCGTGTTTGGTCCGATCGAAACTGCTGGGTGAGGACTCGGGCTGCCGTGCCAGGGAAATAAGCCTCGCGTGCTAAGAGTGGCACGCGTGCCAGACGTTGCCGACCCCTGCCCTAAAGCCTATTGAGGAGAAGCAACGCCCCTAAAGCTTTTTTTCTGCTCATTTACATAAGGATAAATGGATAATTTTTATAAGCATGGAGCAGCGATCCTGAATAAGAAGTATATCAGTTTAAACTGAGCTGACAGCCCTACAAGGTACTGGGATTAGTTTATATCTCAATGTTGTGCTGACAGACTCGCTTTAAGAGGAGTCTACCAAGTTCCAAATCACATTATAGGTAATCATATTGTCTTGTAAGGCGCTTTGCAAACATACATTTGTTATGTTGTTAGGTATGTTTGCCCTAATAATAATTTGCTCTACTAACCAGATTCAAGTCCAGAGAAATATAGAAATGCAGTAAACAAATTAATTTCACCATATGAGCACACAACATAGGTTCACAAGCAGTCATTCAGTTATGCAGAAGTAAATAAAGAGCACATTGCAATAGAGGTTATATTTAACTTGGTAAACCATTTGAAAGCATATTTGAAATATCAGTGAACATGCATAATCATATTTGCCACAGGCTTAAGATCTGTTTTAGAATAGTTTGAAATAGAATATAGCCATTAAATTTCATCAAAGAGTTCCAAGACTGTAGAAGTATCCAGAAGTGTACATTTAAACGCAGATGATTTCTAGACAAGCTTTGGTGAGTCAATTTTTCAGTCTAAAACACTGGAAATTAGGTGAGAAAATACAGCACTTGGTTATTTGCAGACAATGAGTAAAAAAAGGTGGCTTGGTCTGTCTGTCAATGTGAGCAGTTGCATGCTATGAGAGCTTCTGCATGGCCTGCTCAGTAATCCTACATTTATCCAGGTGATTCCTGCTTTGCAACAACCTGTTGCCATCTTGCTAAACTACCACGGTCTTTGGAGTAGTGGTTCTGGACCGTGTTGATGTTCACAGAAGGTCTTCTTGAAAGGATGCTTTGTACAGAAGGTAGTTAGAGAAGAGAGAAACAAAAGGCTAGAGGAATATATATACACAAGCTACAGGCATTGGAAAACAAACATAAGGAAAACCATGAGGGAGCCATATTGAAGGAGATTAGGAATGTCGCCCTAAAAATAAAACCCTCTTATTGAGTGAATATCCAGAGAATATGAGGAACTTAAAAAACATATGTGATAGATGATACAGCATGCGCGCATAAATTATTGGCAGGTCCTCTATCTCCTTAAAAGGGAGAAGGTTTCCAAACTGGCCTCAGTTCATAAATATACTGATGTTATTAACATTAAAAATAGGTGTAGAGGATAATCCTGATAAAGACATTTAGGCTAAGGCCCCACACAGCAAATCGCTGCAAAAAAGTGTTGCGGAAATGACCGTGGCAGAAACGCATCACAATACTGGGACATGAAAGCTATCTTTTTATTACTAATGAATATATGATTGCATCAGTGAGCAACTCCATCAATTTTCTGCAGGCCTGAGTTTGTGGGTGAAAGTACATGAATAGAAAGATTAATGATCTAAGATTTATCTTGACACATGGTGTTAATTCGCCTTTTCACCCTCTGAGAAGATAATCTGAAATTGGGGGTCCTCTCTCCAAAAAAGACCCTTGTTCCCTTGAATTCTGATTCCTAGGGTCCTTTTTTCTCTGGCCCGAGTTTCTGGGGCTACCTCTACCCCTTATGGAGCTATTAGATCGTGAGTTATAGGAAAACTCAGAATCTGAATTATCAGGTTCAGAGGAGGAAGCTTCAGGGATTGTCTGGAAGTTTGTTGCTAAACTCAAACACTCTACAGAAACTCAGATCCTCAATAAAAGATTGTCATTTGTACCCACTTGTAATTTTAATCATTTTAAGTGGGTGAAGGACTTGAATCTATTTATACATAAGCTTAAATGAAAGAGATTTTTCCAATTGCACAGTATAAGGATTTAGGTATTCGGGAGGAAGAAATTGGTGACTAGAAATGGGCAAACCTCTCAAAATTAGTTTCATATTCGGGTTCGGCAGCTTGGGTCCCGGATTCGTTTTGGGTCAAACAAGTTGGGTACGAACCATACCTTAACTTGGCTTAAAACATAATGTAGAATACTCTTATGGCTCTAAGGAACCTATTGATCCAATTTCTATCTCTCAAAGGGAAACACAGCTGACAGAGTAAACAAATGTAGAGTAACTAAACGTGCTCAAATATACTATCAAAGAGAAAAAAATAACAAACTAGCACTAATACCTAAAATATAACCTTTAATAATCTGATTAAAAAGTGTACAATGCACTACAAAGAAAATGACGTCTATACAGTCATGGCCAAAAGTTTTGAGAATGACACAAATATTATATTTTCACATGATCTGCTGCCCTCTGGTTTTTATGTGTGTTTGTCAGATGTTTTTATCACATACAGAAATATAATTGCATTCATATTATGAGTAACAGAAGCTTATATTGACAGTTAGAATGAGTTAATGCAGCAAGTCAATATTTGCAGTGTTGACCCTTCTTCTTCAGGACCTCTGCAATTCTCCCTGGCATGCTCTCAATCAACTTCTGGACCAAATCCTGACTGATAGCAGTCCATTCTTGCAGAATCAATGCTTTAATTTTGTCTGAATTTGTTGGTTTTTGTTTGTCCACCCGTCTCTTGATGATTGACCACAAGTTCTCAATGGGATTAAGATCTGGGGAGTTTCCAGGCCATGGACCCAAAATCTCTATGTTTTGTTCCTTGAGCCATTTAGTTATCACCTTTGCTTTATGGCAAGGTGCTCCATCATGCTGGAAAAGGCATGGTTGAGCGCCAAACTGCTCTTGGACGGTTGGGAGAAGTTGCTCTTGGAGGACATTCTGGTACCATTCTTTATTCATGGCTGTGTTTTTAGGCAAGACTGTGAGAGAGCCGATTCCCTTGGCTGAGAAGCAACCCCACACATGAATGGTTTCAGGATGCTTTACAGTTGGCATGAGACAAGACTGGTGGTAGCGCTCACCTCTTCTTCTCCGAATAAGCTGTTTTCCAGATGTTCCAAACAATCGAAAAGGGGATTCATCAGAGAAAATGACTTTACCCCAGTCCTCAGCAGTCCACTCCCTGTACCCTTTGCAGAATATCAGTCTGTCCCTGATGTTTTTTCTGGAGAGAAGTGGCTTCTTTGCTGCCCTCCTTGAGACCAGGCCTTGCTCCAAGAGTCTCCGCCTCACAGTGCGTGCAGATGCACTCACACCTGCCTGCTGCCATTCCTCAGCAAGCTCTGCACTGCTGGTAGCCCGATCCCGCAGCGGAAACACTTTTAAGAGACGGTCCTGCCGCTTGCTTGTCTTTCTTGGGCGCCCTGGAGCCTTTTTGGCACCAATGGAACCTCTCTCCTTGAAGTTCTTGATGATGCGATAGATTGGTGACTGAGGTGCAATCTTCCTAGCTGCAATACTCTTTAGTATACTCTTCAGTTAGGCCATTTTTGTGCAGTGCAATGATGACTGCACGTGTTTCTTTAGAGATAACCATGGTTAACAGAAGACAAACAATGATGGCAAGCACCAGCCTCCTTTTAAAGTGTCCAGTGGTGTCATTCTTACTTAATCATGACAGATTGATCTCCAGCCCTGTCCTCATCAACACCCACACCTGTGTTAATGGAGCAATCACTGAAACGATGTTAGGTGGTCCTTTTAAGGCAGGGCTGCAATGATGTTGAAATGTGTTTTGGGGGATAAAGTTCATTTTCTAGGCAAATATTGACTTTGCAAGTAATTGCTGTTAAGCTGATCACTCTTTATAACATTCTGGAGTATATGCAAATTGCCATTAGAAAAACTGAAGCAGTAGACTTTGTAAAAATTAATGTTTGTATCATTCTCAAAACTTTTGGCCATGACTGTAGTGTTGCTGCATATGGCATTAAGCAGACAACAGCACATAAGTAGCTTTTCACAACGTCCATAAAGCCTCTGTTTGAAAAACAGCTAAACTAAGTGTTCAATAATCAGCAGCATGTGAGTGGCTTTATCACAAGGTCAATAGAGCCCCTGTTTGAATAGATCTATCTTAAAAGGCTTAACAAAATGTAAACACAGCCCTTGTTTGTATAAAGATATCCTCTAAGAGGTTTATAACAATGTCCACACAGCCCCTGTTTGTATATAGCTATCCTCTAAGAGGCTTATCTCAAAATAAACACAGCCCCTGTTTGTTAAAGCTATCCTCTAAGAGGCTTTAGCAATGTAAACAGAGCCCCTATTTGTATAAAACTATCCTCCATAAAGCCTCTGTTTGAAAAACAGCTAAACTAAGTGTTCAATAATCAGCAGCATGTGAGTGGCTTTATCACAAGGTCAATAGAGCCCCTGTTTGAATAGATCTATCTTAAGAGGCTTAACAAAATGTAAACACAGCCCTTGTTTGTATAAAGATATCCTCTAAGAGGTTTATTACAATGTCCACACAGCCCCTGTTTGTATATAGCTATCCTCTAAGAGGCTTATCTCAAAATAAACACAGCCCCTGTTTGTTAAAGCTATCCTCTAAGAGGCTTTAGCAATGTAAACAGAGCCCCTATTTGTATAAAACTATCCTCAACGCGTTTCCCCCAGAGATAAGCAGGGTTCATCAGGAGAAGGTAAAGATAAAGATAATATCAAGCTTACTGAGATAATTTGCAGTAATAACTGCAGTTCCCAGTGTCCTGATGGTGGACACTGGTACTAAGAGAGCCGACGCCATTCACTGTGTCCCGCCGGGTTAATAAACCCGTAGCTCCGCCCCCATGACACTCCCCCCATGGCGTCATCGGACCGAGGCTCCGCCCACCTCGTCCGGAGGTTTGTCATGCAGGGGAAAACAGGTTTCCATGGAGAGGAGACGCTGAACAAATAAATGTAAAAAAAGAAAATGGTGAATGAAAACAAGACTGCAATAAAGTAAATAGAAAAAAACCTTTCAAGATCACAATCAGATTTACTTAAGATAACAAATGCAAAATACAAGTATAAGTCTGTAAGAACGGGTAAATGACTGGACTAGGGAAACATTGATATGTACACTAATATGTACTAGAGTGGCAAAGATAAACCAGCCACCACAGCAGTGCATAAAATTATGTACTGTTTTAATTGTTATATCCCATCCATATAGAGAAATACCCAAGGATGTAAAACATCAGTAAAATAAACAAAAAAAAAAAAAAATATTTGGGTAAAGCATAATAATAAACCATAGAGTTAAATGAAAACTAATATTGCTATATAAACAGACTAAATAGATGTAAAATGCAGATGAAACCATAATTATATAAATGATGCAAAAGAGAGTGAATCATTCAGGCCTTTAGGCTTCACACTCTGAAATTGAAAAATACGACTGGTCTCATGTTGTAGGATCAATCGATCCCAGTTACCACCTCTCATTGGGGGACATACTCGTTCTATACCTTGAAAGGTCAGAGACTTAGGGTCACCTCCATGATATTCCCATACATGGGTAGAGAGGGTGCGATCTTCTCTCCGTGTGATATAGCCTACATGGTCAAGTATTCTGCGTCTAAATTCTCGTATAGTTTTACCTACGTAATTTAACGGACAGGGGCATGTGGCCACATAGATCACACCAGTGGTCCTACAGTTGCTGAACTGTTTAGTAAGATGTTTCTTACCAGTAGAGACAATAGGAATAGTGTCCCCTTTCAAGATGTAGTCACATGCCTTGCATAAGCCACATTTGAAGGTCCCAACAGGGACACTCTTATCCAGCCAAGTGCTAGCCGCAGAGCGGGGTGTAAAGTGGCTATGTGTTAGCAAATTACCCAAATTCTGACCTCTGCGATAAGTAACAGAGGGATGTTGACTAATTAATTCTCTTACATCTGGATCAATTGTTAATATGTTCCAATAGGATTTGAGTATTTCCATGACACCCTTAGCTCCACGGTCATAATTCCCTATCAGGCGGATAGCATGTATATCCTTTGGTTTAATCTTAGGGGTAAGTAAAGTGGTACGATCACTAAGAACTGCCATCTCTTTGGCTTCTTTGAGGACAGACGTTGGATATCCTCGTTCGTAAAACCTACCCTCTAGCTCTTTAGCTTTGACATGAAAATCAACCAAATTAGAACAATTCCTACGTATACGAAGGAATTGACCCTTAGGTATTCCTCGCCTGAGGGGGGCTGGATGGAAACTATCCCATTTTAATAAGTTATTTGTAGCTGTCTCTTTACGGTATAAAGAGGTTTCCAAATCCCCCTGTCCGTTAATAATAATGCGAAGGTCCAAAAAAGTAATTGAGTGAGAATCTATTGATGCAGTAAATTTCATATTGATGTCATTTTCATTGAGGGCCTCAACAAAGCCCCAGAACTCTTCTTTGGGGCCTGTCCAAAGGATAAGCACATCATCCATGTACCTTATCCATAGCGAAATCATCCCAGTCCACCTCTCAAAGAGATCCGAAAAAACCAGACGCTCCTCCCACCAGCCCAAAAATAAATTAGCATATGTGGGCGCAGCTGAACTGCCCATAGCGGTCCCGCGTTGCTGATGGAAGAAGCGCCCGTCAAACAGAAAAAAAATTCCTCTTTAAAACGAAATCAAGGAGCTCTAGGATGAATTCGCCATGGGGGGCCAATTGAATGGTACGAGATTGAAGGAAATGTCTAATGGCCTCACAGCCCTTATCATGTGGTATTGAACTGTATAAGGCCTCGACATCAATTGATGCCAAAAATGAACCTGGTGGTAGTGTTATATTTTCCAACCGTTTCAAGATATCCATTGTGTCTCGGGCATAGGAAGGGAGCGTTAAGACAAATGGTCGCAATATTTTGTCAATGTAAACACTCGCTCCTTGGGTTAAGCTTCCTATGCCCGAGACAATAGGACGACCCCTTAAAGGGGGAAACCCTTTATGTATCTTGGGTAAACAGAGTATAATAGGTGGAGGCTCAGGAGAGAAGTAAAAAAAAATAAATAAATACATACTCACATATTTGCTTGTATATGTCATATAGGATCTCCAAGATCAGATAAACAAGTCACTAGTGTGATTCCTATGACTACATGATATCATGGTTCACGTGATCGGCACTCCTCTGTAATGTCCTAACGGGCTTAGAGTGCTTGCCGGAATAGGCTTGTACATTCATTCATTGGCTGCAATGTTTGTACCTGTGGCTTTATAACTCAGAACGAGAGTGGCGTGGTGTTTATGCCATCACACCTTTATGCTGTGGATTACTTAATGAGCCAAATACAAGCCCAGGCAGCTTAATAGTCAATTCAATAAAGAGTATTTTTAATTGTTTTATTCAGGCAGGTATTGGCCTGATAATCATTCTAAATTGTGGGCTTTTTCCTGCCACTCTAGTACCTATGAATCTATGTCACATATAGACCTTGCACTCTGCACTGATAAACTCTTGCAAAGGCTTTCAGATCACTAACCCCATGCTTTTGTGAATGGCTTACTTGTCTGGAATACGGGTGTGGAAACACATTCTGGTTCTCATTGCTAGATGGGGCGACCATTATGTTGAATATTACAGAGTTCCTCACCTACAACATAGTGTCAACTTCTAAGGGTTTGCTTCTAGAGCTGCTCTCTGTTTTATTGCAGCCTTAGAGGGGTGACTCCATGAGAAGGCAGTAATTGTAGCATTACTTAAACCTAGTAAGGATCCATTATTACCAATAAGGCCGATCTCCTTTCTACCTGCAGATTTCAAGATAGTAGGTAAAACCTTGTCTGTTTATCTTTCAAGATAAATTAGTACTCTGATGCATATCCAGTACAGACCAAAAGTTTGGACACACCTTCTCATTCCAAGAGTTTTCTGTATTTTCATGACTATAAAAATTGTAGATTCACACTGAAGGCATCAAAACTATGAATTAACACATGTGGAATTATATACTTAACAAAAAAGTGTGAAACAACTGAAAATATGTCTTATATTCTAGGTTCTTCAAAGTAGCCACCTTTTGCTTGGATTACTGCTTTGCACACTCTTGGCATTCTCTTGATGAGCTTCAAGAGGTAGTCACCTGAAATGGTTTTCACTTCACAGGTGTGCCCTGTAAGGTTTAATAAGTGGGTAGGAGGAAATCCGAAAAAAAGGAGGTATGTAGACCGCGCTTCACTCAAGATGCTTTATTAAACTCAATATCACACAACGCGTTTCGAGGAAATAGAGTCCTCTTTATCAAGTGTATATGAGACTGAACAGAAAGGAAATAAATACAACAGAATATACGTAAAACACAGTATTCATAAAATAATAGGAAGCTAGTTAGGATAAAAAAGTCCTTATTATCAAGTGTGAATAAGAAAAAATGAGAGAGATTGGATATGTACAAATAAATGAATAAGGAAAAACTAAAAAGATGGTAGACTTCTTAAGACTCAAGGGATGTATCAGTAGATAAAAATGTTCGCTATATATACAGGCTATATTTACAAATAAATAGTAAACTTGTTAAAAACTCAAAGGGTGTATCTGTTGGAAATAAATTGACTATAATAAATATGTAAAAATAGTTGAAATAACAATAAAAAAAACTTAATTGCATTATAATATACAGTACAAATGAGAACATTAATCTAAAAGAGGAAAAGTATGTTGCAGAGTAAATAAACACATGCAATAAAATCCAAATTGTTAAAACACATATATAGGATTGTGAAGCAAAAAATGCAATAAAGGTAGGTAGAGGATAGTACTTACCAGCCTGGAGCTAAAGGCTGTAGGAGCTGAAGTGTATGGGGGAACTACTTGCTAGAGGGTATATATAGGTATAGATGGCAAGAACTGCCCATAGGAGGGAGGTGTTTAGGTTTGCAGTAAAAAAAAAAAAAAAAAAGTTCAGGAATTGAAAACTGGTCTGAAAGTTATTGTGAATGAAGGGTTTTATAGCAAAAAAAAAAAAAAGCAGGAGAACAAAAGGGGAAAAAACAAGAAATGTAATATATAATATATATATATATATATATATATATATATACAGTATATATATATACATGGTTACATGTACCCACACATATATACACATGCTAAAAAGCATATAACACAAACTACAGAAAACAACCTGCTTAATTAGAGTTAAAAAAAAAAGGGGAACCCTAAAACAAAAGAATATATAAACATTTGTATATGATGATATATATATATCATAGTATATATATATAAACCCACGAAGGGGGCATGGACACCTTACCCCGCCTATATATGGCCATAGGGCATCAAGGACTATGTGTTGAAGATGAACAGTTTACATACATATACCCATACCAAAAGAGATGGTTGATTGTATTGCAACATTTGCATTTCTTACGTTTGCATTTATATACTCCATTAGGTTGTAGGTTTATAGAGCTGTGATCCTCAGGTTTGGTGAGTGATCTCAGTTTACTGGGAGCCAACAGGTTTTTTAAGGTTTTCGCTCTTCTGAAAGTGATAGAAGGTTTGGACGGAATATTTGCTTTGAGTAGTGGATCATTTAAAAGTACTGGCCAATGTTTATCAAGAATATTTCTTATTCTATTATGTGCATTGTTGAAGGTAGTAATGAAATTGTGTTTATACTCTCTGTTGTTATTCTTCTGGGAGGGGAACCAGACAATCAGACTGGGATAGAGTCTGTGCTTTTAATTTTGCTGCTTGGATGATGCGTTTCAGATAGTGTTTTTCTTGAAAACGTTGGGATAAAATTTTGCTCTGTGTTTTGAAGTCTGAATCATTGGTACAATTACGTTGAATGCGTTTGAATTGGCTGAACGGTACATTGTCTCTCCATTTTCTATAATGGGAGCTCCGGTAATCTATTAGACTCCCGTGGGGTTACAGTCTACTTTCTTAAAAAAGGTTTTAGTGTTGATACCATCGGGGCCACCAGTCAGTTCTAGATCGGGAGGTGTGTGTTTGGGGGGCCCCCTTCCCCCGGAGTTGAAGTCAATGGGAGATTCTTTCTAAAAGCCCCCTACTGTGAGTTACCCCATATCTCCAGAGAAGATCTCAGTAAACTTTTTTGGCGCCTTGAGAAATTGGCCTTTGATGAGACTAGACATTTCCTGGATCATAAATTTTTTTGTATATACCTTGATGAAAATATTATACCAAGGGGCCTCAGGTTCAAACTTCGGTCCACCTTTGAAAATGATCCCCTTTTCACCACTGAATGGGACAACTACTTAGAAAAATACAGTAGGGGGCTTTTAGAAAGAATCTCCCACAAGCGACAAACACTGGCCCATGAACTTAAATCCCAGATTAATTCACTCACACAAGAGATTGAAAAATTCAAACATCATCCTGATTTTATTCACATGAATAGAGTTCTTTGTACTAGAACCCTCAATCTAGAACGTGAGTTATTAGAACATAAAAGCGATAAACTAAAAAGAGATCGCACTGATTATTCTAGAGGCAACATCAAATTCTGGTTAAAAAATTCCAAAACACACAAGAAATATATAAACAACAATTCAACCCCCAAAACCCCAATTCCTTCACTACTCAATATCAAACCTTGGAATTCCAAAATCACAACCAAACCCAGAACCCCTTTGAACACCAAACCTAGAAATCCTCCACACAAGCCTCTATTTCCTAATAGAAATATCCCAACCAATAAAACTAGGACTTCCCCTGTTCTAGCTAACAGTGTGGTCAGCAACAATACCGATAACACCAATTCACAACTCATATCCAATCCATCCAGTGATCCGTTTTGCAAACCAAATTCCAATAATTTTAGTACCAACAATCAAGTACCAACCTCCCTCTCTCTCCCCCCTACTCAATTTACATCTTTCAAACCCAAACATACACACCCTTCTCCCCCGAAAGTTAATCCTACCATCTCCACCAATGGTACCCTAGTTAACACTCGACTTTCACATATGAACCCGACTCCCCAGTCAACAACTCCTACTTTGCCAACCAATTTGGTTCATTCTGACTTTCGACTTTCCAGCAATACATCTGTTGAAGAATTATTAGATGACTCTCTGACTACTATCTATAATACCCCCCTATCCGCTTCACAGATACAGAAAGCTCTCACAATACCCGATACTACTGATATTCTCAACACGAGCAGACCTCCCCTATTAAATACCTCAGAGTCTTTTTTAGGCCTTCCTCCAAAACTTACACCTCTCCACACGTTTCATACAAAAGAGAACTAAATACATACAAAAATATCAGACTATTACAGCCCAATAAGTCTAAAGAGAAAATTGGAACATTCTCCCATCCAGGAAACCGTAATAAAAGATCTAGAGGCTGCAGAGGAGGCCTTAAACATAGGACTAGGAAATCAAAGTCCGGAAGCAAAGAGGAACAAAAACTCAATAATAATATTTTCAACCTCTCCAGCTACTCATTAACACCCAAAGAAACTAGCCTATTATCCAAAGGTTTATCTTTTTGCCCAGACCAAAAACCGGATGATCTGGATTTATTCATTGATCTCCATACTTACATAAGGAAACTTACACTCACCCGTCATTTCGCTATTACTGCAAATAATCCAATAACTACTAACCATTCTAAATCCCCATCCATATCTAATGTTACTCCTGTACTTAACCCAACCCCTCATACAACCACTTTGAAACCCAAATCTAATTTTTACCCTCTCCAACACAAGGGTCACCATATCGAAATGTTTTATTCTTTGGTGGCCAATGATTTTCGAAATCTTAACCAACATCATGACTCCAAAGTTAAATCCAACCTTCTCCAATCCGAGAAATTAGCCATTAAATCCCTGATTAATAATAAGTCCATCGCTATTAGAAATGCAGATAAAGGTGGGGGTTTGGTCGTACAAGACAGGGTTGATTACATCAGAGAGGCTGATCGAATTCTATCTGATTCCAATTATTATCAAATTCTGCACAAAGACCCTTCTGATTTACACTACATTTAGTATCGGGAACTCATTATCAATGCCTATACGAAAGGTATCATAACGGATAAAGAAAAGGACTTTCTACTAATCAACGACTCCTCAATTTCACAATTTTACCATTTACCCAAAGTTCACAAAGATCCGATTAATCCACCTGGAAGACCCATTATTTCCGGGGTTAATGCATTAACAAGAAATCTTTCACAATACATAGACATACAGTTACAAAAATATGTAACTAAGCTTCCATCCTATTTAAAAGACTCCACCCATTTAATCACTGAACTGTTAACCATCCAGTGGAAATCCCAATTACATTTGGGCATCTCTCGATGTCTCCGCACTATACAGCAATATACCTCACTCCAAAGGCTTAGAAACGATAACTAAAACACTACTTATGGACCATATGATGCCTATCGAACAAAAAACCTTCATTAGAGAAAGTATTCAGTTCATCTTGGAACACAATATATTCACATTCGAGTCAAAACTTTATCTACAGAAATGAGGTACAGCCATGGGCACCCGTTTTGCACCCAATTACGCTAACATTTTCATGAGACGTTATGAGAAATCCTTTATACAAAATAAACATTGTTGGTCACACAATATTGTTTTCTACAAAAGATACATAGATGACCTCCTATTTATATGGGAGGGCACTGAACAGTCCTTCCATGAGTTCACTGAATACCTTAATAATAACGATTGGGGAATCACTCTAAGTGGCTTACCCAAAACAAACACCATTGACTTCCTCGATCAAGAACTGACTGGTGGCCCCGATGGTATCAACACTAAAACCTTTTTTAAGAAAGTAGACTGTAACAGTCTAATAGATTACCGGAGCTCCCATTATAGAAAATGGAGAGACAATGTACCGTTCAGCCAATTCAAACGCATTCAACGTAATTGTACCAATGATTCAGACTTCAAAACAAAGAGCAAAATTTTATCCCAACGTTTTCAAGAAAAACACTATCCGAAACGCATCATCCAAGCAGCAGAATTAAAAGCACAGACTCTATCCCAGTCTGATTGTCTGGTTCCCTCCCAGAAGAATAACAACAGAGAGTATAAACACAATTTCATTACTACCTTCAACAATGCACATAATAGAATCAGAAATATTCTTGATAAACACTGGCCAGTACTTTTAAATGATCCACTACTCAAAGCAAATATTCCGTCCAAACCTTCTATCACTTTCAGAAGAGCGAAAACCTTAAAAAACCTGTTGGCTCCCAGTAAACTGAGATCACTCACCAAACCTGAGGATCACAGCTCTATAAACCTACAACCTAATAGAGTATATAAATGCAAACGTAAGAAATGCAAATGTTGCAATACAATCAACCATCTAGCGAAAAGCATCACAAGTTTTGTAACAGGTGAAAGTTTTCAGATAAATTATTGTTTAAACTGTTCATCTTCATACATCATTTATGTCCTTGAATGCCCCTGCGGACTCCAATATATAGGAAGAACCATAAGACCTTTAAGGGAAAGATTAAATAAACATAGATCAAATGTAATGAACGTTTTTCTCAAGCACACTGTCTCCAAACATGCTTTGCTTACACCCAATTCTAACTTTGATGGGTTTAAAATCACACCAATAGATCATATCCCTATGCATACTAATAATCGATTCGAAAAACTAAAAAGAAAAGAAATGTTTTGGATATATAAGTTCAATTCTCTAACACCAGCTGGTCTTAATGAAGCCCTTGAATCTGTGTATGATTAAAACTCTAATTAAGCAAGGTTGAATTCTGTAGTTTGTGATATATGCATATTTTAGCATGTGTATATATGTGTGGGTATATGTATGTATGTATGTATGTATGTATGTATATATATATATATATATATATATATATATGCATATATATATACAATATATTCTTTTGTTTTATCCCCTTTATGTATACATAACCATTTCATTTATTTATATACTTAATTATTGTTATAAAACCCTATATTCACAATAACTTTCAGACCAGTTTTCAATTCCTGAACTTTTTTTTTTTTTTTCTGCATACCTAAACTCCTCCCTCCTGTGGGCAGTACTTGCCATCTATACCTATATATATACCCTCTAGCAAGCAGTCCCCCCATACACTTCAGCTCCTACAGCCTTTAGCTCCAGGCTGGTAAGTACTATCCTCTACCTACCCTTATTCCATTTTTTGCTTCACAATCCTATATATGTGTTTTAACAATTTGGATTTTATTTCATGTGTTTATTTACTCTGCAACATACTTTTCCTCTTTTAGATTAATGTTCTCATTTGTACTGTATATTATAATGAAATTGACAGTTTTTTTTATTGTTATTTCAACTATTTTTACATATTTATTATAGTCAACTTATTTCCAACAGATACACCCTTTGAGTTTTTAACAAGTTTACTATTTATTTGTAAATATAGCCTATATATATAGCAAACATATTTCTCTACTGATACATCCCTTGAGTCTTAAGAAGTCTACCATCTTTTTAGTTTTTCCTTATTCATTTATTTGTACATATCCAATCTCTCTCATTTTTTCTTATTCACACTTGATAATAAGGACTTTTTTGTCCTAACTAGCTTCCTACTATTTTATGAATACTGTGTTTTACGTATATTCTGTTGTATTTATTTCCTTTCTGTTCAGTCTCATATACACTTGATAAAGAGGACTCTATTTCCTCGAAACGCATTGTGTGATATTGAGTTTAATAAAGCATCTTGAGTGAAGTGCGGTCTACATACCTCCTTTTTTCGGATTTCCTCCTACCCATCTATTTGCCGCCTGGATCCAAGAAATCCTGACGCTCAGAGGCTTCGCAGCTCCCACATACCGTGACGTATATTGGACCAGTCCACTTTATCATTTGTGATCACATTTTTCAACAATGTGAGAGTCCATCAATACCGGTGTTCTAAATTCACAGAATTATCATCGCAGGAGCGGACCAATTGAGGGGACATTGGCATACACCAGACCCCATCAATTGTATGCTCATATACTGTGAACTCACACCCTATGTTCATCCACCAACTCTCAACCTCTAATAGTGGACACGTCCTAGTCACCCTATATATTCCATCTTTATAACACAATTTAATTGTGTCATTCACTACTATTATCACCATAACTTTTTGTAAAACAATATTACCCTATGTGTCGCTCCGCGTTGTTGTTTTTGTTTCTCTGCTAAAGGTTTAATAAGTGGGATTTCTTGCCTTATAAATGGGGTTGGGACCATCAGTTGTGTTGTTCAGAAGTCAGGTGGATTCACAGTTGATAGTCCTACTGAATGGAGTGTTAGAATTTGTATTATGGCAAGAAAAAAGCAGCTAAGTAAAGAAAAACGAGTGCCCATCATTACTTTAAGAAATGAAGGTCAGTCAGTCCGAAAAATTGGGAAAACTTTGAAAGCGTCCCCAAGTGCAGTGGCCAAAACCATCGAGCGCTACAAAGAAACTGGCTCACATGAGGACTGCCCCAGGAAAGGAAGACCAAGAGTCACCTCTGCTGCGGAGGATAAATTGATCCGAGTCACCAGCCTCAGAAATCGCAGGTTAACAGCAGCTCAGATTAGAGACCAGGTCAATGCCACACAGAGTTCTAGCAGCAGACACATCTCTACAACAACTGTTAAGAGGAGACTGTGTGCAGCAGGCCTTCATGGTAAAATAGCTGCTAGGAAACCACTGCTAAAGGACAGGCAACAAGCAGAAAAGACTTGTTTGGGCTAAAGAACACAAGGAATGGACATTAGACCTGTGGAAATCTGTGCTTTGGTCTGATGAGTCCAAATTTGAGATCTTTGGTTCCAACCACCGTGTCTTTGTGCGATGCAGAAAAGGTGAACGAATGGACTCTACATGCCTGGTTCCCACCATAAAGCATGGAGGAGGAGGTGTGATGGTGTGGGGGTGCTTTGCTGGTGACACTGTTGGGGATTTATTCAAAATTGAAGGAATATTGAACCAGCATGGTTACCAGAGCATCTTGCAGCGGCATGCTATTCCATCCAGTTTGCGTTTAGTAGGACCATCATTTATTTTTCAACAGGACAATGACCCTCACACACCCCAACACACCCAAACACACCTCCAGACTGTGTAAGGGCTATTTGACCAAGAAGGAGAGTGATGGGGTGCTACGCCAGATGACCTGGCCTCCACAGTCACCAGACCTGAACCCAATCGAGATGGTTTGGGGTGAGCTGGACCGCAGAGTGAAGGCAAAAGGGCCAACAAGTGCTAAGCATCTCTGGGAACTCCTTAAAGACTGTTGGACGACCATTTCAGGTGACTACCTCTTGAAGCTCATCAAGAGAATGCCAAGAGTGTGCAAAGCAGTAATGAAAGCAAAAGGTGGCTACTTTGAAGAACCTAGAATATAAGACATTTCAGTTGTTTCACACTTTTTTGTTAAGTATATAATTCCACATGTGTTAATTCATAGTTTTGATGCCTTCAGTGTGAATCTACAAATTTTATAGTCATGAAAATACAGAAAACTCTTGGAATGAGAAGGTGTGTCCAAACTTTTGGTCTGTACTGTAGATCAATTTGGCTTTATACCAGAGAAATCAACAGCTATTAATCTACAACATTATGTTTGAATCTACAGATTTCAGTAGATAATCCAGTCTTAGACCTGTTCATGGTGTTCATAAACTGAATGATCTATATCACTAGAAAACTACTAACTCAGAATTGACTCCAATTTTTTTTCTGATCTTCCATAACTTATTGACTGTTTGACTGCTACAACATGTATAATTGTCTATATATATGCTTCTTTGTGGCTATCTGCATATACAGTGCTGGCCAAAAGTATTGGCACCCCTCTGCAATTCTGTCAGATAATACTCAATTTCTTCCAGAAAATGATTGCAATCACAAATGCTTTGGTAATAATATCTTCATTTAATTTGTCTTCAATGGAAAACCACAAAAAGAATTATCAAAAAGCCAAATTGGATATAATTCCACACCAAACATAAAAAAGGGGGTGGACAAAAGTATTGGTACCTTTTGAAAAATCAGGTGATGTTTCTCTAATTTGTGTAATTAACAGCACCTGTTACTTACCTGTGGCACATAACAGGTGGTGGCAATAACTAAATTACACTTGCAGCCAGTTGAAATCGATTAAAGTTGACTCAACCTCTGTCCTGTGTCCTTGTGTGTACCACATTGAGCATGGAGAAAAGAAAGAAGACCAAAGAACTGTCTGAGGACTTGAGAAGCAAAATTGTGAGGAAGCATGAGCAATCTCAAGGCTACAAGTCCATCTCCAAAGACCTGAATGTTCCTGTGTCTACCATGCGCAGTGTCATCAAGAAGTTTAAAGTCCATGGCACTGTGGCTAACCTCCCTAGATGTGGACGGAAAAGAAAAATTGACGAGAGATTTCAACGAAAGATTGTGCGGATGGTGGCTAAAGAACCTCGACTAACATCCAAACAAGTTCTAGCTGCCCTGCAGTCCGAGGGTACAACAGTGTCAACCCGTACTATCCGTCGGCGTCTGAATGAAAAGGGACTCTATGGTAGGATACCCAGGAAGACCCCACTTCTGACCCAGAGACATAAAAAAGCCAGGCTGGAGTTTGCCAAAACTTACCTGAGAAAGCCAAAAACTTTTTGGAAGAATGTTCTCTGGTCAGATGAGACAAAAGTAGAGCTTTTTGGGAAAAGGCATCAACATAGAGTTTACAGGAAAAAAAAAGAGGCCTTCAAAGAAAAGAACACGGTCCCTACAGTCAAACATGGCGGAGGTTCCCTGATGTTTTGGAATTGCTTTGCTGCCTCTGGCACTGGACTGCTTGACCGTGCGAATGGCATTATGAAGTCTGTAGACTACCAACAAATTTTGCAGCATAATGTAGGGCCCAGTGTGAGAAAGCTGGGTCTCCCTCAGAGGTCATGGGTCTTCCAGCAGGACAATGACCCAAAACACACTTCAAAAAGCACTAGAAAATGGTTTGAGAGAAAGCACTGGAGACTTCTAAAGTGGCCAGCAATGAGTCCAGACCTGAATCCCATAGAACACCTGTGGAGAAATCTCAAAATGGCAGTTTGGAGAAGGCACCCTTCAAATCTCAGGGACCTGGAGAAATTGGCCAAAGAAGAATAGTCTAAAATTCCAGCAGAGCATTGTAAGAAACTCATTGATGGTTACCAGAAGCGGTTGTTCGCAGTTATTTTGTCTAAAGGTTGTGCTACCAAGTATTAGGCTGAGGGTGCCAATACTTTTGTCCGGCCCATTTTTGGAGTTTTGTGTAAAATGATCAATGATTTGACTTTTTTTTTCATTCTCTTTTGTGTTTTTTCATTGCAAGCAAAATAAATGAAGATATTATTACCAAAGCATTTGTGATTGCAATCATTTTCTGGAAGAAATTGAGTATTATCTGACAGAATTGCAGGGGTGCCAATACTTTTGGCCAGCACTGTAACACCTTGGAAACTGCAGAGGACTCATTCTTTGGACTTCACAGACTACCATCCAACTTGAGTCTGGCACTGTAACACTACATGCACCTGGGGAAGCATGGGGGAGGGAAGGAATTGTATTGTATTTGAGTTGTAAAAATAGTTTTTTAAAATCTATAAAACATCTGATTTTATTTTTTTTTTTTAAATGAAATTGTAGCGTTTTTTTCCTTGGTCACTGAGCTTCAACATAGGCTGCTATTTCCTGTTCTGTAGAGGTCACTTTCAGCAGTCATCCTATCACCATGACAGGCAGGAGTACAATGAAAAGTACCAGTTATACAGTCATGAGAAGAACAAAAGTTCACCCTTTTTGAATTATACAGTTTTACGTACCAGGACATAGTCAAAAACATCTGGTCCTTAGGAGATCAGACGATGCAACCTCAGATTAAGAACAACACACAATGAATTCCACCTTTTAATTACTTATTTAACAAAAATGAAACCTATATGGAAATGCCATATGTGAAAACCTAAGTACACCCCATGTATCAATAGCTTTAGCAGCAATAACAGTAACTTGAAGTAATAATTTTATGTATGACTTCGTTAACCTTTGTTTTAGCCCACTCTTCTATACAATGTTGCTTTAGTTTATTGAGGTTTAGTGTCATTTGGTTATGTACAGGTTATGTACAGGTTTCTTAAAGTCCCACAACAGTATTTCAATTAGGTTGAGATCGGAACTTTGAATGGGCTATTGGTTAGCATTTTTTATTTTTGAAAATTGAAATTTTACACCTGTTCTAAGATGCTTTTGAATTAAATTAGGGGGAGAGGAGAGGGATTTATAGGCTTTAGATAGCCTAATATGTTCCCTGAGTTGTGAGTATTCTCTGTCCGAGAGGCCTAAGGTAGGGAAGAGGGAATTTAAATCTGGCAGAGAGATGAATGAATCTTCATCAAACAAATTGTGTAGGGGTGATGAGTAGCTCTTCAACACTTCGTATTTTTCCCTTAGCATTTCTAAACCTGAAGGGGATCAATGCCTCTAATGGGGTATCTGCACAATATGGGGGCAAAAATTTTATGTTTTTATTTAATTTGTGCCAAATTCTTAAGGAAAACAGAGTCAAAGGTCAACTAATTTTGGCCGGTGAGAAAGGGTTTTCCCCAGTCTTCCAGAGAAGTAATTGTGAACTAGATGGGAGTGACTCCCCTTCCAGATCTAGCCACAACTTTTTATGCGGCCTAACAGACCATTCCAACAGTTTAGAAAGATGTACTGATATATGATATCTCTGAAAGTCTGGGACTGCCAATCCACCATTCGACCTAGGCATACTGATAGTGTCATAGGAAATCCGGTTATAGTTAGACTTCCAGATGAACTTCAGGAGCATTTTTTTTAACCTGGTATTTCATTTGGGAGAGCTTGGAGAACGCAGAGAACTTTAGGTAGTATTACCATTTTTATTGCATTAATGCATCCAAACCAGGATATGAAAAGGTTTTCCCAGTCCTTGAAATCAGATTCAATCTTGGTAAGGATGGGCAGGAAATTAAGTTGGTACAGGTCTAAGATATTTTTGCTAATATTAATGCCTAAGTATTTAAAAGAGAGAGGGGCTGGTTTTAGAGGAGACGAAAGGATTATTTGTTGCCAAATAGATTGGGGAACATTAACATAGTATATTTCTGACTTCAAAAAGTTGATCTTAAAATTTGAAATAACATAAAAATCCTCCAAATCCTTCAGAAGCATGGGAGCATCTTTTAATTGACTATTTCAATTAGTCTGCATCCATGCCACCCTGTATCATACTGCCATTGCCTAAAGGATGTCTCTAACTGTACTCTATCCAATTAAGATTGCTGATATGTGAATAACCGAAAAACAAAATTCAGTGGCATGATATGATATATAAATAGGGGGTGTGGCATGTAAAAAGAGTGTCCTAAAATAAGTGTTAATTAAACATAATTGAGGTAAAGCATTCAATTAATCAATGCTGATTTAGGTCATAATAGCCCAGCTCTAATTATGACCATACATCTCCACTTTGGTTTGGTATGTCCAAAGGACATTGTTCCAGACACCTTGTGGTTTATTCAATTTTACAAACTTAAGCCATGCTGCTATGTTCTTTTTAGAAAGAATAAGCTTTCTTCCGGCAACCCTTCCAAAAAAGCCATACTTCATTCAGTCTTTTTCTAATTGTACTGTCATGAAGTTGAATATATAACATATATATAAAGTCTCTGAGCATTGCACAGTCTGAACTTGGGGTGAATTTGCAGTGAAGATTGTCAACTGTCTTGAATGTTTACCATTTGCGAATACTCTTTCTCGCTGTAGAAAGATGGACTTCAAATTGTTTTCAAATGGACTTATAACACTTCCCGTACTGATGGGCAGCAACAATTGCTTCACTAAGATCATTACTGATATTACTGATGCCTTTCTTCCTGGGCATTGTATTAACAAATGCCTGAATGCTCCAGACCAGACAACCACCAAAACTTCTGTCTTTATGGAGGTGGACATTTTTCCCCTTTTTTTTTTTTTTTTTTCTTTCTTTCTTTCTTTCTTTCTTTCTTTCTTTCTTTCTTTCTTTCTTTCTCTGCACTTACAGGGTAGGTAAGTGGGTTTTGGAGGCAGGCGTGCTTCTCCAGGGTTTTTCTTGAATGTTCGTATTAGATTGTCCACTTATTTAAGGTAAAGCGTTGTATTGTCTGTTTATCTAAAATAAATAAATGATTAAAAAAAGGAAAAAAAAGGCCATTTGAAGTACCATCACCTGAATGCTACTTGCCCTCTTAATTCCTATGAAAGCATGAAGGGTGGTTCCACACAGTGTAAGGAACAGTCATAACTTTAGTTACTGGTGAGGCCACAAGAGCTTTCATTTATAAGTAAGTCCCAGTTTAATTACAGGATATTTCTCATTACTAGCCAAACAGTAACAACAAAACTACATGGCCAACAATGAGATATAGCAGTAATTGTGTGTCACTTATGCTAGGTTCACACTAGTGTTTGCTTGCCCTCGTCCAGGATTCTGCTTAAATCGGCGGAGAGAAAAGTCTTTCAAGTAGGAATTTTCTCTCTGCTGATTTCAGTATAAAATCATCAGAAAACAGGCGGAAACCTGGTAGACTTCATTATAGTTTCCGCAGGTCACTGCTTTTTAAAGCAGACAGGCTTTCAGTCTTTTGGGTCACCATGCGGACCGAAAGGAATTTAAACCCGACGCTAGTGGGAACCTAGCCTTAGATGTGAGAGCAGCTGTGGCCTCAGAACTGAGAGCAGTTACAACTGTGTTCAGAACGCTGTGTTGCACTATACTCAGGGTGTACTTAATTATTCACACACTGCTCCTGCATTTTGGTCTAGTTTTTGTTAAATAATGACATGCCATAATTTGTTTTGTGTTTTTGTTCTATTGATGTTGTAGTTACATAAGGACTAGCTGTTTATTATTATTAAATTATTATTATTATTATGCCCTGATACATAAAACCATATAATTCAAAGAGGGTGTATTTTGTTATCCTCAGGACTGTATATATGTGTGTGTATACAGTATGTATATGAGTGTTATGCATCCTTTATCACATCATGGGATATGTTGCAGCCTCTGTGTCTTGTTTACCCCTTAGAGCTTTTTATTTTGACAGATGTGTTAAGGATTTATGAAAGATGAATGATTTTATTGCTATAATAGGGTAGTGAGCAATGAAGATAACAGGGGAAGTTAGAGTTTTGCTCATTAGGGACCTTGTACTTAATTCACATGTTAAGACAATAAACATTTCACACCCTACAATGCAATTTAATATAATAAGGTATTTAAGAACAGCAGAGGAAGATATAATGAGACAAGGAGGCAGCTTTGGAATAGAGAAAGGAGATAATGGGGTTCTTACCTATTATTAAATCACACAATAGTATAGCTAATAGTGGCACAATATAAAACATAATATAATGTTATAGGAAATCAATGCAAAATCTTTAAAGTGGAGTTAAAAATGTCTGCTGTAAATTAACTTTATAACTAGCAACATAAGAGTTCAAATAATAACTCCTTGGGCTTTGGGATTTTCAGTTCCCTATTGACCTAGCAGATCATAGACATTTTAGAACTAGTACCTAGTGTACTACAGATTACAGTCTACCATAAATGTGATCCTGTTGGTGGATTTATAGGGCAACATTAGTTAACTTTGCAATGCTAGGGGTCTTGGGCCTAAATCTGGCCAAATACAATATGAGCATGGAGTCTGTATGTTTCCCCGTGTTTGTGTGGGTTTCTATAATGTACTCCAGTTTCCTCCCATGCTCCAAAGACATACTGATAGGGAATTTAGATTGTGAGCCCTACTTGGGACAATTAGTGTTGGCAATGTCTGTAACTGTAACGCATCATAGAATAAGTTGCTACTATATAAGCAATAGAAATAAACAAAAATTCTTTGCCTTGCTGTTTATTTTCAGAAAGCTCCTGTTATAAAAGTTAATTTTTGGCCTTTATTATGAAATGTTTTTGTATTTTTCAGGAGTTTAACTGTAGATAATAATAAGTAGCTTGTTATATTATTATTGTTGTTATAGTATCAGCTATGGTGTATGTTGTTTATGGCAACTTATGTCTAAAAACTTTATGATTACATATATTTATATAAAAACTGCACTTATTTTTGGTTGTAACATTTGCATGTGTATCTCTATATTGGATGTCATATTTTGTTTTTACTTAAACAGCCATATGGACCTCTTCAGGGTTTATTTATATATATAAGAAAAAGTGTATGAACCATTGTGCAAACACTTTTTGCTTTTCCTCATAGATTTTGAGCTCTAGCAAGCTATACCCATATTACTTTTTTATCAGTTGTTTAGTTTGCTGCTCTCTTAACGTTTGATCTTGATGAAATAATGATTATTGTAATATTATTATGCCCATACAAACATCAGGACATACTGTAGCATATTTCAATCTGTTTGGACTTGCAGTATGCTATAATTTCATCATCTTCAAAAAAAGATTACATTTTTTAATGCAGTTTCATAAGCAAATCTTACACATTTGATGAAGCTAAAGCTGCTCATAGGCACAGCAATGTAAATGATGCAACTGTGAAGACTATCTTCAATAACAATAATTATAGTATCTATAGTGTAAAATGATTGCTTCTGAAGACTGGGAATTTGTTTCACTAGTCTAATAGCACTTGCTAAAATTCTTCCCAGATGTCACTGATTAAATTCTATGACAGTATGGTTTATTCATTTTCCAGAGAAGAAAATACTGTGCAGAAATGCACATATCATTAAAATTATCACGCATAAAAGATCAATGTCCCTTTAGTGAAAAATATAAGAAGACTGGATATATTACTTTCTGTGACCATGATACTGTTGAGCTATCCTTAGCAGCAGTGATCAGTGTCAGATTGGTGGATATCTGACTCGAAGCATATCAACAATTGAAGAGGCCATGGGACATGTTGCCTTTTCTCAAACCAGTAACGGCATGTTTATTGGTCACATGGCCATGCTGCAGCTCAGACGAAAGGGACTGAGCTGCAGTACCAAGCACAGTCATTATACAATGCATGGCACTGTGTCTGCTAAGCAATGAAGAGGTCACAGCACTTGTTCAAACACTGTGGCCTCTTCAAACAGCAGATCAGCAGGGTTGGCATGTATAAGACATTAATTGAGCTAATACTGAAGACGTAAAGTATCCTAAGAATAATTCGGCAATATTAAAACCTTAGAAAGCCCCTTTAAGCAATTTTAAAGGATCAACATTTCTTAACTAAGTTACTGCTTACATTATGTTTGGGATATAGGTTTGTCATGCATTGCCGCTAAATATATATCTCAGTGTACATCTCATTACAAGCTGAGGCTCTCTGCTTCATTGCTGGAGCAGTAGTTCATACCGTACATGGTAACATAGATGTACAGCTTACTTAACTTAATTTATTAATTTTATTGATAATATTGTAGAGGGTAATTATTATGCAGGATATACTATTGTAGGCAATGCTCTTGAAGTGCGCAAATTATTCTCCAATGTTAAAATCATGTGTACATTTTATACTGTAAGACCAGGTACTACTAAGAACAATGCTAATATATGTAAAATATTCCACTCATCCAAATTCCATGCCCATATTCAAAACTTGCACTTGTCAGGCTGCTGTTGCATAGGGTAGAACAGAATCTGTTGCTTAGTAATCGGTTTTGCCAAGATTAAACACAGCTTCAAAAGCACAAACAGATCTCATTTAATAGCTCCCTTCAAGATAATGACGTCCTGTGGGAATGCTGATTAGAGGAGAGGAATCAAGCATTTCCCTAGCACTTTACAAAGAAACTTTAACTGTAGCAGAAATATACCCAGATAGCTGGCAAGAAATTTACAACATTGGCCATTTCAGTTTCCTTTTTTTCACGCTCAAAGCAAGCTAGCTACCAATATTTACAAGGAAAGGGTAACACCATAATACCATAATGTGACTTTGACATTAATCAGTGGCATATGAGTGTCATAAAGGGGGGTTCTCCTATTGGAACACCCCTCTATAAGCCAACAACAATAGCTGCTGCATAACAGTGCTCCTATTCTGACAGAATCAATTCATTCATGTAATACTACTGCAACATACTACAGCAGACACTGTAGGGGAAATACTTGTATAGTATAGTTGTGATTTCACCCAGTTTGTTAGGGTGCTCTGTGCCAGACAGCTCCAAACTAATGATGAGACAACCAGTTGCAATATCAGACATAGAACATGCACAAGAGTGTCTCTATTTCTGATAAAACAAAATGCAGACTGTTTTTTCTAGTCTCATACAAACACTTAAATGGTCACTAACATTTCAGATAACTTATAGATCATATGACTCTGGACCAAAATGTAATGCAGTTTAACCTCTTAAGGACACAGCCTGATTTTTTTCAAGTGAGTTTGAGATTGTTTTTTTTGTTACACATTGCACTTCATGTTAGTGGTAAACATTGATCAATATTTTTGTATTTATGTAAAAAAAAACATCTAAAGTACAGGTACAATGGACACCCCCAAAAAGTGACCCCATTTTGTAGGGGTAATTTTAGGGACTCTGCAAACATGACATGGCTTCCAAAAACAAACAATCTAAATCTGCGCTCCTTAACATCTGTGCCCTGCTGTGTGCCTAAACAGCAATTTATGTTCACTGTTGTACCCAGGATAACGTACTTAACAATGCCATATGTGGGTATAAACTGCTGTTTGGGCACACAGACAGGCACAGAAGGGAAAGAGTGCTTCTTGCCAGTTTTGAATTGCCAGTAAAGTGGAATCCGCAGAAACGTGACCCCATTTTGGAAACTACACCCCTCAAGGGATTTACCAAGCAGTGTAGTGAGGATTATTAACCCTTGAGTGTTTAATAATTTATTTTCCAGAAATTAATGCGCAGCTGATAATGAAAAGTGAAAACTGTAATTTTTCCAGAGATACGCCATTTCAATGCCTGATATGTTGCACCCAACTTGTGTCAGCAGAGATACACACTCCAAAAACTGTTACACGGTTATCCCAGGCACGTTAGTCTCTGATGCAAGCTGGGCACAACATATTGCACACTCATATGACATATTCCTGGAAAAATGTACATTTTCTCCTTTCACCATTAGCTGCACATTCATGTCTGGAAAATAAATGAATCCAACACTTGATGGTTAAAAATGTTCACTGTACCCCTGGGAAAATTCCTTCAGGGGTGCAGTTTCCAAAAATAAGGTCAGCCTCCCCCCCCCCCCCCCAAAAAAGTGATCAGATGTCCCCAAAGGTCTATTATGACCTTATGGGGACACAATGTAAAAAAAAAATTAAATAAATAATAAAAATAAAATTAACAGAAAAGTAAAAAAAAAAAATGTAAATAAAATAATTTAAAAAATACATAAAATAATACACCAATAAAACGCCCTTATCACAGGTTCTAGCCCCACCCCCGACAACACCATAAAAAATAAAAATTACCGTAACAGAGAGGAAAAACTATTGTAGGCTAAGGCCCCACGTTGCAGAAATGCAGCTTTTTGTGTTACAGATTTTTTTGCGGTTTTTTGAGCCAAAGCCAGGAGTGGATTGAGCAAAAGGTAGACGTATAAGTACTTTTTATATATTTCACACTCCTTTTGTAGCCATTCTTGGCTTTGGCTCAAAAAAACGCAACAAATTCTGCAACAAAAAAAGCTGCGTTTCCGCAACGTGGGGCCTCAGCCTTAAAAAGTTTTATAGTAGCACTTTGTGCTATTAAATAAAAAAAAAATGAAAAGTGAAAAACAGACACATTTTCCCTATTCTTTTGTTTATATTTTCCCGGATATAAAGAAAATGAAAACACATGCAAAAATAAAAACAACATAAAAATAAAGCCCTATATGTCACAAAAAAAAGACACAGAAATTAATTGAATAACCCAAATGATAAAAATGTTACAGCCCTCAAAACCGCAAATACAAAAACCCGAAAATGTGTCTGGTTCTGGACCAGAAATTGGCCCGGTAGAGAAGTGGTTAATAACAAATTTATCCAATTTTTTTTTAGTACTTTTTCACAATAAAATGTTTTTTCAAAGAAAATAATTTTTATTTGTGTGTCACCATATTTCAAGACCCATAATATTTTTATTTTTCCATCAATGTAGCTGTGTGAGTGCTTGTTTTGCAGGATTTCTTAAAATTTGTATTGGTACAATGTAGGGTTACATACGATTTTCATCAATGCTTATGAATTATTTTATGGGTCTTTATTGATGTGGCTATACCAATTGTGTATTTTTAATTTTTTTCAGTAACAAGGGAAAAATAGTGTATTTTTACTTATTCTGTAAAATGACATTGACTGCAGCATTTAAGGGGATAAATGACCCTGCTGCAGAGGCAACAAAAAGACTATCTAGTCTAGTCACTGCAAAAATAACACCCCAATATGTGACGAAGAGAAAGCAAGTCCAATGCAGGGGGGGGGGGGGCATTTTCTAATGCAGCATCCATCTTAACCTAAGTGCAGATTAAACAAAGTGCACTTCTACATGGCATGATTCTGACCTTCACTCTTCTTCTCATCATACAGGTACATCATATTCTATTCCACCCAACTCTGCTTGCTATGCATCAATCTTCAACTCATCCTGTAACTTTGAATGGTACATCTTCATCTTGTATTTCAGCCAAGTCTTTCTGTTTACTGAAACCTATCCTAGCATTTCATGAAGCCTGTATTTTTGTAATTCCTTGTGTCCTTATCTGTACTAGTGTCAGTCTTTTGATGCTCAGTGATTTTATGTTAGCTCGCTGGAAAGTGTTTATTTGTATCTACACAGCCAGTCTCCTCATGTGTCACAGTTTGATGATTAATTGGTTAACGACTTAAATTAGTGCTAGTTATTAAGCTCTGCTTCCCTATATAAGTAGACTCAGCTTATAGGTGAAGCATTTCCAATGCAGGGGGGCATTTTCTAATGCAGCTGTTCATCTTAACCTAAGTGCAGATTAAACAAAGTGCACTTCTACATGGCACTTAGGGAAAAAACATGCAAGCAAAGGAAGAACACCAGGTAAATGTAAACCCAAAACAACAAGCTTTAACACATGGTATCATAGAGCTACACTGTTGCGGTGACCAGATGGAAGGTAACGCTGCAGTTGGGATTGCGGGTTGCAAACAGCGCAGACTTGTCACGGTCTCTGGGCACGAGGGCGCAGCGCTGGTGCTGTCCCACGTTACCACCACTGGTACCAGTGATGAGGGGGCTGCACAAATGTTGGTGGTGATTGTTCCCCCGGGGCGCTTCCCCTATACTGTGCCGACTGGTGGTGTTTGGGGCGCCCTGATGTTGTCGGTGCAGAGTCAGACACAGAAACGGTTGTAAAGTTGAACTTTTACTTCCATGGGTGTGGAGGCACAAATGCTTAAACAGTTTCTTCAATACAAAACAACGGGGTACGCCTGGTGACACAGCAAAGTCCTGGGGTGCAGGGTAGACTTGATGAAAGGTGTTCCTAGCCCCTTATACTTCAGTGTTACAGCCCTAAGGTGTGTCTGGGCTCCTATTTGGCTCATAGGAGGATGCCCACCATGATACTAGTACATAATATTCCCCACTCACGTTATGTGGTCCTGATAGCTCAGAGTTTCGGGGTGCAATAGTCAGGGTGGCAGGATATTCCACAGGTCTGGCCTTGGCCCCTGGATCCTGTGATACTGGCTATGGAGCACGTGTTCCAGAATGTTCTCTCCACAGTCTCAGGCTGACAAGATGATGATGCTTGACTTCCTTCAGGGCGATGGCTAGGCAGACAGGGGACAGGATCTTCTGAATAGCTGGAGTATGTCAGCTCTCCAACCTTCCTGGGCCTGTCTAGGACTTGAGATTCCTGCCCTAAACTCACTGCTTTCTTCACAGGACATCACACTTCTCTCCTCACCTCCTCCTCCTAACACTCCACACTTCTAACTCCTCACACGCAGGACCTTCCTGCAGGGGTGTTACCATGGGGACCCAGTGATCAGCTGACTCCTCCCCTTTTCCCAGGCGATGTCCTCCCATTGGACATTTGGTTACTATTCAATCCTATGGGAGGTGTAATGCATGTGTGAGGCTCACTAGGTGGCGCTGTGTTGTGTGAGACTCAGGACCCCCTGCTATGTCACACAGGCTATGAAGCAACAGGAAATAATACAATGACTACAGAGATCACCCTCAGCCCAGCCATAGCCAGCTCTGGGATGCCACATACTCCCCCTCTTTCACTGAGCCAACCTCGGCGACGGGCTGGGGTGAAGGTGAGAAATGTAACATAACGTTAATAAATACGAATAAAGTGCAAATGTCACTAACAGTTTAGAAAAATATAATACTTAGAAACTTGAGGTAAGACCTCCCGGCATAGTCCTGGAATGTCCATGAGAAGTCTGAAGGGTAACGGAGAGATAATTAAACTCAGACTTATGGAACCTTTTGGCGGTACCATCAGACAGTCCATATAGAAACAACAGTAGTGCAAATGAGTCCAGAGGCTCTCTGGCACAAATTTCGTGAGTGTCCATTACCATGAGAGTCTCTCTGAGAAACAATAAACAGTCCTTTCTGTAAGGAAGAGTAGGCACTCTAGCACGAATGTCCATACCGCAATGGGGTAACAGAACTTCCTTGGCTCGGTGAGCCAGGCACTATGGCTTGGATTGTTGCATATAAATGTAAATACTATATTACATGGCAAGATATTATATATATACTGTATATACACACAGGAAAAACATTAATGTAATCAGAGCAGGAATAACATATATACAGAAGCAGAGACAGTTAACCTCTTTTACCCAAGGACAGCCATAGCATCACTATAGCGTGTTGGAGGTATGCCTTTTGTGGTACGCTCAGAACGCCTAAGTGGAACGAGATTTGAATCAGGAACAGAGTCACTGAAATCAATTAAATCATCTGTCGAAGGGTTCTCTTGCACTAGAGCAATTGGTGGATAACAGCTAAATGGTAGTAGTTTAGGCGCCCACATAAGCTCAGTTAACGTTGGGGGTCTCTCTTTCGCTTCAGAAGGTGACAAGATCTCTGTACTTGTTGTCTCAGCTGGGGGCACCTCTGTGGGTAGTCCTTCTTTAAGGCACAGCTTCAGACGGTTTCGGTGTACTACTTGGGGCTGTCTCCCAGGTTTAGAGATCTCATACACGTCGGATTCAGGATATGGTATGGAGATGACACTGTATGGTTCTTTCTCCCAGAATGGATCCAATTTCCCATTCCGATGGTTATTCCTTAACCATACACGGTCGCCAACTTTCAGGGGCGCTGCATGGGCGCGATGGTTGTAATCCTCCTGTTGTCTCCTACGAACCTCATCCATGCGCGTTTCAACTATCTCTTTAGCTTCCTCCATACGTCGGCGGTGTTCAACAACCCAGTCTGTTATGGGTAGTGGATTGATGGTGTCAGGGACCTTCACACCAAGGGTTAAGTCTTAAGGAAGTTGACCTTGTCTTCCAAACATTAGATAAAATGGTGCGTATCCCGTAGATGTTTGGGGGGTGTTTTTGTAAATATAGGCCAAGTCCTTGATACGCTCAGGCCACTCAACACCAGGTGTAACTGCGGCTGTTCTTAGCATGCCGATGATCACTTGATTTGCCTTCTCGCACATACCATTCCCTTGAGGGTGATACGCTGTGGTTCGCAACTTCTTGCAGTCTTGGAACTGACACAGCTCATGGAACAATTGGGATTCAAACGCCGATCCACGGTCGGTGAGGATATGCTCAGGACAACCGTAATGGCGCACAAACTCTGCGTAGAAGGTCTCAGCCGTAGTTCTTGCTGTAAGATCTCTGACAGGCACGATGACAAGGAACTTGGAGTAATGATCCACCATTGTCAGAGCGTAGCTGTAGCCGGAACGTGTGGGACCCAACTTCACATGGTCCAGAGCAACAATTTCACACGGCTTTTGAGTCTTAATTGGATGTAGAGGGGCCTTCTGATCTCTTTGACCTTCCTTGGTGATACTACAGGCGGGACACTCTCGGCACCAACTCTCAATGTCACTCCTCATCCCAACCCAATAGAAGTGACGACGGATGGTAGCTTCGGTCTTTTGTACCCAGAAGTGACCGGATCTGTCATGATACGCCTCAAGTATCATCTGTGCGTCTCTTCTTGGTACGAGGATCTGATGAAGCCTTTCACCTGTGACAGGATCAAGAGTGTTTCTATGTAGAAGTCCTCGTTGGACAAACAGGCGCTTCCTCTGTCGCCAAAGGCGTTTTAATTCCACGTCATGAAGACCTCTCTTTACACGGGTTGGTATTCTTCCTGTAAGCAGGAAATCTGACAATTCTCCTAAAACTCTGCTCTCTTCTTGGAACGTTTTCCACAGAGATGGCTCCTGGAGGGATTCGGCAGCTGTTTTCGCCAGAGATTCTCCTTCTACAGGGACACCAATAGCAACCTGTTGGGCAAACTTGTTGTAGAATGGTGGCATCTCCACCTCTTCCCAGATGTCTTCTCGGGGTGGTTCTTCTCCCACAGGCAACCTTGAGAGTGCATCAGCGTTAGCGTTGGACTTGCCACTGCGATACTTGACAGAGAACTTGTAATTCGCGAGTCTTGAGGCCCACCGTTGTTCAAGGGCTCCCAGTCGAGCAGTGTCCAGATGCGCCAACGGATTGTTATCTGTGTAAAGGGTGTGGCAGCCAGGTAGTCTTTAAACTTCTCTGTCATGGCCCAGACAAGCGCCAGAAGTTCGAGTTTGAAAGAACTATAGTTCTGGTCGTTCTTCTCCGCGCCTCTCAGACTCCTGCTGGCGTAGGCGATGACTCGCTCTTTGTTGTCCTGAACCTGGGACAACACTGCACCCAAACCTTGGTGACTTGCATCTGTGTACAAGCGGAATGGCTGACTGTAGTCTGGATAGGCTAGAATTGGTGGTTGCGTCAGAAGTGCTTTAAGCGCTTGAAAGGCTTCCTCTTGACGCGCTGTCCAGTCTACCGGAAGCTTTCGGTTGTAGTTTTCTCTGGGACAACCGCGCAACAACTCGTTCAGCGGCTCGGCTACTTGGGCGAAGTGTGTTATGAAACGCCGGTAGTAACCTGCGAATCCAAGGAAGCTTCGGACTTCTTTGACGGTAGTTGGTCTTCGCCAGTTCTGGACTGCAGTGATCTTTTCAGGATCAGGTTGGACGCCTTGTGCGCTCACGACATGCCCAAGGTAGTGAACTTGGGGTTTCAACAGGTAGCACTTGGAGGGCTTCACCTTTAGGCCGTGCTGTATAAGTACCTTGAATACCTCGGACAGGTGACGAAGGTGTTCTTGGTATGTCCGGGAGAATACAATAACATCGTCCAGGTACAGTAGCACACTCTGGAAATTCTCATGGCCGAGGCACCTCTCCATAAGCCGTTGGAATGTGGCTGGGGCATTACATAGCCCAAATGGCATACTATTGAATTCAAAGAGTCCCATCAGGGTCATAAACGCAGTCTTTTCACGATCTTCAGGCGCCATAGGGACTTGCCAGTATCCACTGGTTAAGTCCAGGGTCGAGAAACAGGTAGCTGATCCCAAAGCCGTTAGAGATTCCTCAATCCGCGGCAATGGGTATGCGTCTTTGTGCGTGACGTTGTTGAGTTTACGATAGTCCACACAAATCGTAGGGTTCCGTCTTTCTTCTTGACAAGGACTAGCGGGGCTGCCCAGGGGCTGTTACTCTCCCGGATGACATCAGCATCTCGCATCTCTTGGATCAACTTTTTCACCGGTTGGTACATCGCTGGTGGTATTGGACGGTGACGCTTCTTGATTGGATGGTGGTCGCCAGTGAGAATGCGATGTTGTATGGTCGTGGTCTTACCAAAGTCCAATGGGTGTTTGCTGAATGCCTGTTGGTAACGCTTGGCCACATTGCGAACCCCATTGATGTGCTCTATAGGGGTATTGGCGTCTCCCACGTTCAATTCATCCCACCAGGACTTCGTGGCTCCATTCTGAATGTTCTCAGCAGCTTGGGTGGAACGCTGTGTGGCGGTAGAATCACCAGAGAGAATGTCTTCTGGTGCTAACCGGTGTAGCAGGGCCACAGAGTGGAACTTGTGGACGTTCACGGGAGCATCGCCCAAGTTGACTAAGCGGACAGGAACACGTCCATTGGAAACTGTGACAAGGCTGCGGGCAGCCATGACAAGTGGTTGGCCATCTACCTGTATGGGTTGTAGAAAGGCCTCGTAGTCCTGATTTTCTATGCTCGGATGGGCACGGCACCACACCATAGTTTCTGTTCCAGGCTGTAGGGTTACTGGACGGGTATCTTGGATCCGGACTCGACCAATTTCACCTTGTTTGTTGGCGAACTTGTGCTGGGCATTGAGTACACGAATGGCCCGCTGAATGGTCTGCTGGTCACTGGGAGAAGCTGTAAGGAGAGAGGCATGCAAGGCATCCAACACTTCTGCAAAGCAATGGCGTAAAACATTCATGCCTAATATTACAACTGCAAACCTATCATCCTCTACATCAGTGACAATTACACCCTGTCTAGGCAGTTTCAAGTCCCCAATCTGGATAGTGGGTTCCCAATAACCCTGCTGTGCTATGGGCTGTCCATTGCTGGCACACAGATTTATCCATGTGTCAGGTGTTCTATTCAACACACCTAAGTCCCAATGTTCAAGGAACACCTGCTTGCGCAGGGTTGTTACCTGAGATCCAGTGTCCACCAACGCTGTCAGAGGGACGCCGTTCACCCGGATTGTGATGTGTGGGCAGGCTGAGACGAAGCGTGACAATGGCACTGAAGATTCACCTGGGCCCTTCTTCTTTCCTCCCGAGGGGCGGCCCGCTGCCTCGGGGGTGGCCCGTTTAACTGAAAACACTGAGGCCTGGTGTGTCCATATCTATGGCAATAGGTACAGTATGGCCTCTCACTCTGCGGAGGTTTCACTGAAGATGGACGTCTGGGTGGCGACTCAGGTGAGATGTTGAGACTTCGCAAAGGATCACTGGACGATGAAGACGGCTGGGTCAGACGATCTAGACGGACGGTGATCTGTTCCATGGCACGGGTCAGATGATCCACTCGGGCCAGAAGGTCATCTCTGGAGTCTGCTGGTGTAGTCTGCGCAGTTTGGGCAGCAGGTGAGGTACCCAGAGGTAGTGGCAGGACAACTGGAGCAATGCTTGTTGAGGGTCCAGGTGAGGGAGCACAGATGACAGGGCTCGGCTGGGGCTGCTCCTGTCCCAAGACCTGGATGGCAAGGGCATTGAAGTCAGCAAACGTGATGCTGGGATGTTGTGCAGCAAGCATTCGCAACTGACTCTGGAGCAATGTGGTACCCGCCCCTTCTATGAAGCGGTCAAGCAAGATTTTATCAGAGTCCACATTTTCACGTGGATCCACTTGCACCACAGCTCTGAACGCCTCTTGGAGGGATAAAGCATAGTCCCGCAGGGTCTCACCAGGTAGTTGTCGTCTGGAAAAGAAGCGCATCTTTACCTCGGAGACAGATCGCACGTCAAAGTTCACCTGGAGTTTGTCCAGAATTTGCCCAGGGGTTTTGTCAGAGGCAGGCCAGGATTTGACCTCCCTAGCTGCAGCACCCTCAAGCTGGCCCAGCAGGATCTGTATCTGCTGTTCTGTATTCAGAGGATAGAACTGGAAGAGAGACAGCATCTTCTCACGAAAGTCCCTGAGGGTATGAGCCTCCCCTTTGTAGCGCGGCAGCCATGGTGCGCCAGGGTAAAATGGCATGGAGAATGGTAGGCTGCTCGCCATGGGCACTGCTGGATCACTAGAAACAGATGGCACAATGTCACTTTGCTCAGTCATGTTGTTTGCAGGTATGACTGAAATTAGGTCACCGTCTCTTTAAGAAACTCAACTGCTTGCTGGCAGGGAATGGAGATTACAACTTGGAATGCTGTCCCTTTAAGAATGCTGTAGCTATTAACAGAGTCACTGTGATGCAGGCTGACGGTGTGCTCCCCCTCTTTAATGGTGGTACTCCCAACGGACACTGTACACGGAAAACACTCGCTGGGGCCATGGGAGGACTGAAGACAAGGACAGGGAGGCACAGTACTCACTGACAGCAACTGCAGCGTGGACCAGAGATCAGCGGTGCACAGCAGAGACGGTGATGCGGCACCGGAGAGTCAGAAATGGCGCCAGCACGTTCGCCTTTCACTTTCTTGTATGGGTACGCTGGAGCATTGCGCTCAGCATTCTGGGCTCTCCTAAGATGGCGGCAGATGGGTCTTCTGGCCTCATGGGCAGTGCTAAAAATCTCCCGCACTTTTGCAAGGTACAGTTAACCCTTTGTGGGCGTTCTTACACAGCGATGTGGCGCAGCAAACAAGTCCTGGGCGTTTTAACTCTTCCAGGGCTGTAACACACTGAGAGGACAGTCTTTAGGGCTTACTTCAGGGGTATAGGGCTCCCCCTCTTTGTGGCAAGCACTCTCAGGGAATAAACTTGATCTTAGCAAAGTCCACAATAAAGACCGATGCTCTGGAGACAATTTGACGCACTTTTCGTGGCGACTTTCTCAAAATGGCACACAGCCATATCCTGTTCGTGACACCAGTTTTTCTTGCGGTGACCAGATGGAAGGTAATGCTGCAGTTGGGATTGCGGGGTGCAAACAGCACAGACTTGTCACGGTCTCTGGGCACGAGGGCGCAGCGCTGGTGCTGTCCCACGTTACCACCACTGGTACCGGTGATGAGGGGGCTGCACAAATGTTGGTGGTGATTGTTCCCCCGGGGCGCTTCCCCTATACTGTGCCGACTGGTGGTGTTTGGGGCGCCCTGATGTTGTCAGTGCAGAGTCAGACACAGAAACGGTTGTAAAGTTGAACTTTTACTTCCATGGGTGTGGAGGCACAAATGCTTAAACAGTTTCTTCAATACAAAACAACGGGGTACGCCTGGTGACACAGCAAAGTCCTGGGGTGCAGGGTAGACTTGATGAAAGGTGTTCCTAGCCCCTTATACTTCAGTGTTACAGCCCTAAGGTGTGTCTGGGCTCCTATTTGGCTCATAGGAGGATGCCCACCATGATACTAGTACATAATATTCCCCACTCACGTTATGTGGTCCTGATAGCTCAGAGTTTCGGGGTACAATAGTCAGGGTGGCAGGATATTCCACAGGTCTGGCCTTGGCCCCTGGATCCTGTGATACTGGCTATGGAGCACGTGTTCCAGAA
This sequence comes from Leptodactylus fallax, assembly GCA_947044405.1. NCBI lineage: Eukaryota > Metazoa > Chordata > Amphibia > Anura > Leptodactylidae > Leptodactylus > Leptodactylus fallax. Next base: position 9,061,811 of record CAMRHE010000035.1, read on the forward strand.
TGTTCTCTCCACAGTCTCAGGCTGACAAGATGATGATGCTTGACTTCCTTCAGGGCGATGGCTAGGCAGACAGGGGACAGGATCTTCTGAATAGCTGGAGTATGTCAGCTCTCCAACCTTCCTGGGCCTGTCTAGGACTTGAGATTCCTGCACTAAACTCACTGCTTTCTTCACAGGGCATCACACTTCTCTCCTCACCTCCTCCTCCTAACACTCCACACTTCTAACTCCTCACACGCAGGACCTTCCTGCAGGGGTGTTACCATGGGGACCCAGTGATCAGCTGACTCCTCCCCTTTTCCCAGGCGATGTCCTCCCATTGGACATTTGGTTACTATTCAATCCTATGGGAGGTGTAATGCATGTGTGAGGCTCACTAGGTGGCGCTGTGTTGTGTGAGACTCAGGACCCCCTGCTATGTCACACAGGCTATGAAGCAACAGGAAATAATACAATGACTACAGAGATCACCCTCAGCCCAGCCATAGCCAGCTCTGGGATGCCACACTGTCACTTACTATCTTAGCAATTGTCTTCCTGCAGAACTCCCCTCCATCTCTACCACCAGTGCACACTATCCACATCAGTCCTTCTCTTTTTCCTTTTCCCATATACAGCTCTCACATACTTTTCACTCTCTTTAACCACCCCAATCCCTATACTTCTTTTAGCAGTGAAACAAAACAGAAGTGTCCGCATAAATCACTGAAGCACCTTATGTGTCTGTCCATTTTGCTCCTACTAGCTGCTGGGGCTATCTCTCCAAACCTTGGCCCTCCTTCTAACTTTTCCTCTTCTTGCACACATAGAAGTCCTATAAACCTCATCAATATTCAAATATTCACCGTGTTCGCTCTCCTTATTCTTCTCTGGTCTCTTTTAACTGCTCTCTCTGGAACGCCCACTCAGTGTGTAACAAACTAGAATACATTAATGACTTATTCCTCAGTAAATCTCTCAAACTACTCGCCTTTACTGAAACCTGGATCCAGCAGTCTGATACGGCCTCCCCTGCTGCTCTGTCTCATGGTGGCCTACATTTCTCACACACTTCTAGGCCTATCAACAGGCAGGGTAGAGGGGTAGGCATACTTCTATCATTGCATTTCACTTTTTAGGTCATTCCATCAGTACCCTCACTCACATTCCCCTCATTTGAAGTCAGTCCATGCCATTAGACTCTTCTGCCCACTCTCCTTACGCGTAGCCGTGATCTACTGTCCACCTGGCTCACCCTACCAATTAGTGGATCACTTCGCTTCTTGGCTTCCCCTCTTTTTATCCTGTGAAATTCCTACCCTCAACATGGGTGACTTTAACATCCCCATTAATACCCCTGTCTCCCTAGCTGCCTCACAGCTTCTCTCAATAACCACTTCTTTTGGTCTCTCCGCCACACATGTAGATGGCAACACGATCGATCTTGTCTTCTATTGACTCCTCGCAGTTTCTAAATTTACTAACTCTTCTCTGTCCCTCTCTGATCATAACCTTCTGTCTCTCACCATCAGTACTTTCTCAGGACACACCTACTCATCATACCTATAGGAATCTACATGCTATAACATCCAGCACCTCTCAGATACATTCCCCTCTGTCCCCCATCTCTTCACTCTCCTGTTCCAATCTGGCCACCAGTCACTATAATGAAAACCTTAAAAGTGCACTGGATGAGGCGGCTCCCCCCTCCACTCGAAAAGTTCGATGCAGGTGGGAGCAACCCTGACACACTCCACAGAGCAGTTCTCTAGGTGTGCTGAACATCTGTGGAGAAATTTGCATAAACCTGCATACTTCCTCTTCAAATTTATGCTCAAAACAAGCCTATTTCACCATTCTCATCTCTTCTCTCACCTGTAACCCTAAAAGGCTCTTTGAAACTTTTCACTCCTTACTCACTCCCAAGGTGCAGGCACCATTCACAGACCTTAGTGCAGAAGACCTGGACACTTATTTCCATGACAAAATTGATAAGATCCGTCAGGAAATAACCGCCCAATCCCCAGGCGACATTGATCACCTCACCTACCGCACTTCAGACTGTTCATTCTCCTCTTTTGAACCTGTTACAGAAGAGGAAGTCTCTCAGCAACTTTCTTCTTCTTGCCTTACGACCTGCAGTAGTGACCCTTTCACCTCACACCTTCTCCAGTCTCTGTTGCCTGCTGTCACGACTTATCTTACTAAAATATTTAACCTCTCTCTCTCTTCTGGAATTTTTCCATCCTCTTTCAAACATGCTGTCATAAACCCGTTATTGAAGAAATGCTCCCTTGACCCATCCTGTGCTGCTATCGATCCGTCTCTAACCTCCCGTTCATCTCCAAAATCTTGGAACGCTTGGTCTATTCTTGTTTAATCCGCTATCTTTCTGCTAACTCTTTTCTTGACCCCTTACAATCTGGCTTCCGCACTCTGCACTCTACTGAAACAGCCCTCACAAACGTCTCCAATGATCTCCTGATGGCTAAATCTAATGGTGACTATTCTCTTCTTATTCTTCTGGATCTTTCAGCAGCATCTGACACTGTTGACCATCAACTCCTCCTCACTATGCTTCGCTCTGTCGGCCTCATGGACACTGCACTCTCCTGGTTCTGTCAGACCGCACTTTCAGTGTATCATTTACGGCTCTGTCTCTTCCCCTTGCCGTTGGGGTTCCTCAGGGTTCGGTCCTAGGCCCTATGCTCTTCTCTCTCTACACAGCCCCCATTGGACAAACCATCACCAGATTTGGCTTCTGGTATCATCTTTATGCTGAAAACACCCAATTATATACGTCATCCAGTGACATCACCCCTGCACTAATACAGACCACCAGTGACTGTCTCTCTGCTGTCTCAAATATCATGTCTTCGCTCTATCTGAAACTGAATCTCTCAAAGACTGAACTACTGCTGTTTCCACCATCTAATAGATCTGCCCCTGATATCTCCATTGCAGTCTCTGGCCTTACCATAACTCCTAGGCAGTATGCCAGCTGCCTCGGGGTTATTTTGACTCAGACCTTTCCTTTACCCCCAATATCCAATCACTCGCACGCTCATGTCATCTCCACCTCAAAAACATCTCCAGAATACGCCCTTTCCTTACCACAGATACATTAAAGACACTTATTATCGCCCTGATTCACTCTCGCCTTGACTACTGTAACTCCTTATTAATCGATCTTCCCCTTACTAAACTCTCCCCTCTACAATCTATTCTGAATGCAGCGGTCAGGCTCATCTATCAGTCTAGACGCTACAGAGATGCCTCCGGTCTGTCTCATTCACTACATTGGCTGCCTATTCAATACAGAATACAATATAAATGTATTACCCTCATCCACAAAGCTCTCCATAATGCTGCACCTCCCTACATTTCCTCCCTCATCCCTTATCATCGCCCAGCACGTGCTCTCCATTCACTCAATGACCTAAAACTAACATCCTCTGTTATCAGAACCTTCCACGCTCGTATACAAGACTTCTCCCGAGTTGCACCACTTCTCTGGAATGTTCTACCCCAGACAATCAGATTAACACTCAAGATCTACAGCTTCAAGCACAAACTAAAGACACATCTCTTCAGACAGGCCTATCACAATTCCTAATGTAAACCCTTCCACAGTTAGAATCCCTAAAACAAACCCTCCTCTGTTCACATTCCCGCATTATCCCACAGGATATGATGCCGTTTCAGACTGTAATTTTATATGTCCATGCACCATCTGCACATTAAAGGACACTGACTGGTGATGGCTTATACAGCTTTATTTATGTGTAATGAAAGTAACCTTACAAAAGTGTCTGGACCACTGTATAAGCAATGCTACCTCCGATGCCACCCCTGCTACCTCTTGTGTCACCCCCTCTACCTCATAGATTGTAAGTTCTTGCAAGCAGGGCCCTCAGTCCCATTGTGTGAATTGACTATTTATTTGTAATGTATCTTTTTATTCTGTGCTTGAACCATACAATTTGTAAAGTGCTGCGGAATATGTTGGCGCTCTATAAATAAAATGTATTATTATTATTATTATTATTAAGTATGCTCTCTGATTGATAATGGGTGTGTATGGGGGGTGATATCATAAACAAAAGTTCATGGTACCCCCTTCCTTGGGGTTATATGAATTTACAGGGTCAGGAGAATAAGAAATCATTCTAATCTCCCTGCACACTGGCTAAAATGAGTGCTGCCAGTATATATAGCTCACATTTTAACCAGTGGTAATGAATAGAAGCTGAGCTGTAGTAATCACTGCCACTTCACAGTAGATGGAGCAGTTTGCTTCCAGCTCTGTGTAGTAACAGCACTGCAACTACTAATATCAGTTGATTGGTCAGGGTGCTGGGTGTCAGACCCCCACAAATATGATACTGATGGCCTATCCTAAATATTATTAGTTATTATTTCCTGGAGTACCTCCTTTAACTGGTACAATTGAGAAAAATTGAAGGAAGGGAGGGTTGTGCTTTAATAATGGTTAGATATGTCCTTTTGGATACAGGAGACGACATCAGAACTCATAGTGGATACAGGACAATTTGTTAAAAGCAATCTATTGTTAGTTGTGGCCTTAAAACATGAACACTGTACTTTGGCTCCAGCACTCCCACTGAAATGTATGTAGTGGTCGAGTGCTCCCCTACCACCACTCCATTCAGACGGGGAATAAAAGTGGAAGTCTGAGGGGTTGGACCCCCACCGATCTGCAAGCTAACCACTATCCCATGGATAGGAGATAGTCTTACAGGGGATTTCCCATGAAAACAAGTTACGCTCCCAAATTGCTGAAATTATGCTTTTTTTGTTGCAAATTTTGCTGGATTTTTTACAGCCAAAGCCAGGAGTAGACTGAGCAGAAGTACTTCTCTTATATTTCCCATTCCTTCTATAGCCACTACTAGGCTTGGCTCAAAAAACTGCAGCAAAATCTGCAATAAAAAAGCAGTGTTTCAGCAATGTGGGGCCTGATGCTAAGGCCGAGGTCCCACATTGCGGAAACGCTCCCTTTTTTTTTAGCTAAAGCCAGGAGTGGATTGAGCAGGAGGTAGAAGTATAATAACTTTATATATATTTCCCATTCCTTTTGAAGCCATTCTTGGCTTTGACTCAAAAAACCACAGCAAAATATGCAACGAAAAACGCTGTCTTTCCACAACTTGGGGCCCATATCTCTTGTGGTCAGCTGTAATCTGCAGTAGAACAAAGCAGCAAATGTTCAATTCCACTGTATATTGACTTCAAATAGACCTTTACAGGGTGAAATTCTGTTTATTTGCTTTAGTGCTGAGGAAAATAATAAAAGCTATCTTATAAAGAAGACTTGTGGTATCTTGGAACCTTGTTTCTTGTGGATAGATGTGATAGTTGCATAGTTGCACAGACTGAGGAGAGTGGTACTGGAGATTGTATATTTTCTTCATTGCCATTGCAGCACCACCACCATCACCACAGGGGGCATGAAAGACAACATGGGTTTTGTAAACTAGAAAACCCTAGTTAAGTTTGTATAGCAGCACACAAAAAAAGAATCAATACAAGACTGGTTCAGGAATTAATATTTTACAGGAGTGTCAGAAAAGACCTATACATGCAATATTCACATGAAAATCAACAGGAACTGAAATCATGACAGCAGCGCAATTTTTGCTCATTTTACATATGAGCATTAGAAGTATAACAAATAGAAATAACACATTCATTCCTTACTCTCAAAATGAAAATTAATAAAATAAGGTAACATGGTGAATCATTTTTACTCTGTACAATAAAATATAGGCTGTAAACAACATTGTTATAAGAAAAGTATCATTCCTACATTATAGAATTCAAAGAAAACACAACCATAATAAACATAAAGTGACGTTTGCCATTGTATTAATATTTTAAATGGGTTCATGGTGCACATTAGTCTGAAATAATCAACTATTCTGGCATGGAAAGTTGCCCAAACATTAACAAAATGGTGGAAGAGGTGTCACCTTTACAGAAAAGATCAAAGGTGTTTTTTATAAGAGGGTAGCAAGTGGTGACTTCAAAGTCTTAATAGACATGAAACTGATGATCCCAGAGACTCTGCATTAAGAGACTATAGTTTTCATATACTGGCTCCAAAAAATAATAGGGCACAACGTAAAGCTGTACATCCACGTACATAATTTCGATTGCTGTGAAGTGGCTTTTTAATTGATGGTGGGATTGTTTGCATGAATGATCTCACCAACATTTAGTGACAAAACTGCCCAATTGAGAGGATAGTTTAGTTTTTTGTTTTTTTCTTTAAATAAAATGCAGTGAGCCTGTGCAAATTGGCTGATGCGCAGTCATAAGTGGCCGATCATGTCTAACACTTTTAATTTTGGTCAGGGAAAGTTTAATGAGTATATCATAAGTTCACATTTGCACTCAGCCAAAGGTTTTGATGAAGAGTCATTTGTTTTGACTAGAGAACTAGTGCTGTATGCAACAAAGCCTGCGAAACAGATGTGAAGAGAGCCTAGAGTAACTCTGACACACACTGGTGGCTAGGATAGATTAGGGCAGTAGGTTTTTGGGTATGTAATGCAGTATCAATGCTGGTTATACGATAATACATTTTAGCAAGGTTGGACAGTAATGAAAGTTTGTTGAAGACAGCAAGGATCTTCAAAGTGTTTTACAGCCTGTCTTATTTCAGAGGATCAGATCAGATGTTAGGATCCTTGTCCACCACATTAAGAAGACTGTTTTTCTACTATGTCTGTTTAGATTAAAAACAACAACAACTATAAAACAACAACAAAAAGTATTATGGCACAAGGTATAGTGGCAATAGTCCCTAAGGAAACATGAGGGAATATTTCCCTTCTCCCCTGTGCCAGTTTCCATTTTGGTCTGAAAAGATAAACAGGTTTATAATCTTCTGTATGTGATATGAAAGGGGTCTTAGACTCATCTGTGGCCATACAACAGTTTAACTCATTTAGTTCTTTAGACTATGGCCCCACGCAGCAGGCCGCATCGAAAAAACTGCTGTGGGAAAAACCACGGCAGCAACGCATCGTGGTTTTTCCGGCAGCGCTTTTCACAGACAGTCCAACAGAGGTTTCCTCTCTGGACTTTCTGCTTCAATTATACCTATAGGAAAACTGCAGGCGTTTCCATAGGTATAACTGACATGCTTCAATTTCTAAAAACGCAACAGATTTGGAAATCACAGCATTTCCGCAGTGTGTATTTTTCTGCAATGTGTGGATGGGATTCTCTAGCATCCCATCCACTTTGCAGGGACTGCATGTGGGGCCCTGGCCTTAAGCAATTATTAAAGTCTGCATATTTAGCATAACAACCATTACTTTTCTAAGAACACTGATATCATATAAAAATAAAAATCTCTGCATTGGCTTAATTGAGCAGATAAGGTTGGGGACATACATAGCCCATACATTACTGAATTTCTGTCAGGGCTTTTGCACTTGTTCACCTAAAGGAATTGCAGAAGGTCATCTAGCTGCTTAAAGTCATTGCAAAGGTTGAAAATGGTTAGCTAAATCCACAGCAATAACTGATAGTCTGCTGGTTTAACCCTTTAGTGACCAACCTCTTTTAGGCCTTGATGACCAAACCATTTTTTGCACTTTTTTGTTGTTACATAGCAAGTACTATAGCGTTTTTATTTTTCTGTCAATGTAACTGTATGAGGGCAGGTTTTTTGTGGGACACGTGGTAGTATTTAATGGCACTATTTGCCTTTTTATGCTATTCACTGGGTCAATACAATTCAATTTATACAAAATTTGTATAGTTTACTACTTTTGCAAAGTAAAAACCCTTTTTGTAATATTTTTTTCCATCGCTACTTTCCAAGACCCATAGCTTAATTCTTTTTCGTTAATGGAACTGTGCAATGGCTTATTTTTTGCAGAAAGAGCTGACATTTTATTGTCACCATTTTGGGGAACATAACACATTGATTGTTTTTTATAATGTTTTTTTGATGCCAACAGTCAAAAAAAACCCTGCAATTCTGGCATCATATTTGCCATCATTCTGGAAAATATTATTACAATTGTATTGCTCAGGTCCTTCAGGATGTGACAATACTGAATGTGTATGTTATGTTTTTATTTTTTGTATTTTATTATTTATTAAACATGTTGGAATGGAGGGGAATAGTGGGTTTTAACTGTGGGTTTTTTTTTTTAAACTTAATTTAACTTTTTTTTAATACTATTTTTTATCAAAACTAGGAGAGTTAAACTTGCAATCTTCTGATCGCTTTTATAATGCATTGCACTATCTATGTAGTGCATTGCATTATCTTGCTTGTCACTTTCCTAATAGGATTATACTAAGACATCCTTGGGGGCCCTCATTAGGCCCCCAGTTGCCATGTAAAGGCATCAGACTCCTGCATCTCGTTCACATGGGTGTTGATGCCTTCAGGAGGGAGCCCCCTACCTCGAAAACCTCATTAATGGCCAACGTAGAAAGTCTATACACCGGTCACTAATGGGTTAAAAGTCACAGCAGATGTCACTTTGTACTGTGGGTTTTAGTGCATTTAGTGAAATCATATCCACTATGCTGCTACTATACATCAAAACCAGTAGCTGCCACCAAGTATGCGGTGGCTAACCTGCTGCAAGTATGCCTACTATGTCCCCAGCCTAAGGGTGTACACGCACATTGGATTTCTGTACGTATTCCATTTTTTTTTTTTTTTTTTTTAATTTGGCTTGCAAAAAACGTGTACATGCTGCAGAAACCCCCACTCACATGAAAAGAACTGATTTTAGAGCACAGAAATTTATACAACAAATTTGTTACTTAGGAACCTACCTGAAAAGAAAATTTAGTACATCTGTCATCGTTTTAGAAGGAAAACAAATCTGCTATAACCAAAATACCATAAAAAAAACACCCAAAAAAGCTGAGGCCACATGAAAAGGTGTATTTTTCCTTTCAGGTTTTACTGCATTTTTTTTTTATCCAAAGCCAAGAGTGCCTTCAAAAGGCGCAAAATCTACATCAAAAGATGCAGCTTTTCTGCAACATGTAGCCTCAGCCAAAAAAAAAGGGCTCTAAACAGCTATGTCTCATAGATCCCACATCACTATGTGCATCCTAAACACTTATATGAAGGAAAGTTCCAATAAACAAAACAGCCATCCCATAGTGGCTATAAAGTTGTAAAGTTGCTGCTCTCCTTGTTATTTGTGGCTACTTCATAGTTTACACACTGTAGCACTAAATGTATGGGTGGGTATACAATGAGCTGCCATAACATAAGTTAATAACATTGATTCTCATGTGACAATGACACCATGTATTAGGCAGCAAAAGAACTGTCAGTTTCTAAAATTTGCATGCTGGATGAACTGTGGTTGGTTGGTCATCTGGCCAACTGTCCCAAAACAAACATCAACCTTTCAAGGAGCATTCGACTATCCCATTAAAAGATGAAAGTCATTCAATGCTAATGAAGTGCTGAAAACAGCAAAGGATGGACTACCTGTGGGTGTGTAAGAAATACAAACACATGCCCACAATCTGAAAATCTCCCAGAAGTCTGTCAGTCTAGCCCATACACAACAGATCTTAGAAGCAGACAGCAAAAAAAAATTAACCCAACAGATTTTGCTTCTGACCAACTTTATTTGATGGTTGGCTGTATGGGACAGACTGTCGTATGTTTATGTGCGACCAAAAAACAGCAAACAGTCTAAAATCTGCCATTTAAGCAATCTAAAATCTAATGTGTATGGCCAGCTTAAATCAGAGCATCCCTAAAATTCTAAGTCTATCTCTATGCAGTGTTTAGTACCTACCAAACGTTCCAGTGAAGAACGATTAGAGCACTGGCAAATAGCTGAAAAAGTTAATGTTAACTACAATAAAAAGGATGCCAGAACATGCATTACATCTGTCATGCTGCCTGTCCAAAATTAGCATGTGAGCATCAGAAGTGGAGGAGCAATTGAGGAAGGTAGCATGGTCTGATGAATCACATTTTCTTTTATATGTGGATGGCTGGCTGCATGTGCATCACTTACCAGGGGAAATATTTCACCACAACATCATTACTGTATGTAAAGAAGGCAAGCCAGTGGAGACAGGATAATATACCCTGTGACAGTGAAAAAAAAAATATTCACTAATAGTTCAAGGAGCATGACAAGGAGTTCAATGTATTAAAATTCCCAAGATCTCAATTTGATAGATCATCTATGGCATGTACTTGAAAACTTTGGTCCAGTTTTGGCAATTCTCCTGACGTCCCTCACGAGGTGATGTGGATCCTGCTGCTGTTACATACCCGATGATGTGGATTAATCTTGCTTAAACAGGTGGTTGTGTTCCAGAACACAAACTGCCAAGGTGAGAGACCACCTATATACTATACACTTTATATCTTTACTTTATCAACGGTAATACACTATCCACTGTTTGGTGCTTGTTTTCTTTTTGTATATCTTTTAAGCGTACTTGAAAACTAGTCAGATCCTTGGGGGCATCATCTGCTGCTAATGTGTTGATGCCAGCCACCATAAAATAAATTCAGAGGTCTTATGGAGTTCATACCTTGAAGGCTGAAAGGTGGTCGCACAAGAGGAACCAACAATATATCAAGTAGGTGGTTTTAAAGGTATGGTTGATCACTGTATAACAAGCATCAAAAATTATGCCCACTGTGACAAAACTTCTACCATAGAAATTGAGTATTTTGAAGTATTTTCTCAGGAGGTTATACATTTATTAAAATTACAAGATAGCCTGAATTTTTCTTAGTCATCAAAGTTCAATAGTCCTGTGAACAGTTATGTGGGATCTATAAGACGTAATGTCGACCATTGTTAAACAGTATATCAACTTTTAAACACTATTTTATAGTTTATACAAAGAAGTCACCTACAGAAACAGTAATTTTGTTAACACAATGCATTACATATCTTATACAATTCACTGGAAGCATTCAACAATCTACTTCCAGACACAACAGTAATATTTAGTGAGATGGTTAGTTTCTAATACATCACACTACTGTACAGTGTCTGGTTTAAAGAGGACCTTTCATATGCTCATCAATGTGCGGTTTTATACACCGCTAGAAAGCAGACAGTGTGCTGAATTCACGGTATGTGCCCTGGTGCTGGAGATATCGGTGCCATTAATTTTGGCACCAATATCTCCCCACTGCCAGAATTGTGGGACCTTACAGCCTAGTATCAGCGCTGGGGATATGAGGATGACGCTAGGCTGTAAGGCCCTTCCTTCTGACAGTGGGGAGATATCGGTGCTGAAATTAACGGCACTGATCTCTCAAGTATCAGGGCACATAACGGGAAAGCAATATATAAAGCCGCACATTGATGAAGACATGAAAGGTCCTCTTTCATGTTCCTAAAGTTCCTAGAAGGCGAAGGCGAGATTTCAGCTTTGAGAGCTAGAACTATGAACATAGCTCTGAACTCTGGTACTCAAGTAGTTTAGGATGCATATAAGATAGGTAATGCAATGTATTTGCAAAGTTTATTTAAAGAGGACCTTTCACCAAGTCCAGATTTTCACAACATTTAATAGGCGCTACTCCACTGATTCTGGCACAGCTGGAATTTTTTCTTTAGAGCCCACTGTTCCCGAACAATAAGTGCCATTAGCTTTGATGCCCAATATGCTACTTGGTCTATGTACTGTCAAGTGGGCAGTGTCAGGCAGGAGCAGGCGAGAGGTGTGATTCTGAGCTCTGGCAATGCCTGCCTCTGCTCCAGGCACCAAAACCAATTGCACTGACTGTTCAGGAACAGTGGGGCTACAGACAAAATTCCTGTGCTAGAATCAGTAGAAAAGAGCCTATTAACAAATGCCAAGAACTGGAGTTGGTGGAAGGTCCTCTTTACATGCTATGTAGTTTAATGCCTTATATACTCTAAAATTGCATCTGAAAGGTGAGCATACACTTTATCATCCAGGAAAAACAATACCAATGTCAAATTGCATTGGACCTGCTGCAGGCATGGGTTCCTTGTCTTATGTGAGTGATTGACAGGGTTGGAACAAAGTATTAAATACAGTCAACCTCATGTATTACCAGTTTAAAAGGTTTTCATATCCAACAAGAGAAACATTCTTCTTTAAAAGATAACATCGATAGGTGACTGCAAAGTTCTAAAAGTATTCCATAATAGAGAACCCACAATATTAGTTTTTAATGTATAAGGCTTTTTGACATACAGTATGCATTGCACTTCAGTTATCAAATGGCTTATCACCCACTTTAGATTGTAAAAGAACATATTAGGTCTTCCTGAATGTATGCTGAAGCTACTGCACTTAAAGCCATACACAGATTTAATGATTTCATTTTCAATTGTGAAATGTCCCCTAATGGAAAATGAGATATCCTGAGATAACTGGCTTGAGTTTTTGCAAGTCAATTCCAATGCACACTGGTCTGACAAAGTGAACAGTGCAATCAAGTAATCTATACTGTATGTGCGAACACAATCATCCACACATCATACAGAAAATATGCAGAATATACAAAATGTGGCCAGTACAAGCCAACATATGTCAGGAAAGATTTGTGCTTTAACAAGAAATAACAGGTCTGTAATAAAAGTGGTTCTGCTTAAAATCAAAAGCTCAGCACCAACCTAGATCTATAAATCTATTGTCGCAATGTCCATGGCGCTAGAAGAGCCTCATGCTTGGCCAATACAAGCAGTTAGTCATAATCCAGAAGTAAAAGTGGTATTACTTCAATAGAAATCAAACGGCAAATACTAATACATTTTACACTTGTGGTTTGTATCATATATAGAATGAAAACCACCAGATATACTTTGTCCAACATACTATGTATTTGTTAAAAGATAAGATTATAATCAGGGCACAAAATCCAACCTATCTTGTTCCTGAAAATGAAATAGTTCACATATTTTCTCCCACTTTCTGGACTCTAAAAGAAATAAAAATGGATTGTTTGCTTTAAAAATGCTCTATAACTAAAAAAAAACTACACTTACCTTTGAATCCCCTGCCAATCCATTGCAGACACTGCCTTTCTTTCTCCAGTCTTTGTTTACGAGTTGCCAGCAACTGTGTCAAGTGACCCTTGCAGTCACCCAGTGGCATCACCGAACAGTAATGACAGTAGTATGGCATGCCACCAGCAGTCACTTGCTGGCAGCTTGTAAACATAGACCGTCAGGGACCATCAGAGGGTCTGTACAGAAGTGGTATGGGAATGAAGTATTAACTGTTTGTTTGTTTTTTTTTGTTATTTTCTGTAGTTTTCTTTTTATGCCAATGAGGTGCACAACCTCTCCTTTGTATTTTTATACAAATCATTTTGTCTGTATTTTTTCGATATATATATATATATATATATATATATATATATATATATATTTATTTATTTTTTTGTGGTATTTAGAGTGGACACCGTTTGTGATCAAATTTACATTGTCTTAAAGATTATTCAGTATAGGTGATTCTGTAAGGGTACGTACACTTTGCAACCACATTTTTATAGCTCTAATGCATCTACAGTAACATAAATAATTTAACATTGGGAATAGTAATAAGCCTCTTTTTGTGTCAGCTCCTATGCAGACCTATAATTTTCCATGGTTAGAGACCACAGTATAACCAAACCATGTATACAGTCTTATTCAGCAGTCATTTGTTAGTTCCTTTCATCTGTCCGCTCTAATACTGTCTGCAAATTTGCAACAAAATGCAGACAGAGAGGTCTCAGATTACATGGTAATTTTGGTAGTTTGTAAGCATGGAGGTAAGAGGTTTGCATTTTCTTGTTTTAACAGACTATTTGCACAGTCTTGTTTCAGGGTTTTTTTTATGTGTTATAGCAATAAAAAAAATGCTTGCAGAAATATATATACAGGCTAACAAGCTGCCTTAAAATTTAGTGCCCAAGTGCTGATCTTGGTGCTGTAGCTGTAGGGTGAAGGGCTGTGTATGTTTACATATGAAAGTCCAGTATAAAGTTATTTTGAGGAGTTCTCATTTTATCTATGTATGTATTTTCATAGATCAAAGTTAAAAGGGTATTCAGGCAATAACAAATAATCCCCTATCCATAGATTGCAGACAAATGTAAGAATGGTTAAGATTTGCCTGCTGGGACTCCCACTAATTACCAGAACGAGTGTCACGGGCTTCCCTGTTTGAATGGAGTAGTGGTTGATAAGGTGTACTACCGCTCTGTTCATAGTCTATGGGATTGGCTAAATTTTCATAGCATGTACATGTACAGTATGTCCAGGGTAAGAGCTATACTTAGGAGGAACTGGCTCTCCATTATCATAACATTCATTATATAAGGAAAACAGTGTTTTCTGTTGACCAATTCATAATTTCTGCATACAGCTGCCCATATGCTATTCCATGTTACAATATTTCAGCCCTGATTATAATATTAATTTTACCATTATGACAGAAGACCTACCTAGTTGCTCAGGCACTGTACATTAAAAGTTAGTATATTCTGTTACAAAAAATATTTACTGTCTTAATATTTCCACTGCTAAACACCAAAAGGACAGAAGGGTGAGAGAAGGTCTGATAAAGTGCACAAATTTTTTCATCACTCTGTAGGGGTACGACTCAATCTGCCCCTCATACAACAATATCTTTAAAGGAAATGGGTGAGTATATTCATATACACAACTGATATTGGAAAAACTTATTTTCCAAGAACTAAAGAGATCCTGCAAAGTTCAGCTACAGAACATTTTTGGCTCAAATCTAATAGCAAAAGCAGCAACATTTGTTTCAGGAAAATGACACATCCACTGATTGTAGCAGCATACAAGGTGCCCGCAATAACACCGACTGCAGGCCTGGTAAGCATTAACCTGACAGAGTACTTCTCACATATGGATTTACCATAAATCTTAGAGGTAACATGTTTTTTCATGTACATTGCTTCCTGGCAGAGAACAAAATGCATCACTTTTTGCACGAGGGAAAACAAAATAACAATATATTTTATGGCAGTCACTCTAAGAAAAAAAGTCACACTACAGATCTGTGTTCCCCGCACACATATATGGCGCTAGGCCGAATTCTTCTTCTTGTGTGTCCAGGTAACTGGGGTAAAAATTTGAAGTACTTGGGCATAAGATCTAAACAAGCATCACGGAATTTTTTAATCCTCCAGTAGTAGATTATGGGATTTAGTGCAGATTTGAGGTAGCATAGCCAAAGAAGCCACGTGCTTATCTCAAAAAAGTTGCTTTTGTTGTAAAAGTCACTGTTAAATGTGGCAACAAGGCTATAAGTAGCGAACGGTGACCAGCAAACTACAAAGACAATGAATAAAATCAATATGGTAGTGAAGGCACGAGTTTTAAAGCTGATGTCTATATTCATTTGGAAAGGCCTTTGAAGGCTCATGAGACCTAGTTTGCTTGCCTGGCTAAGGCATATGCTGTCCGGGTGGCTGTGTATACGAACAGCATTGTGCCGCACAGTGTTCAATATGCCCATAAAAGCATAAAGCATCACCAGAAAAGGAATAAAAAAGAAAATCAGTACCACAAGAATCACATATGCTTTATAACCAGCATTTGTAGTGTAGCCAAACACACACTGAGGAGCTCTAGATGGTACTTGTAAGTGTGGGTTTCCAACAGCCAGAGGAAAAGCTATGCAAAAAGAAGTTGCCCAAGAAATCACAATGAGAATCTTTGCCCGGTAGGGATTTAGTTTGTCTTGCTTCTGTACAATAATGAGAAATCTGTCTATGCTTATTATAAGCAGGATAGCAACACCTTCTATTACAAACAGCCAAAAAAACATGGCAGATACTCTACAGAACACTTCTCCAAAAATCCACTCTGTTATAATGATAGTTATCAAAGCAAAGGGCATGTTGAGCATGGAAAGCAGTAGGTCAGCAAATGCCAGGCTTGCTAAAAGAATGTTAATTGCCGATCGCATGGCAGCTTTTTGGTAGACCATGAGACAAACGACAAAATTTCCAAGGAATGACAGTAAAAGAATAATAATCATTATGGCAGAAAGTATTATCTGAAGGGGTAAATTCAAGGTGTCGTAAAGATCTTTTGTTGCTTGTGTGGTAGAGACAGTTGTGTTCACCGGTAAGGTACCAGCTGTGGTCATGGCAACTGGACTATATTTTGGTGGAAGATCCAGGTTGCCGCGAAATGAAGGCTGAGGGGTTGTTAAGTTTGTATATCCATTTACATATATGATGTGTGTACTATACGATGTCACGGGATGAGCAGGTGTAAGCATTGCTGAGAAAACCATAATTGTTCGGTCCAGATGAATCAATGTACGTCAATTCTGGAGAGTGGTCGCTTTCCATGAGTCTTATTCCATGGGAAACCATGAAGTAAAAATAGATCCATTGTCAATTCACAAAGTATCTTCTGCAAGCTGAAAAGAAACACAAAAGCACACATTTTAATGGAACATATTCAGTTAAAGCTTGTGTTCTTACATAACACATATAAAGTGTAAGCTGGCTATCATCTATTATGATTTTCATAGGTTATTACATCAGAACCAGTTACAAACATCAATATAAAAATTTTCTGAAATTTTATACAGACTCCAACTCCTCTATTTTTCGACATCTTGACTCAGACTCCTTCATAAAGCCATGGTAAGTCAGAAGTAGTAAAGATCCTCTAATTAATCAATAGGCTAATTATTGAATTCCCATTAAAGTAAACATGCAACAAACTATGCATCTTATTAATTACACAATATCAATATTTGTATAATAATAATATTCTAAAAAATAATACATCATTTTATTGTGAAGCAAGTGTTGGTAACGTTTTTCCAACTCCACCCAAAATTGATACCAAATCTGACTCTACATCCCTTTTTACATGAAGGAATAATATCTCCTACTAAATGAATATCCCATCTGGTAATCACTTGGACATGGAGCTCTAACAAGCAAACCTAAAAATACAGCAATGATGTGTGCAAATATAAAATAATAAAATATAACATATTACATTACTGCTATATGTATTATACCTAGAAATGTAAGGCTATCAGTGAACAATTTGTTCATGGTTTTTAACCCTTGATCTCAAGCTTCAAGCTTCTATTGTAATTAGAGATAGTAGTCATGCCGTGATCCTAATTTTCCAGGAATAAAGAACTTTTTTTTTAGAATTCCAGAAAGTCAAACATCTTGTAATGCTTTGCTTTTGAATTCCTATTCTGTACTCTATATTCACATAAATATTAGGCTGAAATAAATCCAAATAACAAAGTAGTCAAAGGGGCTATACCACAAACAACACTTATTGCCTATTAATATGGTCAGACACCAACCATACCGCTCATGAGAATAGGGGTCAGTCAAGCATTTGTGCTCCATTTAACTTTATAAGACTACTGAAGACAGCAGAATACTGCTCAGTTATCTCTTGCTACTTGCTGGTTCAATGAAGAGTCAACATGGCTATTGAAATGGCCTAAATGGCTACAATATCATGTACATGTGTGAAAAAAATGCTAAGGCTGCTTAACATGTACAGACAGCTGACCAATTTCTGTCCAATCATACACATAGCAATCTAAATGGCCCATTGATATGATTGAAATGTGTCTCATCTGCTAGAAAACCAATTTAGGCTAAGGCCCTGTGTTGCAGAAAAGAAATGCTTCCTTTTTATTTCCCATTTCTTTTGTAGCCACTGCTAGGTTTCCCTGAAAAAATTTTCAGCAAAATCTGCAACAAAAAAAATCTGCTTTTCCGCAATGTGGGGACTTAAGCTTAAAGGGATTTTATCATTGGGGAAACGTGTTTTTAACTGAAGCAAAGTTGGAATAGCCTTTATAAAGGCTATTCTACTCCTACCTTTACTTTTCTTCTCCCCACGGCCGTTTGTCCAAAAAAAAAATTTATTCTCATATTTAAATTAGGCTCAGGGAGCAACGGGGGGCATACCCCCTGTGCTCCAAACACACCCATGTCATCGCCTCAACCCGCCTCCAGCGCTGTTTTTTCACGCCCCCTGCATCTTCTTCTGTTCATCTTGCATCTGAGCATGCTCCATCGGACATTTTTGTTTAGTTTCTTACACCAGTGTACTTCAGAAAAAAGGCCAATGGAGCATGCTCAGTCGGCTCTGCCTGAATTCAAAGTGGCTCCAGCGGTCATTTTTGTTTAGTTTCTTACACCAGCGTACTCCAGAAAAAAATGGCTAACGGAGCAAGAAGCAGATTCAAGATGAACAGAAAAAGATGCAGGGGGCGTGAAAAAGCAGCGCTGGAGGCGGGTTGCGGCGATGACGCGGGTGTGCTCGGGGCACATGGGGAACGACCCCGGTGCTCCCTGAGCATAATTTACATACGAGAATATTTTTTTTTTTTTTTTGGACAAACGGCGGTGAGAAGAAAAGTAAAGGTAGGCGTAGAATAGCCTTTATAAAGGCTATTCCAACATTGCTTCAGTTAAAAACATGTTTCCCCAATGATAGAATCCCTTCAATGTGCACAAAAACCTTTCTGTATCATGTAAATAGCATCTGAAAATTATCTGACAGATAACACCGTTGTAGAGAATAGAAAGGTTTTAATTTAGGATGATCATAAACTTCTCATCTTCTTTATGGGTTATGTTTGTATTTTTGTATCATTGGTATGATTTGGACCTTGTTGTATTATTATAAAAATATAATAAACATTTGAATTGAAAAAAATAAATAAAGAAAGAAGATGAGAATTGGTTCTGCCCTAGCAAAATATCGACTGTATAAGTGTAAATGGTCAAATCTCTCCAATTTCAAAATCCAATTATCTCATAAGCCAAGGAGCATTTGTAAACCCTTCAATTACACTACAGTCTGATTGACTGTAGTGTATACTGCTAGAAAGCTGACAGTGTGCTGAGCTCATTGCACTGTCACCTTTGCCAGTATGCGCCCGGGTGCAGGAGATATTGGAGTCGTTAGTTGCTGTAAGAAGGGCGGCTCTAACTGCTCAGCGTCATCGCAGGGCTGTGAGGAATGCCCACAGATAGTACTCTTTCATAGCCTTGTACTGTTAGAGAGAGGGTTCCTCAAAGGCCAGCGATGACGCTGAGCAGTAAGGCCCACCTTTCTGACAGTGGAATGATATTGGTGCTGAAACTAACAGAACCGATATCTCCATATCTCCTGCACCTGGGTACATACCGACAAAGCTGACAGTGCGCTGAATTCAGCTTTCTAGAGGTATATAATACTGCTGATCTGCAAGGACATGAAAAGTCCTCTTTAAGGTGCATTCCACATTGCTATTGATCACAGAAGAAGGGATCAGAAAACCCTTTATGAAATGCTAGGGTTAAGGCTACATTCACATATGCATAGGTCTTTCCGTTCTTCTATTCCATCATAGGAATATAGGAAAAGAAAGAACAGTGCAAACAGTTCCGCTATGGTGACCGTTAATTTGCTGGATGTAGGAATCCTGCTCCCGTGCAGACAAGAAAGTCTCCTTAGATGATTCTAAATATGAACATGTTACCATTCATTCAGCTTAACCCACGTACGACTGATGTTGGTACCTTAGGATTCTCTCTGATTGCTGGCATTAACTCTTCCCATGCATTGGTCAAATGTTACTGACACATTTGCATGTGTGGAAGAAGCATGTGAGCACCTCCATGTTGTCTCGGAATCGCCATCCACCAGGGTGAAGTCAGTGGGTGGCAATCCATGGCTCTGACAGCTGGAAGCCTACTGAAGGCTCCTAGGTTGTCATTAATGAGCTTCTATCTGCCATAGACAGCCTGTAACAAGTCAATGGATTATAACAATATACTGCAAGATATTGGTATTGCGGTATATTGTATTAGTAATCAGACCCCCTAGAGTTCAAGTCCCCTTGGGGGTTTAAAAATAAAAGCTAAAAAAATTAAAATAAAAAATATAACATTTCAGATCAGCCCCTTTCCCTATATCACATAAAAGATTAAATGAAGACAAAAATAAACACATGCAAAAACTATAAAAATATTTACCCATACAGTGAATACAAAATAATCAAACTGCCATTTCAACTCTCAATAAAAAATGAATAAAAAGCAATCAAAATGTCAGACAATCCCCAAATGATATAAATAGAAACTACAACTTGCCCTGCAAAAAAGGATGCCATACACTGCTCCGAATACTGAGATTTTTTTTTTTCTTTCAAAGTTTAGATTTTTTGTAAAGGTATTAGAACAGAAAAAAAAAAAGGATAGAAATTTGGTATCACCATAGCAACCTGCGGAATCTAGCTAACATGCCATTTTTGCTGCAAAGTAAATGCTGTAAAAAAGAAAATGGCTGATATGCATTTTTTTTTAAATCCATCCCTTTCTGACTTTTTTCAGCCTTCCCAGTCCCTCATAAAGTTTAATGAATAGAAAAATAAAAAAGTCATCACTTTTAGTAGGCAGAAAATGTATAAATGAAAAATGGCTGCTATGGGAAGGGGATTAACATCAGTATCAATCTGCAATGCTATTAGTGACTACCAAATCCTACCTATATCATCAAATAAATTGCACCCAACCTTATAATGTTATGTACATCTGAATTTTCTGTAAGGGGTTAAGCTTCAAAGAGCTCTTCGAAATGATAGAGACACCTCAGCTGGGGCCGCATTTATGGACCAACCGTCTCCATGGCAACCATATAATCCATCTGGCAGAAGTATCCTAAATTCCAGTCATTTCTATCTGTAATAGATGCCCAACAGAAAAAAAAAATATCAAAGATTAAGAGAAAAGGCATTTGTACATTATTTTTAAGTCAAAAGCTGTAGAAAACATTCTGCCGATGAACGCAATCCCCAAACTGAACACTAAGGGCAAGAGAGATAAACAGAGTATAAAGCCAACAGTGAACACTGCAATAAGGACAATTAATCAAGATAACTGCGGGCAGCATCAGCACAGCTAACCTCAGCATAATAAACCAGTCTAAGGTAAAATGTGCGCACAAACATGGCAGGACGCACAATAAGAAGTAGTTTGCTGGTCTTGTGGAGGAGAACAGTTGGTCTCCTTTGGCCAGTCTAGCCTCACAGGAAGGTAAACACCGGTCTAATTTGTTGACAACTCTATTTCCTCTAGTGTACTGCTCTCGCGGGGTATAAATATTACTGCTCCAGCTTTATTGTTCAGTATTGGTATGTTTGGATAAAGTCAGTAAGAAGAGTCTGATGAATGGCAAACTGTAAAGTACAGTTACAGAATAATATTTATACTACTCTGTACTGGGAACACTTTCATGTGCCTTTATGTGCCATGTTCACCATAGATATTAACCAAACTCCTGAACAATTCAACACTTTATTAATGAGATGAAAAACTATGGGCATGGTGTGTAAAGGGAGTCTGTCAGCAGGAAAAATCAGTATGAAACTAATGATAGCAACTTGATTTTAATGAAAATGGACCTGCAATGTACAATAAGAAAGGCATCTTTTGAAAGTATAGAAGCAGCCCTACAAGGTACTGTCATTAGTTTGATACCAATTTTCCTACTGACAGACTTCCTTCACCACTTCCGGACCACTCATAGACTATATATGTTCAGGCGGTCCACTCTTTAAGCAGCTGCATGACATCATGCAGCTGCAGAAGCAGGGAGCCAGCTGCTACCGCAGCCGGGGCTCCTATAGGGAAGGCAGAGATGGTTTATTACCATCCCTGCCTTCCCGATCACTGTCTGTACAGCACAATGTGCACTGTGTACACAGCTATGAGAGAATGATCACATGACTGCCGGGGGCTGGGAACTGCATGAGCTGCTGAGTCCTAGAGGACAGCTCTGAAAATAACGTAGGAGGCTGCATTCCTCCTGTAACTGGAAATCAGGTTAAAATATAAATAAAAAATAAAATACCCCCCTCCCCCCAGGTCTATTATGACCTTATGGGGAGTGTGGGGGCACAAATTAAAAAAAAAAGTGAAAGAAAAAAAAAAAAAGATAGAAACAATTGCCACTTCACAGATTCTAGCCCCGCCCTGCAACACAACAATAAGAGAGTGTTAACCCGTAAAAATGACTGCAAAGGAGAGGGAAACTAGAAGTTTGTTTTCAATTTTTTTTTTTCCCCTAATACCACCGACATGTTTCCATATCCTTTTTGTTTACAATTTCTTGGTTAATAAAATAAAATTTAAAAAATATGGAAAAATTTATCACTGAAAAAAATGCAAAAATTATGTAAATAACCCAAACGAAAAAATGTTATTGCTCTCAAAACTGCATGTATGAAAAAAACCAAAAAAATGTGTCTGATCCTAAACTGGTTAAGGCTAATGCCCAACGTAGCAGGCTGCAGCAAAAAAGCGCTGTGGGAAAAACCACGGCAGAAACGCATCACAGGTTTTCCTGCATCGCTTTTCACAGAAGGTTCGGAGAGTTTTTCTATGCAGACTTTCTGCTTCCTAAACTATATGGAAACCGCCAGCATTTCTGTATAATTGACATGTTTTGGAAATTGCAGCATTTCCGCTGTGGGTATTTTCCTGCAATGTGTGGATGGGATTCGCTAGCCACTTTGCAGAGACTGTAAAACATTCTTCTGTAACTCCCACTGTTTTTCAGATTTTCTCACAGAACATCTACCTAACGTGTCCAGTGCTGGCAAGAAGAAGTCACTTGTAGAGCACTGATTTCTCTGGTCTGCACAACTGCAGGAATGACTCCTCTGCCTGTGTGCAATAGGATCCAGGTGGATGGACTGAACTACTGAATACCTGTGACCACATGCCCTTGACACCTTATGTGGGCATTCTGAGAAAGGAATCAAATGAGAACTAGGAGGTACTATAGTAAGTACTGTATGTAAAAACTATTGCACAGGAGCATTTTTTTTTATTATTATTCCAGTTTAAAATATGTTTTGCCTGATGTAATAGAATATGTAATATTGAACTGTGGTAGGGCTGTGAAGTTGGTAGGCCAAACCAACAACTCCAACTCCTCTATGTTTTCATGGGATGACTCCAACTGTGACTCCTTCATAAATAGCTGGGGCCAGGCAATTAATCAAGAAATAACCAAAACCGATAATCGAGATAACCAATGTGATTTTGTGCATGTTGGTTATTTTGGTTTAGTTATTACAGTATTCGCAAGCTTTTAACTGCAGTTTGATTTTGGATCGAAAACATCTGATCCTGAACTACTAGTATACTCTGCGGTCTCTTCAGATGAATCGTGAAGTTTGCCCAACACATACTCGTACTTTAAAAGGGGTGTGGCTAAATAATTGCAGTATAATCGAGGTAAAATGATTGAATTGCTATTAAAGTAAATATTTAACAAGCTATATATCTAATTAACCCCTTTCCGCTGGTGGCATTTTTCGATTTTCATTTTTTAACTCCCTACCTTCCAAACCCCATAACATTTTTATTTTTCCTTTCACAGAGCCATATGAGGGCTTAATGTTTGTGGGACAAATTGTTCCTCATAATGGGACCATTTATTATTCTGTACAATGTACTGGGAAGCTGGAAAAAAATTAAAATGGGGTGGAATTGGAGAAAAAGTGAATTTTAGCGACTTTCTTACGGGCTTCGTTTTTACGACGTTCACTGTGTGGCGAAAATGACATGTCACCTGTATTCTATGTTTCGTATGATTCGAGGGATACCAAATTTATATAGTTTTATTTACATTTTAACCCCTTAACAAAAGTCCATAACTTTGCAAAAAATATATACAAAAATATTTTCTTAAAGTCGCCATATTCTGACACCCGTAACTTTTTTATATTTCCATGTATGGGGATGCAGAGGGCGTCTTTTCAGAATTTTTAATTCTTTTACATTTTTTTTTTTTTTGGATACTTTATTTATTAGACCCCCTAGGGGTCTTGAACCCCAGGGGGTGTTGATCACTAATGCAATGCATTACATATTGGCAATATTGGCATTTGTATGAGAGGTTGCATATAGTAGCCTCTCATAAAAATGAATGCTAGGCAAGCCTGGGAGCCTTCAATAGGCTCCCAGCTGTCATGGCAACAGATCGACGGCCTCAGGCACTGATCGCAGGCATTAGCGCCGGGTCTCTGCTGTATAATACAGCAGAGACCTGGCAGCTATGACAGGAAGGGGTTAAGTTACACAATATCAATAACTGTATAATATGCTCTTACACTATAATATCTTACACCCATTAGTCTTACACCTGACTAATTTGCATAGAGATAAAAGGATGATTTTTACAAGAATGGAGGAGCGGTCCTGAATAAGAAATTCATCAATTGCTGACAGCCCTACAAGGTACTGTGATTAATTTATATCTCAATTTTGTGCTGACACACTCCCTTTAAAATTCTACTATTGCAGTGGAACCTAGAGACTGCAGATAATTTGGCAAGTATGCACAGAATAACACAAGCAACACATTTAGGTTGTTGTCCACATTATGGTTGTCCGAGTCTATTAACCCCTTTCTTAACAGCCTTTCTTTCATTTTTTAGTCCCAACCTTTTAAAAGCTGTAACATAACATAAAAGCTAACAGTACATTCAATGTACTGGGAAGCTGGAAAAAAATTCTGAATGGGGTGGAACTGGAGAAAAAATGCATTTGTGTGACTTTCTTACAGGCTTCGTTTTTTACTGTGTTCATTGTGCAGCCCAAATGACATGTCACCTGTTTTCTATAAGTTGGTACGATTCTATGGATAGCAAATAAAAAAAAAAATATATATATATTTTAACCACTTCTGGACCTCCCATAGAGTATACAGTGAGGAAAAAAAGTATTAATCAGCCACCAATTGTGCAAGTTCTCCCACTTCTAAAGATGAGAGAGGCCTGTAATTGACATCATAGGTAGACCTCAACTATGAGAGACAAAATGAGAAAACAAATCCAGAAAATCTTATTGTCTGATTTTTAAAGAATTTATTTGCAAATTATGGTGGAAAATAAGTATTTGGTCAATAACAAAAGTTCATCTCAATACTTTGTTATATATCCTTTGTTGGCAATGACAGAGGTCAAACATTTTCTGTAAGTCTTCACAAGGTTGGCACACACTGTTGCTGGTATGTTGGCCCATTCCTCCATGCAGATCTCCTCTAGAGTAGTGATGTTTTGGGGCTGTCGCTGGGCAACATGGACTTTCAACTCCCTCCAAAGGTTTTCTATGGGATTGAGATTTGCAGACTGGCTAGGCCACTCCAGGACCTTGAAATGCTTCTTACGAAGCCACTCCTTCGTTGCCCTGGCAGTGTGCTTGGGATCATTGTCATGATGAAAGACCCAGCCACGTTTCATCTTCAATGCCCTTGCTGATGGAAGGAGGTTTGCACTCAAAATCTCACGATACATGGCCACATTCATTCTTTCATGTACACGGATCAGTGGTCCTGGTCCCTTTGCAGAGAAACAGCCCTAAAGCATGATGTTGCCACCCCCTTGCTTCACAGTAGGTATGGTGTTCTTTGGATGCAACTCAGCATTCACTCTCCTCCAAACACGACAAGTTGTGTTTCGACCAAACAGTTCTACTTTGGTTTCATCTGACCATATGACATTCTCCAAATACTCTTCTGGAACATCCAAATGCTCTCTAGCAAACTTCAGATGGGCTCGGATATGTACTGGCTTAAGCAGGGGAACACGTCTGGCACTGCAGGATCTGAGTCCCTGGCGGCGTAGTGTGTTACTGACTGTAGCCTTTGTTACGTTAGTCCCAGCTTTCTGCAGGTCATTCACTAGGTCCCCCCGTATGGTTCTGGGATTTTTGCTCACCATTCTTGTGATCACTTTGACCCCACGTGATGAGATCTTGCGTGGAGCCCCTGATCGAGGGAGTTTATAAGTGGACTTGTATGTCTTCCATTTTCTAATTATTGCTCCCACAGTTGATTACTTCACACCAAGCTGCTTGCCTATTGCAGATTCAGTCTTTCCAGCCTGGTGCAGGTCTACAATTTTGTTTCTGGTGTCCTTCCACAGCTCTTTGGTCTTCACCATAGTGGAGTTTGGAGTGTGACTGTTTGAGGTTGTGGACAGGTGTCTTTTATACTGATAACAATTTCAAACAGGTGCCATTACTACAGGTAATGAGTGGAGGACAGAGGAGCCTCTTAAAGAAGAAGTTACAGGTCTGTGAGAGCCATAAATCTTGCTTGTTTGTAGGTGACAAAACACTTATTTTCCACCATAATTTGCAAATAAATTCTTAAAAAATCAGACAATGTGATTTTCTAGATATGTTTTCTCATTTTGTTTCTCATAGTTGAGGTCTACCTATGATGTCAATTACAGGCCTCTCTCATCTTTTTAAGTGGGAGAACTTGCACAGTTGGTGGCTGACTAAATACTTTTTTTCCCCACTTTATATGCCTGGAAGGTGGTTGTCTAGTTTTGCAAGGACATACTGGTACGTCCAAGCAGAAATCAGTAGCTGCACGAAATCCTGCAGCTGCTGAAACGTGGACCGGCTGCTCCCAGAGAGAAGGCAGGGAAGGTTTATTACCAATAAATAATAAATAAATAATAATAAATAATGGGCGCCGCTATCTTGTGGCTCCCCTCTGACCTGGTGGTCACGTGATCCAGCGGGATCAGCGTCTGTAAGAGCTGCTGGGTCCTACAGGACCCAGGTCAGCTCTATAGTAATGGACAGGAGGCTGTATTCCTCCTGCAACTGAGGCTAAATGTACCAGCCCCAGTTACAGGGGAAATCAGCCTCCCTCCCCCCCCCAAAAAAAAAAAAATGATCAGATGTCCCCAAAGGTCTATTATGACCTTATGGGGATACAATGTAAAAAAAAAATAAAAATGAATAGAAAAATAAAATAAATTAAAAAAATAAATAAAATAACATGCCAATAACACGCCCTTATTAAAGGTTATAGCCCCACCCCCGATGACACCATACAAAATAAAAATTACTGTAACAGAGAGTAAAAACTATTTTATAAAGTTTATTTTAGTAGCACTTTGGGTTATTAAATAAAAAAAAAATGAAAAGTAAAAAACAGACATGTTTTCCCTCCTCTTTTGTTTATATTTTCCCGGATATAAAAAAAGATTAAAACACATGCAAAAAAACAACAACATTCTTTTATTGTAAAATTTTTCTTCTCATTAAAAACTAAATTTGAAAAAAATAAAAACAACATAAAAATAAAGCCCTATGTGTCACCGAAAAAAAGACGCAGAAATTAGTTGAATAACTCATATGATAAAAATGTTACAGCCCTCAAAACCGCACATACAAAAAAAACTTGAAAATGTGTCTGGTCCTGGACCAGAAATTGGCTTGGTACTGAAGTGGTTAAAGAAATTTAAAAAAACTTTTTATATTTTTTTTAACCATTTTATTAGCCCTCTAGGGGGCTTGAACCTGCAGTCTTTTGATTGATTGTCCCATAGACTACAATACAATTTTATTGCAGTCTATGGGAGATCCGCTGCACAGCTAGTGAGGCTGGTCATAGGCCAGCCTCAATGGCTTTATTCCTATGACAGGCCTGGGAGCCTTCATTAGGCTCCCAGCTGTCATAGGAACAGGATGGCTCTCCCAATCTCCCCACATAAGAGCCATCCTGCAATGGTAGAGGTACGGGGCACTTCAGGGGGAGGGGCAGTACATAAAGCAATGCACACGAACAGAGTGAATTACAGCAGATGACAGCAAAGGGTTTAAGTGATGACTTCTGCTGTAATAGTATGGAGGATGTAAGCAAAGGGTTAAAGAGTCCATGGATCTCAATGTGCTTTTTTGCCATAGGTCCTCCTTTGTTCTTTTGTTTATATTTTTATTTTTTGTTTACAGAGAAAAGTAACATGGATTGGTGAGCTATTTTTTTACTTTTGAAAAACTTAAACCTGACAAAAAGGACCTCTCCACGTTGCTCTTTCTTTTGCTTGTATCAGTCATAAGGAAACATTTTCTTTCAGTTTTTCTGATCCTCTGTAAAGGGTTGAAGTTAACATCCTAAGTTTGGCAACCTTAGGTGGGTGACTGTTGATGACCACATACAGTGATCCTACCGAAGCCAGGTTAGCAAATGGTATATAATATAATATAATATAGCAGTATATAATGATGTTTATTCAATGTTAATCTCTTTTCACTACCTGATGCTCTGATAGGCTGCATTAATGCAATTTATTGATTGCTTTGTTTTCCTTGCAGGTGCAAAGTGGAAGGTGTGTTGTACCAGTGGGAAGATGTTTGGGCACATCCTGTGTATGATGCTACAATGGGGGCAAAGGCAACAGTAGTATGAACTCACCCATACATTTGCAAAGCAGGAAAAAACAGATGCATCACAGCAGTCACCGTCATTAACATAACAAGGTGACATAACATGCATAGTACGATGCAATAAAATCACAGCATTTGCAAATAGTTTATAATCTAGGTAACATATGCCCTGGTCACATCTTACTGTACACTCATAGAATGGAATAGGACACAGGGCAGCTGATCCAAATACAGTCATGGCCAAAAGTTTTGAGAATGATACAAATATTAATTTTTACAAAGTCTACTGCTTCAGTTTTTCTAATGGCAATTTGCATATACTCCAGAATGTTATAAAGAGTGATCAGCTTAACAGCAATTACTTGCAAAGTCAATATTTGCCTAGAAAATGAACTTTATCCCCCAAAACGCATTTCAACATCATTGCAGCCCTGCCTTAAAAGGACCACCTAACATCGTTTCAGTGATTGCTCCATTAACACAGGTGTGGGTGTTGATGAGGACAGGGCTGGAGATCAATCTGTCATGATTAATTAAGAATGACACCACTGGACACTTTAAAAGGAGGCTGGTGCTTGCCATCATTGTTTCTCTTCTGTTAACCATGGTTATCTCTAAAGAAACACTTGCAGTCATCATTGCACTGCACAAAAATGGCCTAACTGGGAAGAGTATTGCAGCTAGAAAGATTGCACCTCAGTCAACAATCTATCACATCATCAAGAACTTCAAGGAGAGAGGTTCCATTGGTGCCAAAAAGGCTCCAGGGCGCCCAAGAAAGACCAGCAAGCGGCAGGACCGTCTCTTAAAAGTGTTTCAGCTGCGGGATCGGGCTACCAGCAGTGCAGAGCTTGCTGAGGAATGGCAGCAGGCAGGTGTGAGTGTATCTGCATGCACTGTGAGGCGGAGACTCTTGGAGCAAGGCCTGGTCTCAAGGAGGGCAGCAAAGAAGCCACTTCTCTCCAGAAAAAACATCAGGGACAGACTGATATTCTGCAAAAGGTACAGGGAGTGGACTGCTGAGGACTGGGGTAAAGTCATTTTCTCTGATGAATCCCCTTTTTGATTGTTTGGAACATCTGGAAAACAGCTTATTCGGAGAAGAAGAGGTGAGCGCTACCACCAGTCTTGTCTCATGCCAACTGTAAAGCATCCTGAAACCATTCATGTGTGGGGTTGCTTCTCAACCAAGGGAATCGGCTCTCTCACAGTCTTGCCTAAAAACACAGCCATGAATAAAGAATGGTACCAGAATGTCCTCCAAGAGCAACTTCTCCCAACCGTCCAAGAGCAGTTTGGCGCTCAACAATGCCTTTTCCAGCATGATGGAGCACCTTGCCATAAAGCAAAGGTGATAACTAAATGGCTCAGGGAACAAAACATAGAGATTTTGGGTCCATGGCCTGGAAACTCCCCAGATCTTAATCCCATTGAGAACTTGTGGTCAATCATCAAGAGACGGGTGGACAAACAAAAACCAACAAATTCAGACAAAATTAAAGCGTTGATTCTGCAAGAATGGACTGCTATCAGTCAGGATTTGGTCCAGAAGTTGATTGAGAGCATGCCAGGGAGAATTGCAGAGGTCCTGAAGAAGAAGGGTCAACACTGCAAATATTGACTTGCTGCATTAACTCATTCTAACTGTCAATATAAGCTTCTGTTACTCATAATATGAATGCAATTATATTTCTGTATGTGATAAAAACATCTGACAAACACACATAAAAACCAGAGGGCAGCAGATCATGTGAAAATATAATATTTGTGTCATTCTCAAAACTTTTGGCCATGACTGTATATAGCTGAAGAATAACTGTATCCAAACTAGCTTCAAGTCTAAGAGGACACAGATAAAGCCAAATCAGTAAGAAATCACATAACCAGGAAAACAAGCCGAAGTCAGTAACCAGCGATACTGCAAAAACAGATAAGGTTAGGTTCACATCTGCGTCTGAGTCTCCATTGGAGA
The DNA here is from genome assembly GCA_947044405.1 of Leptodactylus fallax. Classification (NCBI taxonomy): domain Eukaryota; kingdom Metazoa; phylum Chordata; class Amphibia; order Anura; family Leptodactylidae; genus Leptodactylus; species Leptodactylus fallax. The sequence goes on from CAMRHE010000035.1 coordinate 9,092,002, forward strand.
CTCCACTGCAGAAACCGCCAAAAATCGGCAAAAAGAAAAGTCCTATTATGGGGTCCACAGGTATCCGCAGGTAACCATTGTTTTAGCAGTCCGGCTCTCTGTCGTTCAGGTTCCCTGGCGGACCAGAACAACGGAGAGCCCAGCGCAGGTGTGAGCCTAAACTGAGAACTAGCCTAATTACTTGAATCACTGGCAGGTATCTGAGAAGTCTCAGTCAGGATTTTTAATACCCCCTCTCTCAGGATTGGACAATAAGGCAGCACTCTTAGGGCTCTCACTAGCTGCATACCCATCCAGAGTTCTAGGCATAGTAACCTTAAAGAGACAGCTGTGAGCAGTGCTGCACTGAAAAGTATGATGACTGCAAGTAAGATTACACATACTGAGACACCTAACAGCTATATTACGTATGTTTCAGGGAGCAGTGGCAAGTTACTCCTATTCATTACCGGGGCCTTACTGCACACACATTTTGCTGTATGGCCTGTACAGATAATATAGTAGTATGTACCTTAAAGCTGTTACCACCTTCCTGACAGCGTGTTATTTGATGGGGATACAAAGAAAAAGCTTTGGTTCAAGAAAAGAGATTTAGCTAACAATAGTTTTAAACCATTTCCTGTAAAAATGAGCCAAGACAAACTAGATAAAACCCACGCGCATTTGTGCATCACGTCTACATAATCGCTTCAGTTTCTAAACACACAGCTAGTATTTAAATGGAATCTTACAGGCTAAATCAACTATTTTACCAAAGGTGAAAAAGATATTGACTACGTGCAATTCCAACTCTACAGGTATAATCGCACAGTCACTGCTTTTACCACCATTTCATTACATTTTTTAAAATCCGGAAGTCATAGATAATGTCAACACAAATAGCACAGGTTAATAGTTTTGCTTACAAAGCACCCAAATAAGCAAATGGTACAATTTTATAAAACACAATAACAAGAAGCAGAGATCTGTGTGTGTGAACCCAACTAATGCTACAATACAATATTTTACAAACATATGCAGCATGCTCTGGCATTTATCCCATAGGCTTCTTTATAGGTAGGACTATAAAAACCCCACAAAAAAAAAAAAAAAAAAACACCACATACCATGAAAAGCACTTGAAAAAACACCCTTCTAAAAATGTTAAAAACAGACTTTTGATTTATCCTAATACATTTCAATGTTAAAATAAAAAATGGAAGGTTCCCTCTCGTCTGGTTCAAGTCTTCAATCAAATAAAAAAACAAACAAAAAAAAAACAATGTCTGCAGTCTACCACTTATTGCTCCTATCAAAAGAAACCAGATAGAAGAGACCTTCTATTTTTGGGTGATGTAAAACCTTAGTCCTCAAGACAGGCAGCACATCCCCTGTAAAGTGTCAGGTGACCACTTCTGCCAATCAATGGCCTCAGTAGTCACATGTTGGGTACCAGTGACCTACCAGTGACCAGTGATACTTTTAACCCATTAGTGACCGACATATAGACTTGTCCGTCACTAACTGGTCTTATTCCGATGCAATTTTCCTTTCTATGTCAAATGCATCAGAATATTTCATGGATGCCTAACGCCCAGAATCAGAAAACAGCTGATCCCAGGCATTTAACTCTTCAGATGCCACTGTCAATAGTGACTGCAGCATTTAAATGGTTTTGGAGGGAGGGAGCTCCTTCCTTTAGACATCAGCACCCCTGCAAACGCAATCTAGGGTGCTGATGCCTTTACATGGCAGCTGGGGGAGGGGTCTAAAGGGCCTCAGGTCTGCCTTCTGTATATTTCTATTAGACCATGCTATGGTCAATAGTTACGCAGCATTTAAATGGTTTTGAAGAGAGGTGGCTCCTTCCTCTTGGCATCAGCAACACTGCAAATGCAATCACAGGGTGCCGATGCCTTTACATGGCAGCTGGTCCCGAGGTCTGCCTTCTGTATATTCCTATTAGGCTATGCCTATTGCAATGTATTGCACAAGTGATCAGAAGATCGCAAGTTCAAGTACCCTTCGGGGGTGCCAGAACCGCTGTTTTTTTTGTTTTGTTTTTTTAGATCTGCTGACCATCGAAAAACATTATTAAAAGCAATCAGTGTGTTAGGTTTTCCTGCAAAAAAAAAACCCCCCCCCCACCCCCCCCACAAAAAAAAAAAAAAGGCGCAAGTGCGATCCTCCAAAAATTGCAAAAATATTTTAGCCTTGCAGACAGTATCACATTGACTAAAAAAAATATACAAATTTGTATGAAATAGTATGGACCCAGTGAATAAATTTCTCAGGTTAAGCTGCAAGGGGTTATCTCGTTTCTAACGTTAATGGCCAATCCTTAGCTCTAACAATAAAGAATGTAAACAATATCGCGACCGCGCTGTCTCAGTATCAGTAATATGTGGGGTCCTGGGTGTCGGCCCCCCACCTCCAAAAATTGTTATTACAAAAATATTTTAACTTTGCAAAACACTCCTTCACTGTTCCTGTCAGACACCACCCACCTGACAGTACAGAGCCTAAATAACATATCTTGCAACAAAACTTACAGCACTTATGGCTTGGGAGTAGTGTGATCTATAGAATAAATTCTAACTGCGCCAAAATCAGTGGAGAAGGGCTTATTCAATGATGAAAAGAGTTGGAGGAGATCCTCTTTAACCACTTCAGTACTGGGTTATTTTCCCTGATTCAGGATCGGACACATTTTCAGGTTTTTTTTATACAGGGCTAAAACATCTGCCACTGGGGGAAGAGTCAGGAGGCCCCTCATACACATTAAATGGCTGGCCATTCCCTTTCAAATTGACGGGTATGGTGGATACAGCTCTAATGGGCATAGTGCTCATTTGTAGATGGTGTGCTATCCATGGTTGATACGCTTTTCACGGATGTTGTCACGCTTTTCACGGACACCATACATATGTGAATACGGACATGTGAATAAGGCCTAAGGCTTTAGTCTTCACATGTGGTAGATTAGTACCTGAAATTTCTTCTGAAAAATGAATTCCATACATCTGAATTGGCTGTTTCTGCAGCTTCTGCATGCCATCTATAAACATACCGTAACTATACAGCTGCTGCATCATGTATACTTTGTATTGTGTTTTTCTGCAGCAAACCTAAACGTTCATTAAATGAGTTATTACAAGATGGTCTAGCCTTACGTCCAGACCAATGTAGCAATGTACAGACCAATGTGAACGCTGGCACAAACCCTGTAGTCTTTCCAAGTAGCTGATTATGCTAAGGATAGGCCATCAATTTTAAAACCTGGTTAACCCCATAACTAGCTCATATCTGATATTTTATCCCAAAAATCATGAAAAGGTGATGGGTGACAAAAAATATATTACTAATATTTATCCACATACATACTTCATTGCAAATTACTAAAACATAGCAATACATTTTATTACATGACTGCCACAAAACAGTAAGTAACAGATATATTGGGTATAAATGTCACACACCTTGAAAAAGCCATTCCCACTCTTGCTTTACCAATTTACAAATCACTGTGAAGGGCTCTCCCAGGTTAATGTCCCTGCAAGCCCTCATTCTTGATGTCTCACTGTGCCAATAGTTCTCTGTACAAACAGCAATAAACATTAAAGCATACCTCCAATTATAAACACCTTTTCATAAATGAATAGTACAGGTTGATATAAGAAACTTTGTAATATATCTTATTTAAGAAATAAGTGTTCTTCTCCACATTAGTCTATGAAGAGAGGAAGGGGGATTAGAAAAGACACTCCAATAACTGCTTCTGTTACACTCTGCTATTTCTTTTCTTTTTTATTTATTGTTTATAACACTTCTAGATTGTAGATAAGAGGCTTCTAGTGCACAGAATGAGGTAATATATCAATTAACTAGTCAGCAGGATAATTCTACTCAACCCCTCCTTCTTCATAGAGATGTGTGAGACTGAATACAGAGATGGATATAATGTAAACAAGTAGTCAGATTGAAGTTTAAGGAGCAGGAGAACAGCGTAAGAAGAACTGAAGGAAACAGATATCCTTAAGATATATTACAAAGTTTTTTATTAATTTATAAAAGGAAAACTTTATATCTGGAGGTTCTCTTTAACTGCAGGAATTTTCGCAAAAGTGTAGACACACAAACTGATTGCAGATTCGCCCACACATTTTCTGCATTAGTTTACATAATTCCTTACATACTTTTAAACAAGTGAAAATAGTTATTAAAATGAGTGCAAGTAAAAGTGAATCAGACACTCTCAGCAGCCAATAATATTTTAATATACTCCATTCCAAATACCCTCTTCTCCCAGCAACCATTGAAACAAAGCATTTAGAGTGGTGGTCCAGGATTAGGAGCAACGAACAGGGATGGTTTGGGGGGTTGGGAGAAGAGATTGAAGGATTGTTGAAAATTTAGCAAAAAATAAATAAATTCTACACCTGCTCCTGGTGCTCCGTTGTCTGCTGCAGTTGCCCTCTCTATCTCATGCCAGGACCACTTTGCTGTAAACCCTGAGGCTCATATGACCGCCGAGACCAATCAGTGGCCTCAGCAGTCACTGGTAAGGAACCGGTGACATATGTGAGTAACATAATCGGTTCCTGTCCAGGATCCCTTGAAACCACTGAATGGTTTTAGTAGTCACGTGAACCATCAACAGAGCCAAATCCTAGAAAACGCTTTTAATATCATCCATAAAATCAATGAGTTGCCACTGTAATGCACAGAAGCACTAGTCACTACATAGGGAAAACTGCACTTTGCAGTGATTCACTGCTTTACCTGACAGAGGGCTTCTTGATCTCAAGAACACCCCACTATCAAGTGCATGGGGTTTTCTTAAAGGGACACTAAACCGAGAAATGAATGATAAAAGTAAACAGAAAATATAGCTACCCTGTTTGTCATTCTGGAGCAATGACCAGACAATCCTGACACAGTTTTGTTTTGAGCATGTGCTGGTCTTGTGCTCACTTCTGGGTCACTGACTTCACCCATTTATTCTACCAGGTGTGGTAAAAAAAAAAAAAAAAATAATAGATTACTCTGTCCATGCAAGACACTGTATATGCACTGGTTTCTGGCTCTACCATGCAAGCCTGTGATTTTGTGCAGCCCATGGATGAGAGGAGGGTATACTATCATGCATTGGTAATACAAATTTCCAATGCTAGTGTAATTTTGAAAACAGTGGAGCACATTTATAAAAAGTGGCAATTTTTCACTAACACCCCCATGTTGTGAAATATACTGCTGCTGTAGAAACGTAAACACCAATGCTGAAACAAAACTTCCCTGCCATACTGCCTGTCCTACTCTCAATGATTTGTTTCTAGGTAATATGGCACATGCTCCGTGTGCTACCAAACAAATACACATATTCACTGAAAGATCATGAAAGATAAAGCTCGATGCCAGTGTCTACTTCTATTTCCAAAGTGCTAAATGTCTAAGATAGATTGTATATCTTGGAATGTGTTAATTGGTTTTGCAATATGTTCTGAAAACTTGTCATCTAAAGTGATAATTGGCTGTATCGGTCACAGTATTCTTGGCAATGACAGCCTAATAGAAGTTCCTTTGACTTCTGTGAAAGGTCAGCTTCATCTAATCACACTGACAAGCATGCTATTGAAAGGAATACTATTAAGAACCTGCAATTTCTATAGGTTCTTACAATTAAATGGAGTCTATCATTTGCAAAACCACTTTTAAGCTAATGTCACGTTGGAATGGCCTTTAAAAAGGCCATTCTTCTCCTACCTTTCCTTGTTTTCTTCTCCCAGCCGATTCCTAGATAATTTGTTTCTTCAGGTATATAAATGAGCACCACGGAGCACCCGAAGCATACCTTCTCTTCTGCGGGCACCCATCGTGTCATCTCTTCTCACTGCCCCTTCGACCATTGCGGTGACTCCCCTCTTGGTCTTCTTCTTCTTACTTCTCGCTGGCAGCAAATTCTCGCGACTGCGCAATTGGCTCTGCCAATGATGACGCGATAGGTGCTCGCCGAAGAGAAGGTAAGCCCCGGGTGCTCCGTGGTGCTCATTTACATACATGAAGAAACAAATTATCTTGGAATCGGCTGGGAGAAGAAAACAAGGAAAGGTAGGAGAAGAATGGCCTTTTTAAAGGCCATTCCAATGTGACATTAGCTTAAAAGTGGTTTTGCGGGGGGGGGGCGTGGCTAGCCGGCGACGTTAATGGCCGCATTTCTGTGAGCTCCTGCCAGCATCTCCGTGATCCAACGGATTATACCAGCATCCTAGCCCCAATATCGGGCCCCTGCCTCCAGGCTTTCCCCTAAACCTTGGGGTACGCTCCGGTGGCAGTTTGGAGGACACTTTTACGGGGAGAAAGTAGCACGGGGATTTGAGGCCTACCTTACCGCCGGGCTCCTGACTCGCCATCTGCTCCACACCTCGACTGACATACCGGCAGGCCCGGACACCGCGGACCTCCGCGCTCTTCCCTGCTTCTTCTGCCGCTGCCGACGTTGCTTCTCTGCAGGATCGGAGGGCAGCGGCGGCGATACCTCCGTGTGGTGCGGGTCGCCGCGCGGAGCGGCGACTCGCTTGGAGCGGCAGACACCGCGCTGAGGCCTGCAGCAGGAAGCATCAGACCCAGACACTCAGCGGAGGCGGCCTACATCCCTGGATGACATCGCCTGTCCCAGGTCTGTGACTCGGCTCCCAGGTAGGAGATCTACTGCAGACAGCACGGGGAGGGGGAGTGCTGAGGCCCTCCATAGGCATTAAGGAGACTCCCGACCTGGTCCTCTGCCTTCCCTTCCATCTAGCCATAACTAGGCCCTGAACGGACCCTCACTGGCACTCCTACTCTGCAGGATCCTTGCCCTCTACAGGCCTACACCGCCACTTCAGCTCTGTGATCATCAATTGGCTTCCACACCTCAATCTCTGGCTGCAATATCACTGAGCCGTAGCTTGCATCCTCCTCACAGAATTCTCACTGGTTCCTACCTTCTGGGTGATGGCGGCCTAGTTTTGGGGATTTAGTGCACCTTCTAGCAACCATTAGCAACAAATAGTCTGTTCTGGTATATCCTACCTCTAAACGTTGAATTTATTGGAGACAACTACCTGCCAATATGGTGAAGGGTAGGAAACCCGCCAAAAAACCGGACAATAACCTGACTAATTATTCTGAGTGGGACCGTGGCGTAGACGGAGACCCGGACCTCCCACCCACTGACCAAATAGAGCTTATACCCTCAACGCCCACAACTGCTGCAGGAATTACTGCGACAATCATAGAGGGGGCAGACTTCAACCACGCCGAAGAATTGATGGATCTTCATCTACCTCCCACCCCTGACGATATCCGATATGCAACACAGCAAAACCACTCTACATCAGCTCAATCCACCAAGGAGCGGAGCTCTCTTCTGCGACAGTCACTGTCTCCGAATACAAGCCCACTTAAACAAAAGCCTCGGATGGAACTTCCTGGAGACCTAGATTATTCCAAAGACCAACCTTCCTTTGAGGCCCCTACATCCGTCCCACCGATTGGCCTAGACGGCTTCCCAACCACTAGCGGACCCGCCTCTGAACATACTCTGAGAGACATGCTCTTGGCCCTCCGCAGCTCCCTTCAAGTGGACTTTACACAGCTGCTCCAGCCTCTTCAGTCCTCGGTCAGTGCACTGGATAAGCGAGTAACGCATATTGAGACTAAGATGGGCGACCTAGCTACGTCACACAACAAAATCATTGATGCACACAATGACCTTGAAGACGACGTTGAAAACCTCAAGGCGAAGATGGCCGATATGGAAGACCGTTCCCGTAGAAACAACATCAAATTCAGAGGCATTTCAGAACAGGTTCAAACAGCTGATCTGTTTCCATACCTACAGGAATATATCAAATTTTTACTGCCCGACTCCTCAACCACGGATATCATTATTGACAGAGCGCATAGGCTTCCTCGCCCCAGACACCTAGGAGATGAGATCCCAAGAGACGTATTGGCTAGATTTCACTTCTTTCATGTAAAAGAAAAATTATTAGAAGCAGCTCGCAAGCAGAAATCTTGACCTCCCAAATTCAGGGATGTACAGCTCTACACAGACCTCTCCGCTACAACCCTACGCCTCCGCAGGGAATTGCTTCCGGTCACGACAACGCTCCGAAAAAATAAAATTCAATATAGATGGGGGTTTCCTGTGAAGTTGATCATCCTGAAAGAAGGGACCACCTTCACCATCCATAACCTGAATCAGGGTAAAGCATTGCTATCGACCTGGAGGATACCAATATCATCTCCTCAAGATACGGCAAGTGCCTCCTATCCCTCAACTGCAGGACGAGGATCTCCTACAAATCATAAATGATTTTCCAGGATGGCTACACCTCTATACTTAGGTGCATAACCTCCCTTTGCTCTAGTGGCTTAACCGGCAAGCCTCTAATAGATACCCCCAAACATACAGTCAACCTGTATTCGTCTTTGAACCGTTTGTTCACTCATTTTGTTTATTGATCTTCTCACTTGCGACACTGCCTACCCTTCTCCTGTGGATCCAACACACTCAGGACGTTCTCACTTTACAGTGACAATATGGTGCTTAAGTTGGCCTCTCTCAATGTCCGCGGCCTCAATAGCCCACAGAAGCGTACGTACATCTGGAAGGAGGCTCTCTCACTTTCTGCGGACGTGTTTTGTGCACAAGAAACTCACCTTCTACAAAAGGACGCCTTCAGGCTAAAACATCCCTCCTTCCCTGTAATCTGCCATGCACACCACCGATCGAAAAAACGTGGAGTCCTTGTCGCCTTCAGAGACTCCGTGGCATTCTCCTTGACAGCACAAAGAGCAGACCCCCAAGGCAGATTCCTCATCATTGTTTGCCTCCTCAACAATGCCCCCTTTACAATAGTCAATGTATACGCTCCACACCGAAAGACCCTGGCATTTCTGCATAAAGTCCGACGACAAATTCAAGACATCCAACAAGGTGCATTAATAATTTGTGGAGACTTTAACAACATAATGGACCCTTCTCTGGATTCGACTAACACCAGTAGGGAGAGCACCTCCTGCCTGCACCAATTTCCGGATAATGAAAATCTACATGATATATGGCGCGCACATCATGCGGGCGAAAGGGACTATACCTATTTCTCAGCAGTCCATGGCTCCTATTCCCACATCGACATGTTCTTGGTAGACCTTCCGACCCTGATGAGTTCCATAAAATCTACAATTGAATCAATCACTTGGTCTGACCACGCAGCTATTACTCTCACTATAGAAGAAAAGACACCACCTTCCTCTACTAGACTCTGGAGAAATAACACTTACCTCATGAGTCATCCTAATTATCGCCCGATAATAGAAAAAGACCTCCAGGATTATTTCCAGACAAACTCCACTTCTACCGATGACCCCTATACTCTCTGGAATGCTCATAAAGCGTACATCCGTGGCACACTTATAAAAATAGCGCATGGGAATAAAAAAGAACGCCAGAAAGCAATTAAGGAGGCAATGTCTACACTTCGTACTGTGGAAGCTGCAAACAAAAGTAACCCTTATCCGATTACTTCGGAACAACTTAGCCAGGTTAGACAGCATCTACGTCTGCTTCTGCTACAAGACTACGAAAAAGCTCTGAAAAAATCTAAAGCTCGATTTTACTCCCAAAGCAACAAAGCCAGCAGATTGTTGGCTAGACAACTACGAGCAAGAGCAGCTAAATCAAGGATCCCATACATCAAGCATCCTATAACCAAAGTACAATTAACAGACCCGAGAGACATCGCCAATTCCTTTAAAGATTACTACGCACAGCTTTATAATCTACAAGAACATACTCCTCTCCCGCCAGATCATTCCACTTTGGTGTTCGGCTTCTTGGGCAACCTAAAGTTACCAGGCCTGACAGATGACCATCTCTCGGCCCTAAACGCCCCTATTACTCTCCCAGAAGTACTGAAAACCATACAGTCCTTACCTAAGAGCAAATCCCCAGGGCCAGATGGTTTCTCTAACGAGTATCTAATTTACTTTCAACAAATACTCGCCCCATATCTCATGAACTTCTTCAACCACGCTATGTCAAGTGCACCGCTTCCACGCGAATCCCTGGCGGCATTAATTATCACCCTTCCTAAACCAGGCAAACCAGCTGATGTACCGCAGAATTTCAGGCCAATCTCACTGCTAAACTCGGACCTCAAGCTCTATGCGAAGATCTTAGCAGCTCCCATTCTCCCAGATTTAGTTGGTGCGGATCAAGTGGGCATCGTCAAGGGCCGCCAGGCTCCAGATAACACCAGACGTGTCCTTCATCTGATAGATCTGCTGGAACGCAGGAGGACTCCAGCCCTGATGGTCGCCTTGGATGCCGAAAAGGCGTTTGATCGGATTAACTGGTCCTTCGCCTTTTCTGTCCAGCAGAGAATGCGATTCTCTGGCCCTATCCTCACTGCTATATCCAATCTGTATTCCTCTCCATCGGCCAGAGAGTTTACCAACAGTACACTGTCGGATAGCTTTACTATAAGGAATGGAACGAGACAGGGATGCCCCCTTTCTCCCTTGATTTTTATACTCACCATTGAGCCATTGGCACAGACCCTGAGGCAAAGCGACAGAGTTCAAGGAGTGAAAATCTTGGATTCATCTCATCTCATCTCCCTCTACGCGGATGATATCATATTGTCCCTGACTCACCCAGAAACCTCTCTGTCAGCTGCTATCGGAATTCTCAAAGAATATGGAGCCCTCTCCTTTTATAAAATTAATGAGTCTAAAACACAAATTCTCCCGTTGGGCGTCCCCAAGCCACTTCTGGAACGGCTTAAGGAGGAATTTCCTTATGATTGGAGGTCGACAGACTTGGATTACCTGGGAATAAAGATCACTCCCTCTATTACACAAGTGGCCAAAGCCAATTACATGTATCGACTGATAGATCTAGAGAGAGTTCCAATCTTACTCAAAACATACCCTGTCATGGCTAGGCAGGATATCTGCCTTTCAAATGATGCTGCTTCCAAAAATCTTATACCTATTCAGAACTATTCCTGTAGCTCCCCCTCTTATATTCCTCCAGAAAACTAACGCTATGCTCAACAAGCTTATCTGGAATTCCAAGAAACCAAGAGTCCCATCTTCTATTATGCACAGGAAACGGGGAGTAGGAGGTTTGGGAGTATCAAACATCTATGATTACTATATGGCCTCACACCTTTCTACTCTAAAGGACTGGTGGCACAACAACGCTCACAAATCCTGGTTACGTATCGAGTCTTATATGATACCACAACACAACCTCCAATCTTGGCTTCTTTACTCCCTCTGGACTGAGGTGGTACCTTCACTCACGTCTCCAATTCTAAAACACCTTATAGACAGCTGGCGACATATCCACCACTCTACAGGAAAGAAACTGTCACTAAACGTTAAGAGGGCCCCGACTGAATTCTTGGAGTTAGCAATTCTAGATCTCAACTTATCCATCTGGAAATCATCGGGTATCACCTCTATCTCACAGATGTGGAGTGAAGAATCGTTGATCCCATTCCAGTCTCTGCAATCCACCTTCTCCCTACCCTCCACTTGCTTCTTTACATACCTGAGAATCAAGCACTTCCTATCCTCCAACCACAACAAACAAATTCTGTATAACAAATCTCTGTTGGACCTCCTCAAAATTCCCAATCCAGCCACCAAGACTCTCAGCTCCATCTACAACACTATAGGCTCTAAAGACCGTCTGGTCAAATCTACTCCATTACTCAGCTGGGAAACGCAACTTCATCAACAATTCTCGGTCATACAATGGCAGAAAGCACTGGCCTTCGCGAAAAAGACCTTCCGGTGTACGACTCACTATGAAACCACTGTCAAAATTCTCCTCCACTGGTACTATACCCCAGAGTGACTGCACCGAATATTTCCGCAGACTTCGAACACCTGTTGGAGGGGATGTAGTGAGAAAGGAACTCTACTCCATTTATTGTGGACATGTCCCCAAGTGGTGCCATATTGGCAAGACGTCTTCCGGTGGATCTCTTCTCTGGTGGGATACTCCATACCCCCCCTCACCAGCTTTGGCACTCCTATTTCTGCAGATCGACTCTTTCCCAGCGGTACATAGAGTGTTGATTGGCCATGCCTTACTGTCAGCGTCATTGGCTCTTCTACGCAACTGGAAGTCTGCTAACATCCCATCTAGAGAAGACCTAGTGACCATGGTGGAACTGACCTACCAACATGAAAGAATTCTTTCCCATGGCGTCCTTGGGGACAGCCAATTCCAAAAGAACTGGCTTCCGTGGACATTAAAGGCCCATCTGCATCGGCCGTAAATCCGGTTGTGCCGCCCTCAGAAGATCATAACTAATATTACTGTCACCTCTTGTTGTTTTATACCCGTATAAACCTCCTTATTCTATCCTAATAACCCAACAACTCTTAGACAACTAACATATCTCCTTGCATATTAGTACCCTGTTTATTCTATGTTTATTTTGACTTATAGCTACTTCAGTAGAGTATCCGATAATGCTTTCTTGAATGTTGTAATCTGACCTTATAAAAATCTTAATAAAACTGAATGAAAGAAAAGTGGTTTTGCGAATGATAGACTCTCTTTAAGTAAGTAACGTACAAGATGATGGGTATATGAAATGCTCTAGAATCTCTTAATATACATACAATTACTGAAAAGAGTCATACAGCCGCATACAGAGGTTGCAATACCACTTGTAAAAGCAAGTTTATGATTTGATAAAAGTCACATGTCTATTAATACATAAGACTTTTTCCTGCACCTAGAATACTTGGCAATCCAATGGTGCCACTGTGCTGAAATACAAGTATCGCTTTTCCCCCTCAGAGTTCATTGATGACCAAGTGCATATGCGAATTTGGTGCCTCTGCTTAGAGAGAACGCCCATGACCGTCTTAGTCACAAGCCGACTGCAGGTGTCTGACACTTCTCTGCACCTGCAGGTAGTATTCTGAAACACCAGAGACTAGAGACCCATTCATCTATTTGGCACATGTCTAGGTTCAATCTGATATACACAGCACCATGGAGACTCCAGGTCTCAGGTGAGGGAGAGCATGGCTCAGGAAGCTACTGCTAAACCCATCTTCCTAATCTAAGAAAAATGCTACACCCTCCTCCCCGCTTACCTTCTAAATTACTTACTGTACCAAAAAGCCATATTTACCTAGCTCATGTGATCGTGTAATAGCATGCCCAGAAAACCTCTTTAATGCAGTTTTTGAAGCCAAAACTTATTAAAAACAACAACAATAATAACTGTCTTCTATAGGCTCTCGCCATTTATGATCCACACCTGGTTTTGGCCTCAAAAACTGAACCAACAAAACCTAAATGTGTGTCCTTACCCCTTTGCTGCAAATATCTAATAATACAATTATGAGACATCAACTCATGCAAGACTAAATGCAGACATGGACAGGTATATACTAATATCAGAATGTAGATTAAAAAAAAAATTACTGAACAAAAAGGAAAAGGGAATAGATAAAACTTAACTTTTAATATCAATTCTAATAAAAATTAGACAGCAGTTCTTAGTTTGACAGGTCAGTTTATTGTGCATGCTGACTATTCCGTTTATACTCTCCCCGTCAATAGGGCTTTTTTTTTGCATACAGGTCTCCTGATTTTAGATCACTGCTGTCCTTATTAGTGTTTTACCTCATGTTGCTTTATTCACTACTAGTGTCTGATATCTTCCATCCTTCTTGCTAGTATACACTTTCCCATTGAGCTAAACATTTCTAGTTTATTTTAACATTCTATTGCATTTGATGGTGACAGCTGTACTGCGGTACTATTATGATATTCATTACAGCCCGATCCACTGCACTGTATCCTAGTACATGCATCCCCCTTTTGTACCAATTTATACTTTACTAGCAGAAGGACCCGGCTTTGCACAGGTATATTTTATTTTTTGTTTGTGTAGTGGCCCCATAAGAATTGGCCAGTTTTGCACTTGACCTCCAGTATGGCAGTCCAGTATAGTTACAGTCTATTTATGGCTGTGTTGTTATGGAAACCTGGTAAATGAAATGTGAACTTATATTGGCTGATACACGTCATATGACTGAATATTTAAATAAATGAGAACTGCTATTGACTCATACAGGTCATAAATAGCTTGGTTGCTATGGAAACCTGGTGTAAAGCTGTGTGTATGTCAAGACTGAAGAACCTGTGATTTTCCATTGGTCCATAAGCGTCGTGTGATCATGTGTCTCTCAGTTTGGATATCAGTGAAAAACCTGCGATTGGTTGTTATGGAAAACCTGGAGTTAAGCTGTGTGTATGTGACCTTGTGTAACAGTGTCATCCACAGCACCCTGCCCCTTTAAAGTTGACCTACAGCAGCGAAGAAAAATGGCTGGGTTGTTATGGAAACATGGAGTGCAGCTGTGTGCATGTGGCTGACAATGCCTTGTCAGATTGGAGACGGGCTTGGGTCTGCTCAGAGTTTTCATTAGCTCAAGTAGCAGCCATGCATTTTGCTGCAGGAGGCATGAGTAGTTTAAAAATGTTTCAATTTATAAGAATGCTGACATCCAGTATGGCAGTCCAGTATAGTTACAGTCTATTTATAGCTGTGTTGTTATGGAAACCTGGTAAATTAAATGTGAACTTATATTGGCTGATTCACATGATATGACTGAATATTTAAGGATCTGCGAACTGCTATTGACTAATAAAGGCCATAAATAGCTTGGTTTTTATGGAAAACTGTGTAAAGCTGTGTGCCTGTGGAGACTAAGCGCCTGCGAGCTTCTACTGGATGATAAGGGACATGTGACCATGTGTATGGCAGTTGGAATATGAGTGAAAGATTTGCAGGCTTGTATTGGCTAATGCAGGTAATTTTTTGGGAATACTGTATCTCAGGAATGGTACGTCCTAGAGAGCTGAGACCCAGTCTAAAATCTTCCCGGACACCTGAGGTACCTGTGTGCCAAATTTTGCGAGGATCGCTCCAGTCGTTTGATCGTGCATAAAGAACAGACAGAGACAGACAGATAGACATACAGACAGACAGAAACTCATATATATATATATGTATATATATATGAGATTTACATATCATAGTTTACATATCATAGTTTACGGGCATTCAAAAATGGCTGATCGATCAGAAGAATGGTTTACCTAGACTGGGCGCACTATAGTGGCTGTTGGCCCGGGTTTCCATAAGAACATCACACCCCTGGCCACTGATTGGCCATGCGGGTCAGTGACTTTGTGACGCGCAAGGAAGTGGTGCCGGACGTGTGTGCTTCGATGGGCGAGGTCCACATCACTTGGGCGACACTGTCATCCAATGTGGACCTGCATATGTGTTGAATACTTAGGTAGAAGTATAAGAGCTTCCTATATATTTTCCATTCCTTTTGTAGTCAGTCTTGACTTTGCCTCAAAAAAAACCCCAGCAAAATCTGCAACAAAAAAAAGCTGCGATGTGGAGCCTTAGCCTAAGAGTAGTTAGGAGGTTTAATCTACTGGTGTGGCCTACAGATTTTTGTCTCCATCATTTAGTTCCACTGTGGTGGTGTACTTTATTCACTATTCTACAACCAGCAGATCGGTCCCTCTTTGCAGTACATGCCTGATAGGCAGGGTATTTTGATTCACCACATCAAGTTGATGGATCAGGTGCAGTGAGTTATTCTTAGCATCTAAATCAATGTGGTAAGCTAGGTTCTTGAGACCCTGTTTTCATAATTACAGAGTCAAAAAGAGGTGTCATGTTACATTTGTCCATATCTTACTAGGGCTGGTAATAAGAGAAATAAATACATATTGATTTCTCTGTTTACATCCAGCCTATTGCGTTATGCTGTTATTTGAAATTCAGACAGTCCACAGATTTTGCGTATTTTTCGAGATTTTTATTAGAATTTATAAAGCTAAGTTTTATCTATTCCTTTTTATTGAGTGACTTTTTTTTTTGAACAGAGGACTTCATCTTTTTTCAGTGAAGTCAGAATGGAGAAGAAACATGATCTAAGTGACTGTTAGTGGTACAACAGTGACAAGTGTTTAGAGAATGTGATAATTATAGCACATATTAGGTCTATCAATACCAGACATGCGGCCTGTTTTATTTATTCCCAGTTACTTATATAACGCCAACATATTGAGCAGTGCTCTACAGAGATAGTCATCATTCACATCAGTCCCTTTCCCCATTGATGCTCACAATCTATATTCCATATTTCAAAAATACACATAGTAGCGCCAGTTTCAAGTCATTCAACCCATCATTGGGTTTTGGAGTGTAGGAGGAGACCTGAATACCTGAAAGAAATGCTTGCGAACACAGGGAACAAACACTCAATGCAAATATTGTTCTTGGTTGGATTTAGATGCAGGACTCTAATGCTGCAAGCGCTAACCTCCTGAGCCTCCATGTCTCCAAGGGTATTGCTGCTTCCATGACTGCTGGATTCATATACGCTACAATAAGATGAGTGAACTGTAAGGTCCTCCTTAGTGAACAGATCTAAATTCAGCAGACCCCCTTGATGTGGTAGAACAGCAGAAGTGAACCTATAAAATTGATAATAACCATGTGATGGTACTCTGTCATCATGGTTTAAAATCTTAAGAGACAATTCCCAAACAAATCATAAAATTGGCAACTGGTCTGGTAATGTGGCAGGGTGTAATAAAAGTTCTATGATAACCGACCTGAGAGTCTTTGATAGGTTTCTGGCTTCCATGGCAAGCAGGAGGTGAGGCTCAAATCCAATATATCGGCATCCATTTGACAGAACAGCTTAGATGGTGCAGTTGAAAATAACAGTGGCATCTAAGTGGTTAACAGTTGATATCAATACTGGCATAATACAGCTGGCACCTGCCATATATAAAAGGGTTCAGCTCCTGAGCCCTCTCAATATCTCTTGCCCGATACCATGATGTAAAATCACAGAAGAAAAGGGAAACATCCCAGGAACTGCTCATGATTAAATATGTGGCATCTCAACGCAAGTCCTCAGCACACATAAGAGGGGGTGAAAGTTGAGCACTGTAACTTTACTGCAGCACTAGGGGTGTTCAGTCAGATGACATCAGTTAACAATTCCAATCTGAGAAGAAATGAAGAAAGACAGGTGGCACTATTCAATAGGGGAAGTATTCTTTATTGGCAGGGCATAACAGGTAGGCCAGTACACTAAACAATGGATTGTTTCGTGAAGATGAGCTTCAGATCCAAGAAAGCACATTTCCATGAAACAGTTCCTTGTCTAGTGTACTAACCTCCCAGTTGTGTCCTCCTAAATTCTGCCAATAGGGAATACTTCACATACCGGTGAGTGCAGCTCAGCTTTCTTATTTTCTTTTTTGATTTGACATTATGACGTATATGCATGTGAAATGTTGGGAAGAGGGTTGATGTTCTTTCTAAGGCCGGATTCACGGGTGGGTCACATTTCCTAGACTGAACTTGGTGTGTGACAGGAACTTATTGCATCACAGTGAGTTAAGATGCAGTGAGCTCCCAAATGGCTGGATCGCTGCTGTACCGAACTGACCTAAAGCTTTAAGTAGTACAGTAGTGCTTCGGTATTCGGAAGATCACTGCATCATAACTCACTATGATGCAGTGAGTTCAATTCACACAGCCGAGTTCAGTCCTGGAAACACGACCTGCACACATATCATTTTTCCCAGAAGGGATGGCCAGATTTATCATCCAGCATAAGCAACTGTGATAAACCTGGCATATTTTCAGACTGCCTGTCTCAAGCTTAAACTTTCTAACAACTTGAAAATGTGAACCATTTTTGAAATGTTTTAGAAGTGTTATAGAGAGGATTTTTTCAGCTAGAGGGGAAAAAAAAAAGCGACATGACCTATCTTCAGGCGGATTCCGCCTTTTATAACCCATTGAAATCAATGGGAAGCGAAAAAAAACGCGATGTGGTTTTTGCAAAAACCGCAAGGGTTTTTTTTAAAGTGAAGTTTCCAGGTCCATACAGTGTGCTGGAGCAAAAAACTATGGCAAAAACCACTATGAAAACCGTGACAAAAACCGCATCATGTAAAAAGAAAACATTTCCTAATTCCTGAAGCAGATTTTTTCAGCCTGCAAAAAACTCCGTGTGAACATACCCTCAGAGTGCACATAAACTGCTGTCAGTTTTGTAGGACAACCAGAAGTTATAATACAAATAGAAAAACATAAAGAAATCCAGATCGATAAACAACAGTAAAAATAACAAAGGTCTTATCGCTGGTACTCACAGCAATCAGGAGAACAGGGGCCTAATAGTTCCCCCAAATGCTCCATGTGGTGCCAGGGCATTGGAATCATGGAGTCAGGTTTTGGGGCGGAGTTGGAGTCAAAAATTTACCAACTGACGCACTATTTTTAATTAGATTATACAATTTTTACATATAACAAGTTTGTATGTTAATGCGCGGCAACTTTTTTCATATTTTCTTTCCCCACCTTCCAAAATTCATAACTTTTTTATTTTTCGGTTGACATATCTATGCGAGGGCTTATTCTTTGTGTGATGAGTTGTACTTTCATTTGGCACTATTTTGTGGTACATATAATGTTTTGATTAGCTATTATTAATGTTTTTGGGGGTCCATGTGAAAATCCTACAATTTATAATTTTTGCATTTTGTTTTTATGGTGTTCACTCTGCATTAAAAATGATATGGCAACTTTGTCCAGCAGGTCATTACGATTATGGCGAAACCATATTTATATTGGTTTTATTAGGTTTTACAGCTTTTACAAATAAAATATCACTTTTTGAAAATGAACAATTTTCATGGGGTCACTGTATTGGGGTCACCGTCCGGGAGGACACAGATGAGTTGCATACAATAGTGAAGTAGTGAGCCGCACTATTCTGAACCTGTCTCAGGTCCACGAGTATTAGGTGCAATGTAGTGACGTCACTTACATCATGCCTGCAGCTTCCTGAAGCCTCCAGAATCAGAGAAGAACAGCAGGGATTGGGGTAAAGTGAGAATTTGTGTTTTTTATGTGTGTTTAGTATTAGGAGAGGGACAACATAATAAGGTGCGTGCACCTGGAGAGAGACTTTATACTGTGGGGGAAACTGGAGGGGGACATTATAATATGGGGGGCATATCATGTTAGGGTGACTGTGGGGGGAGGGAGCACAAAGAATGGGCGGAATCAAAGTGGAAGCGGGTGGAGCTAAATTTGCCACTCCGCACACAGAGTAGACATCCTAATAAAGATTCCAAACAGTGAGGGAAAAGCAGTTAGATAAGCACCTCACTGCTCTGTACACTTCTTCTTATCAGGGATAGAGATAAGAACCATTGTTCAGGATAAACAGCATGGACAAAAAAACACCATGATAAAACTATGTGTGATGGAAGCCTTACAGGGGATATTCCAAGTCAAATACTTATCACCTGTCAATTCTTTCCCTGATGCAGTTTTTAAACATGGGGGCGACTTATCAGTAAAAACAAAGGAAGGCAGAATCCATGTGGTTTTCACACATATTTTGGCACAAACAATCCAAGATGAAAATCAGCCACGAGAATATGCCTTAAGGATCATGTTTATGGCTCTAACATATACGACCAGATGTATGCTTTTAAAAGGTAACTTAGACAGATGCCACACAGTGACATCCTTTACCAAAAGTGTATATTTATATATATTTTTTACTGGTTCATTTTTTTCCGCATGGTATGGAATAGAATACTATGCTATGATATACCTTCTTTTAATGATATACTTATGTATACTGGCCAGAAACAGGGTAAAGGGGCAATTTTAGTCTCCTTCATGGTAATGTAACGACACAAGAAGTATGTACGTTGGAAGCTTTCTTAGCATATATGCTAAAAATACATCACAAAGGTGATGTCAACATAGTATACATTGGTTATGAGCAATTGGGTCCCAAAATGCAATGTGTTAGGAGTTCAGTATAATCTTATGAAATAATCTCAAACTAAGAGTTTCATTTTACCTACTATACTATCTCAGTCCTGTAAAGCAGCGGTCCCCAACCTTTCTGCCCCACGGACCAGTTCCAAGCAAGGCAATTTTCCCACGACCCTGGGAAAATTCTCAAGTTACAGTGGGTACGGAAAGTATTCAGACCCCTTTAAATTTTTCACTCTTTGTTTCATTGCAGCCATTTGCTAAAAGCAAAAAAGTTCATTTTATTTCCCAATAATGTACACTCAGCACCCCATCTTGACAGAAAAAAAAAACAGAAATGTAGATATTTTTGCAAATTTATTAAAAAAGAAAAACTGAAATATCACATGGTCATAAGTATTCAGACCCTTTATTCAGTATTGAGTAGAAGCACCCTTTTGAGCTAGTACAGCCATGAGTATTCTTGGGAATGATGCAACAAGTTTTTCACATCTGGATTTGGGGATAATCTGCCATTCTTCCTTGCAGATCCTCTTCAGTTCCGTCAAGTTGGATGGTGAACGTTGGTGGACAGCCATTTTCAGGTCTCTCCAGAGATGCTCAATTGGGTTGAGGTCATTGTCTTGTTGGAAGGCGAACCTTCAGCCCAGTCTGAGGTCCAGAGCACTCTGGAAGAGATTTTCTTCCAGGATATCTCTGTACTTGGCCGCATTCATCTTTCCTTCAATTGCAACCAGTCGTCCTGTCACTGCAGCTGAAAAACACCCCTATAGCATGAGGCTGCCACCACCATGTTTCACTGTTGGGATTGTATTGGGCAGGTGATGAGCAGTGCCTGGTTTTCTCCACACATACCGCTTAGAATTAACGCCAAAAAGTTCAATCTTCGTCTCATCAGACCAGAGAATCTTATTTCTCATAGTCTGGGAGTCCTTCATGTGTTTTTTGGCAAACTCTATGTAGGCTTTCATATGTCTTCCACTGAGGAGAGGCTTCCTTCGGGCCACTCTTCCATAAAGCCCCGACTGGTGGAGGGCTGCAGTGATAGTTAACTTTGTGGAACTTTCTCCCATCTCCCTACTGCATCTCTGGAGCTCAGCCACAGTGATCTTTGGGTTCTTCTTTACATCTCTCACCAAGGCTCTTCTCCCACGATTGCTCAGTTTGGCTTGACAGCCAGGTCTAGGAAGAGTTCTGGTTGTCCCAAACTTCTTCCATTTAAGGATTATGGAGGCCACTGTGCTCTTAGGAACCTTGAGTGCTGCAGAAATTCTTTTGTAACCTTGGCCAGATCTGTGCCTTGCCACAATTCTGTCTCTGAGCTCCTTGGTCAGTTCCTTTGACCTCATTATTCTCATTTTCTCTGACATGCACTGTGAGCTGTGAGGTCTTATATAGACAGGTGTGCGCCTTTCCTAATCAAGTCCAATCAGTTTAAAGAGGACCTTTCATGTCCTCAGGCACATGCGGTTTTACATACCGCTAGAAAGCCGACAGCGCGCTGAATTCAGCGCGCTGCCAGCTTTCCCGTTATGTTCCCCCGGGGCTGGAGATATCGGCGGTGTAAGTTTCACGGTTTACTGTCAGAAAGGCGTTCCTGACAGTCTAGCTGCGCTGTGAGTAACACCCTCCCTGACAGTTCTCGTTCATAGACTTGTACTGGGGGGGGGCATTCCTCACAGCCCAGCGTCATTGCCGGGCAGTAAGGAACGCCCCCTCTGACAGTACAGTGCTATAGACGAGTACAGGGAGAGGGGGCGTTCCTTACAGCCCAGCAATGATGCTCAGCTGTGAGGAACACCATCCCCAGTACAAGTCTATGAACGAGAACTGTCGGGGAGGGCGTTCCTCACAGCCCAGCTAGACTGTCAGGAACGCCTTTCTGACGGTAAACCGTGAAACTTACACCGCCGATATCTCCAGCCCCGGGGCACATACCGGGAAAGCCGGCAGGGTGCTGAATTCAGCGCGCTGTCGGCTTTCTAGCGGTATGTAAAACCGCATGTGCCTAAGGACATGAAAGGTCCTCTTTAATTAAACACAGCTGGACTCCAATGAAAGAGTAGAACCATCTCAAGGAGGATCAGAGGGAAATGAACAGCATGTGAGTTATATAAGAGTGTCACAACAAAGGGTCTCAATACTTTTAGCAAATGGCTACAATGAAACAAAGAGGGAAAAATTTAAAAGGGTCTGAATACTTTCCTTACCCACTGTATAATGACAAAAGTTCATTGTAAAAGGCCAGATTAATGCTTAAATAAATTGTTGATGAATAAAAGAAGCCAGGTTGAGAGCAGTTAATAATTTTGTCGGCATAGTGTTAAACTAAGTACTTCTTGGCACATGGTCGTTTCTTTATGCCATTGGCAGTTTATTGGTACAATTACTCACTGGCTTCTCTTGCATTTTTTTTCCTTTTTGTTATTTTTTCAGGACCTAGAGGGAAACCGCCGGCATTTCCATAGATATAATTGACATGCTGCAATTTCCAAAACTGCAACGATTTTGGAAATTGCAGCGTATCTGCTGCGCGTTTTTTCCACAATGTGTGGATGGGTTTTGCTAGAATCCACTTTGCAGGGACTGCGGGTTTTCTGCCACATGGGGCCCCACTTACTATGTGATTATACCAAATTATTTAAGCATTAAAGGGGTTTTCCGGGCAAAAAAATTATTTTTAAAAAAGGTCTGCTAGTGCTATAAATGGGTTAATAAGTGGACCCAAATAACTTTATCAGTGTTTTGAGTGATTTCTGGCTTTCTATGGGAGCTCCTGGTATGCTCTGCATATGTTTACATGGGTAGCTTCCTGCTGTCTTAGCCCACATCTACCATGATGCATTGCAGATCACTCAGATCCCCCCTCTCACTTCTTCCCTCACAACCCCCCTGTTTCCCTAGCTAGCCTGCCGACTACTAGCCCTACTTAGCTAACTAACTCAGTCCCCCAACCCTCTCCCCATCATACTTACCTGTCTTCTCCTCCTGGAGATGACTTTCGTTGGTGCCGCTGTCTCCTCTTCTGCCCGCACCTGAGAGCTAGTGCCTGCACAATAGAACGCCGGCAGAAGCGAAGAGAAGCAGCAGGCCTACCATGCATGCGCAATAGAACGCTGCTTCTCTTAGCTTCTGCTGGTGTTCTATTGCACAGGCGCCGGCTCCGGATCCCTTGTGAAGGAAGTGATGCCCAGCAGAAGAAGAGAATGTGAGAAAATCAGGAAATCAGAAAATGTGCCTGGGGAAGTCACATTTTTTTTTAAAGGGAGTAAATTAGAAGTTAGGCGGGGGGAGGGGATTTAGCTTAGTGTTAAAGTTTTAGTTTATGCCGGACAACCCCTTTAATCCGGCTTCTTATTACGATTAATTTTTGTCATTATAACTCGAGACTTGTTGTTTTTAATACCCATGTATCTAAGTCACTAATAAAGATTTATGTATATATTTTTATCTCACTTTTGTATCTGCTAGTGTTTTAAAAACTTAATGTTCAGTACAGACCAAAAGTTTGGACACACCTTCTCATTCCAAGAGTTTTCTGTATTTTCATGACTATAAAAATTGTAGATTCACACTGAAGGCATCAAAACTATGAATTAACACATGTGGAATTATATACTTAACAAAAAAGTGTGAAGCAACTGAAAATATGTCTTATATTCTAGGTTCTTCAAAGTAGCCACCTTGTGCTTTGATTACTGCTTTGCACACTCTTGGCATTCTCTTGATGAGCTTCAAGAGGTAGTCACCTGAAATGGCTTTCACTTCACAGGTGTGCCCTGTCAGGTTTAATAAGTGGGATTTATTGCCTTATAAATGGGGTTGGGACCATCAGTTGTGTTGTTCAGAAGTCAGGTGGATACACAGCTGATAGTCCTACTGAATGGAGTGTTAGAATTTGTATTATGGCAAGAAAAAAGCAGCTAAGTAAAGAAAAACGAGTGGCCATCATTACTTTAAGAAATGAAGATCAGTCAGTCCAAAAAATTGGGAAAACTTTGAAAGTGTCCCCAAGTACAGTGGCCAAAACCATCAAGCGCTACAAAGAAACTGGCTCACATGAGGACCGCCCCAGGAAAGGAAGACCAAGAGTCACCTCTGCTGCGGAGGATAAGTTCATCCGAGTCACCAGCCTCAGAAATCGCAGGTTAACAGCAGCTCAGATTAGAGACCAGGTAAATGCCACACAGAGTTCTAGCAGCAGACACATCTCTACAACAACTGTTAAGAGGAGACTGTGTGCAGCAGGCCTTCATGGTAAAATAGCTGCTAGGAAACCACTGCTAAGGACAGGCAACAAGCAGAAGAGACTTGTTTGGGCTAAAGAACACAAGGAATGAACATTAGACCTGTGGAAATCTGTGCTTTGGTCTGATGAGTCCAAATTTGAGATCTTTGGTTCCAACCACCGTGTGCGACGCAGAAAAGGTGAACGAATGGACTCTACATGCCTGGTTCCCACCGTGAAGCATGGAGGAGGAGGTGTGATGGTGTGGGGGTGCTTTGCTGGTGACACTGTTGGGGATATATTCAAAATTGAAGGAATACTGAACCAGCATGGTTACCACAGCATCTTGCAGCGGCATGCTATTCCATCCAGTTTGCGTTTAGTTGGACCATCATTTATTTTTCAACAGGACAATGACCCCAAACACACCTCCAGACTGTGTAAGGGCTATTTGACCAAGAAGGAGAGTGATGGGGTGCTACGCCAGATGACCTGGACTCCACAGTCACCAGACCTGAACCCAATCGAGATGGTTTGGGGTGAGCTGGACTGCAGAGTGAAGGCAAAAGGGCCAACAAGTGCTAAGCATCTCTGGGAACTCCTTCAAGACTGTTGGAAGACCATTTCAGGTGACTACCTCTTGAAGCTCATCAAGAGAATGCCAAGAGTGTGCAAAGCAGTAATCAAAGCAAAAGGTGGCTACTTTGAAGAACCTAGAATATAAGATATATTTTCATTTGTTTCACACTTTTTTGTTAAGTATATAATTCCACATGTGTTAATTCATAGTTTTGATGCCTTCAGTGTGAATCTAAAATTTTTATTGTCATGAAAATACAGAAAATTCTTGGAATGAGAAGGTGTGTCCAAACTTTTGGTCTGTACTGTATATCTGATCTAATGGCTCAAAAGGTGGAACTTTAGAGTCCTTAACACCTTATTCAGATCCAATGAAGGTAGAGTTTACCTTAATTTAGGAGAGATATGAGAGGAGGCTATAAAGAATCTCTTAATCCAGGGATGTTCGGCTTGTCTGACAACGTGAAAGGAGCTAAGGGCTGCGACCTGTACTTTAAGGCCAAAGGCCCACAAGGCAGAAACGCCACAGTAAAAACCACGGTGTTTTATAGTCACAGCAAAGTGGATGTGGATCTCATCCCTATTTTGGAAATCGTAGCATGTCAATTATACCTACGGAAACGCTGGCGGTTTCCCTATAGGTATAATTGAAGGAGAAAGTCCACGGAGGAAAACTCTGTGAACTTTCTGTCAAAACCACTGCAGGAAAAAGCGTGGTGTGTTGCTCCAACGCTTTTTCCTTCCGCGCTTTTTGCTGCGGGATGCCATGTGGGGCCTTAGCCTAAAGGTACTGGTTCTGAGCTTCTTGTCTAGGCCTGCCTGAAGGAGATTTAAAATCTATGAAATATCTGGGTTCCTTAAATGTTGCAAAAGTCTGCCAAATACGAAAACAGATTTTTGAGGTCACCTCTTTTCTACTTGACAACAGGGTAGAAATCACTCCCTCTGAGAGTCCTCTCCTACTAAGAATCCCACTCTCAAATTCCATTCTGTTAGTCTGAGCCTCTTGATCTGTGATGTAGAAGATCGCTTTTGAGAGGGAGAGTCCAAGGAGGAGATATGGACATTGATCGGAGTTAGAAGTACCATGCCCGATGATCCTGGGAGTTCAGAGAAAAGAAACAATTGCATTGGCTGTTCTGTATTGATGCAAAGAGGCATTGTAGGCATCCCCCATTTTTCCCAAATCCCCTTATTTTATTTGAGTTCGGCTGAGGAAGTCTGCCTTTTGATTGCTCTCCCCTTTTAGATTTACTGCTGATAAACTGCTTAGATTGTTTTCTGCACACTGGAAGATCAACTGAGTCAGGGACTGAAGAGTAGCTGATTTTGTGCCCCCTGAAGGTTGAAATATGAAACAACTGTCTTATTGTCTGAGAAAATATTGACATTCTCTTTCTGAAGTAGGTTTTAAGAATTCAGAAGGGCTAACCTGACCGCCATCAGTTCCTTGTAGTTTGATGTGGCTTTTCTTGATTTTAAGTCCCATCTCCCCTGCCAGAAATTTCCCCCCAACTGGGCCCCCCAAGCTCACAGGCTTGTATCTGTGGTTAGGAAAACATGAGATTTTACTGTCCATGGAACTCCTGCAGACAGATTCTCAGTATCCAGCCACCACAGAAGAGAAATTTTTGTTTAAAATGAAATATGCATCTTCTAGTCCAAAGATAGTTGGCAGATGTCCCAAAGGGCTAGGATGGCACTCTAGAGAGGTCGGAAGTGATGAACAGCCCATTCATTGCTGGGATAGATGGAGTTTCAGAGATGTTCTGGTGAGAAAGTCAACTCGATTCTTGCAATCATACAGGAAGATGTTGTCTGTCTCTGCTGGGCTGGCTGTCCTCCTGCAGACCAATTTATTACGCGCCGATGCCTCAGCATCTTTCAAGCTTTATTTGCAGGGCCTTTAATGGCCCCCTTCCCTGTACCCAGTGGCGTAAATACCGGGGTAGCAGCGGCAGCCACAGGGCCCCGGACCTTAGGGGGCCCGGCAGGCACCTGATTTGTTTTTTTTTAAATAGGCCATTACCTGCTGAAATACTGTGTGCAGCGGCCACTGCGGGGCATAATACTTTGTGCAGGGGCCACTGTGGGGTGTAACACTGTGTGCAGGGGCCACTGTGGGGTGTAACACTGTGTGCAGGGGCCACTGTGGGGCGTAACACTGTGTGCAGGGGCAACTGTGGGGCGTAATACTGTTTGCAGGGCCACTGTGGAGCGTAATACTGTGTGCAGGGGCCACTTTGGGACGTAATACTGTGTGCAGTGGCCACTGTGGGGCGTAATACTATGTGCAGGCCACTGTGGGGTGTAATACTGTGTGCAGGGGCCACTGCGGGACGTAATACTGTGTGCAGGGGCCACTGCGGGACATTATACTTTGTGGAGGGGCTGCTATGGGACATTACACCATGTGGAGGGGCCGCTATGGGACATTATACTATCTGGAGGCCACTTTGGGACATTATAGTGTGTGTAAATGGGGCGTTATACTGTGTGGGGGTCAGGAAAGGCGGGCGCTATGCCGTGGGGGGGGGCCCCAAGCCAAAAGTTTGCTGGGGGGCACAGTCTTTGCTAGTTACGCCCCTGCCTGTGCCAACATCCGGAAATGCCCTAGAGTGCCTGATATTGGTGCGGCCAGAAGTGACTTCATCGCGATGCCGGCATTGTGCACCTGCGTCCCACAATTTGGATGACACCAGTCCCTGATGCCAGCAGAGGTCTACGCCCCACTGCACAACTGAACCTGCCAGTGCCAATACTCCACTGGAGACACAGTAAGCAGGGAGCAAAACCTCCCAGGTATTTCTACCCAACCTTAGCTATAGCGGAAGATTGGAGGAGCTGCAAACAGCAGGTAGGGGCAGGCATTCATTCTGGGCTGCACCTGTAATGACTTATGCCCTTAAAGGGATAGTGTAGTATAAAGGAGGCAACAACTACCCTTCCCCAGGCCTCCGTGGACAAATGTCTGCCTGGGAGAATGTTCCCACTCCCATCCCATCTTGCAACAGGAAACCTAACTGAGGTGTATAGGGGTGTGGACAAGTTTATGTCTTCTAGATTTCCCTTCCCAGGATGGTAGGTCCTTCTCACATGGGTGCTGTCGTGGGCAGAGGGAAAATTGTCTTGCTTGAAACTACCATTAGCTAGGTGCAGGTGTACAGGGAGCAGGGCAATTGGCAATGTGGTCTCAGTGGCTCTCTGCTGCTTTCACACTAGATTTGGTCTGTGTGAATACCCGATTTACTGGCCTGTACATTATGCCAGGAGAGGGACATCTAGCACTATAGTTATGTATAACATAGTGTCACATAGTGATTAAAGTACGGGGCAGTATGTCACTGGGAGGCAGGAACTCTTAGCATCATACATAACTATAATGCAGGAGTCCCTCTCCCGGCATAATGTGCAGGCCAGGAAATCCGGCATTCATACAGACTGAGTCTGACGTCCAAGACTCGGTAGTGTGAAAGTGTAGTTTCCAGTGAGCAGTGTGTTCGGGGAGCAGCAGCCAATGAGGAGCACCCTGGCCGGGAACTAACTAGAGCAGGGGTTCCAAAACACTGGTCTGCGGACCGGGACTAGACTGTTGGGGGTCTTTTGCCGGTCTGCGGGGCAGCGGGCTGGCCTCGGTAAATGCGACTCCCGTCACATTATTTGGGGCGGGGCGGCGATCTGGCCACAATGTTGTGGCTCCTAGTATAGCTAATGGTGGGGACCTGGTCTACAGTGCTGTACACCAAGGTCCCACCAACATGCCCCGATCTACAGCGCTGTTTCATGTATAACCCCGCCCCCATATGACCAAAGCCCCACCCCTAAACCGCCCCGACCCCTCCCTGCCGGTCCGTGCAGAAATAAAGGTTGGGGACCACTGAACTAGAGTACTTAGATCCTGGCCAGGGCACTGCTTATTTGCTGCTTCTCCCTGAACACAAGCTGTGCTCACTAGGTATTGCATATAACTGAAAAAGCATCCTGTTTCCCTGTATCAGGTGATCCATGGCCCTTTACTGGGCCGCAGCCCCATGATTGGGGACCTCTGCTATAAAGCAAAGCAAAATAGTAATAATGGTGGTGTATTCAGAAGCAGCATCTGAATTGGATTGTTTCTGAGGCATTGTCTCCGGGTATGGAAAATTCTCAGAACGGTTCGCAACAAAAAAGTCCAGTTTCATAGATCCATTTCTGCACTTGCATTATAGACAAAAGTCCTTAAAACTCTTAAAATGTGTAGTAAGGCTAGCTTCAAACTTGCGCATGCCTCTCCCCATAGAGTATAGTGGGTTCCGCCGGATTTCCGCTGTTTTGATACTAAAACCGGCAGAGAGAAAAGTCCTCTGTGCAGGACATTTATCAATGCCTATTTTCGGCGGATTCTGCCGCAGAGTCCCTTACGGAGACTCCGTCACAGATGTGAACCTAGCCTAACATTTACAAGTATTAAAAACTGTTGCAAAAATAGTGCGTGAAACAGGACTAATAATAATTACAATCTTCCTAAAGATTGAGGTGGAGTAATTCCAACCTAAACCAGAGTCACAATTTTACCTCAATAACAATTTTTTTTTTTGTCCTTATCGTAGTAATTGATAAACGTAACAAAATCCCGTATATTGAAGTACTATGATATTGGGATGTACACTGGAGCATAGTGATATGGGGACTCCAAAGACATACTGATAGGGAATGTAGATTATAAACCCTATATGGGACAGTGACCGACAATGTCTGAAAAGCACTGCAGAATATGATGGCGCAAAAAAAATAAATGTACATAGTGGTATGGAGGGCTATAATGGTGACTATAATATTGGGTTAAATAATGTGGGTGTACATTGGGACACTATGATATCATGGTACTCTGCGTCTTTATAGTCTCCCTGGATCCTGTCAACACTGTCAGTCACTCCTCTGTAGATACCGCCATATTAGGAAGTAGCAAAACCTTTCAAGAATGTGGTAGTTGCTACAGCAACGGAGGTACGAGATCAGAACCCTAGACCGTAGATCCATCACTGATTTTTACAGCCAGGGCGGTGGAGTCAGAGTCGGGACCAGTTTTTGTTGGAGTCGGGAAAAAGTTACAGACTCAAGAAAAATTGATTGTTTTAATTATGTTATACAATTATTAGTATCGTATAACTGAAAAATTCATATGCAGTTTTTGTATATTTACTGTTAAAAAAATTCAGTCTCTAGTTTCTTTCGTGAATTAGAGGATTTTTGTAGCTTCTGTCTGACCACGGTTGGAGTCCGAGTCGGAGCAGAAGTCGCAGTCAAAGTAGAACTTGCAGTGAAAAAATAGAGGAGTTGGTATAGGTCGTTTGGCCTACCGACTCCACATCTCTGGTCACAGCAGTTGGATATCCACTAATCAGACTTCAATGGTACTGATATGTCTGTCGTCAAGACAGTCACCTCAAAAATGCCCTAGGGAAGAGTAATATAGATGGCACATAGGAACCCACTAAGGAGACTCTTGATCATCCAATCAAAAAAGTTTCAATGAACAATATGTAACGTAAAGAGCCGGAGCCTTCTTGGTCAGCAAGGGTTCAAGGTCTTCCACTGTACAGTCTCAATGAAGATCTTACACTAGGTTCACACTAGCGTTCGGCTCTCCATCGTTCGGGTCCACATGGGGACCTGAAAGATGGAGAGCCTGTCTGTTAAAAAAAAAAAAGCAGTTACCCACAGACCCCATAGACTATGATGGGATCCGCCAGATTTCCTCCGGTTTTATACTGAAACCTTTGGAGAGAAAAGTCCTTCATGCAGGACTTTTCTCTCCACCGATTTTAGACGGAATCTGCGGCGGAGTCTTCTACGGAGACTCCAACGCAGATGTGAACCTAGCCTTCGATATGCTTAGACTGGGGCTCAACACCAATACTGTCCAATGGTCCAACTACACATTATACATAATATACGTAAAGATGACCCAAATTGATCAATGGACACTTTTTGAGAAATATACAGTCCCAATCGTTCTCATTATCGGATATATTGTTCCGACAACAAGCGTATTGTGGTATAAACAGTAGTGGTGGCCACCTTGGTATAGTGACACCACCAGGGTTAGAAACAGAGATAAAGATGCCCATTAATTACTATTATCTTATGACAGGATCCTTAGGTCTATGGCCACAGAACAGGGAAGGAATCATGTCATCTGAACACAGGCAGAGGCAGTGGGAGCAGAATATTAACCCTGCATCTTCTTCAGCTGAGCACATAGATAGATCACTAGTGCTACACATACAGAATGAATGACTAGCAGCGGGAGAGCCAGCCACGCAGATGAAGGGTTAAAAGAGGGGGTGTCAATGGCAAAGCTGGAATAGGAATGCAGCTATTGTGTGGGAAGGGAAGGTACTGACCTGCGATCCCCTCTCCCTCAGGCAGCGGGATCTAGGGTTCTGTCTCCGGCGTTCTCCCTACAGCAGCCGCCGCTTCATGGTGCAAGGCTCCATTCACTCTCCATTTAGCATCCCGGCTGATAAAACCGGAGCACTGTAGCCGCCGCCGCATCCCCTTCCTCGCTTTACGGTACCGCGCTGCTGCATCATATGCCTGATGATCGCCGCGCACCGTACACATCCATTGTTAATAATAGCCGTGTATGGACACGGAGCTGGAAGATGAGCGCTCCCTGTCAGCAGCTGCACTGAGGGACGGCCCGGCGCTTACCACGCCCGCCACCTCGCCATTGGCTCCTCGGTAAAAGAAAGTGAAGGCACAGCTGGATGGAAGGAAAAGTTGTCCAGCAGCCATTGGAAGTAGTGCTGCGGTTATTTACCTCTGCAGTTTGTGTTCTGTAGCTAGACTAGAGGCCCGGTGCTCGTACAGTGCCTGAGGAGGAGCGAGGACTGGCAGAGGTTCTGCGTTTCAGCAGCTGCCTGGGTCCATCACTACCTTTTGGCGCCAGATATACAACTTTTATACCATTGTCTGATTTTCAGTGTTCTGCAACTTTATAATATGTATGGGGGAGGGGGGAGAGGGGGTGTTGGTGTTTTGAGCCATAGCCAAGAATGGCTACAATAGGAATGGGAAATATAGAGGAAGTTCTTATACTTCTACCTTCTGCTCAATCTACTCCTGGCTTTGACTCAAAAACTGCAGCAAAATCTGCAACAAGAAAAGCTGCGTTTCCGCAACATGGGGCCTCAGCATTAAAGGCGTTGCCCGGGTAACTTTTTATATATGGTGAAAATCTTTTTTAAAAAAAACACCTGTCTGCTGTTCTGCATTGTTTCCCACTGCAGTCCTGCTGCTAAGGTGTTTTGTTCATATTGCTTTCCGGAGTGCTACTGCCTTAATTGTTTGTCTTTTGTGCCTCTGGGTTGTGTTGGTTTGTCCCGTCCACTATGTTCCGTGTCATTTACATACAGTGCCTTGCGAAAGTATTCGGCCCCCTTGGAACTTTTCAACCTTTTGCCACATTTCAGGCTTCAAACATAAGGATATAAAATTTTAAATTTTTGGGTGAAGAATCAACAACAAGTGGGACACAATCGTGAAGTGGAACAAAATTTATTGGCTATTTTAAACTTTTGTAAAAAAATAAAAAACTGAAAAGTGGGGCATGCCAAATTATTCGTCCCCCTTAAGTTAATACTTTGTAGTGCCACCTTTTGTTGCAATTACAGCTGCAAGTCACTTGGGGTATGTCTCTATCAGTTTTGCACATTGAGAGACTGAAATTCTTGCCCATTCTAACTTGCAAAACAGCTCGAGCTCAGTGAGGTTGGATGGAGAGCGTTTGTGAACAGCAGTTTTCAGCTCTTTCAACAGATTCTCGATTGGATTCAGGTCTGGACTTTGACTTGCCCATTCTAACACCTGGATACGTTTATTTGTAAACCATTCCATTGTAGATTTTGCTTTACGTTTGGGATCATTGTCTTGTTGGAAGATAAATCTCCATCCCAGTCTCAGGTCTTTTGCAGACTCCAACAGGTTTTCTTCCAGAATGGTCCTGTATTTGGCTCCATCCATCTTCGCATCAATTTTAACCATCTTCCCTGTCTCTGCTGAAGAAAAGCAGGCCCAAACCATGATGCTGCCGCCACCATGTTTGACAGTGGGGATGATGTGTTCAGGGTGATGAGCTGTGTTGCTTTTACGTCAAACATATAATTTTGCATTGTGGCCAAAAAGTTCGATTTTAGTTTCATCTGATCAGAGCACCTTCTTCCACATGTTTGGTGTGTCTCCCAGGTGGCTTGTGGCAAACTATAAACGAGACTTTTTATGCATATCTTTGAGAAATGGCTTTCTTCTTGCCACTCTTCCATAAAGGCCAGATTTGTGCAGTGTACGACTGATTGTTGTCCTATGGACAGACTCTCCCACCTCAGCTGTAGATCTCTGCAGTTCATCCAGAGTGATCATGGGCCTCTTGGCTGCATCTCTGATCAGTCTTCTCCTTGTTTGAGATGAAAGTTTAGAGGGACGGCCGGGTCTTGGGAAATTTGGGAAATCTTTTTGTATCCAAATCCGGCTTTAAACTTCTCCACAACAGTATCACGGACCTGCCTGGTGTGTTCCTTGGTCTTCATGATGCTCTCTGCACTTTAAACAGAACCCTGAGACTATCACAGAGCAGGTGCATTTATACGGAGACTTGATTACACACAGGTGGATTATATTTATCATCATCAGTCATTTAGGACAACATTGGATCATTCAGAGATCCTCACTGAACTTCTGGAGTGAGTTTGCTGCACTGAAAGTAAAGGGGTCGAATAATATTGCACGCCCCACTTTTTAATTTTTTTATTTTTTACAAAAGTTTAAAATAACCAATAAATTTCGTTCCACTTCACGATTATGTCCCACTTGTTGTTGATTCTTCACCAAAAAATTAAAATTTTATATCCTTATGTTTGAAGCCTGAAATGTGGCAAAAGGTTGAAAAGTTCAAGGGGGCCGAATACTTTCGCAAGGCACTATATACTGTAATGCAGCCATCCCTTGTTTTTCCCCTGTGGTTCCCCCAGTGTTCAAACCTATGCCTTGGTACAGACCTGGCCCATCACAGGCTGCTGGGCGGGGTTTGAGGAGACTTTTGTCTCCTGGACGACAGTTGGAAGCACAGTTCAGAATGTGTAGTTGAGAGGTGCAGACTGTAAAAACATCACTGCAAGCCGGCACTGAGACTGGACTTCAGCGGCCATCCATACAACCTGTAGGAGGAGAATATCGCCCAAGGTTCATCTGGAGAAAGCACTGAGAAAAGGAAGTTTGGCTGTCAGGAGTTTGATATCTGTGCCAGGAGGAGCAGTGGAGCCCTGTTACAGGAGGAGTTGACTCGGCACCTTATCAAAAGGTAACCAGATGCCTGTCAGGACTACCCTGCACTTACGGTCCCCAGTATCTACAGCTGCGAGTGGCACATGAGAGGAGTTGTAGTTGGAGTGGAGTTATCCTTATAGCCTTCAACATCCTTGAGCACCCTCCTAAGACCAAGGCTGGGGAGTTGGACACTGAGAAACTACTATCCCCGTTTTGGAAGCTGCTTGTTGTACTTGCACAGTTGCTGAGTAGAGCGTTATCCTGTTTCACTGCACATCTGGCTGCCTGAGTCATTCCTGCTTTACCATCAGGGTCCTTCCGACTTCCATCACACTGGGTCAGAGTAGAAAGGTCCCGTCTCCAACTAGAAGCACCCTGGGGAAAACTACTACCACCACCATCAGGTAGTGCTGCAGGACCCCCTCAGCAGTGTCCGGCCCAGGAGCAGAGCTGGGGAGCATGGTTGAGTGTGCTCGGCCTAATTGGTGGCACATCACCCGCCACTACTACTCCCATCTCTGATTTCCTCCATCTGGGTTGTGGCAGAAGTCTCCACCACGTGTGACCATTGAGACCAATCAATGGCCTAAGGAAATGAAACGAGACCTCACAGGTAGTCCCCGGCTTCATATAAAAAAAAAAAAGTTATCCTGGACAACCCCTTTGAGAAGAAAATGTAACTTTTTCATGCCTTGTATGACAAAGAACTCCCCCAATGTGTCTGTGCCACAATTCCTCCAGGTTTCATCAATATGATGCATGGTAACACTGCATCCCTGCCTAAATACAATTTGTGAGAAATGCAGATATTTAACCCCTTAGTGACACATGACATAATAGTACGTCCAGGCCGCCAGTGTCTTAATGACAATGGACGTACTATTACTGACAGCTAACACGCGCTCCATTACCCCATGGTCGGAGCTGAGCTAAGTTTCCACTACTTTAATGCCCGCCATCGGCACATCTCCCGTTTCCCCGCAGTGAGTTCTGGGGGTACCAACATCTAATTTCGGCAGCCCAGGGTCTAACCAATGATCTGGGGTTACCAGGAGCCCACATACTTGATTGATCATACCGAGTTCAACGGAAGTCTGCCTCTGCATAGGTTGACGTCCTGTATACACTTCAATACACGTGTATTGCAGTATATACTACTGAACCAACGATCAGACCGTTGCTGGTTCAGTTCCCCTAGTAGGACATCCAAAAAATGTAAAAAACAAAAGTGAAAAAAAATAATGAATCAATAAAGCCCCAAAAATACCCCTTATCTATATAAAATGAATTATATAAAAATTTATAAAAACAATACATATTTGGCTTTGCTGCGTCTGTAACAATCCGTACAATACAACTGAAACATTATTTAACCTACACAGTGTACATTGGAAAAAAAAATAAAACCTGATAAAAAATGCTGGAATCAATGGTTTTTGCCATCCTGCCTCACAAAATATGCTATAAAAAATATATCTATCTATCTACAGTCATGGCCAAAAGTTTTGAGAATGATACAAATATTAATTTTTACAAAGTCTACTGCTTCAGTTTTTCTAATGGCAATTTGCATATACTCCAGAATGTTATAAAGAGTGATCAGCTTAACAGCAATTACTTGCAAAGTCAATATTTGCCTAGAAAATGAACTTTATCCCCCAAAACACATTTCAACATCATTGCAGCCCTGCCTTAAAAGGACCACCTAACATCGTTTCAGTGATTGCTCCATTAACACAGGTGTGGGTGTTGATGAGGACAGGGCTGTAGATCAATCTGTCATGATTAAGTAAGAATGACACCACTGGACACTTTAAAAGGAGGCTGGTGCTTGCCATCATTGTTTCTCTTCTGTTAACCATGGTTATCTCTAAAGAAACACGTGCAGTCATCATTGCACTGCACAAAAATGGCCTAACTGGGAAGAGTATTGCAGCTAGAAAGATTGCACCTCAGTAAACAATCTATCGCATCATCAAGAACTTCAAGGAGAGAGGTTTCATTGGTGCCAAAAAGGCTCCAGGGCGCCCAAGAAAGACCAGCAAGCGGCAGGACCGTCTCTTAAAAGTGTTTCAGCTGCAGGATCGGGCTACCAGCAGTGCAGAGCTTGCTGAGGAATGGCAGCAGGCAGGTGTGAGTGCATCTACACGCACTGTGAGGCGGAGACTCTTGGAGCAAGGCCTGGTCTCAAGGAGGGCAGCAAAGAAGCCACTTCTCTCCAGAAAAAACATCAGGGACAGACTGATATTCTGCAAAAGGTACAGGGAGTGGACTGCTGAGGACTGGGGTAAAGTCATTTTCTCTGATGAATCCCCTTTTCGATTGTTTGGAACATCTGGAAAACAGCTTATTCGGAGAAGAAGAGGTGAGCGCTACCACCAGTCTTGTCTCATGCCAACTGTAAAGCATCCTGAAACCATTCATGTGTGGGGTTGCTTCTCAGCCAAGGGAATCGGCTCTCTCACAGTCTTGCCTAAAAACACAGCCATGAATAAAGAATGGTACCAGAATGTCCTCCAAGAGCAACTTCTCCCAACCGTCCAAGAGCAGTTTGGCGCTCAACAATGCCTTTTCCAGCATGATGGAGCACCTTGCCATAAAGCAAAGGTGATAACTAAATGGCTCAGGGAACAAAACATAGA
The DNA here is from genome assembly GCA_947044405.1 of Leptodactylus fallax. NCBI lineage: Eukaryota > Metazoa > Chordata > Amphibia > Anura > Leptodactylidae > Leptodactylus > Leptodactylus fallax. The sequence goes on from CAMRHE010000035.1 coordinate 9,128,676, forward strand.
GATTTTGGGTCCATGGCCTGGAAACTCCCCAGATCTTAATCCCATTGAGAACTTGTGGTCAATCATCAAGAGACGGGTGGACAAACAAAAACCAACAAATTCAGACAAAATTAAAGCATTGATTCTGCAAGAATGGACTGCTATCAGTCAGGATTTGGTCCAGAAGTTGATTGAGAGCATGCCAGGGAGAATTGCAGAGGTCCTGAAGAAGAAGGGTCAACACTGCAAATATTGACTTGCTGCATTAACTCATTCTAACTGTCAATATAAGCTTCTGTTACTCATAATATGAATGCAATTATATTTCTGTATGTGATAAAAACATCTGACAAACACACATAAAAACCAGAGGGCAGCAGATCATGTGAAAATATAATATTTGTGTCATTCTCAAAACTTTTGGCCATGACTGTATATACAGTCATGGCTTGTCATCCCTGAAATATTTCCAGAAATATTTCTCCTAGAAGATTATTGCAATTACACATGTTTTGTTATACACATGTTTATTTCCTTTGTGTGTAATGGAACACAAAAACTGAGAAAAAAAGGCAAATTGGGCATAATTTCACACAAAACTCCAAACATGGGGCGGGCAAAATTGTTATCACCTTTTCAAAATTGTGGGGAAATAACTTTGTTTCAAGCATGTGATGCTCATTCAAACTCACCTATGGCAAGTAACAGGTGTGGGTAATATAAAAATCCCACCTGAAACCAGATAAAAAGGAGAGAAGTTGACTCAATCTTTGCATTGTGTGTGCCACACTAAGCATAGAGAACAGAAAGAGGAGAAGAGAACTGTTTGAGGACTTAACCAAAATTGTGAAAAAATATCAACAATCTCAAGGATACAAGTCCATCTCCAGAGATCTTGATGTTCCTTTGTCCATGGTGCAAAACAATCAAGACGTTTATAACCCATGGCACTGCAGCTAATCTCCCTGGTCATGGACAGAAGAGAAAAATTGATGAAAGGCTGCAAAGCAGGATAGTACAGACGGTGGAAAAGCACCCCCAATCAAGTTCCAAAGAAATTCAAGCTGTCCGGCAGGCTCAGGGTGCTTCAGTGTCAGTGAGAACTATCCGTCGACATTTGAATGAAATGAAACACTATGGCAGGAGACCCAGGAGGAAACCACTGCTGACAAAGAGACATAAAAAAGCTAGACTGCAGTTTGCCAAAATGTATGTGAGTAAGCCTAAATCCTTCTGGGAAAAGATCTTGTGGACAGATGAGACCAAGATAAAGCTATTTGGTAAACCACATCATTTTACTGCTTGCCGAAAACGGAATGAGGCCTACAAAGAAAAGAACACAGTACCAACAGTTAAATATGGTGGATTTTTTTTTTGCTGCCTCTGGCACTGGGTGCCTTGACTGTGTGCAAGACATCATGAAATCTAAAGATTACCAAATGATTTTGAGTCTCAATGTAGGGCCCAGTGTCAGAAAGCTGCGTTTGCGTCCTAGGTCAGTGATGGTGAACCTTTTAGAGACCGAGTGCCCAAACTGCAACCCAAAGCCCACTAAATTATTGCAAAGTGCCAACACGGCAATTTCACCTTAAAGGGGTATTCCCATGACTATAACCATATCTATATTTGTAGATAATTAAAAGTTAAACATTTTTGAAAATATAAGTAGTTACAAATTTTGCAGAATTTTAAAGATTTTCTCTAACCATCTTAGTGGTGACAGTCTGTTGTCTTGATCGGTTGTCAATGGATACGACCACGAATGCAGAAACTTTCTGTAGTCAGGAACCCAGCCATGATGTTCTTACTGTAGCTGCGCTATCAGGCAGGGACACTACATGTATCAGAAGATATCCCGGCCACAATAAGAAAATCAAGGCTGATTTTCTGACCTTAGAAAGGTCCTGCATTCATGGTCGTATCTATTGGCAACCGATCAAGACAACAACTTGTGACCACAAGATATTTAGAGAAATTCTTTAAAACTCTGCAAAATGTTTAATCATTTATATTTGCAAAAATGTTTAACTTTTAATTATCTACAAACTTAAAAATGGTTATGTACATGGGAATACCCCTTTAAATTAACCTACATCCCCCCTCTTGCTCACCACAGCCTGCAACCCCATTCCCCCCTCTTGCAGGCAGCCTGCACCCCGCATCTCTCCCCCCCCACACTACACCCTGAACCTCGCATCTCTCCCCCCCACCCCCACAGTACACCCTGCACACCACATCTCTCCCCCCCCCCACAGTACACCCTGCACCTTATATCTCTTCCCCTTCCCCACAGTACACCCTGCACCTCACATCTCTCCGCCCACACTACACCCTGCACCCCACATCTCTCACACTACACCCTGCACCCCACATCTCTCCCCCCCAGTACACCCTGCACACCACATCTCTCCCCCCTTAGTACAGCCTGCACCCCAAATCTCTCTCACCCCACAGTACACTCTGCACCTCACATCTCTCCCCCCTGCACCTCACATCTCTCCCCCACACTACACCCTGCACCCCACATCTCTCCCCCCACAGTACACCCTGTACCCCACATCTCTCCCACTACACCCTGTACCCCACATCTCTCCCCCCACACTACACCCTGCACACCACATCTCTCCCCCCACAGTACACCCTGCACCCCACATCTCTCCCACCCCACAGTACACCCTGCACCTCACATCTCTCCCCCCTGCACCTCACATCTCTCCCCCCACAGTACACCCTGCACCTCACATCTCTCCCCCCTGCACCTCACATCTCTCCCCCCACACTACACCATGCACCCCACATCTCTCCCACCCCCACTGTACACCCTGCATCCCACATCTCTCCCAACCCACAGTACACCCTGCACCTCACAGCTCTCCCCCCACAGTACACCCTGCACCTCACATCTCTCCCCCCACACTACGCCCTGCACCCCACATCTCTCCCACCCCACAGTACACCCTGTACACCACATCTCTCCCACTCCACATCTCTACATGTTCCTCCACTGCTCACGATACAACTTTTCTTCATGTAGAAAGACCTTCTTACAAGTAAAGACACGCCTACCCTGTCATGTGACTGTATGATATCAGAAGGTCCTTCCAGAGTACAGTATTTAGCCTTTACCGATTTACACTGACAGTTTTCAGCTGTATGTGCATTTGCACATACAGCTGAAAGAAGCGATCGCTCACTAACGGGGAATCCTGTACTGGATTCCCCGTTAGTGAGCGATCATGGCGATGACGCGTGTGCCAACTGAGAGGGCTCTGCGTGCCCTCTCTGGCATGCGTGCCATAGGTTCGCCATCTCGGTCCTAGGTCATGGGTCTTCCAGCAGGAGAGTGACCCGAAATATACTTAAAAATGCACCCAGAAATGGATGGAAAGAAAGTGCTGGAGAGTTCTGAAGTGGCCAGCAATCAGTCTTGATTTAAACACCTGTGGAGAGATCTTAAAATTGCTGTTGGGAGTATATATATGTATATATAGATATATATATATATCTATATATGTGTATATATAGATATATATGTATATACAGTGTCTTGCGAAAGTATTCGGACCCCTTGAACTTTTCAACCTTTTGCCACATTTCAGGCTTCAAACATAAGGATATAAAATTTTAATTTTTTTGGTGAAGAATCAACAAGTGGGACACAATCGTGAAGTGGAACGAAATTTATTGGATATTTTATAAACTTTTGTAAAAAATAAAAAACTGAAAAGTGGGGTGTGCCAAATTATTCGGCCCCCTTAAGTTAATACTTTGTAGAGCCACCTTTTGCTGCGATTACAGCTGCAAGTCGCTTGGGGTATGTTTATATCAGTTTTGCACATCGAGAGCCTGAAATTCTTGCCCATTCTTCCTTGGAAAACAGCTCGAGCTCACTGAGGTTGGATGTAGAGCGTTTGTGAACAGCAGTTTTCAGCTCTTTCAACAGATTCTCGATTGGATTCAGGTCTGGACTTTGACTTGGCCATTCTAACACCTGGATACGTTTATTTGTGAACCATTCCATTGTAGATTTTGCTTTATGTTTGGGATCATTGTCTTGTTGGAAGATAAATCTCCGTCCCAGTCTCAAGTCTTTTGCAGACTCCAACAGGTTTTCTTCCAGAATGGTCCTGTATTTGGCTCCATCCATCTTCCCATCAATTTTAACCATCTTCCCATCAATTTTAACCATCTTCCCTGTCCCTGCTGAAGAAAAGCAGGCCCAAACCATGATGCTGCCACCACCATGTTTGACAGTGTGGATGGTGTGTTCAGGGTGATGAGCTGTGTTGCTTTTACGCCAAACATATCGTTTTGCATTGTGGCCAAAAAGTTCGATTTTGGTTTCATCTCACCAGAGCACCTTCTTCCACATGTTTGGTGTGTCTCCCAGGTGGCTTGTGGCAAACTTTAAACGAGACTTTTTATGGCTATCTTTGAGAAATGGCGTTCTTCTTGCCACTCTTCCATAAAGGCCAGATTTGTGCAGTGTACAACTGATTGTTGTCCTATGGACAAACTCTCCCACCTCAGCTGTAGATCTCTGCAGTTCATCCAGAGTGATCATGGGCCTCTTGGCTGCATCTCTGATCAGTCTTCTCCTTGTTTTAGATGAAAGTTCAGAGGGACGGCCGGGTCTTGGTAGATTTGCAGTGGTCTGATACTCCTTCCATTTCAATATGATCGCTTGCACAGTGCTCCTTGTGATGTTTAAAATTTGGGAAATCTTTTTGTATCCAAATCCGGCTTTAAACTTCTCCACAACAGTATCACGGACCTGCCTGGTGTGTTCCTTGGTCTTCATGATGCTCTCTGCGCTTTAAACAGAACCCTGAGACTATCACAGAGCAGGTGCATTTATACGGAGACTTGATTACACACAGGTGGATTATATTTATCATCATCAGTCATTTAGGACAACATTGGATCATTCAGAGATCCTCACTGAACTTCTGGAGTGAGTTTGCTACACTGAAAGTAAAGGGGCCGAATAATATTGCACGCCCCACTTTTCAGTTTTTTATTTTTTACAAAAGTTTAAAATAACCAATAAATTTCGTTCCACTTCACAATTGTGTCCCACTTGTTGTTGATTCTTCACCAAAAAATTTAAATTTTATATCCTTATGTTTGAAGCCTGAAATGTGACAAAAGGTTGAAAAGTTCAAGGGGGCCGAATACTTTCGCAAGGCACTGTATATGTAGCTTGTATAATGTGAAGACAAAACTGGCTGCGGCAGGAAGGGAATGTATAAGCTTTGCGAGTGTATATCAAGATACACCCCAGATTTAGATCTTACGATGGAAAAGACACCAGAAGTGACCGCCCCCAATCATAGGAGCTACTGGGAAAATAGTCAGGAATTTGGTGTTCTCAATGTACTCTGCACATCTTACATATTCACTTTTCACTATCTGATGTGCATTCACATCTGGGAAACTAATGCTCACTACACCCCTTGATAAATTCTTTGAGGGGTGCAGTTTTCAAAATGGGGTCACTACCTAGGGGATTCCACTTTTCTGGCACCTAGAGGCTCTGCAAACATGACATGGCGTCCAGATACCAAACATCTAAATCTGCACTCCAAAAGCCACATAGCGCTCCTTCACATCTGCACCCTGCTGTGTGCCCAAACTGCAGTTTATGTCCACATGTATGACATTGTTGTATCCAGGATAACGTACTTAATGTTATATGTGGGTATAAACTGCTGTTTTGGGACATAGCCAGGCACAAAAGGGAAAGGAGCGCTATTTTGTTTTTGGAACACGTATTTTGTTTGGTTTTGGATGCCACTTTTGCAGAGCTCCTGAATTGCCAGTTAAGTGGAATCCCCTGACACATGAACCTATTTTGGAAACTACACCCCTGAAGCAATTTATCCAGGGGTAAAGTGAGCATTTTTAACCCCCAAGTGTTGCATTAAATTATTTTCCAGTCATGAATGTGCAGCTGAATGTGAAAGATGAAAATGTCAATTTTTGCAGGAATACTTAATTTCAATGTGCATATTGCACATATTGCATAAAAAAAATCAGCAGGGGATTTAAAAAAAAAACACAAGTGTTTATGCAAATTGCAGTATGTCATTTATACCTACAGAAACGCTGCAAAGGAAGATTCTGTGGACTTTCTATGAAGTAGCCTTTCTATGCCTGATCTGAAATAGCTGAGAGTTCCTCCATACGTACTGAGAGTAGCTCCTGAAACCAGTCCTGGATTGTGGGCACATGCATGGTTTTCCAAAGCCTAGTTATAACGGTTCTAGCTGCCACTAACATAAAACTGATTAGTGTGCGCGTGAGTGACTTGGTCTTTCCTGTTAACATAGAAAGAAGCAATGGGGCTGGCTAGTTGGCCCCAGGGACACGCATCAGACATCTGAAAAGTTCCATTCAGAACCAAAAATGGAAAGGTAGGGGGCACTGCCTTTAAATATTCAGCATGGTGCCTTGTGTTTATCCACATCGCTAACACCGGTCAGATGTTGAGGGGTAAAGGACATGTAAAATGGTGGGGACTACCTGGTCAATATTTTATAGTTAATTTCCTAGGATTTGCAAGTCGAGAGTTTATGACATAGTGTAAACGATCTGTCTTTCCCAGTCCTTAGGTGATGGTGTGAACCCTAGGAAGTAGTCAAGAAGCCGTGTAGCTACCGTTGCCATGTAATACAAAAGACAGTCCCGAACCCCCCTCCCCCCGCAGCTTATGCCTGGCAATTCTTAGTGGCTTAATTTACCAAACAAATTTAGTTAGGTCCAATTTGATGTGCACACTGTATTCCTGTATGATTTCGAAAAAAGTGCTGGGAGGGAGGTTCTAGGTTGTGAAAGATATAGGAGAACATCATCCACAAAAGCAGAGGACTTGACTTTCATGTCATCCCCACACATACCTCTGATGTTAGGGTTTCTGTGGATCCCATTCAAAAGGTGTTCCATAACTTTCGTGTAAATTATTTGGGAAAGGGAACATCCCTGATATGTGACGTTGTGGATCTCAAAGGGACATGATAGAGACCTTCTCTGCATCTAGGGAAAGCAACATAAGCAGCCTGCCTAAACCTTTGGCATGACGGATAATGGTGAAGGTCTTAAGCTTCTCTGGTGGGTACAAACCCCACTTGATCCGGGGGGACCAGCTCTCCCAGAAGGCGAACCAATATGTTGCATCTAAAAAATATAGAGTAATCAACAATATAGGCGTATGAGAATATTTTCTCATTTTTTGCAGGACAGTAGTGTGGGATAGAAGGAATGAGGGGGTGACATTGGCACAATGAAGCCCCTAAGAAGTATTGGACCCAAAAAATTGCAATTTCCAGCATCAGCTGCATATTCATTTCTGAAAATTAAATTAATGTAACACTCAAGAGTTAAAAATACACGCTATGCCACTTGATAAATCCCTTGAAAGGTGCAGTTTCCAAAATATCACACGTCTGCGGATTTCACTTTATTGGCAATTCAGTGGTTCTGCAAAAGTAGCATGATGTCCAAAAACCAAAGTGTCTTCCAAAAGTCAAAATAGCGCTCCTTACTTTCTGTGCTTGGCTATGTGCTCAAACAACAGTTTATACCCACATATCACATTAAGTACGTTATTCTGGGTACAACAATGTCATACATGTTGGCATAAACTGCAGTTTGAGCACACAGCAGGGCGCAGATGCGCTATTGAGCACAGATTTAGATGTTCGTTTTTGGATCCCAGGTCACATTTGCAGAGGTCCTAAAATTGCCTCTACAAAATGGGGTCACTTCTTGGGGAATTCCAATTTACTGGCGCCTCCAGGGCTCTTCAAGTCCCTTTAAATCTGTACTCCAAGAGCTAAAAAGCGCAGTGCCTCCCCTTCGAGCGTCTTTTGTTTGCCCCTCTATGCCACCACATCCTCTCTTGCTCATCTACACCCTCCTTTCCTCTGACACAGATGGTGCCCTCCCCTCTTTTGTGGCTCACTGGGAAAGAGAGATTGGGTCTACTTTTCCGCCAGACACGTGGCTCTCTGCCTTTCACTCTTGCCATAGATTGTCTATCTCTTGCAGGGCACAGGAAACTAACTATAAGATCCTCTCTAGATGGTACCAGGTTCCATCGGTCCTTCCTTTCCAGCAACTTCAGCCGACTGTTGGAGATGCTTGGCAGAACGAGGCACTATGCCTCACATTTGGTGGAATTGCTCCTGCCTCCGCCCATTCTGGCTTGAGGTTCGCAGGGTTATTCGGGAAGTGACTGGTGTTGCATTGGAGGACGATCCAACCCCTCTTCTCCTCTCTATATTCCCTTGCAAGATTCAGAGGCATGTCCGCCGACTGGTTGACTTTATGCTGATTGCGGCCAGGTCTGTAATTCCCCGCCTCTGAAACTCTACATCCCTCCCTACCTTAACGGACTGATTGTAGGAGATTCTTAACATTCGCCAGATGGAAAATCTGAATTCAGCACTTTGACAAAACAATACTGCTTATCAAAAAATGTAGCTGCTCTGGAATACGTTTTATCACTCACCCACCTTTCACTCCGCCTTTTTCTCTTCCGTCCTGGGTACCACTCTCTGACCTTGGTAGAGTCCCTATGTACTTAGGCCTCCACCCTCTTTCTTCTCTTTCCTCTTTACTTCTTGTTCAGTTTTCAGCATCTTTCACGTTGGACTTTATTGTTGATATGTTCTATATCACCCTGCTACGTCAGGAGCTTCTCCCTTAACCCCTACCCTCTTAACAGTTATTCTCCCCTCTTTTCCATGTTTATACTTTTATGTTTTGATTGTTCTTTTTTTTTTTTTTTAAACCTTTAATAAAACTTTTTGATGTAAAAAAGTGCAGTGCTCATTCCCTTCTGAGTCCTGCTGTGTGCCCAAGCAGCAGTTTACACCCATATACAGTATACAACTTTTTTGTACCCAGGATAGCCCACTTAATAGTTTTAGGAGTTCGTGTCTCTGATGACACAAAGTGGGCACAACATATTGGGCACTGAAATGGCATACTTTATAAAAATTTCAATTTTCACTTTGTACCATAATTTTTGGGAAGCACTCTTGGGCTCAAAATGATAATACCCCTTGAGAAATTCTTTGAGGGGTGTAGCTTCTAAAATGGGGTCACTTTTGGGGGGTTTCCATTGTATTGGTACTTTAGGGGCTCTGCAAATGCGACATGGTACCTGAAAACTATTTTTTTCATTTTTTATGTCCCAATGCCTGTGAAACATCTGTGAAAACCTGTGAAACAGCTGTGGCGTCAAAATGCTCCCTATATTCCTTTCTAAATTCTATAAGGGGTGTAGTTTTCAAAATGGGGTCACTGTTTGGGGGTTTCCATTGTATTGGTACTCTAGGGGCTCTGCAAATGCGACATGGCACCATAAAACTATTCCAGCAAAATCTTCTTTTCAAATGCCAAGTGTTGCTCCTTCCCTTCTATGCACTGTTGTATGTCCAAGCATCAGTTTACACCCACATGTGGGGTATTTCTGTGCTTGGGAGAAATTACATAACAATCTGTGAGATGCATTTTCTCCTTGAACCCTTTGTGAATGGTTAACCCTAAATGAATGTATTATTGAAAAAAATGAAATGTCTGAATTTCATCTCCATATTGTTTCAATTCCCATGAAATGCTCAAAGGGTAAACTAACTTCCCAAATGCTGTTTTGAATTATTTGAGGGGTGCTGTTTTGAAAATGGGGTAATTTATTTGGGGTTTATAATATATAGGCCTTTATAATCCCCTTCAGAACTGAAGTGGTCCCTAAGAAATTAGTTTGGGAAATTTTCTTGTAAATCTGGAAAATCACAGTTAATCCTTGTAACGTTCAAAGTAAATTAAAGGACGATTAAAAGATGATGCCAATATAAAGCAGAGATATGGTAGATAATATTTATTAATGTATTTGGGTGGTATGACAGTCTGTCTGATAGGCAGAGCATTTCACATTTTGAATATTGTGTTTTTTTTCCCCAAAATTTCCATGAAATGTCGTATTTTTTTTTATAAATAAATACAAAAATATCGATCAATGTTTCCCACGAAAATGAAGTACAATGTGTCATGAAAAAACATTCTCAAAATCACTTGTGTAAGTTAAAGCATCTCAAAGTTATTACCATATAAAGTGACTCATGTCAGTTTTGACAAATGAGGCCTGGTCCTTAATGCACTTTTGGGCTGCATCAGTAACAGGTTGATTACTCTCTATGCAATTTTCAGTTAAAGCATGTTTATTGTTCCAGAGAACTGTGAAAGAAAGCCTGGGTTATATTTCCAGTGCCCCAAGCTATACTTCATAATTCTAGAATTTGTGTCTACGTTGCTTCTTTTTTGTTATCTATATCTGCTTTTTGAGAAAATATGGAACTAATAGCGGTGGCGATTTATCATTAGCTATCACATATTAACTTATTGGCTTTTTTATTCATCTCCACCACCTGCTACATTTTTGCCCCACTCCTTAGGCCCCATTCACACAGTGGAATCTGCTGCTGATGTTTGGGCAGATTCTCTCCCAAAATCTGTGGCAGATTACGTTCTTATTCTGTCTGCCATTGAAAATAATAGAGATCGAAGCAGAATGCTGAAAAAATAATCACCCTTCTTGTTCTTGCCACGGCTTGAGAGTTCCTGCTAATTAGGCCCATTTATCTGGCCTTGATCAGTGAAAGAATGCTGACAGAGAGCCGGGGGCAGAATGATGAGGAATCCATGGTGGATGTCCACCTCAAATTCCTCTTCATTTTCCGCTGTGTGAACATACCCATAGGTCTTTGTCACCCATCACAGCCTTACAAGAGTGTATGGTAAAGTGTATGGTATGAGAGACTGTATGGTATGAGAAAGAACCAAGGGGTTCTAATAAGCCTCAGATTCAAAATTTTGGCCAAAAATGATCTTTAATGTACTTTATCCCAGAAACATCTCAATCTCAAATGGAGTTATCTGGTGGGATAACATTCTGTAGAATAGTTTATTACACACCACCTCACAAATCTCCTCCTCTGCTGTTCCTAACACCAGGACATTGCTGGTCTTTACTTTCTGATCCCATACAAGATTTGCTTTTTCAACCAATTACTATCCACAATGGTGACCTGCCTAAGTCACTGACTGACTGAGCATCATTTCTTGTGTGTGGAGATGGAACTAGCGAGAAACCGATAAGCATCAAGAACAGCAGTGGTGGGAGACTGGTGAAGTATGTAATGCTTTATTTTTTTGACAAAAGAGTATTCACATAGAGATACAATATGTAGCTAAGTTTACAAAACTAATTCAATGTATCTCAGTATAAATTCAAGCATATGTAGGTTAAATAGTTGAATAGTACAGGGTAATATATAAAACTTTGTAATATATCTTATTAAAGAAATATCTTTTCTTCACTTTTCAGGCCGAGTTACTTTCTACATATTAGTCTATGAAGAGGAGACACTCAAATAATTGGTGTTGTTACACTCTCCTATTCTGCACTCTTTTAACACTGCTAGGTTCTAGATAAGAGTCTACCAGTACACAGAATGAGATAATAAATCAATTAACCTGCTGACAGCAGCCTCCTAATCCATCCCTTCCTTCTCTATCGAGCTCTGTGTGTGAATTTGAATACTGCACAAACCTAATGTAAACAATCAGTCAGACGATAAAGAGCAATAGAACATATTAATAAGGGTACACAAGCCGGAGGGAAACTGATGCCAGAACGGATCTCATAGTTTTCTTTGGGATCGGCTCTGTCACAAGAGGCATCAGTTCTGTCGCTAAATGGCGCTGGATCTGTGCCTCAGCCTGTAGCGTTTTTCCATCCGTCTCCCTTAAAATTCTTGCAGTGCTGGATGCTGCCTGAAGATGGATGAGGCAGCACCTGGTGTATTGCAGAGGAGTGCCTGAACAGTTCATCTATTTACAGCAGTGAAGCCAGCAATTGCCGGCTTCACTACTGTATCCAAGCAGGGGCTGCATGCTGTCCGGGCCCATGCCTCAGGGCACTTTAATGATGACAATGGGCAGGAGAAACCTATATCTCCCGCCAGCTGTCCCCAAGCCATGATACCTAATAAAAGCAGCAGGGTCGTATCTAGAATGGAGCCGCTCCTGGTAGGTACGATGTCACAGGAAAGTGCATAGCTTCTCTGAGGAGGGGGGGTGTCTTGTATTACAGTTCTGTGCACTATATAGGTAATGGGAGCAGAGCCCATGAAGCTAGTGAAGATAGAGTGGTAGTAAAGTATGGGACTGCATGATAGAAAGATGAGAGGAGTGATGTGCTTACATGGGACTGTGTGATGGAAGGGGCAGTGGGTAGAAGAGTGATGCTTTTACATGGGCCTGTTTGATGGAAGGGGCAGAGGATAGAAAAGTGGTGTTTTACATGGGACTGTGTGCAGGGCCGGTTTTAGACAAAATGGGGCTTTGGGCAAAATTAAAAGTGGGGCCTGGAATGCTGAAATATTGTACCTACAACATAGTCACATTCTGTTAATTCGATGTGTTGCAGTGCCTATCACTGGTACTTACAGGGGTGTTCCTAATGTCTTTTAAGAGGGTGTTTGTAAATTTGTAATTTTTTTTTTTTCGCCTATTCAAACTAGTTGCTTGTGAGTCTTATCTTTAAAGATCAGGTGCAAAGGCAACAAGGCATATGCCCTTCCCTACACACTAAAAAATATTTATATACATACAGAGTTATCAAATAGGACCGCTATACCAGGACTAAATACAGTTACGTCACCCACTGACTGCTATACCAGGACTAAATAGTGTCACGTCACCTGCTGACTGCTATACCAGGACTAAATACTGTCACGTCGCCCACTGACTGCTATACCAGGACTAAATACTGTCACGTCAGCCACTTACCACTATACCAGGACTAAATACTGTCATGTCACTCGCTGACCACTATACCAGGACTAAATACTGTCACGTCACCCACTGATTGCTATACCAGGACTAAATAGTGTCACGTCACCTGCTGACTGCTATACCAGAACTAAATACTGTCACGTCACCCACCGACTGCTATACTAGGACTAAATACTGTCACATCAGCCAGTTGCCACTTACCACTATACCAGGACTAAATACTGTTACATCACCAGCTGACTGCTATACCAGGACTAAATACTGTCATGTCACCCACTTACTGCCAGATTCCCCTCTGACCTCATAATATAATCTACAAATAGCTGCTTTTACCGTATAATGTTCCCTTCATAGCACCTCAACATTTCACTACTATCAAAGTTGCCTCCATTTCCCATGTTGAGAACACAACTAGCCCCCTTTTATTTGCAGATGCTCCTCTCATAATGCCAGCCAGCAATTAACCTCTTCCTGCCCTGCACTGTAATAATATGCTGCAGTAAGCAGGTTGTTCCTAGGAGCTATGTATTCCTCACTTGTGAGTGCCGACGCCTTACAATGACATACACAGCACCTCTGCAGGTTCCTGGCCGGACAACCAGAAAACTGATGCAGGTGAAGTGCATTTAAAGAGAACCTTTCATGTCCTCAGATGTGCGTTATTATATACTGCTAGAAAGCCGACTGAATTCAGTGCACTGTCAGCTTTGCCGGTTTTCGCCATGGTTAGTTTCGGTATCGATGTCTCTCCACTATCAGAAAGGTGGGCCTTACAGCCTAGCATCATCGATGGGCAGTAAATAACGTCCCCCTGACAATACAAGGCTATGGAAGAGTACAGTCAGGGGGGTGTTCCTCACAGCCCATGGATGACGCTGAGTTGTAAGACCCGCTCTTCCGACAGTGGAGAGATATTGGTACCGAATTTAATGGCACCAATATCTCCAGCACCGGGGCACATACTGGGAAAGCTGGCAGTGCAGTCAGATTTCTAGTGGTATGTAATACCACTCATCTCTGAGGACATGAAAGGTCCTCTTTAAATAGGTTTTGGTGATGGGTGCTGCAGCATCACATCACCCTTTTTCAGGTTACCAAGGGTGACAATGAGATTCAACAAGACAACTTGTAGAGAGAATATACTTGTATTAGTAAACTGCCAACATGCCCATACCTAGTCTTCTGTACAGATTGCAATACTTCCACATAGGATAAGTGTCCGCTGCTGATTGCAGGAAACCAGCAGAGGATTTTCCTGAACTACTCCACAAGAAAAACCGCTCAGAATGACCAGCATAGGCTGACATGAGGCTGCTGCGACACATTCTGCACCTCAGTTCCGATTATGCTGCGGGATTTTTAAGCAGAGCCTGGATAGGATTTTTTAAATCTCATCCACTTTGCTGCTACTGTACAATGCAGTAAATAAGCCACTGACAAGTCTGCACTGACTAATCTGCTGCATGTACGTCCCGTGCAGACTTAAGTTACATTCACACGACAGTGAATAATGGCCGTGTGACGTCCATTTTTTTTAAAGGAAGTCACGTGGCAGCATTAAAGGGGTTGGCCGGGATAAATGGAAATCCCTATACTAATCTAAACACCCTCCTAGTTCTAAATAACATAATTAATTAAAAATGTATATTTACCCAATCAGGGACATTTTCTGATTATCCGGTTACGATCCGTTTCCCCAGTTCCGGAAACGGATCGTCACTACCACCCCCCCCCCCCCATCCACTCCATCATACTTACTTTCCATGGCTTCTTCCTGGGGATGGCTCCTCCTTCTTTCCTGACTGCTGCCGCTTCTCCCAGCACTGCTCTGAGCACTGCTGCCAATAATCCACCTCTACTATGCAGCTCCCACTCATGCGCAGTAGAGGTGGATCGTCACTGCAGAGCACAGAGCTGCGCTGGGACAAGAGCGCGCGCCTGCAGAATCAGTAAAGAAGGAGGGGCTCTCTCCCAGGAAGAATCCATGGAAGGAAGAGAGGTAAGTATATAATGGGGTCAGGGGTTGGGATGAGTAGGTAGGGAAGGGCTAGTAGTGGGCGGGATAGCTAGAGAGACAGGGAGGAGGTGTATGGGAGGGAGGGAGAAAGAGAGGAGGGAGGGAGACAGGAAGGAGGGGGGGAGTAAGGTGAGAGGGTTAGTGTGGAAGTTACATAGCAGGAAGCTGAACCATGTAAACAAATGCAGAAGATACCAGGAGCTCCCAGAGACACCCAGAAATCACTCAAAACACTGCTAAAGGTATGCGGGTGCATTTATGAACCCATTAATAGCACTAACATGCGCTTCAAAAAACATGGCATGTTACTTTTAGCTGAGCAATCGCGAGGATTTCCACATATATTTAATAGGCGAAGAAAGTGCAGGGAAAAATATATCAAAAGCTAAATGAAAAACATTGTGGGGAAAAAACATTGTGATTCACTGCTTTTTTTTTTTTTTCCACAGTGTTTTTTAGATGCGTCTTGCTGTTATAATCTCAATATAGTTGCATCACACTATAAAACTAAGGCCCCATATAGTGGTCCGCAGCAAAAAAGCACTTCGGGAAAAAACGCTTTCTGCTTCCATTATACCTATAGGGAAACCACCAGCATTTCCGTAGGTATAATTGACATGCTGGGATTTCCAAAACCTCAACAGTTTTGGAAATCGCAGCGTGTCCAATGCGTGTATTTTTCTGCAATGTGTGGATGGGATTCTACTGTATATACTCACACATATACCACACACTATATACCATATATACCTACACACTCATACATATACCATATATAATCACAGATATACGTTCATATATACTCTCACATATACATTCTTATAGCATATATACTCACACATACCAGTATACAAACATACAGTACTCACACAGCATACAAGACACATACAATGTGAGGAGGAGGGGGAGGGGGGTAGTTAAGGCAGCACAGACAGGTCTTTATAAGATTGCAGCAGTAGCTGCTGCTGCTGCGTCCCGGGAAGCTGCAGCTGCCAATGGTGTCCTCCCAATATTCCCCATAATAGGCAAAGTATTCCACTGGCAGGGGTCCCCTGTGTGTGTTGGGGCCCTGGGCAATTGCCCAGTTTGCCCCCCCCCTAACGCCGGCCCTGACTGTGTGATGGAAGGGGCAGTGGGGAGAAGAGTGATACTTTTACATGGGACTGCATGATGGAAGGGACAGTGGGGAGAAGAGTGATATTTTACATGGGATTTCATGATGGAATGCTCAGTGGAGAAAAGTGTTATTTTTACATGGGACTGTGTAATGGAAGGGGCAGTGGAGAGAGTAGTTATGCTTTTACATGGGACTGCATGATGGAATGGTCAAAAGGGGGAGGAGTGATGCTTTTACGCTGAGGCTCATGTTGCGGGAACACAATTTTTTTTGTTGCAGATTTTGCTGTGTTTTTTTTTTTTTTAGCCAAATCCAAGAATTGCTACAGAAGGAATGGGAAATATATAGGAAGTTCTTATACTTCTCCCTTCTGTTCAATCCACTCTTTTGGCTTTGGTTTAAAAACCGCAGTGAATCTGCAACAAAAAAGCTGCGTTTTCGCAACATGGGGCCTCATCCGTACATGGGACTGCATGATGGAAGGGGCATCAGTTGGGATAGAAGTGATTTTTTTTTTTTTTACATAGGACTGTATGTTGGAGGGGGTTGAAGGGAGGGGAATGATAAATTTACATGGTACTGTATCATGGAGGATGTGAGGAAGGGGAGTTGTATGGAGGACTTACTTATAGTAACTACAGAATACTCATAGACCATGAATCCACCTGCAGTAACTAGCAGGTCTTCCCTCCAGTAACGCCATTCTAGAACGTTCACTAGTGAAGTGACTAGATTGGAGTTGCTGGAGGGAGGACCTACCAGGATCAACTCCATTCTAGACGCAACCCTAGCGGCAGCAGGGATCGGTAATCATCCCTGCTGCCTTCACATGTGAGGGCTCTTTTGTAGGCAGCAGGGACAAGTGCTAATTCCTGCCACTTATGGTAACGTATCAGGACTTGGGGACAGCGGGCAGGAGATGAGTGTTCCTCCCAGCCACTGATAATGTTAATTATGTGTGGGGGCACTATTGGGGAATTATACTGTGGGGGGGACCTAAGAGGATACTGTGAGGAGGCACAATAATGGGGCATTATAGTGTGTAGGGAGGGGCACTAATGTACTATTAAAGTCCCCCCCACTGTATAATGCCCCCTCAACGCATAATGCTCCTTAATGCCCCCACCCACAGTATAATGCCATGTTAGTGCCACCCACACAGTATAATGCCATGTTAGCCCCCGCACAGTGTTACAGTGTAATGCCATGTTAATCACCACCTGAACAGTGTAATGCCACGTTAGTCGCCCCAAACACATAGTATAATGCCACATTAGTCGCTCTTCCGCCTAATTCTAATTTTTCTTGTCTATACCTGGGGTATAGACAGTCGTATCTTTTTGTCCGAAAAATACCGTAAATACTGGACATGATCAGTTGCTGTTCAGCTCGGACTTTTACTTGATGGTAGAACCCAGTCAACGGACCTTTACTAGAAAGTAATTGAGTACTGGACCATCATGGTAAAAACTGATGACAACTTATGACAACTTATGGTTTTGAGTAGAAATTTGTAAAAAAGCCTGATGACAACTGATACATTTTTGCATCAGTTTTGATATCAGTTTTAATGACTGAGGGACAAAAAAACTGATTCTGATGCAACTGATATATGTGAACCTACCCTAAGGCTGGATTCATACCAGCGCTCGATCTACAGGGATTCTGTCCCTGAATCCTCTTGAAAAATGCAAAGAGAAAAGACCTGCAAGCAGGTCTTTTCTTTCCACATTTTTTGGGCGCAAACCTGGCAGGCCCCATTATAGTCCATTATAGGGTCTGCGGGTAACTGCTTTTTAAGCGAATTAGGTTTCCATTTTTCGGGTCCCCAAGCGGAAGAACAGAAACCCCAACACTAGTGTGAACCTAGCGTTAGTCTGTGAAAACTTCTCTCCTTAGTAAAACATGCTGTATGTCACTTATAGTGTTATGTACAGTCACATACTCCTGTATATAGTCGGTTAAGAGCCCCTAAAACAGTTTCTCCAGAATGGATGTTAAACTCACTAGTCTGTAGTTACCTGATGAAGACCTAGAGCCCTTTTTGAAATTAGGCACCACATTTGTCTTACGCCAGTCCCTTGGCACTGTACCAGTCACTAGAGAATCCCTCAAAATTAAGAACAAAGGTACAGCAATGACTGGACTGAGTTCTTTAAGTACTCATTGGTGTAATACATCTGGACCCCGAGCCTTGCTCACATTTAATTTCTTTAAAAATAATAAAAGAAATGCGGCGCTCACCATCCACATAAAAACCACATTAATGTGGGGGAACAAACAGGCGATGGCCATTTTGCGTAACCAATGCTTCCTTAAGACTTTCGTGTCCATATCCTGACAGACCCCCATCTTTAAATACATATCCAACTTTATTGATAAAAACATACATTGCTATAAATTAACAGAACAATATATATAGAAGGGTACTGCTCTCTGCTCAATAGAGATGCTGAATTTATAATGAGTATTATAAAAAGTCTCTCCAATTATAAAAATGCATTCCTGTAATTTAGACCCAGTGGTCCCAAGGTTTGTGTCTACATTATTACTCGAGCCTCTCTCTGTAATAGAAGTTTATCTCTATTACCACCAAATTGTACAGAAAATAGTCCTGCAGTGACTGTGGATCTGAAATTTGTCGTAACCTTATTTGCTCAGTTCATTTTGGAGAACCTAATTCTGTTCATATAGACCCGATATGTTCACTCAAGCATACATTCATAGGGCGAATGGTCTTGCCTATATAAAACAGACTACAAGTACATAGGATTACTTATACTACATAATGTGTGTGGCAAGTGATCAACTCCTTAATAGCATATGTTCAGCCCCTGATGTTCAGGTTCTAATTAAAGTGGGGAAAAAAGTATTTAGTCAGCCACCAATTGTGCAAGTTCTCCCACTTAAAAAGATGAGAGAGGCCTGTAACTGATATCATAGGTAGACCTCAACTACGAGAGACAAAATGAGAAAACAAATCCAGAAAATCACATTGTCTGATTTTTAAAGAATTTATTTGCAAATTATGGTGGAAAATAAGTATTTGGTCACCTACAAACAAGCAAGATTTCTGGCTCTCACAGACCTGTAACTTCTTCTTTAAGAGGCTCCTCTGTCCTCCACTCATTACCTGTAGTAATGGCACCTGTTTGACATTGTTATCAGTATAAAAGACACCTGTCCACATACCAGCAACAGTGTGTGCCAACCTTGTGAAGACTTAAAGAAAACGTTTGACCTCTTTCATTGCCAACAAAAGATATATAACAAAGTATTGAGATGAACTTTTGTTACTGACCAAATACTTATTTTCCACCATAATTTGCAAAGCAATTCTTTAAAAATCAAACAATGTGATTTTCTGGATTTGTTTTCTCATTTTGTCTCTCCTAGTTGAGGTCTACCTATGATGACAATTACAGGCCTCTCTCATCTTTTAAGTAGGAGAACTTGCACAATTGGTGGTTCACTAAATACTTTTTTTTCCCCACTGTATATGGGGAGGATACCCTGTTCTATTAATCTTTTTTAAAAGAATGAATTGGCTGTATGGGACAGATTTTTTAACAATACCCGGATGGTAACGATCATAAGCAAAAATCTGAATATACCCTAATATCCAAAAATACTATAATTTGGTCCCCAAATTTGCCCTCCGATCGGGGGTTTTAACCCTTTTTAATGCTGCAGTCAAATATGCTTTTGGCCATGCCACATACCTGTTTTATCCTGCTGAGACTGACTTTCTGTATACAACCTCCTGTATACTATAGAACCAGCAATCAGAAGATGCCCCTTTCCTATGTAAAATTAATTATGGAAAAAGAAACCTAAAAATTTATAAAAACAATACATATTTGGTATCGCTGCATCCATAACAACCCATACAATAAAACTGAAAAACTATTTAATCTGCACGGTGAATGTCAGTCGTGGAAAACATAAGCCAGAAGTAATGATTTTTCGCCATCTTGCCTCACAAAATATGATCAAAAAGTCATATTTACCCCAAAACAGTACCAATAAAAAGCACAGCTCAACCAAAAAATAAAAATGTTACACCTCTCAGAAGATGGCAATGCAAAAACAATTGATTTATGTCCCCAAATGGGTTTTTGTTCTGCAAAATTAGTAATGCATAAAAAACAATATAAATTAGGTATCTCTGTAATTCTACTGACCCATAGAATAAAGTTAACATGTTACTTATGCTGTACGCTGAATGGCAAAAAATTTAAAAGATAAAAAGTAATGCCAGAAATGATTTTTTTTTTGATCCACCAAGAAAGAGTTATTAAAATTTAGTCAATAAGTTATTGCCATCCCAAATGGTATCATTGCAAAATGCATATCATCCTGAAAATAAAAAGACCTCTTATAGCTAGATAATCAGAAAAATAAAAAAATATAGCTTGCACAATGTCAAGACAAAAACTCCAAAAGTCACCAAATCATTGGGAGAAAACTGGCTGCGGCAGGAAGGGAATGTATAAGCTTTTTTTTTCGAGTGTGGGGTACACCCCAGATTTAGAGCTTACGAAAGAAAAGGCACCAGTAGTAAACCCCAATGGGAGCCCTAATCACAGTAACTACTGGGAGAATAATAGAGAATTTGGTCTTCCCAATGTACTCTGCAAAGCTTACATATTCACTTTTTACCATCCACTGTGCATTCACGTCTGGGAAAACTAATGCTCACTTCACCCCTTGATAAATTATTTGAGGGGTACAATTTTCAAAATGGGGTCACTCCCTAGGGGATTCCACTGTACTGGCTCCTTAGGGGCTCTACAAAAATGACAAGGCTTCCAGATTTTAAACATCTTAATCTGCGCTCCAAAAGCCACATAGCGGTCCTTCACATCTGCACTCTGCTGTGTGTCCAAACTGCAGTTTATGCCCACATGTACGCAGTGGTGAACCTAGCCTCTTTGCTGCCTGAGGCAGACTATCGAAAGAACCCCCCCCCCCAAAAAAAAAAAAAATATATATATATATAAAATTGCGTTTACATGCTGTTAGCGTCACACGCTGTTATTGTCGTACAATAAACACACACAAATTATGCAACAGTTTTTAAGAATTCTTCTTCCTATATTACTTCAGTATCAGATATCAACAACACGGCATTAACAATTAAATTAACTTCACACATCTGCTTGGTTGATGGACGAGCCCATGTGACCCCCATTCTCTATAATAGGAGCACCGCAGATAGCTGAGTACTGGACTTCAGGTATCTTCGGCACTCCCATCAAAGTGAATGAGAGCCCCGCGGGTTTGTCCATCCACCAAGTGACACACCTATATATGTGGCTGCAGTCAGGCTGAATTCCCACCCAGTGGGGGGGGGGGGGAAACCCAATTCTCAGGCTCAGTGGGGGTCTGAGCAGACAGACCCCCATCAATCAGGTATTTATCCTCTATCATTTAGGTGAATACAGGGCAGTAACATTTTGTGACTTACAGGTGACGTCTCTGACTAATCCTTCACATTTCCCTTCTCTTCCCTTTGGACCGCCATGACCACGTCTTCCAACTGTGACTTGTCTCTGTAAAGTTTACAACACAGACATCTTTGGCTCCTCACTTTTCCAGGCATCCAACCCACATTGTCCTCACCTGCACCCCCATCCTGCTGCTACCCCAATTCTAAAATATATGATATAACCTCCTATAATGAATAATACCCCCAAGTCCATCTTTATATTAATAATGTCCGTGTGTACCCTGTATAAATAGTGCCCCTTATTAATAATGCCCCAGGTGTTAACTAATTAAAAGGTTTTCCAGGTCATTAATAAACTAATCAGTGGGGCTCAAAAACCCAGGACCCCTACTGATCAGTGTTACTTACCTGGGCTCCGGTGCGCTCCCTGCTTTCGACCCTCTTCAATGTCGCACAGACCGGTGTCGCCACATAATGACGTCAGGCTGGCTCACGTGACGTCTGGGACGTCACCAAAGAAGGCCGAAGCCTGCTGGGAGTAACATCGGATCGCTGGAGAGGTGAGTAACAATGGTTTTTATGTTTATCACCTCCCCTGGGTCTCCGATAATTATACTCTATACTCTGAAAAGACCCCAGAGTATAATAATAGTAGTATTTGGCCTCAATTAGCAATCCCCGCTGCCGCTCACAGCCGCTTCTGATTCCCCCTTCTGCGTCCGATAGCAGAAGGGGAAGCGGAGGCGGCCACAGCAGGCGCGGGGATCGGTAAATAAATAGACCGTTACCTGCCGGGGATACTCCAGCAGGTTACGGCCTATATATATATAAAAAAAAGTTATTGTCACCTACCTGCAATCCCATGATGGATTCGCCGCTGCCTCCTCTTCTTGTCCACGACGTCTGCGTCTAAGCGTAGGAGGCGCGATGACGTCATTGTATCGCCGCCTGCGTTGTGATGCGAACGTCTCGTAAACCAGCCCAGGACAGGCCCCACTCAGCTTTGTTTTTTTTAAAGCGGCCTGACCTGGGCTGGTTTACATTAAATAAATGGTAAAAATGCCGCCCCCAGACAGTGACGGACAGTGCCGCCTGAGGCAGCCGCCTCACTTCGCCTCATTAGCGGTGCGCCCCTGCATGTATGACACCCAGGATAACATACTTAACAATGTCATATATGGGTATAATCTGCTGTTTTGGCACACAGCCAGGTACAGAAAGGAAGTAGCGCTATTTGGTTTTTGGAGCAAAGATTTAGACGGTTTGCTTTCCAGAAAGGGGTCGCTTGTCTGTGGATTCCCCTTTACTGATAATTAATTCCGGGGCTCTTTAAAAGCTCTTTAAAGGCTCCTTGCCACTAACATAAAGTACAATGTGTCACAGAAAAACAATGTCAAAATGACTTGGGTAACTTAAAGCGTCTCAAACTTATTGCCATTTAAAGTGACATATGTCAGATTTCAAACATGGGGCTGCGTGACTCTGATCAAAAGATAAAAATATCGTCGATATAATGAAGGTATAGTTGGATATGTTGCTAAAAAAAGGTTCAAAACATTATATATCATATTCTCAATATATATCAACTAAAGCTAAGAATAAGTTTGCAAAAATTGGGGCCTCCGGGGTCCCCATTGCTATTCCCGCTTTTTGAACATACCACATCATTAAACTGAAATGCATTATGTCATAAGACAAACTGTAACAGTTCACATATAATTGCCATATTCTTCATCATGAATCTGACGTAATAATAGACATCTGATAGCCTCCATTCCTACATCTTGTGGGATGTGAGTGTTTAGGCTCTTGACATCTATACTGGTCAACTTAAAGCCATCCTGCCATGCAAAATCTTGTAAAATGGCCATAAAATTTTTAGTGTCACCCAAATACGGTGATATAGTTTTTAATAAGGTTCTCAATATCCAATCAACATATCGGCCAGGGGCTTAGAAACTGAGACAATTCCTGCCACAATAAGCCAGCTGGGTGGTTGAATCATTGTCTTATGAATTTTCAGGGTAAAGTACCAAAAAGTTTTTTTGGCGTAATCATAGTTTCTCTGCTAATTTTTAGATAAAAATCCTTCTCCACTCCACTCCTAATAGGTGAGCGGAATTGATTCTGATATGATATTGTCGGGTGACTATTAAGAACCTTATAAACTTTCTGATCATTAAGTTGGAGCATTTCTTCACTTAAATTATATTCACATGTCATAATAACAATATTACCCCCCTTGTCAGCCGGCTTTACTATGATGTCATTTCTATCCTTTAGCCACTTTAAAGCTTGCCTCTCACTTGTTGTCAAATTGTAGTTTTGCAGTATATCAGCATTTCAACATCACAAATAATCTGTTTCTGAAATAAATCAAGAGCACTGCCCGCTTGCAAGGGGGGATTGAGTTTAGATGGGAACCTCCTGTAAACCATTCCTCACTTGAGTTCAATCCCCTCCATTTCTGAACTGACTACCAGTATATCCAAAAGACCAAATAGTATAACTCTATAATTTATTGAGCATATAAGGTTACAACACAGGGCTACTGTCACTACAATTTGCAGGACTATTTTCTGCTGTACATGGAATAAAGGCTATTTATACGAATGGTGAGTGCTCCATTTCTTTTATTATTTTTGGAAACCTTGTACAACTATTACGTTGCAGATCACCACCACAAAGAAAGTTGGATGTTGTTGGATATATTTAAAAGACTGATTGCAGAACAAGGACAGTACCAGTTGAGTTTTTCTTTCTTGTTTTTTATTTCATTTGTTTAACTAGGCTTGGACCATTTCTAAGTTTATCCAGTTTAGTATATTGGTGGATGTATTACCAGCATTGGTGGCACAGTGGGTACAGAAAGTATTCAGACCCCTTTAAATTTTTCACTCTTTGTTTCATTGCAGCCATTTGCTAAAAGCAAAAAAGTTCATTTTATTTCTCATTAATGTACACTCAGCTCTCCATCTTGACAGAAAAAACCCCAGAAATGTAGATATTTTTGCAAATTTAATAAAAAGAAAAACTGAAATATCACGTGGTCATAAGTATTCAGACCCTTTGCTCAGTATTGAGTAGAAGCCCCCTTTTGAGCTAGTACAGCTATGAGTCTACTTGGGAATGATGCAACAAGTTTTTCTCATCTGTATTTGTGGATCCTCTGCCATTCTTCCTTGCAGATCCTCTCCAGTTCCGTCGGGTTGGATGGTGAACGTTGGTGGACAGCCATTTTCAGGTCTCTCCAGAGATGCTCAATTGGGTTGAGGTCAGGGCTCTGGCTGGGCCAGTCAAGAATGGTCACAGAGTTGTTCCAAAGCCACTCCTTTGTTATTTTAGCTGTGTGCTTAGGGTCATTGTCTTGTTGGAAGGCAAACCTTTGGCCCAGTCTGAGGTCCAGAGCACTCTGGAAGAGCTTTTCTTCCAAGATATCTCTGTACTTGGCTGAATTCATCTTTCCTTCAATTGCAACCAGTTGTCCTGTCACTGCAGCTGAAAAACACCCCATAGCGTGATGCTGCCACCACCATGTTTCACTGTTGGGATTGTATTCAGCAGTGCCTGGTTTTCTCCAAACATACCTCTTAGAATTAACGCCAAAAAGTTCAATCTTTGTCTCATCAAACCAGATAATCTTATTTCTCATAGTCTGGGAGTCCTTCATGTGTTTTTTGGCAAACTCTATGCGGGCTTTCATATGTCTTGCACTGAGGAGAGGCTTCCTTCGGCCACTCTGCCATAAAGCCCCAACTGATGGAGGGATGTAGTGATAGTTGACTTTGTGGAACTTTCTCCCATCTCCCTACTGCATCTCTGGAGCTCAGCCACAGTGATCTTTGGGTTCTTCTTTACCTCTCTCACCAAGGCTCTTCTCCCACGATTGCTCAGTTTGGTTGGACGGCCAGGTCTAGGAAGAGTTCTGGTCATCCCAAACTTCTTCCATTTAAGGATTATGGAGGCCACTGTGCTCTTAGGAACCTTGAGTGCTGCAGAAATTATTTTGTAACCTTGGCCAGATCTGTGCCTTGCCATAATTCTGTACTCGTCCATAGCGCTGTACTGTCAGAGGGGGCGTTCCTTACAGCCCAGTGATGACGCTGAGCTGTGAGGAACGCTACCCCAATACAGTGCTATGGAGGAATACTGTCAGGGAGGGCGTTCCTCACATCGCAGCTAGACTGTCAGGAACACCCTTCTGATGGTGAACGGTGAAACTAAGACCACCGATATCTCCAGCCCTGTACATCAACTACTTGTTCTTCTGTATATACAGAGCTAAAAAAGAGCCCATTTAATAGCTCTGCTTTTTCTTTGGTCCCAGGTCTCCATTACATTTACCTACCTGTTCTGACCTTGGCCCTGTTTGACCTTTTCCCATCTCCTTGTCTCTGCAGCTTTGCAGCTTTTTTTTTTCCCACTCTATTCTTCCAGAAGCTGGTGGGCGGGCTTTGACTATTTGATGAACAGGACACTATGAAGTACTTTATTAGATACACACATTGCCTTTACCATGAGAAATTATTTATTATGAATCTAATATACAGTATATCTAATATATTTATTAGGAATCTGATATAAATGCAGATCAAATAATATGGACAGTAAATGTATATTTACATCACACAGGTTTGGAGAGAAAAACAAACTTCCGCTAGGTTCACACTAACGTTCGGGGACTCTGTCCCCCATTCCAATTCAAAAAAATGGAAACAAAAGTCCTGCAAGAAGGAATTTTCTCTCCAGCGATTTCAGTATAAATCATCGGAAAATGGGCAGAAAGACTATAGACTATAATGGGGTGCATGAATTTCTGCTGGTAATCAGTTTTTAAGCGGATAGGGTTTCCGTTTTTTGGGTCCCCAAGCGGACCAGAAGGACTGAAACCCAGCCGCTAGTGTGAACTTAGCATTACAGGCTACAGAGGAGAGAACGGACTTGCAGTAAACTCAATGTTATCTTTGTGTTCACAAAGAGATGATCATCTCTGTCTGAGCGTTTATCAGCAAACTGCAATTAGCTGAACTGATTGTCCTGACACATAGCCCTACAGAGCAATGAGATAACTAATCCCCCCCCTTCCAGAGAGCAGTGACTCATCTCTCCAACCTGTTATCACAGGAAAGGATGGGACCAAGGAAATGCTATGTAAACAATGGGAGGAATAATCTAACACAGCAGGAAAACGAAGCCGCATTACTAAAGCAATGTATATAGTAAAACTCTTGAATTTACCAAACCTAGAAGTTTAGATTGGATCCTTGAGATGGGAATACCCCTTTAGGCTGGGGGCCCCACGTAACGTAAACGCAGCGATTTACAGTACCAATGTTTTAAAGTACCTTTAAAGTGGATAGGATTCTGGTTAATCCCATATAAACATTGCAGAAAAATATCCACGGTGAACATGCTGCGATTTTTAAAACCATTGCGTTTTTATAAATTGCAGCATGTCAATTATACAGTATCTACGAAAATGCTAGCGTTTTCCATATAGGTGTAATTGAATCAGAAAGTCCGCAGAGGAAAACTCTGTGGACTTTCTGTGAAAAGCGCTGCGGGGAAAAAACGCAATGTGTTTTTGGCTGCAGCTGCAGCTCGCTACGTAGGACCTTAGCCTTAAAGAATTTTTTGGGGTGAGTTTTGCTTTCCATAGCCACTTGCCTTTCATTATGCATGTTGGCTGATTTTATTTCCCTTTTACAGATTTTATTAAGTGCTTTGTAATTCTCAAAGCCTACAGCTAAATCTTCAGATTTATATTATTTGAATGCTCATTTTTTTATTGTTTATCGTCTTTTTAACCGTAGCTGCAAGCCATGGGGGGTAGGTTTCTTTAAGACATTTATACTTGTTCCCTATGGGTATACATTTTGCTATACTGTATATTTGCTCAATGTAGATGAATGTTAAATGTCTCCCACTTAACCTCTAAATCACTATTTGACAATAACTGCTCCCAGTTTATATCCTGAAGCCTAGCCTACCCTGCTACCCTTAACCTGGGAAAACTGGCCTTTTTAAAATTGAGGGATTTTGCTCTCCCAACCTTTGTTTGTTTTTTACAATTAAGTGGAATCTGATTAGATTATGGTCACTATTACCAGGGCCGGAGTCAGCACCTGGCTTACCCGGCCAAATGTGCCGGGGCCCCAAGCTCCTGAGGGGGCCCAATTGGCTGCTGGGTGCTGACTGACTTTTTTTTTTAAATAGGACCTTACCTGCTGGAGTAACCCCAACAGGTAACGGGCCCAATTTACTTCCCGATCCCCACTACAGACTATCTCTTCAGACCCCGGAGCATGATGATTGGAGGTCCAGGGGAGGTGAGCGAACATAACAAACAATGTTACTCACCTCTCCTGTGCTCCAATGCAACTATTTTTGGCCCTCTTCAATGACCTCAAGTGGGTAAGGCCAGCGTCGCGACGCATAATGACGCTGGCGTAAGCCACGTCTCTGACGTCATTGAAGAGGGCTGAAGACTGAGCAGGGAGTGATGCCGGAGCCTGGGAGAAGTAACATTTTTTTATGTTTGTCACATCCTCAGGCCTTCGATCATTATACTCGGGGGTCTGAAAAGACCCTCGAGCATAATAATAGTTTGTGGGTCGTGAACCCCAAAAATGTAGTGTTCTACTGAACCCAAAATTTTTCCAATATTTGTATGGACCACCCTAGGGGCCACTATGGGACATAATACTGTGTGGAGGAGCCAATGTAGGACATTATACCTTGTGAAGGGGTCGCTATAGGACATTATACTGTGTGGAGGGGCCACTATAGGACATTATACCGTGTGCAGGGGCCACTATGGGACATTATACCGTTTGCAGGGGCCGCTATGAGACATTATACCTTGTGAAGGGGCCGCTATGGGACATTATACTGCGTGGAGGCAACTGTGGGACATTATACTATGTGAAGGGGCCACTGTGGGACATTATAGTGTGTTTAAATGGGGCATTATACTGTGTGTGGGATAGGAAAGGGTGTGCTGAATGTTAACAGCCCAATCATGTGAGGAATCTAGCCATGTTTAAGCCACATCAACTACATTAATGTGTTTCTCCCAGACCAGGGTCGCCTGTTTGCTCGCTAGGCTTCTGGCATTTATGAGCATACACTTTAACTTGCCATCCAAGTTCACACATTTATTTTCAGAAATGTGCATTCTTGAAGTTTTATGGCCAGATTCATCTATATTATTTGATTGAAACAATTGAATCTCCAAAAGAAAAGAAGTGATATATAGTGTATGTCCCTTTAAAATTATATATGTAGATTACTGCCTGACTGAGCACTTAATTAAAAACCATTGTTTTATTCAGATTCATTAAAGTATAGGGGCTTATAGCCACAGTAAGCAATCTAAATTCAGGCCTATTCCTTATTCGTATTGCAATGAAAGGTTGAGATCTTTGTAGCCCATATACTTCGGCTACTATAAATGCTGGTTGCGCTGCTTTCATGCACTGCTCTCACACCTCAAGGGAACTGAATGATACTAAAATATCAGTACTATCATCTAAATCTCCTACTTGATGCGTTTCCCCGCTCTATGTATAAAACCAATTCAAAGGTTCATCAGAGGTATATATCTAGCAATACTAAGGGTATATGAGGTCAAGTCGTGTCATAGTCCAAGTCCGCCCCCACACCCACATGGTATCAGGCATCACATCATTCACACATGACTCCACCACTCAATCACAAGCCTGGTGGTGTGCCTTATTACTATGGGAACTGGGAATGCTGGCAGTGTCAGTACGTTCTCTGACTAGATACAAAGATAAACACAAATGAAACAGCGAGATCGGCGAAAGAATACTGAGATTAGTCATGGATATACTGGTAATATCCCTTTGTAGCCGCCACTAGTGAGTATACCTCATATAAAAATGGAAAGAAAAAAAAGGGGAATAGATGTAATTGTAATGAAGAGGCTCCTTCCAGGTTCAAAATACCAGCATAAGACAAAAAACAAAATCATAATGAGATCACGCAAGATATGGAATAAAAGCGGGATAGCATGGTCATATAATGGATACATAAACATTAAAAGATCCAAAACCACATATGCTTAGTATCCCTTCCCGATCACTATTGACGCCAAGCACACTTGATACTGGGTGAGCATTTTTGGTGTACTTTGGTGTTTCTATTTATTGTATTCAGTAATCCCTGCCCATCAATATTGATCGGTAAAGGATACTAAGCGGATGTGGTTTTGGATCTTTTAATTTGTATGTACAGTGGGGAAAAAAGTATTTAGTCAGCCACCAATTGTGCAAGTTCTCCCACCTAAAAAGATGGGAGAGGACTGTAATTGACATCATAGGTAGACCTCAACTATGAGAGACAAAATGAGAAAACAAATCCAGAAAATCACATTGTCTGATTTTTAAAGAATTTATTTGCAAATTATAGCGGAAAATAAGTATTTGGTCAATAACAAAAGTTCATCTCAATACTTTGTTATATATCCTTTGTTGGCAATGACAGAGGTTAAACGATTTCTGTAAGTCTTCGCAAGGTTGGCACACACTGTTGCTGGTGTGTTGGCCCATTCCTCCATGCAGATCTCCTCTACAGCAGTGATGTTTTGGGGCTGTCGCTGGGCAACATGGACTTTCAACTCCTTCCAAAGGTTTTCTATGGGGTTGAGATCTGGAGACTGGCTAGGCCACTCCAGGACCTTGAAATGCTTCTTACGAAGCCACTCCTCCGTTGCTCTGGCGGTGTGCTTGGGATCATTGTCATGCTGAAAGACCCAGCCACATTTCATCTTCAATGCCCTTGCTGATGGAAGGAGGTTTGCACTCAAAATCACACGATATATGGCCCCATTCATTCTTTCATGTACACGGATCAGTCGTCCTGGTCCCTTTGCAGAGAAACAGCCCCAAAGCACGATGTTGCCACCCCCATGCTTCACAGTAGGTATGGTGTTCTTTGGATGAAACTCAGCATTCACTCTCCTCCAAACACGACGAGTTGTGTTTCTACCAAACAGTTCTACTTTGGTTTCATCTGACCATATGACATTCTCCCAATACTCTTTTGGAAAATCCAAATATTCTCTAGCAAACTTCAGATGGGCCCGGATATGTACTGGCTTAAGCAGGGGGAGACATTTGGCACTGCAGGATCTGAGTCCCTGGCAGAGTAGTGTGTTACTGATGGTAGCCTTTGTTACGTTAGTCCCAGCTTTCTGCAGGTCATTCACTAGGTCCCCCCGTGTGGTTCTGGGATTTTTGCTCACCGTTCTTATGATCCTTTTGACCCCACGGGGTGAGATCTTGCGTGGAGCCCCTGATCGAGGGAGATTATCAGTGGTCTTGTATGTCTACAATTTTCTAAGTAATGAGTGGAGGACAGTGGAGCCTCTTAAAGAAGAAGTTACAGGTCTGTGAGAGCCAGAAATCTTGCTTGTTTGTAGGTGACCAAATACTTATTTTCCACCATAATTTGCAAATAAATTCTTAAAAAATCAGACAATGTGATTTTGTCTCTCATAGTTGAGGTCTACCATTGATGTCAATTACAGGCCTCTCTCATCTTTTTAAGTGGGAGTACTTGCACAATTGGTGGCTGACT
This sequence comes from Leptodactylus fallax, assembly GCA_947044405.1. Classification (NCBI taxonomy): domain Eukaryota; kingdom Metazoa; phylum Chordata; class Amphibia; order Anura; family Leptodactylidae; genus Leptodactylus; species Leptodactylus fallax. The sequence goes on from CAMRHE010000035.1 coordinate 9,159,708, forward strand.
AAATACTTTTTTTCCCCACTGTAGCCATTATATGACCATGCTATCCCGCTTCTATCTATTCCATATCTTGCGTGATCTCATTATGATTTTGTTTTTTGTCTTATGCTGATATTTTGAACCTGGACATAGCCTCTTCATTACAATTACATCTATTCCCCTTTTTTTCTTTCCATTTTTATATGAGGTATACTCACTAGTGGCGGCTACAAAGGGATATTACCAGTATATCCATGACTAATCTCTGTATTCTTTTGCTGATCTCGCTGTTTCATTTGTGTTTATCTTTGTATCTAGTCAGAGAGCGTAATGACACTGCCAGCATTCTTAGTTCCCATAATAATAAGGACACCACCTGGCTTGTGATTGGGTGGCGAAGTCATGTGTGTATGATGCAGCTTGCGACTTGGCTGGTGATGCCTGACACCATGTGGGTGGGGGGCAGACCTGGGCCATGACGCAGCTTGGCCTCATTGGCTCTGCAATGATCAGCTATAAAGGGCTTGGCAACTATATATTCTTGGCCTCCGAATGAGGTGTGTACCACCGATATCAGCTGGGGGCACGATCCACTATTATTTATCAACAGCAGTTTTTACTATGCTTTTCTATTGACCCCTGATGTAGGGTCTGTCTATTTTCCCCAAGAGTGGGTTTACAGTGCTGGTTCTTCCTGTGGCTATTCCATATGATACATGGCTGTGAACAATAGGCTGTTCTTTGGTGCTGTGCGCCTCACATTATAATGTGACAATGGCATGTATAAGTTTCATTTGTGTATATTTGAAGTGCTGGCATCCACCCCCCTCATGGATTGTAGTTGTGTGAGTGGATGTTTCATTAGCATTTTGCACCGGTGCTTTTTCTATCATATCTTGCAATGGGTCCTGCTTGCATCCTGCACATCTATGTATCATCTGGTATTGGGTAAGTGAGGCCTTTTTTCTATGATGTGCTTTCTGTATATTATGTAATTTTAGCAATATGTTTCTTCCTGTGGCTGCAGCGGTGACTTATAGGGGTCTTATCCTGTTGGCGTCAGGTCAGTAGCCTTGGGTTTCATTCCTCTAAATTTATTTTCTCACTCCACAGCATTCATATCCGATACACAGTTTGTCCCGACTAATGTTGATTTGATTAATGAGGTGTTTCCTTCTTTACCTAAGCTGTAGCATATACTTCACGATACGAATCTACACTAGGTATAGATAGTTCTGCAAGTATTTATTTATTAATACTAGAGATGAGCGAATTTCTCAGAAGTTCGATTTGCCAGTTCGATCTGAAGTTCCAAAAAAATTTTCTTCGATCTGAATTACTTTGCGGCGAATATTGCTAAAAAACATCTATTTCCTAGCTTCAGAGAGCCTGTATAGTGGAGTAGAACACTGTGCCTTGCAGTAACACGCATAGGGAGCCTACTGTGGTAGTCAAACAATAATGTGAGTCCGAATGACACGCACATGACAGGCGTCACTCTTAAAATTGTTGCACACTTCACTTATTTGGACAGTTACGGGGCCAAAATTGACCATCTAACTCAAGTGTGAACCCAGCCTTACAGGTTCATGTTAGTGGCAGGTAGAAAGAACCGTGCAGAGACCGAACATCCTACTGCAGAGTGAAAGAGCGCACTCCTTTCACACTGTCATCTGTTGATTCCACATATATGTCTACAGAGTGTCAAGGCGACATAATGTGGAGTTGGCAGCAGCATCAGGAAACCACAGAGTGGCAAAGCGACATAATGTGGAGGTGGCAGCAGCATGAGGAGGCCATAAAGTGAACAAGTGGCAGCAACATGAGGAGGCCATGCAGTGACCCAGTGGCAGCGGTATGAGGAGGTCATACAGTGACCCACTGGCAGCAACATGAGGGCATACAGTGACCCAGTGGCAGCGGCATGAGGAGGGCATACAGTGACCAAGTGGCAGCAACATGAGGAGGGCATACAGTGAACCAGTGGCAGCGGCATGAGGAGACCATACAGTGACCCAGTGACAGCGGTATGAGGAGGACATACAGTGACCCAGTGGCAGCAGCATGACCCAGTGGAAACGGCATGGGGAGGCCATGCAGTAACCGTGGCAGCGGCATGAGGAGGCCATACAGTGACCAAGTGGCAGCAACATGAGGGCATACAGTGACCCAGTGGCAGCGGCATGAGGTGACCATACAGTGACCCAGTGGCAGCGGTATGAGGAGGCCATACAATGACCCAGTGGCAGCAGCATGAGGAGGACACAGAGTGACCCAGTGGAAACGGCATGAGGAGGCCATGCAGAGACCCAGTGGCAGCGGGATGTGGAGGTCATACAGTGACCCAGTGGCAGCAACATGAGGAGGGCATACAGTGACCCAGTGGCAGTGGCATGAGGAGGGCATACAGTGACCAAGTGGCATCAACATGAGGAGGCCATACAGTGACCAAGTGGCAGCAACATGAGGAAAGCATACAGTGACCCAGTGGCAGCGACATGAGGAGGCCATACAGTGATCCAGTGGCAGCAACATGAGGAGGCCATACAGTGACCAAGTGGCAGCAACATGAGGAGGCCATACAGTGACCCAGTGGCAGCGGTATGAGGAGGCCATACAGTGACCAAGTGGCAGCAACATGAGGAGGCCATACAGTGACCCGGTGGCAGCGACATGAGGAAAGCATACAGTGACCCGGTGGCAGCAGCAAGAGGAGGACATAGTGAACCAAAGGCAGCGGCATGAGGAGGGCATACAGTGACCCAGTGGCAGCGGCTTGAGGAGTACACAGAGTGACCCAGTGGAAGCGGCATGAGGAGGCCATTCAGTGACCCGTAGCAGCAGAATGAGGAGGACATACAGTGATCCAGTGGCAGCAGCATGAGGAGGGCATACAGTGACCTGGAGGCAGCAGCATGAAGAGGGCATACAGTGACCTGGTGGCAGAGGCATGAGGAGGGCATACAGTGACCCAGTGGCAGCGGCATGAGGAGGACATACAGTGACCCAATGGCAGCGGCATGAGGAGGCCATAGAGTGACCCAGCAGTGGCAGCAGCATGAGGAGGCCATACAGTGGCCCAGTGGCAGTGGCATGAGGAGTATACAGAGTGACCCAGAGGAAGCGGCATGAGGAGGACATACAGTGACCCAGTGACATTATGGAGGTGTCAGCAGACTTAGGAGGCCATACAGTGACCCAGTGTCAAAGTGACCCAGTGGAAGCAGCATGAGGAGGACATACAATAACCCAGTTCCTCTCCTGTGTGACTTTGTTCGCCCAGGCAAACGAGGTGTAGAACAGCGTGACACCACTGTGCCCTGCACATGTGGTATGCTGGAGGAGCACTGTGAATCGTCCCTGCAGTGGAGGCTGAGGAAACAGTGGAGGATGAGGTGGACATTGTTGCAGGACCAACGGCGTGAGAACTTGGAGGCGGAAGCGGCATCACCTGGCCAAGTTGCTGGTGACAAGGCATGAGGAGTACACAGAGTGACCCAGTGGAAGCGGCATGAGGAGGCCATACAGTGACCCAGTGACATTGTGAAGGTGTGAGCAGCCTTAGTAGGCCATACAGTGACCCAGTAAGAGAGTGTGGAGGTGTCAGCAGCCTTAGTAGGCCATACAGTCACCCAGTGGCAGAGTGTGGAGGTGGCAGCAGCGTGAGGAGGCCACAGAATGGCAAGCTGATATAATGTGTAGGTAGCAACAGCCTTAGGAGGCCATACAGTGAACCAGTGGCAGAGTGTGGTGAGGCAGCATGGATCATTTAATCTGCTGCATCAGGCATTGGTGGGTAGAAGTCCTGGCTGATCCATTCCTGATTCATCTTCACAAAGGTCAGTCTCTCTAAATTTTGGGTGGACAGGTAAGTTCTCCTTGGGATAACTATGGCCCCCGCCACACTAAACACCCGCAATGATGCCACACTACTGGCCGAGCAGGACAACTTTTCCAGGGCAAACTCGGCCTGTTGCGGCTACAAATCCAGTTTGGCTGCCCAGTAGTCCAGCGGATCTTCTATAACCGGTGGCAGGATGCACTCTAAGTATGCCACCACCTGCTGGTTCAACTTCTGCTCTGTGTCTAGCTGATGATGAGCAGCTTCTTCATTATGCGGCTGAAGCTGCTCATCAGTGACTCTAGGGTCAGGCTGCTGCTGATGGAGCCAATACTGCTCCTGCAACCCCCACCCCTTCCCACAGCTGCCATGCCAGTGCAAGTTGAGTGCTCAGGGTCCCCAGCCGGACATGCGAGAGGATGGACAATGGCGCAGATAGGCAGCGGCCAACTTGCTACATAACATGTCTCTATAGTAGTTCAGTTTGTCCTCCCTTTCAGCAGGTGTTTTCTTTGGCTTACTGTTTCAGTAAGCAGCGGCAGTGTCGGCGGCAGAAGCTCCTCCTAGGGGGATCGGAGGTAGATGAGCAAGGCCGCTTTAACCATAGGGCCATTTGCACTGGGCCCTATGGTACTGGGGCCCCCGTTGGGCATACCTCCCAACCGTGCAGGATTCCGGGTCCTGTCCCAGTCGGCGGGAGGTATGTCCCGGTATCAACTCGTCTGTGTCCTCTCCGGACGCAGATGAGTTAAATACAGTGATGAAGCAGGAGCCATCCGCGGACAACCCCTGCTTCACCATTGTGTGTGAAGCACATCCTTGTGTGCTCCGGTCCCTGGAGCTGCGGGAGTGATGTGATGACTCACATCGTGCTTGCAGCTCCCTGAATGGTCCGGGAGAAGAGACCTCACAGAGTGGCAGGGGTGCGAGGAGAGGTGAGTATTAGTGTTTTATTATGTTAAACTGGTGGCAGATGAAGGGGGGACATCTAACATGGCAGATGAAGTGCTGACATTAAACTAGGGAGGCAGATGGAGGGTGACAAACTGGGGACAGATGAAGGGGGAAATTAGACTGGGGGCAGATGGAGGAGGGCATTAAACTGGGGGCAGATGGAGGGGGGACATTAAACTGGGAGAAGATGGAGAGGGGCATCAAACTGGGGGGAGATGAAGAGAAATTTTAAACTGGGGCAAGTTGGAAGGGGGCATTAAACTGGGGTGCAACTGGAGGTGGACATTAAACCGTGGGGGTAGCTGGAGGGGGACATGTCTGCCTCTAGTTGCCCCCAGTTTAATGTCCCCCTCCAGCAGCCCCCAGATTAATGTCCCCATCCAACTAACCCCACGGTTTAATGTCCCTCTCCAGCTACCCCAGTTTAATGTCCCCCTCTAGTTTCCTCCAGTTTAAACTGGTGCATCAGGAGAGGAGACTTCATACTGTGGGGCAATTGGAAGGGAACATTATAATGTGGGAGCATATAATGTTAGGGTGACTGTAGGAGGATTATACTGTGTGGGGACACATAGAAAAATGGATGAGAATGGGCCGAGTCAACATAGAAGTGGGTGCAGCTAAATTTGCTGCAGCGCACATAGCCTAATCACAGGGGTATCTTATGTAATACCCCTCTGAACATAACATAACCAGGAAGTTATTGGCGCTGTGACCCAGATGTTTATCATCATCGTCTAGGTTGCAGCGCCAAAAGAGTTGCACCAAACACTTACACAACACAAAGTCATCAATGAAGTTTACATTTGACCCTGTCCATGTCCTGTCCATAACTGATCTTTATAGAGTAAAATACGCCGCCCGCCTCTCTAGCGATATCCATTACACGCTAAAATAATAGCAATAACGATTATTCTGACAGGTGGAAAAGTTCCATCAGTCAGATAACACATTGTCACCCATTGAATGTCACCATATAAATTCCCAGTTTTTGGCAGCTTTCAGATGGGTATAATAGCAGGTGGTGATGGGGGGGCCCACTTATGAGACCTTTGCACTGGGCCCACCAATGTGTTAAAATGGTCCTGTAGGTGAGTATCATCAACTTTTTTTTTTTTTAACTCACTTCTGGCATTTTAATTGGGGGGTGGGGGGGAATGGGGGTTGTAATACATATAAGAGGTCAATTGGGAGCATTGGGAATTTAGCAAGATAAGAGGCCATAACTGATATAAGGGGTATTAGGGGGCTTTAATAAAAGAAGATATAAATTATAGAGAAATTTCAGTGGGGGCTGTATGAATGTAAGGGAAGATAATATTAGGATGCATTGGGGCAGTATTAAAGGGGTTTTCTAGAGAATAATAAAGTTTACTAGTAAGGATTGTATTGGGCAAATTGGACAGGAGGCTAGGAATGTGAAACATAAAAAAAAATACTCACTTGTCCCCAGGCTACCGATGTCCGCAGCCCTCTGCTGCTGTCTGTTCAGGCACACGCACGCCTCTTCCCTGCCGCAAGTCCTGCACTGCACGTGATTGGCCTCAGCAGTGGCTGGATAGGACTCAGTGATGTCACTCATATATACTGGGTCCTTTCCAGCCAACACTGAGGCCACTGATGGCCTCAGCAGTCACGTATGGCACGTGTCTGAACAGACAGTGGCGGCAGACACCAGAGCACTGCGGACAGGTAAGGCTGGGTTCACATTAGTGCTTGAGGACCTGAAAAACGGAAACCTAATCTGCTTAAAAAGCAGTTACCCGCGGACCCCATGGACTATAATGGGTCTGCTGGGTTTCTGCCCAGTTTCTGCATGATAAATGCGGAGAAAAAAGTCCTGCTTGCAGGACTTTTCTTTCCACATTTTTCAAACTGAATTCAAGAGCTGGTGTGAACCCAGTCTGAGTATGATTTTTTATCACCTACCCCACCTTCACTGTGATTTGTCCACTTCCAGGACAATCCTTTTAAAGAGGACCTTTCATGTCCTCATGAACCTGTGATTTTATATACCGCTACAAAGCCGACAGTCAACTTTCTCGTTATGTGCCCCGGGGCTGGAGATTAGTTTCGGCACCGATCTCTCAGAAGGGCATTCCTGACAGTCTAGCGTCATCGCTGGGCTGTGAGGAAGGTCCCCCAACAGTACTCTAACATAGCCTTAGAGGGGTTCTTTACTGTCCTGCGATGACGCTGAGCTATGAGGAAGGCCCCCCTCCCCCAGTACAGGTCTATGGACGAGTACTGTTGAGGGGGGGGGCGTTCCTCACAGCCCAGCGATGACGCTAGACTGTCAGGAACGCCCTTCTAACGGTGGGGAGAGATCGGTGCCATTAGTTTCGGCTACTCCACCGGGGCACATAACGAGAAAGTCAACAGTGCGCTGAATTCAGCGCACTGTTAGCTTTCTAGTGGTATATAAAACCGTATTTGCATGAGGACATGAAAGGTCCTCTTTAATTCAAAGGGGTTATTAATAGGCATTATTAATACAAGAGGGGCATTTATGTAAGAGGGTATAATTAATAATAGGGAATTGGGCAATATTAATTTTAGGTGGCACTCAGGGCATTATTGATTTAAGGGGGTACACAGGGCAATATTAATTAGGGGGAATTATTAATTGAGAGGACCTATTAAATAAATGGGGCACATAGGAGTATTATTAAATTAAAAAGTCACATTGGGGTATTATTCATTTCCATGGGATTTTATATCATATATTTTATAATTGGGGTAGCAGCAGGATGGAGGGTTTATGTAGTTGAGGACAATGTGGGTCGGCTTCCTGGAAAAGTAAGGAGCCAAAGATGTCTGTGTTACAAACTTTACAGTCACAGCTGGAAGAAGTGGTCATGGTGGTCCAGATGGAAGAGACAATAAGTGTATACAGTCAGAGACGTCACCTGTAAGTCACAACATTGTTCCTGTACTGTATTTACCTAACTGGTCTTCACCTGTGTAGAATCACCGGTCACTGTATAGTAATAGTGTTGGGGGCCCACTTGGACGTGTTCGCCCCCCTGTGCTGAACCCCTAGCTACACCTCTGTAGCCTGGTCTTCCTGATGTCCCTCCAGCAACCCAACCTCCATATGTAACCAACTGCTTGCTCAGTGACCAGCATGTTTCTTTCAAGATTGTTAATCACTCTGTGTTGCATTCTGCTCATCCAGATCTCTAATTTAAACTTCCAGATGAGCAGCATGCTCACATCTGCCACAGTGGCATTCACCCTGGAACTTTTGCTCCAATAGTGCATACATATAACATACTGTGCACTGAAGTAAAGTCCAGTCTTGCTAGCCATTATCCAAATTACAATAACAGTAAAATATTAAAGTAATTTACTTACAGTTATGTTCACTCTCTGAGTCCTTAGCTTCTATTTAAAGCATCTGAGTACAATAACCCTTTCCATCAATTAGGTGCAAAGCAAAGGAAAAAAGTGTTTCAAGTTGTATCAGTAGTTCTAACACAAACTGCATACAGAAAAGAAACTTGCTATACTCAATGTGTAATCACTCAAATAGTCCATCAAATAACACTCAACACAGCCAACTCTGCTATTTAACTCCACTTAGTCAGCAGACACTTAGTGAATGAAGCCCAAGCAGACACAAGAGATGATTATGTTGTCTTTGTATAATATTGTCAAATATTGCCTATGTTTCATTGGAATGGCAGTTATATTAAATTTATTTGTTAGGGCAATTACTAAGGGCATTATCGGGGTTAAAGATCAACAGTTAAACGGGACAGCCCTGTTGTATGCCATTTCATAAGAAACAAGCTCTCCAAATAGAATCATTCCCTATCCCATCCCCTGGTTGAACTTGATGGACATATGTCTTTTTTCAATTGTACTAAGTATATGTAACTATGTAACTATATATTATAGCAAACTATAGCTGTGTTGGCAAGATGTAAATAGCCAGAGTCACATTCAAAATTAAACTGAAAGCCATATTTCACAAGAGTTGAATGCATATATTCTCATTGTACTCTGTCAAAGGCCTTTTCGTCATTGAGTGACAGACATGCACTGGGATAGCTCCTGTTTCTAGCAATTTCAGTCAGATCTATAACTTTCTCATAGCGTCCTTGGTCTGTCTATCAGGCCTACAATTACCTACTGGCAGATACTTTAAGATCTCCATTTAACAAGGATATTGGTCAGTACCCTTCAGGGTGAGATGATGGTTTTACACCCTTAGGTATTATTATAATTGTGGCTTCCTGCATTTCCATGGGAAAAGGATTACTGTTAAACAAATAGTTGAATACCTGAAGCATGTAATGAACCAAAATATCAATAGACACCTCCAAATATTCATTAGTCAGACCATCAGGGCCAGGAGCTTTCCCTTTCCATAAGGTCACTATTTCACAATTAACCTCCTTTAGCAGCTTAGTTTAATCTATTAATCTGTTCCAAATTCAATGAGGGGCGCTGTATAGTTCTGAGAAAGGCATCTATATCTCTTATAAATGGTATTTGTCAGTTTCCTTTAAGTTATACTGTATAAATTTTTATAATATCCACTAAAAGCATTAAAGGGACAAAAATAACGATAACCTATCCTAAAGATAGGACATTAATATCAGAATGGTTGGGGTATGACACCTGCCGCCCCCATCGATTAGCTGTTCTTAGAAAGCTATACAAAAAGAACAATAAGGTAAGCAGCTCTGTTCTCTGTGTAGTGACAGAACTGAGTCATTGCAACTTATGGTAAGGTGAACTTTTTGAGATTTGTTCACATGGTGCGGTGCTGAATGGTATATGCTGCTCCTCTGGTTCTGTGCCTGTGGGGTGGTGTGGCCCAGAGCCTGGGGGTTTAGTCCGGCAGCAAGGGTGTTGATGGGTTGCTGGACCACTCCCCCTGTGGACACTGCATTGCAGTGGTGGTGGTCGCTGTGTTGCGCCATACCTAGTAGAGTAGGGACCGACTATATAGAGGTTACTGTGAAGTGAGTATTAGGCTTACACACCTTGATTAATATGTATACTAAAAGCCCGTGTTCACTTTTGTAGATTTTGCTGGGAAGCATAAGATCAATGTATAAAATTGGGATGTGCAGTCCATGTCTGTTTTTTTTTTTATCTTAATATGTAACACTGCAGCTAATCTAATATTGATGACCTATATTTAGGAAAGGTCATCAATATTTTTAACCTGGAAAACCCCTTTAACAATTCCTTGAGGCAAATAGACTAATTCTCCTTCTTGGGTTTTCAAACATGCTATAGTTTTTTTAACCTTTGCCAAGTTTCAGGTGGTTACTCTTATCCTACTTGCTTTGTCATGTAGAATTTAGCTTTATATCTGAATAGATTGTCCATAGCCCTCTAGAAGAAGCAACTTAATAACTGGGGTTGTTCCTCACAACAGTCTAGCCTAATCAGTGGCAGAAAACTATGGTGGATCACCGCTTCAATTTCTTCTTCATTTATGTCCATGTTAACAGCCCCTGTGAGCTTAATTGGATATATTTACCTCCTATAACTGCTTTATGGGTACACCATAATACAGAAGAGGATGTATCCACATTATTATTATTATTATTAAGCATAAAATACTCAACCTAGCTTGTGCTACATTCCTCAGAACTCAAATCTTTTTAAGACACACTGAACTTTACCATGGGGACTAAAATTACCCTGCAGTTCCATAAACTTCATGGGAAGAAACAGTAAAGGTGTACTATTTACAGCTACAAGCTATTGTTCTCTTGTAAGCTTCATTTCACAATGAGAAGAAGCTGAATCTAGTGTTCTACTAATAGGAAATCCAAAATACCTCTACACCCATGATTGCTGCTTTATCACACATATATTTAATGCTGAGAACGTCTAGAAACATGTACGTGCGTGTGAATTAGAGTAGCAGCGGGTGTGTGAATAGTACAGTCCATATTAGCAACAGCTGAAAGTAACATTAATATGATGCCTGACTTCTGAGGATGTCCTAAAATGAACACGGTAGAGTGAAACCTATCCTTGCTCTTCTAGTAGATATTGTGTACCGAAAGAAGAAGACATAAAGCTCCTCTGTTATGTACCTAAAAAATTTACTAACCTGTGATTTCTCCTTCAGACATAATTTATAAAAAGAATCAATGAGTATCTCCAGTTTCCTCTTCTACACAACACAATGCTGGGCTGCTGCTTCATGCTGCACACTGGAATAATCATGTGACATTGGTATATCCCAGTACAATTGTATCAGTAATAATGTATTTGTTTTCCCCTGTATCTCACATCAACTAATGACATTGTAACTTGTAGAACTGCAACCAAGAAGTCAATGCTTAAATGAATAGGAAAAAGAAATAGGGAAAGAGCTCAGCAGGTGCGATGAGAAACAAGGCTGGCCTCAAAGCACATCACGCTTGGCACATTCCCATTAGCTCACTTGGTAACAGAAAGTGAAGCCACAGCTAGATGGATCAGAACCAGTGAAGTTGGAGAGCTCTGGAAGAGGTACAGGGATGAACTATTGTTTTGTTGGCCAGCAAATGCTTATTAACTAGCAGATGCTTACTATGGCATTGACAAGGACAGCTGCTAGAGAAGAGTAACTGACTTTCCTGGCTAGTGTGTGTTAGGGTTGTAATATTTACAACAAGAGCTTTGTGTCTGGAAATAGAATTGTTACAGGAAATGACAGAAGGTAATGAAACTTTTTATGTACTTTTTTGCATTTTTTATAATAATTAGTTCCAGAATTTGTTTTATTGTTTTGTACCCATATTAACCCTTTAAGGATGCAGGCAGGGCCTTTATATAGGACATTAAGGGGCCCGGAGCCCTGTGGCAGCCGCTACTGCGAACCCCACAAACACTGCTATCATTATACTCCAGGGGTTTTTTCAGACCCTGGAGTATAACGATCGGGGGCCCAGGAGAGGTGAGGAAGCATAAAAAACACTGTAACTTACCTCTCCAGTGCTCCGCAGGCTTCGGGCCTGTTTGGTGACGTCCCAGACGTCAGCCGACGTCATTATGCATCGCGACACCAGCCTGGATCACGCAACATTGGATCTGGATCTGGATCTGGTCCAACATTGAAGATGGCCAAAGTAGCGCACAGGAGTGCATCGGAGCCAGGGAGAGGTAAGTAGCATTGTTTTTTATGTTTGTATGCTCCCCTGGGTCACCAATAATTATACTCTGGGGTCTTTTAAGATAGTCGTAAATAGTCGTTTATGGGTGGTCCACTTAGGGGCATAATACTGTGTGCAGGGGCCACTATAGGGCATAGTACTGTGTGCAGGGGCCACTAAGGGGCATAATACTGTGTGCAGGGGCCACTATGGGGCATAATATTGTGTGCAGGGGCCACTATAGGGCATAGTACTGTGTGCAGCGGCCACTATGGGGCATAATACTGTGTGCAGGGGCCACTATGGCACATAATAGTGTGCGCAGGAATGCGGTTTGTGCGGGGGGGGGCGGCGGTTCAGGGGGGGCCCCATGTCAAATGTTCGCCTTGGGGCCCAGCCATTCCTAGTTACGCCACTGGATGCAGGGTAGTTTGTACATTAATGCTCGCTGACTTTTTTCATATTTTCCTTCCCCACCTTCAAAAATTTTTTATTTTTCTGTTGACATAGCTATGTGAGGGCTTCTTCTTTGCGGGACGAGTTGTACTTTAATTTGGCACCATTTTGGGGTACATATAATGTTTTGATTTGATTTAGCTTTTATTAATGCTTTTTGGGGGTCCCAACAATTCTATCTTAATTTCTTGCATTTTGTTTTTATGGTATTTACTCTGCATTAAAAATGACATGGCAACTTTGTCCAGGGGGTCTTTACGACTACGATAATACCATATTTACATTGGCACTATATCGGCACTTTTTGAAAATGAACGCTTTTCCTGGGGTCACCATATTCTGACACCTATAACTTTTTTACTGTTTTGTTGATGTTGATATGTCAGGGCTCTTTATTTGCGGGGAAAGTTGTACTTTCTATAGGTACCAATGTTTGGTATGTATGACTTTTTGATCACGTTTTCTTGCTATTTTATGGTGAAAGTGAGATGACCAAATTACGTTATTTTGACATTGTGGTATATATACTGTATTTTTTTATGGTGTTCACCGAACGGGATAAATAATTCTATTTTTGGATAGTAGGGGCTCATACGCACATGGAAATATGTTTGTTAATTTATTTATTTTTTTATTATGTGATCTTATCTGGATCCCCCGGACCCCCTGGATGTTGTAATTGTCCAACTCTGGTGGCTAGTACCGGGCCTCAGCTGTGTTAAATATATGCTCAGCACGACGTAATAGTATGGCACAAAGCAGGAAGGAATTAAAGGGATGTTCTGAGAATTTTTTTGTTCTCACCTGTACCCGAGACTCTGTCTCCAGTGGCAGCAGGTCTACTAGTTTGTATACAGGTTCCCTGGCTATTTCTGCCTGCTGACCACTGCAGCCAATCACAGGCCTCAGTGGTCACCTCTTCACAAATCGTATTCCATGATTATGTCACTGCATTGATGTGGTGATCTATCAAGTCCCTTTTCTCTGTCTAACTAATTAGATGCTGCAGTCAATATTGACTGCTCATCTGAGGGATTAAAGGGCTTGTCCAGGACATAAAAACAAAATTATAATAAGCTGCAAATAGCATTAAAAGGGTACCTGAGTCTTAATGAAAAGTTGAAATCTCTGTAGGGTTGTGCTGGGCAGTTAGTTCCCTGGCTGTATAAGCCTACATACATGTTGTCCTATCAGTTTTTCTATTGCTAATGTCACCATTTTGGCTAAAACACATAACTAGTTTGGTTTGTTTAGATCAGTGATTCCCAAAGTGGTCCAGGTGGACCCCCAGGGGTCCACAGGAGACTCGACGGGGGTCTACGTTAATCTTCACATTTTTTGACGAGTTTTGGGAATATGGTAGAAATGTAGCAGCAGGGGGACCACCGAAACCAATAAAATTTTGAAAGTGATCTACGAGAAAAAAAAGTTTGGGAACCTCTGGTTTAGATGTAATTCTGCCAGGAGTACACCTAGTGGCAGGAATTTTACAGAGGTTTTTCAGACAAAAAGCAGCAACATTTTTAATTAAAGTGCGTAACATGTTGGTCCAGATTCACATATTCTATAAAATGATATTAAGTTGTCTGAAAAGTTAGTGACCATTTAAATAAAACAGACTTATTACTCACTCGTCCATTTCCCCCAGTGATGTGGCACTGTCTCTCTGATACCTCCCATTACCTCTTCCAATCGATAGCACAGTGGTCATGTGCCCTATTACTGGCATCATGACTCCCAGCATCAAGCAACATGTCAGTAATAGATCATTGACCTATGTAGGGGGCCCATTGGAGAGGAAATGGACAGGTTAGTAATGATTCTTTCTTTATTTTATGCTACTTTCAGCTTGTTTTAATTTATTTCCATAACATGAACAACCATTAAATGGCCAGGAACATAGTTTCCTGACCCACTGCAGATGGCAATGACAGAGCCCTTGTGTCTGTGGTATCTTTGAACTATATGTTTATGCCACTGGGCAGAAAGTGCATCCTGCCAAAGCAGTTAATATATGATGCAGTGCATTAAGGTGTCGATCAGTTGATAAACTCCTATACCTTTTTTATATAAGCAGGAAATTACAGTTGGATTTATTGCCACCTTTGCAAAATGTTTATGTTCTTTAGTTTAGTGTGTAATGCAAGATAAGATCAATATTTCTATTCTTGTATTCTTTCCCTGAAAGAAGGTTTCATAATATTTGTAAACAGTACATTGCAGTTGTTGTACACAGAATTGCCAGGTGATGAAACAATTCCAATGGGATTATTGTTATTATGCTAATTACATCCCACATGGTGCCACCTGGCATATGATCCCTTTCTATTTGGATGCGATTACTTCAAGAAGAGTAGAGGAGGACACTGAGAATTGCCAGATTTACACCTGTTGTGTATTAGGTGTATATACGAGAATTTACAATGAATCTCAATAGCATAAATTTACTATTATTTATCATATATTATTATTGTTTATTTATATAGCACCATTATTTCCATGGTGCTTTGCATTTGAGGGTTTACATACGGTGCACAAAATATACAAAACAAATATAATACTAACAGTGACCAACTGGCACAGTGGGATAGAGGGCCCTGCCCACAAGGGCTTACAATCTATGAGGGAAGAGGAATAGAGACAGAAGGTGGGGGTAGAGGCTGTACAGATGGTGGTATGGTGACAGTAGCGTTATTGGAGGTTGTAGGCCTTCCTGAATAGGTGAGTCTTCAGGGCCTTCTTGAAGCTTGTGATTGTGGGGGACAGTCTTATGTGTCTTGGTAATGAGTTCCAGAGTATGGGGGATGGACAGGAGACGTCTTGGAGACGATTGTGTTACGAACGGCTAAGAGCAGAGTGGAGTAGGAGGTCTTTGGAGGATCGGAGGTTATGTGTGGGCAGGTTACAGAAGATTAGGTCGGAGATATATGGAGGAGACAGGTGTGTATATATATATGCACTTGGGGACACTTTCAAAGTTTTCAGACTGACTGACCTTCATTTCTTAAAGTAATGATGGCCACTCGTTTTTCTTTACTTAGCTGCTTTTTTCTTGCCATAATACAAATTCTAACACTCCATTCAGTAGGACTATCAGCTGTGTATCCCCCTGACTTCTGAACAACACAACTGTTGGTCCCAACCCCATTTATAAGGCAAGAAATCCCACTTATTAAACCTGACAGGGTACACCTGTGAAGTGAAAACCATTTCAGGTGACTACCTCTTGAGGCTCATCAAGAGAATGCCAAGAGTGTGCAAAGCAGTAATCAAAGCAAAAGGTGGCTACTTTGAAGAACCTAGAATATAAGACATATTTTCAGTTATTTCACACTTTTTTGTTAAGTATATAATTCCACATGTGTTAATTCATAGTTTTGATGCCTTCAGTATGAATCTACAATTTTTATAGTCATGAAAATACAGAAAACTCTTGGAATGAGAAGGTGTGTCCAAACTTTTGGTCTGTACTGTATATATACACACAAGTGGACAAAATTGTTGATACCCCTCGTTTAATGAAAGAAAAACCCACAATGGTCACAGAAATAACTTGAATCTGACAAAAGTAATAATATACTGTATAAAAATTCTATGAAAATGAACAAATGAAGCTTTTCAACCATGCTTCAACAGAATTTTTTTTAAAAAGAAAACTCATGAAACAGGCCTGGACAGAAATGATGGTACCCCTGAAAATAATGTGACCAAAGGACGTGTTAAATCAAGGTGTGTCCACTAATTAGCATCACAGGTGTCTACAATCTTGTAAGAAAATTGATGACAAATCAAAGAGAAGGATAATACGAATGGTAACAAAAGAGCCCAGAAAAACTTCTAAAGAGATTAAAGGTGAACTTCAAGCTCAAGGAACATCAGTGTCAGATCGCACCATCCGTCGTTGTTTGAGCCAAAGTGGACTTCATGGGAGACGACCAAGGAGGACACCATTGTTGAAAACAAATCATAAAAAAGCCAGACTGGAATTTGCCAAACTACATGTTGACAAGCCACAAAGCTTCTGGGAGAATGTCCTATGGACAGATAAGACTAAAATCAAAATTTTTGGCTAGGCACATCAGCTCTATGTTCACAGATGGAAAAATGAAGCATATCTTGAAAAGAACACTGTCCCTACTGTGAAACATGGAGGAGGCTCTGTTATGTTCTCGGGCTGCTTTGCTGCATCTGGCACAGGGTGTCTTGAATCTGTGCAGGGTACAATGAAATCTCAAGATTATCAAGGGATTCTAGAGAGAAATGTGCTGCCCATTGTCAGAAAGCTTGGTCTCAGTCGCAGGTCATGGGTCTTGCAACAGGATAATCACCCAAAACACACAGCTGAAAACACCCAAGAATGGCTAAGAGGAAAACATTGGACTATTCTGAAGTGGCCTTCTATGAGCCCTGACCTAAATCCTATTGAGCATCTTTGGAAGGAGCTAAAACATGCTGTCTGGAAAAGGCACCCTTCAAACCCGAGACAACTGGAGCAGTTTGCTCATGAGGAGTGGGCCAAAATACCTGTTGAGAGGTGCAGAAGTCTCATTGACAATTACAGGAATCGTTTGATTGCAGTGATTGCCTCAAAAGGTTGTGCAACAAAATATTAAGTTAAGGGCACCATCATTTCTGTCCAGGCCTGTTTCATGAGTTTTCTTTTTTAAAAAATTCTGTTGAAGTATGGTTGAAAAGCAATGTCTGACTTTCATTTGTTCATTTTCATAGAATTTTTATATATTATTACTAGAGATGAGCGAATGTTTAAAAAATTCGATTCGGCAACTTCACCGAATTTTCCGATATGATTCTCTTCGATCCGAATTCATTTACAGCAACTAAACAGCTATTTCCTGGCTGCAGAGAGCCGGGGTGAGCGGAAAAATGGCGGAAGCGCTTGGATGCGCTTGGATGGTCATGTCTTTCTCTCTCTCTCCAGCACGGACAACTTTTATTCATGTGGAAGGATCTGCTAACAAGAAAAGACATGCCTACCCAATCACATCACTAGAGAATATCTTGTGACGGTCTGATGTCACAAAGGTCCTTACCAGGGGCGTAAATACCAGGGTAGCCGCGGTAGCGGCTGCCACAGGGCCCGGAACATTATGGGTCCTGTAGCCCTGTGGCAGCCTCTACCGCGAACCCTACAAACACTGCTATCATTATACTCGGGGGTCTTTTCAGACCCCCGAGTATAATAATCGGGGGCACAGAGGAGGTGAGGGAACTTAAAAACACTGTAACTTACCTCTCCTACGCTCCCGCAGGCTTCGGGCCTGTTTGGTGACATCCCAGACGTCAGCCGACGTCACAATGCATCGCGACGCCAGCCTGGATCACGCAACATTGGATCTGGATCTGGATCTGGTCCAACATTGAAGATGGCCAAAGTAGCGCACAGGAGTGCATCGGAGCCAGGGAGAGGTAAGTAGCATTGTTTTTTTATGTTTGTATCCTCCCCTGGGTTGCCAATCATTATACTCTGGGGTCTGAAAAGACCCCAGAGTATAATAATCATTCATGGGTGGTCCACAATGGGGCATAATACTGTGTGCAGGGGCCACTATGGGGCATAGTACTGTGTGCAGGGGCCACTCTTTGGCATAATACTGTGTGCAGGGGCCACTGTGGGGCAAAATACTGTGTGCAGGGGCCATTGTGGAGCATAATATTGTGTACAGGGGCCACTGTGGGGCATAATACTGTGTGCAGGGGCCACTGTGGGGCATAATACTGTGTGCAGGGGCCACTATGGGACAAAGTACTGTGTGCAGGGGCCACTATGGGGCATAATACTGTGTGCAGGGGCCACTGTGGGGCATAATACTGTGTACAGGGGCCACTCTGGGGCAAAATACTGTGTGCAGGGGCAACTATGGGGAATAATACTGTGTGCAGGGGCCACTGTGGGGCATATTAAAGTGTGCAGGAGCCACTATGGCGCATAATAGTGTACGCAGGAATGCAGTTTGTGCGGGTGGGGTTGGGGGCGGTGGTTCGGTGGGGGGGGCCCCATGTCAAATGTTCGCCTTAGGGCTCAGCCATTCCTAGTTACGGCACTGGTCCTCACTAAATATTCAATACTGCGAAGCATCAGGAAATCCGGATTCCATGCGAATCGAAGATTTCCTGAAATTTGGATGGAATTCCACTTCTGCAGCTTCGATTCGCTCATCTTTAATTATTACTTTTGTCAGACTCAAATTATTTCTGTGACCATTGTGGGTTTTTCTTTCATTAAACGAGGGGTACCTACAATTTTGTCCACGTGTGTGTGTGTGTGTGTTATATATATATATATATATATATATATATATATATATATATACAGTATATGTTTGTAATGATTTGTTATTAATAAGAGCATTGTAGCATTGTATGCAAGGAATGTTATTTCTTTTTTGCACATTTGAAAATTGACCCGTATGTGCTTGGCACATGGATGAATTCCGTGTGCTAACCATGCCTCCAGGGACTCAATCACGTGCTGGAAAACGGACAGGTGTAGAACTTGTTCAGAGATTTGCAAATCAAGATGCACAAATTACTACTAAAAAACTTTTTAAAATATTTTTCCCTCTCTGTTCCAGTAATTGTTATTTACACGCTCGGACTGGCCGAGTAAATAAATAGAGCCTGGTTTTCCCCGATTCTGCCGGGAAAAAATGGCACCGCCAACCCATTTCTGCTACTGGCAGAGCTGGAAGCAACAGGCTTCCTGTTCTACCACTCCCATACTTGTAGGCCACAGGCCACATTGAGCCTGTGGCCTATAAGTTAAGCACTAATACCTATCCGTCAGCTGTAGCCTCTCTGCCTCCCACTTCTTCCTGCTCCAGGCACACATAACGTCACAGCAGTGCGCCTGGATAAAGAAGGAGCGGGACTGGGGAGCAGACAGATAATTAATGATCCAATACTGCTATAGGGGGGACCAGTGAAAGGGCCACCATATGTCCCATACAGTGGCCCCTTTACTATTATCCCCTATACAGTGGTCCACTTCACTGGTTTCCCCCCCTTACAGTGGCCACTTTCTTTACTGGTCCCACCTATCCAGTGGGCCCTTCACTGGTCCCCTATACTTTATGGGGACCAATTATGGGGCCATTATATTGTGGTGGAGGGACAGTAATGGGAGCCAATAACCCCCGGCCTAATTAAAAAAAAAAAAAAATTATGCTGGACAACCTCTGAAAGCACTGTCCACTGTATAGCAACACCTTCACTTCATCACAGCACTTATTGAAGTCAGTGGAAGATGAGCTGCAGTGATAGCACCTGGCCGCTTTACAGTGGATGGAGCTTTCTGCTTCCGGCCCTGTATTGTGTACATAGGGGGCGCTGGAAGTGGCTCCATATAGCTGATGGGACCATGTGTCAGCCCCCTACTGATCATTTATTTATTCCTGAGGATAGCCCCCATCACTGTCACCACACAATATAATGGCCCCATCACTGTTCCCCATACAGTATGGGTGACCAATCTATGGGGGGGACCAGTGAAGAGGCCATAAAAAATTTGGCCTAGACAACCCCTTTAAAGAGGTTGTCCATAAATTGGAGTGACCCCTGTGGCAGCCAGGGAGGTGTAAAATGTAAAAAAAAAAAAAAAAAAAAGCATATTCACCTGTCTCCCGCATGTGTCTGTTCGGTCTCATGGCGGAAATTTCTGGAAATCCCGTACCTAATTGGTCTTAGCGGTCACATAAGGCGCAGGACTGAATGGACACTGGTGGCAAACAATGGAGTGCTGGAGACAGTTGAGTATGCTTTTTTATTTATGTTTTTTATTTTTTACCTCCTGCCCGCCACATGGGTTGCTTTAATTCCTAGACAACCGCTTTAAAGGGTATATTCATCTTTCTCCTTAGGATAGGCCATCAATATTACACCTGCAGGGGTCCAACAGTCAGGACCTCTCCAGATCAGCTTTCCCAGGACAGTGCGGCTACAGATAATGGTAACATTTCCAGGAGCCACATTGCTCACTTGCCATACAGGGTGTAGTGGTGAGTTTAGGTAGTGTAGTGGTGCACATTGTATGGCAGGTGAGCAGCATGGCTTCCGACATGTTATTACCTGTAGCCGCGCTGTCTCGATACAGCTGATCTCCAGGAGTCCTGGCTATGGGCGGTGGGCCCCTAGAAACAATTCCACTGGTGGGCCCCAGACATCCCAATCTGGCACTGGTTATCTAGTGTTACGTTGCTGGGGCAGGGCTAGAATCTTTACATTTACATTTGGGGGGGATGATTTCCTATGTAACCAGTTACAGGAGGAATGCAGAGCTGATCTAGATCCCCTAGGACCCAGCAGTTCGTACAGTTTCTGGTCCCCATTGGATCATTTGACTGCCAAGTCAGAGGGGAGCTGCGTCATGGCAGCTCCTATAGCATTATACACAGCGCTCATTGAGTGATTGGAAAGTCAGGGAAGGTAGTAAACCGCCCTTGCCTTCCCTATAGGAGCTCAAGCTGTGACTACAGTTATTCCACGAAATCATGCAGCTGCTGAAAGGGTACCTGAATTTTCATTGAAAGTTACATTTAGGATCTTGCCAAAGAATAGCAGAATTGCAGTCCGTTCTATGACTGTATAAGCCCTCATAAATAATGTCCTATCAGTTTTTCTGCTCCTAATAAACACATTATGGCTGGAACATAGTTGATGTTTGTCTTTGAACACAGTTTATGTTTGTCTTTGAAGTTGTGGCCATGTGCAATAAGGAGCAGTCTGCCCCCTCCCTTTTCCAGGGGAAAAACTGGCCATGTATGCCACCGGGAAAATTCCTGGTGGGCCGACTGGAATATGGGCCACTTGGCTGGCAAGCTACCTGCCCCGAGGCCCCTTACCTATACCTTTAGAGCAGAGGCCGCAGACGTCACTGAGCAGTTCAGTACCAAAATTGTTATTATATTCTGGGGTCTATTTAGACCCCAGAGTATAATGATCGGCGGCCCAGGGGAGGTGATTAAACATAATAAACAGTATTACTCACCTTCCCTGGGCTCCGGTGCTGGTCTTTCAGCCTTTTCTGGTCATAGAGATGTCATGAATGACGTCAGAGACCTCTGTGGCCTGTGATTGGACCCCAGAGTATAATAATGAAACATGGTTGACGAAAGTTTGTAAAGAAAACTGTATGGGCCACTATGTGACATTATACTGTGTGCATGGCCACTATTGGACATTATACTGTGTGCAGGGGCCACTATGGGACATTATACTGTGTGAAGGGGCCACTATGGGACATCATACTGAGTGGAGGGTCTACTATGGGACATTATACTGTGTACAGGAGACACTATGGTTCATTATACTGTCTGGAGGCCACTTTGGGACATTATAGTGTGTGTAAATGGGGCATTATACTATGTGGTGGCCAGGAAAGAGGCGCTATGTCATGGGGGGGCCCCAAGTCAAAAGTTTGCTGGGGGGCCCAGTCTTTGCTAGTTACGCCCCTGTGCTATGGGCATAAAAGGCGAGATATATAAGGGTGGGAGGCAGTTCACATCAAACCAGGAGCTTTGGGAGGCTATTCTGACATCCTGCAAAGAAATTCAAGCAGAAACTATCCAAGAACTCACAGGTTCAATGGATGCAAGAATTGTGAATACTGTGTGCAGGGGCCACTATAGAACATTATATTGTGTGGAGGGGCCGCTATGGGACATTATACTGTGTGCACTATGGGACATTATTCTTAACCACTTCAGTACCGGGCCAATTTCTGGTTCAGGACCAGACACATTTTCGGTTTTTTTTTATATGAGCAGTTTTGAGGGCTATAACATTTTTATCATTTGGGTTATTCAACTAATTTCTGCTTCTTTTTTTGGTGACACATAGGGCTTTATTTTTATGTTGTTTTTCATTTTTGCATGTTTTTTAATTCTTTTTTTATATCTGGGAAAATATAAACAAAAATGAGGGAAAACGTG